>JAJQWJ010000005.1:6014815-8443981 GCA_023637945.1 Phaethornis superciliosus
AGCTGGGAGAGGGGAAATTTAGGTTAGACATTAGGAAGAAATTCTTCAGTGTGAGGGTGGTGAGACATTGCCGCAGCTTGCTCAGGGAGGTTACGGATGCCTCATCCCAGGTTGGATGGGGCTTGGAGCAACCTGGGCTGGTGGGAGGTGTCCCTGCCCATGCAGGGGGTTGGAACTGGGTGATCTTTAGGGTCTTTTCCACCTGAAACTATTCTATGATTATCACTGGGGAGCTCTAAATCCATCACAGCACCTCAGCTGTGAGGCAATGGGGACAACGGGACTGCAGACCGTAGGCCTGGTTGGCCATTACCCAGCTCTCTTTATTTCTGGTGGTTTCAGAAGAGTTAAAAGTTGTGTTTTCCACAGGAAGAACAGCCTAAAACAAGCATCAGTGACAGTAACTGCTCTGGCTGGTTTTGCTGTCAGTGGTGGGGTTTTTATACGCCATCACTTTCAGCATCATGTCATCTCTGGCAGGGAGCCTCAGCTGCCCAACCACCTCTTTGGTTGCCAGAAGAAGGCTCCTTCCACCATTTCCCTTCTGGAGGAGCTGAGGCCATTTCAGAGTTAAACCTGCACTGGTTTTCTGCTGAACACATGGTACTAAACTTCACCATCTCGTGCTCAGTATAAAGAAAAGTCCCCGTAGCAGAGTGGTGAGGCCAAGGGCTGCTGGCAGCAGGGATCTGCCAAGCCCAGAAAAGGTTTGGTGGTGGGAAAAGAGGCTGAAAGTGGCTCAGGAGAACCAGACACTTTGTTATAGCTATGAAAGCAATCAGCTGAGCTGCAAACCAAGCAGGAAGAACCCACTTCAAAGCACAGTGGGCAAGGGGAGGGTGTAAAGCTGTTCCATTGGCTTTAAATAGAAATCCTCAGAGAAGAAGGGGTCTGGGTCAATGTTTTGGTCACAGCTTCTGCTCTGGTTCACTGGATTTCTCAGGGGACTTTCACCAGATGCTCTGGGTGGGTCTGGCCTGAGATTTTCCAGCCAAATGTTTCTCCCTGACTACAGAGGGCAGGGGCAGGGATGGATGAGAGGACAAGGAGGAGGTAGGGCTGGCTGGTCTGCCCACACATCTCTCATTTTAACAGATTCAGGTGTCTCTGAGTTTCACCTCCTTTCCATCTGCTTTGGTTTCAGGTTCATGACATTCTGATGATTTATCTAGAGCTTGTGAGCAAATAAGTGAGAACTTCAATGAATTTTATCCAAGAATACTCTGTGCTAGCCTGATTCAGGCCAGGGACTTGAAGCAGAATGTTGAGGTTTTGATGAATGTGCTAATCACTCACTATCTGCTCTTGAAAGGTAATGATTCCATAGGTATTCCTTTCTATGTGAATAAAGACTTCTTGGTTCACTCAATTTGCTGTGCCTGTGGGAGGTTTGCAGCACAGCAAAGGAGGGAGCTGCCCTCCACCCACCCAGCCTGAGGGTCTGGTCCATCATTTCATCTCCCTGCCCTGGGGGCCTTCTTGAAGCATAAATGAAACCAGATTGGTAAACACCACATGAAATTATAATGTCAAAACATTACCAGGGAACACACAGCTTCCAAGTGCTGCTGGACCAGTTCATACCCCATGTCTGCTGTTTCTAGAGGAGGAACCCTCAAGGTCTAGATCCTGAATTCAGATCAAGCATCTCATTTTCTACTAACTTTCCACTAAAAGTTTCATGATGATTTATTGAATTAGACAGCACAGCTGGGAGATATAAACATGGATCAACTAGAAGAATACTGTGTCTGGTCTAAGAAGGAAAAAAAAGAAGTATCATCTTTTAACTGTTGTGGTGGCAATGTTGGAGTCACTCCCCAACCAAACCCTGGTGAAGATGTGGAGCTGTACCCCAGCAAACTGACTTGTTACTGCTGGGCTGGAAAATATTTCAATCCTTTGCTTTGAAAATGTGCAGAGATGTTAACACTTAACCAGGGAAGATTCACAATCAACAAACTGCACCCTCAGATGAGTCAAATGTGACATTTCGTCTCTACAACTGTGTGAGGAAATAATCACATTCAGTGCTGCCCACCTCTCATGCAGCAGAATCACACAAGCCCTGTAGATGCCATTTCCTACATCCACTCTTGAAATGGGGCTGACAGCAGTTTCAAATCATGGATGGGGCTTCCACCAAGAAGCCTATTTCAACCCTTAAGGTTGAATCTGGTTAAGCACAACAGCATCTAATGTACCCATCCCTTGTTCTTCAAAGCATGGGAATAGTACTTGCCTGAAATGTTAGTTTCTTGTACAAGAGGAGTTTTCTTTAATCAGAATTCAAAACTGAAGAATATAGCAGTAATACTTCCAGGCAACTTTATGTCTGTAAAGGTAAAAACTGGAGCCTAAGTGAATACCAAAAGGCAAAGATTGATAAATAGGTTGTCGTTCACCATTTTAAAATAAATTAAAATCTGGTGATAATCAAGAAAAATAAAAGGTTGGAAGTCTGAAAATTCAGAGATAGTATCCAGTAGTTAACTATTTCATCATATCCACAATAATAGTTTTATTAAATTCCAGGTACCAAATCAGTCCTGTCCTCTGCCTGCCCAATCTTTGCCACAGCTCCTCTTGCATGTTGCTCTGGGAGCTGAATTCATCCCAGCCTGGGCAGGGGCAAGGGTGACTGGGCTCAATTTTTTGTAAATCTGGTTGCTCTGCCTCCTGTAGTTGGGCTCAGACTTTCATCATCTGGGAAATGAAGCAGTTGACCCATGGGTCTTCTGGTCCCCAGCATGGATGAGCAAGTACAGGGCAAGTTGCTTTGATTCTGTTGTTTTGCTTCATGGCTGAGGCAGGGCCAGAATTTGGGAGGTGGTTGTAGGGGGCAGAAGGGGAGAAGTTTGTCAGGCTCTTGATTAGTGGGACATAACATAGATAAGTCGAGAAAGACGATTTTTTTCTTTTAGGTACTGTTATAAATCTGATTTATTCTATTGTTATTCCCATCTACAAACCTCAGCATAAATGAAAACGTGTTGTGCTTTAAATACCAAGTTGTATCCATGTCCCTGGAAGGCAAACCCCAGTGCCCACACGATAACATGCAGACAGGTTGAACCAGTTTGGTGCAGCTGAACTTCTGAACTGGAGCTGGATCACATCCCACCACTTGGAAACACAGAAGGAGGTAACCACATGACTTCCCCTACTAGGCCACATAAAAACACCTTCAGACTCTGTGTGAATCCTGCTTAGACCTGAAGGGATGAACATAACAAAGGAGCTGTGTCCAGAAGCAGTATCCAGGTGGAAATCCATAGCACAAGAATGGGATCAACAGGGAAGGTGGGAAGGCAGGGAAGTTTGCAGCATCTTTAGTGGTGTTATCCAGAAAGTCTTCAACACCTGTATCTGACAGACAAGAGGGAGGTGAATGACTCTGGCTTTGAGCACTCCTGGCAAATCTTAGGAGAGGCAGCCAGAGCATTTTGTGTGTGCTTGCCTAAAATCAAGATATGGAAATATCCAAAGTGTGTAAATGGTGGAAAATAAGCTGGCTCCAGAAACCAGCACCTGGAGATGCCTCTTCTAGGTCCTTCCTCACCATGGAACAGCCCAGTCCCACCTGTGAATAGGTTTCATTGCCATGGCCAGGGCTAAGCAGCATATCTGCTTCTGTTATCACTAAGGCTTAACCCAATTACCAGGCTGGCCAGGGCATGGACACAGCTGAAGCAATTCAATCCATGTTCCCTCTTTGGAGCAGACAGAAATGGCTCTGGCTGGAGGGACACTCAGAGGTTTGGCTTTGAGCCCTCTGGAAGAGCCTTTGCTGTAGAAGGGTACCTAATGTCTGCTTTCTAGAACACAAAGCTGTGAGACTTTGAAGTTTTCCACAGCTTCCCATGGCAAAGCCATCATTCAGTGGCAAAGATCAGATTTGGGACATTCTCCAATAAGCTACTGCATCATCATTTACCCCCATTACTAACACTCCAAAAGGATTTCAATGACCTTTGCAAAAACAATATCAGACTAGACTGACACGCTTGCTTTAGAAGATGCTAATCAATATCTATTTTGTTAGCCAATATGGTTATGTCTCCTGTTATTGTGATTTATTTCGTTTTTGTTGACCAAAGGTGGTTGAATGGGTGATAACAGCACTGAAAGTGGCAAGGGTTAATAAATTCAGATGAGGTTGTCATCTTATTACCAGAGTGCAGGAAGTGAAGCACAGCCATTTAATTAACCCAGTCGCAATGAATTTCATGCAACACGCAGTTAACACTTCATCTATTAAAACTGCAAAGCAGATGGTAGTGAGCAGCCCTGTCTGCTGTAAATAGGGTACCCATTTAAATTACTTGCTGCACAGGATTTTATAGGACAAAATTATCTAGTTATTAAATGGTGAGATATTTAATAATCACTTTCTTTTAAGTCAGGAATATATCAGACACTTTGCCCAAGAGTAGGAAACTATTTCCATTAAATCCCCCAAATGGAGAGCTAAAAAGAAAAAAGAAAAAAATAGGAAAAATTGTGATGAACTGGCATTTCTTCAAGCTCCAAGGCCTTCAGTCATCATCTCTGCTGGAGAATGTATACCCCATTAGATATTCTTACCCTGCTTTCCATATCTGAGAGATTTTTATTGTTCACATAAATGGATAACCTGCTTTGACTATTAAAAGGCTACATTTCTCAAGAGACGAGTAGTTTCCCTCTTGCTCTTGAAAATCTATTGTCATAAATATTACCCAATTTCACATTTTACTTTTCATTTCCCCCAGTTAGGGAGAGTTATATGAGATTATGACTGCACATGAGGACAAGGGACTGGGTATCAAAGGTGATGGCAGGTACTTGGTGCTTGAAGCTGAGTAGCCACTTTGCTTCCCTGTCTCTTATCCTAGGAAGAGGAATGTAAACTTAAAAAAAAAAAAATCAACCCCAAAGCCTAAAGTGTATAATATGGCTTCATATGCACATAACAATTTAGACATTTCTGGAACTTGCCAGCTCTTGAAATTATTTCATGCACAAAATCGCTGCCTTCATATTAAAGGCGAGGCAGAGATGCTAGGAAGAAGCAAAGAGGCTCTCCTAAAATTGTCATTGCCTCAGGACTGTGTGAAACCCATTTTTCAACAGAGAAGCAAATGTTTGTTTGAAATCAGAGCAGAAGCCCAGGAAGAAAAGGAAAGCCTGAGCCAGCAGAGCAAGTAGGTCGTTGTAGCTCCAGGACTTTGTGGCTCCTTCAGTCCCAAGCAAGGACTAAAAATCATCTTCCCACTCCTTCAGAGAAAATAGACCTGATGGACTGACCTCCTTCAGCATTCTCCTTCTCCCTGCAAAGGCAGAGGGTTGACAACAAGGCTCTGCTTCTGGTGAACAAGGTTCATTAATCCCAGAGAAAGCTGGAGGGTGTGCATTCATTTATTTGAATGACTCTCGGAGACTCCTTTATTTGAATGACTTTTTCCTCAGAGAGGCAGAAGGCAAGTGTGTCCTTTGTCACCTCCTATGATTGCTCTGTCCACTGAACCACTAGCAATAGCTATCAGAAAGTCTCCAGAGATTCAAGGCATCACAATCCATGACAAAGGACATAAATTGCTCTTTTCACAGATGACATCCTGCAAAACACAAATCTCTGTTCAATGCCTGAAGTAGTCCTGGAACTTCTGGAATAAGGCTTCGTGTAAATACAACTAAATAAGAGGTGTTCCTTACACAATCATCCAGTGAGAGTTTTTTTCCTTCTCTCTGCTATTGACTCCCAGAGAAACTCAACTACTGGTACCAGCACCACCCTACTGAAGCAAACTGGTGCTGCAGTCCATATTTAGCCCTTCCAACCAAGGTTAAGAAGGGCTTTGTCTTTTATTGTACAGAGTAGCACAGGCTTGGTTGGGCTGGATTAAAAAAAAAAAAAAAAAAAAAAAAAAAAGCAAAATGAAGGTTTAGCCCTAAAGGGAAAATATTATTAGCTGGCACTTTTGCCCGCTCTCTTGGGAAGGGCAAGAAGAGCTCCCATAGAAGATGGGGAGGAGAGAGATGAGGAGCATCTTGATCTTTGAGCAAGCCCAAAACCAAATAAACTTCAAAACTAAGTTCTGGTCAGTTTCCTTACACACAAACAGGAAAAAAATTTAGTGTGAGGGCAGTGAGACACTGGCACAGGTTGCCCAGGGAGGTTGTGGATCCCTCATCCCAAGCTCAGGGCCAGGTTGGATGGGGCTTGGAGCAAGCTGGGCTGGTGGGAGGTGTCCCTGCACATGGCAGGGGAGGTCTGAACTAGGTGATCTTTATTGTTCCCAAATCATTCTATGATTCTCTGATACTCTAAGCCATTTCCTTCCTATTTGCTATAGGAGAAGTGTTCTAAGTGCCAGGAGATACCACTGCTCCAAGTGGGATTTCTGCCCTCCTCCTTCACTCAGAAGAGAAGCAAAACAAGCACTTTAATACCATAAGTCTGAGAGTGGCAGCTTTTAAGGAGCTATAATTTACTGTCACTTCATGGATACCAAACCATTTGAATATCCACAACTTGACAATTTCTCCCTTTTCTTTAAACATCATTGGCTGGGTTTCCTATGAAAAGAAACACTTCAAAGCTTGGAAGATGCTACTCCAAGACTGTGAAAGAGATTAAAATATTGATAGGATATCAATTGGATAGGATATTGATGGCATATTGATTCATTTGCTCTGACAAGTCAATATTACTGATCAATCTGAGATGCTGAGGAATTTACCTCAGGGTAAAGTGACCATCCCGGGTCAACTGAAGAGGTCAAAATCAGGCCCAGAAACAGACCCAGCCTCCTGAGTATCAAATCAGTGCTTTATCAACAAAATGCACTGCTTTTTAGTATGTTCATTCTTAATGCAGATTAGGTGGATAAGAGGGAAATTTAATCATTTAGGATAACTAATAACTATGCTAATGTATTCAGATACAATAAGCATTCACATATGCTGGAAACCTTTATAGTGTAATAAACTTCTATTATCTTTTCAGGTGTGCAGTGCTTTGATTTTCATATACCAGCTCCTCTTTATGTCAAGTGCAATAAAAACATACTTTTTAAAAAGACTGCAAAATTCAAGACTGATGAATCTCTTATCAGTCCTTGTGGGAAGTGCTGACAAAGAACTCCCAGGAGTGGGCTGGGGGGCTTGGGCTTTCTTTGGTCCCTCTAACAAAATGTGTCAGATGAGTTGGATGACTTGGCTGTGAGAGATGGCAAAGAGTTTTGAGGATATTCATTTCAATGGGTTTGAGATTTTGTGTGTGCAGCCACACTAATCCCTTTGGTAGTTACTTTTCTTTTCCTTCATATGACCAAACACCTGCTTTGATCCTCTCTCTAAATTCCTGACATTCTTCCCATCACACAGACACATTTCCACAGTTTTTGTTGTTTTTTTTTTCCCTCTCTGCTCTTGCAGAGTTATCAATGATGTGCCAGTGATCTCTGCCATCATGTGTGACATCTGCAGCCTTATCCCTGCCTGCAGTTTCTCTGCTGCATCCTTCCCACTGCAGCCACACATCCCAGAGTGACAGCTGCTGAGATGCAGATCAGCCCCAGTGTTTAAGGGAGCAGATTGCTTTTGTCTGAAAACATCTCCAAATGGTGCTGCTGGAGGCCAACCCTGCAGCCCCCTCCAGCCTGGAAAAGCCTTGCCTGCCTTCCTCTGGGAAAAGTGGGATGCTGCTCTTCACTCCTCTGCTCCTGTGCTATCACTGCACCTTGCTGTGGTACACCTGCAGGAGCACTTCCAAAGCAGACAATTCGTGGGAAAAATAGAATTCCAGAGTCATTTAAAGAAAAATAAAAGGAAAAAAAAAAAAAAAAAAAAAAAAAAAAAAAGAGGATAAAAAAGAAAAAAAGGGGGGGAGGGAAGGAAAAAAAAAAAGAGGAGAAAAAGAAAAAAGGGGAAAAAAAGGAAAAAGAAGAAAGAAGAAAAAAGGAAAAAAAAGGAAAACAAAAGGAGAAAAAAAAAAAGAAAAAAAAAAAAAAAAGAAAAACAAAAGAAAAAAACCCAGAAGCTAGCACTTGATATTAATTTCAACCTGCAATGAAAAGAATTCAAATCAGCTTGGAGAAAAATCAAGAACCACAAAAAAATCAACTGTTTTTTTGTTTTTTTTTTTAAAGAAAATATAGCAAATACTATATTATTTTTTAATGTCCCTAACTTAAGAAGAAGGAAATATCAAAAATGCTCAGTCTGTAAAAAGAAAGAATCACCTGACAGGTGGCAATAAATGATCAGATGTTTAAAACATCATCAAGAACAACAGAAAGTGTTGGAGCTTTGTTTTCCTTTTCCAGGAGACGATGAAGGATAACGAAACCAAAAAAAGCATAAAGCAATGTTGGCTCAGCTCTGACTAAAAACATTAAAACAGGAATGTGCCCTAAAATAGGAAACCTAAAAGCCTTTCTACTCAGTCAAGTTTTGTGAATGAGTGGGGAAAGATCTATAAAGGGTTTGCCAGCACTGAAATGGCACAAATGCTGTGAGGGCATCTTCAGAGAAGCATTGGAAGATGAGTCTGCTGAAGCTGAGGTAGAAAATAAAAGCAAATCTGGCTGAGAAAGTGAAGATCTTAGGCAGTTCTTCAGGCAAAATTTCCTTCCTGCTCCCACCCCCGTGGTGATGCACGGGTTATATTTGGTACTTGAAATTTTGTCCTCCACACTCCACTGGGTATTTGCCTGTGAGAACTTGTGTTAAAATCACAAGGTTAGGCAGTCCTGCTGGAAAGCAGTGCTCCAGAAGGGAGATGAAGTGACTGACATGTGCCAAGTCTTTCTTTAAATACTCAGGGCTGATATTTTCAAAGCTAACCTTAAAATTCAGATTCCAGTGGCTGTATTCTTTATGCAGAAGAGCGATGCAAAAATAAAAGGTGATGGGGGGGTTTTCAATATTTAACATTTTCCTCCAACCATGACAATAGCCAGGAGGGCAGACATCAGTCTGAGGCAGAGGTGAAGCTGCATCAGAAGATGGAGAAGACCACAGAAGGGGCCTGGGGGTGGTTAAAGGCTTTAGGGCAGAGAATGTTCCTCACCCTGGCACAAGCTCACTGGACCAGGAGAGATAACAATCCTCATCTGCTTTTTCTTTCAGCTCCTTAGCAGAAATATCATAACTAGGTATAAGGCGTGAGTATTGAGGAGGAACATTTCCTTATCTTTTAATTAAGAACATCACAGGGATAGGTTGTTGGGGTTTGGTTTGTTTTTTTTTTTTGCAAGGTAGGTAGAGTCGTAGATTTTTCCATTCTAACCTTTTATAGGCCAGGCATGTCATATGTGGGGAGAGCCATCAGAGGCATTTAAATTATCTCTTTTGAGGCCTTGTTATGCTTATTTTAGTTTCAGTAGAATTGGGTCTCTTCCATATGTCCTGATTCACTACAGGATGCTTTTCTTTTTGGATGGTACTGATCTCCTTTGTGAAATCAAGTATCAGCTCAGTATATAGGGAAATGTCTGCCTAGCATAGCTTCTAACAAAAAAAACCAAAAACCAAAAACCCTGAAGAGAATAATTTTGTACAGGTTCTATTAAGGGTAAGCCAGAAAAAACCCTCCAAACCTTATGTAATGTCCTATCACATTGACATTTTAATCTTCCATTTACCTGATTAAAACTTAAAGCGGAAACAACCCTCATCTGAAATAAGAGCACTGCTGTATTTTTAAAAGTCCCAGGCTTCTGACAACATGAGAATATAAGAAGCTGAAATTGCAGTAGGAAGAGTGGACAGCACTTGTTTTTATCTGAGTGAGAAAAAGTAGATGTTGCTATTATCTGCATGTTATGTTCCCTGTTCTCAGAGAGAGAAATTTGGCTCAGTCATAACTGAGGAGACATTATCAAGGTGTTCACAGCCCTTCTTTATTTTAACAGCTGTAATATTGGCAAAGCTATTCCTTGAATTGAAAAAAAAAAGAAAAGAAAAAAAAAAAAAGGTGAAAGATGTGTCTGAGGTATCCTCAATAAAAAGCTGTAAAAACGTTGGTCAGGCTACAGCCTGTGATTATATTCAGATCTATGTCTCCCTGAAGAATGCAGTCACTGAGGTAAAATATTATCAGTTGGTTTATGGAGCTGCTGTTTCTCTTTCCTTTCCTCATTCATGTGCAGGTGGAATGAAGCAAACGAGGAGTGGGGTGAGGAGGGGACTGTGTGTCCAGGCAGGTACCAGAATAGGGGGTGGGTAAAGGGGGGGAAGCAGACTTGTCCTGCTCAAGGAAACTTTGGGAGAAATCACACATTCCCTGTGTCCCCAGGTCAGCCTGCAGCAGTGATACAGAGCTGCTCAGAATAAACTCTCCCTGGAAGTGCTCAAGTCCAGGTTGGATGGGGCTTGGAGCAACTTGGTTTGGTAGGAGGTATCCCTGCCCATGCAGGGGGGTTGGGACTGGATGAGCTTTGAGGTCCTTCCTGACCCAAACCATTCTATGATTCTATGAAATCCTTTTCACTGGGTATTTCTTTCACCTGGAGAAGTTGGTGTGGAAGTCAGCTGCTTGCCACAGAGAGTTCTTTGGGGAGCTGCACAGCTTTGTGCCCATCTGCGCCCAGACCCGCTGTCGGGTCAACACTCTTTGCATTTCCACTGCCTGGAACCCAAATCAGCCCCTTGAAATAAACCACAGCATAACTTCAGCCAACTTACAGCCATCAGCAAAACCTGCCAGAGTGGACACACTTGAGCAACTCAGCAATGTTGGCAGCTCTGGGCTGTGGCTGCTGCCCATGGCTCTTGCCAAGGCCTGGTCCCAGCATGGAGCAGAAGCCACGTGCCCGGGTGGCACAGCCTCACAGCAGCTGCCACCCAGCAAAAAAGGGAAAAAACTTTTTGGCAGGCTGTGTCTAGCCTACAGCAATGAACATGGGAGTTGGCTGAAAGGAAAAAGTGAACAGCAGCTTTTTTTTTTTGGATCAGCAGCTGGAAATGGAGAGAGGCCACGTGGGCTGCTTCTTAGCTTGATCATCCTGCCCGAATTCTGCTTGAAAACAGGTTTGAAATGAAGCATGGGAAAAATCTGACAAATGGTGAATGGTGCAGAAGAATTCCCAGAAAAAGTACAACAGAGAAGAGATATTCCTAGTGTCATCCACTCTCATGCTTTGGGAGGCTGTGTGCTCCCCAGGTGGGGTTAGGGAGGATTCTCTCTATATATTGTAAAGATCAAGAGGGAATTTAGTGCAAAACATCCAGGTTAGACCACAGCTAGAGACAGTGTAGGACCCTGCTAGAGATGGATCCATGGCACACCCTACTATGGCAGTTTCTGCTGTGGTAAATTTCCAGGAACATGGGGATCTGGATTAATAGTGGAGTTATGGCCACAAAAGCCATGGCAAAAGCTCCTCCAAGCTGCTTGTCCCAGCTTTTTAGAGAAGGACTGCAGATGCTTTCTGCTCTGTTTTCTGTTGCTGGTTTTAAATGTAGGAGAAGCACGTGGTTAAAGCAAAGTGTCTAGGTCTAGACATCATATTTTAACCTCAGGGTGTGTGAAAGAGACAGCCAGAATGGATTCATTTCTGAATTAGTGTTTGTACCAGTTCTACAAACACTTAGGCAAATTCATAGGCAAAAAGATTGTGTCAATGTTTCATTTAAAAGCCTCTTTAAGGAGTTTCACTGCCGTATGTTGAAAATCTAGTCTTTAAAAGAGCCAACATCTGAAAGTTTGTCTTACTTCTCCAGCATGTCAATTGATATTTTCCTTCATTTGACCTATTTATCTTAAAACATTTATAATCTGTTGGGGGGACATCCATAGCTAAATGTCCAATTTGGTTTGTTTGTTTTTTAAATCTGCCATTCCATTGCCAAGAAATTAAACAAACAGATGCCACTCTTTTTTTGAGGGGCTCCATTAAATACAATGCCTGACACACCATCTGCTGGGTCTGCAGCAGCAATTAACAGCTACACACTATTCCCAGAACAGAGCTGACAGCAATTGATGGTGCAGGGATACTGGCAAATTCTCCTTCCAAAAATCTCTCTTCCAAATACCTTCAATACAATATTTCTGGATCTGCTGAGATAAAGAAAAAAAAAAAAGAAAAGGGAAAAAAAAAAAAAGAAGAAAGGAAAAGAAAAAAGAAATGGAAAAAAGTATTCTTTGTTCTTCAAAATGTGATGGAGGAAAACCTTTTCTAGGCATTCTACATTTTAAACAAAATACATAGTCAACATGGGCCAAGTTTGTCCTGCAGTTTTTGGGACCACTCTTTCCATAAGGATGCACACAGACTCTGCCCTTCTGTACTGCTGGGTTGAACCAACTTGGGTGGGAAACCACAGAAAATTGCTACCTGTGTGTGATGTTTACCTTGAAATACCTGGGGAGGCTCAGCCCAGTGAGCAATCATGAATCATGAGCACTGGGCATGCTTGGTGTCCATTGTACAGTCAGGTAAAGGACTTTGTACCAGTGAAACCTCCTGGAGAATGAGTATTTTATTGGCAAATGGGATAGTATGAACTGTGTGGGTTCACTTGATGGATTGGGGTATCAGCCTGAAGCCTACAACCCAGCCCTTTTTGTTACCTGAGCGGGCTGTTTACTTACCCTAGAAAAGAAGAGCTTCCCTGGTCTTTTCTTCAACATTTGTATTCTCAGCACTGTGGAGTTTTTGTAAACTCTTGAGCCTGAATTTTAGTTATACTCTTCCCAGCAGAAGTGGAAGTATCAGAGGCTTCTCAAGGCACCAGAGGACTCTTTAATGCACTAAAAGGTATTTTTTGAAAATCTCAGTTTACCTGAGGATTCAGGCTTCTTTTTGAATCGACCCAGAAAGTCCACCTGTAAATAGACTGGTCTATTCCCATAGCCTCTGACACCCCTCCACTCTTCTTTGGGTCCAACTAAGTATCAAGGTCTTCCTTCAAAGCCCTCCCATGGATATATTTACTTGGTATTATGTGGAAGAAATCCTTGATGCCAGGAAGGTGTATTGCTTTATTTTAGTAAATCTTTTAGAATCATGGAATTGTTCTGGTTGGAAAAGACTTTTAAGATCATCAAGTCCAACCCCTAACCTAGCTCCAGTGAGTCCAGTGTTACGTCCCACAGCACCACATCTACACATCTTTTAAATACATTTTAAATACACTTCCCTGGTTTCAGTGTTTGATAACCATTTTGGTGAAGAAGTTTCTCCTAATATCCAATCTAAACATCTCCCCTGTGTAACTTGAGACCATTTCCTCTTGCTCTGCCTCACTACAACCTCCTCTCAGGTAGCTGTAGAGAGCCATAAGGTCTCCCCTCAGCCTTTTCTCCAGACTGAACCCCAGTTCCCTCAGCCACCCCTCACAACACTTGTTCTCCAGACCCTTCACCAGCTTTGTTGCCCTTCTCTAGACATGTTCCAGCACCTCAATGTCCTTCTTGTACTCAGGGGCACAAAACTGAACACAATATTTGAGGTGCAGCCTCACCAGTGCCAAATACCAGGGGACAGTCACCTCCCTCCTCCTGCTGGCCACCCCATTTCTCATAGAAGCCAGGATGCTGTTGGCCTTCTGGGCCACCTGGGCACACAGCTGCTTCATCTTTTGCTTTCAACAGGTTGCTTTCATTGCTTCATGGGTGGAAGGATTTCTCTGCCTGCTCGTCAGGCTTGTAGCCTGTCCTCAGTACAACTTATTTCTTCTCTGGGCACGTAGGAAATAAAGGAATCTTGGGGTTTAACATTTTGGATGCTCAGCCTGGCCACAGTGTCAGGATAGACAGGTGTACATTATTTTAAAAATTAAAATTTCTATCCTGACAATAAATCTGCACAGTAATTATCCTTATTGCCTTGTGTAGTGACCATCTGCAAGAGCAATCCCAACTTTGAAAGGGCTGCTCATAAATCAGCTGCGATTTAAAATCTTCCAATAGTTTGTAAATCTGCACAGGATTTTGGGATTAATTGAAGAGCAGACAGCTTAATACATTAACCTTTCACCTCTGGGAGCTGACTGAGGTCAAGAAGTAAAAAAATTAGACTGGTGATTTTGTCTGGGTTCTTACGAGTGGGTTCAGGTTCAAGAGAGCCTGGTTAGTACTGCTTGCTCTGCCCAGTTCTCTCAGTGTGGATTTGTTTGCAGGGTTGCACATGTCCTGTCTGCTGCTGGCACTCTCTTACCAGCTTACTACATCAAAAAGAAATCCAGCTGCCTGAGGAGTCCTTTTAGTAGGACCTGGTGGTTGTCAGAGAGGTCAGGAAGCATCATGGATAGCCCCACGTGAACACTGAGTATAGTGCCCAGAATGTAGTTTATTTCCCCAAACTGAGCCAATGAAGGGTTGCACAGATTTGGGGACAGAGGAGGATGGGAGGGGACATCCCCTGTAAGCCCCTCTGCAGCCCTGCTCAGCCTGGTGGATGGGCTCACCCATTGCCTGTCCCCATCCTGCCCTCCTCCCAGGGCTTGCCAAGAGAACCAAGTTGCAAGGAGGGTGGTAAGAAAGCCCAGGGTCAGCAAGGGTTCCTGAATTTCCCTCTCTGTGTCTAATCTTAATAAAATTAAGACCATTAAGGCTTGCTGACCAACCTTCTCCCAGTTTCCCCTGGAAGGGGATGCTTCAGAGGTCCTTGATGTACCCTCAGCTGTGTGACACAGGGTATTTTCTCACTCAGCCCTGACATTCACCATCCTGGCTTTGCTGAGCAGGAGGGAAAATCTGCTTCACAGGGATGCTCCATTGGTGATGCTGAACATGCAGCTGGTGTCCATACAGGTGGTGGAGTGGTACCTCGAGGTCTGCCTGGCTGCTGGTGGTTGTCCCTTGCCCATGGCCCTGGCTTGGTGACAGCTCATTTACTGTGGCTTCGCACTGACTGCTGGTGGCAAAGCAAAGAGTGATCTGTACCTGTGTCCAGGGACTGAGCAACACAAGTATCAGCAGCAGGCAGCTCTCTGGGGAGCTACCCATGCTCTGGATCCCTATGGAATAGCCCTGGATCAGGAGTCACAGGATGGGGCCATCCCTCTCCATCTGTCTGCGAGTATCCCCACGGAGATTTATGTCCCTCACTCCCTTCAGACCACCCTTGAGAAATACCCACGAAAAAATAAAAATTACCAGTGACCCTTGGCTTTGACTTGTTGACCTCTCCCTTTTGCCCCCACATGCCCTTGTCTGCTCAGGCTTTGCCAGCTGATTAACAAGATTGGATGAGATCTCTGCTCCAAAAGGACGTTCAAAACTAATGTGATTTTTCTGGATCCCACAAACCCCCACAATCCACATTTCCCGTGTTGGGTTGGTAGATTTTTGGTTTGGTTTGGTTTGGGGTTTTTTTTGTTTTTTTTTTTTTTCGCTCTGCTTGGAACAAATGTTGTCCTGGGGGGTTTTAACCTTACAAAATTCATTCCTTACTGGTGGGGGTCAGAGGTGAGATGAAAAATACACTGTGAAATCCAGTGATAGAAAGCTTAATCATTTATTTTCTTGCCACAGATCTTTCCACTTGCTCCAGCAGGTTCAAAAGCCCTTGGAAGGTATCAGCAAGGATTACAAGACTGAAAACAAACCCTTGCCA
Source organism: Phaethornis superciliosus (assembly GCA_023637945.1). Lineage (NCBI taxonomy): Eukaryota > Metazoa > Chordata > Aves > Apodiformes > Trochilidae > Phaethornis > Phaethornis superciliosus. The sequence goes on from JAJQWJ010000005.1 coordinate 6,030,370, forward strand.
GCAGCACAGCCAGACCAACAGAAACAGGACAACAGTCTTTTTCAAGCCACAAAAATGCTACTAAACAGCACATAGGTTCATGTGTGCTTCCCCTTTCCCTCCCCTCCTTATTAAACTGTGAGATGCTATTTACTAGCAAACATTAGAGTTCCCTTTTTAAGGGAATTAATATGATTAAAGACTCAGTTACAAAGTGATGATTGAAGTTCCAACTATTAAAATGCACATCAGTGAGCAGGGAAAATAAAAAGGCACTGAAATTCTTTTCAAACCCAAGCACCAGGTGCGTTAATTACATTTCATTGCATGTTGGTTTATTACTGTGGTCACTTGTGCCTTATGATCTGCATTAACACCTGCGTTCTATGGATATCTTGGTATTTCACTAAACAAGATGAATATTGTCCAGATGGTGACTCCAGTAGGAAGCATTTCACGTAGATTTTTTTTTTCCTGCTCTGCACAGTTGCCTGTAAAGGAATCCTGAATGTCATACTACACCAAAGCTAAACCTGAAAGCACAGCACTAAATTTGAGATCAACTGCCTCCACAGGACATGCAGAAAGGATCAGGTGATGGCCAGATCCAGGCCTTGCAACGTGGGTCTTGCTAAATAAATCTCTCATGTGTAGCACAAGGGCATCGTTTGTACCAACATTTCACCCTGTGGGGTGACCCTGCCCTCTGCAGAAATGGAATTCCAGGGAAAACTGGGTCAGCCGAGGTCTGAAACACGGAGCACAGACGATTCAGTGGGGTTTTTTGATGGTTTGGGTTGGTTTGGTTTTGTTTTCCAGGTTGCATACATGACCTTTCTTCCATAGTACAGGTTAGTTAATGTATAACAAGCATCCAGCCTGGGGAACTGCCACAACGAGTCAGAACTGAAGCCAAACCATGCCTGGCCCCTTACCCTTTGACCAAAGCAGGGAGCATTTCAGGAGAGGTAGGATGGGAGACAGACCCCATTGCCCTGTTACTGGCACTGTCCAGCTCTTGCCTAACACATCAGAAGTTACCTGATGACCTGTAGAAGAGCAGCAAATCTCAAATTTCACACTGGCATGATACTAGACTGCTAAAACCTGGGCAAACCTTCTAAATTTTGCAATTAACACCTAACTCAAATGCACATATTTGGCAGTATTCCAGGGGCACTCTCCTCTGTGGGCTTTACCATTTTTTTTGCTGTTGTTGTAGTATGAGGAGAAGGCTTTGCCTGAATAAGTGAGATTTTTATTGGGGACATCCATGCTTATGGCTTCTTTTTGCATTCCTTCACTCAGACTCATAGAATGGTTTGGGTCAGACTGGACCTTAAAGGTCACCAAGATTCAAACCCCTGGATGAGCAGAGACACCTCCCATTAGACCAGGATGCACGAGGTTTCATCCAAACTGGCCTTGAACACTTCCAGGGATGGGGAACCAACAACCTCCCTGGGCAACCTATTCCAGAGTCTGACTTACACTTTCAGGTCTGGGTGGAGCACTAGGTGCCTATAGCAATTAAAGTGTCAATACAAATTGTCCCACCATCAGAAGCATCCTGCTTTTATGGTCCCCATGGTTTTGCTGCTCTCTTGCATCCCCTTGGGTGCATCCATTGAGGGGAGCTCAGTGCATGTCAGCTCCCTCCTCTGCCTGCTTCTGCCAGCAACCAGGAGCTTTCATCTCCCACATTCTTGGACAGGTAAAGGAGGGATGCTCTGGGTGAGCTCCCTGTGGTCCTTGAGTTGTTCCCCCACTCTTCTCTTTCATTGCTTCTCTCAGCTTTCCCTCCTGGTGCAGCCCGTGGCTCCTCATGTTTGTGCTGATGTGCCCCACACCATCAACACTGCAGCTGAGAGCACCTGAGGATTCAGATGCTGCTGCCTTTGAGAGAGGCCAAGTTGGCACAGGGGGCATCTTAGTGGAGAAAGTGCAGCAGGATGGTGGTCAGACAGGGGTATGGAGTGAGCACATCATTTTGGAAACCCAGGGGCTTACCCTGAGGGCACAACACCTGCCATGCCTGAGAGTTGGCTTTCTGAGTTCTGTCCTTCCTGAAGGGGGTACAGGATCAAAAAAATAAAAATAAAATAAATAATAATAATAATTAAAAAAAAAAAAAAAATAGACACAGTCTCCAACAGACTGATGAGTGCAAACGGAGGCAAAAAACAAAGCTCAGGCACTGCCAGTCACCCAGCTGAACCCCATGTTGAGGATGCCTTTGAGCACCCACTGACCAGCTCCTCCTCACCCTGCTGGGATGCAGGGGTGACAGCAGAGCTGGCATCTGCCAGCCCTCCCCCAGCAGCAGAGCTCTGCAGGATGATGACCCCATTGTTCCCCATCAAGGCACACAGCACCAGATCCAATCTATGAGAACAACACCAAAAAAAAAAAAAAAAAAAAAAAAAAAAAAAAAAAAAAAAGAAAAAAAAAATAGAAATTAACTCTTCCACCTTCCCCCCGGGGCTTCCCCTGGAGCTGCTGCTTTATAGGAGGCCAATATCCCGCTCCTGGAGGAGTGTAGGCAAATCCTATTACAAGTTGAGATTAACCATCAGTCAGACAACTCACCAGTGCAGAGATCAAATATAAAAGATGTATGTTCTGTGTCATCTGTTTAGCAACCTTAAATTAGCTCACACGGGTGGATGGTGCTGGCCAAATGGCAGAACATGTGCAGCAAATGGAAATCAGAGTCAAAGCAGAATCCTGTGGGATACCCCCAGCAATTTTGAAGCAGCTATCTTATTACCTAAGCAATTTTCAGGGACAAGCAGAATTCAAACCCAGCCGACAACGCTCCCTGGTCCCACCTTGGTGAAACTACTTCATTATTATTTCACTAGTGCCTGGAGAGCTCTATCTGCTGCTCTAGTTTCTCTGGAAAATCTCACCCAACAACCAACAAAAAAAGACATCTCCTGTGAGGATGGGCTTGTGGTTTTATTTAAGACAGGGCAGAGCAAGTGGAAGTAACAAACAACCAGTGAGACTAAAAAGGAGAGGGTGATAGAAATGGTGGAAAGCACTGGAGTCCCTCTATAGATACCCCATACAGATCAATGTGTGTGCACAGAGATTTTAGAAGCCCCGTGGCCTGAATATAAGACAACCAGAGATAATCAAGAAAAAAGTAATGCACTCCTAGGGTGCAGGGCTGGAGGATGTGCTCTGCCAGAGAAGGAATGGACAGGGCTGGGTTTCACTTGGCTTCTTTTCATACCATGAGCAGCATGATCTTACCAGGTCACACAACTGATTGCAAGCCCTCTTGGATTTTAATTTTAATACACGTGGTACAAACAATTGACCTCATGGCTTTGTTCTGGGGAGCAGGAGAAATACGAGGACTCCACAAAGCAACCTGGAGGGGTGTTCCAATGAGGCCATAGAATCATAGAAAGGTAGAGGTTGGAAGGGACCTCTGGAGAGCATCAACTCCAACCCCCTTGCCAAAGCAGGATCACCTAGGGCAGGTCACAGAGAAATGCATCTAGACTGGTTCTGGAAGGCTCAGATGAAAGCCAGGCATGGAACTGGCTGTGATGCTGCTGGACCATCCAGAGTCCAACTCCCTGGCCACTCAGGGGGTCCCCAGGCCTTTGGCCATTCTTCTCAGCAGGGCCTGGAGAAGTGCCCTTGGGAGGAGAGGGAAACCATTACAAAGATATTTGACCTTCCATCTGGAGCAAAACGTGAGGGTTTTGTCTGGCAGCCACGTGCTCTTTGCTCCCTGGGGCATGGCTGCAACCAAGCTGGGAAGCAAACACCTTGACAGCAAAGTTCACCCCAGAGGGATCTGTTTCATTTTGAGTTGTTTCAAAATTTAACATTGCTTTTAAGTCTCGCCAAACAACAATTGCATTGCCTTCTTTCTTGAAGAGTCCCCAACTAATCCCCAGCTCCTTCATGTGCTCCCCATTCATGTGGGTAAAGAGGTTCAGCCTGGGAAACCCACAGGGGAATCAGCACATCTTGGACCTCTCCTGGGCTTGTAAGGAGGTGGGGGGCTGGCTGGTTTTAGGACAGCTTCTAAGGGAAACTTAAGTGTACTGAGCTCATCTCCCTTCTTCCTGACACCCAACATCACAGTTATAGTAGGAAACAGATTGTTCAGACACATGTAACTCAAGAAGGATGCTCTAAAAGTGAAAAACAATTTGCAGACGTAGTGATGGCAGCAGGATGCTTGGAACATTTGCAGGTTTGTGTTTGCTCAGAGCTTGGGGATTCTCAGAGGAGCCACAGTAATGCCATTGAAGTGCAAACCACTGTGAAGGTGACTGCTGTAATCAAAACCTAGTGCTTGTTTGGAAGTGACATCTTAAGAAGCAAAGGGGTGGTTTTGAAGAGGTCACTTCCAAAAAGACAAATCAAAATTCCTCTGGGTCAACAGCAGCATTTGCATCACTCTCAGATGAGAAGATTCCTGCTCATCCCCCAGCTCCTAGGAGCACAACATGCAGGAGTTTATCCTTCAGCCCCGAAAATCTGCAATAAAAATTCACTTTGAAAAAAGAGCATCTCCAGTTCTACAGGCTTTTGACTTTGCTCTTTCCTTCAAACACCACTCGTGATGCTGAGCACTCATTCTCCTGGCCTATTTGTTCCTGGCAAACAAAGAGCAAATTCCCCTGGGTACAGCAATCCATTTTTAACACTCTGTAATTATTTAGAAAAATGTTTTGATAGGAGCAATGAAAAACTGGGGCATCTCAGGTGTCCCTGAGAAAGTTCTTGGAGCACTATGTGAAACGGGGACATAGAGTCTCTTTAGTTATGGCACTACCCAAAAAAATACCAAAGTCCACTTTTTCAGCTGTGGCATTTGAATCTCTTTGCAATTCACTGAACAGCCCCCTCTGCCTGTCAGCTCCAAGTGCAGAAGTCACAAAACTCGCTGAGGAAAAGGAGAAATCAAGGAATTTGCTTCACAAGCATTGCAGGTGGGGCTGGTCCACAAGACTGTCCCTGGCTGAGCTATTGTCTTCTTCTGTCATCCCAATATTTTCATATATTGATGTACCCTTCTGGGAAGCCCTCTGATGGAAAACATCGAGGCAGAAAATGTCAGAGTCCTTAGGAGGAGAATTGCAGCACCATGAGTTATACAGCCCAAAGGCACACAAGCTTCATACAGACAAGGAAATGTGTCTCCTGCCATTCTCTGGCCAGATGAGAACAGCAAGGATGAAATCTAGTAGCTAAATGTCAATCCAGTTTTGCTAGGAGGGTGTATTTTTCTTTGAAGAAAGCCCAGGCAGAAAACCACCCTGGCTCAAGGATGTAAGGACTCAGCCTGCACAAATGCTGCCTGCCAGCCCCCAGGCCTGTCCCCCCCTTTTCTTTTTCATCCCCCAATATTGTTGTTGAGCATCTGTGTTGCTCCTCTTTGTAAGGGTGAGCCCCTTACTTACAAAGAGAAGTAGGAGATGCTGGGTGCGGGGAGGATGGTGCTGAAGAAGGAGGCAGGGGAAGGATGTAAATAGGAGCAACGGGAGGAGAAAATTAAACAGAGATGAAAGCCTCAGCTGTCCTCAAAGGACCTGTAATTTTTCAGGGAGTGTGGACAAGTGAATAAAGGGGGGGAAACACCCCTATTCAGCATCCTCACTGCCATCTCCTGGTGGACAGAGTCACAGCCCGCGGGTTCCTGCTCTTCTGTCCCCTCCCTCTCTGCAGAGCCACAAATTCCAAGGGAAACGCCAGGAAAAGGCTCCATCTGTATTTTAGAAACGTGCTGCATGCCAAAGGCAGAAAAGCGATGAGGCAGCTTGTGTTCTGCACTGAAAACCCAGGGGAAAATCCCCCCCAGGTTGGGGTGGGAGTGGGGTCCTCCTCCGGGTTGGCCATCAGAATTTATGATTTCTCTGCTGCAGCTCCTGCATTGGCCAGAAATCAAGACCCCTCAGGAAGTTTTTTCGGTCTTTACACGTAACTTGTTGCATAGAAAAATCCCCCCAGTGCAATCAAAGCGCCGGAAAATGCTGAAACAGAAAATGAAATGAGCCAAGATGGGTAAATCTTGTTACCTGTAGATCAACAGATCTCCATTCCAAGCAGAACAGCAGGTTCTGCAGGTTTGTACTAATCAAAACGAATCGCTGTTTTTCACATCACGTTGCTTGCAGGAATAAAAAGTTCTTATAGATGCAGAAACCCAGCTGAAAACCCAGAGTGCCCCAGTTCCTCCCTGCAGGGTCAGCATCTCTCCCTGCCTTTGCTCCTGTTTCCCAGCTAATGCTCCAGAAAAGCAGTATCAGGGGCTGAGATTAAAGCCAGGGAGGGGAGATTTGACTTGGCCACCAAGTAAGGGATTAAATTAAGTAAAGGGAAAGTAATGGAAATGAGAGTTCAGCCAAGATAGCAGTGATTTGACATGGTTTAAGAAGCAGGATATTCAGTTCCTTCCCCTGCCCTGTGGAGACAGGTTACAGGCAGTATTCCCTGCCTGGCATCACTCAGCAGTTTTAAATATGTCCCTGCCAGGATTAGTGTCTCCTTATAAAGATGAACCTTTGGAAAGACACCTGCTCCATGGTGCAGCAAAGCAAAGTGGGCCCCCAGCACATGGAGCCATTTTAAGGCTTCAGTGTTGGTGTGCAGCTGATGGAGGTGGCATTTCCCTCACCTGTCAGGAGCTGAAACCTAACACTCGGTGGCATTCAGAGAGAAAATATTGTGACAGCTTTTATTTCTGGTGGGACAGAGTCAGACAATCAGGTGCTGAAGCAAAAGGGCAGGAAAAAAGCAGATTTGAGCTGAAGGAAAGCTCTTGTAGCACTTACCCACAACTGCCTTCTCTCTCCCTTGCTGTTTTCAGTGTTCCCCTTCTGCGTACTTTAGCCCCAGGATAAAAATATAGAGAATCTTTTAAAAGAGAAGATAAATCCTTTCTTTAGTGAGATGTAGGTTATTGATATCTGTCTGGTTATAAAACCAAATTGAGATTTGTAGCTCAGGAAAATTCCAGCACAGAGAAAAACAGATTTTCTTTGGTTCGCTGCTGTAGGTTGGGTTGCAGCTCCAGACCACCACAAAACAGGAGGAACCCCAGGGTTTCAGCCTCTCATGTATCAGTCTGGGTGTCTCAAAGCACAGCTCCAAGGGGGCTTCTAACGAGCAAGCTATCTGGGGAGTCTCTTTTTTTGACCACACCAACTTCCTTGGAGGGGACATGCAATTTGGGGTCATTGGCACCAAAACACCTGATCTTCCCTGTCCTCCCGGCCAGCTGTCCCCAGCTGGTATCTCCAGAGCAGTGTGAATTTGCTATGAAACTTCACCTGACCACCTCCCAGGCATGGGGAGGAGGAAAGGAGAAAGAGAAGAGAAGAGAAGAGAAGAGAAGAGAAGAGAAGAGAAGAGAAGAGAAGAGAAGAGAAGAGAAGAGAAGAGAAGAGAAGAGAAGAGAAGAGAAGAGAAGAGAAGAGAAGAGAAGAGAAGAGAAGAGAAGAGAAGAGAAGAGAAGAGAAGAGAAGAGAAGAGAAGAGAAGAGAAAAGACAAAGAGAAAGAGAAAGAGAAAGAGAAAGAGAAAGAGAAAGAGGAGAGCTTTTCTGCTCTTCAGCTACACCCAAGTGTCTTTAAAGTCAAGCGATGCTACCGTAGCTCTGATCTGATCAGAGTTTTCCATCCCTTTTTCTTATTTTGCACAATTACAATTACTTTTGTAAGCACTGGGCAGAGATAAAGATACCACAGATCTCAAAAGAACTAATGATGTATTGCTAATTTCTGAGCATTAGAGAGAGAGAGGTCACATCTGAATTATTAGGTTAATTCCTGAACCCCCCTGCTCATATCATACAGCTACCTCAATTAATTTAGTTACAACAGAAGAATGGATCCTACAAATATAGTAACTGTCATAGTTCGTCATGTAATTCATCTTACAGGTCCTGGATTACTCGCCCTTGCAAAAAAATTATTTCTTGCACTCATTTGTTTAGCTGCTCATAAGTATTTCAGAAGTCTAAGCTCATTTCTGTGCTACAGTTTGTTGCTCTTTCTGTTTTACAGAAGACTTTCACCTTGGGTTTAGCCAGAAATATACATCTTGTAGGCTATCAAGAGAAAGATACCTCTGTGTTATGTTACAGATATACCAGAGCAATTATTCTGTTTGAAGAAATAGAGACTTGCCAAAAAAGTTTTCCTCTGCAGACCAAGTCTGGGTCAGAACAAGAAGGTCTCGTGGCAGCACAGCATGAAGGGTGCTCAGGCATCTTGATTTGATGAACAGCCAAGATGAGGGGCTCCAGAAGGCAATCCTGGTTATTTCATAGGAGGCAGAATAGTATGTGTTGCATACAAAGAGAATATTTTTGCTCTCCTGTTGGTTCACAGCACGTATGTCCTCAACTAAGGCAGTCAGAAGCCTTAATCCTTATTCCTACAGGGACAGAACTGTGTGTGTCATTTCTGCCCATACTGACATGGAATCAGTAAACTCTGATCTCCCAAGCTTTTATTCTCAGTAGTATTTTGTGGTCATAAGCTCTGTAGGGAAGTGCCATTAAAGTTCCCCTTCTCTGTTTCTGACAACTGAGTAAAGTCAAACTGTTACTTTATATGCTTCATTATTTTGTATGATGTTTTCATGCCCTTCCATTGTTTTTTTTTTTCCTTGGTGGCTGCTGCCTCATGGCTTGCAAAGGTGGTTGAAATGAGACTCTCAGCCTGGGAAGGGAAGAGAACTTCTTGGTTCATTCTTTGGGGGATACTCAGTTGACCAGAGGGCAAGGGGCAAGGGGCTAGGGTTAGGGACAGGCAGGAGGAAAATGTGGCAGCACAGGCCCATGAAAAATGCTACAGAGGAGGCACCTCTCATGTAAGGACTTGGATGAAGGTAGAGGCTCCATATCAGTGTATAGTGTCAAGGTGTGACCAAAGATGCTGCTGCCTTGTTGAGCCATGTGCTCCCATGCCTGGCCAGGACATGCTTCTCTGTGGCTTTCCAGGCCAGCCTAGGTAGGTCCTTCCTACAGAAATAAACCAGGGGAGCAGGAAGACCCCCCAAAAACCTCTGCATCCCTTGCAGTGAATCCTCAGATTCTCTCCCTGCAAAGCCCCTCCCTGCAGCCCTGATGAACCCAGGTGTTAGTCCTGCAGAATTGCTAACCTTCCTTACCATTTGTTCACTTTTCTCCCTCAAAAAAGCTTCATCCTTTCCCAAGGTAGCCTCTCTGGTTTGGGCAGGAAGGGAGGAACAGCCCCCAGTTTTAATGGCATGGCTGATACTTCACACCCTCCACAAAAACTTGACACTGCTGCAATGCTCCCCGAGAAGAACCAGCAGCCCAACCAGCCAGTTACAAACCAACAATCTTCTTTCATATTTTGCAGAAAGCCCTCATTTTAGTCTTATCCTGTTCTGCACATAGACACACTCATTTTCCCATAGTTTTTTTTTTAATCTACAGATTACATTTAGCCACAATAACCTCCTTACGAGTGTGCCGTTTCTTGCTCCCTTGCTCGAGCTGCAAATGAACCAGTTTTATTTTGGTGTATACCAGGGGCTCCAGCCATGCCTGCAGCTCTGAATGGTGCCCTTCGAACAAGGCACATGGCACGTGAACTTTCCACTCTGGGGGATTTCACTCTTTATTTTTTCCAGGGCTCAGAGACAACTCAATCACTGCTCTGAACTCCGAGCCGTTGTTACAATGCCGCTGCGGAACAAAAGCAGCTTTGATTTATACAGTGAAAACAGAGTGGGTGGAAATAGCTCAGGATTCAACAGCCTGTCTCTTTTAAAGCTCATCCTCAGTCCCCGTGAATTGTGTTCATATGAAAAGCCAGCTCGAAGCAGGAAGAATTGGGGAATTTTCTGTGTCCCCCTCTCCCCTGACCCCCGTCCTCAGCCTGACACTCTGCTCACACCTTTTAGTGGGATGCAGCATTTCCCAGCTCTCATGGGAGGATTGGTTGTGCTCCCAGTTCAGGTTTCTGAGACCATCCTTCTTATGCTCCCAGGTTGGGTTTGTGAGACAGAAACAGAAAGCGCTGCAGTTCATGTTTTTGCAGAATAAATTTGCTTTAATCCAATAGTTTGTTTAATTTACCGAAGCTGTAGCTGTAACACCTGCAAGGCACATCCTCATACAATTTTCCAACAAACAGGAAAGAATCCAATAGGGAAATGAGTTTTCTTTTTTTTTTCTCTTTTTTTTGGGGGGGGGGGGGGGGATAGAAAAGCTGCTCTTCAGTAACGATGCCAAAAATTTCTCTGCCCAAACAGTGAGTTTAGTGTGTTTGGCTTTGTGATGTGAATATTTTTACACAGCTTCCAATCTACGGTTATTAAGTAACAGTTTTTACAGGGTTATTTTCCTGCACTACTTGGGAGATTGCAGATGGTTCAGAATGATTTTTAGCAACTTTTTGACTGGCCTATTCTTTACTGTGTGCATTTGTCCTTGAAAAATCGAGATAAAAATTGGGCTGGGGGATAGAAAGCCTTTAACCCTCCTGGCTATACAGAAAAGGTTGAAAATGTGGGATGATTTAATCCAAAAGATTCAAAAGCCAGAAGGAAAATGAAGACTCTCCCATTTATTGTGTTTAACATTTTATCACTTGGGGTTGGGAATAGCTGAATTCATGAATTTTGAATGTTTGGAAGTACTCTTTTCATAATCATAGCCTAAATCAAATGCAAGTAGCAATAACAAGATCTGCTTTCGGAAGCTCGTAGATGAGGGGGAAAAAAGTTAAATTACTTGTAAATGTGCAAATGAAAGCTTTCCAAACGCCCAGATGAGTGAGAGAGACAAAGGAATGATGCAAAATACATTTAAATTGGGACTGCAAACAGTTTGATCATATATTCCAGGCATGTCCAAGCCAAGCAGTTCCTATAAACCCTCAATACAAAAACGAGAGGCACAGCACCAGGGCTGCACATCTACTGCTGCAAATCAGACATCTTTTTTGACAAATGCCTGCCTTTTTGCTGGAGTAATGTTCACTTCAAAGGCTAAACAAAAGAATGATTCACACTAAAACCAACATCCTTCTATTTGGTGAGGCTCTGAGCTGTGTTTAGCTCTGCAGATGCAGGCTGTCTGCAATCATGCTGCTCAGCTCCGGCTGCTGCTGCTGTAAAATCCCAGCTCTTGCCTCTGCACAGCACTGCCTGAGTTTTGATTTACTTATTTGAACATAAAATAGCCTATTATCTGCAGAAATTAAATGTATTGGAACACTGGTTTCACTATAATTAAAAAATCCTTCAGGGACATACAGACGATGCGTTTGGGGTATATTTTTTTACACCTTCTAGCTGGATGACTTTTCCATGTACTAAATAATTCGACCACTATTTTAAACTAAAATTATAAAATAGATTTATTTTTTTTTAATGTATCCTGCATCTTTTCACTGTTGTCTCATACAATAGTTACATAAATATTGTACCAGAGAGCCCACCTGCAGTACTGTGTCCAGTTTTGGAGCCCCCAGCCCAGGAAGGGCATGGAGTATGGAGCTGTTGGAGTGTGTCCAGAGGAGGGCCATGAGGATGCTCAGAGGGCTGGAGCATCTCTCCTGTGAGGACAGGTTGAGAAAATTGGGGTTGTTCAGCCTGGAGAGACCTTACAGAGGCCTTCCAGTGCCTGAAGGGGCTGCAGGAAAGCTGGGCAGGGGCTTGTTACATGGGCATGTTGAGAGAAGATAAGGGGTAAAAATTTTAAGCTGGAAGAGGATAAATTTAGGTTAGACATTAAGAAGAAATTCTTTAGTGTGAGGGTGGAGAGACACTGGGTCACAGCAGCAGCTTAAAAATGGCTTTTTTAGTTATTGCAAATGGACAGTAAACTGATATCCAAGTCATTTCCTCCATCTTACTGTTTCATCCCAAAAAGCAGATAACATTCTCGTTCTGCATTTAGAGAGACTTTGTTATAATTATTATTATGTATCCTGAGGTCAGATCGTTGGGGTTTTTTTCAGTGATTAGCTGTAATAGCAGCCTGAAATTCCACTTCCACCAATAAGTTTATTATTGAATTTTCTGTATTACATTACTAATTCAATTTTTTCTGTAAGAGGAAACCGCAAGAGAGTGCTGGAAGCTTGGTATCGCTGAAGTAAAATGTATATTTGATCCCACTCAGGAGACTTGCAGGTGCTGGCAGGGCCCTTGAACAGGTCCTGAATTCACATATCCCTGTACCCAAAAATAAAGAGAAAATTCTGCAACACACTAAGGCCATTCTTGGAGTGAAACAACAAGCCAAATGACATCTTAGCCTTCAGCAGCAGGACAGAGGTGTGCCACACAGCTGCTATTGAAAGTACCAGGGAGGGATTAACATCTCAGATCTCCAAAACCTAAACTGGAGATGTTAACAAAGAGAGAAGAATGTACTCCTTTAAGCATGAGGGCTTTGAAAACAGATGGAGGACCCTGGCTTGCTTCCTACCCTGTTTTTCTTAAAATAAAATAAAATAAATTAAAATAAAATAGGCATATTCTGGATGGCACTATATAAAATTTCCCAATTCCAAACTTTGAAGCCAGGCTTGCAGTTCATCAGACAAAACTGCCCCAGGCAGAAACCCAAAAGATACAGACCTCATCCTTCGACCCATGTGTGAGGAACCACAACACATCCAGCCAGTGCCTGAGCATCCCAGGGCGGGCTCAGCACCATCCTGCAGCATTTTTGCTAAGGCTACTTCTTTATCTCTATCAGACAAAACTCCTTCTGTTGCCATATTCATCTCTGTAACAAGGAATTAATTTCCCACACCAGCCTGCAATCCTAAGGACTTTGAATGGGTGAACTTTCGGGTTTGTTACTGCAGCAAAGGATTCAGTGCCTGGCTTCAGCTCTGCTGTTTTCTTTACACATTAAATACCTTTCAAGCTCTCTTTTTCCTTCCTCTGCAGCTTTGCCTTGCTTCTTTCTCCCAGCCCAGCAGATGCCACTTGATCCTTGCAGGCATTTGGGAATTCCCTGGGCTGTTCTCTCTCATCTGCACAGACATGGGGCTTGAATGCTTCCCCCCAGCAAAGCACCAGGATGGGCTTTTCTCACTCTGACACAAGGGAGTCCCAAAAGCCTCTAAGTGTAGAAGATATTGCCAAAAGCAGGAGAGCCTGAAATGCCAGGCTGGCTTTGCTCCTGTCTCACTTCTGGGCTGACTTCAAGCAGGGCTCAGATCCGACTTTCTGTTGTTTTGCGATGGGTTGTTTGCTTTTTTTTTTTTTTTCCTTTCTTTTTTTTTTTTCATTTGGTTTGGTTTGGTTTGGTTTTTGTTAGGTCTTTTTTTTTTTTTTTTTTTTTTTTTTTTTGGTAGAACAGACTCCTAGTCTTGGTCCTTTCAAAAGCACAAAAATTGTGCCAAGAAACTGCAATGGGAAGTTTGCTGTAGGGCAGATCAGTTCCATCCACTGTCAATGATGCACCAGTGCAACCATTGTCTTATCATCCTGGTTTCAGAAAGGAAGAAGGTTTTTCTGGAAGGAAAAGGAAAGGGAAGGAAAAGGAAAATGAAAAAAGAAAAGGGAAAAGGGAAAGGGAAAGGGAAAGGGAAAGGGAAAGGGAAAGGGAAAGGGAAAGGGAAAGGGAAAGGAAAAGGAAAAGAAAAAGAAAAAGGAAAAGGAAAAGGGAGAGGGAGAAGAAGGGGAAAGGGAAGAGAAAGGGGAAGGGAAAGGGAAAGGGGAAGGGGAAGGAGAAAGGGAAGGGGAAAGAGAAGGGGAAGGGAAGGGAAAGGGAAGAGAGAAAGAAGAGAAAGAGAACGGCAGAAAGAAGAAAAAGAAACAAACAAAAAAAACCCCAAATCTCCTAAACCTTTCTTGGAGAAAAACTTGGAAAAACTTGTCTTGGAAATATAAATCAACTGATGCTCTTAGCCAGGGCAAGGGGCACATGGAAGCCCATCCACTGGGACACACCATTCATGGAGCTCACTGAAGAGTGTGCAAAACCAACAAAACCATGTCCTGAGCTGATGGAATTTGGTATATTTGCAGGAGTTTCCACACTGAGCAGGTCAGGTTGGTGAAACATCAGTACTACAGTCCCTACAGATGAAGAAGGAGCTTTTAGAAAACCATGGGCACCACACAGTTGTATTTTAGCATCCCCAAGCTCAGATTACCCTGCAGTCAAACACATTAGAAGCAAACTCTAGAGTATAAAGAATAAAAGCCTTGGGGGACTACAGGACGGTCTCAGTAATAAAATGATGATGGCATTTTCAAAAGTGCCACCAGAGGGCAATAACAGGCAGAAAACGAGATAACCTTGGGCTTTCTGGGACCTGGTGCTCCTCGCATCCCAACACCAAGTGGTGGAAAAGCCTTTGACTTGTTTCAAGAGGAGAAAAAACAATTCCCCCTGATTTGCCTTGCTCAGCCTGCATGGAAATGAGAGAGAGCTTTACATCTGAAGCCTTTTTTTTTAAAGACTTTTAAAGAAGTTGTGGGTGCCCCCAGCATCCTTCTGCCACTTTTCTAAGGGCAGAGCCCAGGAATGTTCCTAAACCCTTCTCACCTGGGGCAGCAAACAAGCTGCTACAAGCACAGACAGATTTCTGCTAGTTTGGGGTGTTGTTTTGGTTTGGTTTGGGTTTTTTGGCTTTCCTTCCTGAAGGAAAATTTGGCTGGATGGCTGTTTTGGAGGCTGGGGCTGCAGGGGGAACTGGGCTTATTCTCGGGCACACAGGGCAGATGTGTTTGTGGAGCTGGGAGGATTTTCCATGTTGGCAAGAAGGCTCTCATCTTCACACATTCCTCCATCCCCGTGCTTCCCCACATCCCAGCATCCCTGCACCCCTCTTCCCCACATCCTTGGATCTGCACAGCCCCACATCCCTTCTCCCTCCTATTCCAGCAGCCCCTCTGCCCTGAGCATGGAGCATCTTCCCTCTGGGATGCAGCACTGATGCTCACCCTCCCTTGGTTGCTCAGCAGCAGACATCACCCTCGTGGATGGCTTGGTAGCACTCTTGGACATTTCTGCCCATGGAATTCCACTGTGGCAACAGCACGTGTTCTTTTCACACCACCCTTTTCCCCTGAAAAGTTTAAAAGTAGCCACTAATCCAACAGACAGATTATCTGGAACACAGCTAAATGGAGTATTCTGTTTCTTTTGCCCTCTTCAGGGAGGGGAGAGGGGAACAAAAAATGTGGTATTGTAATGATTTTGAAGCAGCAGATGAGAATTTGTGAACTCATGCTGAGATTTTGGATTGAATCATGGGGAGAGTGACTGGGAACTGGAGCCTTCCCCATCACTGGGGACTGCCCTCACCCTCTCAATGATAAAATAATCTTCTCTTCACTGTTGAAAATATTTACCTAGCCTGTGTAAAGCTGAACTTATGTCAGAGAGACTCAGAGGATCCACCCAAGAAGATCTTCATGGCTATACATCAGGGTATTTTCCTGGAAGGAGGGATGGATTCAGATCCCGTGAAGCAGAGGAAGAAGTTGATCTCCCGCATTTCATGACAGGCATTTTTTTCCTTCACTTTCTTTTATATCAGTGTTCAAAAAAAATTAAGTATTTTTTCCAACTCAAAGCAGCTTGTTTCCCCTCTTTTTTTTTTCTTGTTTTGCTAAAAAAAAAGAGACAAACAACTTTAAGTATATCAAAGCAGCTTAGCCCAATTCTTCTCCTAATTGGCAGCTGCATCAAAAACATCCGTGAGTTACAAAACTATTATCTAGACTTTTAAACTAAATATCAAAAGGTGCCAAATATGGATGCTTGAAAATAGCAGATTCCTTGTTTGAGGGGAAGAACCAAACCCACACACACACAGATCTAGCTTAGAGTGGGAAAGTAGTTTAGCTCATGTGGAAAACAGAGGGAAGGGGTTAGAGAGACATTGAATGGTTTGAGTTGGAAGGGATCTCTAATTCCAACCCCCTGCATGGGCAGGGACACCTCCCACCAGCCCAGGTTGCTCCAAGCCCCATCCAACCTGGACTTGGACACTGCCAGGGATGGGGCAGCCACAGCTTCCCTGGGCATCCTGGGCCAGAGTCTCAGCATCCTTAGGGTGAAGAAATTCTGGTATGCAAAAGAAAAAGTCAAGCTGTGCTCCCTATCTTACCACAACCAGCAGAATATAGAGAGTTCCTCTGGGCATTAAGTTGTAATCATGGCCTTGTGACATATTGGAGGGGGAAAAAATGCTAACTTTAAACATGTAGTTCTGAGGAAAAAAAAAAAAAACCAACAAAAAACCACCTCTTTCTTAGCAAGTGATGCTCAAACCCCTTTAATACCTCATCCCTTCTAAAAACTGCCATTTTTCCCTGCACTCCACACTGACCTCAGGAAGGGACCAGGGTGATGCACAGCCCCAGGGGGGAGGACAGACCCAGATGCCTGGGATGTCCTTCTGCCCCAGCTCACAGCTCCTGGTGCTGATGGAGTCTCCCAGATGGAGCCCAGTCTCACCAGCAGCTGGACTCAGGCAGAAGAACATCCCATCCAGGCAGGGTTTGCTGCTTCTGCTCTTGCTTGGGTTCCTGCAGCACAAAAGTAGCCCCCAACAAATGTGGCCCCCTCTCTGTCTCCCTCAGCCATTTCTTTTTTCTACAGCTCTGTGAGTTTTGTGTCACCACATGTCCTCAAAATCCTCTCCAGCATCTCAGAGCCTCTGCAGGGATGGCTTTTGGTGGCCAGGAAGGAAATTTTCCTAAAATCCCAAAGGACACCTCTGAGTTTGACATCTTCAGAGGTTTAGCCTGTGGGTGCTGGCAGGGGAAAGCATTTGACCCTCCCTGCTCTTTGATTCTCAAAGTTCTTCAGATGACATTTATAAAGTGGAGAGAAACATCTGCTTAAAAATAGCAAAACCACCCTCCAAAAATGGTTGGGTTTTCAGGTGCTCCATTCTCACACTACGGACAGGCTTTTGGCATCTGAGAGGGTATCAAAGAATCTTAATTAAAGCCCTGGTTGTGCTCTCTACATTTGGGGTCATTTGGGAACCAAAATAATTTTGTCTTTCAAAGATGAGCCTCAAACATATGAGTCCACTCAGGTACTTCTGCCCTGACAGAGTAACCCTTAATGAACCCTTTTAAGCACCAAATGAAAGTAGAAAGAGACAGTCCACAATTTCTTCATAATTCCCAATGATGTAATTCTTTAGCCTTGCAGCACTATTTTTCCTGGGTTGTTTGGCTGGAGAGATTTGGGAAGCTTCAAAAAACTTTTGGAATACAACGCTATGGAAATTAGAGGTCTCTGTAGTATCTGTGAGGATAAATGCATTCACAGCTCAATTAATTGCTGTGGAGTTAAAATGCTGTCCAAAAAAATAGAAGGGGTGGAGAACGGGGACATTTTGGAAGCAGAAAAGAAAGATATTTGGAAATCTTTAAAATAGAAACCTTATAGAAAAACGGGTCACATGGGAGAGAGAAAGACTATCCTCATTTTTCATCATTAAAAAGCAACAACATTGTAATTAAAAACAGGTTCCAGAATACTGCTCTGTTTATTCACTATAGATTGAATTAGCGGTTGGTTAGAAAACATACGTATGCAAAAAGATTTTTTTAAAAAAAAAAAAAAAAAAAAAGGTATAGAAGGCTGTTTAGTGTTGTTTTTTTTTTCCATACCTGAACACACACCCATCTTCTCATTTAAAGCTTCATGCCCTCCTCTTTGTTGCAGGGAGATGGTTAAGGAGGGGAGCAAGGAGGTGATGGGCTTTGCAGCTTCCTGGGCTTGTTACCACTCCAGCTTCTGCTGCATCACAGGAGTTTCCAAATTCCTGGCTGCTCTTTGTATCACATCTGTACCTTCATTTCCAAGCAGTGGAGGGTGAGCTGGAGGGTTGGGTGAGGAGGGAGAGCAGGGATCCAACCTCTGGCAGGGGTTGTCTCCCATCCCTGGGCAGGGAGGCTGCAGAGAGGTTTGTTCCTGGCAGTGGCAGTGGAAGTGTTAGTGCTCCTCCTCTCCTTCTCACTCCTTTTTTTTTTTTTCCACTAAAACCATCTGGCTCAGCATGGGAGCTGTTGTCCCCACATTCTGTCTGAAACCACACTGTCCCACCAGCCAGTTCTGGGCTGCTCCCTGCTGCTGCTTCAGCACATTCCCTCCATCCTGGAGATGGAGACTCTGGAGCAGATTGCCCAAAGAAGTTGTGGATGCTCCCACACACCCTGGAGGTGTTCAAGACCAGGTTGGATGAGGCCCTGAGAAACCTTTTCTAGATGAGGGCCATCCCTGCCCATGTCAGAGAGGTTGGAGCAGATGATTTGTAGGGTCCCTTCCAACCTCAGCCATTTTATGATGCTGTGATTCTCTGATCCTCACTGCACCTTTACCCCAGCACTGGGCTTTGCTATGAGAGCAGTAGGGTAGAAAGGAGAAAATGTTTCCAAGTCCTTCTCCTGGTTCCAGTGCCTCAGCAACCAGGCTGGTCAACCTCCATCCCTCCCACAGAGAGGGATTCTGAGAGCCAGGACACCACAGGAGGAGATTTTAAGGTTGTTGTATGCAACATGTGGTATGGGGTTGACCCATGCAAAGTTGTAGAGTCTTCTGCTGGAGGTAGTCCAATAACACCCAAGAATGCAGACTCACTGATTCTGGTCTCTGCTTCTACAATTCAATGAAAAACATCCCTCAAACTTAAATCAAGTAAGCTTGTGCCCCAGCAAGCATTTGCAGTATCACTGACCATATTCAGGGACCATGAACTGCAGTGTCCTGTACAGCTCAGCATAACCCAGCACATCCTATGAGCTTGGCAGCCTCCAGAGAAGAGTCTGGTGATGCCAGGGGATGGTAAAACCATCAGCTGCCTGGGGCTGACCTGCAGTCTGGTGTGGCTGGGAACCTCCAAGGCCAGTGGCCACAGCCCCACACATGCCACATCCATCCTGCTGCTGCCTGCTCCCCCCCTGAGCTCCTCACCCTGCCTCTAATGCACCCTGAGCACCTCCAGTCACATTTGCAGCTTTTTAATTTGGCAGAAGAAAGATGCAAGTTCTTGCTCTGTCGTTTACTGATGAGCTGAATCTGCCCATGGAGCTGCCCAGCAGCAGGAACACAGGGCTGGGTGCTGGAGGGGGCAAATATCCCATTTTGGCAGCAAGGAACTCCTAAATAAGCTCAGCCTTTGGGATTGCAGGCTCTGGTAGCTGGTTCCCCAATTCCTGTGGCAGACAGGACCAAGGTCCCCACTCTTTTGTCAGTAACAAGACTCAGGTGCCCAAAAGTAGCTGGAGGTCTCTGGCAGCTGACTTTGGAGACTTAGGATGAGCATTAAAACCTTCAGCTGTGTGTGCTAAAAAGCCCCAATTTAAAATTTCTGCCCTTTCTGATACACCTCTTAATGCATGAAAGAAAAGTTTTACTGCTAATGAAGGTAAATTTTCTAGCTTTTTAAGATAAATTACTCATTCTGTCCAGTGCTGTTGTGCTGCAGGTTTAAGTAGTCAAGCTAATTGTGACAGCAGTGATTTTTTAATTTTTGTTTTAATTTTTGTTTTATTTTATTTGGTTCTGAATCAGACATTTCATTTCAGAAAGTTACCAGCTATATTTTTTTACCATTAGTGTCAGAGAACTGGTATAGGTCAGGAAATGTGTGTAGCCAACAGCCTACTCACTTGGAAAGGCTTCTCTAGGCAATAAAGTTTTATGAACAGAAATTTTAATGGCATGGATCTTCCCAGTCTTTCCAAAGAGGCTGAGTTTATGTGCTTATTTTTGATGCTGAGTCCTTGTAGTTGGGTATCTGCTGGTAACACAGGCTGCATCCTGCTCCACTGCTGGATAGGGGTGCTATCTGTAATTAATGGAGCTTCAGCCTCCCTGAATTTGTTTTTTCTTAGCTTGGGGGGCTGATTTTCAGTAATTAAAAGATCCTTCTTGCCATTGAATTGAAGAGATTAAATAAATAAATAAAAGTAGGGGAAGAGGAAGAGGGAGAGGGGAAGAAGAGAAAAAAAGAGAAAAAAAGAGAAGGAGAACAGGAAAAGGAAAAGGAAGAGGAGAAGGAGAAGGAAAAGGAGAAGGAGAAGGAAAAGGAAAAGGAAAAGGAGAAGGAGAAGGAGAAGGAGAAGGAGAAGGAGAAGGAGAAGGAGAAGGAGAAGGAAAAGGAAAAGGAAAAGACACCCTGTGAAGCATCACATCAGCCAGCCAGGGAAGGAACAGCAAAAATGAATACATGTGCCTGGATATATAGGATTCTGAAGCAGCTGTGATTTTATCCCAGAGTAACCCTCAAATTATTTGCTTGAGGGTGTCAGATCTTGTCTTCTGCAAACCCAAGCCAGGGAGAACCATATGATCTTTGCTGGGGTGTGAAGATAGATATGAAGGGTCATGTTGGGCAGGCTGGAGGACAAGATGTTTTCTGAATTCTGCAGAAAAACTGCCCCTCTGCAGACAAGGGAGTTTTTCAGTTCTTCCATTCATACAACCTGCTCTCAGAAAATAAAGCACATGTATTTTTCCAGTGCTTTTGTCTTCCTGGTTAGACACTGCAGGAATGCAGTACAATTCCTCTCCTTACTGCATGTATACAGACTTTTCTTGCCCACTTCTCTTTACTATAGTGACTTAAGCATGAGTTTTGAAACTGAGTAACTGATGCGGGACTCATCCAAATGCCCTATTTCTGTCTGGACAGGACTGGTCAACACAAATTGCTGTACATGTATACTTAAAAACTCACTTTTTAGGTGTTTGTTTAGGTGCTCAAGGCCTACAGTGCTCAAAACACTATCATAAACCTTCCTTTTGAGAGATTTGTGAGGTTCTCTACACCTCCTTTATTTTGAGAAATTCAGTCCTTGTGACACACGATTAGAATAGATGCAGCCCTCCACATCCCAGGTCTTGATAAAATACCATTTTTCCAGGGGATTTTTATATGCAGACACAGCTACCATAAGCCTGAGAGACCTCAGGTCCAGATGCCTTGCTGCTCACAAGGATGTCCTGACCATCAGGCTATGGGATCCTCTGCCCAAGGACATCCTTGACCCTTCCATTGAAGCTGGGACACTCTGCAAAGTAGAAGTTGTGAATCCAAGGGTCAGTGAGCAAACTGGAGCTTTATTTGCTCTTTAGCCCTGTGGTTGGGGCTCTCATCTGGAGATGAAGGATCTTTTTTTCCCACTTGTGTTCCTAGGTCTGCTTTGGCACCCCTTCCCAGCACTGCCAGTGATAGTGTTAAAATGAACATAACACTTACCCTCTATTAATTCATGTTTTCAGGGCTGGGCCTGTGGCATACCCTGAGCACTCATAGGGATGAACCTTTCATGAGAGGCAGGTGCTTGACATAAGGGGTAGGAAGGCAAATCTGAAAGTGGGCATGGGCACAGCAACGTGAGCACACTCTGGAGAACCTTAACTGAAAGCTGTAATTAAACTCTGAGCTCTGTATCAGAATTAGACAAGGAAAATATGGAGTTTGTATTTAGCTATGTTAAATTAAGGGAGCTGGCAAGCTAACCAGAAAGAAACAAGAGAGACCAACAGCAGAGCTTGGAACGCTGTGAGAAACAGGAATATTCACTGCTTTGTGTTGAGGTGATGGGATCACATAAGATGATGAACTTTCCCAAAAAGATTTATCAAAATAATGTAGTATATTCATAATTTGTCAGCAGTTATTAAGTCCAGGCACCTCAGGCAACTTTTCAAATTCTGTGTAATCCTCAATGTCTATGGGAAATTCAACAAAACACACCCTGCTCTTAATTGATTCTTTTTGTACCATTTTTTTCACTCAGGCTTGGCTGTTGGCCTTTCTTTGCTAAGTGAAGGTTTCAACAAGTGGAGAAGATGGATGACCAAACCAATCAACTACAGAATACACAAAAGGTCAAAGCACTCAGCTAGCACATTGCAGACTGCTTCCAGATAAACCAAGCATAATAAATTGGGTAACTTTCTCTTTGAACAAACAAAATAAGGAAACCAGAAAGCAGTTCAAGCTGATAATGTTTCCTATATGACTTGAAGGGCTAGATGCATAGCCCTGTGGAATATAAAACAGGAGAAAAGTTCTTTCCTGCCATACCCTGCTGAAACAGAAGAGAACAAAACCAATTAGTTTGCATCTGTGATGCTGAATAGATTTGTGTTGACACCTGAAGTAAATTAAGATTGATGTGTGCAAGTAGCAAAATGTTAATCTTTGTGAATAGCTATAGCATTCTTCTTCATAAGGGACTTGTAGGAACCTGACCTCTCTAATGTACCCTTTAGTGCTGGGCAATGAAGAGAGGAGGGCAGAGATGCTCATGGAGTGCTGCTGCCATGGCCTCTGTTTGTGGTCTCCAATGCCTTCATTGTCCCAGCTGTACTGAAGCCCAGGATTTAAAGTTGGGAAGTGCTGGGGAATTCCTGCCCATGAGATGGAAATGGCAGTGGGGCTGTGGAAACCTCACTGGTGCCAGCAGAGCACTGAGGAGACCCAGCAGATCTTGCTCTCTCACACGGACAAACACAATGCACCCGGGAAGGGGAAAATGTTAATAATGCTCAGAGGAAGTATTTGGTTTCCTAATCCTCCCAAATCAGTGTGTGTGCTAATTTTAAATGGGTCTCCTTTGCTTTCAGACTTATCTTTAGTTGCTGCTTGACTGCACTTGGCAAAAGAGAAAGAAATAGAAGCCATTCTTATTACATTATCTAGAACACCAAGCATGCTTTCAGTCCATCAAGCTAGTACAAGTAGAATATAAACTGGTGGCTTATTTCCTCTTCCAAAATAAAGGAGAATGATAAGATCTCTTCCTCTTCATGGAGAGGAAGCTGTGATGCCTCTGAAGGGTTCATCTGTACAGCCACCTATGACACAAAGACAATAATTTCTGAAAGGGATGTGATCTGACAGATGTGGGCTTTATTTCCTTCATGGACTGTTCGTGTGAATCTGGAAGAAATAAAAGCCTTTTGGTAAAACATCTCTATGACCTGTGAAGAGGCTTCACCTCAGCTCACATGAAGTCCTAACTCCCATGCTAAAAATGGTGAAGTTAGAGCTTGTTTTGTTGACTTTAAGAAAGGAATTGTAACCAGTGATATTAACCTGAAACTTCCTGAATAACACAAATGTCCAGTGTTTGGAGAACAGATACTTTCATCTGCATTTGGCTCAATGGTCATTCTTCTCACTGCTTTGAGAAAACAGTCTGACCAAGATAAAACAAGATAGAGGAAGATTCAGACAAAGCATTCCTTTTGGCAAAGATTAGAAGCTTACCATAGCCCCCCCATTTCAAGAGCCCTGTAAATCTCACCAGGTTCCAAGTGGTCCAAGTGATCCCAAGGAATCAGAATGTCTTTGCAAGTCTGGGCTCTGGTGTTTAAGACTCCAGCTGTAAAAAAAAAGTGCTATTGATGGGAAAGGAGGGGAAAAAAACAGTAGCAAAAATCCCCTTTTATCATGTATTAGAATCAGAGACTCACAGAATGGTTTGGGTTGGAAGGGACCTTAAAGATTATCCAGTTCCATCACGTGTAGGTGTAGGCAGGTGAAGTCAAACCCCAACTCAAATTTTAATTGCAGATACAGAGTGGAAGCAATGGAGCTGCAATACTCTGCCCTATTAAGACTTAAGCCCAGATCACTGGAGTGATCTGAGCCATTGGAGGGTGGGAAACTTCATGTGCTTGCAGCTAACAGCATTTGATTTCAGACCAGTGGTGATAGCAGAGTTGTTCCAAGCTATTCCAAGCAGATAAGATTTAAATCCTGCATATAAGTTTTATACTGCTGAGTAATGAGTGAATGAAGGTGCAGAGTTGGTTTAGTTAGGTGATCTCCTTGGGTAAATCATATTTGGACTGTGTTTTCTAGCAACTTTAGGCTTAGAATAAATGATACTGATTTAAAAGGTCACAGGCCCCGTTGCAACTATACTTTGCATTGCACATAGATAAAAAATGCATGTGGAATGAATCCATGGTACCCAGATGCCTCCCCTAGGTGTGCAACCCCAGGAATGAGCAGTCACCTGAGCATCACTGGTGTGTTCCCATCCTGCAGCCATTCACTTTTGGGATATCTCCAGATGGGCACACCAACCAGGGGTATCAAACCAGCATCTCTTAAAAACAGACTACCCACCCCTCCTGTTTCCTTAATAGTAATACCTGATTTTATCAAAGTTTTCACACTGATTTGCTTCTTAGCTATTTCTGTGTTCTGACCTGGGAATACCTGATGAGCTCTTCTGCTGATCAAGCTGTCAATGCAGCAGAGACAGCTATTTTAAAACAACCAACCAAACGAAAAACAACCCAAAACCCAAACAACCAACTAAGGAAAAATATCCTCATTTTTTACATAATATTTCCGTGTAAAAACTGATTTTTCTTCTTACTTAGGGACGCTGGACAATGTCATATTTCAGGATGAAGACTGTCTTCATTCCCCTCACTCTATCTGAGGAGAGAATTAAGGCCCTTGGCTTTTAGCAGCTTTGTGACCTAGAGCTAGCATAATGTCTGATCAAAACATTAAAATTAAGATAAAGAAACTATTCAGGTTGTTTCTACAATATATTCTAGTGACATGATAAGATGGTATTTGTACTTTCACACTTGCCCACCTTCATGCAAGTCCACTAGCAGATCCACAGAGTAAGCCAAAAATACTTTGATAGCATAATTAATTATACTTTGGGGAAAAATGAAGATTAGTCAAATCATGTACTGAAGCTATCACAGTACCAAATTATTTTTAACAGAGTATTCTATACCCTGATTATTATTTATTACTAGAGTAGTAAACTCCACAGAATATTTGATTTTCTTCATGCCCTTTGCAAATCAGAACATTCAAATGACCAAGGTCTTTCATAGTCACTTCAGAGGTAACATTTTGATATTGGCTTGTTTTGTCACAGAAGATTCATTTCCTCTTTCAAGAGCACCAAACACCTTGGAAAATTTCATTTTAATGATTCCATGGGCTTACATTAGTTTTGTGAGAAAATATGGATGAAAAAGCCAAAGCCAGACAATAACAATTACAATAAATGTGTCACCCTAGTATCAGCAGGTCAGTTGGATGTATTTCCAAGAGTGCTCAGTGATTTTGAGCACAGTCCAAGACAGGTTTTCAGGACTCTCAGTTTCAGATGAAAGTTTGTTATGCTACTGCTCTGGAAGCTCAGAGACTGAAATTTCCCAGGTCACAAGAAAGTTTTATATATTTGACTTTTCGTTTGCTTGCTTTTAGCAATTCTGCGGAGAAAACTTGCATTTGCAAAAGGAGACCTTCTCTGTCAATTCATAAATACACAGTCTTGTGTGTTAACTATAACTGGTTGAAATAAATTTCTTGAAAAAAAAAAAAAAAAAGAAGGCATTTGACATGAGCACCAGCAACTTTCCTGCATGGGCATTTCACATGCAAAGCATACCAGAACCATAGCTAGGAAGTGGATGCCTTTGAAAGTCAAACTTCTGTTACTAGAAGCTTGGCAGTATCTCAAAAGATAGGATTGTTGCTGTGAAGTTCTTTTGAAACTCTTCAAAATCACTTGAGGGAGAAGTTTGGGGTTGTGCTCAGCCATGAATCTCATCTTGGGTGTCCCACCCCCTGTGAGAGGGACACCCTGCATTACATTAGCAGAGGAAGCCCAAGAGAAATCCCTTGAAACTGTCCCAAAAGCCTCAAACCAAGGACCAGCACCTCTAAAAATATTGGGAGCCTTTTGGCCAACGCAGGGACCGAGGTCCTTTGGGAGTTCTGAGCACTTTGTGGTTTTGAGGCTGTTGCTTTCTTCCTCCACTTCGAGGCAGATGCTGCTCCTCCCAGATCCCACACTGAGAGGATGCTCTGCCAGAAGTAGCATGATTTTTTCCTCTTCTCTGTGACTTTACTGAGAAGGAGACAAGTGAGCCTATCCTGCTTTCCAAAGATGATATAACAGTACCTCAGGGAGGCCGTGTCCCAGGTCCTCTTAGGGCTCTGTCACACCACGTCACCCTGCAGCACGCCTGCTCCTTGCTCCATGGTATACACTGAGCTCCTTCCAGCAGGAATTTTACAGCAAGCTCACAGTTGCTTTAAATTAGAAAAGTTGGCAAGTGTCCGAGGAAAGGAGTGGGAGCTTATTTAGAGGAGACAGACAGCTACAAAACTCAATACAAGAGCATCAAGCTTCAAACAGGTCTGCACACAGTAACGTTATTTGCCATCTGAATTTCTTTTAAAGGATTTTCAGCCACTGACAATTCCCCGTTGGCTTGAATTTACAACTCTTACGACACTACCCCAAAGAAGTGTGTTGCTTGCCCTGAAAAATCTGATGCCATCCACTCCAGAGTAAAGGTAAGTTGTAACTGATCCTACTTGCCTATTCTGACTTCTCTGAAATGCATTTGGAAAAGGGAATGTGATAGAAATTCCTTTTAAAAATATAGAGATTTTTCCTGGGTTACATACGATTCCATTAGAACTGCCTGTGGTTTGGCTCAGTGAAATCTGTTTATGTATCATGTCTTGTATGAAAAGGAGTAATAAACTTGGGCATTTAAGCACATCACATTACTATCAGAAAGTTACCAGACAGATTTTTTTAAAATCAAGGATATGATTTTCTGAAAAAAAAAAAAAAAAAAAAAGAACCAAAAGGATTTAATGGTCTACCTTTCACAGGGTTTAATGTGACTAAATTCTTAATATCTTTTGAAATCTTTCTTTCTATTTAGCTTTAACCTTACATTCAATCAGCACAAAAAAGAGATTATACTTTTCTTCCCTCATGGATGATCCCAACATCATTTCAAATCTTCATTTTAACCTTTGTTGCTATGGTTTCATGGAAAATTGTTTTGAAAAAAAAAAAAAAAAAAAAGAAAAAAAAGGGAAAAAAAATTGCAAACACCAAATGAATCATTTTGCTTTGGGGTTATGCTCTTGCAAAATTAAGCACCTGCGTTCATCTTTTTAAGCTCCCACAAATACACCCATTTGTTATTTTGTTGAGGTGTTTCTTCTGTTTGGTGGGCTTTTTTCCAAGGTCATTTAACTTTTTGTACTTCCACTGCTACCAACAGTGCCTGTGTGCAGACTGAGGAGAGAACCTGTGCTGTTCATCATAAACAAAATGCTGAGCATAAGTGATTAAACACCACCTTGGTCTGGAGAGGTGAGAGTATAAATGGATTAGCAGTTTTTTGCTCCCTTTTTTCCCCTGGGTCTCTGGTTACCATGATCCAGGGGAGGCTGAGGCAAAGCTGTCCAAAACTTGATACTCACAGTGCTGGCTAATTTCTCTAACCCCCTCATTTTCAAGGAAATGATGAAGCTTTTCAGGCTGAAGTTTTAGGAAAACATGGGTGTGAGCACAGCCCTTGGAGCTCTGTGAGAGATGGAAATTCTCGAGCAGCAACCTGCCTCAGAAATCAGCACATTGCATTAAAAAAGATAAAATCCTTTCTTCCTATAGTGCCTGCTCCCTGCTTCTTTTGGCTTTGGACAGATTTTTTTGGGCAGATTTTCCCTGGTGAGGATACAGGGATGTCTGTGCCCCTGATGCTGTGTCCCCAGTGGCCATGCTCTGCCTAAAAATTGTATTTAAGAGTAGGGAAACTCGGAGCAGAAAGGGCAGGGGAAAAGGTGCAGAAAAGCAAAACTGGAAGTAGCAAAAGTGCAGAAAAGCAAAACTGGAAGAAAAGCAAACACTGTCACACAAGAAAGCCTGAAAGCCTGATTCCTTTTGAAACTGCCCTTGGGTTAAATTTTTTTGCCAAGTGGAAAGCCCACCCTGACCTTCCTCACTGATCTCAGGAAAGGCAGAGCTAGGGACATCTTCAACAGGTGGGACTCCATCTCCATCCTGGGGGAGGACTACAGGGAAACATATTCCCCTCTCTTAGTGGTTGACTGTTTCTTGTCCTTCCTCTACAACCTGACCCATCTGTCAGGGAGGTGAGAGTGAAGGTGATGAAGGCTGTTCCCACTCCACGCTGTTTAGTGACACAGGAGACAGGATGGTTTCTGAAAAACTGAGCAACTCAGACACAGGGATTTCTTCTGGCTGAGCATCCATAATAATGAATAATGTAAACAGAGACTGTGGAGTTGGTATTACTCCATCCCCTGTGTCAGCTTTACACTCCACTGTTCCACTTATCTACAGTTCAGTCCCAATGGCAAGGTGGATGCAAATCCATAGAAAAGCAGATTCTTGAGGGCTGGGCTTGAGAACCTGCAGAAATCCTCTGTCCTATTCACTTATTTCCTTAATTCTCTGTGACACGTCCATTTCACAGGTCTGCCCCATGCAGTGGGAAGCCTAATTTTCAGGGTCCTTAAATAGGTGCTACAATGACATTATACATACTGTCATTGCACAATCACATAAGATCTGAGTTACCAAAGAGATACAGTGCAGATTACAAAATGGCAATTTAGATTGGCCAGAAGAACTTCATCTCACAGAGGAGTGAAAATCCTAAGGCTGCAACCTTTCATACAAATAAGAGGCTTTAAAATAAATATAGTGTTTCTGAGTCCTAGAGGCTGCTTGTCACTGATACAAGATAGGTCAAACTCTTTCTTATATGTTGAAGGGGATTCTTTGTTAGTCAATAGGACAGCAAAGCAATGATGTGAGTGCCTTGGCAGAAAAATCTAGAGGTTTTGCTGGCTCATCTTCATGATCATACCCAGAAAATATAGGCTGCAAGCAAGATAATTACTATCCAGATTTATATTTTAGTTACAGGCATCAGGCTGCAACTGTCAGCAAAAGTTTTTTCATTTCTTCTCAGAGTCTCTCTAAAGTAAGAGGTGCAGATCAGCAGGATAGTTTCTCTGTTGGGTTGAATTAAAAATCTAGATCGCTCATTTCCCAGTGCTGAAGTAAATTGCTTGGATTCTTCATAAATCAGGACTCAGTTTTCTGTTTGGAAAAGCAGTGTGGATATGTTCCTGGGTGTCTCAAGCCTCAAGCCTGGTGTGGGATGCAGCTGGGAAAACCCAAAGCAATGGAGTTGGAACAGCAGAGAATCTGATTCAGGTCTTCAGAAATACTTTACAGTTTCACTAAACCTGGGGGGTGGGATAGGATGGTATGATCAAACAGTCTGTGCATTTCTGGGAGGTGAATGTGTTGGGAAGGGGAGAACTGTTTAGTATAAAACTAATTATTATTACAGATAACAGTGGGGATCATTTTTGAAGGGGAAGAATGGGCTGTGCACAACGGGAAAAAGATCCTGGCACCAAGAGGTATGCAGCTATAAAATAATCCAGAGGGAAAGTTGGGAAAAGTCTCCCTGGCTGGGATTATTCACTTAGTCTGTGCAAACCCAGAAGAAATCTGTGGGGAGCACTCTTTCTCAGAATGAGGGATGTGAGTGTCCATATGTTGTGCTTAAATGTACTGGCTTCTCTTCAGCCTATCTACTGGATTTCTCTTCTTCATCTGTGTGAGTATCACATCTCTCAGACCCAAATGGGGCCTACAGAATTGGAAGCCAAACCTCAAATAAGATTTAAGGGAGTTCAGTTAACTGTGTTTAGATGCCATCAGGCCACCCATCCTACTCACAGCTTACACTCTGACCTCCCTCTCTGGAGAGACCCCAAACCCAAAATCAGACACCCTGCAATAAACAGGAACATCTGGCAAGGGTCTGGAGTTAAAGCAAGGGAAGGAAGGGAACTGTTTAGAAAAGGGATGGTTTTCTCAGATGTATTGTAATTCATGCTTTCTTATTTCTCTCAGGGTTTGCTGCGTTCTTTCAATAAAGACATTTTTCTTTCAGAAAAAAATGGAGAGGGTGCTCATAATGGAGGCGAGACGTGAAATGTAGTTGAAAAAAATGTGTAATAAAAACAGGGAGTGACCATGCTTTAAATGTGCAATAAAAACAGGGAGTGACAATGCTTTAAAAACAAGGAGGGCTCGAAGGGTAGAGTTGAAGAGCTGTGTGTCCAGCCTGCTCACCCCACCTCTTTCCATAGGTCCAGTGGGCCTCCTGGCCACCCCATCACTGCAGCACAGGGGGATCTGTGCACTACTGGGAAAAGAAGTCCCCATTTTTATTTATTTTTTTTTCCCTACCCTTTGGAAAAAAGAAAGTCTGAACATTTTCTGGATTTGTCCAGGAAAACTCTCCCTTTTCTTGGAGGGAGATGCTCCTCGTGCTGGAACATGCATCTGCTATTCTCACTAGCAACTACAACTCAGGACCAAAAAAATCTTTTCCCTTTTCAGCAGACTATAAAAACTTGATGTTACGCCAGTCCTGTGAGCCCCACACTGATGTTTCTGCACAGTGCCAGCCTCCTGCTCTTCAATGTACCTGGGGATTGATCCCTGACACAGCCCAGACTGCTGTTCTGAATGCTTTTGCACTGTCACTAAACAGTGGAAATAGCTCTTTGGGGAGTTAAGAGACAAACACCTTGGTTACTTTTTGCATCCTTTGTTTATTCAAGACAACACATCCTTCGTCTTTTTAACAGAGAAATTGGCTCCTTTGAGTCTTTATATGAATTCCAGCTCTGCATGGGTGTACTCTGAAAGTTATCTTCCAGAGCCTGTCCTTTTTTGGTCCTAAACCCCATGAACAGTCTTTAATCACAGCCCTGCTTTAGCAGCAGTCCCAGTCCCACGTCTTTACTTGCCTCCAAATTCTCTTCAATTCCTCCACTCTTTTCCTCCTGTAAATGACTAACCTAGCATCCTCCTTCTCGTAGCTTTTCCATTTTCCTGGTGTTTCTGTGTGTTGACCCAGGGGCTCCCACTTCACTATCTCCTCACAAGGGTTTTTTGGGGGGACAGAGCTGATGGCAGCTGTCCTTCCCTAAAGCACCAGTGTTTATCTGCCACTCTGTAACCCCTGACAAATGATGTGGGAAGGCAGATGATTACCCAATGGCTGGAGGAAGCCCAACTTCTTTGGCCCCCTTAACTGTTCCTGTTATTCAGTGTAGATATTCCTGCTAAAAAAGTGGAAATACGAATCTGCAGATGACCTCTGAGCACCAGCTCTGAGGTGGAGCAGTGAGAAACCATTCCAGGGAGAGGCAGTAATTTTGGGGCTGGGAACAGGATGGTGTATGCTCCAGCAAAGCAGTTTGCATAAAGGTGTGGTGTCCAGGTCACAGCTTTCACTTGTCTGCTGGAAGAAGGAATTTTTCACTTCTCCCTCCAGCTTGGGTAAAGAGGGAAGAAAAAAAAAAAAAAGTTTCCTTTTCTGAATCAACTTCATCATCATCACTTTCATCACGTATCTGAGCGTTCCCCATGGGAATGTAAAGATGAAGTAACAAGAAGAAAACAGATTTAGCAGGGTCAGTGGTCCTGGTTAGCTGTGAAACAGTTTGTCCTGCTACCTCTCCTCTCCATCCTATACCCCCAAACAGAGCAGGTCTCTTCTGCCAGGTTTGCCCCCAGGGCCTGCTATACACCCAGGTCTGTGGATGTGTAGAGGATTTTTTTTGGTTTCTCGACGTGAGGGCTGCATTTCACTGCTATTTTAATCTTTTCAGCTGGATACAATGATTTCCACCAGAAGGGGGAACACCCCATTGGAGGCTGCACTGGGGTTGCCTTCAGCTTTTTAAGTAGAATTGAGAGTTTACCTGCAAGGTGTCTGGGAAGTATCCCTGCACAACAACAGGCCACTCACCTTAGTCCTGATTTTGTAGCTTGCTTTGGGCAGAACTGTGATTCAAAATTTCTGTGCCTGGAATTTGTCAGGCAGAAAAACATTTCCCCTGCACTGAGTCACACCTGGACGGTGCCTCCTGCACTGCCAGGAGGTGTTTAACTTGTAGGATCTGTACTGTACACCTGGTCTGAGAGTCTGCACTGACCCTGCCTGGGGTTTCTTGCTCTAACAGATTATCCAGAAATCTTGGTGACTTGAATGTAATCCTCACACCCACCTGGAGAATGTATCCAGGTAGAAAGAGACAGCATCTCGAGAGCAGGAGCATCTCACAGTTTGTCCTCATCAACATCTCAGTTTGTCCCTTTCTGCAGGCATGCTCTGTCCTTGTGGAGCAGGGCTGACATCTGAGAGCTTTGATTGCTAAAGGCTGAAAAAAAAAAAAAAAAGTACCTGGTGTGTGCAAAACACCTGTTTCTGCAGCCCAATGGGGCACATATTAAAATCCTGCAGGGAGAGCCAGACCACACTGAAGCCCAAACAATCCTCACAGTTCCCTTCAGCAGAGAGCCATAGGGCAAGGCAAGGACCTCCTCATGGATGCAGCTCCACAGATGCCCAGGTAACACTTGGATTGCTGCACCTGGCAGGATTTAGCCCCAGCTTTCCACCCCTGCAGGTAACAGCCAGAAGGGTTGTGGGTTGTGTTCAGACCTGCTGCACAAGGCAAAAACCACTGTGGCTGACTTGGACACGGTGTGTCCCTTGGCTATTTCCAACCTGGCTCAGCAATCAAGAAGTTTTATCACCTCCATGGGGATACACCGGGGTTGTAACCCACCTCATTCCCCTGATTAACACCATTTTCTTCATCAGAAGAGGTGGCAGGGCTGCTTCCTGCCATCACTGCTCACACTTGAGGGATCTCAGCAGTGACTCTGGCATGAGGTTTGGATTCCTTGACATTAAGACTTGATGATCCCATAGCAGAAACAGTTCTGCTTGCACAAAGGGCTGCCAAGACACCCTTAAAAGGAAACCTCAGCTTTTTTGGAGCACTTCTGTTGCTCCAACACCCCCAGGAATCACCCTGAGCAAGGTCCAGGAGCAGCCATCCACCTCCCCTGACCCACGGAGTCAGAGGGGAAAGGACCTGATCCTTTAGGAGCCCATATCCAGAGGTCAGCAGGACCATGCCCTGGTACCAAACCTTGCCCAGTGTTGGAGCAGCCTGGCTGCTGCTCAGCTGAACGTGTCTCCTTTCCAGCATGTCAGAGGAAGCAGATGTTTCTAATTTATCACTAAAAACAAACAACTTAATCCCCCAAATATGCAGCGGTGGGGGGTGAGGAGGGGCCCTTCCACTTAAAGCTGATTTATAAATTGGATAATTGAGGTTAATTTGCCCATGAATGAGGCAAATATGTGTTGGATATCATTACCAGCGCTTCCACCCTCTATAATTTTTCCAAGCCCTGAACATCCAAAGCCTTTTCAACCTGAAGCAATAAGACACGTTCCTGTTCCAGCAGCCAAAAGTGACTGGCACTGCTTCCTCTCATCAACAACTCTAATATTTATCTCCTTAGGCCTTCAGAATGTTATTTAAGTGCAGATGTTGGAGCCCTCCATTGCATGGGTGCCAGGCATGGCCCCGGCAGCAGTTCCAGCACAGCCATGCTCCCTGGTGAAAATGTGAGGAATGGTCAGGAATAAAAGGTCTGGGTGGCAAAGGGCTCAAGCTGTTCCAGATAAAACCAGTAAGTTCCTCAGTATTGGTTCGGTCAGTGATGGAGGCACCAGCTGAGCTCAGGGCATCTGTACCTCAGCATTTTCTAGTGTGAGGGTGGTGAGACCCTGGCAAAGGTTGCCCAGGGAAGCTTTGGCTGCCCCATCCCTGGAAGTGTTGAAGTCCAGGTTGGATGGGGCTTGGAGCAACCTGGGCTGGTGGGAGGGGTCCCTGCCCATGCAGGGAGTTTGGGACTGGATGAGCTTTAAGGTCCCTTCCAACCCAAACCACTCCATGATTCTATGGTATTGAGCCATCCAGCTGGCAAACAACAACCAAATCCTACTTCTGCTCACACCTACTTCAGACCACCAGTTCCTACAGCTTATGGCTTGTGTTCATTTAAAAAAAAAAAAAAAAAAAAAAAGCTCTTTTCCAGGCAGCTTGGCACCCAGCCACAGCACGTCTGCCATGCATGCAGAGGCAGCACTGGAGGAACAGCAGTTCAGTAGCTTTAAAAAGATCTTAACAGCTCCTGGAGCAATGTTGGCTGAGTTCTGCAGAATTTAGGGGATGCTGATGGAGGTCTCTGAGCCTTGGAATGTCTGTGAGAGGAGATGGAAAAAGGCAAGTCCTACCTGTGGGGCTATGGTCAAAACACCTGGGCATCACTAAAACAAAAAGCAGCTGATGTAGGAATGGGAGAAACTCTTTGTGCAGGACCTGGGCAACCCAAGCACCCCCACATTGGGCTGGTGAGGACACTGGGAGTCCGTGGGGATATTCCTGCTCCATGGATCCCTGTGCAGCTGGAATAGAGTGCTTGAGGAGGTGGGGAAAGGGAGGGAGGGCTCCTTAGCATGGTGTTCCCTGAACCTGGGGGGACTTTGTGGGTTTAGTACACAAGAGGTTAAATAGGTTAGAATGTTGAGCTTGATCTGCAACTTGCTGTGCTAAACCTATCCCTGTTCCATGGGAGATGGAGGGCTGTATGGATTTCTACAATTACACCTTTAAAAATAGGGTTGAGTTGGATGTCTCCCCCTAGAAGGTGCTGCAGTGCTCCCCATTCCTTGAACCTCGGTGGCTCTGCTGCAGAAAGGGACCCAGCAACACAGGCTGTGCTTCCCAGGGGCTCTCACACATAAAAATAAGCCCCTGCCATCCCAGGGCATCTGTGTGTGTTCACATCCTGCAGCCATGATCCTTTTGGAAGTTTGGGATCTCGAGTTTAATTGCAGCAGCTGAGCAGATTGGAAAAAAACTGTAAAATAGCCTCATACATAGCTTTTTGCTAGGGGCATGGGAAATCAAATCTTAAACAGGAATGGTGATAAGGCTGTGGGATGCTGTGGCAATGACCATCACTCTTCTCTTCAGCAAGTCATTTCTGCTGTGAGCAGCATCTCCTGGGGCTGAAGGAGCTGAGAAATCCTTCTCCTCCATTTTTTTTCTATTAAATGATAGGATTAGACGATGTACCAGGACTGCAAATAGCTTCTCATCAACTCTGAATGTCAGGTAGGCTGAAGGAAACAGTGAGAAGGATAAGAACAGGATAAAAACAGAAGGAGAGCAGGATTAGAGACAGTGCTAAGAGCAGGAACAAGAGCCCTCAGTGCTCTGCTCCAGCTGCTAAACCCTCCTCCCTCCCAGAGACAATATCCATAAAGGGATCTGGGAAAACACTGAGTTTGGGAAGGAGACTGAGGACAACTGGAACAACACTGAGACTGAACAGAGCTGAAGCAACTCTATTTTTGGACTAAACAAAACAAAACAAAAATTTAACTCCATCCAAACAAGCCTGTATTGCTTAAGAAGTTTTAAGCTACGGGCAACGAGAGCACCAGCACCAATTTGTTCTGCAAAGCCATAATCTGCTTTTCAGTTTTGAAGCCTTTCCCCTCATGAAGAAAACATATACCAATCCATTAGTTTGTACCACTGATCTAACCCTTTACTTCTTGCAAACTGGGCTGCATTTCAAGTGGTGATACAGACTTCCAGTGGCTTCTTCTCTGCCTAGTTGTGCCTTCCCTCATGTTGTATTAATGGCAGAGGTAATTTTACTTCTGAAATCCTCAGACTCACAGGAAGGAGCCTGCTTGCAGCTCACTGCAAGAGAGGAACATTTCTCCTTGATAGTTTTAATAGCTTGTTCTGAAAGAGGCTCAGCCTAACTCCAGCCCTGCTGAAAAGACTGGTGAATTTGAAACCTGTCTCACGTGTCCATATGTCTTAAGCATTATATTTTGAGATAAGAATTTTTGTTGCTGTTTTTTTCCAAGGATTTAACTTATGGAGGATCTGATCTGTTGCAAAAGGGATTTCTTAAACTGTCAAAAAAACAGACATAATGCTTTACTTTCATATTGAAGGTACATGAGCCAAAGATTTTTGATGGGAAAGTGAGGCAAGGTACTGATAGAAACACCTTTTCTAATTCCCAGGAAGTTTATTTTCCCTTCCTGCCTTTCCTTTCCTTCCTACCTCTGATGAAATAGCCAGTAGTTGAAATGACTTTGGCTTGGGCTAAAAATACACCTCACAATGGGATAGAGAAAATGTCCTTGCCTTAAAGCATCTCCAGGCTCCACTCAGGCTGCCTGACCTCTAAGTGGCAAAAACTTATTTAAAAACAACTTCTGACCCTCACATGGAAGATCCCACAGATCTTCAAGGGCAGGCTCAGAATATTTGTATCTGAGCTAAAGATTTGCTTTAGATGGTTTTTTTAATGGTATGTGTTGTTGATGTTCCTAAATTGTATAGCTCACTGAAGCATTCAAAACCCAATGTTCATCCCCCCAAGGGGTATGGCAAAAGGCTTAAGGATGAGCTTTGATGTGGATATAAATCCATGCTATAAATATTAGGTCCTGAGTAATCTTCCAGTGGCACCCACATGACCAGACAGGGAATATATATGCTTCTACCCATTTTTGAGCCAGACCTTCAGCTGCTGTAAATCAATAATACTGCCTTTGGAACCAAAGCACCAGTACCAATTTCTGTCCACTCAAGGTCTGGTCATTCAGATTTTAAGACTGAGATGTTATGTGGACAGGAAATTACACACTACTGGATTAACAATGGGTTTGGCTTTTTAAATACTACTGACACACTAAAACTGAAATAAATTATGCATTAAAAATGCAAAATTATTGGGTTTAATGTGCAATTTGAAGCATCAACAGGGATGTGCAGCTCCTGAGCTCTTGCCCATTATTCTCTATCTCAGATACGAGCTGCAACCATGTGAAGAAGTGCTGTTAGCACATCAGCTGAACTGAGACCCCACTGCAACCCTGATTTGCCTGACCTGGCAAATCTAAGCAGGTATACAGCACGATTTCCAAGCCTGTGGTTGGCAGTATGGAGCATCCACACAGGGGTTGCAAAGCAGCTCAATTGGATCACTCCAGGTAGCAGAACAAGTCTACGGCAGATCTGTGACCCATATCAATTTCCTCTCATTTTTCCCAGAAGTAATATACTGTTGCCTATCCACATGCCACTTATATACATGGTAGAACCATGCATAAAACATTAGATATGAGATTCAAGTGTTAGGTGCACATGAGCACCTTGATTAAATATTTTCATCTTAGTTCTTTTCTTTCAAGGCAAGATTATCTTGTCTTTCAATTCTTCCCAAGCCAGCCTTATGTATGAACTAAATTTCAAAGCCAGAAGTGTTTCCAGATGTCTTAAGTATATTTTTCCAGGTCTGCAATTTAAGCACATTACAGCAATACCCACCTTCACATAGTTTTTCTGTCTTTATAATATGAATTCTCACTGACAGCAGCAGACAACACAGGGACCTGGTTTCCAAAACCAACTTTTACTAATATGTATCCCATTCCAAACTGTCAGGAGGACTCTGCTTTAAGGCCAATCATTCATTTGATGATCCCTGGTACAGCTGCCTACCAGATGTCCAGAAGCAGCTTTAGCACTTTTTAATTTTCCCCCACTTTCAGCATCAGCATTGGAACCCATTACACAGAGGGCATCTCCCAAGTGTTTTGCTACTTTGCCACAAAAAAAATTAACCTGTAACAGCAGTTAATAACTAATAGCTAACTAACAGCATCAATGAGAGGTGACAGCAGGTAGGATTCTAGCCCTGACTGAATTTCTTACTCTGACAAATAATGTCATTCTTGTGCCCCAGGTCCATATTTGTAAAATGAGATATTATTTTTTTGACTTCCGTGCCAGGTAAGTATGGTCAAATGACTGGGTTCTCAGATGCTGCAATAACCAAGAGTATGTAATTACCTGGGGCAAGGGGTACAAAATCCCTCTGGATCATAATGATTGAGGCATCTCCTTGCTCTTGCAGGTAATTGAGGTCAGGTGTATTGTATAGAGTGGAAAATCCTGAGCAATAATAGAGTCATCATGGCACCTACTGCAGAGACAGCTGCCAGCTGATTAAAACTGCTTTGAGCAGATGTTGGATCAGATAAACTCCAAAGGTTTGCTGTGGCAGGTGACAAAAAGACCAGGAGCTAGCCCAGGGGCATTCAGCACCTAAATAAGCCCTGGAAATGAGACTTGAGCCCCTGCAGAGAAAAGGTATTTTGGCATAAAGCAATGGGTTTCAAACATGCATTTGAATAATAATAAAATAATTTTTAAAAAGCTAATACTATGATATTCAAGATATATGTTTTTGATACTGCCTCGTATTTTGAAAGTGTTGGGGAGAAAGGAAAGGTGAAAACAGCAGGAAGAGCTGAAAAGAGTCAGAATTAATTTATTGTTGACTTTGAATTTCCATACTGGACAAAGGAAGTGGATATAAATGGAAAGGAAGTGGATTTAAATGGAAACTAAATTGAAATTGAGACCTCTTGCATTCAACACAATATATCACTGCTACTAGGCAGCTACAACTGAGAAAGACAATTTAATTACCAATAAACACCTTTGAAGCTGTACATGTGCTTTACTGTCTCAATTAAATCTCAAAAAAAAAAGTAACAACAAAAACTGAACCCAAGTCTGAAGTTTAAGATAAACCTAGATCACACACATTTAAAATGTGTAGTGGATTTTTCGAGCCAATTGTCATGAAAGAAGAGAGTAACATAGCAGACAAAAGAGATCATTTAATCATTCTGCATTAAAAAGCTATTATTTGCTTAAGCTAGAAATGCTTATTAAAAGTTTTAAAGTTTTTTTTTTTAATCTTCACATTTCAGAAAGCCAGGAATATTGCATTTACAATATCAAGGTTTGATGTTAGACTGTATGTTTGTTTCCCTTTTCCCCTCTTTTGCAACTGAATACAATGGATTGAATTAGGACTTCAATTTTTTTCTTATCTCTCTTATTGGTACTCCTTTTGTTATGCCTAAAATACAGTTTTTTCTATCCTCTTCATAACACCTCTGTCTTCATTGTCTGGGAATTGAATGACTATGTTTAAAGTAATGTCTTTATCCTTGTAAATACAATTTTACAATGGAACAGGGAACTTCTTTTTTGCTGAAACCTTCCATTTACCTATTTTAAGCTACATCATTATTTTATGCTACATCATTATCTGGCTTTTCATATTCATCTCACTATTTGTTCTACTGAGACTTGTGCCAAAGCCTGTCCTTGGTTTTGTGAAGTTTAATGTTTATGTGGACCAAAAGAAAGGGAAAGAGAAAAGAAAAAATGAAAAAAAAAAATAAAATTAAACAGATCTTTTGAAGAAGGAAAAAAAATACCTGAAAACCACTCATTTTGCCAGCAAGCAAGTCACTGCATTTACAATGCTCAAAATGCTAAACTTCAGCCTGGGTTACATTTCCTGGCTGAGATACAGAGATTCTCAGAAAACTGAATTTTGAAATAGAAAGTCAGCAGTAACTTCATCTGGAACATAAAGAACCACAGCAGAAGGTACAGAGCTGAGAGCACTGCCACTCTGGAGCTGTGAGCTGAAATAGAGAAGCCTGTCATCTTTGATAAATATATATATATATATGGGGGGGGGTTGGTGGTTTTTTTTTTTAAATATGCAAACAAAATAAAATCTGAAGACAGGCATTGTGTTTTCCTTTTGCTGTGCCTGTCCTAGAAGCACTGCTCCCATACCCCCCTGGTGCCACAATCTCTGTGCTCCCACTGCTCACTCTTATGTTACTGCTCAAGTATGCATTCAGAAAAGAGCCAGCAGATATAGTAGATTTATTCTAGTTGTTGAGGTCAATAACTTCTTTTTTTATTTTTTTTTTCCTTCCTGATTCAGATGAGAGAGAACTCTTTCCTTGTAACACCAGACAGGCTTTCTGCTCTGCAACCAGTGTGCACTGCTGATAAAAAAAATACTTTTTTTTCTTTTTTTCTTTTTTTTTTTTTTTTTTTTGAAGGAAATTATTTATCAATCTGAAGCACCGGTGAGTTACGTGCTGCATCCAGTGCCAAGGTCAAGGGGTTTTCAGCAAAGCACAAAACCTTCATGCACTGCAATCCAGACTCCAGCTGCTGGGAGCTCTTGCAAGCCATGTAAGTAAAGGACTTTATTTCACTGAAGCAAACTTTGTGTATTCTCTTGCCTCATAAAAACTCTGAGATAATCTAAACGTCGGATTAAATCCTATTGCTGGCAATGTTGTTGCCTTGGTGCTGCTTTGAATAATTCACCCACGTCAGCACAATAAATGCCTCGCTTACCTTTCAAGAAATGTTCTGCATGTGAGGAGTGTGGGGAGCAGAATCTGTACACAGCTCAGGAAGGCTCTGCTTGCTTTGCTGATCACCAACAATTTCCCTTCCCTGTTTGCAATAGGCATGGAGAGCTGTCTGATCCCCTTAATTTCTTGTTACTCTGATTTCAAGGACAATGGGAAGCTGTCAGGGAAAGGCAAAACCTGCCCAAAGGAAAACAAAAAGCAGAAGGGTATTTTATATAGCAGAATCAGTCAACCCAAATGTGCTGTGTCCCTACACTGAACTTGTGGTCTTGTGGGATTTTATATGTTTCAGGTTTAAAATGTCACAGATTATGTGACCACTATGAGAAACAGTAAATGACATAAGAAAAAAACTGATTGCTTTATAAAATGTTCATACTCCTATTTAAGACAATCACATCCTGTGTGTTTACTTCAAGTTTAGTGCAGGGGATGGATCAGCTTCCTCTGAGCTTCACACTGTAATTTAAGGTCGTGAAATATTTCCTTGCCTTCTATACAGTTCATACCCATATTTTCAGCAAAAGGCCTGACAGACAGGCATTGAAATCCCAATTTTTTTCTTGCTATTTATGAGGTCCTCCCTGCAAGAAGTAACTGATGTGCCAGAAAGCTTGAGTAGCTCCACTGACCAGGTAGAGGTGGTATTACCTGATAGAGAATTTTAATATACTGAATATTGCTAGTATCTTCCTGGCCAGCCTCTGACTTTGTACCTTCTAATGGGCTGACACTTTTTCCCAGCTCCCAGTAACTTTTTGCAGCTCCTTCCCTCCAGACCCAGAGGTCTGTAAGGTGCCCTGAGTGGAAATCAGGCACATACCCACGGGGCAATACCAACTTTTATTTATTAAGCAGATGCCACCACCGTTTCCTCTGGCATCAGTAGCTCAGAAGAACAGAGCTGCTGTCCCCAGGAGCTTCTTCCCAGCTCTCCTGTTGCCCTTCACTTCTGTGGCAACACAAGAGCCACAGGGGAAAGATAATCCATTAATGAAGATTCAGAGATTCCATAAGGGAGATAACCTGAAGCCCATGGGAAGCATCCTCTTGACTCCAGCCAGGCAGTCAGACCCGGGTACCAAAATAGCAAGGAAATTGCTATGACATTGCAAGGAGGAGCTGTTGTTCCCAGGCAGGCTGGAGAAAGGTTCTGTAGAAAGAGGGTTGCAGGGTGGAAACAGCGGTGTTTTGAAGGTGAATTGGCAGGAGTAATTCAGAGATATAGTGGGTCAGTGGGAAAGGCAGGCTCCTAGACTGCTGGAGACAGATCATCTACCTTTTCAAGAGTATTTGGAGTTAAATTTTCAGTACAGAGGTGGGGAAGAGCTGAGGTAACTCTTAATACTTTTTTTTTCTTTGCAACTCACCTCTCACGTACCTAGCTGGTGTAACTGCACTCCAGAGAGAAAAGAGCAGTTTGTTATATTTTTGGAATTTATGTATATTCATGTGTTCCATTAGTCTCTTGGCAAATGCATCTTTTGAGCTCTAAAGCTTTCTGAACCTTTCAAATAGTCCTTTGCTTTGAAGCAACAGATGTCTGTGATAAGCAGATGGTTATGGCTTTGAATTTCAACATCTTTAAGTACTTTGTTGTGTATATTTTATGGAGAGGAATGTACTCTGTCTTACTATGCAGAACGGATGCATTAAATAAAAAGTATCCATGTCTGGATGCTTGATGTCATTTCCTAGCTTGCAAATCAATAAACCACATGTTTTTCAGGATTATTTGTTGTGAGATGCTTTCACTCCATTACTCAGCCTGTGTTTTCAAGTTGCAAACCAACTGTGAAAAGTGCTACTCTGAGCTCAGTCAAAGCAAACAGTAACAAAAGAGTCAAAGGAGCTGCCCTGGTTGTCAATTGCATTCTCACTCTAATGTCTGCTGTGAGAATGCTGAAATCTTTCTCTTGCAAAATTTCCCAGAGGAAATAGTGCAGTGCCTATGGAAATAACTGAGAAAAAAAATAAAAATCTTTTGATCTTTTTTATTCTAACATTTCCTTTTTCAGGAGGCACAGTTATGAAATTTGATGAGGGGGATCTAAGAACATAAGATCTTAGACAAGAATAGGAATAAATTTGGGAAGAAAAAGGGAAAGAATAAGGCTCAAATAAAGATATAACTCTCATTTTATTTTAAGGAAAAGAAACCAGATAAGCAGATTTGATCCAAATATTTTGTTATCAGATATTAATTTACTGCTATAAAATTTTTATTTCTCTTCTCCCTCTGCACCTGACTTTCAGACATGAAGAGGCTATTTTTTTAAAGGAATCTCTTCAGACTGCCTGTGACAAGTGAGAACTTCTTAAACTTGAATTAGTTATCTTTAGAATGGATTACTGCACAGATTGTCAAAGGTTTTATTAATTATAATGATATAAGGTATGTTATTACATGGAGCCAGTGTTTACACAAGGCACCAGCCTGACTTGAAAAAAGAGAAATGGCACATTTTAACCAAGCTTTGGAGTTTTTACTTCCACGTTTGGAGAGGCAAAGGGGCTGTGGAGGACTTTGTGGTGCTGGAGGGGAGATAGAAAGGCTCCGCAGTGATGCAGGGTATGCTCTTTCCCTCCAAGCATGCAGTGTCCTTCCTCTTGTAGCCTGTTGCCCAAGGCTAGTGGCTACTTTAATTACTGCCTTAACTAGCTGTGAAGTTCCTAGTTTTCCTGGGTTTCCTCTCCCAGATGTCTTCTGGGACCGGTCACTACCCAAGACAACAGTGGACTAGGAGAGCCATTGGTCTGACCAAAGAGAACATCTCCTTTGGTTCCATTTTGAAACTTTTAAAATCCCTTCTTTACCCGAAGCTGCAGGGTTTAAAGTAAAAAAAAAAAAATTGTGGAAGGTTTTGAAGTGTACTATTTTATAGTCTATTATTTGACAATATGTGATTTAGAAATCTACAGACAAATGAGAAGTTGTGAAACCTGATTGATGGGCTGTCTGTCTTTCTGATGATTTTAATTCTGATAATTCTAAAGCCTGCAGATGTTCAAATACTTCAAAAACTGCAGGCAGTGCTCTGCTACCTGAGAACACCATAATTTAGAGAGAGGCTTTCCTAACTCAGTCCTTGTGATGATGTGCAGAGATTACATTCTGACATCTGCCAGACTTCTCTTGGATCCACCTCAAAATTTCTCTTTCTCTTTGCAAAACCCATCACTGGTCTGGTGCAATACCTCAGCAACTGTGGATTTCTTTGAATCCAAACTCTTGGTTTTACAAACCTGAGGACTGAGGCAAGAGTCAGTGACTGCTGAATTCAGGTCATTCTGGAAAGTCTGTGAAGATACAGAAGACTACAAGTAGTTTTCCTGGATTCTGGGAATATGTGTCCTTCCATGGTCCTCTATAAATAAACAAGTTCTTTGTAAAGAGGGAAAGAAAGCAGCTTTTGATCCTTGCGATGCTGTTGTGTGTTTACAATCTTCCCACTGGGTTAGAAGCAGGAAAAAAACTTCCAAACCTGCCAGAAAGCTCCCAACCTGAATCTCATACAAGACAATCAGCAAAACACACAGTGAAGGACCATAAGGAGAAAAACATCCAGAGGTGTCCAGCAAGGAGAGTCCAGACCAGTGACCATGACTATGGTTCTGGTAATTTGGACTTCCCTTGTCCAATTTGACTTCCTTGGCAGTCAAGGAAGCAGTGCACTGGTATCCCAGTTTGAAGACAGAATCCAGTCTGGAAGCTGCTCTGGGCAAGCTGTTGCAATGGAGGGTTGTAGTGGGAACACAGCCTTTTAAATTGTAGGAAAATCAGCCTTCTGGAACAGGTACTGTCATCCTTAGGTACCAACAGCTGTTAGGTAATGTCCCCTATCTTTGAATGACTCCCCATTTATGAAGTTCAGTGAACTAATTAACATATTTAGTATCTTCAACATAGTTAGAGGTGGTAGTGAGGGAATTTCTTGTGTTCACATTCCAGAGGGAATTATTTCAGTTATATTTTTAGTTTCCTCTGTGGCTTTTGAGATCTTTCCTGAAATCTGCATTTATGTTACATTTATTTAACACTGGCATCCAGCTTTTTCTAAAATAATGGTGAAGCAGACTATGTGGTAATTAAAACAATTCTTTCTCTGAACTTCATCTCCCAGTTTATCAGCTGATGCTCTAGCAAGTGCTTTCTGCCTTGGGGGGCTGTTGA
This sequence comes from Phaethornis superciliosus, assembly GCA_023637945.1. Lineage (NCBI taxonomy): Eukaryota > Metazoa > Chordata > Aves > Apodiformes > Trochilidae > Phaethornis > Phaethornis superciliosus. The sequence continues at coordinate 6,074,570 of JAJQWJ010000005.1, forward strand.
TACTTTACTGAAATAGCTCAGCATCTCAGCTACCTTGTCCCAGCAAGGTCTTTGATGACACTGAGAAAAAATTCAGTGTTCACCACAAATAGTTCAGATCCTTGACATCATTGAAAGCCTTTGGTGGAGCATTTGGGGAAAAGTGACAGTGCAGGAGGTCACAATAAAGCATCAGGGCTGTGTGTTGGGGTTTTTTTTGTGGCAATGGGGAAGCAGATACAGCATCACATGGGCACAACAGCAAGGGCACTCTAGAACATCCTGATCATTGCCTCAGTGCCTGAGCAACCTCTCACCTGAATGCCCTCCCTTGGAGGAAAAAAATCCATATTAGGTAATCTTGGAGGATTATAAAAAATTCTCAGGGCTCAAGACAGAAACAACACAAGTGTCTGAGCATCTCAAAAGGGCAGAATAGTTCCCAGTTACAAAAATGAAGATTTGGAAACTATGTGACCATGTTGAGTTCACCATTCCATAGCTGCTATGCTCTGCTCCTTAAAGGAAATGCTCTGTACTCTTGGTCATTCCTTGTTCAGGAAGGAAAATGTTCATAGTCCCTAGTCAGGCTAAGCACCGACAGGCACAGAACAAGAGGGTTCAAATTCATATAAATTGGAAATTAGGCCATTTTATCAAAATTATTGACAGACGCCTGATATTTCTAGATTTTGTTAATCTACAAATGGGGGATCATCCTTCTTTTATCTGTACCTGCTTTTAAACATTGTTTAAATTCCTATAGCCCAGGTGAGAAACAGAGAAAAAACCAAACTTCTGGAGGTTTCTGCTTGAAGCAAAGTAAATAAGGCCATCAAGAGAGACATAAAATAACACAACACCTGTGAGGTTTGACAGATGACTTAAATACACTGATTTTTAAGCATAGGTGTGGACTCAGTCATTCTCAGGTTCATCTTCCTGACTGAAGAGAATGATGGAATCTCATCTGATGAGCAGGTAGAGATGCTTGCACCAAGGTGTTGCCAAAGAGCATCCCAATAGTGCATTTCTCTTGTGTGCATCACACTTGTAATTATCCAGCAACAGCTATGTTGGCTTGATTTGCATACTAACACAGATGCACTGGAAAGATGAACTCACAGTTAACTGGCAATGAAATCTGTGGCTTTTCTGAATCACTGAAATTTCAGAATTCTCAGGGGTGTATTTCTCTAACTTTGCACCTTGCCTCTTAAATGAAGAAACATCTCATTGTGGTCACATCTCTGACATCACCTCTTCAGGGAGAAAAAGATGTCACACTTATTACAAAAACAGCAGGTGCAGAAACAGAGTTTTGGACATTTTTCATAAGCATGAGCTATGATGAAAGGTTGGTCATTACCAGTCTTCTGGTTGAGGATAATCCTATGTTATGGTTGAGGATAAGCTATGTCTCAGGGCCTACAGATGATTAGACCCTCTTCCAGAATAACTGCTTTTAGGGAGAAATATAAAATGCCTTTTCATGATATTGATGTTTTTCAAGGAAATCCCATGATAGAAAGTCTTTGAGTTACGTGCACATTTGCACAATGTGATAGGACAGGGACCCTGGCTTCATTTTATCCTGCAGGCAAGGAAGAAAAGTGAAGTTTCAGAGGGACCTCTGTGCATGGCATGGTGGTGACTGAATACTTCCCTCCTTATGGCAGATAAAGTGCTATGTGGATCTTTTGCCATCTTTGCCCCCCTCCGTTTGTGAAAAGTAGCCCTTTTTCACACTGGTGGGGTTTTGGGGTTTTTTTTTGTTGGGTATTTTGTTGGTTTGTTGGTTTGTTTGCTTTTTGTTTTTGTTGGTTGGGTTTTTCTGTTTGTTTTGTTTTGTTTTCCCCACAAAAAGAATTTAAAAACCTCCTCCAGCATCTTCTCACTAAGAAGGGATTTTTTAGTGCAGCATTTTATTAATCACACTTTGCTAATATTTATTGAAAGTTCTGACCCCACTCCTGTGGTCAGGGCTCCGTGTATATTTGCTCATATTGATTTCACTGTAATGCTAGCTTGTTGCCCTTTGTTGTAATGAGGTCTTAAGTTTTCCCTGTTGGCCTGATGTGCCATTTTTCCAGATTATGGGTGTATTTTCCCTAAACTGACAGTGTGTTAACACATAGCACTGCATCACTTTGCTGTTTAAGTCTCTGAGGGTTCAGCTCTCACGCAGGTGCCTAATGCTCTTCTTGAAGTTCATGTTCTAACACCAACAAGGTGGATGGCTATTTTTCACTCCAGGCAGCTTCTACCAGCTTTTCTTCATTGCTGCCAGTGTTTTCTCTTTCCTCCTTGGGGATAACAGATGCATTTCAAGAGTTCCCTTCCAGCTTCCAAGCTGAAATGGGTCATGGACAGCAGCCATGTGTTGTTCAGACGCTTGCATGGGAGGAAGAGATCTTTTTCCTTTTTCTCTGCCTGAGCCAATTCACTCAGTAAGAACTCAGCTTAGAACTCAGTGGCATTGCTTTTTAGTTAACTCCAGCCTTTTCTAACTTTCTCCTGACTTCCAGACTTTTACTGAACCCTAAAAGACTAAAGTTGCCTTCAAATAAAACTGGTGCATGGGACAGCATACCTTGCTCCCAGTTTAAATGATGGCACAAGAAAAGCATTTAAACCTAAAAGTCACAGGCTGTAACTGATGAAAAAATACAACAACAGCAAGAGGCATGTTTCTCCCCAATGTTGCATAAGTAGATATATATATAGTATAATGTACTGCAACATCACAGCAGGTCTCCCAAATTGAAAACAAGGAGGAATAAAAGACTACCGTGCCTTGCTTCTTAAATCCCTGAATGTATTGTCTGTGTTGATTAGTTACTTTGATTTGTGCTTCCCTGCACAGCTCATTTTTTCCCTTAATAAGAGTTCAGCTTGTAAATTGTCGCTTGGATTGATAGTATTTGCACCAAACAGTGTAATTAGGCTGGAGTGATGGAATATATTACATTGTTTGTTTTCCATTATGTTTATTCTCAATGTTTTTTGTCACTGACTCTTTTCCTGAGCTGGGCTGTTAATAAACATAGGATAAATCTAATGAATAAATTTGCTGTGTAGGTCTGTGGTGGTGGCTGAGGTGGGGTTATGCCATGGAGTAATGGGTTCTCATTACAGCTTCAGGAATGTTAATTCTCCTTCACATATGAGAATGAAGCAGAACCTATGGATAGTGAGGGCTTGAAGATACTTAGGTTATTGGGTGGTTTTTTTTTTCCTTTAAAGACATCGGTTTAAAAATTAAACTGAGGTTATGATGAGCTCACAGTCACGGTGCTTTATTGCTTCTTTGGACAAGGGGAGTATTTCACAGTAAAGCTGCTGAGTAGATATATGGCTTCAAGCCTTTCAGTGCTGGAAAGTTCCTCTCTACCCTTGAGCAAGCTGTCTCAGTCTTTGTATCAGTTTCAGAACACTTCTTTTCTTCTGAATTTTAACTGTTTTGTCTCTTCAAGTAGAAGTCGTTCTAAGTCCCTGCCTAGGCTGGAGATAAATAAAGGATTTTAGAAAGAGAACTGGAACATTTTGGAGGAAAGAACCCCACACAGGATGGGGATGCAATTTGGAAGCCTACATGGCACCAGGGCTGTCCAAATTTGCTCTCTTGCCAAAGAGAGGTTGGCTGGAGAAAACCAAAAGCCATCTGAATGACATGACAGCAGACCTTGGAAAAATCATATTGTTTAAGGATTTTCCTAGTACTGGCCTCTTAGTGTTTCCATCAGAAAGAAACATAAGAAAGCCCTGGATGAAACACAACATGGTCTATCCTACCATCTTTCAAAAGTTTTAAAAGCTGGTGACCATGGTTGCTCAAAATTAGGATCCTAGACCTTTGGTTAGAGAGCACTTTTTTTAAAATATCAGCCCAAACCACTTTGTCCTGTGCCAACCTGGCTGCACTCCCCTCCTGCCCATGCCTGTTGCTGCAGGGTCATTGGTTTTGAGGGGAGAAGGGAGCAACATTTCCACTTATCAAATGTAGAGCATCTTCCTCTTGGTGTTATGCCCAGCTGTGCTCTGAAACTGGTAGTGAAGTATCTTGTTTTTTCAGCCTTGCATTACTTTTAAACCAGGGATCCAGGCTCACAAAGATAGCCCAATGCCTGGCATTAGCAGCTATACCATATATTACCAACTCTACTTTGCACCTTTTATGTGCCCTTTTCAGAGCTATGCCAGCTGGAGACATAAGAGTAATGCCTTGGCTGGCATTGCTGAAGGTTTCTTGGAACAGGAGCAGACAAGGAAGGGGCAGGAGAAGCAAGATGTCTGGAGGCAATAACCCAAGAAGCCTTGAAAAGTAAAGGTGAGGTGAGAAAGGCAGGGAGGGCACAGCTTTTTCAGTCACTGAGCTATAAAGAAAATGAGGATACAGCTCATACCCATGGCACTGGGTGTCCTGGCTGGCCAGGCTGGGAGGCATGAAAGTGTTAACCCTTCTGGAAACAGTACAGGACATTCCAGCCCTTGAATTCACACAGTAAAAATAAACCCTGTGCAAGGCGTGTTGCCTGTGGGGTTTATGCTCCGCTTTTTGATTCAATCAGTCAGGAATGCAAAGCCCTTCTACCAGGTCTGGGCTCTAACAGTGCCTTCACTTTGCCATCTCTGGACTGTTGCTGAAGGTGGAGCAGATCCATGGCCATGTAGTTGCAAAGCTGTCTGCCTGCAGCCACTCAGCCATGCTATAGAAATGTATTTCTATATATTTCATGCTATAGCATAGAGAAAAATCATCTTTGGATTGTGCTGTAGCATCAGTTTTTACAGACTGAGGACAGAATGCTTGCAGTCTCGTGGGCTGTACCACCACTGGATGTCCACTTACATGGCAGGGCAATTGTGAGTGTGTCCCACAGAGGCTGAGGGATTTTCTGGGAAATGGGACAACAGAAGAGCCTGCACATTAAATTTGCATTTAGTAGATGAGCAGTTTAGTTGTCCCCATCCAGTTCAGCTTGCATGCAGTGTCACAGGGAAGGTGTGAGGAGGATGGCAGCACTCCCAGGCAGGCAGCTGCTCTATGGTGGTTCTTCCATAAGTGGCCAGGGTAGAACTCAGCCTTTGTATTTTTGTACAACCACAGTTTCTGCTTCTGCCACTGAAATCTTTGTTTAACCCAACTCCCAGCACTCAGAGGCCCCTGGTAGGAATTTTGGCTCATTTAGCATCTTTCTCTATCACCCTTCTTACTTCCCAGTTGACCATCTGCTACATCACATCCCACATCCCCAGGTGGTTCTTTGGGTGGCAAGTGGCTCCTAAAGTCAGCATCACACTTTTCTGCTCCCCAGAAGCTCCAGCTGCCAAGATGTTTTCCCTTAATCTCTGTTTTTTTGCCTGCTCTCCCTGGCTCCTCTCAGCTCTCCTTTACGCCCCTCGCTCCATGCTCTCACACCTAGGATTTCCTCTGTATTTTCTGTACTGCTTTTTTGCTTGATTTTTCTTAGAATACATGATCCTTGAGGCTGGCAGTACTTTGCAGTTCCAGTATTTGCATCCCAAGAGAAAACACACAGGAGAAAAACATGGTGATGTTATTTTTCCTCCTAGGAGCAAGTAGTGAGCATGCAGTCAGCAGGATATTCTCACTCATTTATTTATGAGTAGTTCCAATACAATGAGTGGAAGAGGGAGCAGAGGAAAATTGGACCAGTTTCTCTTTGGTTACTCATTGGAAAACTGGAAATAACCATCATGCAGTCCAATGACTTACCATAGATGTACACCAATGCCAATATGAACATAATTTCACCCACTGATTTTACATCACATCCTGGTGAATATGGACAATACACATGGTATGTTAAAACCTATCTGGATGCTTATTAAGAGTCCAATAACAATGTTACTTACAGGGGATTATTTAAAAATGCATTTTCTTCCTTCACTGCTTCTACCCTTTCCCTTTTGGTCTTCTGCTATTCTCACGACAGCTGCTGAGCACCTTGGCCATGAAGACAAAGAGCAATGGCAAAGTCTTGTGAAGTATTTGTCAAGTCTCATTTTGCTTATCACAGAATTGTGTTGTCATCTTACATCTTCTTAATTTTGTCTTTTCAGCCCAAGAACACACTATTCTGTTTGAAAATATTTCATGCATAGTTCTGAAAGAAAAAGAATCCATAACATTGAATAATTATTCCATGAACTAAAATGTATTTTACTTTCTTTATGAAAAGGATATCCACAAATTGTTAGTCTGCTGTAAGAAATGTTGATAATGATTATTTGATCTCCCCATTGACCTTGTTAATACCATTCAGTGTGGCATTTAACAGCTGCTAATGAAATCTGTTTGACTTGAAAATCAGTTGCGTAGTAACTTTTATAGCAAACTCAAATAGAAACACGCTCTAGGTCTATTATTAGGCTCTATCCAAGTCTAGTCATGGCATCAAAGATGCTTCAGAAAATTCTGCATGCCTAAGCCATGAGCAGCTCCCCTGCTCATATCCTGCATTACCCCACACCCCAGTGCATGTGCCTGACTTCATTCACATTGCTGCTCCCACATATTGATGGGCTGCAACACCTGAAATGTACTTGAAGTTGACATCTCTTTGACCAAAAACAAAAAAAATAGGGGAGGAAAAAAAAAAAAAAAGCCTACCCTTTCAGTATAGAGGAGTAGAAAGCAAAAGCATGGCATCAGAGCAGGAATCCTATGTGGAGCTGGGGGCAACAGGAGCTGCACCTTGAGCTGAAAACTTTTTCAGCCTTCTCCACTTATTTTCCTCTCTGTGGCATGCTCATGTGTTAGCTCTACAGTGTAGCATCCTGCCAGAGCATTGCAACAATTATGTTCAATGCCAGATGCTCAAAAAGCTTCTTGAAATATTACTAAATAAGGTATTGTGAATGCTCTACATGGGGAAAATAACTAAACTCCCTGAGCAGTAAGAATAAGGGAATCTCTTACGGCTATTAGCTATTTGTCAAATGCTTGTACTTCTTTATGGTGTTTTTCTTCCCATTCACTTAATTCTCCAACTTTCCATCTCAGCTTGATCATTTTTTTTGGAAACTAAAGTAATCTCAAATTTGTTATTGCTTCATTATGGTTTTAACTTGAGATTCATGTTGATTTATTTAAAGTAACAAGATACCAAGATTTCAGTATCTAGACAAAAATATTATCAGCGGACAAATTATTTGAGACAAAATGGTGCTAAGGGGTAAAGTTTAGTACTGTTGCTGGGCATGTTATTGTATTTCTTATAAAAAGGGTTTGTTTTTAGGATCATAAAACATTTCCTGCAGGTTGCCATCATAGGTAACTGCATCACAGAGCCTCTGTCCAGGAGAGGAACGCTCCACTCGCTTCATGAACTTGGGCAAGGCCTGGCTATGAGGGAGGACAAATCATGGGTCCCAGAGGATAATGATCATGATGCTAGCATCCGAAGCTGGAAGTGGAGACTTTTTTCCATAGCAGCATATTCAGCACTTGGGATAACTAAAAGGCAGCACACCCGCATCAGCCTGGCTCCCAGCCTGCTGCTGGAGGGACTCTGCAACACCCCTCAGGGCAGCAGCCTCTTCTTGCTCAGCATCTCCTCCTCCCACCCCATCTTCTCTATCCCAGCAGGTTCCTTCTTGCAGAAGACCCAAGGGCCTTCTCCCAACTCACCTGGCACACAGGGTTGGTCTTGCTCAGGTTGGTCACGTTTGACGTGCAGCGGGCGCGTACGGAGGGCAATGCATGGCAGACAGCAAGGTCCAGGAACAGGGCCACCACATCTAGAGCAGAGCAAGGAAACAAGACAAAAATCTCTCGGAATTTCTGCTTGATGTGAAGGACCACAGGCTGCTCCATGCTTCCTGTCACCTGGCCCTGCTTCAGCTCGAGGGAGAGCAGCTGAACCTGAACTCAGCCTCTGTACAAACCATTTTCTCCACATCTTCTATCTACTGCCTTGGCTCTCCCGCAGTCTGCCAAGATATCTTTGTTTGCTCTTTAAAATCTTAAATGGAAATTGAAAAGTCTCCAACATCATCACTAAAATGTGCAGTGGGGACAAGTGGGAAACCTAAATTTATCACTGGAAAAACAGAGAGGATTCTCTTGCGAGTGGTTGAAGATCCATTTGGCTCTGCAGTTACAGCTCTTCAGTGCCTTATTTTTGTTATGAAAATTGTTCTTCTCAGTTTTCTCCAAGGCCAATCAGTAATCATTTGTTTCGTTGGGTGTGTTTTGGTCTGACAGTTTTCACGTCTCTCTTGTTCACGGTCTGATTCCTCAGTTTGTTAAGGGACAGCTGATAAAACTCATTTTCAGATAAACAAAACATTGCATATGTGCTATAAAACCCCTCTGTGATTATGGTGAGTGGGACCCTCAGTCTCTTCTCATTGGCACTGAAATCAGCATGTAAGGCATGCTTAAATATCATTGTTCCTTGTTGAACTATTGTTTTCTCAGGGACTTCATGCCAAATTATCCTATTTTTATTTCTTCATACTGTCCTTATCTGAACCTTCAACCTCTTTCTCTCCAAATGATGAAATGTAATTCCCGGTATACCCAGTAAAATCCTCTGGCTCTCCTGAGGGATTTCATATTCCTTACACTCAGTAAAGATAAAAGTAGAAAGAAATATGTCATCTCATGACCACAGCACTCATCCCAATTGCTGTGGCAACATTTTCCCACTCACTGTTCATTTACAGTGGACTCCCTATTCTTTTCACTCAGCTCTTAACAGGGTTCAGAAATATCTTTGTTTATGGTCAGAAGCCATTATAATCAGATTGCATATTTCAGTGGTAAAATCACCAAAGATCTTGATCCTCAGGGCGTACAAGAGGCATTACCTTTCAGAGCAGCTGCAAAGCACTCCAAGTAACAGCAATTTTAATTACAAACAAACAGCTCAGCCAGGGGCTGCACCAAAGGTCCAGATTTGAACTGAAAGTTGCCCTCGGCTGGAGGGCAGATGGGCTGTGGGTGGGAGTCAGGACACCCAAGCCATCATCCATCCATCCATCCATCCATCAGGCTGGATCTTTAACTCAGAGGGGCTTTGGAGAGCTGCAGGCAGGCTGTTTTCACTTTGCCATGAAAATTTCCATAAGGAATTACACTGCAAATGGAGCAAAACCACGTTAGTCCACTTCTTTCAGTGGCTTGCCTTGTTTTCAGTAGCATTCAGTAACATTTCCTTCAGCATGTTTTTAATTTATCCCTACTCCTTCATCTTATTATAAGCATCATATTAGAAAAGCAGTAGGTGGATGGTGTAGGGTGCTCAGGCCAGGAGAGCTCTTCCTTACAAGTAGTTCTGAGAGCCATTGGTATATTTCTTCTCTCCATTTGAGCTTTATGACTGTTAATTAACTCCTCCAGCACCACTGCAAGGCAGGGAACCATTGCCCTTCACATAAAAATAGAGAAATGAAGCAGATTATGTGATTTGCCAGCAGCTACAGAAGAAATTCATTATCAGAACCAAGATGAGAACTGATTATTTTATTTTTTTTTAGTGCCTGGCCCTATAATGCAATTAACAAAGCAACCTCTCTCCCCTTTATCATCTGCTGTGCTAGCCTCCACCTGAGAATGGCACTGACTTCAGAAGTCTTTGCTATTTGAAGGTGAATTTTGCTGCTAGGGTTGTTTTCCACTGAAGAGAATGACTCCTACTGATATATTCCTACATCCAAGGCAAACTTCATTATACGCCTTTGATTAAAAGCGACTTAAGAACCCTCTTTAACTGCAGCCTGACCCCAACACTTTGGTAATTTTTTAGGAAGCAGCTGGTGCCTACAACCGCAATTTTTATGCCATCTAGTGGTCATAGAAAATCAAATGCCAAGCTCAAACCCAGTGTGCCACCCAGCAAAGGCACTACAGCAAATCCAGGGCATCTTGTGCCTTCCTGTCTTTCCCTTGGAAAAGGGAAAACTGCTGCTAAAACTCTGGAAAGCTCAGTAAGAAGTGGCCTGAAAACAAAGTAAATGGATACTCCCAGGAGTGCTCCCAGCTTAGGTTGAATGATGTGTTTCTGTGGGACAGGATACATGATTTCTTCACTGCTTGGAGAATGCAAAGGAAAGCGTGGGGACTGATGAAACAACCCACAAATCATGGTAGTTCGGATACACAGAAGATTAGTTATTTGTTTCCTGAGGAGATGGACACAATTGGGTGCCTTGGAGAAGGGATTTGGCTGCTCCACCAGGCTGACCACCTGGTCCCAGCTCACAGGCAGGACCTCAGGGATGCTGCTTGGACCTGAGGTTACTTTCAGCCACCTTTTAGTTCAGTTCTTGAAAAAAACGCAGATAGGGACTGATTCCTGCATGGAACCATGATCTTTAAAAGTGCAATCCAAAGAAATCCTCCTCCAGCAAGGGCAGTAAGGGATGATGGCATTATGTGTGCTTAATTAAAAACTGGTCTGGAGAGTTATGGAAAACCAGGGAGCCCCACCACCAATACTGACAGCTTTCCTGCTTTTCTGTGGGAACAGTATTACCTGCCTTCCTTAATGATAAATAACTGTTGAACAATAGGAAGAAACCATAAATTTAGAGGGCTGACAATAGGTTAGCTCAATAGCTAAGGTCATGCCCACACAGATGTCTTTGTGAGGCACTTAAGGTGCTTTTAAGCTAATGAATTTTAACTGAGAATTGCTATGAGAATGAGTACAATAGTTCCTAAGGCAGATAGTGTTTAAGACATGAGAAGCATGTGAATTTGTCACAGCTGACTTTAGGGTTACATTGAAAGCTTAATACCATCTGCTAGGATAGTTTTGGCCAAGTGGAGCTAGCAGCTCAGCAGACTTGGTCATTGTGTCATCTTCTGTCTGTACACACATTAACACAGTCAGTAAAAACATAACAGCTTGATGATACAAGCTTCATTGTTTGGATTGGACTGCCTTTGACAACCTTTCACCAACCCCTGTGGTTGTAGACCAAACTAATGCCAAGACCTTAGGAAATGAGCAGCCCAAAAGAGTGGAGTCCCCTGCCACTCTCCAAAACCCCTTGCCCACAGGTGACCCCTCCTGGCTTGCCAGCAGGACATGTTTCTGCTCCCACCCTGGTGCAGGAGGGCTTCAGACACACAGCCTGCTCTAGATCCAGCTGTGACAACCCAGGCTTGTCCCCTGTGCTCCCACTGTCCCTTTGGCCAGAGAGAGCTCCCCACTTCTTACCAGAGACAATGATCCAGAGCATGCAAGAGCTCTCTTATTCCCACTGTAGAGGCCAGTCTGGTCCAATTGCAATGAAAAAGGGCAGGACACACATTGGCCACACCTGGGGCTGTGCCAAGGAGGGCAGCATGGGAGGCAGAGAGTGACCTCTGCAGCCATCACCACCTGAGATGGGTGTCTGTACCCTGCTTGAGCCATAGAGGATCTGGGCTGGGTCTGCCAGAAGAGCTGCAAGGGCAATTACCTGCAGTGCTGTGGTTTGTAATCTTCATCTGCCACAGCTCTCTACAAAATTAACATCTGTCCAGAGCCTAAAGATATGTTTCAAAGCTGATTTAATTAGACCAGTGCAAGCACCCATCTGGACACTTTTAGAGCTTTGGCTCCTATTCACATAACAAAAAACAGATAAAAATTGTTTTCACCTGCCCCAGCTGCAAAGTGGCCAGAAGCAAAAGAATCAGCCACGCTAGCATCATAAAACTCTTGAGAAGTGGGGCTGCTGAACCCTGATGAGGTGGTTTATGAGGCTGCCACACTCTGAGATCTGCCCAAGGTGGCCACAGCAGGGATATGTCCCTTTGGCTGTGCAAAGCCCAGTGTCTCAGCTGAAACAGCTGATTTCAGTGGGTCCAACAAGCACAGGGATGGTTTCCACTGCAGTGTACCCTGGTGAGCCATTTATTACCTGGGAACTTCTCTTCTCATCCCTACCAGGCTCTTAGGTTCCCCTACCCAATGGTACTGGAGAGCTCCCCATGGGATTTGATGCAGTGTTGGATGGGTTAAAGAGGCTGTGGAAGGGGCTGATGAAAGGGAACCCCTGCAGAACAGGGATAGTTACATTTTGAATTGGCACACACATTTCTGCAGCAAATGCCTGACTGTGTCCTTAGTTTATGTAGGCCGACTATATCCTTAGTTTATAGAGCTGCTTATTCCATCTTAGGCCAAATAAAAATAAATTGGTTGATTCTAGAGCAATTGAAGCATCCACTGAGGCCCTAGTATTTATTTAACTAAATATTTTAAGATAAAACCCCACCATTCAGATTAAAATTTTAAAATCCTCTATGACACCTGAGAGCACCATCATTTTTTCAGCACCACTTGGAGGCTGCAGATAACCCAGGACTCTAATAGATTTCTCCTAAACTCTTAATATAAACCTTCAACTTAAATTGCTTTTAATCTACCTCATGTTTACTATCCATTGTTAAAATATCTCTGAAGAAAAACAGTTGGAATTTTAACTAGTTAAAGATGGTGGAAATAAAACTGGCCTTCACAAACCTGTGTTTAAAATAGGATTTTCAGGGGGAGTACTGTTTATGTTTGCTAATGTTATCCAGACTGTCTATTTGTAAATAGGAGGCAAAGGTTTATGAGCTTTAGCCTGCAGTAGAAGTAAATCAGAAGAATGAGGGAAAACCATGAGTGCTGAAACCCTTTTTATATGCTGGAGCTTCTTGATCCTACACAGAAAGGTCACAGCAAGTGGCAAGCAGTGAGCAGAATGGAACAGATTCCCTTCAGATAATTTTGGTTGTCTTTATGGAGAGGATTTGTAACTCATCAAATGTTCAGAACTGACCTCACCTCATGTTCCCCTGGCCTTTTCCTTCTACTCAGACTAAACCATGAGAGTAAATGGGGATGTCCACAGGCAGGGAGATCTCAGGATTCTTGAGCTGTTTGCTGTTTCTGGTGTTTCTTACCCAAGTTTCTGGGTAAGAAAAACACTGAACAAAGATTCCACCTGGGCTCTGACCACTGTGGGGTTTAGCTGCTCTGGTAGGTGAGAAGGCTGAGGAGTCTTGGCCATGTCATGCTATTCCTGGGACTCACCTGTCCTCTGTTTCCTCTTGGAAAGCAGATGCTCCTCCAGGTGAGAGCACAAACCCCCCTTCTGCTTAGCACAGAGAAGTTTGCACAACCTCTTGCTTTATTCCCTGGCTACATTTTAATTTTTTTCCCTCGGAGATGTCAACGCAAGCCATGCAAAACCCAGGAGCTACCAACCATCAGTCATTTTGAAACAGCAGCATCATTTCTATGCCCTGGATACATGCAAGCAGGTCTCAGCTGCCTATCCACCTCCAGGGCTTCATGCTTTGGGGCACAGACATTGCTGGACATAGCCTGGGTCTCCCTGTGCCACCCACCAACAGGGCAGAAACGGGGAAGGATTGAAAAATGACAGAAGCAAAGCAAAGCAGATCAAACTCCAATACAGAACAACCCCTTTGCTTAATGAGATCCTTGTTTTTGCCAAGCCCATGACATTCTTTAGCAGGTGGTGAGGCTTTACTGCCCTTTCTCCAAACCTCAGGACCTCTGGAGAAGATGCTGCTCTGGCTGCCATGACTCTGCACAAGAGGTGCCACCTGCACAGCATCTCTGTTTCCAGGGTTTGAAAGAGTTAGCAAAGGTCCTCAGACAAGGGGAGGGCAGCAGCAGTGCATGGGGACCTGGGGTTGTATCCTGGGACCCTCCAAAAGGTCCTTCTCCTGACCTACTGCATCCCTGTGGGGTTTGACCTCAGACAGAGAGAAGAGACCATGATATCTGGGCTAGAGACCATGATATCTGGGCTCACCACAACTTGAACATTCACTACAGCAAGGAGTTTACTTCAGCCAGACTTCTGGCAGGGAAAAAACAAGTTCCACATCTGAGATTTCCATTTAAGGCCTTTTCCCAGCCACCTTTCAACTCAGCCAGCTGCAGCATCACACAGTGGGGACAAGACTCCTCCCTGCCACCACACTGCTCTCCAGACAGTTCCCCCCTTTCTCTCTGTCCCATATGGATTTAGTGGCAATCTATAGGGATGTACAGTGGGGCAGCAGGATGGCTTTGACAGCTCCTAGCTGCTGCATCTCTCTTTCCTCCTCACCTCCAGCCTCAGTGCCTGGCAATTAAATAGAAAGCCCAGAAGAATCTGCATGCCAAAAGACAAGGGGAACAAAGGAAAAAAGTGTCTTTTCCCCATACAGCTGTTGGGAGAAGGACAGATTTTCACCTTTGGGTTCCTGATGCTGGGAGGAGAGCTCAGCAGCATCAGAAGCACAGGAAGAAGAGGAGAGCTCTGTGCTGGAAAGCACAGGAGGAGGAGGAAGAGAGTCAGAAGAAGGAGGAAGAGAACCACCCAGACAAGGAATAGCAAATGGCACCACTCCATAGTCATCACCACCCCAGAGTCAGCATTGTGGCTGTGAGGACATTGTGGCTGTCATCAGTGACAGGGCCACGTTGTGCTATCTGCTCGTGGAGAGCAAAGCAAGAGCCTGCATAATCTGACATTCTGTGGTTAAAGCAGATAAATAAACAAATCTGATTTTGAATAATAATGAGACACATCTGCATTAAGCAACCATGATTGCTTTGTGAAATGTCTGCCAATGAAAGCAGCATTTTGTAGAGTATCTGGAAGACTGTCCTTTCAGCTGTCCATAGCAAACACATGAGAGTTTATCGAGCTTTGATGAATTCAAAGGGGTTTTTTCTTTCTATAAGAGCCACTGACGTCCCCTGGAAAACATTATATTTACTTTTTGCTGCTTTTCTTGGCTTTGAAGTCAAGCAGGATGACAACCAGTACAGCAGGGTGATTCTGTCCCATGAACATCTTTGGCACAAACCAGATGACACAGTCTTAGGCAGCTGCATTTTTGCAGCTGTCCTGCTGCATTTTTTTAGAGATGATACATTGCCAATGATCTGAAGACATAATATGAAGTCAGCAAAACTGCAAGATGGACTGATCTTGTATGTCTTTCAGAATCTTGCTTACTGATGTTCATACACAAGAGAAAAAGAGCAAATGGCTCTTACAACCATGTAACCACTAGAATTTGTAATTGTAAATTAGAAATATTTGACATGGAAATAGTTGTGGCAGCCACAAGGAGCCCCAAGTTAATACTTTGTCGAGAAAGTTAACGAACTAAGGAGCAGATTAATCACTGTCTCATATAATGCAAGAAATAGAAGGAATCAAATTAAATCATCAGTTAGAAAGATTTAAGGGAGAGAAAATGGCTTAAGGGAGAAAAATGTATTCTGTGCATAATTAATCCAACAAATTTACTGATGAGGTGTGCTGCAAAAAGCCAGAGTTTCAAGTCTTTCCAAGTTTATGGATAAGGAGTCCAGCAAGGCTGGCAGAAAGCAAAGATTCAGGAAATATCTGCAGTTCAGCTGCCCTCAGCTGCCAAGCCCTGAAAGCAGGAGGATAACTTCCCACCAAGCATCACTGCTTTGCTTGGAAAGAGCCCAAGGGGCTGCTATGGGCCACTGAGGGAGAGTGGGGGTACAGGGTTAGAAGGGCTTTTGGTTGTGTTTACCAGAGTTATTTATATGTAACAGTGCTCCCAAAACAGAGACATGATGAAATGACTGTTATGGATGTCTTCCTAACTTCCCCAAGAGAACAAACCAGGACAGCAATTAATTTTATGGAGAAGGAACTGCAGTGGCTTCTGAACTTCTGCAGAGACCTCCTTTCATGTGTTAACAGAATAAGCAGAAAAGATAAAAACTTGAAGAGAGAGGCAGAGAGGCTGTGCCAGTAACACTGTCTCCAAATGAAGTGTTGGTAAATTTATAAATCCTGGGGTTTTTTAACTTTCCAGTGTGACTATATGTATATGTATATATATGTGCATGTACATATATTTAAACTTTCTGAAAGACAGAGGAAAATAACTAATCACAGCATCTCACAGAAACAAAAGAAGAATTGCAGCAGGAGCATAGGAGTGTTTTCCATTGCAATTACCCTGTTCAAGATATAAGGTGCAATTTTGGTAACAAACAAAATCAGAAATATCAGAGTAGAACTTTCTGCTGTGCCAAATGAAGATACCCATCCCAAAGATAAAAACAACAACAAAGCTTATTGTGTGCCAGCTTACTCTTTATCAGCTAGAAACAACTCTCAGTACATCGTTAATTCGGGCCATCAGGGAACAGATCTGTATTAAAGAAAATTAACTACATCAGTCAAAGTCAAATAGAAAAAAAACCCTAATAATTTCTTTGACATAAAATGCATCCACCATGCTCCAGGGTCTTGAAGAAAAGCTAAGTGAGAAGAAGACTCCTTTGGGTGGTAAAGGGATAGATGTGTGTGGACACACACACCTGCACACACTTGCCTGTGATAAAATTATGTCCCAGCTGAGGAAAAAGGAACTGCCTGACAAAGGCAACTTATCTGACAGACTGTAAATTATGAGAGTTTTTTCAGTTTTATATCTTGATTCCATGCCATAAAACTTAAATGGTTTTATCATTGAAAAGGAAGGTCATTTTAACCAAGACGAAAGAAAGCTTCTCCATGTTTTATGTATTTTCAACTTTATTTGCAATTCATTCTTAATCTCTGTCGGTTTCCATTAAAGTGGAAATTGCAAAACCCTTTACCCTGGTGGAAACTTGAAGTTAATATGCTCTAAGCCTTGCATGACTCCTTTTTTTAAATGTATTTTATTTGTATTAACATTTATGTAAAAGCATTTCAGGGGGACAGATCATTAGAAGTGACTCTGGCATAGTTTGTCTCAGGCTAGCCAGAGCCTCTTAAGAAATAAATTTAAATCAAGGTTACTATTTAAAATGCAAAAAGGCTCATGGCAGACAGCTACCATGGAGCTGCAAAGTGTAAAATAACACTGAGTTTCTTGTCACCACCACAGATGATATCAGCAGATACTTGGATGAGAAACCTGAGCAAAACTCTAAATACTACAGTAAGGCAAAGTCATATTCACTGATTGTGGAGTTTCACAGGGGTTATCTACATCTTTTCTTTTTAAGTAAGATGCATGCTTTGGCATAACCCACCACCACCTTGGGCTGGACTGTGTCATCAGTGGCTGTGACCCTGTGCTGCCTGGGTGCTCCTTGCCCAAAGCTACCCTCTGGTAGCCCCAGGGCACAGTGCAGCCCACACAGCTCCACCCAAATGTACTTTTACTGCCTATGTGGACTAAGGTCAGAATGCTTCATGTGGGTCAGATGTCTCCATCTATGCAATTTGCTGCCCAGTGGCATCTTAATGCAGGGAAGATCATCCAGCCTGGGGGCTTCCTAGGGTGACTCTGACACCCTGTGATTCAGGGTGAGGTGGGACTTCTTGGTAAGATGAGATCAAGGCACACTCAAGTAAAAATGAAGTTAAATTGGATGCTAAACACACTATGACCTTCAGGAGCATCCAGGAATGCTCATGTATGTCCTTTGGAGACCTCACAGAGATCACCTTGAAGCATCACATGCATGCAGAACAAAATCAAAGGAAAGCAAATCCTTGCTAGCCAAAGGTCAGACTTTCCTACTGAAGAGTGGCAGGCTGACTGACAGCTGCAATTTCTTCCTGCTGTTCCCCAGAGGAACCCGAGGAAAAAAACACTTCCCAAACAGAATGGATTTTTTTAAGAAGTCAAATTATTGTTGCAAGAATGTGAGAAAATATCTCCAAGGCCAGACATAGGCCAACACAACTCACGTGATTTCAACAGAGCTATGCCCAACTACATGAGGCCCAAATTTTCTTCTTAATAATAAGCAGGACTATGGATGATGCTCTGTTAAAACTCAGCAATGAATGAGTTATCAGACACCAGGCCTCATTTGCACTGTACTGAAAACACTTCAGGAATTGTGCTGATTTCATCCATTTTTATCTCCCGTGAGAGAACTGATTTGAAACATGAAACAGCAGGGCACAATTACTGAAGAAGAGCAGAGTCTGAAAAAAACCAACTTGAAATAACCTGCTTTTACATCAGCAGAGTAATGTAATCCCTGATATTACTGATGTTGTTTTACTGATGAAGAAACAGAAGCATGTAGATATTTCTGATTGAGGAATAGAAATCAGATCTCTGAAATAGAAACTCTGTGCCCTCTTATCTTTTTATTATTTCTTTCTCTCTGTAGTTGTTATTTAAAGGTTTGATTTAATCAGGAAGAAGCATTAAAAAACGTGCTGTTACCCAAAAGCAGACATTACATAAATTTCATTCTATTTTTTTTTATCTTCCTGGCTCCCATCTCCTGCATCTGACATTAACCATAACATTCACACATGTGACTAAGCTGAGCCAAATTCTCCTTTTTCTACTCCAGTATAAATATAGAAGTAATACTGTTGAAGTAATAGCTTTGAGGTAGACTCCCTCCATGAGAACAGGATTTTTCTCAGAACAGCCACACTCAGGGAAGGATGCTGATTTCAAGGCCAGATTTTTATCTCCTGTACTGACAAATTAAAGCACCAGCATGGAGGAGACCACCAGGGTTGACAGGAGATGCTGGCAGTCCCAGAGGCTGGGGACGTGTGTTCATGTGGGTGGCATTTTGAAATGCACTTGAAGCTTCAAAGCTCCTGTGCCATTTTTAAAATGCCTCAGGCTTTCAGATGTTGAAGCTCCACTACTTCTCGGTGAGGCTGAAGCTTTTAAATGCATTTATAGTTTGTGCCAACACGACACAGCCTCCTAAGAGTCACATCTCGGTGAGATTCATCTTCACAGCCACAACCTCTCCCTTCAGTTTGACTCTTTCTTTTCAGGTTGAGCCTCTTTCTTTGGTGCTCCTGAGCCAAAGGGTCAGAAGATGGAAGCCTTGGAGCTAAACCTGAGCAGTGGATAGTGCAGACCTCTATGAACAGGAGAAGCAGCAGGATTTACATGGCTACAAGTAGCTTGGGCACTGAGCCATCCCAGATGTGCACATCCTGAGCATGTGTGGTGCACAGCACTGCTCCTCAGATGGTCCTGAAGGGAACCTCTTCAGAAACTCTAGGCTACAGCAGCTTATCCTGCTCCAGTTGGTATGTCACAGGTTTTATGGTTCATTCACTTGGACTTAAAGTATCCAGTCCCCCCTAAGATGCATTTTCCCTATGTGAAAGTCATCTGAAAAAGATGGAAACTTGTTAGGAACATTTATAAATTCAGCCCATAGGTCTTAGCACCAGAACTGTGCAGTTATCTCTTGAAGGTTCTCAAGCAGGAACTTGAGAGCTGTAGAGGTTTTTTTCAGGACTGGTATTACCTGAACTCTGTTGTGCAGTTCTGCTGCTCCTGGGAGCACAGCTTGGCTGGCACAGAGCCCTTCAGAGATTCTTGCTTTTATACCACAACATATAAACTCCCAGTAATAAAGTTCAGAATGGTTTAGGATAATTAAATTCATAGTATGGGGCTTTTACAATGCCTTCCATCTTCTGAATGTCATGTAAATAAAAATTAATTGGTCCTCCACAGTCTTGTCAGACCCAAATACTTACTAAAATCTTGAAGTTAGAAAATTTATCTTTATCCTACCTGTGTTAGGGATTGGTTACAATACAACCTGGATTGAGGCATCACAGTGTTCAGCAGGCCACTTCTAGCTGGGGATTTGCCCATGTGGACCAAATTTCCAGTTCTCTTGGAAAAGCTAATGGCTTGCTGTGTTGCACAGCAGTGCAGAGCAATCCTTTGTACACTTCAAAATATTGCTAACTTAACTATGAATGTCTAGAGTGTGAAATAATTTATTCGTGTCAAGCCCTGGAGGGATGTCCTCTTCCATGTCCAGCAGAAATGGAAAAAAGAAGTTGCTTCTCAGCTGAACATGGCTGTTCCTTGCTCTTCTGGCAGAGAATGTTATGGGAGATTTCCCCAGCTTGCTTCAGGGGAAATCAACCAGCTTAGTCCTGTACTAGCATTTAAATTGCTCCTTTGGTCTTTGCCCAGTTTGATGTAGAATGCAGTCCCTGGCTGGATTCCTACTTATCCACAGGGTTTCCAGAAAGGCACATTGCCTGGGTGATATAATTTGATGAATTTCCAGAGGAAAACAATGTGCTACGGGGAGGAATGTCCCTTTCAGGGTCTGGATGCTTTCTCCTCTCCATTATTATCTTTCTAAATGATGAGCACTGTTCTTTGTTACAATATGTTGCTACCAAGGGCACAACCGAGTGAAAGAGAATCCACCTTCAGAGATATTGTGATTTAATAAAGAACATTTACCTTGAGGGGATGAGAACTAAGCCATCCCTGGGGACTGGAACATATTCAACCAGAAAGACAGCAAAATTCCCAAAGTTATTCTTGCTGTGTGTATCCTGAGCTCACTTTTTGGCTGGTCCCCACCACTCACCCCTGTGCAAAGTTCTGTCATGATGGGAGCTCTTCATGGACTTCTGCTCCCAAAGCCCAGGTATGAACACAAGTGAGAACAAGACACAAAACAGCCAAAGTCCACCCCATAAGACCTGCAGCAATAATCTATGAATTTGTTCATGAATTCTTTGTCCTTGTGTGCCTTGCAACCTGACATTTTCTTTTTGTGCCCTTTTTTTTGACTCTTTCCATGCCACCCAAAATGGTTTTCCTCAGGCTGCTCTCCATTTCTCTTCTGCCATCACAAGGCTGGTAATGGAGAAAGATCTGAGACAGGAGATGGAAATTCTCCTATCTGGGGCTGGGGAGGAAGAGGAGGAGGACAGCTGCCTGAACTGAAAGGCACTCCATGGGAGATGGGCACACTGCTCTTGTCATCTTTGTACCTTTAGATGCCTATATACTTCCACCTGCTGAACTCCAGTTAAGATTCATAACTGGCCCTGAAAATTGCAGGTCACTCCTGAAGACAGCTTGTGATTTATTCCTTCTATTTCTCTTTTTTTTTTTTTTCTAATTTTTTATTTTTATTTTTAGGAAAACCTTTTAAAGAAGCATGCACCTGAGTTGTAGAGACACTTGTATCCTGAGTCTCCCAGGTTAAATACTGTCCATTTTTCACTACATTGTAAGCAAACCTATTATTGTCTCCATGTTAATTGGTAACTGTAAGCAACTGGCCTAGCTTCTTGGCTCTCTGTCAAGACAAAGTCTGTCAGGTTTCATTTATCTGTGTGTTCTGGTTACAGCTGGCAGTGAAACTGCTTTGCCTGCCAGTCCTCCTGTTAAAATTCCCCCCAGCTGAGTCAGACTATCTCACTGATACACGCACAGACCAGATTCTAGGGCATTTTTAATAATAACAAAAAAAGCCTGTCCAAAAAATGAGGATGGCTAGAGCTAGAAAGAGAGGCTATGTTACAAATCAGACACTGAGAAATAAAATTACTCCCACTCCTTTGATATTTTGAATATCAAACACATTGAACTTCTGGTCTCGATTATAAGCATTCTATTTTCCATGGAGGTTGGAGATGTGGCTGAAGAATCTGAGTGCATGCAATGTGGTTATGAAGGAGATTGTTCAACCATGACTGAGCACAAACGTGAGGGAATAAGACCACTAAATGTCAGCATTTCTAATGAGACCTTTAAAGATTCTTCTCTCAGAATTATTTAGCTAATGTTCCAACTGGCTGACTGAACCCTTTGGGTATCATCAGCCATTCTGGGGCTGGGAATCAAAAGTTTAGACTGCTAAAAAAAGTGTCAGGTCACTCTCCCCTCCTTACACAAAGGAATTAAAGACAATGTAAAACCATGAGTAGGTTGCTGGATTGTGTCACTAAGCCAGGGTGTGTGGTGGCACCTGGCTGGGGTCTTGACTCCTTAGGATGAGGCATGATCTTAAAGGTGGAGCTCAGGAATTCCAGCATGGTCTCCAGAACACAAAACAAACTGGGAGGTGTTTAAACCCATGACCAACTGGAGGTGAATGATCAGTGTAAAGTATCTGTATTATAAAGAGCATAAAAATCATACAGTGCAGAGAAACTGCAGGGGGTGGCATGCTAAGCTGCAAGCCACTGTTTCTGAGGCTTTGTAAAAATACTGGTGCTGGGAAACTGAATGGAAGGCTTGGAGTCTTCAGACAATGTGGACACAACTGATTTTTGTGGATCCTATTTTGAGGGGGGAAAGACAGGTGTAGCTTGTGAGATTTCAAGCTTATTGCTGAAGATGTCTCTCTCTCTCTTCCTCTCATCCTAACTTCTTACCTCCTTCTCCACCTTGTTTCTACTCCCACAGCTCTCCTGGATGAGAAAGCTGGGGAAGGTCTGTACATCTCACAGTGAGGATGCAAGGTAGAGATGGGAGTTTGCACAGGGCTTTGCTCTTGGAGAGCCTGAGGATTTACAGACTGTCTTTTTCTGCACCACTAAGCCATTGCCAGTGCTGCAGACAGATAAGGCCCAGGAGCTTCCCTGCTTCATGTCTGAATCTTCTTTTGCACAATGAAGTTCAAACACTTATTTTCAAACCATTGTGCATATGAATTGGAGTGAATTCAAAGCTGGCAAGGAAAGGCAAAAGTAAAAGCACAGCCAGGATAAATTGTGACTAAGAATTACTGGCTTTTGATGCAGCTTTTCTTTATGGCAGATTCATGGGAAGTCTTCTAGGATTGTTTCAAAACAAGACCAAGTAGGAAATTTTAGAATTAAGATCTGCAACACTGGACAAGGGAGAAAGATTAGATCATACACCAGGAAGTCTCAAAACTTGATTCCTAAGCTTAAAAAAAAAATCTTATGACATAGTCTGAGTATATTAGTTATTAAATAAGATTTCCTAAGGGTATCTTCTTGAGGTAGATCATAGAATCCTAGAACAGTTTGAGCTGGAAGGGACATTTAAATACCTCATCCAACTTCCCCCTGCACTGAACAAGGACATCTTCAACTGGATCAGGTTGTTCAGAGCCCTTCCCAGCCTGACCTTGAATGTTTCCTATCAGCTCCCTGGGCAAACTGTGCCAATATTTAACCACCCTGACTGCCTGATTTTCATGGCCCTCCTCTGGAGTTGCTCCAAGAGCTCCATGTCTTCCCTGTGACTGAGTATTCCAGAATTGGACACATGGAGAGAATCACCTCTGCTGACCTGCTGGCCACTCTTCTTTTGATGCTTCTTTTGATTCTTTAGATCTGTCATCTTAACAGGCTGCAACAAAGTATAAGGTTCCATAAAAGTTTTTTTTAATATTTTGTAAAATATTTTTGTTATGTTTTCCCAATCTTGAATGAATCAGGTGATCCTTTGGGTTTATGGCAGTGATGAGGCTGCTTGTACAATTTGAAGTGATGGCACAAATGAATCTGCCACCCTCAGAAATCAGATTAGAACAGATCAGCATGTCCACAGTCTTCCAGTGAATGTCCTGGCATGACTCTTGCTCTACCCAGTGGATTTGGAATCTCCTGAAATTGAATTTTCTAAAGTTGGGATGACATTATTATTCTAATCCTCTGTTCATATTGTTCTCATTATTATTTATTTGTGATAGTTTTGATGAAGATAATTGTTATTATAGATGTTAGTTAATAATATTATAACAACATTTTTATAGGTGTTGCTATAGGTGATGCTCCACCACTCCTTAAGTGTAACTCAAATTTCTACTCGTAACTCAAACTCGTAACTCAAATTTCTACTTATTTCTCTCTGTGCCTTCTCCTTCCCACACTGGTTCTCCAACAGGAATGCCCCAGACATCTAAGGCACATCCCTAATTCAACAACCTCACCAATCCCCTCACCTTCCCCAAATGACTTTTTTCCCCAGCAGAAACACATGTCCCAAAATAATTAATTTCCTGTAGGCACATGAAAAGAACCATGAGGAGGTCTGGGAGCTGGAGACAGCTTCACCCATCAATAAGTTCCTGGCCCAGCAGTGAGGGGAGCAGCTGTGTGAAGCTGTGTTCTTACTTTGATTTGTAAAAGATCATGGACAGAGGCAAAATCAGCAGTTGTTGAGATTACTTTTGCTTGGTTTACATGCAGCACAGTGTGGGAGCATGTAGCCTCCTGATTCAGCCTTTCATCTAGCAAAGGGCAGGTTTATGTCTAGTCTTTGATCCTTAGGTCATGTCTGCCTTTTATCCATCCACCCCATGTAAAATATAAATGCAGTCTTGGGCATGAACTCCCTCCAAGCTGCTCCCTAAGTGCTTGAAGTTGTTCACCTCTGCAGAGAGCTTTGTTTTAAGTCACTGTTTCAAGACCTATGAACATCCAGGAGCTTTATTTAGGTGCTCACAGTATAACATCAGAGCAAATGTCACTGTGAATTTTGTGCTTGTACCTAATGACTGCCTTGGAGTTCTCATCTGCTGCTCTGATGTTAAAGCACTCACATGCTAATCCACTCCTGGAGGCTGTTGTGCCTGACTCTACTGAAAGGCTTCATCAACTGACAGCAAAATTAATAGTTTGGTTTCTGTCAGTTTGATGCTTAATGTGAAAAGCAGAACATACATCACCAAAAAGGATTTTGGAACCTTGCTTATTTCTCTGAAACTACAATAAACTCATGCTTTTTTTCCTGCAGTGCCATTGATACCAAGACAAATGCAAAATGAGCTGCAAATAAATGTGTTTTTTAGTCGGTCAGTGCCAATCAGTATCACCGAGAAGGTAATGGGAACTATTCTAGATTAATTTTCTTTGCAACATCTTTAACTCTGAGTTTGAGAATGAACCTAAGTTTCACTCTAAAAAAAATAGGTGGATTTTTTTTTTTACACAGAAATTTTTCTGAATCCTCCCCCTCTTTTTCTTCTTTTTCTCCTCACAGAAACCGGTGGACTCTGATTTCCATGAATACCATAAATAAGTTCTGAAGGAATGGATAACTCCAACCAAAAGCCTTACATGAGCCTGAGTACCCAGCAAGGGAACTAAAAAAAACCCTGCTTGACTTGCACAATCCCACTTGACCCATGACTGCCTCTCTGCTAATGCAACATTAACTTAAGACACCTTTGTGCATCAGGTACTGCAACTCCTCAGCATGTTGCTCTTTGTACAGTGTTTTTTCTTTATTCTCCCAGCATATAGTGGAATGGAGAAATCCAGCTTACATTCGATTGTAAAACACCCAAATACTATCTATAAAATTTTAAACAATTTCCTTACAAGCAAATGACTTTGCATTGAAAAATAGAGATTCTTTTTTTTTTTTCAACCTGTCAAAATTCAGTCCAAAAAATGTTGGCATTCACCAGTTATATTATGTCATTCTATAAGCTACTTAGAATACATACAGTAACATATATAGTGACCAGGAAAACATCCAGCCTGACAGACTTTCCTCCATGCTTCCTACATGGATTCTGGTAATGCAAATCCCTGGATGTGCACCTGTGCACCACAGGGCCACACTTACTGCATGTTCACAATCATCTCCATGTGACTGGAGTGCCCTAAGATGCATAAATAATCTAATCCATATTTATTTTTTCCAGGTCCAAGCATGTTTGTGCTGCTTTACATTACAAGCTTTGCCATCTACACAAGTGAACAACCTCTTCAAAGCCAGTTCAAAGGAGAAAATTACTCCACCAGATATATCTGTAGCATCCCTGGTTTGCCAGGCCCTGCAGGTCCTCCTGGAGCCAATGGATCCCCTGGACCACATGGACGCATTGGTCTTCCAGGAAGAGATGGTAGAGATGGCAGGAAGGGAGAAAAAGGTGAAAAAGGGAGTGCAGGTATTGAATATTTGTGTAACCTAGCACAGTAGTACAACAAAATAAGACCTTTCATATATATATACACATATATATATAATGAATGTGTGTGTATGTGCCTGTTTGATTTTCAGTGTGATGCATGTATATAGAGTGAGACAAAGAAAATATGAAGATAAATATTTTAGACATGTCTAATATGCACATCCTGAAACTGATGTAATTCAATGTAAATGCACAGCCTTCCTGCATATAGATGCAAAGAAAAATAGTTTGGGAAAAATGAAGTTTTTGTGGTGTCAAATAGTTTTGTTTGTGCCATAAGCCAGGAATAATGCTGGCAGAGATTTAGGCTCACATTAAAAATGCTCAAAAGAGGAGATATTTGGTGGAGAAGCACTATTATATAGGCAGCTTGGCTATTTGCTGCCCTTCCCATCAGCAGAGCCCATAGTTCCATCAGCAATGGACTGATTACCTATAAATTCTTCAATGTTTAATCAAGATATATGAAGAAAAGGAGGAATATAGAAAAAATAGCTGCAGAGCCCAGTCCTCTGTTCTAACTTGACATTCCTTTTCACAAACTCACTAAAAGATTTTGGAAGTACTTTTTGAGTGTTTTGCAACTCTGACCATGTTTTTCTTGTTTGTTCAGGCACACACAGTAGCCCACACAATCATTTTCTGAGGTGATATGTGCAACGATTAACTAACTTAAAATGTTTTTGAAGGTCTAAGAGGAAAGACTGGGGCAGTAGGACCAGCTGGAGAGAAAGGAGACCAAGGTCAGTCTGGTAAAAAAGGACCTGGAGGACTGAGTGGTGCCAAAGGTGAAATAGGTCCAGCTGGACCACCTGGACCTAAAGGAGATAAAGGAGACCGAGGAGAGCCAGGTGCACCAGGGGTGTGTAAATGTGGACAGGTCGTGCTGAAATCTGCCTTCTCTGTTGGCATCACCACCAGCTACCCAGAGGAAAGACTGCCAATCGTATTCAACAAAGTCCTCTTCAACGAGGGGGAACATTACAACCCTTCCACGGGGAAGTTTATTTGTGCCATCCCGGGGATTTATTATTTTTCTTATGACATCACCTTAGCAAACAAACACCTTGCAATTGGGCTGGTGCACAACGGGAAGTACCGGATAAAGACGTTTGATGCCAACACGGGCAACCACGACGTAGCTTCGGGGTCCACAGTGATCTACCTTCAGCCAGAAGATGAAGTCTGGCTTGAGATCTTCTACACAGACCAAAATGGTCTCTTTTCTGATCCAACGTGGGCAGACAGTTTGTTTTCTGGATTCCTCTTGTATGTTGATACAGATTACCTTGATGCTTTGTCGGATGAAGATGAGCTCTGAAGCAGATGACATCAAATGACATTCAAACTGGACACCCTGGCACGGGATTTTATCCAGCTGGGTGAGCTAAAAAACACATAAATAATGTGGGAGTTTATTTTTGCTTGAAGAGGGACCAAATCTGAGCTCATGAGGATCTTTCTGGAATCTAGTCTGGATTTTTTTTAATGAACAGGAGGCTTCTTAAAACCAACCGTGATTAACAAAAAACTGCATCACTCCAGGACTGACTCCTCCTGAAAGTTATGTTTATAATACTATTTAAACAAATTTAAGATACTGTACATTGGATTTGATATAAAATACATTAAGTTGCAATGTAGAATGGATATTTTGTATATGACACTAAAGTAAAATTGAACAATTTATGGCAGTATCATCTTTGGTCATTCTAAGACAGGAAATACATTAAAAACAGAAAAAAAAAATTGATTCTGAAAAAGGAGAGGAATAAAATGAGAGTGTCTGCATAGGGGTGCAGCTGAACAGGTCACAAGTGCAGTCCTACCTGATATTTACACCACTAAATTATATTCCTAATTAACTAATAAATACATGAAGATATGTACTGAAGACTACCAAATGACAGCCATAAAGGAACAGAATAAAGGTATTACTCACATAAAACAATTTAAAAGTGGGAAATATGAAAACTCACAGACAGACAATCAGTATTCAGTGTATTTCCAGTGTAACTCCAAGTGGGTTTGCTATCCTTTTGATAATATTCAGCTTCTCTAGGAGAAATGTGGAAGAAAATACAAACTTTTTGCTGAAGAAAACTGTGGATGCCAAAAAAACCTGATAAAACAGTAACCCATAAAAAGAATAAATTATATGCAACAAACTAGATCACATTATTAAAGCAGACTTATATCCCAACATGGCCAAATGCAATGAAAGAAATGTATGTCATAGACAGGATGAAAGATTGCATTTAGGAAATCAATGAACTTTGAAAAGATACACAGGTATTAGAGGATAATCAGCTTAATATGAGTCATCAGAACAGGCTGTAGCTACAGCCCTTTGGATATATGATAAATGGAATGACAAGTATGAATAAAGAGTAGGTACTTATGTTCAAAAACTTACTCAAAAATTGCAAAAAAAAAGTTCAGTATTCTACCCATTCATATTACACAAGAGTTGTAACAAGTTCAATTTATTTTTCTTGTCAATGTGCTTAAGAGGTGATTTGATCAAAGCCTGCAAGTAACCATCTGGAGATAAAATTTCTTGGCACTTCTTTCTATCAGATAGGAGCACAGCAAGATCCAGAGGTGATAAAATGGAATTCCCATGAAATGAGGAACCCATTTTACCAGTGGCAGTAGTCAAGCATTGTAAAAAGTATCTAGGAACACCATGAGCTCTCCAGCATTCAACACCTCTCAGTCAAGACTGGCAATCTTTAATCAGGTGTCCTTCCTTTCAAAAAAATTAAAATCTTAACTTATTCATCCCAGATGCTGTTTCTAGCAGTTATTTGGATAGTTCTAAATGCTAAAGGTCTGTGTTGTACAACTGATCCCACTTTACAAACAACTTGGAGGGAAAATTCTTGGAGTTTTTTTCTGTGTAGTTAATTCAGAAAATTACAACCAAATAAAACCACATAAAAATACCCCTAAGACTGCAAGGTGAGTGTCACAGTTACATATAGAACATCCACTAATGCACCTGTACCTCTGCCCTCCCTTCCCCTGCATTAACACACACCTTTGCATCCTTGATTGCTGAGAACAGTTTCCAAGTCCTGCTCACAAATCAAATTGCCAATGCCTGAACAACCCTTATTTTATTTGACAGTGAGAGATGTGCAGTAGAAGGCAAAACTGGATTATTTTTTCTAACTAGACATCTAATTTATTACGGTTACACAAAGGCTGCTTCCTGTGAAAAATGCAGAGGAGAAGACTTGGAGATTCAGTTTATCACTGTGCTGTAAAATCACTTATACATCTGCAAATTAAGCACAATGTGAGTGCAAAATGCAGCCCAGTCATCATTTACAACAATGATTGATGCCAGTGCTTCACAGCCACCCCTGCCTACACAAGGCACAAAGAATTTCAGCATTCCTCACTGCAGTCTGCAAAAAACTTCCATGGGACAGGACAGTCAACCTCATCAGGTCTGTGAGTTCCAGGAAACATTATTCATCAAATGTAGGATTGGATTTATAATATATATCATGCAAAAGAAGCAGCTCATAGATTTATTTAATTACATGAGTTTTGTAAAGATAAATATGGAATTAGGTGCGTGACATTTCGATCAATAGAAAGTTTATGATAGGGATAAAAAATTTTTGTTTGAAAGATTTCATACCAAGTTTGAAAGTGTTCTGTAAAGCCAAACCTCAGAAAAGAGTAGGACCAATTTTTTTTCAGAATTTATAAAAACATATTTGGTAGTTACAGTATTTTGACACAAAACATTTTTCACCACTGAAAAGAGAAAAAGGAAATGGGGCTTTACAGTGTAATGTTCCTGGCAAAATAAACTGATTCCACATAATAATCTTGTAAAAAACAATGAAATGGAAAAGAGGTATTTTAACCTGTGTTGAAAATTACTTCATGGGAATAACCAAGCCAAGAGTTATTGTTTCCCTTTACTTAATAAATACTTAGATTTATGTTTGCACAGTCATAGAAAAGTCATTTGAGCTTCCCTCAGTTTTCCCACTTGGATCCTGTAGTTATTTGAACAGCTCGATATTTTGGCACGAACTGATAAAAAATAGTAATTTTGTTGAATTATTCTGATAGGTTTTGACAAGAAGTATCTTTTTACTGCACATATGGACAATATACTTATACAAGTAGCACGAGTCCCTGCCCTCATTCAGGACCTAAAGACATTATTCTGAAGTCAATCATTGTTATTATTATGATTTGACTTGAAAATGGATCAACTATGATGACATGATATTTCATTAGGGGTATTCTTCTGTCTAAATTTGAATTTATATGGAAATTAACTTGTCTTGCAATCTTCCCACTATTGGCAACACTAGGTAGGGAAGCCTGGTTTGCTTTCAGGATGTTGGGGGACAACAAAGAGCAAAAGCTCTTTGGGATTAGATTTGAAATCAATAAAAAAAATTTACACAATATATTTGTCATTCTACACATACAAATTTAGGCAACCAGCCCAAGTTAGTCAACTAGACTTTGTCTACAGTCAGCAGAAAGTAATTAGTATCACCAAAAGAAACTTTTAGGAGAAAGAATCTTTGCTGCAGCACCAACTGATCAACTTTCTGATGCTGGAAGAACTCATACAAACCTAAGATCACCAGGAAACCTTCCAGCAATATTAAGAAAATCAGTGTTCCTGAGATGTGTAAGTGTATATACACGTATCTATATTTATTTGGGATATATGTATGTAAATATACATATGTAAAAATAAAGTTACTTTAAAAAAAAAAAAGCTTCCACGTTTTACTCATTCAGACTTTTATGAAAACATTATCTACAGTCTTCAAATCTTTTTAAGTCTACCCAACACCTCTGAATTGTTTTTGTGACAGGTAAAAATAAAAGTCTGACAAGCAGCTTATTTTATTCACTGTCAAGCAGGTTTCATTAATTGGTACAGTTTCTTTAATACCTTATTTTTATTTATCTTCCACAGGTCACCCACTAGGTTCACTTCATATTTCTTCACTAGGACATTTCCTGATTCTCTTTTAAGTAATAGGTTTAATTTGTCCACTGACAGGCAATTCATAATCAGGATAATATGCTGAAGTTGCACTAAGTAACTTGATTAGTAGAAACTTGATTTTTTTGTGGGGATGTGGCTTAAATTATGTATGTATTTCAGGAGGTGATGAATCCCATCCAAAAACAATATCTTTTTATTAATTGATTAATTACCAGGAGAAAAATAGAGCTGAGAAAGCAATATTGCACAATCTTTCTCAATGACTAATACATTGCTTCTAAGATGCAATTTATTCCTTTAAGTATAAAAATTTAGATTGCAGCTTACAAAGCATATAGAGGTTATATTAATTTTCATGTAACTACTTAAGCAAACACTGCAAACTGAGTTTATGTCAGTATTTCTGGATTTCAGAGGCATGATTCATTTTCATGCTGCTATGAAGAAAAGTTCAAGAACTTTGAGACTCATAGGACTCCAAGAACTCAAGAAATTCTCTGTTGCTGACACAGTTTTGTCCTAGGTGCATTCATCAGACCAATTAATGAAAGTTACTACCTAAAGCAAAAGAAAAAATAATTACACATGTTATACATGTATTTAATAGTAAATACCTACCCAAAAAAGTGTCTTGGGTTACTTGGCATTTGACTTATAGCCCTGAGTTCTGAGTATAATTATTTTGGTATGATCCAGCAGCTACTTGCTGGATGAGATGTGAGGAGATTTTTCCTCTATGCAGACTGTTTCTGCAGAAGTAATTATTCGTGTGAAATTTATCCTACCTAACTTTAATCTCTAAAGCATTAAAGATCATTGCCTAGGCTAAATTATTTGCTAGCCTTCCTGTCATCAGTGCAAGCAAAGAGGTGAGGCAAAGCTCTGTTTGGATGATGCTGTATTAGATGCCTACCTTAAGAAATAAGAATCTAGAGATAACTGTCTCTTCAGATTGCCTGTATCTAGGTGACTAACTTGCCTTTAACTTTGAGATGGCAAAAGTTAACTGTAAGACATCTTCTCTTAGAGAACAATCTGCTAACTGGAAAAATTGGCATAAATTAATA
Source organism: Phaethornis superciliosus (assembly GCA_023637945.1). Lineage (NCBI taxonomy): Eukaryota > Metazoa > Chordata > Aves > Apodiformes > Trochilidae > Phaethornis > Phaethornis superciliosus. Next base: position 6,106,300 of record JAJQWJ010000005.1, read on the forward strand.
TGGTAATTTATATGCCTCCCAAGTGGTCAGATGTGGATTAATGAGGACACAGAAGAAGTAACTTCTTGTCAGACTTTCATAAAGTATTGCTCAAGTTGCTTGCAGGCCTCCAAATTCAACACACTTATGTATATTTAAATATTGATGGTTTTAAGGATATTTAATTCTGGGTGTAGAAAACTTCCTTGTATCGCAGACTGCTTCTACTTATACAAAAAAGAAATATTAATTTGTTTCTTTTCAACTTCAAAGCACCTGTCAAAATCCTAAAGACAAGACAAAACATGAATTATTTGTGGTAAAATAATCTCTGTGAAAGAATAGCTCTGTTTATATTGCGTTAACAAAGCAACAAAAAATACTGAGTTCTTGAGAAACATAAACTACAATTCTCAGAAGGCTCCAAAGAGAATTTTTAGCAAGAAGCAGATGAAGTTACTAGAAATGAATTAATTGTATGAAGGAAGTGTACCAGCAGTCCCTTTTCTCTCTCTGCTTTCCAAGTGTTATCCCTGCGCTTGGAAGACAATGGAAAGGATTTAAAATTTTTTAGTTGGAAAACAATCATTAAGCACCTTAAAATGTGTGAGGTGTATATGGCAGTCTTAACTTCACGTTATCCTCAGAGCCTGAGAATAAACACCATCTTCCATTGTCTAGTATTAATTTTAAAACTGCCTCAGCACTGAGCTTGGTGTCTGAGACCCCTCAGCTGCACCATGGGTCACTACAAGCTGCTGTGTACCCTGCTTGTGCTAAAAGCCATCCTTGACTATCATTGACAAAGCAATTTTTTATGATTAAGTGTGACAGTGGCACTTCTAAGAAAGTAGAGCTACTCACATTTAGTGCTTTGGGAGCACTAAATCTGCTGTCCAGTGTAATCAATGAAATCGGGCTTGACTTTGTTTTTATAATGCTGACTGAGATAAACGAGTTGCTCCCCACCCCAGCAAACATATGTGGATTGAATTCTGAATATCTCCTGTGAGTAAAATCATTGTACTAATGTGTGCTTTTAAGCAGCTTTCATCCTGTTAAGCAAAGTTCCCCACTGCTGCTTTAGGACATGATAATCACGTTCCTTACCTAATGCTGTTCATATTTGTCCATCATTTGAACTGCTCGTACAACTCTTTCTGAGCCTGGAGTAAACTCTGGGGACACGGACACATTAGCAAAACAAGATGTTGAACCTCAGCCCCTGCCAAAACTTTGTAGGAAGGTTCAACCCCTGCATCATTCCCACATTTCCACATACAGTGAGACTTATAGAGATGGCTTACTGTACATGTTAACACAAAAACCCTGTCCTCTGATTACTTTCCTTTCCCACTCCTGAAAGTTGCTGTCATGTCAGGTGTTTTCCAGCTGTGATAGATCCTCTTTTAGCAATTAAAAATGCCTATTCCCAAGCTTGTTATCTATTACACCTGCTTACTTCTTGTAGTAATCTCCTTTTTACAACACTACTCAGAAATGGGCAACAGTTTAGCAATCTCTTTTCATGTGATTCCAGCTCCTAAAACTTTGCAGTAAGAGAACTCCAGGTGTTATAGAGTCTTTTAATATAAGACAACTATAAAGTAGGTCTAATAATAACTATGTTTTGTATCATCAGTTTTGTTTATTCTGGTCATACTAAAGATACTAATCCACATTAACACAAGGAATTTCTTTGTTAATAATCCAGGGCAGCAGAAAAGACACCTCTCCAAATTTGATAGGAATACTGTAAAATGCTTTGTACCTACAAAACTAGAAATTGTCTATAAGACAATTCACATTTATAAAAAATATCTGACAAAACTGATATTTCTTGCTATCTCTACTATGTACGTTAACTGGTTGCGAGCATCTAACAAGTAGATAATTTATCCCCCCATTGGTTGTCTATCCAGGATTATTGTATTTCTCTTCAAGAAGGCTTTAGAAAACCTTTAATGAAGTCTTCCTACCCTTTTTTTTTCCTGCTACAGAAGTATTAAAGTATATTGATAATTGTATAAAGTTATGATTTGTCTTATTTTTTACTTCGGCTTCAGGATTCACCTTCCTCAGATTCAGAGCACTTACTGATACCTTTTCTAATCCTGATGTGGCAAAAAGCTTGTCTTTGCAAATTACAGCTGCTGAGAGAGTATACCTTTTTTTCACTCTGCTACTTTTCCCACTATTTTCCCCCAAAATGACAAGCTAAGAAGTTTGCTAAAGCTTATGCTGACTTGTAAAGGTAATCTGTAAAAAACAATGGATCATTTTCCCCTTGATACAGCTTCAGTTAATACAATGAGTACTTTAAGGCACTATAAAATAGAGACAGCACTTGTTATATGACGGACTATTAACTGTCCATTTCAATGATTTATCCCCTATATGACAGATGCCAGGTTTTTTTTCAGAGTGAAAGTGATTTTTTAAAAATTTTATTGCTAGAATGTTGGCATGTAGTCTGAATGTTAATTTAACAATATTCAACAGTCAACAGAGTGAGCCAGGCTCTTCAGCAAAGGATTGATATTCAGGAATTGCTGCTCTGACTCGAACACGACCCAAGAGGAGTCTGTGCCTCTCCTCTAGTCATAGAAGAACACAGAAAATAAATCAGATAATTTAGAAAAGCTAGGTACTTAAAAGTTAGGAGGATTGACTATCTTTATTTCAATCTGAAATAACCATCCTTGATCCTGAAAAAGTATACTATGAATTTATTTTTTTCCAAGTCACTGCAGTAACTGGAAGCACATTGCTGTCTGCAGGAGCTGCAATCACTTCACCTTCCTCATGCCTTATAAATGACTTTCTCTTTTACTGTAAAAGAAATTGTTTACAAAAAGAAGTCTCCCGGAACTGTTTTGGTGGTTTAAGGAGGAGAATCTGAGTCTTCCGCTTTAAAAAAAGCAAAGCTGAGGGTTTGTTGCTAGGGGGAGTGCTCTGCTTGTCTCTTGCCTGCACACCAGCAGCTGCTGAATAAGAAAACACAGGTAGGAAATGAACATTTTCCAACATTTTCCTTCAGATCTGTTTCAGTATCACTGCATCCTTAGTGTTTTCATGAAAGAGCCAATTCAATAAATCCAAAATCCTCTAAATTGTACTTTAGTTGCTTTTTGATATAATTATTTTTTCGGAAGAGGAGTGAGAGAAGCTTCACTGTGTTTCTGTTGCCAGTTTTATGTGCTTTGGAAACAGTCTCCACGCGAAGAGAGAGCTTTACAGTTCTTGCATCCAGTTGTTTATTACATTTTAAAGTGCCTGCTATAGTACTTAACTTCAAGAAATGCTGGAAAATTGTTAAAAAAAAGAGACCATAAGGCCCTCCTGCTACGTTGCCAATGCTCTCTATTTACATGTGCCTTTAGGAAAGACTTTAAATTTGATACATAAAGCTTGATACGAAAAAGGTTTATGTGCCAAGCAATAAAAATGCTGCCACTTCTTGAAGTGACATATTTTTTGTGCTGTGAAGAGGGTATTACATGAACCTTGCCTGCAGCAAGGAAATATGGATATTTTCAGCTACATCACCCTTAGCCCTGGTGTGAGATACTGAGGGTCTTGGTGAGAGGAAAATGCCCAGGTGGTTTGGGAGATGATCACGTCAGTGTGAGAGACTTAAAAAAACCTGAAAATCCTTGGGGCTAATAGCTGGTAAGGGCTGAGCCTTGAGCAGGACAAAACCATGTTGTTCCTTGGCTTCTTCCAATTTTTTAATAGGTGTTTCCTAAGGATAAAGAGAAATATAAAGGTCACTCTTCATATTTTAGCCTGGGTTGGAAGCATTTTTTGAGGCAAGTAAGCACTGGCCTGTAAATATCCAGCACAAAGCAGTGCTGAGGGAAAAAAAAAAAAGTGAGCTGTGCACCTCAGCTGGTCCTCCTCCTAGAGAACATTTATCCAGATGCAGAAAAAGGTCGATTATTTTACTCCTGTGCATTGTTTGCTAGGGATTTTGAAATCCGGAATAAATTATGCACGGGTGCAGGTACATTGTCACAAGCTTTGGCAGGAAACAAGTGCACCTGAGGTCACCTTGACAAGAACCTGGAACCTGCAGTAATAGTAACAATGAACTGAGTTATAAGGCCACAAATGAAAAAAAAATTCCTAAATGCTTGTAATCAAAGAAAGCAACTTTCTAGCTTAAGCAAAGCTGAAGTGATTTGGTGGGTTGCAGGTTTGGTAAAACTGAAACCCCAGCCAAGCCCACTGCTGGAAGTGAAGGACAAAAAGGATTGCACGTATCTGTGATCTGAGTCTTGCAGATGACTTTATGGACTGTAAGTGGATTGTTTTATTAAAAAAAAAAAAGTAACAAGAGTGCTCACACATTGTGAACAGGCTCGCATTATTCATTATTATATGGAATTGTTAAATAAATTGATGCATGTGTTTTTGAGCCATTCCATTCTGAAAAAAATACTTTTTTAAGTACTATGTCTTTATGTGAGTGTTCAGGGTTACATGGAATGCAGCTCATGAATGTTATTAACATATTTCTCCTTAATAACTCCTATATTATTTGTGACAGTGAGGTCTCTGCCACCCACCAGATGAATCGTGGAGAAGAATCCCAGATGATAACCACAGAGGTTTGTATCCAGTTGGTTCAAAAATGGTGCATGACCATTTTCCACTGAGGGTAATAGCAATCTTTTATATATGTACCTGCAAAAAAGTGTTATCAGCAAATCAGGAGTGTTGTGAAAGCTGGTGTTAACCCTGCATCAGCCAGTAACATCCTAGTTCATGCAGGTTTGCTTAGTATTTCTATCCAAATACACTGCAACCATGGATACCATGTGATGTGGAACAGTGACCTTTAATGTGTATTTTTTTCATTCTATTTCATATTGATCCAACAATCGATTAAATTATCTTCAAAGCATTGGTTAAATGTACTTAGTCTTCAGTAAGCTGCAAAAAGGAGAAATTACCCCATTTTCCCCATCAATAGAGATGCTTTGGAAGTGATTACATTTAAATTGTGATCAATGTCATCAACAAAATGTCAGAAGGGGGAAAAAGACAAAAAAAAAAGCAAACAAACCAAAATTTTTGTGGTATAAAGAGACAAACCGCAAAGATGCACCAGGATGCTTTAGAGCTGCCTGGGGACTTTAATCTTGCAAAGAAAACAGCCGTGCGAGCTAAATACAGTTTGTATTAAGACTGCAGCCTGCCAACAGCCTCGGTCGAACAAACTTCTCAGGAGAAAACTACTTAAAAACGGGTATTTTGCTCGACCAGAGATTACTTCTGTGGGTGCGGGGACAGGGCCAGCCTCCACCCCAGAGCGCGGCTCTCTTTCTTTCTCTCTTTGTCAAAGGAGGAGCTCCTGGATGAGGATGCTGCCCAGGTGGAAAGGCTGAGGAAGACCCTAGGAGCTCGGAGGCAGAGGAGAAGGAAAGCGGTGAGAGCTCTGCCCATCTCCCACCTCACAGCCCCTCATGGCCGCGCTGCCGTACGCCGCATGCGCAGGGGCCGCGGTGTGGGCAGCGCGCAGGCGCTCCCCTCAGGGCCGGGGTCTCCCCGGCGGCGGTTTCCCTTCCTCCTCCTCCTTTTCCTCCTTCTCCTCTCTGGGTTCCCCTCACTCATACGCCATCCCTTTCCCTTTCTGCCCCTCGGCAGCTCCCGGAGGTTCTGAGTCCCGGAGAGCCGCGGGGTGAGGAAAGAAACGGCGGCAACATGGCGGCAGCCCCGCCCGGCGCTGTCTCCCCGGTCCTGCGCGGTGAGTGAGTGCCCAAGGGCGGGAAGGGAGGGAAGAGAAGGGAAGGGCGGCCCTGCCGAGGGGGTCCGGGTTCCTCAGTGGTGTCGGTGGGAGGGGAAAAGGGAAATGTCGCTTGTGTTCAGTGCTTCCACTCCGGGCACGCCTGCAGCTGATGAGGCAGAAGGGATGCGTGAGGAAGGGGAGGAGCGTTGCGCTGGTAGCCCCGGGCGAGCTTCACCTCAGCCCCGCTTCTTGTTCCCGGGATTGGCGATGTCTGCCGTGTCCCGGCTCGTCTCGGAGCGTTGTGCATGCAGCCTCCGAAAGCCGTGCCCCTCCTGGGGCTTAAACGGGAGGAGATAGTGGAATACTGGTGCATAAAACAACGCTTTCCAGAGGTGTTAGTGTAGACATGGCGGCATTTGCAGGTGTGTGAGGTTCCCGTGTTGCGCTTGGTGTGTTATTCGTGTTTATGGTGGTGTATGGAATTACTGATTAGTTATTATGGAATTAATAGTGTGTGTGAAGTGTTCATGAAGTAGGGGAGAATCATAGACTCAGCTGGGTTGGAAAGGAGCCCTGAGATCACCAAGTCCAACCCTTGATCCACTGCCACCCTGGTTCCCAGCCCATGGCACTGAGTGCCACATCCATTCTCTTCTTAAAAACCTCCAGGGATGGAGAATCCACCCCCTCCCTGGGCAGCCCATCCCAATGTCTGATCACCCTCTCTGGGAAGAATTTCTTCCTAATATCCAACCTAACCCTCCCCTGGCAGAGCTTAAGCCCATGGCCTCTTGTCTGACTGATGGAGAAGAGCCCAACCCCCCCCTGGCTCCAGCCTCCTTTCAGGGAGTTGTAGAGAGCGATGAGGTCTCCCCTGAGCCTCCTCTTCTCCAGGCTGAACACCCCCAGCTCCCTCAGCCTCTCCTCACAGGACTTGTGCTGGATCCCTTCACCAGCCTCCTTGCTTTTCTCTGGAACTGTTCCAGGACCCCAGTCTCCTTCCTGAACTCAGAACTGGACACAGAACTCGAGGTACTCAAGAGTGCAAGAGGCAGATGGTAGTGGGAAGGTGTTGGAAGTGAATGTGTAGTGTGAGGCCAGGAAAGAAAGGAGGTTGTTTGTGTAATGTATATTGATGAATTTGTATTTCTAACCAAGTAAATTTCATGGAAAGAATTAAATTAAAGGTAGCATAAAGTAAAACTTTTGTAAAGAAATAGAGCAAACCCCTAATGCTACTGATTCCTGTTGGCTAAGGGCTAACTAGACACCAGGGGGAATGCAAACAACAACACAAAAGAAAACCTGCAAAGATATTACAAACAGATAAGAGACAATGGCGATGGTTGAAGTCTGATGTCGCCTTACAACAACACAATGGAGTCAGCAGAGGAGTCAGCAAAACCAAGAAAGGGTAAAAGTTCAAGCCTGATGAAGACTTCTTACTTCCTCCAAAGACCCCCTGAAGACCCCAATACATCTCCCCAAAAAGAAGACTCCACCTAGATTCCGCCCAGACTATGAATATTATAATGAAATGAATATGTATAGATTTGTACTCAATATAAGGTAATGCCAGAGCTTTGCTCGGTGTGCTTGAGGGATAAAAATTCTGTCCCCTGCACCCAGCGCTGCTTTGCTTACTGCAATTTAATAATTAAATTGAGCTACTAAAGAGAATATTGGGTCTCGGTCACTGGTCATTTTTGTAACATTTGGCACTGGAAAAACTGATCTTTGGTTTCTTCGTTAGGTTCAGCAATATTCCAGTTAAAGGACACCCTGAATGTTGGGAATTACACTGCATGGTTTAATGGGTTTACCTAGATAGCATGTATAAAAGAGCTAATTAAGAACAGAGTATTACATACTCAAATACGGTCAAATATAGACACAGTTAGGATTTCATCAATATCAAAGTTGTAGAAGTTATTGTCAAGGTCAAGTTTAAGGTCAAGTTATTGACCTTAAACTCATTTGAGAAAAATATCGTATATTACAGACATCTACAATTTAGGGCTGTTTAAAGTTCTGTGTGCTGTGCTTTTGAATGTGGTTTGGTTTTTTTTTGGCTCTCACTGTGACAACCTCATCTGGGAAATGACAGATGGATTCCAAACAGTTTTCAGAATCAATTGCATGGGGAAATAAAGAGACACCTTCTAGGGATGATTTTCTTTTACAGAAGCTCATTTTCCAAGAATAAACATAATAGCACAGCAGTACTTTGAGAATAATACAAGCCATTAGTTCCTTTATGTGATAAATGTATTTAATATATATTAAATATATTAAATATATTTAATATAACAGGGCTGTGTTTAGCCCCATAACTGATACTTGTTGCTGCTTCTGAAATCCCTGTTATTCTGCAAATTTTTTATGATCAAGTGAAAAGGACTGCATGTGCTATTCTGAACAGACTATATGGTTGGTTAACTTAATTGCAGTATAGTTTATCCATCTGATTTTTTTATTATTATTACATCTAAATTTAGAGAAAGGCTGTATCTTGAGCTGTAGTCTTCATGCATCTAACCAAGTTTCTTATTTTTCCTTCTGGAATCTAATCTGGCAGATTAGTCAATCATGACATATTTCTGTCTTCTATAAATTAAGCTGTTGAATATGCTGACACTGATTGCTGTTGTGCTGCCCTACCATAATCCCACTCCCATAACCACCACTCCCACCATTTTGCAGGTGCCACTGAAAAAACTCTACATGGACCATTTCCTCTCCTCTCTACTCTCTTGGTTTGGCTATAGCAATTTCTCATGTCCCTCAAATACTTGGTTTATTTTATGCTAGCATAGTATGAGCATTTTCTCTTTCTGGCAGACTCACTATGGCAAAGTTATTTCAAAGCATATCCATCAACTATTTCCTCACTTAATATCAATCATATTCTTTTTTCTTCTGGTTAGTCTCTCAAGCAGTCAGTCTCTGCTATTTTTAATGTAATCCATTGACAGAAATTTACTAATGTATGATAATCTAATTATGTGTGTGCTTAGATGCCTAAATACTTCTTTTTAATAGAAATTTTCTGGATGTCAGCCTGTTAGACTGATAGATAACAGGTGTAAAAGAATTGTTATACATGAAAACGCCCATGTCCCACAGCTAATCCCTGGTGAAGCTCATTCCACTTGCCCTGTGTTAAAAAATTTTTTTCTTTATTGAAACCACAAATTACTTGGCTGTAGATCTTGGAACAAAAGTACATGTACAGAGAAACAAAGTAACAAAAAAATAGTTTTATGTCCTTTTTTTTTTCATGGAACCACAGAATCCTGCAGTAATTGATGCAGTGAATTCATTTTACTGCAACTATTAAAATCTTAAAATATTTTTAATTATGTATAAAAAGAATGATTCTTGAAGTTGTAAAATATGTTGATGTTATTTCTCCATTCCAAAACCTCCTCAACGTCAGTCACTGATGAACAAATATCTTTCTGACATTTTTTGCCTGCATGATTTATACACAGATAGACATTATCCCATCATTCAAGTCACTAATGAATGCTTTAAAGGCATTAGATTGAGGCAGACCCTGAAAATATCTACTCAGTATGGGATTTTAATTTATTAGCTGTTACTTATAATTTCAAATATGATTTTCCAGTGATTTGCTTGTGCCCCCACTCACCCTGTGTGTTCATCAAAGTATTTCCTACTGGGAGATTCTTTAAGGCATGTTCCAAAGTTAAGATGGATGCATTTTCCCATTGTTCACAAGAATGGGTGGGATATACACGAAAAAAAACATTAAATTGGCTTGATAGGTATTAATCTTGGCTAATTCAGGCCCTCTGCTGCTTGTTAGTTTAGTGGGGTTTTTTGAAAAAGGGTCGAGTCTTTTTTTATAGAGTTGACTAAGGCTGACTCGTGCATGCTTCTGCAGCTTCCTCTTTCCCATTTCTTAAAAACAGGCATTTGCCCAGGTTTTGACACTTGCCCAGGATTTGGAACCTGCCAGTTGTCTGCCACTTCTCAGAATCACTGAAAGTTCTGATGTTGCTGCAGCCAGTGTCTTGATACTCTGCAATTAAGCTTTTTTATTATCTCAGTCTGATGAATATTTCTCTAGATTTGTTTTGTCGTTAATTCTTACCCTGTATTATTTGTATGGAAAATGCAAAGTGCAAACAGGCTTTTTTGTGTGTCCCCTCTTAGTGTCTTTCCTTGCTTATTATTTCCTTAGTGTCTTTACTTGCTTATTTCTGTCTCTAGAATGCCTCTGGCTAAGGAAGTGGTTGAGGGATGCTTGCTTTCTCATCTGTGTCTCAAGGTAGTGATACTCACTCTGTGTCTTGTTCTTTCTTTTGAAAGTTTCCAAATAAAATGAATGTTTCTGTTTATGAATCTAGGCAGTAGATTGTGTAATTTGAAAAGATTAGGATTCTCCCAAAACTTTTGATATTTCTGAGTAGAATCAGTATTAGTGGGGCTAATCTGAATCTGTTTTTCTTTTCTAAATTACAGTGGACTAAGGTCATCCAAGACATTAGCTTGCACTTTAACTTTGGTATAGTAGGTAGCCTTTAAATGTTTAAGTTGTATATTCAACATACAGTATTTTCTGCTGCCAGTAAAGGTCTTGTAATAATACTGAATGAGCCATAGTGTGATACATGTTGTGTGACATTACCACTCCTAAGCCCTTACCCTTTACTGTTTTATCTCCTTTTCATGAATTTAATGCCTCATATAAACCTGAAATCACCCTTTACTTAGACCTTGGCAAACAATGTTCTTTCATAAGGGCAAATCAATGTTTGGCTCAAAGAACTGACAAGTAATAGAAATCTATAAGTGAAGATAACTAAAAAAACTTATTTACCTAGAATGTCTTGTGTTTACTGATTAAAAGTTAGGGGGGAAAAAAGGCCATGTACCACAAAACCCATATGTGAAAAGAGCTACAGTTTTCTCCTGCCATTCACCTTACAGTTGTTCCACTAAAGGGTCAGTGTGTTCTATAAGGAACAATGGAGCTCCTTACAAAAATAAAAGCTAGGCACAAAAGTTTAGATGGAAAGATCTGAGGATTCCATGGATAAGAAGGGCTGTAAAGCATTTCTCTTTAAGAGTTAATATTGTGTATTTTAGTTAAAGTTTCAGTAAGCTCCTGAGAATTCCCAGGTGAACTCCAGGGCTCAGGTGAGACTGAAGTGGCCTGTGCAGATGAGGGGACAACTATGTAGCTAGAATCAGTTTTATTAATGAAGGAGTGGATTAGATTTTTTCAAAACAAGAAATACTTCTGTGATGAATTTCTAAACTATTAGTTGCATAGAACTATGTTTTCAGCTAAAAAAATTTCTGGAGGCTTTTGTAAAGAGGGTAACTGTGACTCTTTTACAGTGGTAGTGCAATTAAAGAGGGGAAGATGAGTACCTTCTCAAAGTATAATGCAGAAAAAAACAATAATTGTGTTTAGTACATAAGACTTCAGGAAGTGTGCATTTAAAATGTTTAAAATATTCTTTTATTTGTGCATATTAGAGGATGGGGTACACTTCTTTGTATTTCTGATTCTCTGTAAACAGCTGGAAAAACTCAGTCTGGGTATTAGGAAATACAGCAGAGTCCAGGGTGACCCTACTCTGAATCTACCTGAGGAAATAATAATCTCAGAGGATCTGGTCTGTGGAAGATGAGGGGGAGGAATGCCATCAGTCCACTGAAGGAAAAGGAGGCCCTGATAAATATGATTATCAAAGACACATTCCCATTCAGTTTTAGTTATGGAAGAAAAGCCTGAGCTTTTGGGGGGCATCAATTCAAAGGCTGCAACTGACAGTAATTCTCCTTTTTTATAATCACATAATTATCCAAGTCAGTGTCCAAACCTGGTATTGCCCATGTATCAAAACACCTGGATATATACTACTGATTTGAAACTCAGATTTCTATGATTCACAGGACCAGCAGACAATACTTGATCCTAAAAGATGTAGAATTTTGATGAGTTCTTTGGGTTGGAGGGTGGGTTGTAGAATTTGTTATCAGTTGGTCCCAGAAGTATATATCTAGTGCTGGCCTCCAGCTGGGTTTAGCACTACTGCTGACAACCCTTTGACACAGACATTTCAGCCAATTTTCAGTGTATCTTTTTATGCAGTCCATATTTCACCAGTTTCTCTATAAGGGTGTTTCAGGAAATGGTGATAAACACCATCCACTGCTTTCCCTTCATCCAGTTACCTAATTACCTCATCACAGAAAGTTGTCTCAGTGCTCAAGTAAAAGTTTTTCCCCTCCATAAATCCATGTTGATGACTCTAAGTTTCAGACTTCTGCTAAATAATCTGGCAGTGGTTTCTAGGATTGTTTGCTCCATCACCTTCTAGGGCATCAAGATGAGGCTGACCAGTTTGCCAGACTGTCTGTGAAGGCAGGGCTGATGTTTGCTGACTTCCAGTCCTCAGGAACCTCTCTTGATCATCACCAAATCTTTTAATGAGAACTGAGTGCTCAAATGCACCACCTTCCTTGTCTGTGTGTTCTTTTCCAGTCACACCTCTCTCAGGATTTAGAGCACAATTCAGAGGTGTATCTAGGCAGCCCTGGCTGAACAGTTTATAATATTCCAGGTACTTTACATATTTTAAGCAGAAAAAAGTGTGTATACACTATACTTAAGGTGGTTCATGGTGCATAATGAAAGGGAGATCTCGTGCAGCTAAAAAGCATTTAAGTGGTAGTCTAAAATTTCAAAAAATGTTTCATTCACATTTTCTCATGCATGTTCTTTCTGTCGGAACATGGAGCTCTGGTATCTATACTTTTGGTTTGCATAAATTTAACTTTATTTCATAAAATAATTTAAATATTGCCATGTTTTCTGTGTTTCAGAATTGCCACCTGCTCCTTCTACATCAAGGACAACAGGTTTTGCAGAATCTTCTGTTAGGGAGCGAGTGAGAGAGAAACTAAAAGCAGTAAGGGTAAGAATCCTCTAGAAGTTCTATTTGGTTGACTTTAGTCTTAGAAGTACCACGTAGTTAATTTTGCTTGCTTAGTGCAATGTGAATCTGAATTGGGGTATCTGCTTTTTTTTTTCTAACGCTGAAAAAATAATTGCTTCATCAGTACAGTTATTTTCCAGTGCTCATCTGTTGCTGTATTTTTTTCTGAAGTTGCTTTGTCTGGGTTTTTCTGGTAATAATATAAAAGTTACCATGCTTTATAATTCAAATTATACAGTCATTACAAGATCCTCCTGGCTTTTTGTCAAAAATTCCTTGCACTATTTTGAAATCAATGCATTTCCTTGTAAGCTTACTGTGCAGTTTAATAAGGGGCATTAACATCATCTAGGTCTGTGAAATCACTTAAGCTGCTTATATAGTTAAGATTCTATGCATAACACAAACGTGCATAAGTTGTTGCATTCCTGGGAATTATTGTAGCCTTTGTTCTACTGCATTTCTATTATAGCTAAGCTACTTTTTTTTGTTTGTTTAGTTAAAAACGGACACTAATCTATTGCAAAGACCAAGGCGTTTAAAAAGCCTCAGAGAAAGGAAAACAGAAGTCAAACTGGATAAACTGGTAAGAAGATTCATTAATACTTGCTGTTCTGGTAATTAAAAAGTGAAATAAATCATAGCCTACATGCAGTCTTGAAGATCAATTTAATGTATTTTAGTGAGATCAAAATTCTATTGTTGTAGGAATTAGTAACCAGGAAAGAGCCTTCCTGATTATTGCTTTTAATGTACACATTTAACAATAATTATTTGCTTTCATTATAGTATAGCTATAATTTGAAACTTCTGTCATTTACAGGCTGTTTCTTAAGCTGCTTTGAAGTATTTCAAAGTTACTGTAGCAGAACCACTGTACCATAGCTTTATATAAATTTGCACAGTGTAATTTTCAAAGGCTGGATATTAACTTTATATTGTTGCACTGTAATGAATTACCTTGCTACTACTTTAATATAAAGTTTGGGGTTTTTTTTAGTATAAGCATGTTCTTTGTTTGAAAATTAATTTTGTATTAAATCCCAGACAACCAAGCAGGCTATGGCTGCACAGAGCTTGCACCCAGCTATTTCCAGAATTCACAAAGAGATTGGTTGTCTGTAGAAAATGAGCCTCAAAGAACATGTATGCCCAGGAAATAACAACAGGTTGCTGTAACAGTTTCTGTGGAATTCCAAGCAGTATGAATTAGCCTGACTGAATTGGTTTTCTAGGGGAGAATAACCTATTCATTTAGGTTGTGGGAAGGTTTTTGGCAGTGTTTTAATATCATTGAAAGTAATTGTTATAGTTTTCCATTATGCAGTATTATTTTTAAATGTTTGTTTTAAGGAAACCTGGAAGTTATGCCCTTAATAAGGTTGTTTACTAATTTTCTATAAAGTATACCTGAAACCTTCCATGTGTTGATTCAATTTCCTTTGCTATTTACATGCATAGGAAATACTGTTTTGTTGTTAAAGAAGTGGCAATCAGATTGCCAGGCTCTTAGATTTTCTTTTTGCTGTAATTATTTTGAAGCTTAGATTGAATAGATGTAAACTTGAGAAATGCCTGAGTCCAGACAACAAGGAGGAAAACCAAATGGAGATGTCAGATGTGTGTATTTTGTCAGGGCCTGAAGAAAATCCCTTAGAATCACTGCAGTGAACTTACTGAAGTAACCTCAGGAGCTGTGTAGGGAGAGATGAGGATTCAGAGAACTGGAAATGGATAATAACCACACTACCCTCCTTCCTTGAAACAGCAGAGGAGTATCAACCCCGGAGTTTTAGATCTTGTTTGAGAGAACAAATCAAGCCTGTTAAACCACAGAAGCAATGGACACCACCTTTTTTCAGTAATACCAAATCGTTTTTTCCTGGTAGCAGCAGAGGCTGTATGAGAAGCTGGCCTCAGCTCCTTGGTTCCCATCCCTGGCCAGCAGTGTCTGTCAGCAGAACCCTTGCTGCTGCTTCTGACCTTCTGCTGTCACTGTTTGAAAATAGGAAGATTTTTCTCCCCCTTGTGGAGATGAGCATGTGGGTGGTTGGGTTGGGCAGTGTAGAAACAGTGGTCTCATCAGCAGTGAAGTAAATTAACATGTATGCAATCAACCATTTCCTGATCCTCTACAAGAGTAAGAAATTAAATGAAAAATAGATAAACCCTTTAAAAATAAATACAAAATCAGTATAATTGTTACCACAGTGACTGTGTTTCTTTTTTGTTAACTTTTTGTTATGGAAATAAAGTATCTAATCTAATTCAGCTATTCATCTTTGCTTTTATGGATCAGTAAATGTATGTTCTAAACTATGTATTTATTTTTATGAGGTGTAAGAATGATCATTCAGGGGTATGGAAGAGAATGAACCCCACTTCCCATCAAAAATAAAGTTTTGTGATTATGTCAAAAACCTGAAGCAAAAGTCAGCAGTAAATATCAGTTCATTCATGTCAGTAATTAAATTTCATTTAAACATTAACATTAAACTAAATTAACTAAAATTAATTAAAAATTAACTAAATTAATTTCATTCATGCCAACTATTGAAGTATAGAAAGGGAACCTTCCCTCCCTACCCCCCACCCCCCCAAAAAAAAAAAAAATCAGGTAAGGCCTTCTGGAGACAATTGCTGTATCTTGGTGTTTTCTTCTGCTTAAATAATTTCTACTGAATGCCACCAATTGGCAAAGAAGTTTATGGATTAATAGAATGATATTAGCCACAAAATGTTACTAGTAATTCTTTTAGTAGAGAATTCATCCTAACAATGAAGACACCTGAGTCATTCAGAAGCAAAATGCCATTAGAAATTTCTCTTCACCTGGGTATTTGCATTATGGCCAGAATTTAAACTTTGACATTACTCATGCAGAGATTCATTGCTTTAACTGTAAACAACTTGTTAAAAGTGATCCGGGTAATTTTTTTTAAATGAAATTTTGCAAGAAATATTTAATGAAATAACAGTATATCAGTGGAGAAAGTTTCATGTGTCCTTAAAAAATTTCAGTCACCTTCATTGGTTGGGTGAGTTCTCTTTGAGATAAAATAATTACTATCCTGTAACAAGTGTCTGTATGTGCTGTTACTCCTGTTATTAATGGAAAGATATCTTTACTCACCCTAAATCTCTAAAATGTCATGTTAAAGTATCTTTGCCTTCTTTTCTTAGGTCCAGAATGACTTTCCTTCTGCTGAAGAAGCATACAATTTTTTCACCTTCAATTTTGATCCTGAACCAGAGAATATAAAGGCTGAAGCCAGGAAAAGAAATGGTTCCAATGAAGAAGAGGAGGCAGAAGAAGGATGTGTAGAAGCCCATGAGGATGAACAAGTGGAGGATAAAACAGTACGAGCTATAGAATAAATGTTCATGTTTTTATTTAGACTTCTTTAGACCTCTAATACAAAATGGCAACTTTTTGTCCTAAAAAATTCTGAAAGCATGCTTTCTAAAGATACCAGTTTCAAGAAATAGATGAACTAACATGTTTGCATTTGAAACTATAGGATGAAGATGAACACCTGGTTAAAGATGATGATTTATTCATTATAGGACAGACAGATGAAGATTTGATAGTAATGAAACCTGCTGAATGTGAAAGCTACTCTGAGCAACTGAAAAAGGAAAAAGACTTTCTCTTCATTCCCAGCATGCTAAGAGGTGTGAAGATTGTGTTTACCTCTTTTGTTCCTGCCTTTTGCATAGCACCCTTTATCTGCTAAAAAATCTTGTACCAGACTGTCTCTGGCAGCAGAGTGATAGTTAATTGTGATTCTCTGCTCATCCAGTCTGAATAAATCTGACAAATGGATTAACTGGGAACATGCACACCTCAGCAGGTCACCAGCTGGTGCTAGCAGGTGAACTCAGGGCACATCAGTTGCTCTGGGGTAATTAGCTTAGTGCTGTCTAAATGCAAGGTGGCTGGCTCCTCTACACACAGGTAGCTACTAAGAGTGGTTTATATACTGTACATTAGAACTTACACTTTTTTCTCACTGTGCCACATCTGCACTTTTTTCCATGCAGTAAATTTGTCAAGGCTCACGTAAGTAATGTAAGTTTTTTTGTGATTCAAGGAGCCTTTTTCCCAAAATCTAATTTTCTGAGTTGAAATAGTAAACAATGGTTGTGTCTTTGACCTTTTTCCCTTCTTCCCATAGAACTGCAAAGTCCTAAAAAATTGCTGTGTTAAAAAAAAAATTGCTATTTAATATTTGAAGTAGAAGAAACAAATGAGTCTCTGGGTCATCAGTAGCAGAATGGTATCTGCACACCTTTCAGAGTGATGTCAAAAAAATTGACACTGGTTGCCTCAGTTTTTTCATGTTTTATAACTTATTTCTGACTGGTTGCTTCAGTTTTTTCATGTCTTATAATTTATTTCTGACTTCCAGTGTGGTCGACTGTGTTCTGGTTTAAGGGGTAACTTCTATTGTACCCCTCAGTACAGTCTCTCCCTATTTTGAGATTGCTCCTTTAAAAATACTGAGCCCATACACACCAGTGAAATAATTCTACAGGCAGGCTTAAAAGAATTCTAGCTGCTATCGGGCTGACTTTTTATGCATGTTCTGTATTTTCACAAGAGTAGCTTAAGCAAGCTAGTAATTTTAGTTCAGGTTAATTTTAGTTTCCCTTTATCTTGGAAAGCCTTAGAAATTATTGTCAAGTCAGTTGTTGCTGCTAAAGGAGTTTTACACTGTTGGGCAAGCAACCATTAAAACTGAACTCCACTAAGGTATTGTAAATATTTTTTTGTTGGGGGAGTGTTTAAATATCTGTTTAGAAGACTTGTGCCACTTTTATGATAGATTTTTGTCAATCTGTCCTAATTAAGAAAAGGATCTTTTTTGGTTATATGTCTTATGTCTTTTTTCCTAGTTAGGAAAAATATCTCTAACAGCATGCTTAATATGCAGTGTTATTCACTTTAGGAATGGCATAGCCTCTTAGAGAACTAATAAATTAGAAATGCAGTTACAAGATATTTTACATGCTTTTCTATTTAATTTCTCATTAGTGCCTGCTTCTGAGAAGATACCTGGAAACATGCAGCCCAGGTACCTTGAGGATGAGGGTATTTACACAGGAGAAAGGCCATTTGTATCACAGTCTAACCAAAATATTTTAGAAAACAGAATACTCAGACAGGAGAAAGTAAGTCTTAGTTTTCCTTTTAAAACCCTTTATTCATCACAGTTTTGTTACAGTTCAGTAAATAGATGGTCATAGTAATGATGGGTGTTTCATCTTTAAAATGTTTAGCAGGATCAGACATCAGGAAATGTGGATTTTTGTGGGAGTGTGTTTTAGCATATCCCAGTAATCAGAGCACTAGACTGGGTCTTAAAGAAATGGTTTGTTTTCCTGGCTCTGCCAGCAGCCTGCTGAGAAACAAATCATTTCACTTGTCTGTGCCAAAGTTTAGTTGTCCCTACAGTAAATCAGTTTTTTTATAAAATGCTGTGAGAGCTAGTGGTATTCATAAAGACTTAGACAAGACTTGGGCACTGTTGTTATGATTTACTGTAAAATAATAACTAAAGTAGTAATATGAGATGGATGCTTTCTGTGTCCTCTGAAGATAAAACAATAGACTTGTACAAATTCATTGGTTGGACGATAAGAGTAATTAAATATTGGTCTAGATTGGTTTAGGCACAAATAATTCCTAGTCCTCTTTTCTTCCATAATTGCTTTTCATAAGAATTACAATTTTGGAAGTTATTGCTATATAAAATAAGAAACATTGTAAAATTATGTTTTTATTTGAAGGGGAAAGAGTGGTTTGGTGATGATGGCAAAATCTTGGCATTGCCCAATCCAATTAAGCAGTCTCCTACTAGGCCTCCAATATTCTCATTGGAAGAAGGCATTGCACCAGAACTTGAGACTGTCTATACAAAGGTAGGCACATTTCATATATGTGGTTCCTGTCACCCACTGTCACAGGTCACCTGCAGCAGAAAGCCTGCTCAGCTGAAGGGTTTTGTGCTAAGAGCCATGAGTACTGACTGCTTTTTGAGGTTCTGAAATTGGTCTTTATATGTGCTTGACTTTTTCAAAATATATTCCAAGTATTTATTCAAGTATATATTATCTTTCTGTAATTGATATTGTCATGTATGTATAACTTCTCTGTCAAAAGAACACAAAAAGATGAACATTTTAGCTGGTAGTACTGGTTAAAACAGTGAAGTGACAGTGCATGGCAAACTGCTTTGAGACTGAGTCACTAAGGGTTCTGAGAGGATATTCTCATGCCAAAGTTGGATGCTTCCTATGTTACTGTATCTGTAAAGCTGCTTGTGGTAGAAGCTGATAGACAAACTTGATGATTAGGACAGAGGTGCTCTCTGCAGCTTAGGAGAGAAATAATTGAAAAGCATGTGCATGATGTTTGTTTTACAGTGATGAAACTCCTCTGAAATAAGTGTAGAAAGCAAATAATTTTAAGTAATGCTGCATCAGTTCATGCCTTTTGTTCTTTTTCCCTCAACCACAACGTACCTACCCTGTCAAACAGCAGTTGCAGTGTGTGCAGTCAATACAAATCAAATTAAATTTCAATTAAAACCATTCAGCAAGGTTTAACTGTTGTGCTTTTTAGCACTCTATTACCCCCTTGGAAAAACTGTGACTTTTTAGACTTTGAAGTGGATTCTTCCTTTGGGACACACAAGTGTTCCTGGCTGCTGCTGTTGGTACAGATTTGAATGTTGCTAGTTACAAATCCACAATTCTCAGGATCCATCCAGTATCACAGATCTGTGCAGGATGTTTCTGCATATGGGAAGAAGTTGCTGCTTAGATCCTAGTAAAGATAGGCCAAGAGAGCTTATGTTTTAAGAGCACCATGTTCATATGGGTAGTGACATGTAAATACCCATGTCACTGTTGAAAGTAAGACATTAGGGTCCTTATGGGCAGAAAAATAGTCAAAGGAATTGGGAATTCCATAAGGAATTCAAAGCTGTTCTTTTACTTCCAGATGATGTCATTAAACATCTTGATGAGAAACTCATTGAGGAATAAGGTGGATTTAAGTGTTTTGTGTCCATTTCTACCAGCCCTGTAAAAGAGCTACATAACAGCTGAAGTTCCCTCTCAATCCCCCTTTTACCAGTTCTTATGTAGTGTTCAGTGCAGCTCCTTCATAACTAAAAACTTCATCTGAAGAGTTCCAGGAGGGGAGCAGCAGCAGGCAGGCAGGAAGCACTACCAGTTCTTTTCTAGTTTCAGTACTCTGAGAATACAAGCCATGGTGGCCCTTCAGTTGCAGTGTGTTGAAGCAGACTCCCTTTCAGTTTTGTTGCTGAAAGGTTTCTTTAGGCTTTGCTGGCATGAATTTCCCTGGTTCTAGAATGGGGAAGCAAGGCACTTATTTTCTCCTCTGCACAATCCAAGTGGTTTACAAGGGAAGCTGCTCTCTGAAAGCTGGACTCTGTTCTTTCTGAGCTCAGCTCTAAGATGAAATAAAGTGACAATAAACCAACAGGTGAAAAGACACCTATCAGGCTTTTCTCCAGTTCTTTGTCATTGTCTTCACTGCTCAGCAAAACCTGCAGTGCAGGCAGATGACTTCTTATTTCAGCCTCATATGGGCTATCAAAATTCTGTTGTGTACAATACCTGTGGTGGCTTTATGCCACCCACTTGTCAGTAAACCAAAGATTTTACTGCAGAAGCCTTTGTATTTAAGATTCAGTGGTTAAATGCAGGCAGTGCTAAACAGGTTATTTTCAATCACAGAATCTCTTTGCTAGATAGTTTTGTCAGGGCTTTTAAATCTGTTTGGTTTTTTGTTTGTTTGTTGTTTGTTTTTTTTTTTTCTTTGCAGGCAATAAAAATGACAGTGGCCAACCAGTATTTTGTTGGACCTGGAGAGTCTCAGGGGCCATTTCAATTGGATATGGATATTTCTGGACTCATATTCACCCATCATCCCTGTTTTAGCCGTGAGCACGTGCTAGCAGCTAAACTGGCTCAGTTATATGATCAGTATTTAGCAAGAAAACAGAAGAATCTTACTGAACTTCTCACAGGCAAGGTATTTCTGTTGTTTTATCATAGCTCACTGAGATGATGATGTGACAGTTTAAAGTAATATCTGGATTTGTTTCTTCAGAGTAATTCTAGTTATATGTAACAAACAGGGGTTTGTCAGAATACAAAAACCTAAGTATTTCACCTAGGTTGCTATGTGTTGAGTGCAGAACTACACTTTGTTTAAGATAATGGACTTCTTTCATCTATTTAAAATTAACTCTGCACAGGTTCTGAGGTAAAGGGAATGTAATTGTTAGGATACAATAACATTTATATAGTACTCCTTAGAGTACCCAAAATACTTCCCAGTGGATGACAGATAAGACTTCACAGAATTCTATACAGCAGATGGGACAGGCAGACAGCAGCAGATAAAGTTTGAGGATGGAGGGAAGTAAGTGAAATTTAGTTTGTTGTCCATTAAGAGTAAAAGGATGCAGTTTAATTTCACCAGATCCTCAAAAACCCATGGCCCATACCCAGGTCTGTATCTGTGGCAGATGCTGTGTTTTAAGTGCAGACTTAAAACTATGTCACATTCTTGTGACATAGCAAAACTCTTGGCTGAACATAGACTTTTCTTTTTCTGGTTCAGTTTCTGACTTGCTGGATGACCTTGGCTGGGCTCCTTACCCTCTGCATCCCATCACTCTTCCTCCAGCTGTGCACTGGAAGTCATGGGAGTGGTTTAACAGGTGTAAATTTGTACATGAACATTTGGCATTAATCTGTTCCATCAGAGTGCACAGGAATATTTTTAAAGCACTTTAAAAGGCTGAAATCTGAAAGGATAACAACTCTTTAGAAACGTGGAGTAAATATTGTGATACAACATAACTCTGTGGAGTAGGGCTGCTCTGTTAAAAATTAGTTTGATTATAAAGTACATATAAATTCAGATTTTCATAGGTTAAAGGTGGTGATAATTCTCCAAATTAAAGGGATATTATAAGGGAAAAAATGATCATATGCAAGGTCATTTTTATATTGACATGATGAGGGTCAGTAAGTGCTAAACAGATACTTCTGACTTTTTGTAGATATCATTAGGTTTTAATTCATATATTTCAAACAGTGTCTCAAAAGAATTCTTTGGTATACTTTAATCTGTCTTTACTTTGGAAGGATTTACTTTAGTTTTCCATGAAGCAGTGAAATAAGACATTTGGGTTCTCCATCCCTGCATTCTATGCAACTATGTGTGGAGGGAATTTACTGAGTGTTGCCCACAGTACTTTGCCAATATTGTAGGCAACTACATAATATATTTTCCATGAACAGATTTTAACAATTAGGTATTTCAATCACCATTCTGCTATTGACAGGCAGTTTTAAAACCTGTCTTCTCTAACACTCATTCTCTCTCATGGCCAGATTGTTGCAGACAGATTGTTCTTAAGCCTGAAGAAATATCCTCCCTTTTCACCTCCCTCCCCATCATGCCCCAGTGGACTTTTCTTTATCCACTTCTGATGCTCTTTGTAGCTTAAAATATATCACCTTGCAAGCTAAAGGAAATACATTTTCTATCTCTTTTACTAAACCATTCAGTCTGCCCCAGATAATACCAGTAGCTTTCCATGGGTGCAGTTGTGTTTTTTTTAATACCATTGAGTTTCATTTTGTGTTTTCAGCTCTATGCTTCCTGCATACATTTGCTCTCCATTTTGATAGACTTGTGTAGAAATATTTGCTCCTTGGTTTGTGATTTCTTTGCTTCTACTTTGGATGTGGTTGCTTTTGTCTCCTTCAGTGCTGTAAGCCAGTGTGGTTATTACCCTTCAGGAGATCTACAGGAACATAAATATCTAAAATTTTAGTTGCTATCCTATTGGTATTCCTTACTTTTTGCTCTTTTCTTAGCCTGTTCTTTACATTCTCTTCTCAGCCATCTATATGTTTGCATTATTCTGAACTAGGTGCCTATTTTCCACATTGTTTCATTGTTTGATGCCTGCCTTGCCTCTTGGCTTGACAGTATGGCTTCTATAGGGCATTTCAGCTGTACCATTGTTTCCAGTTCTGTCTTGTCCTCAGAACCTTCTCTTCTTCCAGTGGTCACATGCACCATGTTGTGTTTAAATGCTTTGTTGCAAAGTGCTCAGCTTCAAATCCACAATCCACTCATTGATTTTCTAGGGTTACCTTTAGTGGCCCTTTGTAGTCCCAAAAAAACATTTTATAGAAGTGGGTGTTTTTTGGCATACTCACTTCCCCCACTTCCACTCTCTTCTGAGCTCTCAGAATGATCCCTAGATCATTTTTCCCCCCCTTGCTCATCTCTGTCACAGTGACCAATATCAGGAAATCTCCCTTGGATATCCAGAGAGCCTAATTAGTGTTTCATCTTAAAGACATAGCACCTTACAGACATGGAAAACCCCTCTAAATACAGACTCAAACCAGTCCAGAGTTTTCTGGTATTTAGTAAATAGCACTGTCATGTCAAGGTGCATTAATTACACTGTTAATTGTGGGGTTTTTTTAGCTGCATGCTTTGAGGAATGCTGTACAATGCAGCACAGAGGGTGGTGGTGCTGGTGCTCCCAGTCCTGTGGCACAACAGAGGATACCTGAATACAAAATTGAGATCAGGTAGGTGTAAATTCATTAAATTATTGCTTTTTAAAACTGTGTTCCTTTTGCCCTTGCCACGCTGGTACAGCATGTGAGTCATGTTACTTAAATTGCTGTAAATTGCTCTAGAAGAATTTTGAGGGCTTAAGACTGCTTGAGATGGAAAAAATAATGTGAAGAAAATGTAGCTTAGGCAGAAATCTTCATTCAAAAGTGGTCTAATTTGTTTACCTTTTGGTACTTCCTTGGTAACTATTTGCTGGTGTGTTTTGCCCAATTAAAAGGGAGCTGCATGAAGCTCTCATAATACAAGTGACAATTTTTTGAATAGACAAAAGCCCTCATTTTCCTCATTACACAACTGTTCTTGATTCATTTCCCATTCTTAGGTATTCTGGTTATGTTTTTGCCAGTGGGTTAATGTAAGTAAAATGGTAGAATTTTGTTTTACAAGATTAGAGTTATTGTTCTTGGACAGTAACTGGGTAGTAAAAATATATTACAGGTCTGGGGTTGGTAGTGAGAGTATTATTTCTGACAGATGGACAGTGTTGAGCTGTAAGTGTAAGCAGTATGGTTAAAAATTTAATTATTTTGGAGATCTATGCCAGACAGCCTTTAACTGGTAGATACTTAATAAAAATCTGAAAGTTTTTCACAACCTGAAATAAGCAATAATTTATTAATTCATATGAGCAGAAGTTTATGCTGATGTAATGGGTCACATGATAATACAATAATTTTTAAATTTTTCTTTTATTTTAATAATAATTATTCTCCTTTCACCCTTGAAATCCACATCTGCTTACACTTACACATCCACTTGTTACTCTTAAGTTAGGGAATTGCTTCTGCAGATTTTTCATCCTTCAAGTACCTTGTTTTATACATTGGGATCTGTCCAGGACATGTAGAAGTGTCTAGTGTATTATTTTATACTGAAGGACAAAGTCTGCCTTAAATTGAAAAAAAAAAATTAGCTTTTCTTAGCATTTTCTTAATAAATCTGGTAGGGACCTAGGAGCAGGTAGGGTACAGTTACCTTCCAGTAACTTGGTGACAGGAGCTCTCACCCTGGAAAACACAAGAAGTGGAATTAAATGGTTCACTGGGGAAGGAGTGACTTGGATTTGGGTACCAGTGCTGAGCCTTTTTTTGATAGTTAATTTTAATGAATAGAAGGCAGAATATTTCTTCTGGATATCTTGAAGAGTTTTCTAGGTCTTGAGTGTTTTAGTTTAGTGTCACACTTAAGAATGAAGAGAAACTGAGCTGAAATCAGGGAGATCAGTGTTGCATGAGTAATGTGAGATGATTTTAGCTGGGATTATTCTAGGGCTTTTCATATCTTTAATTCTTTTTGGCTACAGCTCTGTAGTTGGAAGCTGTTACACATATGATGCTCAGATGGGCCTAGGAATTTTTACTGTCATGGTGTTTAATACTAACTTGGTAAAAAACATCTGACCTGCCTTTTCTCTTTTTAACATTGCACTTCCCTCATGGCTGAGGTAGTACACTTATGAGAAATTACAGATGTGAAGAGAGTGTAGCATGGAAAATTACATACTTGTTTCCTCCACCCTTCAGTAATGTAACTGATGTGTGCTCTTTGCTGTCTGAAGATCAGAGCTGTAGTTTCCCCATCTGTTGGAGGAAGAAATGTCATCTGAATGCAGAAAACTGGGACAAATAAAAATAGTTATTTTAATTAGAGTTTATTTATTAGACAATGGGTTATTATTTATTAGTACTGGAAACAGTCTATGCTTGTGCTGCATAGACATTTACATCAAAAGTGTGTGTTGGTCATTACAGGTGCTGGGAATAACCCTTTTACAAAGAGATTCAAGGGAAGAAATGTGAAATACCCATTCTGAGGCAAAAAAAAAAAAGCCCTGTTAATTTTATGTTAAAACTCTTCTAGGGCTGTCAAAGGGCTTACATTACTTCATACATTACTTCATCCCTGCAACTGCTTTTTATTGGAGCTAGAAGCATGTTAGGTTTAAAACATAATTTGTAATGTATGATTGTGATAGGCATTACTTCATAGCAGTGTAGTTTCCTGGGCTATTGTTTACATGAATTGGCTTTACAATGTTTATAATGATGTACAGCTGTAACAAACATTTCAGGAAACTGAGATCTCCTGAGAAGGAACTGTAATTGAAGTCAGATTGTCCAAAATGACTAGAGTACAGAAGGAAATCAAATCCTGTCATCTTCAACTCTGGGTTTTGGGCTCCTTGGATTTAAACCACTGCAGCCATCATTGAAATTGAAACCCACAGCCTTGGCTTTCAGTATTGCAAGTTTTCATTGTATTATTTCACTGAGTTACACAATTCTGATTCATCTTGTGTATCTGTATATATATTTCTAGGCAAACCAGAAGACTTCGTGATGCTGAACAGGAAAAAGACAGAATGTTGCTTAAGACCATTATAAAAGTTTGGAAACAAATTAAATCCCTCCGTGACTTTCAGAAGTTTACGAACACACCCATGAAGCTTTATTTGAGGAAGTATGTTTTGATAACACTTTTTGTACTTCAGTTCCAGCAGTAGTTTTTTAATGTTAGTCAATTTGAGGATTCATTCTGATATGAAGTGTGCAAAAATAAGATTTTGAGTATTGTCTGGCACTGGTTGAGCCTGACACTGCTCTTTTTGAGTTTGGAGAGGAAAGAAGATTAAAAGAACAAGTAACAGATGGGAATTTCTAAAGACTAATGAGGAAAGACAAAGTAATTGTCTTCATTCTGGATGGTAACTATCTGCTTTCAACTTTTAAAATATGGGAGTATTTTTAAATGTAACATGCTTTTGAAACAATGAAATTAATTCATGTAGAAGTACACCTCTGTTATATATTATGGAGTTAATTATAGCTCGTGTTAATTTATGCAACATGTTGGTAACTCCTGTTTTGAAGGGAAGAGGTTGATCAGAGATCAGATGAAAAAGCATATGAAGCAGAAATTCAGGCTGAGATAAGTGAATTACTAGAAGAATATATGGAAGAATATGAGAAGAAAATGGAAGAGTATGAAACTGAGCTACAAGAGTGGAAATCCTGGAAAAAGTCTCAGGTTTGTTTAAATTATTCAGTTTTACACCCCCCCCCCCCCCAAAAATAGTACTAATATGTTCAAAATTTGTGCTTCTAATACAGGAAAAAGCCTATTACAGGTAGTTATGAATAAATTTTGTAATGTATGTGTTTATGTTCTGTCTACTTAGAATTTGATAGTAAATTTATTGTTAAATAAAAAATTTAAATGTGCTATGCTTTTGTGGAACATTGTATTCCTGCTATTGTTTTTCAGCACTTCAACAATTTTTTTATTAAAAATAATGAGAAGTCAGGTACTAGCCAGAATCTTCAAGAAACAGGTGTATTTTGTAAGTTGTTATTTTAAGTTGGTTGGGAAGGTATATAAATGTTTTGTTTGAAGAACTTTACGTTTTTGAAACACATGAATGGAATGACATTGCTGAATCCTGAAGTAATACTATAGAAGGAGAGAAATCCTACTTTTATGTGTGGTGATTTTGAAATTATACAGTTATTTCTCATGCATGTTTATCACTTCTGAATGAAGAGACCAAGAGAAAAAAAAGTCTGTTGTTTGAAAGAAGTTCAGAGAGAGTATTTTTATACATATATTATATGTATATATTATATTTTATATATATTATTTTTATACACAGAGGTCCAAGCAGAAGAAGAAGAAGAAAAAAGACATTCATGAAGAAGAATCAGTAGAAAATGGTGACTTTGAAGAACGTGTAAAACCCATCCCACCTAAAATGGTCAGTA
Source organism: Phaethornis superciliosus (assembly GCA_023637945.1). Taxonomy (NCBI): domain Eukaryota; kingdom Metazoa; phylum Chordata; class Aves; order Apodiformes; family Trochilidae; genus Phaethornis; species Phaethornis superciliosus. Next base: position 6,133,462 of record JAJQWJ010000005.1, read on the forward strand.
ACCTGGAAATTGAGCAGCAGGTGAGAGAAAAAGCTGACAACTGCAGAAGGAAACCTGGAGAGCCTGCTGTAATTCCTGAGCTGGTCCTGTCAGGAAGCATTACTCCAACTGAGCTCTGCCCTCGGTAAGATAGATGTTATCCTAAGAACTACTTAATTCAGTATTTTCTGCTGTTATTTATTAATTGATTGTACAGTTTTAGAGACCTGTGCTCACCATTCTGCACAGCCTAGTGATAAAACTTCTGCTTCTGAAGCTGATACAATTTAATTTTGTTTTCAGTTCATACATAACCTTGTATTAGCTGGGCTTGGAGAATGCATGTCCACACATTCCCCCTAAACCTTCTGCTCTTCCAGTGTTCCATCAGCATCTTCATGGAACAGTGGTGTATGTAAAGAAGTTCTTTTCAGAGTAGAGTCTATTCCACTGTTACTGGCTAGTTCTTTACATCAGATCTGTGCTATAGTCAACAAAAGGAAAATAAAGAACTTGTGCAGTACACCAGAGATTTCACTGTGGATAAAATAAATAGATTTACTTGTTTGTGTTACTTTCTGCATTTACACGTTCAGCATACATCTAGCAGATCATGGTCATTTAAGACCAGCTTTGTTTCATACTTATTCAGCAAATAGCCTCATCAAGGAATATTGCTTGGCCATTCTACTTCCAATGATTAAAAACTTCAAAGTCTTAACTCAGTTTGACCTGGAGGATTAGAAAATTAACAATTGTCAAATAGTGGTCTTAAAGTCACTCCTGTGTAGTGACATTTTCAGAAGAACACCAGCTTTAATTAGGTGATTTCTTTTACCCCTGCAGGAATCAGATTCTCATTATAAATAACCAAAGCATAAAAATGTTATTAAAAATTATAAATGGCTCATTTGCCATCTCTACAGAGGAGAAGTTTTGCGACGAGAAGATGTGAAGAAACGCTCAGTGTATATGAAAGTTCTTTTCAACTCCAAAGAAGTATCAAGGACTGTTACCCGACCAATCAGCTCAGATTTCAGAGTTCACTTTGGACAGATTTTCAACTTACAAATATTCAACCTGCCAGAGAGTTTGAAACTACAGGTAGATAATGATTTATCTAGTAACTTTTATCTCGCACTACCTTTTTCAAAAGTTAGTGAAAAATGTAATTACTCCTGTAATGCTTTTATTTTGCTCTATGGTAGTGTTGTGAAGATTGCAAAACCTTTGAAAGACCCTTCATAAATGATCAGTCTAACACCCTGCCTTACTTCTCCAGTCACAATCTGTCAACTTTGCTGCTACATTTTTGGTGCTTGTGCTTTATATATATGTGTGATGCATATAAAATTACTGTTGGCTGCTTGGGGGAAATCAAATAATTGGGATGTGGTTAAATATGTTCGTGAAGCAGCCTCTTAATTTTAGAAGAAGTTATTTATGTTGCAGATAAACTTGCCAAATAAAAAAAAAAAAAGATTACTGCAAGGAGATAAGAAAAAAAATTAATTGCTGGTCATGTCCATAACTGCACTTGACTTCACCAACAGTACAGTTAAATCAAATCACCACCACCACTCTCATTCAAGTATGAATTAATGAATGAATTACATGAATTTCAGAGCCAATATGATATATTTTTGTGAGGAACACAGTCAGGATCCTACTCCTGTTAGATGACTTCTGTGTTAAGTAACTTACTGCTGGTAGTTCAGGGGAGGATTTAATATCCCTTGCCTATTTCTTTCATGCAAGGCACAGACTGAAAGGGTAAAGGAATACCATTTTCTTGGGTTAAAAACATCTGAATGGAGAAATCACTTGCATCACTCTGAGCCTGCAATTGGGCAGGAAAGAGAGAAGTAGCCTGCAGTACTGTAGAAACAGGGCTGTGCCTCACCCCTCTTTTGTGGTAAGGGAGAATTAGTGAGGGAGAATCCCTCTGGAATCTTCACATGACTGTGACAAGTGGTCAAACATTGTACCATGATGTTCTCTAAAGCCTGGAGGGTGCCTGGGTGCCTGGGAGGATAGACTTTTAAGAAGAATTCAGAACAGGTTTTCTGCTGGTAGCTGAAATGTCTGCTGATTGGATATATTGGAAAATAAACAATACAGTTCCCTTAAATGAATTATTTCATGGTTAAATCATAGCAAAAGCTTTTGCCTCGTTACCCTTCAATGTTTTTTTCAACTTCTCATGAATATATGTGTAATTTTTTATGTTGTCCTGTCCTTATGTTTTTTTTCTAGATCTATGAAACAACAGGTATGAGCAGTACCACCTTGTTGGCTGAAGTGTTCATACCTGTTCCTGAGACTACAGTTCTGACAGGCAGTGCTCCTATGGAAGAAATAGAGTTCAGCAGCAGTCAGAGGGTGATGTTGGACCATGAAGGAGTTGGGAGTGGTAGGAACTCTCAGGTTTTTTTCAGTTCAATGTTTCTTGCTTTGCTGAAACCAGGCTGAACCAGGCTGGCCTCAGTTTCAGAGTGAACCCTGTTCAGTGTTTCCAGCTTCTGTAACTGAATCTTACAGAATAGCTATGATTCTTATTCTTAAAGTTTGCTGGGGAATTTTTGTATCTTGCTGATTTTAATAATAAAAATGTGTGTTTATTATTAGTGGAGCTCTACTAGCTGTAGAAGTTGCTTGGATTTTTTTTTTAGTATTGAAGTAATTAGGCCTCTGATACTGCAGAGTAAGCAGATGGTGTTAATCAGTATAGCTGTAGTGATTTTGATGACTTAAACCACTGAAGAACTGGCTGTATAAGTTTATATGTAGAGTAATTATTTGTCTTCCTATTTGCTTTGTTGACATCCTGCAATACATTTTATCCATGGAACTTTAAAATGCTAAAACAAGGAAGAGATGGGAAAAGGGAATCAAGAATAATATGTAGTAGCATATGGAACTTTCAAGTTTATAGAGTAAGTTTAAACAGCATTATGAGACAATTGACTCAAAAATAAATTTGCCATGTATGAAATAAAAATCAAGCAGGAGCAGAAGAATAGATAAAAAGCTGTGAAAGAAACGAATGTGTTAAAAAAAAAAATCATCACAATAAATGTGTTTGTGATTGTCATTGAGCGTGATGCCTGCATGTACAATCGTGTATCACAAAGCTTCAGGACTGATTTTTCAGCCATGCAGAATTTCTCTGAATTTCTCTTTCATTAATAACAGTACACAGAATCAGAAAACTAACAGAAATATTAAACAGTGTGCATCTGGGAAGGGAAGAAAAGCCTTTGGCATAGCTTTCAAGGCATAACTTTCCCTTCCAACCCAAGTGGAAAAGCCTTTCTGTAGGTGGAATGGAATCTTTCACTCCTGTAAAGCAGTCCTTCCCCACAGCAGGCAGCAGAATCAAGCTGTGACATGTTTTCCTGTTTACATAAAGCCACAAGTTATCTGACTACTGGTTTGCAGGAAGTATTTTTAAAAACTTGCAGACATTTTGTTTAAATGCTGAAGTAAGCTACTTTGTGGGGTTGTGTTGTTTTTTTTTTTCCCTTGATAGGTGTGTCCTTTTCATTTGAAGCTGATGGTAGCAACAAAATGACTTTAATGACCTCTGGGAAAGTATCCAATAGTGTTTCTTGGGCAGTTGGAGAAAAAGGAATCCCATTAATTCCTCCAGTATCTCAGCAAAACACAAGCATTCCAAGGTAATGTGATACAAATTCTCAGTAGTTCATGAAAAAATTGTTTTACTAGTATTTAAAAAAAAAAAAAGTTTTTCAGATATTTTATATTTTATATATTTTTATATATTTTATATCTGAAAAAAATATATATTGGATATTATATATCTGATATATATCAGGTTTATATATATATCAGATATTTTATATTTTTCTCTCAATATTTTCAGGTATTTTACTTTGTGCTGTAAACTCCTGCAGACATCTTAGGATAGATACACTTTGTTGGTGAGCAGATTTTAGTTAGAAATTTTACCTTTTAGTGTATTATTTATAGACAATATTAAAGATATACTCAAGCTGATTATTTCATTTTTATGGTTTTCTAATAGAAGATGTACATATTGTTGTCCTGAAATAGTTTTGTTAAGAGCAGGAACTCCAGCTCTTACTTATCCAAAGTGCATTTATGGGGGCTACTAGGACACAAGCTTTAAGTGCCTTTTCTGTAATAAATGATAAAAAATACACTATAAAAGCAGTAAGTTAGTCTGGGATCTTGACACTATTAGTGAATTAATCAGTGAGAAATTCTCATCTGTCAGATCATTGCAAGATAATACTCTTTCATGGGTTTTCTCCACAGAAGCCTGTTGACCTGCAGAAATGAGTATATTATTCCATTCACAACAATGTAATTTGCCCTGTGTCTGCAAGTTGAATATTTGTCCAAGGGTTTTTTGCTTCTATATAATACTAGAGAAGTGAAGGAAATGATACATAAAATCTGATTTTTGTAAGGTCCTCAGGTAACTTCATTGTAAAGCCTGAAGGGTTTTCCCATACTTAGGAACACTGAGCACAAATACCTCCTCCAGCTGATTAGATTGGGTCAGATTTATATTTGTTTAGAGGCTGGATATAGGTATTCAAGTCACTCTGTTACTATTTTTGACTCAGGCTGCTGCCATCAGAGTAAGTTGCTGATCAGCATGAAGTAACCTGCTCCTGGATAGAATGTGACCAGAATAGCATGAGACTAAAATACAAGGATTCATTGCCAAAGTCTAACTTTAAACTCAGGAGGCTAATCAGTCTAGTAAATGGGAAAATGGTGAAGTTCAGTGGGAAGCTAGCTGTAAAACACTCTTCTTTGAATCCCCCTCTAGAGATGAACAGCCCTCTGTGACTTTGCATGATCAGTTGTGAAAGTTGGGGACAAAATTTTCAAGCCTAAAGTTGTTTTTTTACTGCCCATTTGTCACAGTTGTGATTCAGTGTGTATTTGTTAAGGACTGCTGCCTAAAGATAAAACCTTGATCTACTGCTCCTCCAGTAACTGCTGATGTTTGGCTGATTCTAACCAAGCAGAAGAAAGGTCCTGAAGTTCTTAAAGCTTTCTTGAAAATACTCAGATAAGTAGAGAGCAGGGACTCAAATTAGCACTCCTAGAGAGAGAAGGGGCAAAATCCACCTTATGTGATATTTGGCTACTAACTTCTCCTGGTGTATTGGGTTTACCTGGCAAAATTTTGGGGCTTCAGGGGTGGTTCTTGTGAGAAGACACCAGAAGCCTGTCCAGCAAGTCCAGAATACCTGTCAGGCTCCCTTGCCTCCTGTGAATACAAGAAAGTGAACAAGAGCATCCAAAGGAGAAGTGGAGCAGGGATTTGTAGTGTCAGGGAGGACCAAAAGCAGGACTGCATGAGAAGGGGGAAGGCTGCAGGGCTGTCCCTGCCCAGATAGTGGCTGTCCCTGCCCCTTGCCAGCCTACAGCCTTAGGGGAGATGCACAGGACAGGCAGAGCAGGGTGCTGGCAGCAGTCCCAGACATGGCCAGGGCACAAATTGGGCCCCAGAGTTTATCCAGATACAGAAAGGAAGGGGGTGGAGACCCAGGCTACAGTGCTGGTCTGAGAGAGCCATCCAGGAGACAGTTAAAATACAGGATTTAAGACAGCACAAGGAAGGACTGTACATCTGTGTCCTTTCCAGGATGGATTGTCGGAAGTTTGATGTTAACTTTCATGCTGTGAGGCAATTTATTATCTTGCTTCCTGCTAGTCAGCAGCATGGAATAGTGTAGGTGTATCATAAACATATCAGTAAGAACCTTATTACCTTGTACAAAAATCCTTTCCAGCAGTTCCTCAGTATTTCCCCCTTGCCTTTGCAATTCAGCATGCCCTCATTTGCACAGCTCCAACTAAGAACTGTGTAGTGGAATTTACTGTTCAGGTTTTGGGGAGCTTTTTGTTTCATTTGTTTTTTTCCTGAGATTGCTTAAAATACTCTTAAAATAATGATAAGTCATATGTGGCTTAGGTATAAGTTCTGTCAATTCTGTCTTTTTAGTGCTTTAAAAAGTATTGATGCTATTGCATCCATTGGCACATCAGGCTTAACTGACATGAAGAAACTAGCTAAGTGGGCAGCAGAAGCAAAAATTGATCCAAATGACCCAAACAATGCAGCTTTGATGCAGCTGATCATGGTAAGTAGCTTTCTCAGAGCTGTAGGACTGTTGAAGCTGTGAAGTGCCTGTACCTGTGCCCTTTCAGGAAATCTGCATTCATGCCAGAAATGTAGTAGCATTTGCATCTGTGATGGACATACTTGTGTTAAGAAGCAAAATGTCTACTAAAAATATGATTTATTAATCCACCTAGTACTAGGTTAATGGTTTAATAATGAGTGTGATTTATTAATCCATTCATTAGTATTCTAGTGGTGAAAAATAGGTGTAATAGAATATACAAACATTAATTTATAACTTAAAAAACTACAAAATGAGTTTATTTCCTTAAAGTGCAGGGGTATTCCCAGAGTACATGTATGGCATTAGAGATTGCTCATTAGTGACAAATGGAGGAAGAGATTTAATGTATTGTAGAAGTTGGCACTTTTCTAAAAATCAAACTGAGGAGCTGTTTACATAACTGAAGTTGGTTCATTGAAGTTTCCTGGGTTACTCTGCCATGTTAGTTTTTCCACTCTTTAATGTTTTGTTAATATTACAAAGAATTAGAATTGTATTGTATTCTTAAATGTTATAATCTCAAATACTTTGCTAACAAAAACCTACCTTAAAACACTGAGTGTTTCAGTCTGTTTGATCCATCTCAGCTGCTTTTGCTTAGACTTATCACTTTGCATGGAAAGGTTAATTTTTTTTTAATTTTTTTTCTTTTTAACTTTAATTTAGGTTGCCACAAGTGGAGAAGCACAGGTTCCTAATTTCTTCAGATTGGAACAATTGCAGAAAGAATTCAATTTTGTTTCTGATGAAGAATTTAATAAATCAAAGAGATTCCGACTCTTGAAGCTCAGAAGTAGGGAAGTGGCAGAGTTCAGAAACTACAAGCAAGTCCCCTTACATGAACGAGAAATCAGTGAGAAAGTATTCCAGGTAGAATCTTATTATTTTATTTTATTTTTCTCTTTTTCATTTAATACTAATGTTATTTGACTTGTAGTTATGTCTGTTGGTCCCTTAAAGAATGCACAGCTATCCTGATGAGTAAAAAATGATAATTTTATTCCTTCCATCTTTTCCATGTAATTTTAGTCTTATTAAGATAGCTTCCTTTACAAGGCAGTATTTCCACAGCTATATTGTGGAAAGAAAAAACAAAACACTCCCAACTGCTGTAGACAGAAATGTTTTGAGATACTACTTTTTTTTTTTTAAAGGTAAGAAACTTCTTTTTTAAAAGGTGTTTTCAAATGAAGAAAAGTAATGGAAAGATAATTCAGGATTAGGTTATTAACTTTTGAGCCCTCTCTGTGTATACTGCTGGAAGCAATGAATCTAATGAGAATTAAAACCTTCTTATGTTTTACTACAGCCTATGCTGCAGTTTTTTCTGTTTTAGTATATTGTTCCAATTAGCTTGCCCTGTCCTTGCCTGTTAATTACCTTACTGAAATGCAATGTGTGCATTTTTTATTTCAGTCACACTTCAGTTATTTTTAATCTCAACTCTATTATTAGTGTTAAATCACACATTCTTCTGTTCTTTAGCAATTCATGTGGCTAAGGAGCATTTTAGTGAATTTATTCCTTAGCAGGACCAGTATCACATCAGATTCTTGCAACAACTGTTTTATCCCTACTTCTTACCTGAACTTGTTTGAAAAAAAATTCTTCTATTTCTTTTGGTTTAGATCGTTTCTCAAATGTATGTATTAATTCAGTCATGTCTATTTTAAAACAAATACTCTTCCTTTTTAGATTTTAGGTAAGTGTTGTATCTTCTGGTTAAAGATATGCCACATCATGGATATACATTTCTAATCCAGTTACTGTACAGACTAACCTTGTAGATTTCATGTTATCATTCAAAATGTAAGACCACCATTTAAGAATTGTTCTGTGGTGTGGTTTCTTTTTCATTAAGGATAAATTAATGGAAAACCTTGTTGGGTTTCTAGATATTTGGGAAAGAAGTCTGAAAATTCATATTGCAGTAAAAAGACTTGTGAAGGGATTAATACCTGGTTATGTGTCAGTCAGACATTCAGTTCCCATTACTGGACTTCTGGGTTTTTTATTACTAGGTCTGCCTAAAATTTAACATTTCTGGATCAGAAGAGCTGTTTTTATTTTATTTTATTTGGTTGCTAATCTGAAGTCATTCAAGAAAATTACTGTGCTCCAGATAACAGTTGAAGATTAAATATGCAAATAATGCACTGTGTTTCCAGAATGCACTTCCTAAACCTTTTATCTTAAGAAAAAAATCTTTTCTCTGGAGTAGTAACAGTAGCAAAATGACCTGAAGTTTAATTTTACTGGGTATCTTTTACATGATTGTTATCTGTAGTTCTACAGCCAACCTAATTTGCAGATTGCCATTAAGCTGCAGATCCTGAGAGACCCCTTGGACTTGTAGGATCTGTGTTTTTCTTGGCAGCTGAGACACTTTCCTAAACTTGTGGATAAAAGTTGCACCCATCTCTCAGCACAGTTTTCAGTGTAGTCCTCCAGAACAGTAACCACAACCCTGAGAAATTCTCCATCAACATGTTTGTCCCCAGGAACCCAGTGTTTCTTGTAAATACTTTTCTTCTGGTGTTAACCAGTATTCATCTCAGCCCCTTGGTCAGACTTACAGAGTCTGTTACCAAACTTCAGACAAAACAAAATTTTCATGCTCTGCCTACTTAAAGAACTTTTCTCACAGTCTACAAAGATTTTTGTTATGCTGTTGAATCTCTTTATTTCTCGAGTGTAACTTAAAACTACCTCAATAATAGTTTCTCAACAAATTCCCCCAAAAGCAGAGTTTGGACCCTGTGTTGGATGCTGTGAAAACCCAGTTATGTGGAGTAAAACACAGTTCAGACCTCAGGTCATCTTTCATGATTACTGCATCCCTTCTGTCCCTAAAGGATTCTCCTTGTTGCACCTGAAGTAAGAGCAGCCATTTCCAGTTCTGATGGAATTTCATTTTACAGCAGCAGCTCAAAGCTCAGCTTTAAAAGAGAGGGAACTTTTCAAGTTATTCATAGTAGTTTAAATATGTCTTGTAAGTCAATGGAATTCTTGTCTCTGATAGAAGGGTAGCAAGGCTCTTGCTGTATACATTAGCATTAGCTTTATAAACCTCTGACATTTGTTTTGGTTTACCATACATCAATATCAATGAAATATTTACTATTTTTCATCTATGTAGTAAATCACTGAATATATATCAAATCACAAACTCCAGTAAATATCTTTAGGACTATGAGAAGAGACTGCAAGAGAAGGATGTGATTGACAGCAAAAATTACCTAGATGCACACAGAGCACTTGTTGCCAACTATCTACAGAAGGTGAGCTACAAAAAATACAGATCTACCGTATTTCTTTAGGCCATGTGCTGCTTCTATAGTTGGATGCTTTATTTCCATGAATACTAAAAGCTGGTTCTCTAAACATGACTCACAGATAACTTTAAATCCCAAGTTAAGCCTGACTCCTAACTGGTGTAGTTGAATGAGTGGAGATTTATGAATTACTTATTTAATGGTATTGAAAAAAATGAGCATATACAAAATGAGCAGACATTCTGGATTTTTTCCAGCAGTTCTGTAAATTATTTTTGCTGCAGTGTCCCAGAGATTTGTACTGTTTTGTGTTGCAGATATTCACTGAGTTCCCTCTGCTCTTTATTTTCCTTATGTAAGCTGTGATGCTAAAAAGTTAATTATCTCCATGAAAGTGGTCCTAACCACTTATAAATCATTTAATGCAATGCAGAGTGTCTTGTCCTGCAGCCTGAGGCAGAGCTCCTATCTTCCATCACATTAACTTCTTTGTGTTACTAGAGAACATCTTCTCCCCCTTATCTTGATTTCATTTATTTTTCTACTCTGTTCATTCTACTAGGATGGCATTTTATTTAATCCTTAGGGGAAAAAAATGTATAGGACTGTCCTGATTTGGTCTTGTAATTTTGCTTTCAGCTAAGTCTCTCCTAAGTAGCTGTACTTGGGGAAATTAACAGCAGATTTCTCAGTGTCTGCTTCTAGGACTGATAACCCTAGATGTTTATAGTTAAGGCTGCAGAATGGTCTGCGGGGCACTGGTTGTATAACTAAGAAAAGTTTACAATTTCAGACTATTTTGGCAAAGTAGCAAGTGGAAAACATGGCTACCAGTTTCTTACCAGTACTGGAAATATCAAGAATTGTTTGAAAGAATGGTTTGTGAAAGGAACCCACACTGCAAAGGATGTTTAAATCTTTTTGTTACGTTTGAAGAAGTAGCTGGTGGAAAGAAATTTTCCTTGAATCGTCATTCTTTTAAAAGTAGTAAAAAATAAAGACTGTATATGTGGAAATTCTGTTTGTGTTTAGTAGCCAGCACACAAATATTTTCAGTAGGCTGGAATTAGAAATGTACTCTTGTCTCTGCTCCCTCCCAATGTCCAGGTTCGAGAATCAGTGATTAATCGTTTCCTCATAGCAAAACACCATTTCCTTCTCTCTGACCTTGTCAGTGAAGAGGAGATGCCCAGCCTGGGGTAAGGGAGCTATTTTTATTTGTTCTAAATCAAAATAATTAATGTAAAACTGTCTCTCATCTTTTTTTGCAAAGTGTATTTGTGTGACTAGCAGATGTGATTAGGTGTTCAGTATTTAAACTTCTAATCACTATGTACACCTCTACCAGCAGGGACAGTGTATTCATGCACAAAGTGTGTAAAGACTTTTTAAACTAAAAGTTTTGGCAGAAGTAATCATGCAATTAAGATTTAGCAGGATGTAATGTGATCTGATGAGATAAGCATTGCCCTAGCTGGTGCCAAATCAGACAAATGCCAGAGAAAGTAAAGCTACCACTGGTTCTGTAGGTGATGCTCATACATAGGCACTGCAAATAATGTGGGATAGATTTTTTAACAGGCATTTTCTTTATTTTACCTCTCGTGTATTTCTGTTTTCTGGATGTCATGGTATGCTCTTCACTTTTATAAATGTTGCAGGGTTTGGAAGTGACTTATTTTTAAGATTATTTCTTTTATTACTCAAGTACCTTCTTGGAATTTATTCCAAGTTCTGCTCTGTATTTGTTGATTTTGACATTTATCAGCCATCACAGCATAGATGACTCAGTGTTGCTCACTTAAAATCTGTGTAAGTAAATAAGTTCTGAAAGATTCTTATTTTTTCTTTTATGTAGAAGTTGCTTTTGCTATGAATGTGAGACCCTAAAAGTACACACAAAGCTTTTTCTATCATCAGTATAAATCTAAACAGTCCCATCTACTGGAGGTACAGAGACTTGCTTTCTTACAAAAGAGTTCATCTTATTTTTTAAGTTCATTTTTTCACATCAAGAAATGAAAAATCCCAAATGAGAACGTAAACATCTTTTGGAGATGTTTGAAAACAAACACTTCATTGATGTTTTCTTACTCTGAATGCTAATTCATGTTGGATTCTATTTGCTAATTTATATGGCTAGTGAATTTAAAATATACCAGGCTTTTATTAAATTATCTGCTTAGTGAGATACTTCAGCAACTGATGGGCTTGTGTTATTTTAACAGCAATTACTGTGATTTTTAAATTATGTGCAAGGGAATAATGCAGTTTGCATTTTTTAAGTACATTTGGGAATGTCTGGAGTTGATGTCAATGATATGTAAAAATATAATCTGGTCTTTATTCTTTTCCTGTTTTGTTTTGTTTTTCCTTGGTTCTGCTTTACCTTGGTTTATAAGTTCTGAGGGTCCAGGGTATGTTGTGGACTATTCATTCCACTTCCTTCCTGTAGCCTATTTTTTGTTGTACATAGTTTTGTAATTAGATTTTTTACCTATTCCATACAGTGGTGGTTGTAATCTGCTAGATTCCTTGTTTATAGCACTCTAGTTTAGATCTGTAGTTTAGATCTGTCCTGAAGCTTTGTCATTGTCTTATTTGTACCTTACTTAGTTTTGGGAAAAGTACCTTCTCTTCACATTGAAGTTATAATATCTGAAATATAAGACCAAATAGATGGTGTCATACTAAACAAAACATTTTGACATGTCATAGAGTTTTGTATGGCACTAACAGGAACTTATTTCCTTTTTCTGTTGGTGCATAAGTTGCATGTGTGTCATGGGAACATGAGAATGCTGAATTCTATGCAAAAATTACTGAATATCTGTTTTATGATTTTTAGTCTTTTGGGACTCAGCCTCTTTAAGCTGACAGAGACAAAACGACCATTAAAGCCAAGAAGAAAAGAAAGGAAGAAGGTCACAGCACAGAATTTATCAGATGGAGACATAAAACTGTTAGTGAACATCATTAGAGCTTATGATATTCCAGTGAGAAAATCAGCCATGAGGTATGTTTACATCCCTGTTTCCAGTAGAGATTCAGTTTTGGGTTGCAGCTGTTTTGAGGACAGCTGAAGCAACAATGTTGAAATTTAGCCATGCATGGCCTTTGATCCACATGATAAAGATACATTTATCGTTTTAATAATAGTGATAAAGAACTGCTCTTTTGTAGGTTTGTAGAATAATATGATGTATTGATATCTGCTAAATTTAAGAGATGTTTTACCAAAAACTGTATTCATCTGCTTGAGAAAAAAAAGCTGGAAGATGACTTACAGCTCTGACAACATTGTGACTCTGATGATAATGATTGTACTTTAAGCAAGTCTGTTAGTTATACTCAGGGCAATTTTAATCCTTAATATCTTAATTAGATTTAAAAAACAAGCATGGAGGTAATCCTGTTCTTCACTGGGGGATGCAATATTTCCTTCCTAAGTGTAGCATGTTGGTCTTCTCCTTCATGCACTGTTTAAGTTAATGGGCTGAGCCTTTTTTGGCTCTGGATAATTTTCAAGGTGACCATTGCCTTCAGGCACATTAAGGCAATGCCTGCACTGCATGGTGCTGTGTCCTGTGGAGGCACTGGAGTTCTGAACAGTCTGGTTCACTTCCAGAAGCAATGTATTTGTGCAGCATTCTGTCTGTCTTCCCAAATGAATACACCTTGAATTGAACTCAAAGGTGGTTTTGAGCTGATGAATTACTGTGCATGCAGAATTTAGCATCTTCTGCTTTTTTATCTCTTCACTGTAAGAAGGATTCTGTTGGATTTCTGTAAGTAACTTCATACTGAGAAAAACAATTCACATTAGAAATATGTTGCCAGGAAGGAAAAGAGAAGATTTTGCTTCATTAGCAGTATTACAAAAACAACTAAAAGCCCAGTCTTTTTGCATTATATATGATACCTTGTTTTGAGCTTTCTCCATGAATAGTTATTATTTTATAATCTCTACTGTGCTGTTGCTATAAAAAAGTTATGTGGAAGCAATGTCAAAATAAACATGCTAGCTTTTATTTCACTCATGGCTTGCCAATTCTGTAATATTCATATGGGTTTAATTTTATCACAGAGGCCTTGCCTGGATACCATGAAGTCTACACCATTTATTAATTCTGTGGGGATTCATCTCCTTAAGCTGAAAAACCTGTGGCTCCAGGAGATTGTACAGGGGAGGCAAAGAGAAGAAGTTTGGTGTTGATAAGCTATTCAGAAAGGCACTCCAGGCACAAAGCACTCTGTTGGCACTCTGCTGCAATGTGGCTTACAAGAGCTATACACTCATTACTCTTTTCTAGCATTCTTTTTCTGTTAGTTGATTTTATAAATATCTTTCCAAGGTTGAAGTCATAATATAAAAATCTCAGAAGTATTTCCAGCATTCTGTATGGTTAACACACAATAAGAGGGATTCACACTTTGTAATGTGTTCTCTGTTGTTGTTTTCTCTTCTAGCAAACTTCAACAACCATCCAAATCTTCAAGGTCCTTTAATGAGATGTTTGCAGCCTCTCCATCCCCTCAGAGCCCAGCTGATAGCCCACACTGGGCATTCAACCAGGTATGTGGCAAAATTTAACTTTTTCTCATGTGAACTTGTGAACATTCCTCTTTTCCACAGACAGTAAGGTTAAACCTCAGAAAGGTATCTTGTTTGTGAGGTTGGCACATTGCCCACTCCGTGATCTCCAGAAAGACAGTAGAACTGCAAAAAAGGGTCAGAAAAGGGCAATGAGGATATCAGAAATATGGAATGCCTACTGTGCAGGGAAGAGTGGTAAGGCTTTTCAGAGAGAAAGGGACTACCTGCAAGTAGAGCAGGAAGATTGTGGTAGAGAGGCACAAAATGCAGACTGTGTCTTGGAATTGACTCTTTACTGGTTCTGTCAGTATAAGGTTGAGGGCTCCTCAAAGGAAGCTGGTAGGAGATAGGTGCAAAATAAAACCATAGGTTGTGATTCTTCATGCAGCAGTTAAGTAGCATTCCCAGAGAAGCTGCTTGTGTTGTGGAATAAAGAGGTTTGCTTGCAATGGAGTGGCTATTTGGAAGAGTGATCCATTGGGAGTTACAAAGCAGGGACATCATTGCAGCTTAGGGAAATCCTTCATCTGAGAACAGTTAAAGCCTGAAAGAAGAATAAGAGAAAATACCATACATGCCTGCTCTGCTCTTAGGTATGTGTCTCTTCTGTATGTCTGCTGGTGGCTATTTTCACAGCCTGAATTTTGGGCCCAGCACACTCTTATTCCAAACCAGCCTGAGCATTCTTATGTCTGGTGCTGAAACAATGTTTGCTGCTCTTGAGAACTGTGTTCAGCATCCTTCTGAGTGAAGATGGAACCCCCTGAGGGACTTTTCCCCATTTTTCTTGTACTATTCCTTCAAAATTACTGCTTCTTGAAAAGTAGGAGAAGTTCTACATTTGAACCTAATGAAATGCTCCATTAAGGCATGTTTAATCACTCTAGGGGTTTGTTGTGTCTGGTAGGGGTTGCTTATCTGTACTGGGGACCAGGTCCAGAGCTGGGCAGGATTGTAGCAGAAAGCTTCTTGGATTACAGATAAGAGGATACGAGTGCACTTTTTTCCACTGGTGTCTGGTTCACATGTTCTATTTCAGTTCCTTTGATAAGATAGCCAGTAGCTTTCCCACTCCCAGAGGAAAAAGTGGTTTTGCTGGTGCATATAAATACATCTAGTAGTCTGAATACACATAATCTTTTGGAAATGCTGACATATAAAATATTTTTTTAAAACCTCATAAATGTTTAGAAGCCTGGGAAGTGCAGTATTTAGGGCATATTGAAGTCTTATCTGGGCAGGACAAACCTGATCCTCCACAAATATAGGTTTATTTTGCTAAATACGTGAAAATAGGTAATTTAATATGTTCTGATGAATGTTTATAGGGATCTTTTTCCTTTGGTTTGATCCCTACTTATAGGTTTTAGTCCGCCCTTTCGTAGAGGTTTCTTTTCAGCGCACAGTCTGCCGGACAACAACAGCAGAAGGTCCAAACCCCAACTGGAATGAGGAGCTTGAGCTTCCATTTAGGTATGGCACAATGAAACTGTGTTAAATCTGAGTAACAATAATTTAATTTAAGCATGCAAAGTTCTTCAGATTTTCCTGTTCTGTCTGTTTTGGGTTTGTTTAACCTTTCCAGAGCTCCCAATGGTGACTACAGCACCCACAGTTTGCAGTCAGTGACAGACGAAGTCTTCATTAATATTTTTGATGAAGTTCTTCATGATGCTGTAGAGGTAAGTTCAACACTGAAGGACAGTGTACAGAATATTATGAGCTTGAGCTATTGTGAGCTTTTTGAATTTGAGAGAATCAGACTTTTCAATGTAATAGCTTTCACCCTCTTGTGCCTCTTTTTCCTCTTACCCTCTTGTGCCTATTTCTCCTCTTTTGTTGTCTCTTATTATATCTAGTCCATACTGCAGTGTTGCTGGAGGGAGCAATCCTTATAGTGTGAACCTTTTTGCAAATTAAGGGTGTACTATATAATCTGCTGCTAGAGCTGAACATCTGTATATAATCTCTTTTACTGATACTTAGTGCCATTGGAGATACTAAGACATTGGAGATAGAATATATGAACTGCAGGCTGAATTCTGTTCTTAATCTGAATTTTTTATTAAATTCCAGATTGATGTTCCTAGTTTCCATATTTTCTATCTATGCTCAGTCTCTTCCCATTTTACAAGCTGATTAGTGGAAAAAATAATCTTTTGGTTGTTTATATTCATTTTTTTGAATGAGATTAAATTGCAAGTACTAGTAAAAATAAATTTTTCTAAGCTTTTAGTGTTGGCATAACTCCTTGTGTTGAAACCATTGAAAGCTTTCCCAGTAAATTCAGCATGTACAAAAATAGCAGCACACAACGTTCTTGAAAATACAACCCAAAAAATAAATAGTGCACACATTTCACCAAGAACAGAATTCTGTCCTCAGAACTGAAACGGAATTTGATGCAGCAGAAGGAAGAAAGATACAGTCTTGAAACTCAAATGTCACTCTATCCTTTAGAGATTTTGTTGGTTTGTTGGCTTTTTTTTTAATTATTATTTCATTTTAAATAACTTGTAGGCTGATCATATCAGATTTGGAGGCCCTGATAGGCCAGTGTTTCCATTTTGCAGGGTGTCATTAGATTTTCATACTGGTTTACCTTCAAAATTCTTTTTTACATACAAGGAAAATATTTCATTAGAAGACCATAGCTTAAGTTACTTTATCTGAGAAGAACCTTGTCAGATTTTGGAGTTCTCTGTCGAAGGTCTTAGAGGAATTGAACCCTGAAGTGCAAGCACATTGTATCATGGACCAATGGTGTTCTTGTTATTTCTTCAGCATCTGGCGTGCTTGAGAGGCATGCTAGTGACTGAACTTACATTTATAGTGAATTATTAAAACAAAGCAGAATGTGTATCAATGTCTTGATTAAATTATTGACTGAATTAAAGGAGATAAAGCTGTCTTACAAAGTTTTATGTTGGGTAACTTTCTAATAGGATGATCATGAAAGAGGAAGTGGAATCCGCACTCACATTGAGAGGCACTGGCTGGGATGTGTTAAGATTCCTTTTACTACAATTTATTTTCAAGCAAGGGTAAGTGTCAATAACTTGGAGTAAATATCTTAAACTGGAGAATGGAAAAGGGCTGGTAATGGAATGTCAGATTTAATTATGGTCTCTGTATCCATTAGTTTATTTTTAAGGAATTATTTAAAATGTCCTTGAAATCACTGGGGCTTTTTGTCAGGTTTGTCTATAGACATAGAGCATCTAGCAATTAAATTTCAGTAGCAAATGATGCATTTCTTCTTGCTCTTCCACTGTACTGCAGCAGAAATTCTGAGTGGTTTATTTAAACTTTTCTTCTCATAAAAACTTTATTCTTAAATGTTTGATGGGCCAATCCAGTCCAGACTGTGCCAAACAGTCCCTCTCCAGCCTTCCTGGAGCCCCTTCAGGTACTGGAAGGCAGCAATCAGATCTCCCCAGATCTACAGGCTGAAGAATCATCATGTGTGTCATATTCTCTCACTTTATTGTTGTGTTAGTTCAGATCAATAAATCAGAGGAATAAAATATATTGTATTTTAATACAAGCAGTAAATATATTTGAGAATAAACTGTTGCTTTTTTTCTTCTAATGAGAAGTATTTCTCTACTTTTTGTAGATTGATGGTACATTTAAGGTGGATATTCCTCCAGTTCTTCTTGGCTACAGCAAAGAGAAGAACACTGGAATTGAGAGAGGTTATGATTCCATGAGAAATCTGAGTGAGGGCTCCTACATCACCCTGTTTATTACCATTGAACCACAGCTCATTCCTGGAGAGTCAGTCAGAGAAAAGGTAACTACTAAAAGGTAACCACTAATGAATCACAGTCTTGCTTTATTTTGTTTCCAGTGGTGCAGTTTTTGAGATGCTTGGTGTACAGGACATGAATTGAAAATATATGGAAGGACATTAACAAAAATTTTGAGTGTTCTGCTTCAGATTTCTTAGCTCAGCTCAGTCTCATTGGATGCACCATTAAGCTAGATGGAGATGTTCATGTATCAGAAATAACTTTGCCCAGGTATCTCATTCCTGTATTGACAGGCAGCATATTTTCATTTATTATCTGTGAACATATGATCTTCCTATTTACTTCTGTAAACAAGAAAGTATTCGTGTATTTGTTAACAGTGGACAAAAAGAGGGTGATGGCAGAGCTGCAAACATAGTATTTTCTTGCCTCTGTGTCTGTACTGCTCAATACAGTATTTATTATTCATGGTTTCATGCTTTCCTCCAGATCTTGAAGATAATTATTTCTAAAAAGCAGCTGTTGGGTTTTTTTAAGTCATTTTACTAAACCAGAAGTGCTTTACACTACCCAGCAACAATATGTAGTTAAAATGCATGCACCACGTGTTATTTTATGTAACATTAGGCAATGAATTTGAGATCCATTCAGCAAGGATGTCTGTATTTTGTGCACAAACAGCAGCAGTTCATTTTTTGCCATTGCATTTCTTTTCCAGTACACCGGTCACTTATTAGAGACAAGCAGGAGAGAAAACTGGAGAAAAAGTTCTATTGTAATGTAATTTATTTTCCAGAGTAGATATAAAATTGTATGATGCTTTTTAAAAGGTGTTTTTCCATTAAATTATAGTCTTGGAAACTACCCAGTCCTCTGCTTTCTTGCTCTCATTCAATACTGTGGGAAGTGTTAAAATTTAGTTTAGGACTGTTGAAAATAAAATAACTGAAGTGCATTCATGGATACCTTTTAGGGTGAATTAGTTTGAATGATAAGATCATTACTCAAAACCATAAGTATAAACTTAACAGCCTTGAAGTATCTTGAATAGATGAGTTTTTTGTTCCAAATCATTTGAAATACTTGTGTACTGTTTCAGGATGATGTGCTTAATTTTAGTTTAATTTTTGATACCTCTTTTTGTTTCTTTAGCTGTTTTTCCTCTCTTTCTTGCTGTCCTGTATAGATGAATGAAATGCTTAAGAAGGTACAATATTAATAAACTCAGTTTAGATTCCTGTTGTTCCCTGTTTAAGATTTAGCTTGAGTTTGTGGCATTCAGCAATATTTTTGCACGTTGTGCTGCTTGATATAGTTTATTTGTCAGTAATATTTGCAGTGGATTACTACATTTAACTTTACAAAGATCCAGAAGCTGTATATTTTGGCTGTTAATTATGGTTGAGAAGAATCACCAGTGTGTGCCTTCTCTGCTAATTTTGAGGATTAGCTCTAGGGCACAGCCCAGCTGTTCCACCTCTGGTTAGTTTGAGAAGGGGAACAAAAAACAAAGGGGTTTATTTTGAACCAAAATACTATGCAGGATGACCTTTAATTTTCATGACCACTAGAAACAGGCAAAAGATTCTAAGTAAATGTAAACAACTATTTTTGGACTAGGGCTTTGAAAAGATGATATATTAGATGGCAAATGAGCAAATAATTGTCATTGTCATGTAACTAATGTGTCCTTTTGAAGCCAAGATGTGCTTCTGGGAAATCTCATTTAAAAGCATTAAAACTTCAGACAACTCTGAATTACAAGGCTTCATCTGAAAATCACTTAGACCTTCTCTGCAAATATTTTGGCATTAGACTGGCTTGTCACAGTCTAATTTATATAACAATTATTGGGATTTTGTGCATAACTGTGGTTTTAGTGGAGTGTGATGTGAATATCATGTAGGATTAGTACTTAATGAGTTTGCCTTGGAGTTAATATTTGGTGTTACATACTCACCCCTCCAGTTTTACTTGGCCATAACTTTCACTATATTTTTCAGTGCTCCAATAAAGCCAGGTTATAGGTGCAGATCATTATGTGCACTGCTATGCAATTTGCCTGATTTTCCATTACCTTCACCTTCTTTCTGTGTCTGTGAGCCAAAGTATATACTACAAGGAAAGTTCAAAATGCTTTTAAATAAAAAATAATTTCATACTCCCTTTCTGCTCCTATAAATGCTGGAATAAGGCCGAGTGTAGTAAAGATTTAAGCCCAAGCTATAAATAAAACTCCTTTTTGTATAAATTCTACTGTCTTTTGAAGTTTGATACCCAAGAAGATGAGAAATTGCTCCAGGCAGCAGCAAAGTATGAAGCTGAATGTACATCAAAGTTTCCAAGCCGCCGGTGCCTAACAACTGTAATTGACCTCAGTGGGAAAACAGTTTTTATTACCAGATACATCAAACCTCTGAATCCACCACAGGAGCTTCTTGATGCCACCTCAAATAGTTCTCAAACAGCAGCAGTAAGTACTTAGAAAAGATGCTGAAGTTTCTGGAAAATACATATTGCAGGATAGGTGTGCGTGCACGTAGGCACAGAACATTCTGTGTGTGCTGTACAGCTACACTTTTTGTGGAGGAACAATGAAATACAAAATAAAATAGTAATGTGACTATGTGTGGGATGCAGAAAGTCTGTCCAGAATAAGTCTGGAAAAGGGTATTTGCCTTCTCTCGAAAAAAATTAGGTCTGTTTGTGAGTATTGTTCTTTAAAAGACAATTATGCCAAAACTCGGTGAGCATAAATTATATCAGTCTTTGATAAAAATTCTAAAATGAGGTAGCTGCTAGTAGTGAGGTTAGTCAGGTTTTGTCACTGATTGCTGTGGAAACAGCATTCATTGTGCATCACATCTGGTGTAACACTATTATTGTTAGTGCCCATGTCAGGAGTGGAATGTGTGACCTGCTCTGTTTTGTTTTCTTGCAGGAACTGGTGGCTCGATACGTTGCTTTGATTCCTTTTTTGCCAGATACTGTGTCATTTGCTGGAATCTGTGATTTATGGAGTACATCAGATGTAAGCAATGCATGAGACAGAAGTTCTTTATCCTCTTGCATAGGATGTAGCATCCTAGCAGCTGCTGCTTCAGGGGGGAGCTTGTACTAAATGAGCTCTTGAGATCCCTTCAGATCTGAATTGTTCTATAATTCTATTGTTGTGAGGACTATTTTTCTTTATAAGCCATTTATTTCAAAGGAGAACCAAAGCTTGAGAAAAGTTGTTTGTCCTGACTTGAGCCACAATTTTTCTCTTTGATAGGTTGTACTTGACTAAGAATGCTTAGGGCTTTAAGCTCTTCCTGCTTTTTTTTTTTTTAAATATTATTTTAGCTATAAACCAATCTTAAGTAGCTACTCATGCACAAGTGCAAGGGTGCTGACTGATGGAGACTTAAAATTGAGCCATTGCACATACAATAAAAACATTGCAAATTGTGTCAGCAATAAAGGGAAGTTTCCTGTTCTTTGTCACATACAAATAAATCTTGTTTCCTGTCGAATAACAACAGACATTAAGTTAATCTGAGATGTTTTGAACATCTCACAACCTTTCTGCAAAATTCAGAGTAACTCAAGAGACAGACCTTGGTTCATGTGGTAAAATTCCAGATCTGCATCACAGATTTTCACAGCATGCAGTGTCCAATAAATAATGAAGATTAGTTGCAAAGATCTGAGAGGATTCTTTTGCTCCAGAACTGTTAAGAAACGAGTGTTGAAAACACAGCTGAGACCTGCTGAAACTTTTTCTTTTTTTACCTCATTAGCAATTTCTTTACCTTCTGGCGGGAGATGAGGAAGAACACGCTGTGCTCTTGTGTAATTATTTTCTTGGTATGGGGAAAAAAGCCTGGCTTATCATTGGAAATGCTATTCCTGAGGTAAGAGGATTTTTTTTAATTTGGTCTGAATATTCACTTTGATTTTCTCAACTCTCTGGTTCCCACTAATGGATAGAATTGTTTCTTGCTGGAATGTTTTTCCAGGAAGTTACCTAAGTATTGGTGCTGCTGGAACTGATCCTTTCCAGAGAGGAACAAAAAGTTGAAATTAAGTCTTAGGATAAATATTTCTTTTCCTGAACCTGTGCATCCAGGCTTCATCTGGTAGTAGCTGTCATCCCTGCTGGTACAGTACTTTTGGCTTTTATAGATGCTGCGTCCATCAGTTCATGGCTGAACCAAGAGGACTTTCAGAAAATCTGTATTTTCAGAACAGCTCAGGGCTGTGGCTCTCCAGCATTGCCATGTAACCACATTGTGTTAGTTGGTTGAATTGCATTGAACTTTTGTAAATTCTTCCAGACAGTTTGCCCCCAAAAGTATTAATCTCAATAGTAAAAGTTTAATATTCCAAACAATACAAAGCATACTGGCTTGGTAGCCAGTTCTGAAACATCTTTCTCCTATTTTTTTTTTTTTTCCTTTTCAGGGAGCAACTGCATATGTATTAACTCTGGAACAAGGTCAATATATAGTTTGGAATCCAAGTACTGGATGTTTTTATGGGCAGTATGATACTTTCTGCCCTTTACAAAATGTGTCCTGTCTGATCAGCTGTGATAATGTAAGTGCACCCATTACTTTCTCATTTCTCTCCACATAAGAATTCAGAATTCATTATTTTTCTTGATCTTAAGTACTTTTGTTCATCAATGTAGGTGTATTTATGCTGCCATCTTATGAGTGATTTTATTCAATCTTAAGTATGTTTTCCAGCTACTTAAAATACTTAAGGTTTTTTATAGACATCCATTCATAGTTTTAATTACTGTTTTATTTGTATGTTTCCCAATTGGATGGCCTAAGTTTAAACTGCTTGGCTGAGGAATTCAGTAAAGCTAAAAGTGTGCAGGTGAAATGTAACTGAAAAAGGAAAAATAAGCATATTGGGAAGAGAGTTACCTGAGTTGTACAGGCCTGCATGTTCCACCATGCAAAACACAGAGCTGCCCCTCTAAGTCACAAAACCTGTATTTTTCTACCTGGTGTCAAGTCCTCCTGTTTATTTGCTGTAAAACCCAAGTAATACCAATGCCTGTTGACAGATAATCTGTTATTTATTATGTGGCTGGGACCCTCAGAGATAGCAGTGAGGGTGAGGACAGAGGACACAAAGAGCTGCAGAGCTCAGGGCTGAGTCTGTGCTGGGGGCACAGGAACCCTGGGCAGGTTCCTGCCAGCAGGATTGCTCCTCACTTGTTGGGGAATCACTGTGTCAGTGTGCAGCAAAATATAGCAAACATTTGCTCTTATTTTCTGTAGTGAAAACAGACCTGGAGAAGTCACTTGGAGTGTCACGCGTTGTGAGAAATTTGGGGGTTTTAATTTTCAGGGCTTTTGTTTGAAACACACCACTTTGGGTGAGAGTTTAGTATTTGAAAGCACAGTTATTTTTAAAGTGTCACTGAAAGTGTTCTGGGGATTTGTCTTTGAATTGGTTTGGGGTTTTCATAGAAGCAGTACTAAACCCACAGTTAAGAAAACTGTAATTAATTGCTGGAAGGTGCAACTAAGGACATCAGCACTGACAGCCTCCTCAGCTAAACTTGAACTTACAGAGCTCAACACCATCTTTTCAGGGCAACTGATTCCACTCTGCATGTGACTGAGCAGCTGTGCTGCCAGCAGAGCCTCCCCACTTCACCCCCAGCAGGGGCAGGAAAAGCTGTGCCAGGTTACAGAACTGTTACAAAGGTTACAGCTTGATTGGTACATTTATATATTAATTCCTGGTAGGTTTTGCAGCCTTAGCAGTGGTTATTTAAAGGTTGTTTTGAAAAAGAGAAGCTTACAATGCTACTCATGCTTCAGGCTAGGCTCAAAGAGGCCAAATTAAACATCTCTAAAGCACTGGAGTGCAAGAATTGGGTTCCCCTGGATGGTGAAGCATTATGTAAGAGCTGTGTGTGTCTGCAAGCAATGGGAAAGGCAGAAAGTTTCTGAAAACTTAAAAACTGCCCTGGTGCACAGTGGATGAGGAGTGGAAAACACTGGAGAAAATGAAGAGCTGGCAAGTGCAGACAGTGATGCTGTCCATACACTGATCTCAGCTCATATGCAGAAGTACAAGACACACCAGACCAGGACCATCCCTCTTGCTGGGAGAATGCAAAAGCTGCACATCAGTTTTAAAACAGGATTGCCTTGTTCTGTATGAACTCACACTGCTAATTGCTATAGAACTCAAGATAACATGTTCCATTGCATGTGGAAAGTTAAACCAAACTTGTTTTCTTGTAGATTTGGTTTAATATGCAAGAACATGATTCTCCAGCACGGATAAGTTTTGATGTCAACAAACCAAAGTTTTGGAAATCTTTCTTTTCCAGAAGCTTGCCCTACCCTGGTCTCTCCAGTGTTCAGGTATCCAGATATCTGTTACCAACTTGATCTGAGGGATCACAGGCTTAGTGTAAAGAAGTAGAGACTGAGTTACTGAGAATTCTTAAGTATATTTATCTAATAGCATTAGGGTATAAAAAGAGATTTTCTCAGGCACTTCTTAAAAACTGAAAACAGGAAAGTAGTTGGATTTGTACAGAATGAATGCACATATGTTGTCCTCTATGTGACATTTCAGGACAACAGTGAAGTGGACAAATCTTTAAACAGCCCTGTCCCAGGCAGTAGCTTGTTTTATAAAGTGTCACCTTTT
Source organism: Phaethornis superciliosus (assembly GCA_023637945.1). NCBI lineage: Eukaryota > Metazoa > Chordata > Aves > Apodiformes > Trochilidae > Phaethornis > Phaethornis superciliosus. The sequence goes on from JAJQWJ010000005.1 coordinate 6,157,934, forward strand.
GCCTCAGTCAGGAAGCCATTATTTCAAGCTGTGCACCCATCCTTAGCAAACCACCAGAAAATTTTCTAGTTTCAAGTATAAGCAGTTGAAATTTACTGGGAAAAGAAAAAAACAACAAACCAACGAATCCAGGATTACACAGACACCTCACTAATGTTTTCATTAAAATACTAAATACTTCTCTACTGAATAATAGATTATTTTCACATAATCATCAACACATGCAAGTAGTGTTACACGAATGGAAACATCACTGTACCATCAGTGTAACTCCTGAAGTTAAAACTGTTGAATAGCTAGAAGAAATGGCATTTTTTTAATATTTAAACTTTTTTATTTATGCTAGCCTGAAGAATTAGTTTATCAGCATTCAGACAAGGCTGCTGCAGTGGAGCTACAGGCCAGGTAATTCTCCCTCCAGAATAAATGCTCTCAGTGCTGCTCACTAGAGCTGGAGCATCTTCTGACATTCCCCTCGAGTGCTGAATACCTGCTTTGAATACTAGGAATTGAGAATGCCCTTCTAATACAAAATAAAAGCAGAAGCTTTATAAAATTCTCTCAATATAAATTACTAGAAAAAAAAAAAGGCTGCACAAGCCCCTGGCCTCCCCCTGTTACTGAAGATGCAGGCACCACAGAGCTCTGCTGCCATTTGTGTGCCCCATAATCTGTGCTACATCTGTCAAGGGAGATGAGGTGTCCAGTAAATACCAGAATTGTAATAATCAGTGTATTATTGCAGGATTGAAAAAATATTAAAAGAGAAGATTATGGAATGGAGACCAAGGCATCTCACTCGTTGGAACAGATACTGTACCTCTACCCTGAGAAACTTTTTGCCCCTGCTGGAACAAAACCAAGGCAAAGATGTGGAAGATGACCATCAGGCAGAGCTACAAAAACAGCTGGGAGATTACAGGGTACAGTTGTAAACATTTATATATGGCTTGTGCACAGAAGCAGACACCAAAACCCAAGGATTTAGTATCACACTACTCAGTGGTAAAGAGTGTCTTAAGCTATTTATTTCCTCTGCTACAACAAAGATAAATCACACAAGCTTTTATAACAAAGCTAAACCAATGTAGTATTTACAGACTGATGATCTATTTGACTTCATTTGTAAATCCTGAAGATTTTTCTTTTGCTGAATGTAATGTAAAGATAAATTGGCTGCACTCATGTTGTATTATTGCTGTACAACAGGAGTTCCTACCTCCAGTACATAAATACTGCACATAAAGTGCAGTCTCTTAGCTCTGGATGCTCAGGGGTTGATGGGTGCTCTCAAGTCTGGTCAGGAAGAACCTGCACTGGTTCTGTAAGTTGTGCTACACAGAGTCTACTTACAGGTGCAGAAGCCCACAGAGCAATGTGCTCTACTTCAGTGTTCTACTCTGCTCTTTAAAGATGAAAATTTACTGAAGTACATTAAGTACATCCACCAGTGTACTCATGTCTTCTCCTTCCAGGCTGTTCTAAAGGTTGGGTCCTTCTCTCTTCTGTTACCACTCACATGGTAACAATACTCCACAACTATAACAATTTTCAGAATGAGTTGAGGTTTCAATTCCAGTTGGACCTGAAATGTATTATGGGCAGGAGGCAGCTGCCACCTTAAATCCCCAGCCAGTGCAGACAGGAGAACACAAAGAATTAAAATGAGTTAAGCAGCAGAAAAGCTGCAAAGTTATGCTCTATGTCTGCAGTAATAACTTTATCCTACTGGACTTCCAGGTATCTTAGCTTGGAACTTAATCCAAGCTATAGAGGAAAAAATTCAGAAGCTTGCCAGGAGCTCTGATTAAATAGGAAGGTGGTATTAAAATACAAAATAGACTTTTTATTGCATCTCCTCAGGCCAGCAGCAGAAAAAAAAATTACATGCACAGTAAAACAGTTTTTTAAAACTGTATTTAGTCAGGTGCCTTTACCTTGTCTTCTTACCTCATGTGTTTTTTCCTGTTTCTCCCAGGTCTCTGGATTCCCTATTCACAGGCCATTTTCTGAAGTTGGACCTTTGATAGAAGCTGTGCACAGCACAGGAGTTCACACCATCAGTGCTTCCAATGTGGAATTTGCTCTGGCTGTGTATATCCACCCCTATCCCCAGAATGTTCTCTCTGTGTGGATTTATGTGGCTTCACTTGTACGAAACAGGTAGCATGGACCAGTCAGAATACTTGAAGAAATTCCCTTGCTAAGGGTAAATGTCACAGATTTCTCATGCTGCTGATTTTAAGCTACCCCACCTGAGAACCTGGTTTGGAGTAGCTGCAAACATAGGTGCTGTATTCACCCTACAGCCACTGAATATACTACATTTGACAGCTAAGGAAGGGACCAACAGCTTAAAATTAACTCAGAGGTGATTTTTATACAGAATTTTATAGCTCCCAGTGGGACACTTCACTCTTATAAAAGTATGGCATGTGTCCACCACACTCTGACACTGCAGAGTGGTAGTTTCCCCACCTTCTTTTTAGGTGAAACTTGGTCCCTGGAATCATACCTTCAAGACACTTTTTAGCTACTAAAAGTTTATTTTGCCTACAGCCCTTCTTCTTTAAAGACACTGGCATTGTTACAACACCAAGAGTCACTGTTTTCTAGCACCTGTGTTTCTGAACAAAGACCAAGTCTTTTTACCCATGAATAAATTCCATGCACCAGAGACTCATGAGTGAAGGCCACACTTCAATTTTTAAAGCAGCTGCTGCTTCTGCTACTTCACATCTAGTGTCTGTAGAATGCCAGTACCATTTAGAGGTGTAAGACAATATTTTCTTTAAAAGTTAAAGTTGAAACTATTAATAAATATTTGTACCAAAACCTAAGTGGAAACTCATTAATCTTGACACTTACTGTGTAGTACAAGATCCTTTATCTTCATGTTACCCTACATGATTACTAAAATAATCAAAATAATTGGTTTCAAAAATCAAATTCACTTACTAGAAGTGTTAACTGTTAATGCTGATATAAAAATACATATCCTTTTTCTGCAGTTACCTTACTCATTAAACTCTTCCAAACAAGATGATGGGTTGAGCTTAGGAAAGATGTTTACCAGAATCTACACGAGTTAAGATTGTTCTTGAGCTTAATTCCAAACTCAGTCCATCTAAAATAAATTCTGGGCAAAATCTTTGGTTTAGAGCCTGCAGTTGCCACCACAGGTTCCCTCTATGAGCCTCCAGCTGTTAACCATGAGCAGCCAACTCTGCACCATCTCTACATCCACCAGTATTTTTCTCACCCTACTATTCCTCACTATTAGGGGCAGCAAGAGAGTATCAAAACTTGCAGTTTAGTGTTACCTCCAGCTATGCCTGCAAGTGGACTTCCCAGACACCAAGAATCTTGAAAGCTACATTTGCCACCCCAGCTGCTAAGTAAACACTACTCAAAAGAATTGATCTAGTTAGTAGAAAATGGAAAAATTACTAGTGTGACATGTCAGGATTCAGAACTAGGCAGTATGGGGGGGGAAAAAAATATGTCTGCATGTTCTACAAACTACCCCTCCTCTGCCCAAGTGAAAACCAAGCTGCAATTACACCACTTGACCCACTCAGGCTGCAATACTCCAGCCTTGCAGTGTTCTCCATCCCACCCCACACACAACTTGTACATTACTCACATCTCCCCAGCTCAAGTTTCACTCAGCCCAGCAGTGGGTTCTCTGCCTCTTTGCATTCATATGAAATCTGTGGAAACTCAATGCCTTGGAAACTCACTTAAAAGTGCATCTTAACACAGTCATGGGAAGAAAGAAATAAAAACAACACACACACACACACAGACTGCAAGGATCACAGCCCTGCAACCACCACACCACCTGCCCACCCCATTTCTGCAGCCTGCTGGAACTCTACTCCTGAATAGTACACCTTAAAAGCATAAATATTCAGTTGCTACAGAGATATTTTTTTTATTGGTGGGAATGTTTTATTTGAGTATGTCTTTCAAGCCCAAATACAAAACCAAATGCAAAAGGAAGGTGGGAATTTCCCTAATTTTGCAATATAAAGAACAACTTCAGGATGAGAGGAAAGGGGAAGAAACAAGGCTCCTGAAGATGGAGAGGTGTTACCCAAATGCAAACAGTACATCCCAAATTCTCTGCAGAGCTTTATATTGTACTTACGGATTCAAAATAAAAAACCATTCACTTAAAACAAAATCCAGTAAAGTATATTTAAGTGCCAAACTTGAAAGAAAGCGGCATTTAAAAAGGAAAAAAAAAAAAAAAAAAAAAGAAAAAAAAAAATTCTGAATGTTTTTCCCCTCTTCCCCAAATCAAGTGAAACAAAAACCCAACACCCTTCAAACCAAATGAGATTTTTGTGAGATTGTTACAACACTGTACAGTACACACAAGATTTTGAAGTTGTGAGCAGGGTCAGGCTAGTATAACAAATCTCACTCCAGGGATTGTTAACACAAGATGCAAACTGTAAGTAAAGTGCATGAGAGGAAGGCTGCTCAGCTAAATGAAGTAGACTGAAAGAGCAGAGGGCAGCGCTCACTCGCCAGAGCGGCAGCAGGCCCGAAAACCACACTGCAAATTCTGGCATCCACTGGCGGTTTCAGCATGAGGACCTGCACAAAAACAGAACAAATGTGAAAAGAAGAAAAGGCCATTTATTTAGCTTCAGAATTCTTGTAACCTGCTGACTCAGAAAATGTCTCTTTTTTTTTTAAAAAAAGAAAAAAAGTCTACACGCTTCATTTCAGCACTGGGACGGCTGAAAATTTTACATTTCAGAATGTAAAAACCTCAGGTGGAACAGGTTTTTTTTCCAAGATATTTTGGCTTTGCTAGCTTAGTCCCACACAGGTAACATATTTCAAGTGACACAGACTTAACATGAGCAACACTAGAAGAGCAAGTTTAAGCAAGCTCTCACAGCTAGCTTTCAGAATTGAGGTATATTTTCCTAATGCATATTAAACTCCCGTTTTTTTAAATTGAGATGATGAGTTCATGACATTAGCAAAGAAACCATAATCTCCAGAAATACTTCTACAACAAAAGCAGTTTTAGTCTGGACGGTTTTTTTTTTTTCCATGAACACATCATGGCTGGCTGGACCTTGTGTATTCTGAACAGAAATTCAAAAACTAAAGAGGAAAATCACCTGGAGTATCAGTGCAGTTATCAGAAGCCATAAGGATATAAAAACTTGTCCTTCAAAAAGAAAAGTTACGAGCACAGTCAGTGCAAACCAATACTGTAATTCTACCCACCTCCACTTACCTTCACTTACTGATATCCCTTTAATTTGAAATGTTAAAGTGATCATGAAATAAAAAAAACATTACATTTATCAGTACAGAATTTTTATTTCCTGCAGCCATATGCCTGCTTTAGAGACACAAAAAATTGACATTCAGGTTGACTGAACTCTGGCACACAACATAAACTGGATATGGATTGCTGCATTAATTAAACTGGATGGTAAAGACCTAACCAGGACAACCAAATTTCTCCCTTTAGTATTGGAGACACAATATTTAACGTTTCTCAATACATTAAAAGAACTATCAAAATAATGTAAAGAACTAGGGCACTATGCTATGTCTGGCTTGCTTTTTCCCCTTAAAACAGTAACTTAAAGTTGTAATTCAATTACTTTCCAAGAACCTGGTATCTGGAAAACAGCTTTCTGCTTCGTGCCACACGCAGATGAGCAATTCCCTACAAGGTAATTCAGTTAACACGCAGGAAACTGAATAAAACAAACCTGAAGCTATAACAAAGGACAATGGTTACAGAAGGCAAAAGAGCAAACTTTCCATTCGTCGATAAACTCCATTTCCTCTTCAAATTATTTTATTCACCTGAACTAAATTTTGATCTTCCAAAGTCACTTACGAGCTAGGGTTTGAAAGTTTCTTCATAAATGGTGTAAAAAGGAGCCCGGTGCTTCTGACCAGCTGGTTTAGCAGAGCATGTTCTGTGCAGCAGCATTTTCCAAGTCGCAGCTGACCTTCCTCATCCTTGCCACAGCTAAGCAGCACATCAGGAATGTTTGGAGCAACTCTCACATCTCTACTCCAAAGTGCTTGATGACAAAACCGTACAGAACCCCAGCATCCCAAAGAAGGGAGCACTCGGTGGACTTGAATATTGGTTTTCATCTTTTTCTTGCTTATTGTGAGAATGTTCTTCCTCACGCTCAGAACTGGAACATAAAAACTGTTTCTCTAGGTCTGACCCATGCTCCTGTCTAGCCCTACCTAGCTGCAGCCCTGGGGTTTATCACGGGAGAACACACAACCCTACCACACATGCCTTCTCTAGGCATCCCTAGCCTGTAGTAGGGACATTCATGTCATCCTTTAGGATTTGTTGAACCTCTTTTTATAACTGGTGATACTGCTTCCACAGTTCCCTACAGGACCAAGTCCCACAACTTTACTACATTGTCTATCTGCTTTAAATCAGTCAGCTACACCCTTCGCCTGCTGCTGCTGAGCTCTAAGTGCAGAATTTTGAGAGCTGCTGCTGTTGCACATCCACCTCATCTGCTGCTCTCTGTTCTCTGAACAGTCACCTCCCTTTCAGCCTTCTCATTCCCAGATGGCACCACTCCAGCCTGCTGAGTGTCTCCTTGCAAGACAGCTGCTCAGTTCCCTAACTCTTTAGTAGATCTCTTCTCTGTTATCTTCTCTGGGACATACACTCCTCAAGATGGGGAGACCCAAACAGCATGCAGTACTCCAAATGTCAGTGCCCCAAGGCTTCCAGGACTGGGCAGCAACACCCTCAAGCTTGTTCCCAACACCCTGATGACACACAACATTGGTGGCTTTTTGGGTTGCTGCTGCAAACAGGAAAGATCTCAGAATTAGCACCAACAGCTCTCTGAAAATGGTGTCTCCACGTTGCAACTGCCAGCTGGGAATTCAAGCTCATGCCATCACAGTTTGGTTATTCCCAACCACCCAGGCATATAACCATACATACAGCTACATCCAAGTGTCTAAGAAGTCCTTCTGGAAATCTTCAGCACCAATATTGTTATTTGAGGCAGCTCAGTAACCTTGGAATGGCTGTGTGCATTTCTTATAGCATGACAGCAATGGAAATGCTGAATGAGACTCAGCCCTGCCCTTTCTTCCTATTTTCTAACTAGCTTTAAGTTCAAACCAGTCAGAACAACTTAAAAATCTCAGAACCATCTAAGGAAATTGCAGCATCTGAAAAATTCACAGATTCTGTCCTAATTTACAGGCACTGAATTAAATACAAATTACATTAATGACACCAAATTGAAAAATTACCTTTCTTCCTATGCTTCATTTCTTTGTCCCATGTCTCATTACTAATTTTCCCTTATAGCCTCTGATGAAATTAAATATCCAGGGTTCAAACCACATCTCCTGAACCCTCCCAACCCTGTATTCTTCCTTAGCATGGACAAATAATTCCCATAATTTGGAGGATATTTTATGCTCTTATTATAATAAGGTTTGTTTTAACAGCAAGGCTATTTGGTTATGACTCATGTATATTTTGACACAGCAACTGATCTCTATCACAAGTCATTTATCTTGATAAATGCCCCAGCCCTCCTTAGCTTATTCCTTCTACATCTGATACAGGTACCAGAATTGAAATTACTTAGCTTTTGATACCCACAGAGATCAATTTTTGTTTGCCTTGCTTAAGTACAACTGACTTTTGGGCTACACCTCCTTGCCTTCCTGATCTCCCATTTTCCCACACTTTGCTCCCAACCTCATTGGGACTGGACTTTGTTTTCAAACTACCCCTGTTTAAGTCTGAATGACCTCTTTAATTTTGAATTTTGCCAAAAATACTCTCTCCTATGCTCTTTAGACACTATATACAAGGTCTTCAATCCCTCTCACTTCACTGATGCAATATGGCAGCTGTATAACAATTTCTTTTATATTGTCCAGATGGCCATATCAGACCTTAAAGTGGGGCTGGGTCACTTCTAGAAGGGTCCCTTCTCTTTCTACTGACTGAAGATCCAGTGAGTGCTAGCAGTGAAGTGCCTAAAATAAATGTGTTTTGGAATAGTTCATCTGGGAAAACAAAGTTAGTCAGTTAAGGACAGATTGCTACTGTCAATGTTACTGGTTTAGTTACCTCTAAACTGGATTATTGTAATTCTTTTCACATGTACATCTGATTACTCAAGATGCTTGAGGTGACCCAGAGCAGAGGTCTGCTTATTCATGAGAAGCAGCTCTCAGTGTTCTCAAATAAAATACATCCAACACACCTTCCAATGTGAGAAAGGAGGACAGCTATTTGATTACTCCTTTTCATTACATTTACTGGTGAAACAAAAATTAATTAAAATTTCCTAGAAAGAAGCAAGGTATTTCACCAAGAAGACAACAGCCCAGACCAAAACCACGGTGGAAGAGCCACTCCAGGCAGGACAACTGTTTGCCATCACCATGTCCCTTTAGCCACCTGCTCCAGCTCTTGCCTGTGCCAACAGTAAGAGGAAACATTCCTGTGGTCTGCAGCAAGATGGATCCCTGACCTGACCCAGCTGGGAAAAGATGTTTACCAAGGAGACACACAAAGACTATTGCTGGTTTCAGGCAGGCAGTAAGAATGGGCTGGGAGGAACCCAAAGGAGGACAGAGAAGACAGCCAGCACCAGCAAGAGGCTCCATCATCAACACTGGATACTGTATTTGATGGCAATGTAGCAAAATTAACACATTACAAGGGAATAATAAAGTAAAAAGTTATCAAATTAAGCAGCAGCTTTAAAAAAAAAAAAAAAAAAAAGGTAATCCTAAATTCAAGTTTGAGTCTACTAAATGCTCTATCCTTTTTCAGCCTTCAGTAAAGTTACACTTACAGATCTGTATGAGGGCACTGTTACCCATAAAACTTAGAGAGACCAAAATCATTAAGTCTAACAATTAATTCCCATATGAATTTGCACACTGGATTCCATAAATCTTAAAACAAATTGCAAAGTTTTGGCTCTGGTGCTCTAAGACAGAGCAAACTATGACCAATGAATTTCTAAATGCCAGAAGAAAAGAGTGAATGAGAATCACCACAACTTTATTTCATTAATGCCCTATTTCTTTAATTACAGCTGAGGTCTCCATCATTAAAGAACCTAGAGACTGAATCCTACTTGAAAACTGCAAAGAGCTGCTGCAGAAATTGGGGAGCCCCACGTTTCTCCACTCCAGGCTTTAAAATTGAGAATATAATAAGGAGATTGAACACACTCAGTGGGCAACTGTGAACTTGTCAATGTGAACCTCATCCATTAAGGTCTTCTAAGCTCAATGTGATTTACAATCAAATGTGGTTTAGACATTAAATAAAATCAGCAATTAGAAGGTGTGTACAATGTCAGATGTGCTTTCAGCTGCAGCTGGGGGCTATCTTACCCCAAATGTTCAGTGCTGAGCAAAACACAGGTAGTGATCCCAAACACTAGTAAGCAAACCAAGAGCTGAGGTCATCTTAATGATAAAGAAACAGAAAATAAAACTGGAAGTGTGTGCAAATTCATGGTCTCTGCTCATAAAAACTGCATCATGTTACAATTGTGCAACAAGAGTCAAGTGACTCAGACCCAACCATGTCTATTTAGTCATAGCTGCTCTATCTTTTTGGTTTTTATCTGCTGAAGAGGTGGAGCAGCTATGGGTAGGCCAGCACTTGCAATGAAAACCTCAAAATTCCCAACCCAACAAGCCCAGCAAGCCTGCCAGAAAAAAAAAAGAAAATATCCAATGAAGCTGTAAGGGCCTTTGATAGGTTTATAAGTAAAAAAATTGAAAATAGGCTGTGGGTGAAAGCCCTTCTATGTCAACATTCAACAAAGCAGTATCTTTATTATTCAAAGATGGCTGAATTCCATGCTGTTTACTCCATTTTTTGTTCTGCTAGACTGATGTGTTTTCCAACATGATCCCAGAATATATCTCCTTCCCTGAAAACAATCCCTGATGAGCTGATGGGCAAAGAAAATAATTATTTTCTACATGCTTACAGACCATTAATTTTTGTGTAGCAGTTAATAATACAATCTATTGGTACAAACACAAACCAACAGCTTCAGCTAGGGATTGATTTTATTGCTTTTTCTACAGTTACTTTAGAAATACCAATTAATGCAGAAATAGTTGAAGCTGTCAAGAGAAATCCCACTGCCCAGAGAGCAGAACAGGGCACAGGTTTCACACTGAATAGCTCTATCCAGTGATGTCTGAGTGAAATTCACAGAGCAGTACCCAAATAAAACTGCAGGGGATTCAGTTATTCAAGGTTATTTCCTATTTAAGAATATTCCTAGGAACCCCTGTAAGGTTTTATTTACTTTCTTCTTAATAAAAACAGTCACAAACTTCTGAGATGCTACTTTTTGTCAATAGATTTGAGAAGTCAGATGCTTACAGCCTCACTCTCCTGTTGATTTCTCTCTACAGGAGTAACTGTTCATCCAAGAGCATGCATGACCCTTCACAGAAGCAAGCAGGGTTTTATAGGCTCTCAATTTCCAGCACACAGCAGAAGCAAGAAAATAAACAGAAGATGATCATGGCACCTTTACAGAATAATTCCAAAAATGTATCCTGATTAAATATTTCTTGAGAGCATTATGGAACAGACAAGCTTTAAGATGGTTTGCTCACACAAGAGATTCTGGCTTTTTAAGCTACTAAGATGGCATAGTATATTTTAGGAACAAAGAGAGACACACAGATGTCTGATGTCAAACCAGAACATCAAGTCTGGTATTACTCACAGAAGTGGAAACAGGAAAACCATCAAGGAATCAGATGTAAAAGGAAAAAGCTTTTAAATGATCTCTGAAGACATCTTTAAACTTAACACAACGCGGGAAGGAGTGTTAGTGAATGATTTTTAAAAAGCAGTCTTAAAATGTTCAGGTTGAAATGCTGGGTTTTTTAAAGCTGTAGTAAGGATGGAATGGAAAGAAAGAACAAAAAGCACGTCTCAAAAGAAAAAAAAAAGAAAAGCCAAACCATCACTGTCAAAAAAAGTGCATAAAGTTGGCCAAAAATGATGGAAACAAAATATGATTTAACCCTTTCCCTTCTAATATTAAGATCCAATCCAGGTGCATCACCTCATACCTCACGGACTGAATACCCAAATGTCAGGTTTACTTCTACAACCAAAACTCTGGTATCCCCTACTCTTGTTGTAGCTGCATCTCAATAGAGATGTAAATTACTGAGCTGGACACCATAAACTACCAGGGATTATAATTTAAATTAGCTCTTATGGTCCTGTGAACTCAGTTATTATGCTCTTTTCCTTTTCCTTTCTATGGCACTTACCTCTTTTCTATTCACACAGGGAATAAAAGTCACACCATGGTTTCCATCTCTAATGCTACAAATGCTTACTGCTAACAGACTGGATTGCTGTGTGGTCAATGACCCTGGAAAGAGCTGCACTCTAATTTTTATTTTATGCATTCATCCTGATCCTTCCCCAGCTTAGATACATCCTTAACTGTCTGACTCAAGGAAAACCAGGAAAAATTAAATTACATTTCTCATGAGGACACATGATGGTAAGATCAAAGATATCCTAGATCACACCTACTCCAGTGTGGGAAGTTTGGATGGCAAAACACATCATTGCTTTCCTAAAAATCCCCACCTTGGTACCAATCTAATGAAGCCTCTGTCTGAAGATACAACCATAAAGAAACACACAATACATGGTTTGCAGGGAAGATACTGAGAGAGCAACTGTGTATCAGCTACAGGGAGACTTTCCAGCCTCTACTATTTATGCTACATTAAATTATGGGATACATGGACTAAAAATGCTTTCAGTAGGTAATACAGAACTAAACTAGTGACTAGAAAAAAACCCAACAGAACAAATTAGAAGAAACTGACTTAGTAGTTGTTGTTTCATAATTCCTCTGTGAAACTCAGTGCCAAGAAAGTTGGATTTTGGCGGTTCTTTGCTTCTTTTACTTTTTGCTTTGTCCCTAAAACCAAACATCACAACCCAGAAAACCATCACATCTTCATAAAAAGCCATTACCGTTAATGTTGTCACAGTAGTAAAAGTGTTCATCATTCAGAGAAGGGCATGAAGAAACCAGCTCCTGCAGGCCTGCACCAGTTACAGTCAGACACCCCGAGAGGTTCAGGTGTTCCAGATGTGGCAGTCCTCCTCCCAGAGTCAAGGCCCTGTGAAACAGACAGAAGAGGTGTTAGAGCACACACAGTGCTCAACTGCCTCGCCAAGCCCAGGGCTTAATTGCATCTCCTAACAAAAAAAACTACACTGCAAAGCAATGATGCAGTTTTAAACCTAGCAGTTTCACACCCTGTAAAGGGGATGACCCCTGAAGCTGTGTAACAGCTGAAAAAAATGAATTGATTTCTACAGAAATTAACAGTTCCTTCTGACAGACTTAAATAGCAAAGCATTTTATTTATAGATGACTCCAGAGATGACCAAGTATTTCACCAAACTACCAGGATATTCTTCTCCAAAACACTGCTGATTTTGACAACCCTTCCAAGGTGATGGTTTTTTTCAAGCCACCCTGAAAACTCTCAAGTTTGGCACACTGCACTTCCTTCAGTTTACCTGTTTAACTGTTGAAATTACTTTGGAATCCAAAACTCTTAATTCCTTGGACTGAGAGCAGAGCCTCTCTCTGGCAACACATCACCTTATTATTCAAGTGCAATTCTCTACCTTTCCTTTGAGTGCAAGGGAGTTTGGCTGCTGATGCATCAGCCTCATGGATGTGTCACACCTGAACAGTCAGTGTGTCAGGCTGCTGGCCTCTCCATCAGCTCAGAGGGCCACCAGCACAAGTTCCATCACAAAGCAGCTCACCCAGCTGAAAAAAAAACCCAACCACCAGGCCTGAATCACCAAACTACAGATCCAAACCCAGCCATAAAACTGAGAATGCCTTCAGCTCATCACTGTACAGCTTTGACCACAAAAGCAGGTATGAGTTAACAACTTTTCTGTGAAATGAGATGGCAAATGTTTCTCTTGGGAGGTTTCATTCTCTCTCCTTAAAAGTCTTCACACTCTTGGCTGTTAAATATTGTCTTTTATCCAAAAAGCAACGATGAGAAACTGGCAACACAACTTCCAATGCTCAAATCTCCCTTTGGTCATAGCTGAGCAGAGCAGTAACATCCACAACCAAACACAGCATGACCAAACCAAACTTAGCACTCCCAGTCCACTCTACCACTTGGACAGCAAGAAGCTCAAACACAAAGCACAATTATCTGAAGCTCCCTCCCAACACTGGTGAGTCAAAGAGTGTCAGAAGAATCACTGCAGGAGACATCTGAGCAGCTGGAACTTCTGAACCTCAAATGGGAATGAAGCCTCCAGAGAGACAAATACAGTACAGGTAGCCATGAATTTCTCCCTCTCTAAGCAGCTTTAATTAGCCCTGAAGTATTGCAGCACACCTAAGCACTAAGTACTTCAGACTCATCCCATTTTGATTTTTATTCCATTATGAAACATGAATCACATTCTTCTGACACAGTATCAATGGCAAATACTACCCAACACAGAAAATTTTGTAACCCTCTTGAAGTCATCTCAATGCTCAAGTCATCCTCCAACTATTTTTTCTCCTCCTTTGTCACGTGACGTTGTGTTTAACATGCTGTTCTGCACATGTAAAATTATTAAGAGAATCACAGAAACATTTAGGTTGGAAGAGACCCTTGAGATCATAAATTCCAACTGTAACCCTTACACAACCAAGTCCACCATTAAACCATGTCCCTAAGCACCATATCTACAATTTTAAATGCCTCCAAGGATGGTGACTCAACCCCTACACTCCCCTGGGCAGTCTGTTCCATTGTCTGACAATCCTTCTGGTGAAGAAATTCTTCCTAATACCCAATCTCATGTTCAGCACACCCAGGTCCTGTTCCTCAGGGCAGCTTTCTGGCCACTCTGCCCCAAACCTGTAGCATAACAGGGGAGGTTGTGACCCAAGTGTAGGGCACAGCACTTGGCATTGTTGTACCTTGTAAAATTGGCCTCAGGCCATTGATCCAGCCTGTCCTTAAATTCTCTCATTAGCCAGAAAGATTATATGGCATATTATTCCAGTTTTATAAAGTTGAATACTTAATGAAAAGCTCAATGGAAAAATCAGTGACTCTATAAGAATTTCCTGAAAAGGAATCACTGAAGATCAAATCTAAAAGCATTAATACTACCTAGAACAATACTTGATTTCAAAGGATAAATCTGAAATATCTATTTTTTTTAATTCCCCCCAAAAAAGCTGGAGAAAGGTTAAGTTTGGTGCTATAAATATTTAAGATGCAAAGACCACTTTCAACTTACCGAAGGAATAATAGAAGTTTCTTCGGTACAAATGTTTCTACCAAAACTAGGCAGTCACCCTGGAGTGACCCATCAAATAAAACCAGAAAAAAAACCTACTGCAGCAGCAAAATACCTCAAAAAATGCCTCCTCACCTGAGAGCACGGTCTGTGATCTGGTAACACCCAGATAGACTGAGAAACTGAAGAACTCGTGCAGTCTCTTCATCTGTTGTTTCACTCCCAGAGTATGCAGAGTCTTTTTTCTCTGACTGCTTAGTCCTTGTTGGTTTTTTACACAGTGCAGAGGACTCTGGAAGTGCTTGAATAGTTCTTAGTGCTGTTCCAGCACAACAAAAGGAGTGACCGCAGTAAATCAAGTCAGTAGAAGCACAGTGCTGCTGCCACCCTCTAGTCCTTAATCCATAAATGTCTCTACTGTAGCAAGATGCAGAACAATTAATAGGGGATGTTGGTTCCATAAGACAAAACCCTTCAACATTCCTGTGTCTCCACTCTGCAGCATCCTCAATGTCAGCTAAATCCTCTGCATCCAGCATCCACACGTATGCAGAACTGAAGTTTTCAGAGCTGTCAGGTTTAGTCCAATGCTGAGCACCCTCTCCTGCCTCAATGAGGTTTTCATTGTTGATTTCATGCAAACAATTATACTTCTTGTTGGAGTGCAGAGGGATCTCTCTGTTTTTCCACAAAGTCTTGGTGTTCCTGTTCCTGCAGCTTTTTAGAATGCCTCTGGTAGGGTGAGTTGAGACAATACCCAGTGCTCTGGAAACTCTCTCTATAGCCACATCTGTGATTTTTTCACATCCAGACAGATCCAGGTGGCGGAGATTCTGACAACAACCAACTGAGCACCAACTGAAACCAGAAAAAAAGAAAAAAAAAAAGTGGGATGGTTGGTTGGTGGATTGGGGGTTTTGGTTTGTGTTTAGAAACAGGTGTTATGGCTAAGCAGACAAAAGAAAATTTGGTAGGGAAAATATGTCACAGAACATTTAAAGAACAAACAACAGACTGGCTACATCTGAGACCTCCACTGCTGTATGTATGCCTAGAAAAATTATGTCTAAAAAATGTGAAATCAGTCACAGATCAGTAACAACCTGAATTTTTTCCTATATATAATGAGACTTAAAACAAGCCTAAATTTGACACTGAGACTGAAAAGAAGTCCAAGTTTGACATACACTGAACAAGATCAGGTTGCAAACACCAAACACATTTGTGACAATCATTTCCCACAGCACCTCCTGTTGTGTACACTGAAGTTACCAAGAGCTATTTAAGTTACTAGACACCACTTTTAACTTCTCAGAAGGCTAAAAATAAATGAACTTACTGAGCTAGCAAATTTCACTCCAAAACCAACCAAACAAAAAAACCACTTGAGAATGTCTGAATTTCTAGTATTTGAGTTTTGTCAAGCTTGGCTGTTGGATGATACAGCCTCCATTTCCTTCAGAAAGAACAGCTGGATTCCTGAAACACGTTCTATGCACAGTATCAATTATTCCAGAGCAGTATTAGAGATGGTAATGCAATCAGAGATTTTTATATTCACACAAACTCTACCCCTTCAAGCCTTATCTTTTCTAGCTGAAATAGAAATTTCATCTACAGCAATGTCATTGCATTATTAGCTATAAAACCATGTATGTGCTTCAAGTGACCTTTACTCTTCCACAGTTAATGTTAATTATCATTTACTTTCTCTAACTGATAACTTTTATTTATAGCAAGCCAAACTCACTATTTGATTTACAGCAATACCTGAGGAACAGCAAATAATATAAGTTTTACTACAGATTGACAAAAGCTCACAAAGACACCTGAGACACAAAAATTCTGTAAGGCTTGCACTTCAACTAAAACTTTCTACACACACTGCAGTGTTGTTACCAGCATCCCTGCTGGCAACATTTTCTGTGTTAGCACATAAAATTTCAAAGCACAATACGATGGGTTCAAGCTCTGCATCCATGCACCATCCCACTGATATCCAGGAAATTTCTGCAGGCTTCAATAAAACTGAGGAACCCAGTTACAACATCTACACCTCAGCACTTTTCCCACCATTTGATCACTGTCTTAAATAGCAGTATTCCAAACTTGGAATTCCAGCTGTAGTGGACCAAGAACTACTACAACTGAGTGACTCTGCAAAATCTGTGCACAAGTTTCTAATATTAGAACAAAACAAACACAAATATTGTCATGGATAGCTACACCCTGATAGCTACTGCATATCCAATAGTGAAGACACTGAATTTTAAATGGCCATAACAGAAAGTTAAATGCTACTTTCATTCATCTGTTACTCTGGTTGAGTTCTCACTTATGTGTGAATCCTCAATGCAACCTCCCTATTTATCTCTTTATTGGGAATGGATTAAGACACATTTGAATGGTATTCCCCCTCAAAAAGCAGATTTTTAATTTTTTTTTTAAAGAAACAATAGTTATCAAACCTCCCAAATGCAGAGTCTGAAATATCAGTTTGAGTGAGATCCAAATATTCCAAGTTGGGGCAAAGCTCCAAGATCTGTCTAACCTGGAAAAGGAAAGGAAAATAATCAGTAAAGATACCACAGCCAATAAGGCTGAGTGTCAAGAGACAAAATATGAATTAACATTCTCTTGAGCTGCAACTCATTTTCACTACCTGAGTGAATTAACGTTAGTAACATTAGTTATTAATTAGAGGCTGGCAGCCACAATAATTAAATGCCAGTTACATACCATTTTGCTAGACACTGCAGAACTGTAGGCCAACACTAATGTCTTCACTGAGGAGCCTACATGAGGGAGGACATTATGAATTAAGCCATGAAGTAAACGTTTTTCCATTTGTGCTATATTGATAGCAAGTGAATCCTCAGCTGCTTCTTCTGCAAAATAAAAACAAAGTGCAAGGCTTAAAATATGCTGTAAGCCACTTGAAATTCACATTACCATCCTGCATCAAACAAGCCAGCAGGAAATCAAGAAAGTTTAGATGGCATAAGTTTCAGAAAGTCCCTTACAGGGGTGAACTGTAGCTCAACATAGTAAAGTCTCACAAAAAAACTATCTGCTTGTCTTTCTGATAGTACTGAAAAGTTTAACACCAAGCAAAAGCAGTAAATTTAAACACAAAAATCATCATGAAATGACTTGGAGAAATATTTACTACCTGTTATGCACTGCTCAGGGCTCTGTGGGGCAGCTGTTTCCACCAACATTGCAATACTACCTGAGAGGGCACTTTGTATCCAGACACATCCTCAGAACTCTTCTACCTGCACACACATTTGATCTCTCCCAGATTAATTACTTAAACTCATTAAAACCATCTGCCTGCTTCTTTCCTATTCCCCCATTTTTTCACTCAGTTGGAAGTTACAATGAGATGATGATGAGGAAAGAGAGCACTCATTTCAGAAACCTTATTAAGGAGTTGATACATAAAACTTCAAGTTTTTTTTTACTGCAGAAGTCTACTTGATTTAGGAAGCATTTAATCTAGACAGAACATAAGTCTTATTGCCCTTGTCATTATTTTAATGGTATCATCTATAATAAAATCTGCAATTTAAACTGATTTTACAGTAAAAAAATCCATTTCATAAATTTGTTTCTTCTAGATATGTCTTTTCAGGAAAAAAAAAATAAAATCACCAGAATATACCAACCAGATTCATCTATGTCAGCATCTTCATCCCATTCCTGGAAAGCACGACTTTCATCTTTTCTATTTTTCACCCATTCCTCATCAGGTTCTGTCTCAAGATCTGCTGCAGGACCACTGTACCAATCACCTACTCACCCCCCAACCCAGAAAAAGAAAAAAAAAGAAAAAAAAATAAATTAAGACAAGCTTTTTGTTACTGCAGAAAAAAAGCAATGACATTCATACAGGTTTTTTTTTTTTGGAGATTGACCATAAAAAGTAAGAATAGATTGTGAGGGTGTGTTAGAACTCCATTTGTTTTACACTTCAATTCTGCAGTTAGGTCTGAACCATAAGACAGACCTCTCACAAGAAAAAATACTAGTCAGGAATTAATGAAATATATATGCTTTAAGTCAGGAACTAATGAAATGTATATCTTTTACCTCCATTAGAAACTTAATGAAATAAAAATATTACCCACATGGGTGTAACAACAGCATTTATAATTCAAAACCTCTTCAGATTCTTAAATCATAATTAATATGTTCTATTAGTGAATATACTTGTTACCATTTACACAAGCAAACAAATCTCAGTAAAAGTAATCAGTTTTCATACAGCAGTTACTCCTGAGCTACAACCCCAACTTTTAGTTTCTTAGTTCTATAAAATGGATGGATGTTCTAGGGACTTTTAACATTTAATTTGCCACAAGGACCCAGCTTTCCATGAGGCTCAGCTGTCAGGCTCATTGTACATGACTGCCTTCACTAAAAGGATCTCTGCTACAGACTGAAGTTCTGATAATTAACACATTTTTAAAGGAAGAATTAAATTTCACTTACCTCTGGCCCAACGAACAGGGTAAAGATGTTTCCAGAGAGATCCAGTTTTAGCCAGCTGTGACCATTCAGTGCTTACTTGGCTACACTGACACAACTCTTGGGGATTAAGGTAACTGAAAATGGTCAGCATTACTTCAGGAGGAAGATTGGTAATATTTGTGGTGAGTCCTGTTACTTCAGTTTCTGAAACACAGAAAGTGTATGTTAAGTGAAGCACATTCTCATAGCTTTACATAATAACAGTGGAACCCACATTTTGACTAGGGCAATGAAAAAATAGTGTCTGAAAAAAATTTTAAACAGCTGTTTGGCAAAAGAGTTGCAAAAAAGAAAAACATAGGTATCATTTTGGCTTTAAAAAGCATTCACTGTAATACCACCTTAAGCAAACAAAAATCAGCTAAGTTTTCTGCTTTCCAGTTTCTCAGCTGTGTACTTTTTTTCCAATCCTTGACCATCCCAGAGTCAAAAAAGCAGCAGATAGAATTCCTCCTCAACCACAACAAGATGAAAACATTATCTGCTATGAATTAAATGATCTTTAAAAGTCCCTTATGTCACAGGCAATACAAATTTTTGCCACATTCCCAGAAAATGGAATTAGCACATAGGACCCACCATCTGGGACCACTCTCAACCCCTTGACTGGAAAACAGCCAGAAGTCCACACCTAACTCTTTGCAACTGTCTCAGACTTTATTTCTAGCTTTAACTCAGATTACAGACGTTGATTTTAACTTCTGAATGATGACAAGCTATTCAAGCTGGAAGGTAATCCTAAATATTAGCTTAGAGACTAGATTTTTTACTACTGTAATTAATATTTCAATGGACAGCAGTAGGAACCATCTCCAACAGCTCTCCCTTATTGCAATAGTACAAAGAGAACTACAAATTATATGAAAAAAATAATTTTAGAATTTTGGCTAGTCATTTTTTTCCTGTGTTAAATTAATTTTTAATGCTTTGTTTAAAGGCCACTTACTTGAGAAAAAAAGCATTTCTAAAAAAGTAAACTTTACGTATTGCTACTTCAAAAAATAAAACTAAATACAGTTTCATTTTGATAAATCAATATATTTATTTGCACACCTGGCAAGCCACTGTGGACAACCACAGAGAATTTCTAAATGCAGTAAGACTGCACAGGAGTCCAAGCTGTGTTATTTTCTTCCAATTTTAAAGAAGAGATGCAAGACACATACTTCCCTCTCCCTGAAGTCCAGAAAATAACCACTGCTGAATTCCAGCTGTCCCAAAACTGCTCTTCCAGCTGGACTTAACAGCAAGTAATGCTACTGTAAGGCTACTTCTGTCCCACTCATCTGTTCAGACCCAATGGTATTTCACACCATGGACCATGAAATTTTCTGAAGGCAGAAAATGACCAGTTTGGTAGTTCAGAGCAGCCAAGTTTCATTAAAAAAAAAAAAAATCTGATTAGAGAGTAGTTTTTCTAATGAGAGCACCATATCTTCTCAAAACCACCACATGAGTCAATGAGGGACTGCTCTGCTTATCAGCCTTACATCCCAGTATTACACTTCTGGTACATTAATTCCTCTTCTTTGGGCCATCAACTCTTCTTTATGACTGAAAACTGTAAACATGGACCTCTCAGGCTGCTTCAGCTGTCACAGAACCAGCCTGAAGTGCATTCCAGAAGTTATCCACTTATTGTAAGGAAAGGTAAAGAGGTGAATGAAAATGAAATCTCCACTTTCAGAACCCACATTTCACCTGACCTGCTCACCTGCTGCACAGATTCATTCTCTTGCATCACTCCACACACACAATTCCTTCCTTTCCAGTTCCTGAGCAGCCCCCAAAAGTCAAGCAGTGAAGCAGGGGAAGGCCAGTTACTTTTAATTTGAAATATTGTCAGTTGGTTAACTATTCTGTTTTATTAAACCATCAACAGAAAAGCCTGTAAAGCAGTTCTGAAAACCAATAACTAAATGCAGGGTCTCCGAACAGAAAATACCATTTCAGTGGCTGTATAAAATCAGAAGTTAATTATAACTTCTCCACCTGTTTATTATATCCAGTATTACCACAGGAGGAAAAGGAGAAGAAGAAGGTAGGTAATAGGTAAACAGTGAAGTCCTGTCTGCATTAAAACCTGCCAAGACGCAGGTTCCTGAAGTTTCAAAACTGATTTGCAGAAATTCTCAATTTATAAAAACTACTTTATTTACCAGTACATAACTTCAGGTGTGTCACTGGTGTGACATTTTAGATAAAAACTGCAGTCTGAAAATTACTTAAATGAGATGCTTCACCTTGATCTGCCTTCTCATCCACAGAATACTTAAAGACCTTCTGAAGCTCTTCTGCTTGATTCCATTTGCTAAGACCTCTGAATTCTGCAGCCTCCTTCTGTGAGCAGTGCTGTGCAATTACTTTCTTCTTAATATCTTTCAGTTCTTCATAAGTAAAGTATTCCATCAACATTGGCTGAAAAACCTAAAGCAAAAGAACAGGGAAAAAAACAAGTCTGATGCTGATAAAGACAGTCAATAATGCTACACAGACCTCCCAACACAGTAATTCCTGTTTCAATTTCTCCCCAAGTATACCATGTCATATGTTAAATGAACATTAAGGACAGGACCATGGAAGTTTTGAGTTCCAACCCTCTGTTTGCTAAAAGGCCATAGTTCCAGACAAGTCTTTTAACTGTGTCCTTCAAAAGAACAGGGAAGCAATTAAAGTTGCTTAAACTATGCAACTTAGTGAGGTACTCACACAGAAGGCAAAGTGGCAAGGAAATAAAACATGAGAGAAGATTTCTCTTGGGCCAACTTCAGAAGATCTCCTCTCTCCAGAAGATGCTTCCCAGTTTTTGGATACCCATAAATCATCAGACTGGCAGTACTAGTCTATGCTTCAAATATAGGTCAGAGGCTTTCTGGGAGTGTCAGTTTGAGTCATAAAGCACCCGTTTCCAGGACTTCTTTTTCCTTTAAGTTTTTTTACACACCTCCATAAATAACTACCTGCTGCAGACAAAGTCTGGCCCCAGTGGACTACTGTTAACAATTTTTTAAAAAGGACCAGAGTTTCACCATAAATTTTCAATATATTCACTGTTTCAGAATGCGTCACTTTGCAGTCACAGCCACAGAACAATTACACCACAGTCCTGAATGCCAACTGGCCTAGTAATAAAAACACAGAATTGTGAAAAACATGAACCTCTAAACCCTTTGTCTCTATGCAGTCACCCCAACCCCCCCCAAAATGATATCAGCATAATATCTAAGGACAGTTTTTACCTACCTCCTCTTCCTCTTTCATATGAGGAAGGAAATCCCTGGTAAAAGCTTCCAATCTCTCTTTGAGCTGTTTCGCATAGTTTAGCTGTTCATATTCATTCTGAGAAGAAAGCAAAGATTTAACTATTATCTAATCCTGCCCATTCATTCAAGGGATGAACTGTTAAATAAACCAGGATTTCAAAGTAAAGCCCATTATGTCTTCCCCATGCATGCAGCATGTTTGCTCTATTTCACGGTAAGAATGTGTTCACTAACAAAGTTTCATGACAAGCTGACAGTCTGTTCTGACCTGTTAGTAGGCAGAACAAAGTATTCCCTTCCTGCCTGATTGCCATTTATTTTGTTATGAAGTATAAATTAACTTGTCTAATCACATTTCTGCTTTGGAGCAAAGACTGAAGGCTGCCAATCTACAGCCTCACCCAAAGTTCAAAGTAGTAACAGACTAAGCTAAGGTTCTGCATAAGAATTATTATATATATATTATATATAATATTATTATATTATATATATAATATATATTGCTATATATATAATATATATAAATATATTATATAGGATAAAGCAGTTCCACTTCACCTTTTCATTGCAAACATTTCACATTAATAATCCTACAATTCTAGCTTCCAAATTATAATCAGAATTTAGTCACACACATTCATCTTTAAAGATTCATTTCCAAAGAAAAGATGGAACTGACTTTTAAATGCTAAAGGTTAGACCAACCTCATCTGTCCCTTTACCTTGTTCTATATGCCAGTAATGAGAAACTGGTTCTGAAGTCTGCCCAGTAATTGCAACATACTGCAGTTCCTCATAGCTCTTACAGTAAATGTTGTTCTTATTTTCCAACTTGTACAGCATCAAAAAACCCTGACTACTATAAAAAAAAAGACTGAAGCCATCAGTTTAAATTAAGCACACTCTCAAAAAAAACTTAACAGTTAATGTGTATAGAGAGAAAGAACAACACTGGCATCTTATCAGAGGAGGTATAGCATTAAGTCAAGCATTAATTTCATCCTCTTCTTTCCTTTCCTTCATTTTCCATTTCATTAATAGAAACAAAACAAATTCTAAAGTTTGATATGCACAGGGGAAAAAAAAAAGTATTTGCAGGATTCTCAGCCTTAAAAAGTAAAATGGAATCAAGTGCATATTTAGTATTTTCTTACTGAAAATATGGACAACTTATACTTGAAATGAGATGTCAAATCATTACTGGAGACAATAGTTCTTAACAGTGTAGTAAGGGGGAATTGAGTTGGGTACCCCAGAAGAACACAGCACAATTCAAATAAGATTTTACTGGAGAAGAAGTTAACAACTTTAAGTTGAGAAAAAGCCAGCTGGATAAATAACATTTATAGTTTCTTGAGGACTGGAACATTAACAACATTACTGAGTAACAGATTACTGGAAGGAGTACATGACTCACTAACAGAATAAAACAATGCCTTTAAGTATGGTAATCATCTCCACTTATGACAAAAATACAATGCTATGTGCCACAAAAAAGATACTTTGGGTTTCCTTGCAAATTAATAGAAAACATTACTTCTACAGTCAGGAAATGTTCTGACCAATTAGCAGAGCATTCTTCATATTTGAAAATCCTGTGCTGTCTTTCCAAAATAACTCCAATTGTGCAGTGATGGACATCTGTCACAAATACACTAGTAAAAATTCTTTTCAGAGGTAATTTAATAACTATGATGAATGGCAGAAGAATTTCATGCCTATATCAAGCAACCAGAGATGTTTCTTCTTCCTCCTTAGTTTATTTGTGAAGAGTATCAAGAAAAGTTGAGGCAAACTAATGCATAATCACAGCATGCTTTGCTTAGGACACAAAAGCCCTTTTTATCATCCACTTACCTTGACATTCTTCAGCCCTTTCTCAAAGAGGCTGAGCATCTCTGATAGTTTGTTGTCTGAGTGCACATTGTACACCGTCCGGCTGCGTTGCTGCAGTAAACCAATGATACACTCATTTTCAATCTGCTCATGCATTTTAAATTCCTTGAATGTGGCATAAAGAGACTGCAGAAGAGCCCGAAAATCATTGTTGTTGGAAAAGTTGGTCTTGGAAAGCTAGGAGAAAAAGTTCACCAAAAAAAAAAAATCAATGAAAAATATAAAGGTCAAGTTAAATACTTAAAACTAAGTATTAGGTGCCTGGTACTCAGTGCTCCCATTACTTAAAAAGCTGAAAACAGGAAAAAATAAAAATTCAGTTTGCAATTCAAGCAATTCATTTCCAGGAGATAAAAAAGGAGTATTTAAAGCTTTTCCTTTCAATCTTGAAGCACAACACATAAAACATTAGAGATTCATGTGCACAGATAGGAATACACAAACTAGTGTGTGCCACTCTCCTGAGGAAAAGGACTTGGAGGTGTCAGCTGGCAAAAAAATCTAACATGAGCTGTCAATGGCCACTTGCAGCCCAGAAAGCCAACTGTACCTTGGTCTGCACCAAGAGAAATGTGGCCAGCAGCTCAAGGGAGGCAATTCCCCACCTCTGGTTCCACTCTTATGAGACCCCACCAGCAGGACTGGGGCCTCAATATTTGTGGGGTCCCCAACACAGGAAGGACATGGAGCATGGAGCTGTTGGAACAATAAAAACCACTCAAGCTTCTTTTGAAACTTTAAAAAAAACCTCACTATGCATGATTGGTTCACATATATGTATTTCCTCTTGCAGTTCATTAAAACAGTAAGCCACACTCAGATACTGTTAACTCCCCAAAATAAGTTAACAGAACAGTTTTACATTTGTTGTGCTTTATGAATGAGTATACTAAGGAATAGTAAGGATACTAAGGAATTTATTGCACAGTTCTCTAATTTCCAGAGGCAGCTATTGAACTCCATTTCTCACCACAGGCTTTGAAGGCAAAAAAAATGAACCTAAATCACTTGCAACTACAGAAGTTTAACATTGTATGCAATAATGGATAAAATATATGTCTAATCAGACAAATCCTGACTGCAACTGCTTAATTCCACATGAATGAACACAGCTTAAGAAAACAGCAAAGAAGTATGATAACTTTTTTAGGGAAGATCATCCTTGAGAGAATAATGCAGTTATTGTATTAGCTTTAAGACAACAATAAAATCAAAGATGCATTTAAGGAACATAAACCAATCTTGTGAAACCTTGAGATAAACAAATGCAGAAAGATTTCCTAATAGAAATCAAAGCAATCTCCCCAGCCTGGCATGTAACTGAGAGGCTTGGACTCTTTCTCAGATATTTGAGTCCATAGTAAGAAGGCACTATCACAAGCCCCTGAGCACACCTTTAGGGACATCCTATCCACAAGGAACACTGAGTCCTGCCAAGTGAATACAGACTGTATTAACTGTTAGAAAAGGTTTCTAATGGAGTGAGAACAAATCCAAACAGAAAAAAATTCTAGGTAAAACATTACCCTTTTTATATGCATACAGTCACCACTAGCAACATTATATTAAGACTTTGCTTTCCTTTGGTGAATGTAGAAATGTAGTATTTTTTCCATTCCTCTGTTTTAGCCCATGTACAGCTCAAAAATCATAGCCTACAGCACTATAAAAGAGTAAGCATTCTAAAAATAAGAATATTTTAATTTAATTAAGAACACAAGCCACTGGAGTATTTAAAAGTGTTTTGGATCACGAAGATTCCAGAATCTAAGGGTTTCACTAGGACTGGGATTCTGAGACACACACATACTTCTATACATCAAAATTAACCCTATTTACCTAGAACATCTTTTTTTTTTTTTCTTAAACAACAAACAAAGAAGAACCAAATGCACTTATTCATTCTGACATTGCATTACCACTTCCCAGCAACCACTGGGGGTGCAACTGAAACATGCTGGAAATCTGCCAAGTACTTATGCAACTCCCAGTCAGCCTTACATGTTGTATATGGGAGCCAAATTTTGCCATTATGAAATAAAAATAAAGAAAAATAAAGAAAAAAAAAACAATACTACTACTACTACTACTACTAATTTACTTAGCCTCAGCAGAAGTAGAAAAACAGGCAAAATAAAGAGCTTTCCCCCCCCCCCCCTCCTCGGTATCTTTTAGAGCAACTACTGACAGGTCATAAAAACTGTTGTTTGTGATGCACTGTGTTAAGATTTGAAGCATGAATTTTTAAGCATGTGCCACAATACCCTGGTTCTGAACACCATTTCTATCCTGTGCTAAGCTCAGAGACTGCAGTACACAGAGCAAGGGTACTAGATGAAACTACAGGCATAGTTTTTCCACAGAGAAACACAGAAATCAGCCTCTCTCAGCTCCAGCCATTTGGAATTCAGACTTAATTAATGGTAAAGTTTGCTTTCTAAGAGGTTTTATTCCTCTTGATCGAGGACTGTCCCAAAATAGTTCATTATTCCCATAAAGAAACACCTCAGTCAGTCCCCAAAGTCCCTTTTCCCCAAGAATCCAATTTTCTCACAAATTAGTGGCATTTTGATGGATGTAAGAACATACATAAGGCTTCTGAAGTGTGTAACAAGGTTAGACAAAACTTTTACTTTGCTGTTGAAGTTTTTACTTTGCTGTAAAAAAAAAATACACAAAATTGTTTTTTTTTTTGTTTTGACACAAAATAGTATCTTCTCAGCTTCCTGACTCAAAATGTTTCAATACTCAAACTTCTGTTGAACCCACAAATCTGAAAGAAAAATAATCTATTTGTGGATGCAATTTAAGAATTCCTGCTATAAATGTTACAGAAGCCACTACAGCATGAAACAGTTGCATATTTGCCTCTGCCACTGAGGCCTCCAGCAGATATCCAAAGGATTAGGAACTACAGAGAGGATATTGAAGTTAAATGACTGTGCTTGAATCAGCAATTGGTACATTAAAAAGGTCAGCTAAAGATGAGGAAAACTGGCTTTTCAGAGGACAGGTAGCCTAGCAACAAAGTCACTTGGTCAGATCTGTAATTTCATTACCAGGACTGATGAAGTCTCATGATGAGGGACCAAGACTATTAACAGGCTGCTTCACTCCAAGGTCCACTTTTCACCAGGTCTACACATGGAAAACTAGAGTAGGAGCTTAGTGCAAGAAAAAAAACATCACCCTTCAAATTTGAACAGAGAATCCAAGGGAACAGCAATGGGGAGGAAATGGGTTGTATTATGGATATTTGCTGACTGGTAAAAAACACATGAAGCACAGGGCATGGGTGATCCCTGAGCAGGCTTACAACACACAACACTACACCAATTATCACAGCCACAGGTATCAGGAGCTACCTGGGAGCTTTCTGCTTTTCTGAAGACATTAAACAACTAAGTTACAACACAACTATTTTTCTATTTGACATGCAAACTTCAGGAGCAACCACAAAAGAAAGTCATAGTGCCTCATAAAGGCTCATGAAAGTTCAGAATTATACAAAATCCCAACAGCCTGAGCAAGAGGCCAAAACAGCAGCCAGTCAGTCACACTGCAAATTCTGTCTGAAGCACACAGACTGATGCAGGTGTACTAAAAAGGAGACAGGAGCTGTTAAACTCAGTGTTATTATTTATTAAAAACCAAACAAACAAAGCCAAACAACCACAATAACACCACACATCAACTTTATTTCATGTAAATGGGGAGGGTACATCAGTAATCCAAGGGCCTCTCTGGTGCCAAGCAGTGAAGGTCACAAAATCACAGAATGGTTTGAGCTGGAAGAGACCTTAAAGTTCATCCAGTTCCAAACCCTCTCTCTCCATGGGCAGGGACCCTTCCCACATCCAAGTCCCATCCAGCCTGGCCTTGAACACATCCAGGAATGAGGCATCCACAACTTCTTCAGGCAACCTGTGCCAGTGTCTCACCACCCTCACACTAAAAATTTCTTCCTAATGTCTAACCTAAGTCTCCCCTCTTCCAGCTTAAAACCCTTACCCCTTGTTCTGTCACCGATTAAAAAAAATCCACTAATTCCATTCTTCCTTGTTCCTTTGTTGAGGGAAAAAAGTAAATAAACAAATCACTTGAGGTTTAAAAAAAGATGCCCAGCAAATTATGCAATTATTAAAAAGCTATGCTTGAAAAATCTTTGTAGTTCAGTCAATGATTTACCAGTTTTAGGTGAGTGTCCGATCCCTCTGAACTACAACAGAGGAGCTAACACAGTGGAGATGAATGTAACAAACACTCTTCCATACATTAACTTATCATTTTATTTGAGTGCTTCAAGAACACAATGACAATACTGGCAAGACTAACTAACTGCTGTTTATACAGTGCTTCATGTTCATTCAACTGAAGGTAAATCTACATTTAACGCTTCCATCTCCCTCATGCTTTTAGTGCTTTCACAAAAAAAGAAACTTTCTGTCAGATGAAGACAGGTATTCCTATCCAAAATGTTGCAACTAAATAGGAAAGCACAAGACTGTTAATTAAATCACTAAAAAAAACCCAAACAAAAACCTCAGTATTACTTGGTTTCTGGAAGCATTTTACATATGTGCCAATATGGAAAAATGTCTGCCTAGAAGAAGAGAATTAATTCTCCAGGAATGTCAGTTTACAGTGAGTAAACTGAAACAGTTATTTCATAAATATCTATGCCAAAAATACATTTAGTAACTGGAAAGGGCTGCTTCTTCCTTAAAAACATCCAAGCATACAACTAACCAGCAAGGAGAAAGTAGCAAACAGGAAATATCAAGGAAAAGAAGTATGCAGCTCTTATCAGACTAGCACAGCAATAGGTGAAAAAAACAAAACAAAACAAAACAAGCCAAAACAAAACAAAAAAACCAAACCAAAACAACAACAGCTACTAGCCAGCTACAACTTTCAAATCTTACATTTTTAGATATTATAATTTCATACACATAGCACTAAAATTGAAAGGTCAGAAACTTGGACTCTGCAGAAATATATCTCAATTTTATGAGCAAGAAAATGGAGCAAAAATGACCACTGTAAGGAGTGCCTGAGTCAACATCAAGAGAATAGTTTCATGTTATGCTTAATCTGCTGTAATTTAGGGGATGAGGGAAGAAGCATCCAGAAGCAGCAGCTCTGCCCCTGCTTCCAGCTGTACTTTCCTCCTACTTCCCTTGGAATATGCTCTAGCAATTACACAGCTGCATTTAGGGTATTGATCCAGTAAGAAGTTTTGCCTTTTTTAGTGGCTTCATTTTTCACCTAGTCAGTGTGCCAGTCTGACTGAGAGCCTGCAGTGACACCCACTTCCAGGGAAGGTCTTAACTTAGGAATCCACAACAAGAAGTTCAGTTTCTATTCTTCCCAAGGCAGAAGTGTAGTGCCAAGATAGCCCAGCAAAAAGGATGAGTGTCCTCTCATAGTGTCACCTGCTGTTTGGTTTGCTCTTTTATGTAGAAGTACTGAAGGTGAACAGTAAAAGGATTAACTAAACTATTCCATGCTTCAGCAGTTTGGATTCATGAGGGCTTAAATCAGAGGAGTCATACAGGTTTTTTGCTCTGGGTGTTTTCTTGGCTGTGGGTCAACACAAAATGATAATATTAAGTACAGCAGTCGGGAAGGACAGGATCTGACAGAACTTAAGAAATCCAGAACTTTCAAATGCCCATCTGTCATCTTCTCAATATAATCCAGTCCTCTGTGTAATCTCATCAGTTGTTTTGCAGCCTAACTTAAATCTTGAAGTAGTTTGGTTTTGTTTTTCTTCTTTTTGAAAGGCAAAACCGAAACAACAAACACTGTATTAACTCAAAGATTAAGACAGAAAAAAAATTGGTTTTCAAAGAGCACAGGCAACAGAGCAGGTAAAATCTTGTGCTCTCTGTATTTTGAAACATAGAGGGAGGTCAAGCTGATAAAGACAATCACAGTGGAGGTGGAAACAAACTGCTGTATTTCACTTTTATTGGAGTATTTGATAAAATTTGCTTTCACTCCATACACAGTTAACACTATCTAATCAACACCTGTGGATCATTTTTTTTAGTCATGAAGGGCTTTTTACAAAGAGACATATGGGACTGACTGTACCAAGATCCCCAGTGATGTAGTTGTTGTGACAGATCCCCTTGGGGACTGTAGCAGAAAGCACAGCTCAGGAAGCACCAGTGAAAATCAGCTGAGCCTCCTCCCCCATGTCATCTCCACTAGTGCAGGTCCACCAGGGATGAAAGGACACAAGCTGCCACTGGGTCTGCAGTAATAAACCCAACAAAACATTTAAGAAAAATCTAAGGATATGAAAGAAAAGATCCTCAAATGAAAACATGGTGAATGCTTGCAATGATGCTGTTATTTAGGTATCTGTGTCACAGTATTTCTCATACACATTCTAGCTGTGGTAGAATTTCCTTTTTGGCCTTTTGGCCTTCTGTCAGGATGTATCTACAGTCCCAAGAGTAAAAGAACTGCAGCCTCTAGGCTCCTCTCCACTCTCCCACTGCAGTAAATAGCAAGCTACAAACACAGCAAAAAATGTGTGCAGCAGTTCCACTGCAATTTCCTTACATATCTGATGGTAGGCACTGGAAAAATTCACCATTCCAGCTTAATTCATCTTGGACACTAACTGCAAAAACAAATAAAAAGCCAAGCCTCTCAAGAATCACAGATGAGCAAAGAATTAAATTTACTTAATCAGCTAAAGCACATTCTAGGATAGCTGCATAAAACGAGTATGAACACTGCTAAACACTAATTACAGTCTCTAGTGTTTTAGAAGGCGCCCCTGTATTATTTTTTTGTACTACAGAGTCAAAGAGAAAAAATTATTGTCACTTAAAGCAGAGAAGGGCACAGGTGGTTACTACTGCTCTCCAGAGAAGGCTGGAGGAAAGGACGAAAGGTCAGTGGAACATGCAAAGGGTCAACAGAAAACTTTTCCTACAACTAGGACAGCAAAAATATGTGCTAAGCAATTACTTGGAAAAAACACTTCTACGGTGTCTGGCACAAGAAAATACACTCCGGTTTTTCTTATGAAGATAAAAGAGAAACACAAAAGGGCAAAGCAGCTCATAGGTAAGAAAAAAAAATAGGTGTTTTGCTAGACAAAAAAAAAGAAGAAACAGTCAGAAGGCTTGAGTTGGCAACGAAAGGTAAGAGCATCATGAAGAAGGGAGCAAAGCTGCAGGTCTGAAGAACGTCACTTAAAATTCTGAACATGTTTTATCACTACTGTCCTCCATTTCAGACATCCTTTGACACTTTTCTTAAAATGCATTTACTTTTAAATGTAGACATTTAAAAGACACTGTCCAGATTCATCTTCAAAATTCTCTTCTGCATGAAAAAGGAATTCAAAGGTGTTATTTCCCAACAGATAGAATAAGAAGTTATTGAACTATTCAGCATCCAAAAGCTAAGATGGAAAGCCAATTGGCAGAGTCCCTGATGAAATACTCAGAGGCAAGGAAAGTAAATTGCTCATTTGCTTCTGGATGCTAATGAGGAGGGAAGGAATTTCCTTCCATCTTCTGCCTGCAGGGATAGTGCAGCCCATGGTTTGCAGACTTACTAGCACCAAGCCTCCTAAGTCGCTGTTTATTCATTCTAAACATAGGTGAAGAATGTTAAACATGCTACAGAATGGTAATTGTTAATAACCAGATACTATGAATTTCTAATTCAGACATATATTTGAAGCAGAGATAGAAAATTAATGACAGTGTACCAAAATACAGAAAAGGCATTTCAAAAGTAGAACTGATATTTGTTGACTAGATACAGAAGACTTATCTTCAAGAAATACTTCTGTTCAAGGACAGCAAGAAAGAAAAGCACTAGATTTTCTCTTTCAAAGTCAGAATGTTGATTACTTGTCTATTTTCTTAAGATTTAAGTCCTCCTGGCTGCCATGAAAAGTGTAATAATAATAAGGACACCTAATTCCCTGCCCACTGCTTTACAACGTCAATTCAACTTAATTGAGCAGTATTTTTCACTCCTGAAATGGTTCATCTGCAATATCCTCACTGTAAGAGCATCACAAATTTAACACATGAAAGCAATTAATTCTCTTCATCACAGGTCAAAGCTTGCAAGGAACAGAAACAACTGAACCACAACTGAAGGCTATTAAAACAGACACCAAAGTGCAAGAGAAATGCAAGGTATCAAAAGAAACCATTCCTGGGATATAAAGAGAGGAACTTTTTAGCCTTATCTAAATATTGAAAAAAAATCCATCAAAAATCACCAAGAACTTAACAGTGCAGGTAAGTAGAACAGAACAGCATAGAGACATCAAACAAGCAGATCTAGGGTCACAGAAAAACAGGAAAAAAATCTTTGTACTTATATAAAAGAAGAAG
This sequence comes from Phaethornis superciliosus, assembly GCA_023637945.1. NCBI lineage: Eukaryota > Metazoa > Chordata > Aves > Apodiformes > Trochilidae > Phaethornis > Phaethornis superciliosus. The sequence continues at coordinate 6,190,381 of JAJQWJ010000005.1, forward strand.
AGGGATATTTTAAGACAACTGTTTAACAGGAAAGGCAGAGATGACAACAGCAGAATTAAATGTCTTTACTCAAGTCTTCATAAGGAAATTAATTAGGAAAAATACTTATGTAGATTAATTTTTAACAAGGAGTCAGAAGTATAAGCTAGAAAAGAAAAATACTAGTTAAATATTTATACATGTTCAATGTACTCAAGTCAGCAGAACATGACAAAATTGATCTTAATTTCCTGGAAGAACCAGCCAGAGTAATTGCTGAACCATAAGAAATAACTGCAGAGATCTTTTACAGAAAGGTGAGATCAGAGAAGACTGAAGTCGGGCAAAAAGAATGTAGATGTTTTTGATCAAACACCCAAACATTTCACAATAAAGCTGAGCTATTAAAGCAGCTGTTTACTTCTCCAATGGTTAAGCCCTCTTCCCTCCTCCCATGCCTTCAACCTGGTTCTGGAGCTTGTCTGACTTCTTAGTGAGCCAGTTTAGTGAATCACTTTTCACTTCAGTGTGCTAGATGCCAGATGAACATCAAGGGGTCATACAAGCACAGAGGATATCATCGACAATTAACCCTTCAAGCAGCAGATAATTATTAGATCTACTCAGTCACAGTGGGAATTCTCACGCTAGGTTTGAGAGGCAGACAGAAACCCATGAGAAAAGTCATCAGTCGTGGATAACTGCATTACAGTGTTTAGAACAGGACCACTTTTCCTAGTCCTTTCTGAGAGCAGCCAAAATTTCCTGAGTAATTCCATAATACAAAGATCTGAAAATGTAGTCTTTAGCTTCAGCAGCTCCACAAGATAGCAGGAAGCTTGAAAACCCATAGAGCTATTGCCAAGTGTTTTTTCTTTGGAGAAGGCCCAGCCAAAATTTAACTGCAGAGTGTATCTAGACCGGTCTGCTACTTGAGCAGCCCTCATCTTGAGGCTAATGAACTAACAACTGGACAGCTCAGATTTGTTTGGAAAAAAGAATCTGATTTCCTTTTGATAAGATAACCAAACTAAAGAGGAACATGAGACATGGTACAGGGCATATATTTACTGGTTTTGATACTTTTTTGCCTTACAGCAGACTAATCCATTCTACAGGAAACTGCAGGGTAGCTCAAGCACTTGCAAATGAGGCTCTCAAGCTGTAGCTACCAATGTTTCCCATCAAACCACAACGGGATTTTCAACACACTATCAGTCAAAATCTATGCTGCCTCCTGACAGATGGGAAACTTTCAGCCACAGCTGGGAAAGCAGGAAAGCTGGGAATGTGAGTGGTGCATCCTCCAGTGCAGGAAACAAGATCATAATGCAACAACAGAAACAGTCTCTGCTGGACACAGACATTTTGACTTTGCTAAGTGCATACTTCTAAACACATGACAGTAGTCTAATGACAAATATAAAAGGAAATTTTAGTATCAGCCCTCAGAGAAGCACAGGATTGTAGAGAAGCACAAAGCAAGTATATATGCTGCTGCTAAAAAAAAAAAAAAGCAACAGAACAACAAACTCTGCAAAATAACACATCCAAAACACATCTGCTCTACTGAACATCAGCAGTTTCCCGTTCTGCACAGCAGATTTCAGTAAAACACAGATATAATTAGGCTGGGGTTTCACACTAATTTAGTTGGTGGTTGTCACAGTCTCACCCTCTGCCTCACACTGGCTCCTCTACCCATCTGACCAGGGCTTGCTGGCAGCACTACCCTGCTTCTGGAGAAAGATGGTTTTTTTCTGCCAGCTTAGAGTCTCCCTGAGTAACTTTAAGTGCTGATGGGATCAAGGAAGTCCTAACAGCAGCAGTCAGACAGCTACAGCTGCTGGATGAAGGCAGCTTAGTCCTGACAAAATCAACAAGTACACTGAGGTATGGATCCATATGGTGAGGCAGAATGAATCTGTTTGCTTAGGCCAGGAGAGAGAGAAGCAAGATGGAGGAACGTGGCTATAGTTGGCAAATAGGCAGAAGATCTTTCTGAAAATGCAGAAGGGTTCACTAGAGATAGGAAAACAGAATCTGCTCTATTTGTAGCAAAGATGATGTAAGGCATTAGGGGAAGCATTTTAGCTAGAAAGCCTGCCTGCTGTAGCACTCCACTACCTACATGGAGATAGAGGGCTCAAAGAATCTATCACCAGAGTAGGTGACAGATTTGACAACTTTGTGGGCAGAATTTTAGTTATTCTCATTATCCAAGCCCAGGGCACTGTGCACAACACAGGTAAAAATGTCATTTAAGAATGCAGCAAACACATGGCAAAATCTCTTCCAGTAACAGTTAAAAAAGAAGGATAACTTTGTTAATGCACCAAACATCTTAAATGTCCACTTCACTGATCAGTCTCCCATCAAGTCCTGGATGAACAAAATAAACTGAGTCTTTCTGTCCTAAAAGGAGTACCTACATACTTTACCTATCAGATACATTTGTTCCCCTGAAAAGTAAGGCACAGATGTACCCATTTCACCCTTGCTAACACCTCATAGAATTTACTAAATTCAGCTCCCTGATAGCAACTATATTGGAGTGTACAGGAAACATAAGGAACGGCAAGTAACATCTAACTCACAAAATTAAAGACCCTTAAAGACCCTTCAAGAACAAACTAAATTTCTGAAGAGCATGGCTTCAGAGATTATAATTGCCATGTAAGCAGATGAGTCTTATCAGTTACAGCATCTAAATGACACAAGAAAATTAAAGTTCAGAGAGTTTTTTCTGATGCAACACTGGTATTAGTCTAATACAAAGGTCACAGGTCAGACAGTCTGCAAGTTCACGGGGTGAAAAGATGCAAAATTTAATACTTTTTAAAAAATTCCATTCATTAATCTTTGTGTTTCTCAAAGAAAAAGGAAGTAAGCAAACTCCCATACATTTAATTTTAATTTTTTTTTTTTTTTTTTTTTTTTTTTTTTGAAAATGAGATATTATGCTCACTGCACACTGGGTCACATTTGCCAATATTTAGGAAAATCAAGCATTCCTGCCCAGGCAATTTTACTTTTATCAAGTCATGGTAAATTTAGCCCAAACTTTGTGAGAGGCTCAATAAAAGTGACAGAAATGCCTCACCAGGATAAAACCCAAGTGACTACAGTTTCTGGAGATTCAAACAAAATCTGTTCAGCTGCAGTCAGCAATACATTAATACTGTTACAGGGAGTCAGGGGCAGAAGAGTCTCAGGTGTTTGTTTCCTTTCATGTAAAATCCACTCTTGTTAAGGCATCAGCAAGTTTCATGCCACCACCAAGTAAACATAAAATTAACTGCAAACACACTAGGAGGTAAAAGGAAAGTGAAAATACATACACCAGATCTCACCTAATTCCCCTTCCAGCCCCTCTGCTCAGCCTGTTTAGTTAACTAACCCAGCAAAACACTACTCACTTTTTCTTTACTTAGTAGCATACTGAACAGACCCACCCGAAGGGACCTGGTGAGCCCCAGAGCAATACAAGGTGGGAAAGGAAAAGAGGGAAAAGAAGCACGAACCCCACTATCTTTTGGCACCAGTCAGCTATTAGTAAGCTATGAGACTGTCTCTCAGGAAACTTCACCCTCTTTTTAAATGCCTGTTAGCCAGGTTGGTTCTCCAAACAGGCATTTATACCCAGAGATGGGAGGCATCACTTTCTGAGTGCTTTCTTTTAAGTATTACCCTGAAACCCTTCCATAACAACCCAAGCTGCTGATGCAAAGTTTGACTCCCCAGCCCTAGTTACCGACTACCCTGCAGCAAGAACAAAAATTACTTTTGTCCACGGGTAAATACTATATATGCATTTAAATAATTAAAAACAACCTACCTAGGGTTACCTTTAACCTACTCGGCGCTTCATTTAGCAATTAATTTAACCTACTCACCGCTTAATTTAACAAAAAAACCACGGGGTTTGCTGCCTGCACCTTTCCTCAGCACCTCCGGGACCCAGGGGCACCCCACTCGTACCCTCTCCTCACCCAACCTGGGTGAAACCTTTTCCCGGCAGGAAATCCAGGGAAGGGAAGGGGAGAGGGGCCGAGCACCGGTGCTCCCCTTCTCCCGGGCCCGGAGAGAGGGAAGGCGGGCGGAAGGCGTGGTCCCCGCTCCTGGAAGAGAGAGATCGGGACACCCACCCCGGCGAGGAGAACCCGGAGCTGGGCCTGAAGGGTACGATGGAGTAAGCGGCATCACCATCCCCGCCACTGGCAAGCGGGAAAAGAGCCGGAGCGACCGGCAGCTCCCTCAGCAGCTCTGAGGAGAAGTTACCGGCGGGAACCGGGTCTGCTGACAGCCGCGCACTCCCCAAACCCTCCCTTGCCGACTAAAGGCGGGGGAGGAAGCAACCCTCTCCCTCCCACCCCGTTACCTTATCGCAGTAGAGCCCTACGAGCTGCTTCATCCGCCAGTGGGGAGCGGAGAAGACATCCACCTCCTCGGGGAAAGGAGCCATGTTGTCCCCATAGAGCCCCGCCGCGCCCGGCGCTGGCGGCGCTGACGGCGGCGGCAACACCCGCCCCGCGCATGCGCAAATGGATCCCGCCCTTCCCCCGCGGGGTGCGGCGTGAGGCGGGGAAAGGGGAAGATGGCGGCGGGGGTGTCCTGAGGAGGGGGGGGGGGATGGGAATGTGTGGCAAATACCCCGGGATCGGGGTGCCGGTGTGGGGGGATTTATCCCTTTCTTCCCCGAGGTGTTGTAGGGCTGCTCCGGGGTTGAGAAGCCGGGCTGCAAAATGTCACGGTTGGGGAGGGGAGGGGCTCCCGGTCTGTCGTAGCCGTCTCCATTCCCAGCGAGTCACCTTGTAGGCCGTGGGCACCGTTTTTATGCGTTTAAATTGATGTGCGAAGGAATTCCAGGTTGCGTTGTGCAATGGAGTGATGAAAACTCTCCTTTACCGCAAACTGAGGAGATGACAAAGTGGGGAATAATAAACGGTGTCGGCAGAGGAGGTGTTTTCATGAGGGAGGAGGTGTATGTCCCAGGCTGGGCTGCGGCAGGGTATCTGCACTCAGTTTTCTGCAGCATTTGTGCTGGTTAAGCTGAGAGAAATCCTGCGTTGCTTTTAGCATCTGAGACAAAAGGAGCAGAACCAGCAGCCTTTGGTATTCATCTACCCAGCCAACGTTTCAGAAATAGTTGGAAGCACTGACAGAATTGAGTGTACACATCAGTTTGACAAAAGGTGTGAGTGTCAGCCAACATGGCAATGTGTGGTAAATGTCCCCCAAAAATCCACTGTCAAAAGTAATACAAGCAGCAGACCTTTCTGAAAACTATTCCTGTAAAAAAAAATGTTGCAGGTATTAAACAGATTAAGAGCTGGCTAATTTATAGATACAAGCATCGAATTGTTGCCAGATTGAAATATTCCAAGCAAAAGCACATGTATTTTTAGTCCTGCATTCCTCAACGTGATGCTTGGGAATGAAATGTGAAATTGTTGCTGGTGGTAGACAGTAAATTGAGAAGGAGAGATCATGAAGTGAGGGTTATCTAGCTCACTCTCTGCTCAATAATCTTTTTATCTCTTTATCTAAGGAAATGAGGCTTAAGCAATTGCAGTGTTGGGTGTTTCCTTTTACACTCGTCCTTTCAACCTCCAAGGACTTCTGAACACCATGACCTGCTTAATTGTATTTCCCAATATGTACCAATCTTGGAAGGTTAAATTCGTGCAAGTTCAGGGAAAACAAACAAAAAGCAAAACAAAAACCCAAACCAAACAAAAAACAGTTCCACAATGAGAGAAGAAAACCCAAGCAGAGGTGGTATGCAGCTGGGCAGGCAGCACATAGTTGCATTTACTTGCCCTGGCTTTGGGTTTGTGCATTCCTTGCACAGAGGGTGTATCCTGGTGTGTAAGGGAGTGGCTGAGACTTTGGGTCACTGCTCTAGGTAGATGATTTATGCATTGAAGACACAAAGCTGCAAGAAACACTGTTTGCTGAAGTTCTTTGCCCACAGAGGAGCTTGTGAATATGAACAATTCCAAGGTCAGATTTCCAAGCATGAAGTTGGACAGATTTGGGGTTATTCTATCAGCAATCCATGGCTGAGTCATAATAGGGGATTAATAATGTTCCCACCTGCTACACCTCCCTTCTGCTGAAAGTTAACACTCCCATCTGGTAGAAAAAACAAGAAAGAACATGTTTGTTCTCATCTTCCTGGGCTTCACGATATAAACAGACTGAAGTTCATGGTTGTCTGAGTTACTCTTTCAGTTTGTGAACTAGAGATCTCCAGAACAGATATGCTGCCAATTTTGCTGACTGCTTCATGGGCAATAACCTCTTCTAGGAGAGAAGGACAGTGATCTTCATCCAGCATGAATTGCCAGAGCTTGGGAGCAAAATGGACAGCCAGGTTGTGGCAGTTAAGTCCAATACTTGAAGGCAGAGTGCCTGACAACGGGATTAAAATACAGAATTTTTCATGTACAAATAATGGGAAGATTTCGTTGTTATCTACAAGAAATTTATACAGGGAGAAGATTTCTGGGGGTAGAGTCTTCATTAATGTAACAGAAAAAGACATAAGGAGATTCAGTTACTAGAAGCTAAAGGTAGACAAGTCCAGGCCAAAGCTAAGTCAAAGGTTTGACTCTCAAGGCTATCATACCATTGGAACAATTTTTGTCTGGAAGTGTGTTTGTTGAGCCATCACGCAAAGATTTAAATCAAAACTAAAAATAACTTAGAAATGGCTGTGTTGAATGAGATCATGAGGTTTGTCTGGTCCAAAGTTGGTTTTGGAAGTTGCCACTAAGGAAAGGGAGCTCCACAGGGGATGAGGTAAAATTCCATCAGCTGTTGGATTTACTTTTGTTTGCTCTGGGATGGTGTCTCATTTTTGGAGAACACCACTGAGCAGGACCTACATCTTCTTTCTGAAGTCAATAAGTCCTAACCTGGTGGGTCCTTGGAGAAAAGCCTTTTCAAAACTTCATATCTCTCTTCATGTCTTTTTGGTTTAGACTGTCCATTTTAAGCAGAAATTTTATTTAGTCTTGCTGGTAAAATTGGTGACAATTTCTGCCTTTTTCTATGAAAATCACATCAGTGTTTCATCTGGTTTCTCTTAGCCCTGAAGTTACTGAGCCAAATTTGGTGGCAGCAAAGTTGATAATTAAACAAAATAAATAAATCATTGACTTGTGTTGGTTATTACCTTCTCTAATCCTAAACCCAAAGTAGTGACTAATAATAATTTGATTTACATGCCTGTGCCCTACCACCCTGGCTTTCTTTCAGAGAGGTTAGAAAGAGAAACTGGGAGAAAAAAAGGATCAGACTAGTAAGTGTACACATTTGCACAACTAATTGAGCACAATATTATACATGGATTTCTGGCTAAATCTCTTTTTCCTGAAGACTCTGCTGCAAGTATCAAGCCAACTCCTGATCTTTCTATCACATTTGCAGAAGTCCAGGACCAGCTGTTTGCTGAGTGGTTAGCAAGATTTTGCCTCCAGCAAAATTCATCAGCTGAGTACCAGCACATCAATGGAAGCATGAGACTATATAAATAATAAAGAGATACATTCACCAAAGCATGGAGACTACTTAATAAAAAAAAGAGACCATCATGTGCCTCAGTAATGTGAGTTCACAAGCAAAATAAGCTTGAATTTTTTATTTTTTTTAAAGAAAAAAAAAAATAAAGTACTGTGGCTGTATTTGCAACAGTGTATACCACAGAATATTTAAGCTGAATATAAGATTAATTGGTGCTGTTTGATGATCTAACAAAGTCCTTACAGAAAAGAAGTTGGAGGGAGAGTGAGAGCAAACAGAAGTTATAAAGATTCTTCAGTGCACAGGAAATACATCTTAATCTTTTTGGTTCTTGTTACAACTGATTGTTGCTTCCAAAGAGGTTCATAAATGAAGAAGACTTTAAAACACATATTGTTGCACAAAAATGTTGCTGTCAGTATCCAGAGAAGCCGTAGGAAAAGAGTTGACCAAAACCAGAGTTGATCCAAGATCACCTGAGATTTTGGGTACTCAAGCAATCATTGGTATGCAATTATGCTTTACCTACATAGTTAAATATTATTATTTTTGATCTTGATGTGTATTTCAGCATTTTTTTTAGCCACTAGAGAAATATTTGCAAAAAAATAAGTATATAGCCCTTTTAAAATTAAAAGAACCTGGTTTAAAATATGTTGTATGTTTAAAGTATGTTTGTGATGTTTTAGGAACATACAAGTATAGCAATGAGAATTCAGAGAACATAAAGCATCATAAATCTTGAAGTGGTCTGGGGTTTTTTTCCTCCTTCCTGAAGTACACTGTAATTCTGCTCAGTTATCACCAGGTGGCAATGTCATGAGCGTAAAAGTCTCGTTTTTCTGAAGTGGGCAACAAGTTAAACACGAGGAAGTGATGTATTTATCCCTGTGCTGCAATCGTTCCAGGAAATAGTTATATTGCAGTTCCCAGCAAGATTCAGATTTCCGTCTAACTTTGTCTGTGGTGGACAGATCTACAGCCAGTATTGCAACTATTAAATGTCAAGCCTCCAGTTTTCCATTTAAATTATATAATTTAAATCTCTTTTCTTCATTCCCCCCCGCCCCCCCTCCTTTTCCCTATTTTAAGAACATGGGTTGTCAAGAATTCATGATGAAGAGCCCTTTTTTGTCTCTCCTGCTTGTCTCCATTCTGATTATAAACAGCTGCTCAGAAGTGCAGGGAAGGAAATGGAAAGGTGAAGGTACAACGAAAAACCTGGAAAGTATTGTCACTGGGAGATGCTATGAGTATATTAGACTTGTGAATCCTGCTGTTGGGTAAGTTTTTGCTTGTCTGCATTATTTATTTTTTTTTTATCTTCAAAATTTTTGTTAATCAGAAGCCTGATGTTTTGTTTATAGCCATGAAAGTGATCCTTTGGAAGCCAATGTACTTGTAGATGTCTGGAAGCAAAAAAAAAAATAAAATAAAATGCACCTTGATGCATTTCATGTTAATAAAAGCAGTGTAATCAAGGCAAGAGTTTTACCTTCTGCTTTTTATTTCACGTTTCTCCTCCCCTAGTGCCACAGTGTTCTGTAAGGAGGATACAAGACAGATGTGGGTGGGATGGTATTTCTGAAGTACCAAATCTGACAGTGCTCATGTCACTGCTTTATTTTGCATGCCTTGTGTGTCAGGTCATATAAGAGGAAAAGCAGCACACTTTAAAACTGTCTGGTGGTACTGAAAGAGACTGTTTAGTTCATCCACCTGAAAAAATCAAGTAGGAATCAAGTGCTTAAGTATGATTCTCCATGATCTTTCAGTGTGTCAGTCACACAGAACTGGACATAAGACACACTTTGCTCAAAAGGCCCCTTTTCCCCCCTCTTCCTTACATTGTCTGGGCATTCATAAAAAGGAAAAAACTAAGGACAGTCTCAGAGTTCAGTTGTTTATTCTGCCACTAAATCTTTTCCTGATAGTTTGAAGAGGTATTTGCAGAGGGGAGCTGGCTGGGTTCCTGCAGCACTGAACTGTGGTCATAAACCCTGTCAGATTATGTTGCACAATCTCAGCAAATATGACCTCCATCCCCCAACCTTTGCATTTGCAGTTCCTGATACAAAACAGGAAAATGCAGGGCTGAAAACAGGTTCCTGGCTTATAACAAAGGTAAAACAATGTGTTTCTTCCTAATAACAGTTTTAATTCATCAAAAACATTCTGGTTCAAGTGCCTCATGAAAGAAAATCATCCTAATGCCAGTGACATGGAACGAAAATTTCAGCTGAACATTTTGAGTTTGGCAAATTTATAAACACATCACAGTGGAAAGTTGCAGGAAACTGAAACTGTAGATTTCAACACACCTACAATATAATATATAACATAAACTGCTAAAAATGAAATATTTTAAGAATTGTGTAGGTATATGAAGTCTGGTCTTCCACGAGGCTCTAGATAGGTAATTCCTGTTGCACTTAGGAGAAGTTACTTAATTTATATCTGAATCAGGACATGGCTAAATAATACAATACACTTAAATGAGCAGCAGAAAAGATTGTTACTGTGGAAATGTTAAATTCATCATTAACTGATTTGGGCTTTTAGAAATGTAAATACAGTGTTCTTGAAAGTATTTCTATGTCTCATGTTCATGACAGTTTTGTGGTCTAATGAATTCCTGTGAAATTTTCCTAATTCTACATTTGAGAAGTCTGAACACATTGATTGAAGTATGCTTACTCAGAACAGTATGAAACCAGGCTGGACATCTGAATTAAGGCTTAGGATGGCATTACAAAAAGAAGAGATGCACAGTTCATTTCACATAATGTGGTTTTTATTCTTTCCCTTATATCTATAAGCAAATAGTGTGATCTAAACAAAACAGAAATCTCATATTGCACAGGTGCAAAACAGATATTCTAATTATTTATAACCCTTTCTGTTTATTGTCTGTCTCTTAATTGCCCCCAGGATAGCTTTTACAGAGGCATAGCCACCTGGATAGGTTTTGTTTCTAAATTTATGTGCAATTAAGTGTAATTTAAAAAAAATACTTTCCTAACAGGAAAGAAGCTAGCAAAGCATGACAATGCTGGATAGCAATCTCACTTTGTAAACTGTACCTTCTAAGATATTTGTTGAATTACTATGTATTTCTATTTTTTTGTGTATTTCTATTTTCATTGCTGCTACTTCCTTATCTGCTTTTGTTACCAGTCAGGAAAAGACAAAACCTCTAAGTTCTTCCTGGGTTGCAAGTTTTCTACCACCCTCACCTCAGTTTCCTATCTTAACTTTGTGAGTTTTTGAATTTGGGACTTTGAAGAAGTTTGGAACAAATGTCTTTCTTCCTTTGATTTGAAAAAAACAATTCTGCTTGCAATGATTACAGTGAGAAGAACTGTTCAGAGATATGGGAAGCATTTAAAAATGCTTTTATCAACAAGGACCCTTGCAGCATTCTTCCTAAGGACTATGAGTTATACATCAACCTGTCATTGCACACAATTCCACCTAACAAGGTAATGATTATTAAATTTATGTTCACAGTACTGTGACATCCAGCAGATTTTCCATCACACAGTTCAAAACTGACTACGAGTCATTCTGTGGTTTACTCACGATTCATCATCTTTGGCCTGTCTGTAGTTTACAAGCTTGATTTCATTTTCCAGTGTGTTTGGCTGCATTTATTTTATGAAGGAACTTCCCAGCAACTTCTCTATTTTGCTTCTACAAAGATCTCCCAATTTTCCTGTCATGCCAGGAACTCTGTTGTTGTCCCTGAACCTCCACTTCTTCTTTAGCTCAAATCTCTGCTGGCAAAGCTCTATGCTTGCTATCACCTTCTGCTTCCACTCCTCTCAGGACAATGGCACATTAAACATTGACACATTAAACAAACAAGCAGAAATTAGATTAGGACAATGCTTTACAATAGCAAGGAATAAGGGCTTCTCTTGGCAATTGCAGAGAAGTATGGAAGTACAAAACCCACAGCTCTTCATGCCCTCATAACCCATCAGAACGTGTGCTGTGGCCTTCCCTAAGAGGTTGTGCTATAAAGCAGTTTTTCCTCTAGCATAATTATTCCTTATCTCTAACTGATACAAACTAACCCAACAAAGACTGCTGTCAACATAGCTTAATTTATGAAGGAGTTTTGCAAACACAGAAATAACAGCTAGATGGATGATTTTTTCACACCGTAAGCCAACATAGCGGTGTGACAGAATTATAGTAAGATACATCTGGCTTATAAATATCTGTCTTTTCTTTTTTTCTCCCTTTTTCTAAATCTGTCTGCTGAGGAAGGCAAAGCTGCCCATTCTCATCAGGGTACAAATGCTCCTCAAGCCTCTAGTGATCAGATTTTGTGCTGCTGTGAAAAAACCCACTGTATTCCTCTTAAGAGAGAGCTTACATTTCTAGTCGTTAGCTTGATTTTGAAAGAAATACCAAAACCTGTTTTAAGCTGTTTTCAACACTGCATAATCTCATTGTGTCCATTCTCAAGTGACGGTTCATTTTGTCTGTTTTTTTTGGTGTTGTTTTTTTTTTTTTTTTTCCCCTTTTTTGCATAGTCTCTCTTCTGGGAAAATAATCAGCTGCTAGTCAATAGCTTTGCTGGTAGAGGCCGTCGCTTCATGTCTGTGGCTGACACTTTGTTTGGCTTCATTGGAGACTTTCTAAACTGGTGTGGGCAGGCAAACAGCACTGGTAAGCTGATGGGTGCTATGTTAAATTTCTGTCTGTAAAGCTATAATGGAGACCTGTTCTGGAGGAGCTAATTTTGCTCTTCCCCCAAGAAAAGTCAGGGATAGCTTCACTGTTTCCTTCTCTTCTGTTTTGTGGGAATATTCAACACTGCAGTCAGGGGAGCAAACAGCAAAATCCAAACAGGGGATAAACTTCTTTCTCACTCCTCTGAACAGGGAGTTCCTGTTTCAGCCAAACTAGTTGATCCACAGATTGTTACTGTTTTTACAAACTGCAGAAGATGGAAAATGATAGAAAAAAAATACAACTGTCAGTTTTCAGTGTTGTGTGAGACCATCTTTTGTGTTAACCCAAATTATTCTCTGATTCCATCATTGTTTGTTCAGTGAGTAACACAGGAATATATTTAATTGCTTTCTAAGGTTTTTATGGTCATTACCATCTCTCTAATAACACAAATCAAATGTCTTCCCACAGAACTGGACTATGAATCCTGCCCTACTACAGAGGAATGTGAAAACAATGCACTGGAGTCTTTCTGGAGGATAGCATCAGTCACAGTAAATAGTGCATTAGTCCTGAGTGTACATTAATGAGTGTGTTCTGGTTGGTTCAGGAAAACATTGCCTGATCGAAACAGATTTCAGTCTGTAACTGTGCTAGATTATTTTCTCTAATACAAATACACTTTTTTAGAGTGGGTGCAGTTGTTTCAGCAAGAGGAACCTAACTTTCACCCTAACTTAAAAATGTAGTAAAATTCTTCTAGCTTTATTAATATATATTTAAGCACAACAAGCACACTATTTTTTTTTCTGAATACGTCCTAAGTGACATTTGACAGCTTTGATGGTTCACAGATCAAATCCAAGAGGTTGCCAAAATGCTTTCTTCCTCCATTTGAGAAAATAGTTGGAGAAGATACACTGAATTAATGAATTGGCTAATTAGTTCTTGTCCTTTCTACTACAGTGACTTGGTAGAGTTCTAGTTTGGTCTTATTATCACAATTCTGGTGTTCTTTGTGGAAAATTCATTCCTTATTCATTTTTGCTTGAAATGCAATACCGAATCATCTGGTAAATGTGTAAGATGAGTTCTGAAAAAAACTTGTTATGTATTTCAGTATGCAAAGCACAGTTCTGGGGTGATACATGTCTTGTTGAATGGCTCTGCAGTTGGAGGAGCTTATCCAGTGCCAGGGTAAGAAAACTGAGTTAGTTATGTGTACAAGGCCTGGTACCTAATTAAAAAAAGGTCAACCAGTTGTTTGAGTCTTCTGCTGCATGGGAAGGGTGGCTGGAAGAGCTTGTTGCATCAAAGTCTGATGAGTTGTATGAACAACTGGTAATTGTCCCCAGCTGTCAGAATTAACATGAAATGGATTCAAACAATCCTTTTGATTCCTGTCTTTTACAAAATGCTGTGGCAAGCAGGATAAACACTCTCTGAAAACATCCTTCAAGTCAGCCAAAATGCTGTGGCAAAATGCATATGTCTTAAAAAAGATGAGTGGTACAAAATTTCTGTTGAGCTGCATCTCCAAGGAGAGCACATCTATACTACAAGGAATATGAAAACAAAACTTTTGACAAAATGTCTTTGACATTTGAGGACATTCAGAACGTGAATCAGATTTTTTCTGCTCTGCTTATAATCAGAAGATATAAATATTAAATTGAGCAAGCCCATTTCCTACAACATGACAGAGCCTTGAATAATGCAAAGGGGAAAAAGTTTATTTCTTTTTTTTGTTCTTTGTGGTTCTAAAAATTTGTTTCTTAAATCAGTTTTTTTGCAGATTATGAAGTACCTAATCTCCAGAAAGACAAAATCTCAAAAATTGTCATCTGGGTTGTGGATGATATTGAAGGACCAGATAGGTAAGTCAGGTCTTCCAAAAAAATAATTTCTCCTTTTTGTATCTGTCTTTAAAATTTCACCTTAGCTTTTTGTTTTATTATAATTGTATAGCAATTAAGGTAAGAATATTTTAGGTGCTTTCACTACCACAGAAATCACACCTTGCCATTCCCAAAGAGTATAGAATTACCAGAATTAGAGAAGATATAAATAAATTCTAATGTTAGGTCTGGAGTCCACTCTTAGCTGAAAGGATGTAGGTGTGTATCAGATCTTCAGTGAAAATGTGGCACATGCAGGTTTACTAAGAGAAGAGTCAATCTGAATTTCAGATTAAATGCTCACATTAAATATTTCTTTTGTCTTGCCATATGCATTATTTTAATTTTCACCTTTCTCAACTGTTTCTCAAAAATGTCTTATTCTCCTGTTAATTTACATTAAAAGAAAAAATAAATAAACCCAAATGAATAAAGAAATCAAAACAGATTACTCCAAACAGAGTAGCCTGTTGGTAAATAGCCCAAGACCAAGTGACAGTTTCAACAGAACACAATGCAAAACAGACTCTGAAGTAATACAAGTGAAATCATCAGGCCACAAATTATGCTTGGTTTGAGACTGATCAAAGGAAAAATTAGATAGTGTATTAATTATAGCTTTTGTGGGGATCACTGCAAATGAACATAGATGAATCAGGGGTGGAGGAATAGAGGAAGTCAGTTTTACCCCAACCATCTGCAATGTCCCTGCAGCTGAATATAAGTGGCACTTCAATGGTCTTAAACCTACCCTGGCTGAAAAGAACCAGAAAAATGGACACAGATGTCACCATATCCACCACTGGTGGCTGAATCCCTGGTGTCACCTGCTTTTTCAGGAATGTGAGGCTTATGTGCTTGCTACTCAGTTGCATCCACTCATTTGGTGCCATTTCCCTTTCACATCTCAGATATCTCTTTGCTTCTCTTTCATTCAGTTTTGGCATGGTGAACTCAGACCACAAATTTCACCATAGTCCTCTGGAGTCTGAAGCTGTGGAGCTATGAACTGTGGAATTTTCAGCCTTTAAATCAAAGAATATGAGCTCACCTTTGCAAAATTTGCCCTTATTTCAAAGAAAAATTAAGACAAGTGATGAATCTTAATTTATCTTTCAGTTTGTGCTTGTCTGGATGCATATGAATATTTGTGTATTTTTTATTAATTGCTTTTTACAAAGCCCCCTAATGATTTCTTTAGAGTCATGAGTTTTTAATGGTCAATGAATAAGTAGCAAGTTGGTGCAAGTTTTAAAGATCTCAGTAAGTTAAGTGCTATGCTAAACTTTCTTTTGCTATTTGGACCAAAAATTTAAAAACCCCATGCTAGACACAGAAGCTGGGCTTAGGATTATTATGTTTTTTTCTCTCTCCTTTTTCTGGTTTTCTGTATTTGAGAAAGAGTAAAGCTTCTAACAACAAGAATAATTCTAATTTATTATAACCAACTTACTCTTCAAAGACAGATAGCATCAACTTTAGCACCACCTAAATAGCTGCCAAAGAATATTACAAACGAATCACATTCTTTTACAACATTATTTAGTTCTTTTTCTGTTTATCTAGTAGAATATTAAAAGTGGGAATATTGGTTAATAGAACCTGCAAATGCTGCAGTGGCTGAAGTGAATCTTCCAGTCTGCAAACTGAGTATAAAATGTTAAGCAACTGTAAAGCAGATGAAACATTTTAAATTATAATGTTTTCTGTAGGTGTTAAGGAATATAGGGGAGGCAAAGTAATGGGGATTTACTTTACAGTGGGGATTTACTTTACTATCCATCAAGTTGGGTGAAAGGAAATTAGATAATAAAAGATTTGCAATAATAATAGAATCCTTTCTCACAGGGAATCCTGTGGAACTCATACTGTAGAGATATTAGAAAACAGACTGAAAACCCTTGGGTTTGATGTCACCTGCACTGACAATTACAAGTAAGTGAAAATCATTAATATGGTGTATTTGCAGAAACACCTCGACTATTTAAAATGATTTCTTACCTTTTAATACTTAAGAGACATTAATATTGTGTTTTCAGTAAGAGATTGGTATGTTGGAGGGGTGATGTCACATATTTCAGGCTTGTCATTTTTCATCAATGAATTGAGAAAAAAATACAGTGTATCATGTAATTGCATAATTAAGGGGACCTTTGTACTTACCCCCTGTCAGACTCAGATGATGATCTTGTGTATTCCACTTCACTGAAAAGTCTTTATTTGGATTGAAAATCTAACAGTCTAAAAGACAATTGAATTTCTGCAGAATTAGTGTTTTTTCACAGTAATAGTCACAGCTCTAGTTATTCACAGTAGATTGTAAGATAAATATAACTGAGGGGAAAATTTAGGCATGATAATACTGTTTAATTGGTTTTCATTTGTCTTCCTCATTTATCTGCCTGAAAGCTGCTAAATAAAGTTATCTTCACAGGTCTGTAATGCTCTTACTCTGCCTGGATTATCCTGATGATTCTAAGTGTACCCTTTCATCGTAAGTAAAAGAAGTTCAGTCCATCCCAAGTGTCAGTACAATCAAATAAATAATTCAGAAGTCATCAGTTCAATGGATTCCACCTCTGCCTTCTGTTATGTATCACCCTCATGCAGTACACAGTATTCTTGAATTTATTACTTGGTGTATTGACTAAGCAGTTTCTGTCTACAAATTGTACACAATTGTCTATGAACACAATGCTATTCAAAGTTAGGTGTTAATCAGTTCTCATCAATCACTCAGTCACACTGGATATCACTGCTGGGATGAATGGAGTTTGTAAATATCTGTGTGCTGATGCAAATTCTATTACAAATCTGAAATTGTTTTCATTAATATTCTTCCTTGCATAATGAAATTGTAGGTGGTCAAATAGCAACAGATATAAAGGACATTTCTCCAGCAGCTCGAACTTTTGGTTCCAAATTTTGAGGAAGTTTTCTTTTCATCTCCTGTTTTGTCTGCAAACCCAATTTCTTTATATTTATGTATTTATTTTAGACCAGTGGGTTGTCTGCAGAGAATATAGCTTACTTCTAAGATACAACTTTCTGCATTAGCAAGCATCACTCCCAGACGAGGTTTTAATAGTTTCCCTGCCTGTCAATATTTTTCTTTATTATAGGAAAAGGATAAAATTATTTTACTACATATTTTGATGAATTTACAGTAAAGATGATTGTCCTCAGTTGTCTAAGACCCTTAAACTGCATGATGTTGCATGTATAGGTACACATAAGGAACTTGAACATCTGAAAATGAAAACTTTCTCAGAGTTTGGAAAGATGCAAAATATGTAGATGCATAAAAAACTGTTCTCTAGTTATGTTATTTTTATTCATAATCCATATATTTGGCTACAACCAACCTCCTACTGTCCTTTCTGCCCTAATTCAAAAACCTGAAATCTGGGTATTAATAGCCATGTAATAGTGCAATGATAATTTCTTCTAGAAAAACCTGATTTGCTGTCCCTGGCTATGGCAGCAGTGAGGTGTGACTCCTACTTGGCTGCCTCTGGGTGTGTGGCAGTAGTGCTTCATGCAATGGAGAAAAGGTGGTGTGTATCACTTTCTGTATGCATATGATGAGTTTTTAATACACCCTTACTGAGAAAATAAGTATTTTCTGGTCACTGGAAGCTTTTCCTCATCGTGTCACATGACAACACTTTTTCTTACATCCAGATGACATCCCAGCACCACACTATAAATGTATAATGAAAACAGTGGCATTTTAGATATCACTGATAGCTCCAGACTCCTTTTGGGTAGTAGATCATAGAACAGGCTCCCAGCCCTGTTAAGGCATTTGTTTGTCACTGGATTCCACTTGCATGGTTGGTTTCCTTGGTGTATGTCATTCCAGTAAATGGTAAGGCTTTTGGTTATTTGTCAAAGGAAAATGGAGTTGTCCCATGCAGGATGTCAGCTGTGATCGTGGTGACAATGTTAACAAACTGGACGAAGAAGGACTTTACAGGACTTTAAAAAAGACAATACTCTGAATTCTTAACAGAAGATTTTTTCTCTTCTCCCAGGTTTTAAACCATTTTCCTCAAAAATTTGTGATGTGGGTACAGCTGAGGGAACCTGGATGAGGAGGCTTTTGGAAACCATTAATGTCTTTTTCCTTTCACCTAAGGGATGTGTTTACCAGTTCTCCAGTATTACCACACAGAGCTTGCAATATGTAAGCAGGAGAGCAGCCACCCCTTCCCTTCCATCCATGCTGGTACTTAACACAATCACTAGCATATTCTCAGCACCAGTCTCACACTCTCCTGGGGTGAATTCTAAGGCACTCAGTTGTTCTCATCCTCCTAAGAAGTTTTCTTGATTCTTTCCTTCCTGAGGCTTCTGTTCCCCCCTGTATGCATGGCAATGCTATCCCTAATCAAGACAGAGCTTCCCACTCATTGCCTCTCCCTGAAATTCAAGTAGCCAAAATACTTCAAGCCAATGAATGCTTATGCTCTTCCCCAGATCACTCACTTCTCTGCAGTAAATAACACCTCCTCTGAAATCAGCTGCCCTTTCTGAAAGAGCCTTAAGCAGCTGTATACAAATGGTTTGATGATTATCTTCTACATCTGTTTTCTCTGTGGATGGACAGTCCATTAACCCCCATGGGGAGAGTTTGGTCAGTAGTGTTGTCACCAGTAAGAGCTGTTGGGAAAAGCTTTGAGTGTGTGTGCTCAGTGTACACTCAGTGCTGGTACTTCCATAACAAACAGTGAGTGCAGGCATGCAGGAGCTGCTGCATCCCCTCTCACAGTAGCTACTTGAAGTAACAAGGCTGATGGTTGGCTTCTCAGCCTCCAAAGACTAATGTCCAGAGGCCAAAATCATCCGAGTTGTGCAAGTGACTTTTTGCTTTTTGTTGTCACCCCAACTCCTGTTACCTGGTCAAGCCAAAGGGCTGTATTAGGATAGCACAGAGGTGGCCCAGGAGGTGCTGGGATGTACCTGGGGCTTCTTGGATAGTGGCAGAGGCCCTTAACTCCTCTTCAGAATTGAGCTATGTTCCCACTGAGTCTAAATTTGGACAAGCAACAATCCCAAACTAGGTTTTAATAGTTTCCCTTCCTATCAATAGTTTTCTTTATTATAGGAAGAGGATCAAATTAATTTACTACATATTTTGATGAATTTACAGTAAAGATGATTGTCCACACTGATGTTTGAAGATAACTTGTAAGTAAAAAAAAACACCACTAGATGGCAGAGATGGCTTGCAAACAGAAGCCAAGAGGCAGCCAGATGCAACCCATTAGTTGTATTTATTACATTATTGGAATGTCAGGGAGACTTAGAAAGGGATCTAGATACTCTATAAAGTGCTGTAAAAATAAAGACCTCTGGGAGCACTGCTGTCCAGAAGAGCTTTATATAATGTCAAGCATAAGGCCAGAGACAGTAAATTGATGTGGAGAGATGAGAAGGCTCTGGTATTACATATAAAGAAGTGTTTCCAGGGTGTGTACAGATACCTTGTCTATAAAATCATGACAGCCAAAGGGAATCTGGTGATGAGCTCTCATAAAGAAACTTCTAGCTTAGCACTTGGACTGCAAACTTCATCCCTGGCAACAAAGCCCTGATATTTAAAAGAATCCCAACTCAGCTCTGTGCTGTGAACATCCTGTTTGTTTTCTTTTCTTCAGATCTGCACCAGCAGCACAAAGAGGACCTGTATCTTCAGAAAGAGGAGGCAGCTGGGACAAGCTCATGTTTGTTTCTTTTGTAGGCTTTTTGTTCAGATTTGTTTTAGTGTACTAAGTTAAAAAACTGAATCCATATTCTCTGTTTGCCTTTGCTGGGCTAAAATTTGGCTTCAACTAATTTCTAACTGCAGTGTCATCCTAATTCTGGGATTATTAAACCTGCATATTAAAACTCTGAGTACTTCTATCAAGGTACCAGCTACTTTTACTATAAAAATTATTCTGATGCTTCTAGAAAACATCATCCTTCATTTCCTTTTCTTGAACAGAAGAGATGCATTGCTGTTTATTTTTATCCTTATCCAGAAGTAAGCATGTTTCAGAAAGAAAAGTGCAAACATGCCTGTCATACATCTCCCACACAGCCTACTTGCTCATAAAAACAATCCTAGCATTTGGCCTAGGAAACTAACTGTCTGATTATCATATTTTGGGAAGGGGAAATTGGAATTAAGATGGGAGAGAGCTTAGATTGCTCACTTGGTACAAGAAACAATAGGTGAGAAAGTGAAAGAGTGAAACAAATTTTCATAAGTGGTCCAGTATGTGCTCCAGGCTTACCTGAAACTTGAGATACAGTGAGATTCTGGCTTGCACAGTATTTTACCACAAAATACTGATTGCTTTATCATCTGCATCATTGCTCTTCTGGGGGCTGTTTCCTGACCACTGGATAGCTTACAATCGGGAATAGTAGGTCTAGAAATTTCCACAGGCTTTTCACTGTGATGTGGTGGTTGATCACCATGGTGTGTTTTATGGCATATCAAAATTCAGATGAGAACCTGCCAAGTCAGACATCTGCCTTCTTCCAGTGAACTCAGTTAGCATGTTGCAGAATATTCTGAGGAGGGAGCAGATGCCATCTTGAAGGTCTCTTGCATTCCTTCTCTGAATTATCTAAATGTTCCAGCTTGATGCTCCACTGACTCTCTAAGACATCCAGCTACCAAGATGACATGTAAATCTTTGGGGAAAAAAAAAAGTAGTTCTTCTAGGAAATAGCATTACATAAAGTTTTATTGCACATTCTGTGTTAGTTTTCTGTAATATTTATTTGTGTTTGTATTAGCTGGTTGTCAGGAAACTGGAACAGGATTGCTCCCATTATCCCATTGCTCAGTACATCTGATTTAGGGCTCCATGGTAGATTTATATCCCTTCAGTCCCTTGTACAACTGTATCATCTTGTATGTTTGAAGGAGAAAATATGATGTTGTTAGTTGTGTGGCTTCCATTCCTGTAATAATCTTTGATTTTATTTTAATGTAAAACTCTTTATATTACACACATAGTTGTATTTGCTTGGGTCACCTCTGGGTCTAAGCTCCAGCTTGAAGGATTTTTTTGTCTCTTTCAGACACTTGCAAAAGTATTGAAATTAAAGGTTACAAACATTTGAAAATCTGGGCTGGATTAACACCTCAAAATTGTTTCCTACCTTTGATTAATTCCTTCAACATCTTCCTCATTTTTATTGCTTGTTTGATGCTGTCCTTAACAGCAGCTACCAGAATATTGAGAAGTGATCACAGGATGTAGAGATCATCCAAATGAATCTCACATCTATGTGTCCAAGCCCTCAGTTGGTCCAGTGCTGTCCTCCCAGCTGGCCTGTATATTATAGTGTCTGTAGGATTCAGAGAATAGTACCATTAACAAGCCATATGCCTTTTAGGAAACTTCCATCCACAAGCCAAGCATCCCAGTTGGCCACCTGTTGTTTTCTAGCCTAGGAAAGCTTTCCAGCCTCTGGGAATCCCCTCCAAGGGTGCACTCAGTCAGTGCTGTCATTACTTATGATACCAAACACACTGTTAGAAGTGCTAAATAATTCTGCTTTGGGGGGGAAAAAAAAAAAGTAAAATACAAAGCAGGATTGATATGATCCAAGTCATTTGAGGTTATTTACTGCTTAACCTTGTATCAAGAACATCACACTCAGAAACCTTGTGCAGTGTTTTCTTATTTCTAATGTTCATGCCTCTTAGCCCATTATTTCAACTTGGTAGCAAAGACAGTAATTTTTTTTCTTCCTCTATCTTTTGAATCAAGTGTCTCAGACTTGCTGGAAAAGCTTGGAAAGATCTGTAAAGATTTTTATCTAACCAACTAGTATAACAGGGAAAAAATAAGAGGGCAAAATTTTAGATACATAAGCTTCCTGAGATCTTAAATGTAGCAAATTTCAAGCTTAGTGTGGATTGTTTGTTCTGAGTTTAATATAATGGTTTTAACATGAGTGGAAGAACATTGTGACTACACCTCAGAAGCAG
Source organism: Phaethornis superciliosus (assembly GCA_023637945.1). NCBI lineage: Eukaryota > Metazoa > Chordata > Aves > Apodiformes > Trochilidae > Phaethornis > Phaethornis superciliosus. The sequence goes on from JAJQWJ010000005.1 coordinate 6,212,473, forward strand.
AGGAACAGAAGTGTCAGCAAAACAAGAAACAATATGGTCATTTGTTACTGAAGGAGAGAGGAAGAGACATCAACAAAATGTTGTGAGCTAGAGAATCTCTTAAATGTCTCTCTTTTTTATTTCTACATCTACAAAGTTTGTGAATAGTGCTACTTACATGGTGAGAATCTGCTAGGTATGAGAGTGGGCCAGATATACCTGTGCTTGAACAGCTGGTGAATGCTCTGATTAGCAATGTCTCATGTAAGAGCTGGGACAAATGTGGAGAAATCCTAATGTCCAAAAGGCATCTGCCCTTCTCTGGAAACTCATGCAATCCTGGTAATGTTCAGCAAGGTGCTTCAAATGTAGGTTCAGAACATTTCAGTCATTCATCGTTGCCCAAGCAGTACTGCAAAAACAGCTGTCTCTGGACCTGTATTCAAGGAAGAAAATGCTTCACATAGAAACATTCTGTATATCATTTTGAATCCATCTTGGTTGCACAATGCTGTGTAGATCTGTTAATATCCAACTACTTGTGGCAAGCATGATATACAAGGGCATTACAAGGTGCTGTGCATTTCTGCAGACAGACCTGTGGAAGCTGCTTGTATTTCCTGGCTGAGCATTTTGTGGACCACTTAAGAACTCAGTTATGTCACACTCCTCATTCCTATCTAGAGGTAAATATAGTCTCCTCTTCTGCTAACCTATTTTTTTTTCTGCTGCATGTGTTCCACTGTATCTGTATCTGTATCAGAGTAATTCCTTTTTTTTCAGCATGTATATGCATGCATATATATACATCTGTGCATACCTGCTCTGTCTACTTCTACATGTAAACTCTGAAGTGCTCTGTAGTAAGAAGTTATGAGAATAAAGCAAGGACAACTTGTTCATCTCTCTGCCCTTTTTCTACTGCTGCTGTTTGTTTTTATCATATTGGCCTGGATGTGATATTCAGATGACACAACTGTGTTTCCAATCTGCAATCTCAAATATAGTGAAACTGGAACTGAAAGCCTAAGATGTTGTGCAGTACCAATTGTTCAAAGAAAAATAACTCTTACAATAGTTTTCTTTTCAATTGGATTAGCTAGAACTAATCCTGATGTTTTCTGCTTCAACAGCAGAGTGTGTAAAGTGCAAGAAAGGTGCTTTTAGCAGAGCCAAGAAGTTTGGCTTAAAATAGTTCAGTATGGAGAGACATAGTATCTTAATTTAGCCAAATTTTAGGGTGGCTCAAGCAGTTCACAAGTGTTCCTGATTTTCAGGTTTTGCTTAATTCCAGATTCCACACAGTCTAAAATTACTTGCCATTTTATTTAAGAGGTGAAGAATACAGTCTGCCAGATTTTATTTATAACCTGTAGGTGTCTGATTGCCTACAGTTTCCTGTGAATTATGGAGAGAAGTTCAGAGGAGATTCCCATTCCCTTCCCACAGTTCCAGTGCAGGGAGAGGGGGACAGGGAACTGGAGCCTGGAGCCTTTGTGTGTGGCACATAAGTACCCTCATAGTGTGAAGAAAATTGTGATGATGGAAGTTTATAGAAGGAAGATGAAGTATAATACACATTTCCTTTCAGTAGCAGACAGTGAAGCAATTACTTATCCTTTACTTGTGGTCATTTGATTACACTGTGTAAGCAGTGAGTGCACACAAAGAGGGGTCCTCCAGAACTGTATGTCTGAAATAACTTGGGTGATTCCACTATTTAAAATAATTGTCAATTAAATAGTATTTTTTTGATCCAGCAACTGTGTTTGCCTGGGCATCTCGTAGTGATTACACCTGGATTAATCTGGTATCAGGTGCTAATGAGGGCTTGGATAAATAATTACCAGGGAATGTGATGCAGTGCAGATAGAAACCAGAAGTATAGGAAAGGAATTTGACAAATGCTGAACCACAAGAATACAGAAAGACTATTTTATTTTATTTTTTTAATTTCCATTAGCAATGGAAGTCACAAGAGTATGCTCAGACTTTCCAAGTCTGGAAGTCACAAGAGCAGTGCTAAGAAAATGACAAGTATATGCTACACCAAATCAGGGGGTAGGCATGGAAAAGTTCTTAGGTCACACTGTGCCATTTTGCAGCAAGTAAAGAAGGAAATCAGCAGAAATAAATATTTAATGGACACTTTAATCTTTCAATATCAAATTCCAGCTGTAGGACATGCTGGACTATGTTATGCTCCATTCTTACTTTTCCCTTTGTTTTAATGAAAAGTGCTATAAAATCTGGAATCACTATTTCCACAAAGCAGAATGAATGCTGTGGGCTTTCACCCTGAATTATTTTTTTACAATTGACCATTAGCCTGGTGTTAAATTTAAAAAAAAAAAAAAAAAGAAGTTAAGGACACTGAGCATAACCAATAAACTTCGAATCCACAGCATCAAATTCTGGACAAATATTTATGCACATGTAAACAAAAGCAACAGGACAAGATCTTTTTTTTCAAATTTTTTGTTTTGTGGCCTTTGAACCATCATAGCTCTCACTGGTGGCATATCTCCATAGGGGAATATCTATCCCACATAGCCCTTTTAGGAGAAATTTTGCTATTTACACACTCCTGGACTTGCAGAGCATACTTCTCTATCAAGTTTGTTTCCTTGGCTTCCTCAGTGGGATGGGAGCCTGCTTGGTGTTTCCCTTCAGAATGTGTGAGCAGCATAATAATTAGGACTGGCCAGAAACCAGGCATTCAATTGCATGAAACTTGGTGAGGTTACTGCATTTGCTTTTCCTCTGCACTAAAACTAAACCTTGAAAAATGTTTTGCCAAAAATAAAAAAGCAGAGGACACCAACCTCATCAGAAATCACAGCAAGATTATAGGTTGTAGCTTTGGATAACTCTTGCTTGGCTGCACACTCTGATAGGTCTGAAATAAAAACCATTTTCTTCATATCCCAAGTGGTGCTGAATGCATGATTCATTAAACATGGATCAGTCTCTCTGCAGATCAGTGCTTTCAACACCACACCCCTAAATGTGTTTTTTAAGATTTGTCTAGGGCATCGTTGTATGATGCTATGAATTTCTGACACATCTAAGACATAGAAAAAAAAAACAGGTGAAGGAGTTAGAGAAGAATGAAGCAACCTAATCCCTCAAACTGTTCTGGAGCTGCTCCATATCTTCTGTCCCCACTCCACCTCCTTCCCCACCTGCAGTGTGTTTGGATGTAGGGGATCTCCTGGCACGTTGCCTTGCTCCATGATCAGGATTGCATGCTCCATGATCAGTGCACAAACCCCAGTTGTGACTTTTGGTTTGTCAGAAAGTCACCAAAGCACTCAGGCTGAGCTAGCAAGTGGGAACTGCAGAATGCCAAAAAAGCAGAAGCAGTGACAGCAGGAAATTCTTCAGGCAGCAGCAAAGCTCAGGGAGCATTTGAAGAAGTGCCAAGCCCTCCAAGAGGAGAGGAAGGAGCAGATGGCCTGACACTCAAGAGAGCCAGCAGAGGAAACACACTCAGAACTAGGAGGAAGAAGCTTGGTCCAACGGGGGAGAACTTTTTGGATCCATTGGGATCTTTGTTTGCAATAAGCAAAGGAGAAAATGAGGCATTAGTGTCTGTAGCCCTGCCTGGCACTGAACAGCAGAACCTGGCTCCAGCTGCCTCTGAGTGTGGAGCAGCAAACTCTGAGCAGGTAGGCAAGGAGAAAGCAATGAGGCTGTGCACATCTCTCTTCCCAAACCCCTCCTTCCCTGGACATGAGCTTTAAATGCACATCCCATCATAAGGCTTCAAAACTGCAGTGGAGTTTGAAACATCAGAGCTGGAGGAGAGATGCCATGACTTGCAAGAAAGATCAGGGTAGATCTGTGTTCTTGTCAGTCTGTCTCACCAGATGCCTGGTCCTGCTGAAATGATCTCCCTGCCCATAAATCACATCCTGGAAAAAAGCACCTTAAAATCTAGTCATTCCAGGGCCATTTCAGCAAAGCGATGGAATGCTAATGGAAAAAGCAGGCCAATAATTTAGGGATTTTAAGCTCATTTGTGGGCTCTGAAGAGCTCTCATCCCTTATGCTATCAACTTCTGTGAAACAATAACATGTAAAAAACTGGAGCTAGTTTTCTATGTGGTGTTAGGAGTTGCCTGATCTGAAATAAATTAGCATGTATACAATGAAAAAAGCCTTTCAAAACATCAGTGAATCATTACTTACAGAAAAAGGAAACTAAGCAAACAGGAATAATTATCTATAGAAAGACAAACAAACCTTGCCTATCCAGGAAGTCAGAATGGTTTGGAAGGCTAATTTCCTGATGAGGACAATTCAGCACTTACTGATAAAAGTTTTCTCCTCCATACCAAAGCACAATGTTTGGTAAGAAGAAAAGACACTGAGCTTCCTTTATTTCTCTAGTTGTGACCTCACATTTGAAAGTAAGGGCACTTGGAGGGACAGAACAGGCTGGGACAGAAATTGTATTCTTGAACTCAAGGGAACTGAAGAGGTCACAACCATTCCTGCCTTATCGAATTCCTAACAGAAATAATTTGGGGGGGGGAAAAAAAAAAAAAAATTGGATCCTCACACAGCCATGTTGTAACTCTTTACAACAGCTTCCCTTAATCTTCTCTATGTACTCCAAAAACATTCATCTAAGAGGAAGTGTTTCTTAAAATATTTTAGTAATGTCTGGTGGAAATACTGTAAAAGCCTGAACATTACAACTCTCCATGGGACACTTGTGTATGCTAGAGAGGGACTTTTTGCAAGGGTGTGTAGTGATAGGACAAGGCAGAATGGTTTCAAAAGAGGGTAGATTTAGATTAGACAATAGGAAGAAATTATTTAGTGTGAGGTTGGTGAGACCCTTAAACAGCTTGCCCAGAGAAGCTGTGGATGCTTCATCCCTGGAAGTGTTCAAGGCCAGGTTGGAGGGGGCTTGGAGCAAGCTGGGCTGGTGGGAGGTGTCCCTGCTCATGAAGGGGAATTGGAATTTAATGATCTTTAAGGTCCCTTCCAGCCTAAACCATTTTATAACTCAATTATAGGGTCTTTCAAAAGAAGATCCAGAAAGTTATCCAGAAAGAGGCCTTTCTACCACTATTTAAAGAGCACTGGAGAGAAGATGGAGCCATTCTCTTTTAAAGGGGTGCACAGTGCAAAGATTAGGGGCAATGGTCAAAAGGTTCAGCTGGTGAAATTCTAGCTAAACATTTTTTTTGTTTTTAATCACTGTGAGGGTGGCTGCACAGAGAGGTTCTGGATTCTCCATCCCTGGAGGTTTTCAAACCCCTCTGGAGAACACCCTGAGCAACCTGATGTGCCCTTGAAGTTCAGCATGATTTGATCAAGTGGTGGGACCAGATAACAGCAGAGGTTCCTTCCACCTAGGTTGTTCAGTGATACTGTGAGTATTCCAAGAATGACATTTACTGAATGTTTTCTTTCTGGGCCTGTCATACATAGTACCATACCCTTTCTTATTTCAAAATGCTAATGCCTGACCTGAAAGAAAGCTTTATTTTTATAACAGCTTTAGCTGTCCATAGAATTGTACCAGTCAGTCATACTGGGTGCATTTATTTTAAAGCCTGATGGGTAACACAGTTCATAAAGAACATTTAAAAATCTAATTTAGGCAACACAGATAATGTTCCACAGCACGATGCATTTACAGTCAAGATTAAGATACCTGGAAATTTGCTCTTGTATCTAATTAATTTCAGCTATTTTCTTCAAGGAAAGATTGGCTAGATTTCCATCTGTCTTCAGTTCCCTAAATCCCAGTATTTTTGGAAACCTGTCTGATAAAGCTCTTTAGTTTCTGTAGTTACTCATTAGAAAACATGGAGATCTGTCTGTATTCTGCAAATAGTTATCACACAATTGTAACATCAGAGGATAATATAGGTTGGAAGGGACCTCTCAAAGACAAAAGCAGCTTTGCAGGGATGTAAACCAGCTTGTCCCTACTACCCTCAGATGCATCTCACCCAGATTCAGGAACTTGTATTCAACAAATGCACTTAAATGGTCCAGAACCCCATCTTTCCATACTATGGGTAGTAATTTCCTCCCTGAAACTCCTGCCTGGGCACTGTAGGCAGAAAAGCCCCACCAGGACTGCAAGCAGACCTTGTATATACAAATATACAGAAAAATGATACAACGTTCCTCTCCCCTTTCCCTCAATAACTCTCACATCACTCCTAAGGCTCCAGGGCAGCCCTGGGAAAGTCCAGGCTGGACTCCTGGAATCAGCAGCAGTTGGGAGCTGGAGGCAGGAACACGCAGATTCAGGCTGGCATGGATCAGGACCACAGGCAGAGGAATGGATAGAATACTCCCAGGATGCTGAAATAAACAGGGACAGCGGAAGAAAGTAAAGAAGGGTAAGAAGGAAGGGCAAGAAGGAATGGGTTTGACCCTTGTGATCCCTCAACTTTATACTGAGTATGACGTGTATGGGATGGAATACTCTGCTTAGTCAAATTTGGTCATTTATCTTGTCCACTCCTCCCTACAGGAGGGTTGCAGATGTGACCTTTTTACTCCTTTTCTCTTTCCAGAGCACAAAATGTTCCTCAGAGCCTTGGTTCTGCATACAATTCTCTAGCTGTAATTATAAACATTGAGCATTATCATTCCCAGAAGCAGACTCTGACTGAGAAACTTGCTTTTAATTTCAGAAAGTGCAGCTATTTACAAGAGACTTATCTGAAAGCAAAATTACAAGACAGAAAATTAACTTCATCCTGGCCCAAACCAGGACACTGAGCAACCCAAGGATGTCCACTAGGTACTGCCCCATGTCTGACTGAGCTTATTCCCAATTTCTGATCTGATGGGTGATGGACAGGTGGACCAGAGCACCCAGTAACTCACATAGGAACCAAATGGCTTTGTGCTGGTGGCCTTTAGACCTGTTCCACCCTGCCCCTCAGCAGCACCACTGTTGTCTTGAAGAAGCAGGAGGCAAAAGAGATGGGGGAGGAAGACTGGTGTGAGTGTGTGCAAGCACAGGAAGGTTTTGTCTTGAACCAAGACTCCTCATTTCAGATGTTGCTTTGTCACGTGCTGCCTTGGTGGCTTTTTCTGGCTCTCCAATTCAAAACTGGTGTGCAGCACGAAAACTTTCATGCCTGTTCTTCTTCACATCATTTACACAAAAGGACAAAACACTGTCACCCTTGCTAGATATTATCTGTGTTGTTTTTCCTTTCTTTCCTTATACCCTCAGCTTTCCACACAAGTCAGGAGATGAGGAGCGGCCGCAGCACTGGCAGCCAGGGGTGCATGCAGGGTGATTGAAAGGTCACTGACAAAGCTCCATGATGCAGTAGTGACATCTGGTCCTCCCACACTCTCCTCATGTGTGAGAACACACAGGAAAAACACAGCACATTCTGGCTGAGTAAGCAGAAAACCTTATTGAGAGGAGACAGGGATGGAGTCAGCACAGGCTGAGCCAGCACTCTCTTTCCCCACCTAAACCCCTCAGCAGTGCATGACACAAAGTGAATAACACCTTCCACGTGGAAAAACAGACTGCTCACAATTGACAGGGCTGAGAGAGAGAAAGACCTAGCAGTCTGTAGTGAGCAAACAGCAAATAAATGATTCAGGGCTACCTTTCTCCAGGATAGTTCTCTGCACTCCATGTCCAGATTGACCCCGTTGCCAGGAGGAGCTGGTGTCACCTGCAGCACTCAGACGAGGACCTATGCTTGAAGCAGCATGGATGACTTTTGAAGTTTCAAGGAGTGGTTAACCCCCAAATGTACCATCAGCATGGAGCAATATGCGTGCATCCACAGGTAGATGCAGCAATAATTACTGGTGGGACATGGTGTGTCCCCTGCCCAAGTGACAGCATCTGCAGCAGCAGATAATGGCAATGGTCCCTCTGTATAAGTCTTGTCCTTCCTAGGGTATCTGCTTATGAGGATAAATTGATCATGAGAACATATCCTCATTTACATCAGGAGTAATATTGAAGTGGCCAGTTGTTTGAAGAACATAAGTATCTGGGCTTGAGGAAGCAATTTCACACCTTTTTCCATTCTATAACTCTTAAACTCAAAGTTTCCAGAGGTCTAATGGTGTTTCCATTTGGACCCAAAATCCCAGGTGTTTAAACATGGGTGTATTAACAGGTTCAGAAATGCCCATTGGAGACTCAGGAAGCAATGAAGACATTATCCATTTTTCCAACAAATTAGTTCAAGGGCACCTCCTCACCCCAAATCCAGTAGCAGTGAATCAATGCAACAGAGAGTATTTTTACTTTTCAGAACTGCTGCACAACTAATTTCTCCACAACTTTTGGGGATAAATGGAAGATGGGTCTTGAAGATCTGAAAGGATCAGACCTTGTAGATCTGAAAAACTGCAAATGTGCAAAATACGAAGGTAAAAAATGCAAATGCATGCATGTTTAAACAGTTTTACATCTACATTAGTGATTGCTTCAGTGAACTGGTCAGCCATAGATCAGGTAGAAACTAAATCACCATTCAAAGGAGACAGCATTTTGACAGAATAGACCAAAGTTATACAGTATATGCACCAAACTCTCAACTTGAGTCACTCAGAGGAAGGAAAGTCCATCTCTACTCTTGCCATGTAATTTAAGTCAGGGCAGTGTGTTGCTGTGTGTCAGCAGAGCAAACCATAGAGGAAAACCAGAAAAGGCTTTTGAACTTTTGAACAGCTTTTGTGTGCAGTGAGGCAGGGAGAAAAAAAGCACATGCTATCCTTTCACAGCACTGAGAAAATGCTGAAGACATTAAAACCAGAAAGATGATGAAACGTTGCAGTAGCAGATTCAGATGGCAATGGTCTGAAAGCCAGTTACTTTGTTAAGCAGGTAGATTTGGTACTACACCTGCAGTTAATAACATCAATATACTGCTATTTACCATAGCACAGCACTTTGCATCACTGCTTGTGCAGAACCCTCAGCACCAGCACCCAGCACCCCTGGGCTGATGCTTCCTCTTGAGTCATGTTTACAAATGAAAGGTGGCCTGTGCAATCATTTGCTTGTCTGTTCCTGCACCCTTTAGCCACTTCACTCCCCAAACATTGTGAATTTATCTGTCAGTTTCAACCAGGGTCTAGTGGGATGGGCTGCAGAACTGCTCTTCTGCTTGTCTTACTCATAATTTTACATCTCATTGTGAAGGTGCCTGCTTAGACAGCCTGTGCATCACTGGGAATGTTCCCACACTGCCCTGTTCTGAGATTAACCCCCTTAATACCTGATACTCAGACTTCTAACACATAATGAAGCATTTTGTCATCAGAAATAATCCTAAAGAAGGAGAAGATAATGCAATGTAGAACTTCCTGTCGAGTAACAACAATGTGAGCAAAACAATAACACCAGAAGAGAAGTGGGTAACAACAACCAGCTGAGCAAACAGGATTTCAGGTCTGTGCTCAGATCATCTCCAGACAGCTCATTTGGAAAATAGAAAATAACAATCTGTTCCCAGCAGCAGACAGGGCCTTAGCAGAAGACACAAAGGGGAAATGTTTTGTGTCCTTCAGATGGCCACCAGCACAACCTCAGGGTTAAAGCATCATTGTCCATCAGTCTCTTTGCCTACCTGTAGCTCCAGGGTGGATGCTGTGGGGTCTGCCATGAGGAAACCAGAGCAATTTCTGGGTCAGTTCACTGTCCTGTGTCCTGCAGGTGCTCCTGCACTTGGCCCAGAGCACAGCCCTCCAGGAAATCTCACCTTAATGAAGGCAGAGGAGTTGAAAGAAAGGAGAGCAGCAAGGGATGCCCAGGCACGAAGTTACAAATGCATTTTTGGCAGTAGCTGGTGTGTGTGGTGAGATGGCACACAGTTCTTCACAGCTGTCACTTTGTACTAGCTGGTTTCTTTATCCCAGCTCATTGGTCAGGTTTATTTCCAGTGTTCGTCTCAAATTTTCTCTCAATGTTAAGACAGCATCTACCCTGTGAAATTAGGAAGTGATGAAAAGATGACAACCAACAAAAGCCAGGAAAGAGATAATTTCTTCAGTTATTATAACAGCTTCTGCTCTTTTCAGTTCAAGCTCTTTCACTGATATATTCTCCTGAGGTGAGAATGAGAATATATGTATATATATATATATGAGAATATATGTAGAGTATATGAGAATATATGTAGAATATATGTAGAATATATTCTACAGGTGTCCAGAGGATTGGGAGAGATTAGGAGCACTATCAGTACTGTGCAATTGTTGCAATGCAGTGCATTATGTGCATTAAAATGAGTCTTCCTGACTCCCAGGGCTGTGTAGTGCTTGAAACAACATTTTTTTCCTGACCTGTGGACAAATTAATTGTTACTATAACTCAGTTCACTTCCACTTAAGGTGAAGGTGCTGTTATCATTTATTTCCACTGGCCACACAGTACATCTGGGTGAGAAACAGAGGCCAGTGAGGAATGGCCAAAACACAGGCAAAGCATCATGAAATATTTCCAAACATTTCCAGAGTTTCCTAGAAGCACTGGAAAGAGGCACAACATATATTTTCTTACCTATGTTTGCAGGGTGCTGTTGTTTTGGACAGGTTCAGCCCCACCTGCTGCATACCTGCTTTTACCAACAATTTCTCCCATCAAGGGTTTTTTGTGCCCTCAGCCAGGTCATAGGTGCCAGAGCTACTTACATTTGATGAACAGTGACATAGAAAAGGATAAACCCAAACATTTACCCTTGAGATAAATGAATTAATGGCTTGGGTGGGGGTGGTAGCTTTTTATCCCTTGCTGCATCAAAAAAACCACCTGCAGAATTTGCCAGCAGCAGTGGGAGTTAGCTGCTTTGCTCTTATAATACTCCTAGGAGCATGCATGCAGGCTGATAAAGGTCCATTTTTACTAGAGGTCCATTTTTATAGCAGTCCCTTGCTGTAATACGTGGTACCAAAGCAGTGGCTGGCAATTTTGTGTGTGAAGTCTTCTGATCTTTTAGACCCACTTTAACCACCCCACCCAAAGACTTGGTGTAAATGCTGTAAATACACCTTGATAAGACCAGGGCTTGTTTAGACTTACTGTCTTGAAAATTCACAAAGCTTAGAGGGCCACAAATGCTGGCTATCAATATATCAGACATGGTGCTTTTAAAAATTGCCCTTTTCCTTCTAGAAGGCAAAAAAATAACCACCAGCAAACTAGTTCAAGAAGGACACAGAACCATGAGCGCTTCACCACAATCTCAAGGGAGTCCTGAAGTTGCAATTTCTTAGTGTTCTATTGAGGGTACTGAATTCCTGTGGAATAAACTCAGCTTAAGGTCATGTTCTGCCTGGGAAAATTGCTTAGGAAAGAAGTGAAACCCAGCTCACCCCTCACAGACCTAAGGGAACACAAAACCCTTGTCAAACACTCTGCTTGTCACCTCCCTTCCTCCTTCCTCATTTCAATTCCTCTTCTGTGCTCCCCTCCTGTTCAGGGAATACTGTTTCACCCCTTCTTCCCTAAGGCACCATCATCATCTTACTTACACCTCTCATGGAAATATTCTTGGGCCAGAATGTTTGCAAGGAACAAGTTCCTGCTCATATTCATACCGGAAAAGAAACTACCACCTTCTGAACCACTTGGAATATGTGCTTTTCCCTTCCTGCTGCCCCCTCCACTCTGCTTCTCCCATTTACTCATCCTGGTTAGGCTGCCAAGGCTCCCTGAAAAGTCTTGACATTTACTTGTCTGACATGCCTTGGGAAGTTTTGGAGGTGTTATAAAATCAGCAGTGAGAACACCCTTCCAGAATCCTTGAGCCTGAGTTTGCTTCATTTATTTATTCCCAAGGAGTCAGTGTCATATGCGAACAGAAGATAAATGTTTTCTTACACCAGATTACTGAAAAACAGTGTTTTCTAAAATTTAAAACTTTAAAATCAGCTATTTCACTGTTCCACTCCAAAAGCAGCCCTTAGACTTCCTGAAGATGGGTATCTTCAATACCCAGAGCAAGCAGGGATGGCAGCTTTACTGCATAAACTGGTTAGACTATTTTTTTTTTCCAGCCTGGTATTCACTCAGTTAATGGAACTGAAGAACAGCAAGCTGAAAACACACAGGAACAAACACTGAGGGATAAACAAACCAAAGTCAGTAATCTCTCTTGTGTATAATAAAAGATCCCAACATTCAGCTGTGAATACCTTGTGTTCATATTTAGAGGATGATAACAAGGAACAAATAAAGAAAAATCATTGCAGCCTGCCAAGGCAAAACCTGCACCCTCGCTGAAGGTTTATGGGGGAAAAATGACCTTTCTGAGCTAATTCTCACTGGATTGTCTCCTACAGAGCTTTTTACTGTTTTAGGAGAACCTGTGATGGACATCACTGAGGGGCCACAGCATCATGAAGAGAGAGAGAACACTGTTATCTCTCTTATAAAGGAATGACACTGCTAGGAAGAGATACAGAACAGAGGATTTCAGATGGAAGGCACCTACAGTGATCATCTACAATCATCATCCAGTGCAACAGCCCTGACTTCAGCCTGATACACCACTCCAAAACTGAAACTTCAGGTCTGGGTGAACCCTCCCAAAGTCTGCAGCATTTCTCGGAAAGCAGGATCAAAATATTTGCTTAACACATTGCTCACCAGTGAGGGCTGAGCCCAGCTTTTCTCAAATCCTTCAGAACTGCCTGAGCCTAATTATGCCCCAAAATGCACTTCTCCAATGGCAACCTGTTAAAGACGGATGCTAAGAAATTATTAACAGTTTATTAACAATTGATTGGTGTTATTCTGACATGGCATAGCTGCTTTGGTTTAGATATTGAGATTTCAGTCTTAGCTGATGTTGGCTTTTGCCTGAGGAAGCAGAATTATCCCATTTCATGAGGACAATAAGGAACGGAATTCCCTCTTCCAGAGAACACTTAACCCTTCTTCAGGAAGCCTCAGACGCCCACAATTTACCCAGTAAGCCTTAAAAATTAATGTGACAGCTAATCAAAGCCTCTTTGCTTCACCCAAAATGCCCCATTACCTCAATTACATTTTTATGCCTACCTCAAAATTCTTAATTGCTTTCGGCACAGTTAAAATCCAATTTATTGAGTGAAGAGAGCCCCCGGGGGGGGGGGGGGTGTTGAATAAAGCTTTTACTCCCAGGTTAGCTGGAGCACATCTCCTCGGTGGGTCCCAACTCTCCGGGGTGTAATTTCCAACTCATTGCCTGCAATTCCCTTTCGGGGGTAGCGCTGGGAACTTTGCAAACTCGGAGAGCAGAAAGCAAAGAGAAAGCGAAGCTTTGCCGAGCTCCTAAAAACCATCTCGGGGCTTTCAATTGGCTCCAACCCCATGGGAACCGGGCGGTGGGAAGCGGTCCCGCTCCGGTTCGGTCCGGTTCGTTCCTCCCAACCCCCCCTCCGGAGCATGGAAAGGGGGGGGGGGGGGGGTGTTTCAGCCCAAAGTCCCAGGCAGGGGCTGGGCTGGGGGAAGGGGGGGAGGTGCTGGGTGAGACTCTAGGATGTTGTTGGAATGTGATTTTGCCTTTGGGCTGGGTGAGGAGTTGGTGCTGCTCTTCAGGCAGCCCCTGCAGGATGCCTTTCCAGCAAGGTTCTGCTCGCAGCCGGCAGAGAACCATCCTCCTCCTGGGGATTCTGGTCCTGCTGGTGGCCCTGGTTGTCGCCGTGGTGTTGGCATCCCTCCTGCCACACGGGAAGGAAGGGGAGGGTCCCCAGATGTTGAAGTGGAAGGACAGAGGGACGACTAAGAACCTGCAAGAGGTCATTTTGGGGAGATGCTACAGCTACGTCCTGGCGAGGCAGCCGGAGCTGGGGTGAGTCCAGGTCCTGGTTGTGCACCAGGAATGGAGTGGGAAGAGCTGGGGATCACCTGTCTGAGGTGAGACCATTGGGGTTGGGGCAGGGAAAAAGCTGGGGAGTATGGCCCCTGATCTGTTAAAAAAAAAAAAAAACCAAACTCAAACCACCTGTGCCCAACTGGCTTTTTTTTTTTTTTTTTTTTTTTTTTTTTAAGGAAGCTGCCTGCAGAATCAGTGTAATTGATACGAATCTAAGGTCAAGCGTAAATAACATTTTGCCACTGCCTGAAAGCCAGCTAAAATAAATGCCACCAGGTTTGAGTGCATGGAGGTGAAGGCAACTCACTGTCTGCCAAAAAATCCTGTAATGTGTGACACTGCAACCAGGACTACAGAGGAGGGAGGGAAAGGAAAAGCAGAGGTTTATAAGATGGACAAAAATGTTAGAAGAGCATTGAGAAATATCTTGGGCTTAACCAAACCAGATGTTTTTATCATGTGGGGAAGAATTTGCAATGAGCTTTGCAGATGGCACAGAAGGGGACAGATGGGTGGCAGTGCCAGCATGGACAGTCCCAGACAAAACCTTCACCCAGTCCTGGGCTCTGGCTCAGCCCATCACAGCAGATTCTGTCTTGAACCTAGGTCTGCAATAGCATATTGGGGCTGAGAAATGATTTTCTGGACCCTCAGGGAAAAGCAGAGTGAAGTATAAGGAGTGTCCCAGGTCCCCTGTAGGTACTGGGGACACTCAGTTCCTCAGGACAGGGGCCAGGAAAGGATCCAGAACAGCCAGAGACTCTTAGCTGGGACCAACCCATCACTTCTGTGGTTTTATGGCCACAAGCCACTTGGTTTTATGTCCTCAGTAATCCTCTGGCAGACATCTCCAGCTGAGCAGTCCTGTACCCTGACCACATGGATGGTTTTGGTCATAAAAAAAGACAATTTCCACCTCTCCTGATGCTGAGCTGATGGAGACAAGAATATATGTATATTATATTCAATATATATATGTTGTATATATTTTGAGTGCATTTGGGCTTCTCTCAGCCTTGAATGTGCAGTGCTGTATGAAAAAGCTGATTTGCAGCGTTTGAAGGGAAATGGGCAAATGGAAAATCATAGCTCTGAGTCTAGAGATTTAAGTTTGCACCTTCCATGAAACATCTAAGTGGGTTTAATGAAGGGAAGGGTTTTTTTCTTACAATTAAAATTTAAAAGCTCCTGAAGCAAAATCATATGCAGGTTTCTAAAAGCACACATCAATTTATTGAAGAAGTATACACTGAATATTTAAATCTGAAATGATTTTAAACCTAGCAGCCTTTTTGGTTTATGATTGTTGTGTTCAAATTGGGGTGCTGAAGATGTAAAAAGCACTTTTGTGTGATTATGTGTCAAGTTAATTACATGTATGTTTTCATCCACAGCACAGTCTGAATCTGACCTGGGAATATTTGTTTAATCAATTCCTTCATGGACAATTTTTTAACACTTCACAAACACATGACTGCAAGTTTTCTAGAGAGGTTGTTTTTACTACACCTAACACTTCATACTATTCATAATTTAACAGTGTTTAATGGCTCCCTGGCTGTGAGCTCACTTTCTTTCAGATGAAATTACTTTGGTAGAGTAGGAACCGTTTTTGCTTTGTTTTATTTTATTTAAGAGGCAAATTTATCTGAGACAGCACTGAAAATGAAAAAAAAAACCAACAAACCACTCTTTTACCTGTACCTGAAATATTCAGTTTAGGGGGATCCTGAACAGAGAATTAAATGTAGGTGATTTTCTGGGAATCCAACGTGAGGTTCCTTCTTTCTGACCCTGCTGAGCTCAACGTAACCAAACCACCTCTGTGGCTGAGACTTTCTGATGATAAAGTGAGTGCCTTTAGGACACCTCAGAGAGCCCTGGATCTTTCATCCTGTGCTCTTCTGCTCTTTCATCATGAATGTAGGCCCTTGGATCTTGCATCATGTGAGATCTTGGCTGTACTTCATCAAAGAGGAGGAGTAGGAACAGGGAACTGCAGGAACTCGGGCAGGCTTCTGAGTGGAGCAAACTGTGTCCTGTGCCCAGGTAGGACTCTTGTTCCCAGTACTCTCACCACAGGAACTTCACTGCTTTGGTCAGAAATCTTCTGGTTTCATCATAAATTTGTCCATTGTCTGCTTTTGCCCTTTAATCTTTCATCAACCCATGTGTTTGTTCGGAAAGCTCTACGTTCAGCAAACTTGCATTTCTTCATCTTGTTATCAGAGCCACTAAGTTCCATCTTTGACACTGATTTTTTATTTTTTTTTTCTCCTGCAGCAGTTAATGTGACTATTAACTGCATTTTAGAGTGCCTTAGCATCAAGATGTTCAAGCTGTGTATTGAACCTGCCTGCTAAAGATACTGCATATAGCACCTGCTGGTAATAATTCTGTTTCACTGCCTGTGTGCAACACAATCCTGGGTTTAATTTCTGATGCTGGCTGGGTGACTCTTATCATTTGTGCATATACAGTTCCCTGGGTTACTCTTCCTGTACAGAACTCTCATTATGCCAAAGACACAAGCAGAAAAATCCCAAATGCTTCAAAACTTGCATTTTCAATATTTTCTCGATTTTTTTAGGGGGAAAATGCAGGCAGTCTAGCAGCAGGTTTTAGGGGTTTCATTCCCTGCACATCTAGCTACAGATATTAAAGAATTGTATTTCTTTTTGGGTTTCCTGGAAAATGCTGTCTGCTGCCAGAAGACAGAGCTGAAGCAGATCTGTCACAGATCAGTAGTCTTAATTTGTTTCTTCTTATTATTTTTCCAATATTAACAAAACTTGCTTGTTCTGCTGTTACTCATCTTGCAAAAATCCCATGCTCACCAGCCGTGGCCTTTTAGTACGTGTTGTAGTATTGTCAGAATAAAGGCCAGAGGCAGCTGGGGTTAAAAGGAAGGATTTGACCTCAAATTGTTTCGCCTTCCTTTTTCCCAGTTACAGGAACTCCCTCTTGTGGCTAAAGGAACATTCCCAAGTCCTATGCTCCCGTTTCCATGAAATACAGACAGCAGTTTGCAAAAATTGAGCCCTCATCTCATCAGAGGAGGGAAGTGCAATGGGGTTCCCAGTTCCAGGTGATCTGAGGGCTGGAGGAGAGGATGGGAGAGATGGGTTTGGTCAGCCTGGAGAAGAAAAAGCTCCCTCCAGGGAGACCTTAGAGCATCCTTCCAGTGCCTAAAGGGGATGCAGGAAAGCTGAGGAGAGGCTTTTTGCAAGGGCATGTTGAGAGAAGAGAAGGAGGGATGGTTTTAAACTGAAAGAGAGTAGATTGAGATTATGTGAAGAAGTTCTTTAGTGATGGCAGTGGGACAACTGGCACAGGATGCCCCATCCCTGGCAGTGTCCAAGTCCAGGTTGGATGGGGCTTGGAGCAACCTGGGCTGGTGGGAGGTGTCCCTGCCCATGCAGGGGGTTGGCACTGGAGGAGCTTTAAGGTCCTTTCCAACCCAAACCATTCTCTGATTCAGAGCAGTGCTGGTCAAGACCAGTTTCAGTGGCCCAATAACGTCCCCATTACTTGGAGGATTTTTTTTTATGGTTTTGCACGTTGATGATTGCCAAAGAAGAACAGGTGATGAGTGTAGCATGAAACCTGTCGCTACAAAGTTAACTGGTTTAATTATCCTCTTCACCATGTCTGAATCCACAGGCTCAGGTCAGATAGGATTGGCACTTTGTGACCTGGGGAAGGAGAGGGGAAGAGGAGAGGGGAAGACACATTATCTAAAAGAAGATCATAGTTATTGATCCCCAAAATACAAATACTGCTAATTTTTTTCTTCTTTTTTTTTTGTTTTTTTTTGGTTTTTTTGTTTGTTTGGTTTGGTTTGGTTTGTTTTTTAAATTATTTTTTTTGTTGTTGTTGGTTGGTTGGTTTAGAAATAACCTTATTTGCAGCTCAAGAGGTTTTTAATTCCCAGTTAATGACTATACCTCCCTCTCAGATCTTGCTTGTTTGCAAGCACCTACTATTTGAAAATAGCTGTCAGTGAGAGCACCAAGGATATAGCCAGGGAGCCACCTCAGTGACATATGTGACTCTCAGGCCCAGCAATCCCTCTCTATCTGACTATTGGAACAGGTTGGCCAGGGAGGTGGGGGAGTCACCATCCCTGGAGCTATAAAAAAAGAAAAGAAAAGAAAAGAAAAGAAAAGAAAAGAAAAGAAAAGAAAAGAAAAGAAAAGAAAAGAAAAGAAAAGAAAAGAAAAGAAAAGAAAAGAAAAGAAAAGAAAAGAAAAGAAAAGAAAAGAAAAGAAAAGAAAAGAAAAGAAAAGAGAAGGGAAAAGAAAAGAGAAAAGAAAAGAAAAGAAAAGAAAAGAAAAGAAAAGAAAAGAAAAGAAAAGAAAAAAAAGAAAAGAAAAGAAAAGAAAAGAAAAGAAAAGAAAAGAAAAGAAAAGAAAAGAAAAGAAGAGAGAAGAGAGAGAAAGAGAGAGGTAGATGTGGCACTTTGGGAGATGCTTTAGTGGTTAAGGTGGTGTAGGACTGATGGTTGGACTCAATGATCTTGAAGGTGCTTTCCAGAGATGATGATTCTATGATTTTATGAGTAAGCAGTGCAGAAACCCAGTGATGAAGATGCCAAGTGTGGAACTTCAATACATTGTTCATACAGCCTTGTAGGGACACATACCTAGATTTCCCCCTTGAACACAATTGGAGCTGCTAATGTTGTTTTTCTACTAAGGAAATTCCATTTGTAACAAATTTTAACAGTTTATAGTTCCATGGAATTTATTAGAAGTTGGGATTTTCCATTCCTCTGCAGCCTGTGGAGAGGAAGAAACATTTTGTCAAAAAGAAGATACAGAACATGACTTTGTTGTGAGATACTGCTGTCTTTTACAGAATAATTTCTTCCATAAAGAAAGCTGGGATTTGTTTTATGCTTACTTTTCCATTTTGTCTCCATGCTTTGCGAAGCATTTTTAATGTAATTTCCTTGTATTCACTGATTGTTAACACTTTCACAACAAGCATGGCACTGATTTGATTCAGTGTCACAAAAGTGTTAGCTTCATTTGCTCAAACTTATTTGAGATTTGGAGTTTCATAACAAAAATACACCTTACATGAGACAAAGCTTTACAGACTCAGTCTTTATGGTGTTACTACTACTTAATTGCAATGCAATGGCAGCCCTATAGAGTGCACTGCAGACTTATAAAGCTGCTTGATTCCATACACATCAAGCTGCAAAGCATTTAGCTTTTTTATTTCTAAAAATACATGTACTGAAATAATTTAATTTTTACAACTGTTGCACCATCTCTTTTGGCTTCAGAGGAAAAAAAAAAAAAAGGCTTTTTTTGCACTCTCTGTCTGCAGGGAAGGACCTGGGGTCCTGCAGGGCAGCTGAACATCAGCCACCAATGTGCCCTTGTGGCAAAGGTCAGTGATCATCATCCATTCCCTTCCACATCTGGAGTGCTGGGTCCAGTTTTGACCCCCCCAGTACATAGGAGTCACTGGCATATTTGGAACATGTCTAGGGAAGTGCCAAAAAGATGATAAAGGGGTTGAAGTATCTGATAAAAAGCTTGGAGGTGGCTGAGGGTGATCTTATCAGTGTGTATAAATGGGAATAGTTAAAAGCTGGGCCAAGAGAGGTTCAGACTGGACTTTTGGAAGGATTTTTTTTTACCAAGAAGGTGGTCAAACACTGCAGCAGGCTTCCTACAGAGGTGTTTGAAACCCCATGGCTGTCAGTGTTACAGGGGCATTTGTACAACACCCTTAATGATAACATGTTGTAACTTTGGCTCTGCCCTGGATTTGTCAGGCTGTTGCACTGGATGATCATTGTAGGTCCTTAAAAAATTAAAAAATCATTTTGTTCTGTTCTGTTTATTCCATTCCATCCTGAGCAGGGGGGGAGTAAAGAAGAGGGATCCAGGCTTTTCTCAGTGGTCTCAGTTGCAGGGCAAGAGGCAATGGGCATTGATTAAAATACAGGAAATTATACTGAAATATAAGAAAGAAAACCTTTTTTTTTCTTTTTTCTTCTTTTCTTTTTCTTCCCATAAATATTATCAGAGTGGAACAGGTTGTCTGGAAATTTGTGAAAGCTTCATCCTTGGAGATACCCAAAATTTCACGTGGCCTTGAACAACCTTCCATAGGACTCCCAGGTCTGAGCTGGGGTTAGGACTGGACAAACTCCAGAATAGTCCTCCTAGTCTTTCATTTGTTTGAAAATGCTTTTAGGCTTTCAAGAGGTTCACAGTGTAATTAGGACAAACTGCTGCAGAAACTTTTTGACTTCTCTGTAGTGGTAATGATGCTGATCCTTGGTTTGTCTCTCAGTGTTAAGATGGGCACTGTATCATCTTAATAACACTCTGCTTATTCAAATGCTCAAGTCAGAACATCCATTTCAAAGCTGCAGTGTGTGCTCTCAGTAGCCCCCTCTCTGCTCCATATGTCTTGACTTCAATACCTTTTCTCTACTTTTCTGCCAGTTTTGATATAGGAAAGCCAGAACCACAGTTCTGGTTTCAATTTCTACTGCCTTTCAATATTTACAACAAGATCATATTTTACAATTGCTTTTCCTTAACTTATATATGACTATTCTTGTAATTTCTTGGTGACTCAGATGTAATAATTATAAACATCAACAATTGTTTTCTTACTCAGTCTTACTCAGAGGTACATTTCCACTGAAATATATTCTACTGAACCAGACTGTTACATTTTGTAGTCACAAAGGATGTAGGGGTAGGGCTACTTGGTCTCAAGTCAGTCCTCATGCTGTTTAAGGCAAGTTTCCATAAATGTTCTAGGCTGTAAGATAAGGCTCCATTTGGGGTTTATTGTTATTTCTTTCTACAGGCAGTCCATTAGAAAGAAACAGTTTTCTCTTTAGCAAGAGCCAAGCTCATACTGGAGTGGGTAGCATTAATTTGGTAGCATTCATTTATGCCACATCCCAGCAGTTCTAGTTCTATAATGCACTGTAAATTCATATTATGAAAAAAAAAATATCTGCAGCTGTATGAAGCCACTGAATGTTTCCCTGCTGTAACATACATTTATTTCAATCGTTCTTTTAGAAATGTTTTTCCAAGTTGAACATTGAAAATAAAACATTTCTAAAAACACACTTTATAAGGTAAGATGCCAGATTAAATGTGTTCCCTCTATGAAGGGAACTGAGGACATGCTAAAGACATGGGCCTCACTTGGAAACTTAAACTGTGGAGTAAATATGACTCTCTGTCAAAATGCAGTCCAGGTGAGACTGCTGCCCTTCTGGAATCTGTATCCCACTTCTGGAGCATCACTGAAAACCCCATCTGCTTAAGCAGCTTGGTTTTTCACCTGGGAAGGCTGAAGTCCAACCAGCGAAAGAAATCTGCTAACGTAGATGTACCCTTTACTGCTTTAAATCTGCCACCTGTTGGCTCAGCCCTTCCCAGAAGCCAACACTTTTCAGAAGTTTTGTCCTGGAACAATGATTCCCAACTCACAGAAAATACACCAAGAACTACAAAGCAAAGCCACAGCACAGCTGCCCTTACAACCCTCTCATTGCTGCCAAAGGTGAAGTTCTGGTGGGATGAGGAGCTCTCACTCAAGCATACACAGCCCTGAAGTGTACCCAGCAGAAATCTCACCTTGTACTCCTTTTTCCAGACCTTTAGACTCCTCACCTCTGATGGGAATTCAATTGATTTGCCTCCAGGCAATTTTTCCAGAAGTCATCTATCTCTGAGGCAGGGCTTTGGATCTCTTTCTCTATCCCCAGTCAGTGCCTCCAATGCTTTCTTTACTGGCTTTTGCACTATTTAATTATCAGAGAGCAATACATCCAAAACCGAGCTGCCAAAAAAATCCAACTATGTCATTCTCATATTGAAAAAAAGTCAGTGACCATGGATGTGACAGCGGTAGGAACTCTGCAATAATTAAACTAAGTGGGTAGTGAGAGTCTGATGCTCATTGAAGACATTGAGACTGACAGCTCTTATAATTATTTTTTTTCCCTTCGTGCTTTCCCAGGGTCATTTTTCCCCTCTCTGTTATCCCAAGCAGCAGTCTCCTCAAGCCCTCAGTGATGACAGTGTGTTGGCTGACCTCTCTTAACTCACTTGGGGCTGATTTTTAGGACCAAGATTCCTGCTGGGAGATGCTAGAATAAGGAACACAGAGCAGCTCTGCCCTATGCACCAACCCATTTTCTGGCTCAGTGGTCTGGACACTGGTCGGGCCATCATCACCCAAGAATTTCATTCACACTTTTGGGGTTGTCCTCAGCTGCTGCTCCTGGGAATTCCCTTCTCCCACGAGATGGCAGCCTTCTCCTTGTGTTCATCTCCTTCCACCTCCTGGTAGAATTGACCACAGAGAAATCCCAACTCCAGATGCCTGGGCTGGGGTTTAGCAACAGCTCCACAAAAAACCCCACTCCTGAGCAGCAGTGAGACAAGGCAAGGCTGGAAGAAGGTCTGGTCAGCAGAAGGAAATAAAAAAACATAATTTAAAAATAATAATAATAATAATAATAATAATAATAATAAAAATATTTAGAGTGAAAAAGTAGCAAAAGGATTCTGGGTTACAGAGGGTTTCCCCTTCAAATTATTGCACAATTTTTTTTTTTCACAATATTGACACATAGCTACTCATAAGCTGGCATGAGTTGAATATGGATGTATAAATTGCATCACTGTATAAAGCCCATCACAATGTACCTAAAAGAAGCAGATAAACTCTCATGCAGGCTAAGATGGTGCTGTTAGATGCAGAAAGTTTGCTGCTCCATTTAGATCCATTGATAAGCAATCTTCTGCTGCATCATCTGCTCTTCAACAAGTGAAGAGCTCCTAGAAGATGAAAATGAAGAACTTCCCCAGGCTCCTAGCTGGGTCTGAACTGGTTTTATGCCTTTGTGGAACTTTGTTATAACCACAAATTTCTCACTGGCTTTTTAGAGACAGGTTTCTGAGCTCTTAGGTGCCTATCTATCTGCATTACAATTTTGGCTAAGGGTGGTAGCAAATGAGAAGGGAATTTTTTTACAAACTGCAGCTGGTGGTGGGGTTTGGTCCCTGCAGAGGTCAGGTACAGAAAGGGCTCTGGGGATTATTTCCAGAGCCTCACCACAATTAAAATCCCATCGTGGGGATTGTAATATTTTAGAAGGAAAACTCAGGACCTTGGAAAAGCTGCTGTCGACTTCAGGGAGACCACATCTCACCAGGGAAATGTCTTTGCCTGGTAAAGTGATTTAAACAATAATGGGCAGAGTTCACTGAGTTCTCCAGAATAAAGCCTGGAAGTCATTTTTGCTTGTAAATTTAAAGTGGGTCCTGCAGTTGAAGTATGTCTCTCAAATTTTTGAGTAAAAAACTAGAGGGAACTCAGCCCAGGGAAATGCTGCCCTTCTGAAGGAGTTTTGAGCATCCAATGTCTGGTGCTGAACTGAAAACAAGACATTGTCTGTGGTGTAACTGAAATCTTCAGGGCTGACGCTCATCCTTGATATACAAATTAAATTGATTTCAACTGGGGATGAATTTTCTCTGTCATGTCCAGTTAAAGAAAAATAACATAAAATTATGGAGTAAAAGAAAAGAAAAAAAAGATCTGTATCAATAGTCTTCTATTGTATCAATAGATTTCTGAGGTAGCTTGATGCCACCCTATTCCTTCAAGTCAAAGGATGCTCTTCCAAGGTCAGCCAGACCACTGTACTGATGTGCAAGAGATCATGATGCAGAAGCTGTTCATTTTTATAATACACACATTAAAGTTTGGCTGCCAGGATAGCTGCTTATGGAAATATTCTTGGCCCCAGCTTACATTTGGTAGATTAATGTGCTATTCTTAAAAATGGTGAATTGATAGAAATACTGAAATTCAGTGGAAAATGCAACTTCTACCCTAATGTAATGACAAATGCTGGATATGCTTTGCAGTGTATATTATACCAATTAAACCAACTTCAGCTGGGGATGCTGCCCCTGTTGAGATGTTTTTAGTATCTGATATCAGCCCAGTGCTGAAGTGAAAAAAAGACTTTGTCCTCTGTGTCACTGAAGTAGCAAAAGGGAAGTTCTGCAGTCCTCCTTTCCAGAGAGAGGGTGATGTGTTCAGTTCCTGAATTTGCAACAGCTTTCACAGTTTTCCTTCTAGTCTGTTAGTTATTATTTCACATTTGCCACCATTCCCCAAACTGTATTCACTTAAAAACAAAAAAAAAAAGTTTGAAAATATTAAACAAAATTAGATTATATTTATTTTGTATGTCACCGAATTTGGCTTAAATATTTCAGATCCTGTAGCAGAATAAAAGGCCTTAGGTATTTCAGCATAAACAAAGTCAGCCTCAGAGGAAGAACTCCACTAGGAATAAAGATATGAGATTGCAGATATGGGGCACTGTTAATATGCAACCCAAAAACATACCAACAAAAACCAAAGAAGAAGACCACATGAGCCCCACAGCAGCATGGTACATAAACATATTCACCATGGGCTCCTGGATCTGAATTAGATGAATTTAATTAACTGGCAGACTGGTGATCATTTTCTCACCCTCCTTTCTGTCAGCCAACACAGAAAAAAGAATGAGCCCATTCTGTGACTCCCAGTTTCCCAAAAAGAAGTTGGGAGCAGCTTTAAGAGTACTGTTCCTTTCTCAGGCATATTTTTGGCAGGGCAGGGGTGCTTGTTTCAACCTGAAACTATTCTTGCTGGAATGTTTTTAGCATACCAAGTGCCAGCAAACTCCTCACATTGTTTTCAGGAGGCACAGAGCTCCAGCAGGTCTCTGCCCTTTCCTCTGCTCCCTGTGAGCTGGATGCTTCACACAGACAAATATTTTCTTGTTGGCTTGGAAAAGGGGCAGGTGAAACTTTATTAAAAGTGCCTACCTCAACAATGAGGCTGGAAAGAGTGGTCTATCTTAACAAATCTTAAAAGTCTTCTCACTGCTTATTTTTTCATACATCAACCAGAATCACAGCTCCATGTGACTGGTTAATCTCTTTGAGATGTGAGGCAAAACCTGAATTTCATCAGAGAAAACAGCTTTCCCATGGCAAATCAATGAATTTTTAAAATTCAGTTGTAAAAACATATGTAGTGATAGGTGAGGGTAGTGAAAACTAAACACTGCTTGGCTTTTTAATGTAATTTTTTACACTGAAGATCTGTACTTTGATTCCTAACTTAAGGTTAAAATTGCCCAGTTTCTACCAAAGCCCATCTTCATGCCTTAGCATTCTTCTCTGTGGTACAACCAGAAGCACCACACCAGTTACCAGCTGTAGAAAAGCTTCCCACATTTGAAAGCTGAGCCCTACCTGTGACTCTATCCATCCAGTTTGCCTCAGCTCTGCTAGGATGATGGATAAATCCTCCTTCTCAGACAGAAGTGACATCCATGGGGCTGAGCTTGATGTCTTGAAATGCTGGAAAACTGGTGTTTTCTTTGCCAAGACAGCAGGATTGTGAGTCCCCTGGGTGGTTGTGGCTTCTCATGGCCATGACTTGAGTCCACAGCAGCAAAATTTCTTTGTGCTGTGTCTATCACTTATGTCTCTGCTGTGGGAACAACAAAAAGAAAAGCATATGATACCTTGGAAAAGATTTTGTCTTTTAAGACTATGCTAAAAAAAATTTTACAGTGTGAAAAGATAAATGACCTGGTGATCATCTGCCACCTGTAGCTGTTTTAAGACTGTTATATATAAAAGATTTCAGGAATAACTTAAAAAAAAAAAAAAAAAAAAGTCCTGCCAGCAGAACAAATGCTTTGCCAGATTGGAAGCTGCAAGACATATAAATCTCTTTGAGATGTACCCATGTTTACAGCCAAGCCCTACAAATTCTCTTTATGATGCTGTTGAATGTGCAAAGCAAAGGGGACTGCTGCCCATTCTGTAATGTCACCTACATCAGCAGGAGCCCTCTCTTTTGGCTGATTCACTGTGGTCAGGTTGTAATCCAGTGTTGCAGGGAGAGTTATTTACCACTTCCAGTTCTCTAAATTAAGTGCTGAAGGTGGGAGGATGGTCTCTGTGGGTTCCTTACACAGTTTGCAGCCAGAGACAAGCTCCTCCAGGAGAAAATTTAATACACCCAAGTTAAATTCTGCTCAGTAAAACTCCCTGACATGACAGAACCACAGCAAAGCAATGACTGTGCTCCCTGCAGCACCTGCACTTTGGCTTCTTATTTCCACAGTGACTCAAAGTGCATTTAGGCTCCTGAGTAAAAGGCAAAAGCCCAGTTAAAAATCATCATTGTTATTACTAATGGCTTACCTGGAGGTAAATTTGGTTCATATAAACAAAAAGGGTGTTCATATAAACAAAAAAAGGTTCATATAAACAAAAAAAAAAATTTTCCCCAGCAATGGGAGATGAAGGCACATCTGCCACAGACCCTTCACCCAGGAGGAGTGGGAGAAGCTGGGGCAGGGATACTTGCAGAGGTTCCAGTGACCTCCCAGTAACCAGTGTCCCACACATCATCCAGATGGGTTTGTTCCTGCAAAAATAATGGCAGCAGGGAAGGCAAGCCAGGGATATTGTATGGGGGGTTGCCTGGTCCGTCCCAGTAGGATACTGGTCCAAGCCCTGATGATGCATTCCTCTGGTGCTCTCAGGTGCCTTTCAGTTTGCCCCCGCTCAAATGAGCACTCAGCAGAAAGCATGGACACACTCAGTAGTAGGACTGGGATCACACAGCTGTAGTGAAGTTCAATTTGTGTAATATTTTAAAATCCTCAATGAATTTGGTTTCCTAATCCCCCTAAGCAAATGCCACATCCCCCACGTTACTGGAGTACCAACTGGTGACAAAGCCTGAAGATGTGTGTCTGTCACATCCTAATGGATCACTGCTATTTTTATTTATCCTACTTGGAAGTCATCAGCTGCTCCACACAAAACCAAGTCCATTCCTCCAAAGGTTTGTAGTGGGAGGACACTGGGAGATGATTGCAAACAGTGAAGAAGCAGTGGCTGAGTCCCAGGCAGTTGGAGTAGCTCCATTCAGACACAAAGACAGCAGGAAACTGCACTCAGCTTTTAAAATTTGCATAAAAACAGGGAAGAGAAGGATGGGGAAAACACTGCACCCATGGGGGACAGCCCTCAAAGCACACACTAGACAGACAATAACTATAAATCATCTTAAAGAATTTTTTAGTCATTACTCCAAGAAGTCCTGAGCTGTCCCCATCATCATTATAGGCTGCAGCTGCAGGAAGGAAGCAAGGTATTATTATTTCAGTACAGAGATAGAAGTGCTTGCCAGCACTGTGCAACAGATTTCCTCCAGGTAGTAGGAAAGGAGCCCTACTTCTATCAGCAGAGTTGTACTTTATTGCCTAGCCTGATGAAGCAGCATCTTAAGAAACAAGTGTAGGCTGGGGTGCTAGGGCTGTGCCATGGCATGAAGCAGTTCCCCCCAGGAAATGTAGTGGAATTCCTCTGACTCATGCCCCTGGCAGCAAAAAGGTCAGATCCTGTGACATGGTGGAGCAACAAAAGAAGACTGAAAAAAAAACCCAAACCCCAACATTGGAGACCAAGCAGCTGATCTTGATCTTGGTTATACTTGTGCAAATCAGCTGCTGCTCCAATCAAGTCAATTGCTGCAAAGCAGCATGGAAAGGAAAATAAATCAGGTCCAATACATCCAGACCTCTTTTTTAAAGATATTATTTCTGTAGGGTCAAACATTCCACAGGAAGGCACATGGGCAGATACTTGGCTCACTGTACCTAAGGATGTAGTATCTTTCAGCCATACTTTTAAATTGTTCAAGCTATATTCTGCCACAATTGCTTCTCATGATCTGGTTTGAATAATCATGAAATTAGAGCTTCTGTCCATGTGGTATCAGCTCTGCTTTAAACAAAGAGGGCATTCAGATATGGCAGTTCTCAGTAATTTAAAATACAGGAAAGAGAGAATGATGTTTTAGAACTGCTCGTTCCTTAGTTTATACTCAGTTTCCAGAAGATCCTCTTTTTTTTTGTAATGGACAGTGTGTTTTGGTGCCTGAGCATAGTTAGAACTCTTTTAAAATCTGATCCATAGTGTTTCACCATAACAGGAGATACTTTCTCAGTGATAAATACTCACAAGTACTAATTTACTATTTTTCAATCTTTTGGCAGAGATAAGGATTGCCTAAAAATATGGGAAACATTAAAGCATGCATTCATGTACAAGAATCCCTGTAATATTACAACAGAAGATTATCAGCCTTTAATGGAATTAGGAAGTCATCCCATACCCTGTAACAAGGTAACAGCACAATGCTTGGGGGCTGCCTGAGGAGGGATGTTGTGGGATGGCACCTCTGTACTTGGGGTGATGTCTCCTATGGACTTGTCCATAATAACTGTGGGTGTCTGTATGTTGATAAAGATATTTGGCTCTTGCTGCAACAGCATTATCACCTTTGGGCCCCAGTGACCTTGGTCATTCTCTATCCCTGGAGAACATCACCGTGTAAGGTCTGGCTCAAATATCAAGGCAGTGGTTGTGCTGGTAAAGTGACAGAGATGTCCCTGTTCCCTGAGCACACAGCTCTGTGAGGAGCATCCTACCATGATGTTAGAGGGAGACTGCTTCAAAAAAACCACACAGTTCAAAAGCACACAACAGATTAGGTCTATATCCTATGAGAAGCAGCCAAAGCCTTTCTTTCAAAATGCTTTACAGGCTGAACACATCCATTTCCATCAAAAATAAACACCTCAAAAAATTTTGGAAGTAGGAACATGGAGTATAGAAATCAGAACTGATCCACTAATGTGTCTTACAGCATTTCAATAAAAACTGAAACTCCTTCGTTATCATTAAAACTTTTTCTCCAGGAAAATTTCCTGACCAGCTCGAATATAAATATCACTTATTAAGTGTTGTACCTTATTTCACAGTCCCTGTTTTGGAGCAAGACAAATGATCTCGCCCATCGTTACACAAAATCCAATCAGAATTTCCTTACCTTGGAGGACACTTTGTTGGGTTACATGGCTGATAGGGTTTCATGGTGTGGAGATCCCTCTGACCCAGGTAATAAGTGCTATTTTTTTGCAAAATAAATATGAACCCTGAAATTCCAGATTGTTCTTTCCTCTTGTATAGACAGACCTAAACAAATTAATTTTCATCTATTCTTCTCTTAGCATTTACTTTAAAGCCTGAACCATATTTCTTTCCCATGTTAGGGAAAACTGAATGTAACACTTCTCAGGTGAATTGAAAACTATAACTTTAGCTCTTACTAAAAAAACAACTTGCTGCTTGGACTAATGCACATGCAAATTAATTTTCTTTTTTTTTTTTTTTTTGTTTTTCCACATGTAACCTTCTTACTTTGGTAGAAAATGGCAAATCTTTTTCCCATCATTAATCAGCTCTCAAAACCATATTAACACTAAAACAATATTGTCTCTAATCTTAGCTATTCTATAAATGTTATTTCTTCTCAGGAATCAACTATGAGTCTTGTCCAAAACGAAGTGAATGTGAGAGCAACCCTAGCTCTGTATTCTGGAAAATGGCATCCAAGATGGTAAGATCTAGAGTAAATCTCCCCAAATCCAAGAATGCAGAAAGGCACTAAGTTCCTGACACTGACAAAAATGGGATTTTGCAGATTGGGCTTAAAATATGGAATAGTGAAAATTCAAGTGAGCCTTAGCTTGGAGTGCTAAAAAATCATGTCTTTGGATAGTTGTGTCTCCAAGGTCTTTTACTTTCTGTACAAAATTCAATGCCACTGAAGTTTAGGCATTCTTATTTTTGTGCAGAATCTGTGTGCCAGTGTCTTGAATGACACTTGGCAGACAGCTGGAACTTTGTAAATAATACTTCAAATAACAATAATCACCACCATAATTAAATAATAGGAATAAAAGGACATGTAAAAATCCATTTTAGCATGTTCATATCAGTGCCCAAAATGACATGGAAGTTTGCCAGACAGATGAGAGTCCCCTTGCACCTTTCCAGCATAAACCTGAAGAGCCCATCCTCCCACAACAGCATCTGGAAGGGATCCTAGGATGTCCCCATCCATAGACACATGCCAGCACCTGTCACATGAATGAGACCCTGCTGGTCCAAGTTAAGCAGTTGCCCTGGCTGTGTTCAATCAGAACTTTACAGAACAAATCTTCCAGAAAAAAAAAAAAAAAAAAAAAAAAAAAAAAAGCTGCTCTCCTGTATCAGCTTGATTTGACACATGTCTCAAGACTTCACCCTTGATATGACTATTAGTAGATGACTGTCCAGGTGGAACACAAGCATTGCTATAGGTTTCAGCTTTCCTGTGTGTAAGAAAAAGTCTACTTACCATAAGAAGAGTGGTTTTGTGAGTAAAGTAGTGTATATGAACTTTTCCAAGCTCAAAACGAGTTTGATGTACTCATTAATCCCTTCATTCCAGAGTCTGGGAGGGTTAAACCACCACAGTCAGATTTGCACAGCTGCAAGCTTTCTAGTCCAAAAAAAAGTAATATCTACTAAAAGTCATGCTTATTACTTGAGAAAGTTACATACAGTCAAATTTCCCCAGTGTACAACAGTTTTGCCATAGCCTTTAGCCATAGCCTTTTCTGCATGACATATACTGTCAAAATATTGGTCAAATGACAGTCATCAGTTCCAACATTTCTGATGACATTAAAGAAGTTACAATAATTTCTACTAACCTGGTACTTCATGTAGTGCCAGGGTACAGTGTCCATTTGTTTTGTTCAGTTTGCAGAAGCAGCATGTGGTGTGGTTCAGGTGATGCTCAATGGATCAACAGAAGCTGGAGCTTTCAGAAACAGCAGGTACTTACTCAGCACACTACTATCCATCTTTCTGTGGGCCTGCATGCTGGTGAACAGGTCTTTGCCAGTAAAGTCCCAGTGCAGAAGGGATTTTAGAGAACTCCTGGAGAGGTCTAAACCATTGGCTGTTGAGGAGGTGAATCACTTAACCCCTTCTACACTGTGACTATAATGTAAATCCTCCTGAGTGCATGTGGGTAGGATGTCCAGGATGCTATCACTGCACAAAGTCACTTTAAATTACAGTTAATCTACATTTGTACATTATATTATATTCACATCAATGACAAATTTATAACTACTCTTAGAGCTGACTTGATTTTCCCCCTCCAGAATGTGCTTCCTTGGCATCCAGAGATGCAGTCTTGAATAATATTGAAAAATTAAGATGTTGGTGGGGAGAACAGCAGTGTTCATTCTCCTTGCACCAAAACAGTAGCCAATAAACCAAACAGGAGAACAGGCACTAGAGATGGAAAAACTTCAGCTTGTTTCAGTCTGAAGCCAGTTGCAAAAGTTCTTTTGAAACTGAAATAAGAATGGGGAGAAAATCTTTTATCACAAGGTAACTAAGTAGTCTGAAAATCCATTGGCAAGAAAACATTTTTTCACTGAGAACAATAGCAGCAATAATTTATATTTGAGGAACATACTTGGTACATCTGACTTAGATAACTAAGAATGTTTTGCTTTTCCATGTCCCATTCTTGCAGCATCTTTGGCAGTGTTGAGATCTTTAACCTAAATCCAGATAAAGTCTCTGCAGTACACATTTGGGTTATGCATGACATTGGTGGACCTCAAAGGTAAGGCACTCCAGGACTAAGGGATGAATGATGTGTAGAAGGCAGCCAGTGCAGCTCAGCTCTGACAAGTGACAGTGCCTTCAATCTGCTCACTGCTTACTTTACTGGAAATAATATAATTTTTATTGTTGGGTTTTGGGATTTTTTGTTTTGTTTTGTTTTGTTTTTTTGTTTGTTTTTTTTTTGTAGCTAGTGCTGAACAGTTATAGCAAAGACACACTGACATTTTCTTTGCTTTCAAGAGGTCTTGGGTCCTTTAAGTTCCTCCCAGCCCTTCTGAGCTCTCTACAGGCTCTTATTATGAATGCAGCACTGAAGTCACATATCAGGCTATGTTTGCCAGGTTGAACAGCTGGAAAGTGTTTTTCCACAGGAACAGTATCATTCTGATTACCAGAACCATTTTTGCAAGATAATTTCAAATGCCTAAACAAGTTTCCCAGAGAGTCTGTGGGGTCTCCATCTCTGAGCACACTCAACACAAAACTGGCAGCCTGCTCCAGTTGATATTGGTTGGACTAGATGAGCTCAGGCAGTCCCTTCTAACCTAAATTATTCTGTGATCTTTTAATAATACCTGATAGAATTACTGATACCAGGGCAGTGATCGTGGATCACATCTGAGCCTTTCTGAGTGACCTTTCTCAGTCCATTCACCATTATTCCCTTGCAGACCTGTCACATTTCAAGCACTGAGCTTGAGGCTAGGTGTCTTTAACCTTATCTTCAGATCCAGCCCTGTGGTTCCCATGGTTACAAAGCACTGCCATGTTTTCTCCTCTTCCTAAGGACCCCAGACAACCAGAGGCAGCAGCTGTGATGCTGTGGGTCAGGAAGCAGGCTGTGCAACTCAGGAATAATGAGTCCAACAGAGACCCTTGCTCAGACAGCTTCTCTGTCTGCCATGCTCCAGCACTCAACCCCTCCCCTTGCCCAAAAACCTAGAAATGTCTCCTTCCCATACAAGCTGACATCTCTAACCACAGCTCACATCTCTCCTGTGCTCAGCGTGCCAGACACATTCTTGGGGCCCACTGCAGAGAGGTTTCCTAAAGAAAATGACATCAGGTAATGTGCCCATGAGTTCCCCCAGACCTGGCACTTGAGCCTTTCTCTCAATATTTCCCAGCATCAGGAAAGTCATCATCTGCCTCCTTCTCAACCACTTCAAAAACCTGGTGCCCTGCCAGACTTCTTGACGCATCCTCCTCCCCTGCCAACCTCACAGCACTTTCCTTTCTATTTTCTACTTATTTCCAAGGAGAAAGAGGAAGGGTAGCTGCAATAATATGTATTCCTTTCATCTGCTGATTTGTATCCCATGCTGAATCACTGATAACATCTGGTAAGTCTTGTGAGCAAAGAAGAGCTGGCTCTGCTTTCCACTAATGCCATATGTCAGGAGCTGGATTTGCTTCAGGATTGTATTGTTGCCCTGATGTGTGTCCTATACTCTGGAGCAGGAGATGATTTTTATCCCCAGGTTAAAAGTTTTTCAGTGTGTCTGTGGTATTTGTCAACCCTCTCACTACAGCTTTGGGGCAAATTTCAAGCAAATTAAGCATAGAGATAAAGATCTCAAAGGTATGGCATTGCTACATGCTTCAAGAAAGCATTAGCTGGATGGAAGAAAAATACAGAAGTTAGGGCTCCTGCCAATGTGAAAGCAGTCAAAACAGCTCCCTGTCAAAATAAATTAATAGCAGCCCCAGGCTGAGTCAGAATGGAGTTGTTCATAACCTGCTTCCTCCCATGTTTTCTATCTGCTTCTTCTTATTCTGTGCCCTACCTGGGTCTTTGCTGCTGTTTTTCCTGACTGGCCCATTCTCATCACACAGAGGACTTGGTCACTTTGTCCTTCCACAGATTTGAAAGAGCTTTATATCACCTTGCTGTGGATGGAAGTCACCAGTGGCTGTGAAGCAGTTCTAGAGCACACTGAACTGTGAATGGAACTGAGTCTTTTCCTCCAGATAACTTCCTGCACAAAGTTCTTGTGCAAGATTCACAGCTGAACATCACAGACTTCCTACCAGCAAAGGCCCAGTGGTAGCTAAAACTCCACAACCCTATGGACATTACAGCACAGTAAAAAAAAAAAAAAAAAAAAAAGCTTTTAAAGAATCTTACCTGAAAAAAAGCAACACAGTGTGGAATTTAGCCAAGATTCTTGTACACCAGGAACTTAAGTAACACAAAATGTTTTCTTTCCAGTGAATCCTGCTCAGGTCATTCCATTAAGAGGTTAAAAAGCATCTTAGAAGAGCGAAACTTTAAGATCACCTGTGAAGACAACTACAGGTAATACCCTGCTTTTATTGGTGAGAGTTTGCTAACATAAAACTAATATTGTACCTCCCTCTTGATTTTGAATCTGTTTCCTGGTTTACAGCAGCCTCCCCTCTTACTTCATCACATCTTCAATGTGGCTCTGAGCTTCTCAGGAGCCTCCCTTGGTGCTGCAGCCCTCACATGGTTGGGGCTGGGGCTTGCTCTCTGCCCAGCACTCCAGGAGGTCACCATCCCTGCACATGTTCATTTCCCTTCTGGGTAGGAGGAATCCAGCCTCTCCCAACAGGCTTTTGTCCTTTTAGGGGTTTTTACCTCCAATAACCACAACCAAATAGGCAGCTTTCATCCAGGCAATGCAGGATGTCAAGGATGGTCCTTACTGCCTTCTCTGGGGTTTGAGCTTACTCTCTGCTTTGTGACAGAGAGAGGCATGAGACATGATAAGTATTATTAATTATTCTATTTCCCCATTGAGTGGCAATAAAAACAGGAGTCCAGAAAACAAAACAACCCAAGTTCTGACTTGGCTAAAGTCTTTATCTGCTTTCTGAGGAGCAAACAACAGCCTGAGACCCTTTATCCTGTGTGGGTTCAGAGACCTTCACAGAGGGCAGAAGTGTTCTTTAGTGACATTAGAAAAAACAGCAAGGGTTCAATATTAATCATACCTTATCTGTTGGGAACAATTTTTCAGACTGAAGGACTCACACTGGGATAAGACCATTTCCAAAGTAAACACTTCTATAAACTACCAAGTTTGTAGCATTATTTTGAGATAAGGAAAAGTCGGTCTGCAAAGGAGACAAATACCTTGCCAAGGATTTTAATACCTTAATACCTTATCAAGGATTTTAATCTTGAGGGCAGAGCAATATATTCCTGTTTAGATATTGCTAACCCTGATTAATGGGTGCACTGCACACTGTGAAAAGATTAACACTGGTGTGGTGAATAAATCTGCCAAATGGTGATGTTCATTCACTTGTTTCTCTCTGGGCAACTGCATCTTTAGCCAACACTTCCAGGAACAGTGAATAGGTACAAATTGCTTCAGTCTATGATGAAATAAGCTGAAGGGCCAGGGAGGAAGGGGAAATAGGCAGTAGCTGAGGCTCCTTGTGGCTCAGCACATGGAGAAACCCACCACAGCCTGAAGAGCTCTTGAGATGCTCATTGCTGTGGCTCACAACTCACTCCTTAACATAAAATAACAATCAGGGCTTTTTGTCAGAGCTCAACTGACAGGCATAAACCACTGTGGGGAGGAACACAGACAATTCTCCTATGTTATATAAAGCACATTAATTAAACAAGCAATTTAAGCGTGCAGTAAAACTCTTCAGGATAGGCTGTGTAAGTGAGCTTCACTCCTTGAATTCATTTCAGACAGAACCATGTTGGTCTGTATCAGCTGAGCATCTGGCTTTTCATGCCACATAGGAATTGATGCTGATAATTTCCTCTTGCTTTTGTCAGTGCCAGTAGTGTCTTCCAGAGAGTAAATTAAAAAAAATTGATTCACTGGATGTACTTCTAGCTAAAAAAAAATAATCTAGTAATACCTGACATTGTTAAAATCATAGAATGACAGAATGTCAGGTTGGAAGGGACCTCAGGGATTACCTGGTCCACTCATTCTGATACTATTTATGAGGTGTCTCAGCACTCTGTTGAGCTGAGACTTGTAACTTTCCAAAGTGGGGCAATCCACCACTTCCCCTGGGAGAACATTCCAGTGTCTGACTGGCCTCAGAGTGAAAAATTTTCCTCTTGTGTTCAATGGGAATGTCAGCAACACCTTTACATTGTAGCAGTAGGGTGAAGCAAGATGGTGAAGTCCAGTATGGCAGCATCTCTGCAGTGAGTGCAAGAGATCTTAGAGTCATAGAATCACAGAATGGTTTGGGTTTCAAGGAACCCTAAAGATCATCAAGATCCAAACCCCCTGCATGGGCAGGGACACCTCCCACCAGCCCAGGTTGCATGAGGCCTCATCCAACCTGGATTTCAACACTTCCAGGGAAGGGGCATCAACAACCTCCCTAGGCAACAAATTCCAGTATCTTACTACCCTCATGGTGAAGAATTTTTTCCTAATGTCTAACCTAAATCTCCCCTCTTCCAGTTTAAAACTGTTACCCCTTGCCCTATCATTGCCCTCTCTTGTGAAAATTTTTATCACACATAGCTGACATGCCATGAGTTCACACCCTTCTGTCTTTCATACTCATTTTTTTCCCCTAACCCCTATAAACATCAAAGTTATCTTTCTGCAGCGAGATAATAAAAAATAATTATCCCTAAGAAAAAGTCATCCCCTTGATAAGCACAGGTGTAGCCTGCACTTTGACTTTCTCTTTGCATTTAGAAACTCTGGGTTTTCATTCTGTCCTACTGGCCAAGGGGATACTAAGCACTTATTTGGTTTTCTCTCTTTTTTTTCAGGCCAGTCCAGCTCCTTCAGTGTGTGCACAGCCCCGAGCATACGGACTGCAGGCTCTGCACCAACCCCACCCCAGCCCCGTGACACCCAGGGCTCCGTGCTGTGGAGATGCTGATTATTTGTATATAGGAAATAATATCCAGGAAAAGATGTGGTTACATAGCTTAGAGTGATAAATAGCAGCGTGGTGGGTACAGAGCCCAGAACCAGAAATCCTTGCTGTGCTACTAACAGCTCAGCAGCAGGAGATGGTGTTTTAGATGTGATGGTTGTACACACAGCCACGCAGAGGTTGTTTCAGAGGGACCAGGGCCACGTTCAGTGGTTGAGGCAGATGCTTTGCACTGGTGTGCTCCCTCCTGCACAGCTCCTCTTGTGCCCAGAGGCTCAGAGCATTGATTCCCCCAGGGAGAGCACAAAAAAGAGAGTTTCCAGAGGAGGCAGAACTTGCCTGGATCTGTGCTCAGCTTCTTCCCTGCTGGAAGGCTGGATGGGTTGGACTCAGTGATCTTAAAGGTCTTTTCCAACCTAAATAATTCTGTGAGCTGGCTGGAGCATGCTAACCCCTCTCTGCTTCCCAGTGTAACAGCCCCAAGAGGGATGTTTGTCCCATGTTTCTCCCAAAGACTCTGGCACCTCTAAACAGGCAAAGCAAGTGATGGAAGAGACAGAGCATTTTCTTACCTTTCAATGGGTATCACAGTAAGTGGCTGGTAGGGAAATGGCTGGACTGAGCCAAGGAAAAACCAGAAACCACCCAGAGGATTGCCAGCATCTGTAAGATCATGTCAAGTCCTTAGCTGGGGAGAGAAAATAGCAAGACTGACTCAGGCAGCCCCATTAAAACTCTACTGCAGTTCAGATTACATTTTCTCCTTAATATAGCAGCAAGTATAAGCCATCCAATTTTCATAAAAGATCCCTGAGGCCACAGCTTGGCCACCCACTGGAAGACAAACATCAAAAGGTTGCCACAATAAGGAGTCTCTCTTGACTTCAATTCCTGAGGCGAAAGGTGATGCCTTGCAGGGTATAAATTCATGAGCAGGGACATGCTGTAGTGCACAGAAAGAGCAGGTTTCACTGATTTCCTTTGATTTCTATTTTGCTGGCCTCATGCCTAGTCAAATGCAGTGTTCAGAACAAAACAAAGATCAGTTTGTGGCCACGGCTGTAGTGACTTTGACACTAGGAGACCAGAGCAGGCTTTGGTGCAGCTATGGCCTTAGGTGTTGTAGTGCCAGCACAACCAACAATTGCCAACACAGGAGGCAGTGGGAGGTTCCCATGACCCCACAGGGTTCTGATGCTGGATGGTTTTGTGGCTACTCAGAGTGTGAAGCATCCTGATGGAGCTACACAAGCTGGTGTTAATTTTGAGCATCTCTAGATCAACCTTTTGTCTGTAATACATGGGCCTGCACTGAGCACAGCTGGACCACCCCCAAGACCTCACCAGTAATGTTTACAATATATGAAATGTATTTTTAATTGCACTCTGTTGTGTAAGTAGTTAGATGCATCAATGCAGACACATATCAATATTTTCAAATAAGTTATTGCTGACTGAAGGTAAAGAATTAGTCCTCATACTCACTTTTGTACCTCTTCTGTTGTCATGTAAGATGTTCACAGTAAAATCAAGATCTGTTATAAAATTGCTGATGGCAAACGTTAATTCTTTTTTGCATTCTACTTAACCTCATACTGCACAAGCCACCTCCTAAAAATAACTCAGAAACTCATTCACTGTATGAATCTCTCTATATATACCCACCCAGGAAAACAGAGAAAGGTCACAGTGCATGTCCTCCCAAGACTGTACTCTTACTACCCCACCCTCCATCTTTTACAGAGTCTTTTTTACATAGTCTTTGTAGGTGGTTGGAAGTTAAACATCCTGGGTCTTTGTCTTGACCACATATATCTGTATCTATCTATATATATATATATGTTGTTCTATATATCTATCTATATATCTAGATATATATGTTGTTTTATATCTATATATATATATAGATATATATGTTGTTCTCAGCCAAATTAGTTAAGAAAGATGACTGGTTTTATCAGTGGTTATGTAGCAAAATGCTAAGAAGAAAATCCCCGTTTTTGAAAGCTGAGGTGCACACCTAA
This sequence comes from Phaethornis superciliosus, assembly GCA_023637945.1. Lineage (NCBI taxonomy): Eukaryota > Metazoa > Chordata > Aves > Apodiformes > Trochilidae > Phaethornis > Phaethornis superciliosus. The sequence goes on from JAJQWJ010000005.1 coordinate 6,250,780, forward strand.
TAATGGCAGCTTTGTAACAGAGGTGGTTGGCATGAATGTGGTTGGCATGAACATCCCAGCAAAAAAAAAGCTTTTCCTCTTTTAGAGGTCTATAAAATGACACATATTTACAGGAAAAATCTGCAATAAACACAACACACATTAAGGAAAGAGTCAGCCCATGTACAGTGGCTCTGACATGATCAGGACACATCTCAGCCCCTTTCCCCATGACCAAAGCCCAAGAGCTTGATGCCATCTGCCATGTCCTGCCCCAAAAATACAGATATTGGGCCACTTTAGTGCTACAGATGCACTTTAGGTGTACATCTGGCCCAGCAACACCCTCAGATCTGTGCTGCTGGGACTGCATACACAGGACACAAGGGATCTCATTTCCAGCAAGTGTTTTTCCTTATCTCTGAGCACACATTTGGAATGCCATGCAGACATGTCCTACCGGACAAGTCCAATTCCAAATCCTATTGTTCTGCTGAAAGTTTATAAACCAAACAATTTCCCAAACCAATACAAAGAATCTCAAATTGACAGAAAACTAAATAAAAGGGAAAATTACCTCTGTGGATAGATTATTTTTTTCCCCCACTACATGGAAAATTTATTTCTTAATATAGTTTGAAACATGTTGGATTTTGAAAATATGCTTTCAACCTGATGAAGCCAACCTGTGTCACAACTTGTTCCAGATAAATGGGCCAGCTTGTGCCCCAGGCCCAGAAGAAAAACTTGCCAAAGAGCACTGCCCAGAAACCTGAGAGGAATCTGAGTTATTGTGTGGTAAGGTGAGACCAATGCACTCCCAGAACCACACAGTGATGGGAAAACTACTCCAGTGACCCTATTGTTACAGCAAAATAGTTTGTGAGGAGTTCATTCCTAATCTAAATACTAAATGGAAGCACAGAAAGTCATGGAAACATAATTATAGATCTGCTGATGCTCTCTAGTCCTCTTTAACTCTGCCCAAGAGCCACAGGTTTCATCTAACCATAATTCTAATGTTTTCCCTGTTTATACCTAGTTACTACTTTGTCCTCTAGGAAAACAGAGATGTCCATAAGTAAACTAGATAGAATGTGGGCTGTGGCATATAACTGAGCACTGATGGTCAATATTCCAAAGAAGAGGAGCCAAACCACTCAATATTCCATGTCCTTTTGGATTGGATTGCTCGCATTCACAGTCTAACAATATTAACTTAAAGCAAGTGGCACAGTCATAATTTATTGGGAGATGACTGGTTTTGATCTGGGGATGTGCAGCATGATAAATTGCATCAGTGCAAAAGTAATTGCTTTTTAATTATAATGTCAAAATTATACAGCCCCACTGCAGAAATATACCAGTCTGAATTCCTAGAATTGCCACTCTTTTTATCAACATAATGTTCAATTAGCTCAGGAAAGGTTACTTTGGATGAGACTTAGTATGATAAAACTTGATGTAGTAAATTAAAAATGGATGGGAAGTTATTTCTATACCTCCTTCTGGGCTGTTTTCAGTAGCAAGTGAGTTGCACTGAATACTAATGGTAGTAAAAATAGAAAGTGCTTGGGCTGTCCCATAAGGCACTGACTGGTCTATAAACCCATGGTAGAGGCTGCTGCAAAACATCCTCAACCAGAGATATTTTTATTACCTGAATTTGGTTAAAACTCTGTTTAGTATTGACAGGGATATTCCAGGCAATCTGTACTGACATGGAACTCAGCCTCTGTGCTACTTTGTCCCCAGTTTTAAGTCCAAATTCCATGCTGGAATGAAATGTTACAGATTCATTGGTAATATGCATGTATTACTAATTATGACAACAGACTAGCATAAGAAATATAGAACTTCTGTTACTGGAATTATAATTTTCCCTCTCATGTATATAGTATCTCGACAGGCCTCAACAAAACCACAGCTCTTGTTAGTGACTGAAACAGAACAAACTGTTCTCTGTAAAAAACATTGTTTCTTGGGATGTTCTTGCCTGTAAAATTGACAAGATAGCCTCAGGTAAGGGCTCTTTCCTGGCAGATAATGCCAACAATTTTCTGGCAATAGTACTAAGCAAGTAAAAGCTGATTAATGAGGGATTTTGACCTGTCAGCTTCAGATTAAACTTTTTCATTTTCTGCAGACAGGATCAACATCAGTGGGTTCCATGAACAATATATTACTTGTAAGCCATGGGTTTACATTACATATTTTAGTTAAGTCTTTCATGGAAATATCACAGGAGTAACAGAAACTCAATTTGTGACCTAGAGGAACTTGGACAGTAGCACGTATTAAAGGCATGTGCCTGAATTGCAGGCAGCATGGCTAAGATGAGCATCAGTGTCAGAGATTCCCAAAGCTGCTGCAGATTTGTCACTGCTCTTTGTGGTTCCTCTACTGAAAATTCTGTACTGGACTTGGGTTGCAGACAGCATGTGGCAGGACACCAGAACATCCATGCTATGCATGTGCTGTTTTTCTTCAGCTCTCTTAAAACTACTGCATGTCAAGAATCCTAAGTAAATGGCTGAAGTCCTCAGAGACATCCAGGACAACATTTTTGATGAAAAAAGAGATGAAAGACTACACTCTTCTATCTTATGTCCCCGAAGGAAAATCAAGCTGCAACAGATTTCTCTTTTCCCCTGTCCCCACAGAATTGATTCCAATTGAACACAAAAGGAAAATTTTTCTCCATGAGGACAGGCAGACATTGGAATGGTCTCCCAGGGGAAGTAGTGAATTCCTGCACTTTGGAAAGTTTTAAGTCTCAGCTCAAAAGGGTGCTGAGACATCTCATATAAACAATAATATTAGAAGGATTGGGCCAGATGATCCTTGAGGTCCCTTCCAACCTGACAGTCTGTGATTCTATGCTTTTTTAATGACATGTTTCTGCTCCCTTGCTACCAAACAAGGCATTTGCCATCATTATGTGGCCCTCATGGTTGAGAGTGACTGAGCAGGGTTACTGGTGAGCTAAAGTCATGCCTTCTGCAACACTGCTCATCATTTCCCACCTTCATCCTGTCCCAGCTACTGCTGATCCAAAATGCCAACAACTTTTCTTCTCAGTGTGCTCTGTACTGCTGCTTTGAAAAGCTGTGGTTAGTAATTTACATGCAAAGATGTCCCTTGTATATCCCAGGGCACTTCTTCATTACTGGTTGGCATACAATGGATTCATACTTAAAAATTGTGGACTTTTTGACTAAACTGAAGTCTCAGGCAAGATTATTTAAATGCTTCATTCAATATTTGATCCACCCCTTCATAGGAATGACCAATAAACAAAAGATTAGCAGCAGGTACCATTACTTGGTGTCATTGTTATAACTGCTCTTTGATTTTTCCCAAATTCTAGGCAAAGGCTGAATTTTTTGTAAGTACACCTTCGTGATAACTGTGGGGCATTGCAATAGGATTTAACCTGAATTCTTGTCTTCCCTACAGTGTAAAGTTCAGCTGAAAGGCTGAAGGACTCACCTCCATCTGTAGGAGTTTTTTGGAGTGGGGGAGTTTGTGCAGGATGGATACTGCATCTCTGCTCAGCTGTCAATGTGGTGTAGAAGTCCAAAGCAACAGTGGAACCAAGGAAGTTTTTTCTTTAATTCAACATTCAGATTTGAGTGATTTGAATGTGGAGGTAGAAGATATGGAACTTTTTGACTCATGCCAAAAATTGAAGTCACTGCACGTACATTTTAAAAGTCTGCACTCAGTAGTGGATGGGACTGCCAGCTTGTTTCATTTGCTGCATCCTATACTCATAGATTTTGAGATGCTGACCACAAAAGAAGCACATGAATTTCCTCATGGGTGAAAAAGGATACTCTTCAAACTCTTTTTCCAAGCTGGATCTTACCTGGCTGCTCACCAATAATGATGCCCTCATCAGACAGACTTCACTGCATAGCAGCATCTCAGTGTGAGGTCTCCTCACCTCTTTGAAGGAAGCTGCTTTCTGGAATGACAGAAGAAAGAGCATTGTTCAGAAGTGCTTCTTGTTGCCAGACAGATGCATATCCAGTGTGCAATAAATCTACTTGGAGCTTTAATAATTGTTTTTCTACAATGATTTTCAAAGGAGATGGTTTTTTATACCTCTAATCTGGAGCTCCTGAGGCTCCTGAATGGTCAGCACTGCAACACACTGCTCAGACTGTGCCCATTATTTTTGTTTCCTGTGTGTTTGGTGATTTAGCACCATTTGATGAAATGGATGACAGTAAAATGAGCACTACATATCCTCCATCAGAGCTCCAAAATTTAGCTACTTTGAACTCACTAGCTGATGGATCAAATCCAAAACCTCCCAGATTGCATGAAAATATTTTCTTTATGACATCAGAATTCAGAGATGAAGTTATAGAACCCAATTGCCTTCTGAGGACCAGAAACATTTGGAAACATCATCCCAAATACAGAAAAGAAGATAGGACCAGAAGACTTTCTGGTCTCAAAGGTGTTTCTAGCAAAGAGCAGGTTTGTTGTAATCTTTGCTGTGTCTGCAGCTGGTAGATGAAATCTGAGGTGACTATGATGAGCAGAAACTCATCCTACCTGGTTGTAATAACAAGAACATTTAAACTAGTAGGAACATGCCTGAAGAAAACAAACATTTCAGGTGATACTACAAACAGTGAAGCCTGTTTCTTCCTGCACTGAATTCAGAAAGGATTTTGTGACAGAATAGCTGCCACCAGATGAGATTGATGCTCACTGCCAACTATCAGTGTGAGCTCTGGGCTGCAAGGGAATGGCACCCTTAAGAACTTCCCATCATCAACAAAAAGTGTGAGCAACAAGCCCAAGAGTCAGAATAATAGCCCATGATAACTGCATGTCCCAGTCACAACACCAGCCAGATCCAATATACTTGGATCTTTTTAAGCACACGACTATTTTACATAATTTATGTAGTTTATGTGAGCATATGATTATAAACTGCCTTTTTCCATACATTTCTGTTCACATGATTGTTTACATAATCTAATAAACATGTTTTTAAGGTGCTAAAAATATTAACTTGATTTATTTTACCTATAAATTAAACTATTTTGTTGATTTAGTGAATAGATTGTCCTGAGTAGTGAGCTGTTAATTTTAGCAGCAGAGCTGGATTAAGTTTACAGACTGGATCTTCATTGCACACCACTTCTTCCAGATCTAGGGACTGGTTGGATTCCCACTTAAATCTGCTTAAAGCAAATTCTGAAATTCAGTTAGTGCAAGTCAAGAAAATTGAAAGCACTTAAACTAAGAACAAACTTAGCCTGCAGATTCTACCTCTACACTGATAGACAGTTTTAGTTGTTCTGATCTTTTGTCTCTATTCCACTATTTGTAAAAGAGAAATATTCCCCAAAATATGCAAATAATCATTCATTAATCAGCTGTGCCCTCTTTCCCTAAACACATAAAATTCTACCTTCTGAACCCTGCAACTATGCAAGCAAAAAGAAAATCTATCTACTGAATGAAAGACTTCTGCCACATAATTTTAACAAGATGTGAGACACTGTAAATCTTTAAATAGTTTGATTTTTTTCCCCTCAAATCTCTCTTCAAGTACCTGCAGTCCTGCACACACACAGAAATGCAACTAAATCGTTGCACTTGTAAGAGCAAGAAATAAATCAACCTGTTATTTTCTCTGCTTGTATTCTGCAGTATGTTGATTACTGGATGTGGGTTTTCATGTCTCCAGAGAAGATGAGTTCTCATCTATTTGACTGAGTGGCAGTGATATTTCAGTACTTCAGACTTAAAGAGCACTCCCCAGACCAGCTTTTCAGCATCCTCCAGAGCAGAATGCTGCAGAATATAAAAGCAAAAGGGTTTATAATCATTCTGAAGGTCTTAAGATGGGCTCATTGAGCTGGGCCTTTTGTTGTTTCCCTGCATCCAGGTGGATTTGTTTCTGTCTGAATGAAAGTCTTTGGTATTTTGTTGTTTCTTTTGATTCCTGAGGATTTTGACTAATGGCAGTGATGAGGAAAAAAAGATATAATTAGACGAGCTGGCACTCTGCAGATGTATGAAACATGGCTAATTTTTGTTTAGAACATTCTAAGAGACAAATCTTCCTGTGATGTGTGGCAGAGCCTGTTTCAGCTCCAAAGGAATCAGGAAAGACACTTATCTTTAGAGCTGCCACCAGTGTTCCAAATACAAGATGGGTTCATCTGTTCTCCTGTTTTTTTATCTCATCCGTTGCTTATATCACACACTGAAGAGCTTTCATCTTTCTCAAAAGCTGCAGTTCTGTGATCAGAAGCTACAAAAAGAGAATATCAGTAGTTTTATTGAGCCTCCATTCCCCCTCCCTGAATCCCCCAAACTGTTCCCATTGCCCAAACTTTGAGCAATAAAGAGGTTTCCATCGTTCCTGCAGCAATGCCCATTTTCTCTTTCTCCTCTCATCTTGCTATAGGGATCCATAAAGACAGAGCCTGGCACACTTATTGGCAGGAAAAACAACAGCCTGCAATTTATCTGAGCAGAAATAAAACTGGTCACTAGACAAATGCTGCTCTCAGTCCCACAGAGTGTCTGGATAAAGAGCTGAAAGCAACTCCTGGAGTCACACAGATGTCCCAGAAGGAAGTGACAGAGATGTTCTGCATGGATGAGCAATCCTCTCAAATCAGATATTTCAGACAAATATACGGGAGAATCCTTACTCACAACCAACCAGCACTTGATACACCATTACCAAAGCAGAAGATATATTGCCTAAAAGTACAGCTCAAGGTGCTGGCAGCCACCAGGAGGAGATTTGAGCTGCATGTTGTTGGAAGCTGAAGAACTTTGGTATCCATCAGGACAGATGCTTTAATTCCAGTTGCCAGTGGGGCCATATTGACCAAAGTGTTTGCTGACCTCATGCAGCAGTTGTATCTTGTATTCATGAAGAAACCTAAACATATGACACTACAGTAACAAGGAGTGTGGCAAGAGAGCTGTAGGCAGTCATTTTTTGTGCCTTTGCTACTTTCTCCTTTGGCCCTGTTTTCATTTATTCAATAATTTCTATTTGAAAGCTGTTAATTACTTGGCCACCTCTGGCTTCCTGGTCAATACTAAATTACAGTAGATATTTCAAAGAATAAAATTAATCTTAATGATAGGCTGTTAGCCAAATGTACTTCTGAGTAGTAGTTAGTAAGTCTAGAGGAGCTCCATTAGTATGGTACAGACATATGTCCCTGAAAACAGTGGGTTTGTGTAAGGGTGTGTACCCCAGGAGGAGCACACAGCACCTCTCAAGCAATATAAATATAAAGTTTTCAGCTGCAAAGAAGAACAAATTCAACATTTATTTGGCAAGAGATAAGAAGGGTGATGTGACCAGTCCAGATTTCCTGCTCTCATTTTCACACCCTCACTTTTAATTTTCCTTTTGCCTTCTCTGGAGAAAACATTTGGGAACTGCCTTAGCAATTGATCTTCCTTCAGGCTTGGGGGGGCTTCAGTAAATATCCTCCCAGCCCCCTGCCAAAGTGAAATCAGCCAGACCTACAAGTGTACAGAGGACAAAGCAATTTAAGGTGATGATGAAAGACTGAAATTCTAAGTTTTTGGGAAGCAAGGTGTAATTACCTGGCTGACACTGGCCAGGACATCATGACCTAGTATCTTCAGTCTTACACTGATAGTGATTTAGGAGCTCCAGCCACCCTGTGTAACCAGCATCCTGACTGTTAATCCAAGCAAGTGCTATTAACCCCAGCACCCCATCTACAGCAGCACATGCCAACCCTCATATTTTGCTGGAGGATTTTTTTCTCAGAGACAAGATTTCCTCTGAAATCACACCCAAACCAGCATCTCCAATGTCCCAACTTTGCTCTGCCCACAAACTCGCTTCTTTAACTCACTTCTGTGTTGTTTACAAATGTAAGTGAGGAATAGAATCTTTGAGATCAACATTTAAGTGGAGTCCTCCCTATAGGACACTACCACATTCATGCCTGCAGGCATAAGAGACAAGGCACAAAATTCCCTGGAAGCTTTCACTGCAAGGAAGACCTGCACCCATCCTTTGGAGAGCCCTTTGAAACAAAGAGTAGAACACAGGTGCCTTGGCATGTAGGTATTCAGCTGCTCCAAAAGTAGTCCAAGGTTTTCCAGGACATCACACCATGTCTAGAGTGACTCTAGAAACAACATCACCTTCAGGCAACACATGTGAAAGTAACTCATAAATATAACTCATATTATATAAATATAACTCATATTATATAAATAATATTCTATTCTCTAAGCATATTCATGACATATAATTAGTGCATGTACTAGGGATGTATGGAATACATTCCTTGTACAGACAATACTATAATCCCTATTCTAATTTTAAGATTCATCTTAAGATAAATGTTCTGGCTGACTGGAACATTTCTCCTCTTCCTTGATATGCACAAAGCATCACAGAGTGCTTATATCAATCACAGTTTTGAACATGTTTCAGGCTCTTCTCATTGTCCAGCAAGGTCCCTTTGCTGTGTTTTTTTGTTTGCTGCCTGGAAATTACTGTGAGGCTTCCATGGTCCACTGGGAGCTTCAGGTTAATTGCATCTATAATTTCTTTATGGGGCCTGGTGTGATCAGTAGCAACTTGATGGGAAGTCTCCACAGTTCTTACACCTCCTCATTATCTCTTCTTTGTCTTAAAACATTTTTTTCTGGTGGGATCAATAAGCAACTTTAGACAAAGTTCAAGTAGCTTAATGGAACACCATCTTAGATGGATAGAAGCAGGTTTCCAGCAAAAAACTGTTAGATGAATCTTCTTGAAAGAGACAACCAAGGCTAGTATAACTTTATAAACAGGTAAAAAACATTGTGGCATGCCCAGTCCACTCTATTTGGGCTCCTGCATTGTCCCAGTGCAGTAAAGGCAGTGGAAGGAGCAAGTGGGGCATCCTTTGGAAAGCTCTAGGTGTTGGGTCTCTGATAATTCTAACTTTGCTGGGATTCTTGCACTCTGCCTTCTCCTCTCTGTCTCTTTGAAGAGAGATGATGATTGTGGCTGGGGTTCAAAGTTCCCTGCTCTTCTGAGGGAGGGAGCAAAAAAGAAGCTCAAAGATGTTGGAACACAGGAATACCTACAGTGGTCTGGAGATCCATAAAACTTTTAGGGTGCTAGCAGGCAGTAGTCACATCACCCTAGTGACAAGACTGTAAGGAACCACTGCAGGCTGAAACCTGCCAAATTTCACATCCTCAAAGCTGGATTTTTCCACTTGATCAGTTCCCAGTGTGGTAATCAAAGGGGTAACACACTTGGAAATTGCCTGGAGCAACAACCAATACAACATCCTGCAAGGGAACAAAGCCCAGGCCATGGCACGGGTGAGGTGCAGCAGCTACCAACAAGTATTGAGCTGCTTTGCCTGGAGGTAAAGGTGGAAAAGGGAGTGGGATTTTTTTTATCTGGGTTCAGCTATGTCTGCACAGATTGAGCACAGCAGCGTAAAATGTGCCTTGTCTGAAAACACGGTCTCTGCTATGGTTGGGCAAAGGCAGGTGAGGTGATATCAGGTGGTAGGTCCCCATTGGGCCCCTCAGGGGAAAAAAAAAGAGGGTAGGGCACTCCTGGAAGCAGGAGGGTTGAGTCACTCAGCTCTGTTCTCCTCCAAGGAGTCATGCAGCAGAGATTAGATATGTAATCTCTCCCATCACCAAAGGGGTGAATGAGTATGGGAGGTTTCAAAAGGAAGGAAAACTCATTCAGATGAAATCGTGTGTGAAAATGAGTAGGAAAGACACTTCAGAAAGTAACAAAATGATAAAAATGAAAATAAAAACTCTGAAGTTACAAAGAGCTGAAAATTTATGGATTCTTAAGTAGTCGTGCATTGCCAGAGCTTCTTGCTGGGCATTAACAATGTCTCCTCCTTTCCTGGTGATTGTGGAGATACTTCTAAAATTTTCTAGGTAAGAGTGACATAGATTAGGGGGTAACTTTTGAAAACCTCTTAACTTTCAAATTTTTCTCTCCTCTTCTATGAAAAAATCTGGGTTCTGACTCTGCAGTTTGGTGAGAATTTGAGAATTTGTGGGAGTATGTTGGGATTGCATCCACCTAAGGAGATCATCTTTGTCTAAAGCAGTTACCACATGTATAAGTATTTCATACTGCAAGAGCAGGAAAAATCCCTGAAATTTCCTCATCCCTGAAGCTAGAATGAGTTTCCTATCTTCAAAAACCTTATCCTTTCCAAGTAAACATTCAAATTATAATACACAATGTTTCTGGAGAAAAAAACCACATTGCCTGGAAGAAAGCAAGTTACTTTTTCCCAAAGATACTCCTAAGTATTTAAATTTTAAAACACCTAGAATTTAGCTGGATATTTTCAAGAACAAATACATGTTCTTAGGAAGAATGATCTAATCACAAGGCATGAGAAGGGAGCTCTGTAGACCTCTGTTTAGTTTCCTGATTCAGCCACTGATTTTCTCCCCATGAGTGTCACAGACTTCCTATTCCTCACTTCCCAGGTGCAAAATGGGGCTCATTTTTCCTTAATTCAGGCTGACACTAAGAAAGCAAAGTTATGTTTTCAATATCATAGGAAGGAGGACTGGGGCTGCACAGATATAATCTAAATCCATTCATTGTTTTCCTTCACTGTGTTCCTGCCTGCCCTGATATGGAATGTGTTAGAAAAGTCACTACCACCATTATTCCAAGTTATTCAAACAGAAGCTTTGACACAATGACAATTTGTGCACCTGGGGAAAAGAGGCACAGAACAGAGCTCTCCTGTGAACTTTGCCATAATGACCACAAATCCTAAAGTGAAGAATGCCAGGAAATATTTTAAATATCCTGATCACCCTCACTCCAGAAGCAGCAAAGTCATACTGACCTAACTGGCTCTGTAAACACCCAGAAGAGAGAGGCTCAGGTAATTTCTCTCATGTGACTGCTTTATAGATGTAGGACTGAAGCACAAAGCTTGGTAAGTGTAAAAAGAACTTGGGGCACTTAGCCATAGGCTCCTGGTCTGTGCAATTACAGAAAAGGCTGTTCATGAAGTTAGACTCCAAATCTATTTCCCTGCTATTCTGAAATGTGCCTGTCTGAAGAACAGCCCAAACTATGTACCCATGGAAGTTAGTAATTCCATCCCTTGTCTGAGGCACACCCATATAAGCCCACCTGCCAAGGGAAAAGGCTGCAGAGAGATCTCCTTTTTCTCCTGATGTTCCACTCAGTCCCTGTAGGATGCTGGGCACAGACAGCTCTGTGCATCACAGGTGAAGTGCATCTGGGAACTGTTGAGCTGGAGCAGAGTTTTCCTCCTGCAAAGAGCCACACCTGAAGATAAAATCAGTCCTGAAAGAAAACAAGGAGCAGCAGCAATGTAAAGCATCCTGGTAGAGGAGGAGGCAGCTCTCACCTGTGGCTCCAGGTGCTGACAGTCCTGCAGGCAGAGATGTAACTCACAACTCTGGAATTCCAGGCTGGAATTTGCTCTGGGATGTGTCAGTGGCTTGGTGTTCCTGGCTGGCCAGCAGCCACAGTGCCTCCTGGCAGCTGGAGTGGGGTGGATCATGCTGCAAGCCACAAAGTCCTTACCACAGAACTTACCAGAGTAGCAGCAGCTCGGGGTAGTTAGGATTGGACATTTTCCAAAACCTCTGGAGCAACTGAGCCTCTTAAACCAGCCCTACCCTGTTCTCTGGGGCTGTTATCCAGGGGTCTGTATCTTGGATTAGATAGTCAGTAATTAATTGCTACCATGGATGATTGCTTGAGCCACATGTGTGCTCCCAGTATTTCCTCTGCACCTTTTGACTTTTTGATTAAAATGATCTCCTTGTGCCAAGTGGTGAAGGCCAACACACAAAGTGTCTGGCACCTGGAACCCACTTGCACTTTCAATACTTTCCTATCTACCTCAGTAATTAATAAGCAGTTGGTTTTTCACCCTTCTTGGCACCAGAATGGCTGTGTCTTCCACAGGGGTTACTGCTGATACACCTTTTGACTGGAATTTTGCTTTGCTGTGGGCATCAGTCCAATGGAATCTTGCACAGCTTGGTCAGACCCAGTGGTTCCATGGAGTGTGCAGAAGCTGCTTTTGCCTTTCAGATTTGGTAAAATACAGGTGAACCTGTATTTTCAGGTTCAAATACAATTTGCCTAATAGCAGCATCCCACGTTCAAGACCTTAGCCATGTACAAATCACAATATTTTAAGTAGCAAAATACGTTAATGGGTATCATAGGAAGTACTTCTCAGAGCCCCCAGAACAGTCTGCTTTAAAATACTGATACCCAAACTGATCCTATGCCTTCTTCCTGACTCTGCCAAAATCATTTCAGCTCTGTGTAAGAAGGCTTGACCTCTACTAACAAGGGAAAAAAAAAAAACAAACCAAAAAATCTGTGTGTTTAGTAGTACTTTTCTCTCTTACTGAGGACTTCCATCTAAATTTAGGTATTTTTGCTAAGTTAGTTCTTCATAGCAAAGTAATTCTTACTAGTATTAAATAATGCCATGGGCCCTTATTGCTGTAATAATGACAGAGTAGCATTAAAATTTCCTCCCCAGATAGCCTCATTGAAATAAAAAGTGAATATGTACAGCAGTGAAGGAATAGAGGGAGGTGGCAGAAGGCGAGTAACTCATAACTACTCATCCTAAAATATTCCCTCAAATATCCTAGTAATGAGATAATTACAGAAGAGAACAGGCTATATTTCTCAAGGAACAGAAATAGTCGTTTATTTGCTAGAAATGCTCAGGGAAATTGTATTTTGTTCAAGCAAACTACTGGGGCTGAAGACCTCTCCCTGAGCCCAGAGCCACTGGAAAAGTGTAACATGTATATTATATTCCTTCCAGCTGGATTTTAAAAAATTAGAAAAGTTCAGTTGTCATTATTTGGCTTCACATTTTCTACAATCTCTAGTCTCATAGAATTTGGATTTTAATTTTTTTTTTTTAATACAGGTGACATTTAATTAATAGAAAAGTATTTATTGGTGTTTTCCATACAGAAAGATAATAGACAGTAGAACTACAAAGGAAGATACAAGTAGTGTTGGGCACAAGTGCTTTATCTGCTTGAGTAAGGGGTAAAGTCCTGAGCATACACACAAAGTTGTATAAGTCAGTTTAGCTCTCCATCTCTGTTTATCCCTCAGAAAACGAGTACTACAGGAGCTCTGACAAAGCCTTAGCACTTGCAGGGAAATCTAGTTAAAACCAGAGAATATTTTGAAAGTATTTTGAAGTTTATTTTTCTTAATTTTTAGGTCAAACATATTGTACACAACCAAGAAGTGCATAGCACTGAATTCATCACTTTGGCTAGCACAGCTCAAAGAGGGGCAAGGAAACTACTTATAGGCTTCTATGTAGAGTTATGTACCATTGATTGGTAACACCTGTGTAGCAACCTACATGAAATAAAATTTATATCATCTTCAACTAAGTCAAGTGTAGCACGATAGGTATATACAAAATCAGATTTATTTTTTTTTTTTATATACACACTATATAACACGAGGATAAAAATCTGGAATAGTTGAGACCAAACTTTCATGACACAGAACTTTCAAAACCCTTTCTCAGCACTTTTTGTCTTGCACCATTGTGATAAAAAGGTTGCATAAAGAAAGCAAGCTTTCTGGACAGTATTCCTCAGCCACCTTTTTCTGATCAATGTAATCTATGTCTTCCACACAGTCTTGGGGGCTGTGTTCTACCTTCTTTTCAGTCACAGAGGCAGCTGCTGGAGTCTGAACAACTTCTTCAGCATGGTGAATTGTGTTCCTTTCCACAGGTGCCAGTAAGCTTGAGTGGGTCAGCTTCAGATGAGCACTCTGTGGGCCTTTCCTACACACTTTAGATTTTAGGATACTTTTGGGGTCTTGGCAGAGATGCTTCTGCTTCTTTAGGGATCGGGAGACTTGTTTCCAGTAGGATTTCTGGTTTGCTGCATACTGTGGACAGGTGGAAGGGTCTCCAGAGAATTCACACCAGAACTTGCTCTCACCATGCTCACAGTCTACGTGCAGAGTAGCAGAGTTCATGTCACTCACTGCCCAGGTGCACTCAGCATTTTCCTTGGTTTTAAACTTGCCTTTAGGAGATGCTTTTCCTCCCTTTGGCTTCTGCCTTTCTTCGTTTTCTTGGTTAGATTCAGTCTGGTTTTTTCCACTGTGTTCTATACCCTTTCTTCCCTTTTTTCTTTCCTTCAGTCTTTCACAGTTGGCTAGGAGCATGTGGGAGACCAGGATCAATACACAAAGAAATCCAAAGCTTTTGATCCTCATGGTCGCTGTTTTGCTTCTTATCTGCCTTCAAAACAAACAAACAAAAGTATAAAAATGTTTTCACTTAATGCTGGACTCTGTTTGACAGTTGCAGTATTTCAGACATGGTATTGCACTGCTTTTTCATACTTATTTAAATGATATTACTGGCAAAGTTCTCTGTCTTTTGTGTGAATAACACCTGGTTTCTAGAACCATTACATATGATCCTTGATAAATGTAGATGGCTATGGAGTATATCCTTCTGATCTAGTTACTTAATTATCTGTGCAATGTGGAATAGGAGGATTCTCTCCCAGTGACTGAGGTACCTTAATTAAAATCTCTTCTGCAGTCAGAGAAGGAATCTGAACCTAGGATTTATCTATCTCAATTTATAGCATATACAGCAGCTGTTCCCACCACCTCCCATTTTGTGAACAGCACATCAGTGATTTTGGCTCCAAGCTTTTGCTTTTCTTCAAAAATATGCTCAACAGAAAGGAAACCATTTGTTTCTAGCTGAGCAAAATTATTTCTTAGGCATCCTGAAAATTATCTGCGATGACAGCATTTCAGTTTTCTGTTGAAAAATTCCCCAAACAGTAGTCTTTCCAGACACCAAGAAAAGTAACTATTGGTGCATTCTTTCCTGCCTTGCCTGCTAAACAAACAGCATGACTTTTTTCCTTTGTAGGTACCTGCAGTGTACCAGGCTGTGCCTAAAGCTATTAAACTCATGGAGGAAATACACTACTTCAGTTTTGCAATGTAGCTAGTTGGCAAATTATCAAGCTGATCCCTGCATCTGCACAAAGCACATTTCTTTCTGTGGGTACTTCTCTTTATGAAGCAGTTTCAGGATCAAGCATGCCATAATAGTAGAGGATTTTGATCTGGCATTTACTTACTTAAACCCTTAAACATTTTAGTTTTCAAATCCTTACATGTTTAAATTTTCAGATGTTTCCATCATAGCCGTTTCTGTAGCCAAGTTTCTGTATTAGAAAGCAGAAATTCATGTGTAGGCATGCTAAAAAGGAACCTATTTCAACACCCAGCTGTCTGCAAATATCTTTAATTTTATAAATCTAGAATCTAGAAAACACAAGTAGCAGCAGAGGTGAGCAGGTCCTACTTTTGCATAATTAGTTGAGTTGTTTCATGCCTTATACTATAGATTTTCATTCCATGAAACCCTCTTTAGAAAACATCAGATAGTATATAAAATTCTGTTGCAAACATAACAACTAGATAACATTAAAATTAATACAGATGTGACAACAACCTTCTTTTGCAAGTGGAAGAGAGCAAAAGTGAGATGACCAAAAGACAGACCTTACCCAGGGCTTGGAGATATCCAAATGCACCTCCTGATGCAACCTTCCTCTTTCAAAAGAATCAAAGCAGTTGTAAAGGCAGTGTGGTATTTATAAAGGCAGAGACACACCTTCAGGTCTCCAGCAAGACTATTACAACACAATAGGATACTTCAGTGCCATGTTCATTTCCCTCTGACACACCTCCTTGGAAAAGTGCCAGTTCTCATTCTTAGCCCCAAAAAATCCACAACTAAATCACCCACCAAAAACCCAAAAAACCAGCAGCCAGCTCCAGTGGGGTGACAAGGTACATTTGTTCAAATTAAATGTTACTTTAGCAAGTCCTTTCCTCTTCATGGGCAATGATAAGAATTTTACTGGATCATGAGCCTCAATAAAGAGCTTTTCCCAGCCATTGAGGGATGTATCCTGCAGCACCCTCAACAAGTTGTGCACCTATTGGTTTTGGCAGAATTTGGGTGGTGTTCAGTGATTCTTTGTGAAATGAAAAGAATTCCACAAAGCATTTCAAAGTTACCTTTCAGGAGGTTTTACCTCCTGCCACCAGACTGTATTGGAGCACATTTAAAAATCAAAGTATTTATTCTGCATTAAGGAAAGCGTTTGCTACAGTGAGATAACCACAGACACAAAATCCAGGAAAAAATATAAACTCCCTCAGGACTAGTTACTGTACAGGGTATAAGAGTGGGGATCAATTGCACAGCACTGATTTATGCTGCTATACAGAGCTTTTGTGTAAAGAAGTGGGTTACATAATGGAATTTCATTATGGAACCATGTCTAATGCATATTCATCTGAAAGAGATGATGACAGCTAACAAGCAAGCATTAGAAAAATATAAAAATTAATTCAGAGCTGTGAATAGGTGTCCCTTAAAGAATGGATGGAGCAGATAGTGCCTTTGTAGCATGGTTGCTTCAGGTGGTTTTACTGGAGAAAAGTAACTGAGACATTTGTAACGTGCTTGGGAAATACAAGAGTAAAAGGTGGGATGAAAGAAAAGGTAGAAGTAGAAATTGGTGTAAGATGTAGGCAAGTCTTCCTCTGTCATGATTTAACACTGTCCAAACCAGGACATCCTCTTTGACTCTTTACTGTTAGGTATAGAAGGAGTGGGATAAAAGGCAAAAAGGCAAGGGATTGTTGGGACTGATTTGGTGACAAGGAGACTGTTAACTTTCTGTTAAAGCCAGAAGCCAAAAAAAAAAAAAAAAAAAGAAAGAAAGAAAAAAAAAGTAATACCCCAATGAGTTCAGGACAGAAATAAGGGGAATGGGATTCATTTACTTGAAATATTGAGGGTCTGATCTATGTGCCAGGACTACCTCCTAATCAGTCCATGTATGTCCAGCCACCTTTGATGCTTTCTGATCAAGCTCAGTCAGTAGATTTGCTGAGTGCACCTTTGATTGGCATGAGTTAGTATGAAACTATCACAACACTTCATTAAATGTAAAAGATTTCTGATTAGCACTGTCAAGGATTAAGGATGACTAGAAAGTATTTAACAGTGTGTCAGGTTGAAAAGGAGTCAGATAAATAGAATAATGTAAGAGATAAATAAGAGGGAAACTACATGGCTCAGGGTTCCTAAAACCACCACCACAGTGTCTGCAGCATCCTCCAGAGTCTCAGCATTTAGGTTTATTGTGTTAGGTAGTAGTATCAGCTTTATGGTTGGACTCAGTGATCTTAAATTCTTTTCCAACCTAAATAATTCTACAATTTTTTTCAGGGTGGACCCTCAGAAGTGTGTGGCTACATTTGTGTTGTTTTTTGCCCTAGATAATGAGCCTCTCATCAGGGCTAATTACTTTGGGGACAGCATCAAGCCAAAGTGACTACACTACCCCAGGTTCTGGCACTAATTCAGGTATGTCTTTATCATGCCCCATTGTCTTGTGTAAGCATACTACAAATTGATTTTTTTTGGTGAGAAATTAGAGGGCTGGTTCAGGTATATCACCAAAAAAAAAACCAAAAACCCACCACCAAAGCACCAACACACCCCCTCCTTCTGTGGCTGAAGAACTTCTAGGAACAAGGAAGGGAGGAAGGTTACAAAGAAGCATGTAATAAACCACAGACAATGGGATGAAGCAGAAGGTTTACAGCAAAGAACTACACATTCCTGTTGCAGCTCTTCTCTTTCTCAGAGGTATCCAGTAGGAAGTGATGTTCTTAAACTGGAAAGAGTATATAATACTTAATCTTGTAGATGATGTTGCAAGAATTTTTTTTGCTGTACCACCTACAAATATGGCTCCATCTAAAAAAATCTGCAATTTTTCAGTCATATGTGTAGGCATCAGGATGCTCTTCTCCATGCAAATGCTCAGGCAGAGAGAATTAAAATAGGTCCAGCACCAGTGAACAGCTGCTTGCATTTCAAATTAATGTTCATTCTAATGAGTATCATTCTGCAGCATTCAAGCAATCCTGATGATAAGTGGTTTTAATTAACCCAAGGAGATCCAAACCACTGACAAAGCTATTAGGAGTGTGTTCTGAAATTATGAGGAGAGTGTTCTGAAATTATGAGGAGTGTGTTCTGAGATAATGGAATTCTGAAATTATTGTGGAAAATTATTAGGAATGTGTTCTGAGATTATCTGAGAAAATCCCTCATTTCATTAGATAATACAAAAGAAAGTTCTGGGGGCCACATGTCTTCAGGAGACTGAAAACTTTGATTCTAAGTAAGGTTGGTAGAGAATTTTGCCTTGGCAGGAGGAAGCTTTCCAAACTCAAAGGATAGGAAAATTTTAGGGGCCTCTTCTCTCTTAATTTTGTTGTGAAATTATGTTGTACTAACCATAAAGAAAGTTTGCCTTCGTTTTGAAACAAGCCAAAGACAAAGAAGTAAAACTACTTACCATCACTAACCAAACCTGATTACCTTCTTCTATACAGGATGTTAAATGCTGCAGCCATTATGAAGATGGTTGCTGCTATAAAACAATAAATGGAAAACATATTCCAATCTAAGAAGATACTAAGATTTTGGTCCCTCTCTATGCTACAGGGTCACCAAAGATGACTTTAGATAGATACAAAATTCATTTTTCCCCTCTCTTTAGAATTTTGCTTTCACAGAACATAAAGGCTATATTTTATAAAGACAAACCTCAACAAAAAACAAAAATCCCCACAAACCTAGAGATACAATATCCCAAAATATGTTTCTTACCAATTTTTCCAGTATCAGGCAGAAGTTACCCTCAAAATTTGAATTTTACATTTTTTCATTTACTGTTGGCTGCAGTGGAACCTATCACTTCTCTATTTCAATAACAGCTAAAGACTCTCCAAGCACAATCATTTCATTGACCTGGGATTTTATTTGAGGAAGCTGGCTGCTTGATTTATTAGCATGGGTTCACTACATTTAGGGCATGCTCAAGTTGTTTTGGCAGCCAGGGGAAACAACTATTGACTAATTGCCATCTGAGCTACTTAGCCTACTAAGATTTTTTTATAGCTTAGAGCAATGCAAGAGTCTGCCAGACTGACCAGAACAGCTTCAGAAATACAGACAATGAGCTGCTCTTTTTGAGAAAAATAAAATGAGTGAAAGAATAAAAAGATGCCATTGTAAATTACTGCCTAATGTTAGGCTGGAGTCTACTTGGGGTAGGTGCAACTCCTGCATATCTGGGAGAAGGAAGAATTTCACACATGAGATGACACCAGGGACTCTCTTATCAGCAGCACCCTTTACTACAAGCACTGAGCTTAACCCTCTAAACCCAAAATTCTTTCAGCTGCCACAGATGCTTGATCTCTTGTTAAAGCTTTGTAGTAAAAAAATTCTGTGCTTATTTCAGATGAAAAAAAGCTTTGGCATTAAGACAGTACTGGGGAGTAACTAAGGGCAGATGAGGGTAAGAAAGGAGATTCAGCCCTCTCCTAGTTTGAAACCAGCTTCTTATTTTTTTTTCTTAGTGGGAATTTGAAATGACTTAGGTGTTTGTTTTAATTCTTCCCTGATGTATACACAGCAGTCTCCACTGAATTTATTCCTTTACAGGCAGAAAAAATACAAATGGATCCTGCATAGGAAAGGAACCAAGAGCAGCTGAGGGTTATAGTGTGGTTTGGAAGACTTCAAATACTGACTGGATCAGTGGTGAAATCCTTCCACACCTTGGTGTGGTTGCAGATTGACAGAGGATGAACATTAATGAAGCTGAAGACAAATTATGTTCAGGGCAAGGTGTGGTGTGTTTCCATTATTTCCTAGCTACTGACCACTGCTTTGAGGTTGTGTCTGGGCTTCTGTAAACCATATCTGACCTGAACAGATATAATCAACAGCTTTTTTTTCAAGGAAGATGCAGATTTTCCACCTTTTACTTTAAGAAATCAAAGCAACTTAGATTTCCTTTCCAGTTTCTTTCTCATGCAGTCATGGCCAGAATAGATGGGGACATTCAAGAGACTGTTTCAGAGATAGCTCTGCTCTTTGTCTGTTCTAAGGATCCTTTCCACAAAGCTTAAAGCTGTTCTATAAATAAATTAAGCTGCACCAATGAATATTAATGTGCAAATGAACAGAGATGTATGATATGATATGATATAATAGTACCATATCATATGATAAGCACTGAATACTTTTCTCCCCTCCATTGTAGTTGATTAATATTAATGGATTTATTTGTATATTTTTATTGGAATAAGGGATGCGTATCTGTGTGTGGAGAGAGAAGAATAGATGGGTCTACTGTGACAAAGAAAGTATATTGACATATATTGCCTAAACTCTTAGGAATTTATCAGTGCCTGATAATTTTGTGGCTTTTAGCACTGGTTCCAAGCATAGTAAAATGTTTCCAGCACTTGCTATGGAATAAACATTCATTTCAAGTACATTTTTTAAAAACAGAAGGAAAATGGAAACAGTAAACAAGGAATTGTTCCAGGGAAAGAAAACGAGGAACAGAAAAACGGGGACTTAATGACATGGGAGACTGTGCTAGGTCTGGTTGGGGTGTAATTAATTTTTTTAAGCACCCCATACAGTGCTGTATTTTAAATTAGTGACTAGAACAGTGTTAATAAGACACTGATGTTCTAGCTATGGCTAAACAGCATCAAGGCCACCTCTGTTTCTTACTCTGTCCCCCCTCCAAGGAGGAGGCTGGGAGTGAGCAAGAGCCTGGGAAGGGACAGAGCCAGGCCAGCCAGGGGCAGAATGAATTTATTTGCATCACTTGGTGATGCATCACTTAATAATCACTTATTAAGCTGTCTTAATTTCAACCCACCTTTTTTTCTCTCGTTTGCTTTTCCAGTTCTCCCCTCCATCCCACTGCAGAGGGTGAGTGTGTGGCTGGTGGGTGCTGGGGTCATCCCATCCCAGAGACTTCAATCCTGCAACTAAACAACAGAAATTTTGATTTCAGAGGATTTCAGCTGGAAAGACTGAAAGGACTGAAGCTGGAGTTCACTCCATGTGCAGAATTTCTCCTTCACTAAAAATACTGTTACTACATTGTTACTGCCTTGGCTCCATGGCTCTAAACCAGGAGAGTTATCACAGCAAGGCCAAGAAGAAGGTACAGTCACAGAAGAAAATATTTCTGCTACATGGAAAGAATAATCTTGGGCTAACACAAGCCATGCCTCCATAAGCCATACCACCCACCATAGCCTGACCCATGCACTCACAGGATTAGCCATCAAGTTTCTCCTCCATGAGCTTTGGATTATCCTTGAAACATCCTTTAAATGCACTTGGTATCTAAGGCTCAAGACCCCACACCTAGAAGAGGGTCTGAAAAGTCCTGCTGGAAGCTCATCGTGTCAGAAGAATGATTTTACAGCTGCTGGGGGGTTGGTAGCTCTCAGCATTTTTAACATCTGACCTAAGCCTCTGAAGGCTCAGAGAAAGGACAAAAGGAATGGACAAATCTTATTTGTCATTTTCATTTTACTGAGATCACCATGTTTGGGTATGTAATGAATAAAAGCCATTAACTAACAAAAAAAGATTTCTAGATCCATTTTTCCAAGTTCTAGCACATTTTCTAGTGGTCAGCAAAAGCTGAAAGGACACACACCTCTTGGCATTTATGGTAGAGCTGGAGTTTGGTCAGTTAACCAGGAGAAGATCCAACATCTCTAAGTATATTGTTCTTCATGTTTTTTCTTGGATCGTTTTTAACTCTACAGCTCCTCCATGTGGAAATGATTAACAAACAATTAATAATCCTAAACACTAGGTATTAACACTTTTTTTAATGAGCTCACAGAGGATTAGCAGTATTCTAAACATTTAAGACATTTTTCAGAGATATTCAACCCTGTTCAGACAGAGACCCCTTTTCTGAAAATGGGTGAAAAGTAGTGCAGGAATTCCTTACCTCAGAATGCCACTGCTAATACTGTGGCATTACAATTCCAATTCTCATTTAAATTGCCCTTTTTCCTCTGTTATCACAAGAATTACACAAACTAAATTTTTCTACTCATTTAATTCTATCTTTTGGTAAAGAGGTCATAAATTTTGATTAAGTAACCTGCTGGTTGGGCAGGGCTGAAGGATGTATCTAGTAAAGAACCATAACCACTCCATAACCACTTCCCACACCTCCTGAAACTGACTCCTAGGTTATTTAATAATAGTGAATATTATCTGTGTATTGATGATGACAGAGTCCAAAGAACTTCATTAAACACCAGAAGCATTGGTCTTGGGGTGAACTGACAGAATGAGAAAAGGGAACCAGCTGATGCCCTTGCAGGAATCACCATCCCCATGAACCTTTTCCAGGAGGAATAAAGGTGGTGAGAGACTGTATCACCCCTGCCTGAACTGTGTTCTCACAGCTTGTTCAGACACCTTTCAGTCCTCAGAAGGATATCCAGGGTATGCCTGGAACTAGGAAGAAGTTATCTGTTTAACACTTTTGACTGAAGGTTTAAAGTTGGATGGAAAATGGAATAGGGGAGGAAGAGAGACTTCGGGTGCTGCTAGATTTGGCCCACAACCCAGCCTTTTAAAAACAGTTTGATGTTCTGAACTCACATCCCCTGCTGCTTAGTACAGGAGTGCATCTCACAGGTCCTGAAACAGTCTCATCTGATGCTTTTATCCAGTGTTTCCTTAAGGCAGACCTTGGAATGGACTGGGACAAGCTGAGGGATTCTTTCTGCTAGCTCTGGTCAGGTTTTAACCTCAGATCTCAAAAGTCATTGAGTTTGAGTTGTCCAGTTCCTTTTGTGAATAGTATTTTGTAACTTTTTGAAGAATAGCTGAGCTCAGCAAAGAAACCTCCTTGTCTCAGCACCACTAAAAGCCCCAGGCTGCTCTGAAGCAGGATAAGCTGCTGACTGAAGTGCTCTCTGTCCCCACCATCTACAGCACAAAAGGGCTCAGGGGCTGCCCCACTGCTATGGGAGCACATGGGGTACACCAAGCTGGCTTCTTGCACTCCAGCATTACCTTGAAAAGAGGAAAAATAGTAACATTTGGATAGTTTCTGCCATGAAAGAACAAAAGATGTTTTTGGCAATGAACAAAATTTATGAAATGATCTTGCAAAATAATCTCAAAACCATCATTTATTTAAAGGATGGCATAAAATAGAATGTCTGCAAAGGGCAAAAGTACCTTTTTTCTTTGCTGACTTCTTGCCATGTAGACATTTGTAAAATTTGTTTTGGAACAATCAATGAAATCTTGGCATTCTTACGGGCCCTTTCCTGTTAACCCATCAATACCTACTCTCTTCTTCCAGCTACTCCAGACCAGTTGCTTACTATTTCTACAAAGCTTTTTATTTTACAGAAAAACACAGACTAGGTTTTTAAATGATATTTTTGTTCCTCTCCTTATCAGCTCATTCTTCTTCTCTGAAATATTTTATTTAAGGTAATGAACAGAAAGAACCAAAGAGTAATGATTTTCATTCAGTGTAAACATGACTAGACCAGAGAAACAGTGCTGCGTTCAGATGGAATATTTAGATTAACCTACATAGGTAGGTCTGTGTCCATCAGGCACACTACAGATATTAATCCACACTTTGCAGCATGACAAAATCAGGATTGTAAGAAGTGATGAGACATGGACAGACATGCAAGCAGAAAAAAAATGTAAGCAGCAAGACCTGAAAAAGAGATGGACAGAATTTCCTTAGTGTCTATATGCATAATCTATTGATGACAACCACAGCAAAACTGTGTAAGAAGCTGGCTCTCAAACAGAGCTGGGGTGTGTGAGGGACAGACTTTGTTCCCATGTGTGCACTCATCTAGTAGAATGACAAGAATGTTAAATTTTTGTTTCTAACACTGTTTAACACACTGGCTCCTGTGGAAACATCTGCTGCCAGGGGCCCCATTACATGTCTCTGCTTCCTAACTTTTCCAAGATAGATAATGATACTTGTCTGAGCCAGAGGGATGAAAGAAAGGTACCTCCCTATATCTTTTGGGGTTTTTTAAAACATCCTTACACATACAAAGAGGCAATGTGGAAACAAAACATGTTACAGCTTCTTTGAAGTTCTACAATTGAGAAACTAACTTCTGAGTTCAGTATCTGTTGTATTTTTTCCTTCCTAGTCCTATGGGCTGACAAGTGATGCACTTTCACAAAGCTGTTGCAGAAAGTACACTGGAAATTAAATTGTTATATATATCTTTAAATGCCAGCTATTATTTTTTTGTATGGATAACTTTTAGATAACACAGGAGAAAACACAGACGTGATTATGATGTAAAAAATTAATTATCTGAGGAGTGGATTTCTCCTCTCACATATTTACAATGTGCCTTTCTTCTCACCCATGCTGAAGGCAGTTAGTTTCTACACTGCTTTCTAGTCCTTGACAGTGTATTTTCTTTGCTCATGTAAATTATGCTGAAGCTGCAAGGTAGTCATATACTCCTCTTTGCTATTTGAGTTCAGCTAATATATAGATGTTTAAAAATGGCCATGATATACACAGAAGAAAAATCTGTCTGGTGGAAAGGATTTAAGGTAATATTTAATTCTGGATCCTGGGTTCTTTCCAAGTCAGAAACTCTTATGACATAATCCTTAAAAAAAAAAAAAATTAATAGTGAGGAAGAAAATGTTTGCCCATTCCATCCAATCACTGTGATTGATCTATTCTACTTCAAATGCAGTGTGTTCCTGCCAAAGTACACTGCTGCTGCTCAGCTGAAATACATGGTGCCTGATAAAAAGTTTAATAGTTCCCTAAACTGGAGGAAAAGAGTATTCCTGATTTCTTTCAGTTGTTGACACCCTAAGCCAAGCCGTCCAAACGCCGTGTGACCACTATGAAGTAAAACCAAAGGCTACTGAATTGATTCTAACTAAGAAAAAAATTCAAGCCCAAAAAGGCAGGAGAAGCAGATGGCTACAGATGACACTCCTTGTTGGTGCTATTCAATGGTTTTTACCTCTTCTTATCTGGTATATTGTGAAAAATACCTCTAATCATCCTGGTGCAACTTACCTTCATGGCAGACACCATACAGATTTCTCTGAACAGGTTTTAACAACAGGTCTTGGAACATCTGGTGAAAGTGGCATGGGATGGGATACAGGGGAGCCAACAGTAAAAGACCTGAAGTAGGTCTGGGGGAAAGACAGAGATCTTGTCCTGTCAAACCACATCTCCACCCTTGGGGAAAACCCACCACCCATACGCCAAAGTCCATCAACACAACTCAAAAGACATTGGTGTCTCTCCCACCCTGGCTTCCAGGCCACAGCAGGGTCCTGCCAGCCTGAGGGTCCTCCCCTGAGGACCACTGCTCCCAGATGACCCTGAACAACAGCCCAAAATTCCGAAATCTGTCAGCAAGCCACCAACCTCAGAGCCACAAGCCAACCCCACCGCTGCAACGTGGCCCCAGAACACAGCAGCACCTGGGTCATGGGCAGCTCCCCCACGGAGGCCATGAAACATTTTCCCCACACAGAAATAGATGTTGCTCAAACACTTGAATTTCACCTTTATTTGTCCAAAGAACCACGGGGATCTCAGGGATGCTTTCCACACACCAACGTGGAAACCCTCCTTGATGCTTCCCTCCCATCACCTTCCCACACAGACTGGGCCTCCCATATCACCACATCAGACAACATTCCCCAGCTGCCAACACCAATTCCTGCATTCCCACGTTAAATTTCTGGAGCTGGGAGATCACTTCAACACCTCAGTGACAGCACCTGCATGGCAAGAAGGGGAGAGAGATGGGCAGAGCTCCTGCCCACTGCCAGGATGTTTGGGTAGAGGAACCAGTGAGGCCCTTCTGTCAGATTTCAGAGCTGGAATTTTGCTCACTATTCCCAAGTTTCTATCCCTCTCCAGTTCCCAGGCAGATTCTTACAACTGCTTTTGTAGGGAGGGCCCCCCTCATACACTGTGTTTTGATGGTAAATCAAATAAAGTGGCCACCATCTTCATCATTGACACGTGAAGTTTTAATGGGTGGCAGTGGTAGCAACAGAGTAATGAAGGGTTTTTTATGCCTGCAGCCAGCAGTCCTAAAAGGACATCTCTGCTTCTCCTCCTGACTACAGTCATTGTCAGGGTACCATGGACTGGATGCTGATGGCAAGCAGCTGGTTGTGCAAACAGTTTTATAACCTGCTGAGGAGGAGAACATGAACTTCTGCTCTAAATCAGGCATAGGCTTCATTTTTATCTTGCTCTACTCTGGACTCCCACCTAGTGTTTATGCAGTTAACTTTGTATACAAGATGTGAAATAAATTCTCAGTATGCCCAATATGACATGTCCAGAGCAATGCCTTGTCATTGTACTGACAGCATCTCTTCCATTTTGTTATTTTATTCCTGTTTTTTTATATGTATCACAGAGTTTTAGTCATTGTAAAATGAGCTGTGAAGTCTGATGAGAGCAAATCTCATGTTTGAAAGGGAAAAGGAGGAGAGATTTGAAAGAAAACTCCTCTGCTGCATCTGAGTCCCTTTCAGAGAAGAAAGCAGAGATGGGGAAAATAACAGCAAGAGAAACAGAAATCAACAATCACAAAGCTCCTAAAGAAGCAGGAATGGCAAAGGACAACTCTGGGAGATTTTAGTTTTTCCTTTTCTTATTTCTGTGGAAGATCTCTGTCCCGATAGCCCATGCCTTTCTTAACTGAAAAATTAAGAATGCAAAAAGTACGAGTGCAAACCATGCAGGAATGATCAAACATCTCTAAACAATTCTCTCAGAAAACACCAGAGTGCACTACTGCATAGTTGAGATGCTTTACAGGCAGACTGATCAACATTACTACTGAGGAATGGATTTGGTCTGCTCCAGTACAATTAAGCCCCACACCAGAAATGGACATTTTCTTAATTTTGGATAACTGTTTTTAAGGGAAACAGACCTGATATTCAGTGTTCCTTAGCACCTGAATTTCTTGTTGATTTTTCTCTGCTGTTGAAACCAGACTTGAATAAGCGTATGTACAAAAAGAGACACTGAATATCAACTTATCCAAGATGATGCATTCAACAATATCTCCAACCAGAATCTATTTAGAAAATTGTATCTCTTGTTCAAATTGATATAGTTAGAATGATCAAAGAGCACTTTTTGCACTTTAAGTGCACTAAAGGCAAAACTTTAAGGAGAGAGACACGGAATGCTAAATGAATGCTAAAGAGGCATTCATCATTAAATAAACAGAACTTTTAAGCTTTCTTCTGTGTTTCCCCTGTAATTCATAGAATCATTCAGGACAGAAGGCACCCTGACCTCCTCAAAGCAGGGCCACAGTAAATTCAGACTCCATTGCATAAACTTGGTCCAGTTGGTCCTGAAAAGCTTCACAGATGGAGATTCCAGATCTGCTCTGGAGAACCTGCTCTTTTGTTGATCCTCCTTACAGGAAACATTTTTCCTGAGACAAGTCAGAACCTCCCCGGTATCAACACATGATCGTGATCTCTTTTTCACCTGTCATATGTCAGTGAAAAGCCCAACTTCATATGTTCTGTAGTCTTCTCAAATGTACTGGGAGACAGCTATTAGGTCCTCCCTAAGGGCTTCTCAAGGCTGAACCAGACCTTCTTCCTTGGCCTTTCCTCACAGGAAAAGTACTTCAGTCCCAACCTTGTTGATGGTTCTCCATTAGACTGACTCCAGTCTTTCTTGGATCTTAACCATGTATGTTAAACCCACAGCCTTTTACACACAGGTTCCCTGTCACGGTTTAACACTGGCCCGGCAATTAAACCAAATAAAAGATTGCTCTCTATTAATCCCCCTCTCCTCCCTGATAGAGGAAAGAGAGAGCATAAGGGAGAGAGACTTATGGGTTGGAAACTAAACTACAGAACTTTAGTGAAACAGTAATGATAAATAGGAAAAATTACTAGATATATACAAATACACAGGAAAAGTGATCCCACGTTCCTCCCCCCTTTCCCCAATAACTCTCACATCACCACCGAGGCTGCAGGGCAGCCCTGGGAAAGTCCAGGCTGGAATCCTGGAGTCAGCAGCAGTCAGGAGCTGGAGGCAGGAACACACAGATTCAGGCTGGCATGGATCAGGAGCACAGGCAGAGGAATGGATGGAAGCAGGAAGGGCAAGAAGGGCAGGAAGAAGGGTTTGACCCTTGTGATCCCTCAAATTTATACTGAGTATGAGGTGTATGGGATGGAATACTCTGTTTGGTCAATTCTGGCATCTATCTTGTCTGGTCCTCCCCAGAGGAGGGTTTCAGGTGGGACCTCCTTACTCCTTCTGGAAGGTAAAATGTTCCTCAGAGCTGAGCAGTGTCCTTGGCTCTGCACACCAGTCTCTGTCTGTAACTATAAACATCCAGTGTTATCAGTCCTAGAAGCAGAGACTGTCTGAGAAACTTGCTGTTAATTTCAGCAAGTGCAACTACTTACAAGAGACTTAGCTGAAAGCAAAAGTACAAACCAGAAAATCACCTTTATCCTGGCACAAACCAGGACATTCTCCAAATACTTAACTTTGCTTTTCTTGAAGACTTACCTTGTCAGGGTACCAAACACTTGTGATGCTTCTGAGGGAACCTAACGTGAGGATCCTGAAGCAGGAGGACCACTCACTGCACTTCATTAGCAGCAGAAGCAGCAGCCAGGATGTCAGGATTCCAGGAACCCAGAAAACAATTTGTGCCTGTTGTTCCTCTGTGAAGAGGATAAAGACAAATGCTATCTCCATTTGAGCAGGTTTCCTGGGGTACTTACATATAAGGGGCTAATGGATTGGCCTTAAAATGAATGAAACAGCAGGGCCCCTTCATTCACGAGGTACCTGAAAATTGCATTAAACTTACCACAAACACTTCCCAGTTGATCTTTTTGTTAAGGAATAACACTTTCCCATCAAGAAGGTAATGGAAATGTCACAACTGTGCATTTTTAGTGCTAAACACAATTAAGTGGTAACGCAGCTGATGCAGTCACAGCTCTGTTACAGTAAGTCAGGATATTTCAGTTGACATCCAACTTTATAACAGTTTAAAAGCAGGATCATTACAGTTAATTGAAGGGCTGAGGGTGCCTAGGGCTGCCTAATGAAATACAACCAAAGCCATGTGTCACATTGGTATTGAAATCTTCACCTTTTTTGTAAAATTCAGTGCTTAACTGTCAATTTTGGATCCTGAATATTTTACAAAAAGCAACTCACAGAAGAGGGGTTTTTGGTGCGAGACCATTTGATCTCTATTCTCCAACAAAACAAGCTTCAAGTGGTCATTCCAGAGAACAGTGCCAAACACAGAGCAGCAGAGCTCTGCTCCAACAAGACACAAGTTCCCCTGAAAATAGTGCACTAGCAAGAGTGTGACATTTGTCTTCCATTAAGCAGAATCAATGATGTCCATGGATTTTAGACTGGGTCATCAAGAGTTCTACAAAGCATCAGACACCTTTGCTGCCTTCTGTGCTCCGTGCTTATACATAGAAGAGGACACAAAGGGGAGAATTTCCTTTAGGTGAACTGATGGGTGGGCAGCTGATTCCCCCAGACTTCTCCCAATGACAGACACTTATTTTTGAGGTTGTAACTGCTGAAGTGGATGCTACTGCAAAATATTCACACTTCAGTGTAGATTTTGCATCAACCTCCCCTTAACATTTCCAGATAGTATCCGAACATCACTTCGATACATTTTGTATGTTTGCAAATCAAAGAAATATATTAATTTCTATGAGAAAAAAAAATGAATAGGTGTACTACTACATTTTTTACCCACAGTGCAAGAGCCTGGGAAGGGTAACTGAAGTTACAAATGAAGATTTACCCCATCAGATTTATGGCTGACAAAACAATGCTAGAGCTTGCTTTTTATCAGCATTCAAGCTGTATTTCTGCCTTATACATACACCCTTCTGCACTGATTCCTTGTTCAGTAGTTGCTCTTCCTTTCCATAGATTTCAAGAGGCTTGGGGACAGGAAATTATTTTGAGGTTTTTTGGAACAAGGCACAAAGTTTAGTGACTGGACAGTCAGGAACTGGAATTATGAAGTGAGAATTACAGGTTTGTGAGTAAAGCTGGAGAAGTACTTCAGTGTAACAATGCCCCACAGAAACTGCTTAATGGCAAATACAGAGCACCACTACAGTAGAGCACTACTGATTTCTGTGGTAGTTTTCCAATTATATTCCTGATGCAAAGCTCACTTGTGAACAAAAGGGATCACTGTTTAAAAAAAAACAAACAACTTCTGAATATATGCAGGTTATTAGGTGTTGCTTTGTGTTTTGATGAGATTTATGCAAGTGCCCAAGTGCACAGAAATGAGTTACCTTTCAGAATATTTACTGGACCCAAACATTAATATTACCACTAACAGTTTCTAACAATACTGAAGTGATGCATCACAGATGAACACTTCTAATCTGCTATGTTTAGAAATATATTCTTACATTATTTCTGTTTTTTTTCTCCTGCTGGCTAAAACTTATCATTGTAATATAAACATAATAACATTGAAAATATTAATATTAATGACAACATGTTCACAGTGGGGAAGTAATGACTCACATGTGTAACTTAGACATCCCACCAACAATCTTTTAAGAAATAAGTATCAAATACCATGGCTTTACAGAAGTAGCACCATTTAAAATTTTAAGCAAGCACACAGGGTGTATTTTCAAAAATCTTATTTTTATTGTTCACACTATCTGCAGCCCCATCTTACAGCTTTCATCTCCAAACTGAAGCAGATCAGCCCACAGAAAAGCCTATTCAAGGTCAGGACACTTAAAGTGGAACCTTGGCTACACAAATGAAGTACATCTTGGTGTTTACCAAGTAAACCTAGGAGTAGTTAGTTCACCCTAACTCTGTAAGTACAAACACTCCAGTTTCATGCACTTTTCAGGGCTGTTAAAAAGCTTAGGGGTGCAAACTGAAAACACCTACAAGATTTACAAAATGACCCATTTTAAAACCAAAATTCTAAATTATGAAACTACAGCAAGGACCTTCTTCAGCTGTAAAAATTTTGCTCTGCAAAACAAAAAAGAAAGGAAAAAATTAATTACAAGTAAGATCAGCAGCCAGCCTTGCTGGCTCATACTGTATATATTCCCATTTTAAAAAATTCCAGATTTACTCCTCAGTCCCTTTCTCTCTCTCTGAGATGAAATGGAAGTGGGTATAGAAGTGATATCACTTCCACCAGAGTTTTGCCTTTCCAAATCCTAACCTGAGGCTTACCAGACAAGCACCTACATTCAGACCCAGACCCACAAACTAAGACAGCCTGTTTGGTTTTACTCATTTCTGCCAGTTGCTTTTGAACTAGTTTTTAAAATTAACATAGTTAATTATTAACTAGGAGTTTTGATGAATGAGCTTTATCTTCATTTTTCTGAATATGGTTTCACAGTGCCCTAGCTGATGCCCTGGTTATTGGATCTGATGCATTTGTTATTTATCTCACTTTCCTGCCTTAAACCCAGAAGTCAGCACAAGAGGGAAGGAATGACAGAAGGCAGAAAACAAGCCCAATTCAAACAGAACTTACATACCACAGTGGAACAAACATCTCAGAACATGTTTTAGTATGTAAACCCTGACAGGAGGCTGGTCAGGGAGTCCTGAACTTAGCATCCATCACTGGGAGCTTAAGCTGTCCAGCCCCTCAGAAGCCACACTACAGGTTTTGTTACATTAGATTTTAGTGAGAGAGCCAGAATCTCTCTGTCTACACCCCTGATAGACCTCCAAGATCAAAGTAAAACCAAAACTACAACAGGATTACTCTTAGGTATAATTTGCTGTGCTTCAAGACGGGAGCTTTACCTGAAGCAAATCCTTAATCTCTAAAGATGCCAATAATGTAGGAGCAGAAACCCTGCAGGGATTCCCAGCAATGTTCCCGTGCCCATTTCATTGCTTCTGTTTCTTTTTCAGACCCTTGACCATGTTGGGCTGGTTTTCTAAGAGGTAATATTGGAGGTTTCCCTACTTGGCTAACAGAGCTTTTTCCCACTCCCCTCATCAAAGTCGAAGTTGTCTGGCTTGATTTGTCCTGGGTTGCCAGATCTTCTGGCTCCATACCAGCAGCTATTTGCCTCATGAGAGCCTCTGTGGGAGCCCTTTGGCACATGGTGATCTTCAAGACTTCCGTGGATTCGCAAGCATGCGGGAGCTTTCTGAGTTCCCTGGCAATCTGATTCCAGTAAATCTTTGGATTGTTTCTGAAGGAACGACAGACTGAGGGCTTGCCAGTGAATTCACACCAGTAGGACATGCCTTGGTTTTTGCATTCAATTCTCAGGTTCATCTCCTCATCTCCCCTTATGCTCATCGTGCAAACATCTTTGGTTTTAGTCCGAAAAAAGATTTCTTCACCGTTGCTCCTTTTCTTTGGCTTCAGCTTCTGCCCCAGTCCTCCCATGCCACAGATCACTACGAGGAAAAGGAAGGCAAAGCTCTTCATGGTGAGGTGACTGAGAGCCTTCAGCAATGTGAGCCAAAAAGGTGAACACAGGAAGTGGCTGCTCACAATACAAAGGTTTGACACACAAAGAAGCCTCTTTCCAGCGAAATGTGGGACGTGAGGTCGTGGGTGTTTTATAAAAATAACAAATCACACTTCAGTAGGCATGTCTCTATAATTTGTAGCCCGAGGGAGTGTCAAATAACCTGTGAACTTCCAAGAAGGTAACAAGACAAATCCTGTAAATGCAGTTAAATGCAGAACGATAGTTGTATAACTGAGCAGAACATTCCAATCCAGGATGAACATGTCATATTTGATTTTTAACAGATATTTTTCCATTCTCCAGCTGCTTTCTAACTATCTTCATGCCAGAGCTTGTAAGACCACATCGAAGTGAAAAAAGACAAAAGTGCCAAAGCAATCTATGCAGCTACATCTGGATCATTATAAATGTGTCCTACTGAAAAAGGCTGAGTTGTGGAATGGGTTTTCTGTGGATCTGCACAGTAAGGATGCAACTTCAGTACTTCATTTTGTCAGCTTGTGACATGCAGCAGGGACACAGAAAAATTAACTGCACATTCTTTGAGCCATGAAAGATTTTTACATTTGCAATATTTAAGCAAAATAAGGAATTCAGATGTAGCAAAATACTGTATTACAGTCCTAGACGTAAAACAAACATCTGGAAGTTTTATCTTCATTGTCACACCATGCAACAGCACTAGCTTATCATGGGTGTCCATAGCAGGGAACAGACCTCGAAGTATGTCAGCCAGATTTCTGTGCTTTATCACCTTTAAAAAAAAAAAAAAAAATTCCTGTTCATAATTAACAGGCTGTAAAAATATCACAGAACCAAGGCAAGAAAATTGAAATACTTTAATTTCAGTATCCTGAAGTAGCAGTTTCTGCTGCAGTAACTAAAAGCAGAGCTAAGGAAAATCTTGGCAATTCCCTTGGCATTCAGGAGGTCACGAGAAAAAAATGCCTCCCACACTGCTGCAAAGCCACAGTACTTTCCTGGTTAATAAGACCCTTACTAGGCACCTCTTCAGAAAACGTGTGCTGCACCCAGCCTGACCCAAACAGTTTCTGAAGGGGTATCAGATTATTTAGGCATGCTTGAATAACTGAGGGGTGCTCAAAACCTTGGTCACACATACTGGAGTAAAATATAATTTTGTGTATCTAGCCCCTCAATAAGTACTGCTAAAGAAAATACCAGGCAAGAACATTCATTTAACAGACAGCGAAGCAGAACAACAATAAAAATATAATTGCAAAAAAAATGCTTCTCTAATACTTGACAACAGAGCCCTGAGCTGCTGTGGCACTCCAGCCACTCTGAAAGCTTCCTGCTTGAAGTCATAGCCTCCTGCAAAAGCCCTTGTGAGTAGTCTGAACCTTTTCTTCCAGCAAACCCATCATCAAGTTCCCCATGACTACACACCACTTGATGGAGAGAACATTGTTTTCTTCTCATCCACCTCCAAGGCTATTTTATATTTTATTTTTACTTTATATGTGATATTTTATATTTTATTTATATTTTATTTTTATAGACCTCACACTTCATCCCAAAGATTTTCAAATCCCTACTGCAAGGACTCAAAGATGTCCTAATATTTGACAAAAAAAAAAAATCTCTTATTTTCCCTCAGTTAGGCATGACAGCACTGACAGTTTGTAGGTTAGGAACTAACAGCATTCAGCTTTTCAGTTCTAATAATTGTTAGAGTTCAAAACTACTTAAAAGTTACTTCAGACTAGTTTCACATCTCTTGTTCTGCACGTTTTTAAGTGTAATCATGAAAACAAATCGGAGTACAAGGCAAAGGACAAATAACAAAGCTTGGACTCAAGAGCTCTGCTGTATTTCTGTATTACAGGGAGAATGTTTCTGCCAAGTGTTTGCCTCACTCCCACCTGACACTTGTGTCCTCTCTGCCCATGGTTCAGATGAAACAGCTCATGGCCTGGTAGATCAGGATTCTCTCAGTCCCTTTAGAACTTCAGCAAGGATGTCAGCAGTGAAGCAGGGGAGCTGATGAACTGGCAAATATTTAATTATGCTCTCAGTGCTACAGGACCAACAAAGGCAAGTGGTAACAGCTTGAGCACTTGCCAGGGTATGGGCATAACCTCCACAACTCAAACCCTACCATCTTCACATAAATCACACCCCCTGTGAATGTCAGAAGCTCCCTCAGCCAGAGTCAATGTTCTTTTAGTCCCTCCTGCTCTTAATCTTGCTTAAGCTAAAGTCATCAAATATTGCAGAAATTTTTAACAGGAGTAATAAATTAATTTCCAGAAGATTTAAACTCAGTTCAACTCTAAGACAGGTCTACACAACAGAACAATTGAGAATCAAGCATCAGGTAGTTAAGCAAGTTCTTTTTTATTTAAATGAAGTGGGAACATTTTCTCAAATTAAAAATAGAAACTTTTAAAAATCTGCAGTTCTGAACATTACATATACACATATGCTACACAGTGTCAATTAGAAATGTTTCCATTTATGACCTAAAAATGAAAAATTTAAGGTTATTCCAGGTTAACGACTGGTATCACTTTTCAGCTTTCCTTTAAAATTATAGGATTGATTTACAGGATTATTTCTATTTCAAGCCAAAGAACCTTGTGGGAATCAGTTAACGATATTGCTAGATGAAGATACATTATTTTAGACACCCCATTGCTTCACCTGCTGAAATGTTTTACACTAGTGACATAAGGTACTTTTGGCCTTGTTGTTAACTAATTCAGCAGTAAAAAATGCCTAAATTCAAGGCAATAACTCTAATTCAAACTCTAACTCCAACTGCTACACGCATTTGAATTTCAAAACTGGAAATCATATTTTGAATTAATTTAGCAAAAATAGCATCAGTGTCCCCTGAAAGAGCCCTAGCTTAGCAGTGACACTGTTGAGGACATTACAGCAGTGAGTGTGAACGAGGAAAAGGGAGACAGAGAATGTAAAGCATTCTTAAAATCACCAACATATGACATCTCTCATGCTCTTTTTGAGTACTACTGAACCTTAGGAAGCTTAGCTTTTATTTTCAACTTTATGCATCACGTAGTCCCAACCCTCCCACCCAAAGAGCTCCAAAAGGTCCCTTTTAGGTCTGTACTGCAACACCCACTAGATAGCAAATAATTTAAAAAAGAGGGAGAAAACAAAACAGCAGCTGAACTTTTCAGAGACACAAGGAGACACCGTGGATCCCATTACACTTGAAATTTAGTCCAACGTGGTCATTCAAGAGCACCAATAGCAACACTGAACATGCTGGTAAATTCATTTGTGAAGAGTATTATACAATATTAAAATCTTAACTGAACATTCGTAAGTTTCAAGAAAAACATATATACAAAAGTCTGTATACAAAATGTATTTTTATGTAAACGTGTATGTACTGTATTTAACACAAACCAACAATTTAAGAAAAGAACTTAATTATCAGAGGATTGCTAGGCAAAGGCTATTACTCTAATTAATTCATATACTGTGATGTAAGTAGAAAGCCCAGTGTAAAAAAGTAAAAAACAAAAAAACATTTTATATTCAAGCCTTGAACAGTGGTATTGACAGGCAATGCCCCAACTGCAAAATATTCTGTACAGTAGTTCATGGCATAACATTCAATAGTACATTTGGGGTTTACAGTACAGGTGACATAAAACAAGTGGCTCAGGATTTGGAAGATGAATGCAAATGCCAATACACTTGGAAGAATAGTGATATATTTCTGCAGAAGAATCTTGAGCCTCATTTATGCAGCCTGGAAATAAATCAGAAAAACAATTCAGGGAAATTTGATGAACACAGAACTATAATGTAACTTAAGCAAAAGGTATGGATTTTCATATGAACATCAATATGGTTCACTATTTTTATTTTATTTTATTTTTAAGCATTACAGCACTCCTGCTACAGAAAGCAGAGGATCCTTCTTAAAAACAGTGAGGTAGTAATAGACCTGGAATTGACATGAAGAACTTGTTACTTACCCCTTAATGTTTCCAGTATGTGTTACCACTGTTCCACAGAGCTGTGCAAAAGAAAACACACACCAAAACCATCATTTTCTTTTGCCCACAAATGGAACAAAAATACTGTGTCTAACTAAGGTGAGAGAAGCTCAGTTAGACCCGTTCTCAAACTTTTACCCACTTGATCAAGTATTTGTCAAACAAGAGTAAATAGATTAATGTGGGGGTTTTTTTCCACCAACCTTCCTGGTTATCTTTGTTTTATGACATAAAGAAATGCTTGGATGACCTATTCAACACCACTACTTTGAGAACTCAATCCAGCCTCCAACTTTGCTCTCACAAATTGGTGGCTGCAGTTGGGGTTATCTGTGTCTTCCAACATGCATGGTGAAAACACCTGTGTAAGATATCTATACAAATATAAATACCCCTCATATAGTTCTCATAATTGGATTTACATATCTATCTTCCTAAAGATATTTGCATCTCTTTCCAGCAAAAGAATCCAGATGATTCTGACTATGGGATTCCTGCAAAAGAATGTAAGATATCTATTCAAAGTCTTATCTCTACAAGTATCTCCCAAAGTGATTTGTAGAAAATGAGAAAAACAAAGTTTGCTGAAAATAAAGTGAAAAGCAAGACCCCATTGCTAAGGGAATCCCAGACTGAGAAATCCAAAGCTTGTATCTCATACAATTAGCAGTTTTTCTAATTATCTCATTTAGCACTTCAGAAGACAGCACTGCTTCAAACAGAGTCCTTACATTTTATTATGGAAGCCCATTTTGAGTAACTTAATATATAAAAAGGAAGTCAAGACTGCACTCATGTCTTTGATCAAAACATTATTTTATGTTAAAAATTTTTAGCATATTCAGAAACACTATTAAACTATTCATCAATCACTGAAATATCACAGAAATCATACTACAAACCTGAATAGTACTAACATTTATAGTAAAGATTCAACGTTCAGAAAGGGACTTCTACAGCCTAAACAACTAACAGCTTGCTTAAAACTGAGAGCTCTTAGCTATGCCAGTATTTTTGAATTAAACACCCTGCAGGGTAATTTAAGGAGTACCCTGAAGCTGCAGAACAGACCATGACAATCATGATCATAAGTATCCCTAAAAACACATTTATACACAAATACCTCTTCTGATGGAAATGTGGAATCAAGATTTGGTCAGTAAATAATTATTGTAAAAAGCAGTTCTAATACTAGTAACAAACAACTGATGCAGCCATGAAATCTGGAAGGACTATAGAACTTTGAGCTCTCTTGGTATTGACCCATTACTGAAAAAAATGGTGGTATCTTACTCCTCTGCCAGTACTCAGCCTATACTTTCAGTCCTGATGTTGCAAGTTAAGGCACGGTGAGCTACAGATTCCAATTACTGGATCCTTGCTTAGGCAAGTTAAATATTTTGGAAACCCACAGTATTTGTGGGACATCGTATGTTATCCCTATGGGAACTGGAAGTCTCACAGCTACCTAAGGATTTGCAGCACAAAAGTTGCAGAGACAGAGAAGAACCCAGATCTCCTCCTTTTAAAGCATAACTTGCATTTTTTCCTTTTGTCACATTGTATTAGTTCAACCTGTGCAGAAACACCCATTTTCTCTGTTCACATTTTCTGCTAGCCTGGATCACCTGCCTTTTACACAGGAAAATCTCATCATCTAAAAAATAAAACAACTCAGCAGGAAGAATGCATCCCATTCTATTGCTTTCAACTGCTATCAGAGTATTTTAATATGTTTATCAATTTAGGACCACCCACTGAGCTAGATAAGTACCTAATTACCTGGATTTTAAGATCAAATTTAGGCAATTGCTTTGTTAAATTGCTGGCAATTACTACAATATCTGCTGTTATGTAAAGAATAGTTGAGAAATATAAATCATACAGTATTTGCTATAGTGAGTAATCATGCAAAAAACCATAGAGAATTAGGTAATTCACTTTAAAACGTGCAGAAAATTGGATAGGTGATTAATATAGAAGATTAGATAAGGACACATGAAGGCATGCAGTTTCAGACTTGGTTTACCTTGTAAAAACAGGATTGTGTATACCATATAAATGCTCTTTATGATAACCATTATTACCATTTTCTGTACTGTAATAAAATAAATACACCAAAAAAGACCTTGTTAACTCTAAGATGCACTATGTACAGTATGGCTTCTAAGACATGTACGTGGATGATGGTATTAAATGCAAATAAATAAAAAAACTCTGTATGTGCAATAGAAGATAACTTTTCTCATGTAACATTCAGGAGTTATGGCATGATTACAGTTTTATGTTTTTAATATTTTACATTCTCCAAAAGGTAATTATTTTGTAATTCTTTTTGTCTTGGATACTCTGATATAAACAATGAAGTCTGGTGAAAGAGAACTGATTATTTCTCTTAACAACTTACGTCAAAAAATAACATCCCACCTGAATAAAATAATTTTATCAAATATTAGAAAAAGTCTTACATTTTAATGGGCATAGTTTTGACACTAAAAAAACACAGAAAAAGAGGAGTAAATAACTAGACACTAATAGGGGAGCAATTTTAGCTGTACATGCCTGTATCTGCTCTCCTGACTTGTGAATGTGTAATGAAAAATGACCCATGTGAAATGTGAGAAATGCAGTGGGCAGGCTGACTGAACAATGAGCAAAACAAAGAGCAGAAAAGAAAAGAGTCAAAAGAAAACTGATGGGAAAATCCGTAAGAACAGTTATCATAAAGTAAAATGCCATGTCCCTGAGACAGAGGAACTGCAATTGAAAGAGGAAAGACAGGTTAGGAATAACTAAGACAGTAAGAAAGCAAATAATTAATTCAAGGAGATTACAAAGCAGGCCTAATTCACCATGATAGGTTACTTAGCAAAGCTGATCACTTGCACATTTGGAAGATGTTTATATAAACGTTATACATGAAGTCCTGAAGGCCTCATTCTGAAATTAGTTTCTCAAAATCAGAGCTAGCAATATCTGCACAGCATCCTGGCAAGTTAAGGCAAAGCCCACCTGCATGAAGCACTTTGCAGACATCAACCCAAAGGTGCAGGATTTCACACAACATGCAGTTCTAATCTTACAGCACAGAAGGTTTAAGGATTACAGTGCCTTCATGTGAGACACCAGGAAAAAAAAAACATTTCAATCCCATTTGCCACTTAGTTTACTTAGGAGGAAATACTTACTCATCATACACATCCTCTGTATCCATTCTGCGATAGTATTTGGAAAGTTTGACAGCAAAAATTATGGCAGGAATTAAAAATACTGAAGAGCCTCCCAAACCAAACCAGAAGGTATTCTGAAACAAAGCAAAACCCAGGAAAAAGAGACCACAGAGAAAATTTATCAGAAAAGCAGTGAATCCTTGCTTGACGTTCAAAGCATTGTCACTGGAAGAGGACAGCATGAACCAAGTGGCACTAACCCTGGGGACTATCTGAGGCTCCTTAAAGTAGTGTGGGAAAGGGGCACATTAAACATTCTTACAAATGTAACCACACAAGATTATGACCCAACTAACTCCAAGCTACACAGCCAGAGTGCCCTAAGAAGCTACAATAATGGGATCAGCTTTGGGGATCAATTCACTTGCCACGTTATTTCTTTTTCCTTTCTGGATATTTTAAAGAAGTGTCCTTCTTGTGGTTCTTGTCAAAATCTGAGTTTCCAGCTCTTACTTGAGGTAATTTTTAACTTGCTAACTGCAGCCTGTTTGTGTAACTAATTTCATTATCACACAGTTGAATTGATTTAACAACAGATGTTAACACGATTTTTCAAATTTGATTTGTATTGGCTGGAGGCATTTTGACTTAGAAGTGACTCAGCTAAGCTCTACCATCAGGAAAACTGGAGTTCACCTACCACCAGATGGTTAGGGGCTACACTAAGGAGAACAGAATCTCTGGAACTTATGAGATAATGAGCACAACATGGTTCTGGAAGGTAAGGAGATTTCATGGTTAAGCATTACCAAGGTCAGAGTGCTCTGGCTTTGACTGATCACATGCATTTACTGTTAGTATGATTAGGACCTGGCTAAAAGTTCTATAAAGCTAAATAATAGCTAGGAGATGGCTTAGGTGGTTTTCTGGTTTAATAAAAGTTCCTTGGCAAGATGAAAAAGCCAGTGTTACCCTTATGTATCACAGAATCATAGAATGGTTTGGGTTGGAAAGGGACCTTAAAGCTCCTCCAGTGCCAACCCCCTGCATGGGCAGGGAACCTCCCACCAGCCCAGGTTGCTCCAAGCCCCATCCAACCTGGACTTGGACACTGCCAGGGATGGGGCAGCCAAGAACTCCCTGGGCAACCTGTGCCAGGGTCTCACCACCCTCACACTAAAAAATTTCTTCCTAATGACTAACCTATATCTACCCTTTTTCTTTTTAAATCCATTACCCCTTGTGCTGTCACTACAAGTCCATGTAAAAAGTCCTTTCTCAGCTTTTCTGTAGCCCCTTCAGGTACTGGAAGGCTGCTGTAAGGTGTCCCCAGAACGTTCTCTTCTCCAGGCTGAACAACCCCAGCTCTCTCAGCCTGTCCTTGTAGGAGAGGTGTTTGAGCCTTCTGATCATCATCACTGCTCTGGACTCACTCCAACAGCTCCACAGCTTTCCTGTGCTGAGAACTCCAGAACTGGGCACATTATTCCAGGTGGGGTCTCACAAGAGCAGAGCAGAAGGGGAAAATCACCCCCCTTGATCTGGTAGCCACACTTCCTTTGATGCAGCCCAGGATATGGTTGGCTGATGTGAGCTTCTCATCAACCAACACCCCCAAGTCCTTCCCCTCAGGGCTGTACACACTTCCATCCTGCTACTGATCATGCTCCAAGTCACGACTGTACAGGAATGGATTTGGATATGCTTGCTACAATTGATAAGAAGTCCCTTTGCCTCACTGAGGTTTTCTAGACTCCAGGAAAGATACTTGAGAAAGTTTTTCCTTGGTATTTTCTCACTTCTTGCCCTTCCCCTATCCCCTGAAGTTAGAAATGGTTAAAGCTAATAATTCAAGATCTATTTCTCCATTTCAAGGTACTTCAGAATCAAGCAACAAAAGTGAAATCCACCATGTCCAAAATGTCTATTCCAAACCAGTAGTACTAGTAGCAATTTAGTAAGAATAGTTAATTTTAGATTCTTTAGTTTAATGGGAACCTAAACCAAGTACAGCACTAGTTTGGCTTTGGACTTCATCCAGATCAGAAAATTTTTTTCCTTCCGTAACTTCAGATGTGCTACTTTAACATCATACCTCAGAATAGTCTAGCCAAAATAATTAAATGGAGATTTATGTTCAAAGAATTTCCCAGTTGATGTCCCAATTTTGAATAACATAAAATATTTCTTACCACAGAATCAGCAATATAGCTGCATAAAAAAATATCTACTGCTGTATCTATCACATTGGCAATAGGTTTGCATGCTGCTACCTCCATGGCAATCTGAAAGAGATTTTAAAAAAATACAGTTTGAAATATCTCACAGAATAAAATAAGAATCTCTAAACTTGCTTATATTTTCAGCTATTGTTTACTGAATTGTTATTTCTCACCCTATCCAAACTCAAACTAAAGTCCAGTGTAATATGCCATCAACTGAACACACACATCTTTAAAACATCAGCTTATTTTCTCAAAGGCTGCAGCTGAAGAAAGAAAAATAAAACACAGTGCTAATGAAATCTAAGCAAGGTCAGGCTCAGTGCAATATTAACATAAATGGTAGCTTTCAGGCTAGCCCTGGAGAAATGATACCCTGTTAAATTTGCATTTTATTTCAATCAACACAACTCATCATCTTTATTCCATTTCAAACACAACAAAACTATTTACAGAAGACAAGTTTTCCCCTTCATAGTAATAATATCTTAGAAACCGAAAGTATAAAACATACTATCAACATTTTTTTATAGTTATTACTATTATTTAGCTTTCTAATGGTTTTTAAATGCAGCTTCTCTCAATGAAATAAATGCACCTTACCGACTCTTTGACCCACTCAATGTACTGCTCGAAGTAGCCAACTATGGTATCCATGTACTTTTTTGTCTCCTAGGAACAGACAAAAGCAAGTAAACTTCATCTCCATGACATCATAAATTAATATAGTTTAATCAAATAAAGCTTACCTGGACAATAACTAGAGAAGCGTTGTTATTTATGAGATGCTGGGCAGCATTAACAGAGCTAATGACATTTTTCACCTTAGCCTGGAGAGGAAGAGACAACATTTAATATAAATAAATCCCTTTCAGGCTATTAAAATGGCTCTGCAGCCACTGTCAGTCATTTATTCTCTTGATAAAATGGCATCACTGTCATGTCAAAACATGACAAATCACAAACCCAACAGAACACAAAGCTGCCTAAGGAATCGTGATCACCTGACAAAATCATCTCACTACTAAAGAAGGAAAGCATCAGTGGTGACAAAAAGTATCTATTCCTGGAACCTACATAATTATTTACACACTAGGTCAGATTCTCTTCCATTGTCTTTTTTTAAGCATAGAGATACTTTCATCAATGTGTGTATACACTACAGACACACACAGTGCACAGGAAAAAAACAGGGAGCCATATAGTAGCTGGTAACCAAGAGTTCTGATAGA
This sequence comes from Phaethornis superciliosus, assembly GCA_023637945.1. Classification (NCBI taxonomy): domain Eukaryota; kingdom Metazoa; phylum Chordata; class Aves; order Apodiformes; family Trochilidae; genus Phaethornis; species Phaethornis superciliosus. The sequence goes on from JAJQWJ010000005.1 coordinate 6,293,987, forward strand.
AAATGCTGCTGATCAATATCCAAAAGGACTGAGACACTTCTTCAATATATGTAAAACCTCAGAGTCTCTCAAAGAACACACACAAAGGATAATGTACATACAACTTGAAACCATAAAGATGTTTCTTAAATATACTTCAGGGTCAAACATCCTTTTCTTACAGACACCTTATTTGATGTCTTCTTATAAGGAACTACAGATTCTAAAAGAAATCCCACTGGTCTGCTGCAAGCTGGAGAGGTGAAAAACCTTAGTGAGAAGAACTGAGGGAGGTATGGTCCATCAAGCTGTTGTGACTATGACACTTCAGAGCCAGCCAGAGGGACTGAATTCTCATGACCCAAGCCAGGGCAGGCTGGCAGCAACAGAAAACTTTGCTGCCAGAACAGTAACCATCCAACCATCCAGTGGCTTGTTCTCCTGAGCCTGGCAGAGCATGAAGGCAACTGGTCTTACTGGGATGCAGGCATTAGCTGCTACTCAGAAGGGAAACCTCTATAGAGGACCCAGCTTCCCACAGCGGGGCTGATGCTGCAAAAGAGGGGAAGTCATGGGTATAGTGCTAAAGAAAAAGGCCCAAGTGAGAGCTGGACCTGGGACAAGAGGTTGTTAAGGATGTGAATTACAAAGCTCTCTTTTCTCAGTTGTATTTTTGCATTTTGGTTCTTCGTTGTCTCCCCTCCAAGTTTTGCACTCAATGATTCCAGAATAAACAGCTACATTTTTAGAAGCATGAATAACACAATATATGGAAATGTGCTGAAGTCTATTTTATCATCTGACAATTAAGTTTACAATTCACACTTGAAAAAACATACTGAACATCTTTTTTTTTTTTTTTTTTCCCTCTCTCCTTATTTTCTCCTCTAGATGGAAGGGAAAGCCAGGGCAGAAAAAGCTGTGCAGAAATATACCTAAAAACATTGTTATTACTCTCAGTGCACTGCAATCTCTTTCAATAACAGAACACTTAGAAATAGAAAAAGCTGTTCTGAAAATACATTCCCTGCATATGTAGCAGATAAAGCTAAAACACACAAAAATGTTCCAGTTGCCATAAAGAAAAGCTTACCATAAGTTCAGATGATGTCCTCTTCAGTAACCTAATGCTCTGATTTAAAGTGCTCTGTTAGAAAGGAGAGAGAAAACAAAAGATTCATGTCATTAGTACAGGTAAGAGCCCACTTGTTCTAACATTATAGACATGCTTTGATTTTCTATGCATTATTTTGTTTCTAATACATCATATCACATACACAGTAACCAATATATTGTAGTTTTTATTGCTGAATCAGTATTTTACTAACAGTACCAAGTAGTTATGAATTGTGTACAGAAGACTTCACATTTAACTGAAGTTATTAGCAATAAACTAAGATTTATTTGGAGGAAGAAGAGGATTAAAAAAAAAAATCAGAACCAAGCATTTGGAAAATTCTGTAATTGTGAAATTTCAGAAGGGAAAAAGCACTTACCCTAGCTTTAACATATTTCTTGACAGTCAGTTTTGTAAAAGGAAAAAGAGATGAGAATAAATTAGGAGTTAATTAGGAAAGAACAGCATAGAGTCAGAGTGCAAAAGAAGACCTAATGTTTTTCCACAAGAGGAGTCTGAAAGGGGCAGAAACACTGTTCCTGATGCTACGATGAACTAAAACTATTTATGTTATGTAGAGGAAAAATCACCACCTAGCATGCATCAGGTTTACAGCTTGATACTATACAAAACCAGTGCCTGGCAAAATCAGGCAGAAGAAAGCCTTTCACATCATTTTCAGCATCATTAATTTTTTTTCCTTTGGCTCTAAATACCATTCTCAGGAGTTTCCAACTTCAGTACTGCTAAAAGATTGATAACTCCAAGAAATGAAGTGTGAAAGTGATAACTGCTTTTACAACTGAAGACAAACAGTAAGCAAAAAAAGAAAATGAGTGATTTGGGGATAGAATTCTGTAAAGTCCTCCCCTGCTTCCTCTTTTAGTCATATTTAATCATTAATAGATACAGCACAACTTGGAGAAGAAAAATGCCATGATTTTAGACACTACTGTAAAGCAGTAGTAGTTTAAGTAGGAAAACTATTTATAAAATGCAGACTTGACACAGATTACACTGCAGGGACACAAGGCAAACGAAGCCTGTACTTATGTAACAGCAAATGTCCAGGTGTCTAAACCTTAATTAAAAGGCAGAGAGTTTCATATTTTCTACAAATATGCTTGAATATTGCTTTAATATTTTACCATAGCTTGCTCTAGTGGAACAACTTGCTGGTTATGAATCATTCGAATGTTGTTTGCATGTCCTTTTAAGGCATTTTCCAGTGCTCCTTTTGGCTGCAAAAAAAATGCAATTATGCAGTATTATTCAGTAGTCCCAAAGCTTTCCAACAAAGCAAAAAACAGTGAAAGTTGCAGGTTATACTCCTCCACTGAAAAACAGATGATGCCAACAATGGCATATGGTAAATCGAATACAACACAAAAATGCGGGAAAAAAATAATCACCATATTAGTAATTTAAGTCTCAACAACCAAACCAGATATATTATGCTACTTCTCTGGCAATAAAATTATCAGACCAGATTTAAATGAAGGGAATTTTCACATGGTGCACTGAGTCACTTGCCACAAGGCAGACTTCATCACAAGAACCCTGCAAGCACAGCACCCCAGCTGGGATGAGCATTTCCCAACCATGGGTCCCAACCATGGCTTTTGTGTTGGGCACTGCAGGCATCACCCTGAGGCACTCTCTGCCTTCTGAGGTGGTCAGAATTTTAGGTATTTTCAGCCAGTACATGGGAAAGACATCTGTGAAGGGTATTATTCATTTTTGCAGCTTTCAGTCAGAAGATAGGAGCTTGTGTCCTGATTTTTAAGTCCCAGTGACTGTCTAGAGCTCTCACTTGTAACATTTTTATTCTTAGAAATACATTTATTTTCCATTTCCTCTTGATTTGATTCTCGTGGACTTTAAGAGCTATCACTGATAACAAAGTGGGATTTTAAGTATCTGTGTAAATTAGTATCAATTTGTAAAACAATCTTACTTTTGCTGTATGTTATAATGCTGTGGGTGGGTGTGTATGTTATAATGTTTTCTGGTGGTGGTTTTTTTTATTTCCCCACCGACATTTCAGGAAGAAATAAAAACATACACTGTGACAGTGAACACATTTAATACCGTATTTATCTTTCATATAAAGAAATTACTCTGCTTGATCTAGTCTCAGTTCTAATACTGCCTTTAGATTCTCTTCTAAAAATCATGAAAAAACATTCTACCAGCACAATGTATTTTCCTTATGGAGTGATGTAGAACGTACCTTTAAAGAGGTATCTCAGGGGGGATTCTGTGCAAGATGTAATGTGTTTAAAGAACCTCAGCTTTCACCCATGAAGTAGAATCAGAATAATTTGGGTTGGAAGGGACTTCCAAAGGTCATCCAGTCTAACCCCCTGCAGTATCAGGGACACCCTCACCCAGATCAGGTTGCTCAGAGCCTCCTCAAGCCTCACCTTGAACATCTCCAGGGATGAAGCCTCAACCCCCTTCCTAGGCAACCTGGGCCATTTTTCCACTGCCCTCATGGTAAAGAACTTTTTCCTAACATCCAATCCACATCTACTCTTCTCTCATTTAAAACCACTGCCCCTTTTCCTGACACTCCAGGCTCTTGCAAACAGTCCCTCTCCAGCCTTCCCGGAGCCCCTTCAGGTACTGGAAGGTCAACCCAGGAAGGTTGCCTTCAGATACTGGAAAGTAGCCCCAAAACAACAGCAAAAAACCCCTCACTTGTATAGCCTTCAAGGTGACACAGTAAAAACTGAAGATGGAAGTGTGGACAAAGCTACCAATATCTGTCCAAGTGGACATACAACTGCATGAGTGACCAGGCAACCTGTGGCTCCAGCAGAGTGTCTGGAGCCTGCATTACAAAAACACATGAGCAGCCTAACCTGGACATCAATGTGTGCCTGGCAGAAGAAAAAGAAATGCAATAGGTGTGACCAAATTATGCAAAAAAGTTGGGTGTGAGCACACCAGAAGCTTCTACTGGTGCCCTGCTCTTCCTAGAGTGGAACAGATCTGATAAATTCTGAACAGCAGCTTCATAGTGCTGCCTGTGTCCCTCAGAGATCCAAGGGATTGCAGTACATGTGCAGCATAACTCTTTGTCCCACATCACAATGCAGGAATCTGCCCTGGGCCAGTGTCCAATCTAGTGCCAAACTATGAATCCCCTTTGGAAAAATAAATAAGAAGTGACCCTGACGTGCATACAAACACATGAACTGAATATTCACTGCTTGGCCATTCTGCAGTTTCATTTTCAGGCAATATTGTAGTTATACCCTCTGACCATCATCCATGTGTCTGCATTCAAAAAGCTCTTCAGAGCAGAAAGGATCTTTTTTCTGCATTCTCTCTCCACAATAGAGGCTCAGTTCTCATTAGAGCCCTTGTAAGCTGCCACAGCATTAATTTTATTGCTCGCTGTAAAATGTTCTGCTCACTGACTGAAAGAAAATTAATTCAAATAATCTTTTCCATCATGATCTAAACAATTTTTCTTCCAACTGGGATTCTAAAATGCAGACAACATCAGAGGAACTACTCAGAGTATTCCCTTCATTTCTTAAACAAACAGTTGAATATAAAGTTTTACATTAAAAGAGCAGAAATTGTCCAACAGTTTACATACAAAAATCAATAATTAGCAATATTTAAAACAGAGCTCTTATGCAACTTTATTCTTAAAAGCTTTTCTTAACATGACAAGGCATCATGTATGAAAGTGTTGGGAGTACAATAATTCTCCCATATTAAGTCTAAATACCTCACTATGTATTTACATTTACGTTTATGAAGGGTACATTTTATCTCTTATTATGCTGGTGAATTAAACTTACCAGCTGGTCTGCTCTTGCTTCTAAGTCATTAGCAAATGTCAGAAGATCCACCTTGGTAACACTTTTATTGATCTGGAACATATGTGAACAGTAGGGAAAGAAAGAGAGTGTTATTATTGCACAAAGAGACTCTTTGCACTTAACCACACCACTGATTTTGTCTACCCTTTCTTTAAATGTTTATTGACCTCAGCTTCTGAAGTGCTTTTGCTCCAAGTTTTGGAAACATGTCCTTTCATATAAAAGCATATTTTTCTCTGTTTTGCCGATTGTTATATAAAAAAAAACACATTTAATTTTATGCTTTTTCCCAGACTTGTCTCTAGTTTACTATGCTCTCACCTCTGTCAAATATGCTGCAAAGTTAATCCCTTCTATTCCTGAAGAGCTGAAATTCAGAAGATTCTCCTTCCCAATTTCATCCAGCAGAATGATTTTGCTGAGGTTTATTTGAATATGTTCAATTTTAAGTGCTACATCTTCTGTATACTGAGAGGGAAACAAAATAAAGCACAAAAGTAGTTTGCACCCAGTGCATATTCCTCTAGAGCTCACCCTGCCAAATGCATCTCTCTTTTGCTGACTCATGACTCCCATGGAGAAGCACACATTGATTTTTGCTTACATCAGTTTAATTCAATTAACTGTGATAAAATCCACCAGCTAATGTTCTTCCCTTCCCCTGCAAAACTGTTCTAACCCACCTCTACATCTTTAATACCAATGCATTACTTGCATCCCATCATTATTTAAGCAGGCTTTTCTAACTAGATGTTCATCCCTCCAAAGAGGAGACTGAGACAAAAAAGAACTCTTTTTTTTTTTTTTCCCTCCAGGAAATGTTATTCTTAAAAATGTTAAGTTCTACCCCTGGCCCTAATCAAGGAAAATTTAAGGAGCTCAATGTCTCAGCTGTAGCCAGAACAGACACTGTTTGCTGCATTGGCTACAGGACTGGATGAGACTCCTCTAAATATGTTCAGTGGTGACAAAAGATGATTTGCTTACTGTTACCTGAAGTTTTCCTGCACTACAGCCAAATCTAAAATGCTACATGTCCTGCACAGGCCACAGAGCAATAGATGAGGAATCTGGAAACTTCCTTCTCAGCCTCCACCATGAGGCTGTTGCAGAAACTCAACATAATTTTCCCACTTAGCAAAACTTCCCTGTTCATTTTTATTGTGTATTATCTGGGACAGGGACTGTACCCATTAAGTGTGGCTACAGTGCCTGTCAGAATGGAACACAGGTCCCCTAGGAATTGCTGTAATGAAGATCAGTATTATAGGCACTTCCAAAACTAGTACAGGCATGTAATGACATTGCAGTCATGTATTATGACAGCTTAATGGAAAGTATTTTATCCCAACCCCTCCCCACCAAAATCAGAACCCTTATCATATGCTGGATCAACATAAATCTGACTGGAATCAGAAGAAAACACACCAAGAAAGGCATTTGTATAAAGAACAAGACTCCCATTAAACACTGTAAGCAGCTTTTGGAAGACTTGAACCTTCTATGTGAATTCCAAAATTAAAACCAACATTATTATCAGCATCCATAAAAAAAAACCACATCAAAAAATTCTCCATGGCCCACTGAGACTGGCAAATAGCATCTTATGTGTAAATAGTTTTATTCTTTCAAATTAGCTTGGACAGTTCTTGCTTACTTGCAGGATATATTGTATATATAAACCCAAATCCCATAAGATTCATACATCCTATACTCTATTTAACAGCAAACACCTCTCCAGCCTTTAAAAAAATCATGAACTCACTTCATACTTTATTTACTTACCATACTAATATTTAGAAATTCATTGATATTGAACAGGTGTTCCAGGTGAAGGGAAGTATAAATTCCTTTGTTTTCCTTGCAATCACTAAAAATAGAAATACATACATCAGCCTGAAAACCACCTTGAGGACCACGTTTTAAGAGACTGATTAACAATGTTTTCATATTTTAAGAAAATAAGACCTTTAAAAAACCTGGCTATATTTTTTAAAAGCCAGTATATCAGATAGCAAGTAATTAGCAATTTCTGCTGGTCTCAGAGATGTAAAATATTTTTTCAAAGAGCTCCTATCATTATGCAATATTACTCTAACAACTCACATGCAGCAGAACACATGCAGTACTTGCATATGCTCAAAATATGAAGCATGGAAGATACCAAAAATACAGTATGCATCAATGGAACTAAATCTTGACCAGAACTTTAATACCTGTACACTTTTTCAAAAGTCAAGTCAATATTCGGATTTTTAAACAGGATGCCAGAAAGGTAATTTTTCCAGTGTTGATTTAGTAAGTAGGGAGTATCCAAAACCTAGAAGGCAAAATTCAGCGATGTTACTAAAATTCTGAGTTTATTTATACTTGATCTTTTGACACAAAACCACATTTAATTTACTACCCACTAGTGGAAATACAAGCAAAACACTCAAATCAACTCTCTGGTGCAGCAAATGAGTATTAAAGCTCCATGTCACCAAGAAATGCTGAAGCACAGAAAAATTTATCTCCAAAGGAAGACAGCCATGCACTATTTACACTGCAAAACCAGTTAAACCAAGAAAGGATGACCATGTCTGTTCACTGTGTAATGGGAAGGTAAAACCAGTTCCAAACTCACTTGAAGTGTCCCATAAAAATAATATGCCATACATAACCGAAAAGATCATCGGGGGGATTTTATTCATTGCTTAATAAGTTGAATAACTTCACCTGGAATAAACTTTTATCTTCAAAGGGCTCACAGACCAGTTTTTCTACATTTCCACCTGTGACAAAAGTGAGCACCACTACAATCATCAGCACCCAGGAGAAAAGAAAACTGAATCCAACACCACTGAAAAAGAAATAAGTCAAATAAGTCTTTGCTTTTTAAAAACAAAGGACATATATATGTTGGGCAAGAGTAAGGACAACAGTTAGCAGCTATAACAAAGATATAAAACTGGCAGATGGCTGAAAAACTGTTTTCTGAATATGTTCTTGCTCTCTGAAACACCTTACACATTTCAGCCTCTAAAGTCTTCAGCTACAGTGCATCTAAAATGCTCACATTTGCATTGGCTGTGTATGCTCCTAAGAATTGAGTTCAAGAGCCAGAAAAGCAAATAATTTTATTTTTGAAATCCAACTTTTGCTCTAAGAAGGGTTTTAGACAGATTTCAGATGCAATATTCTCTTGTCCCCAACAGAAATGACATTACACCACTACTGGGCACTTCCAACCCCAACCCCAAACCTTCTGAAGTGCTCTGTGGAAGTCAAGTGTTTCTCAGATCCTCAGGCTTTCTCTTCTTTTGAGAAAGTGTACAAAAAAGTTACAAATTCCCTTCATATTTTCACTTATCTCTTCCCAGTTTTTACAGTTTCCAAACAGGCTTACATAGAAGTTCATTAACTACAGCACTTGCCTTAAAATAGGTTCAGAGATTTAAACCCTCAGCTATGACATCCAATAGAAGAGCAACCCAAAATCCTCAAGTTCCTCTGTGGAAGTACATGAGCTTATGAATTTTTTTTCCTCCAGTTTTTTTCAGCACATATACACACATAGCAAATTCTTTTTATGCACGACTCCTTCCAAATCAATAAAAACAACCTTTTTACAAGTATCTTTATTGTATTTTTCACCAATACGTGAAACTTACGCCATTAGAAAGTTTCCTCCAGTGTTGGAAATGCAGCCTCTGGTTGTTGGAGATGCATGTTTATCATAACCACAGGTGCCACACAGCAGTCCAAGATAGTAAAAGACCAAAATAAGGACCACCATGCAGCACAGAATGAGACAACCCAGCCACCTACAGAGCAAAAGCCAAAGTGCTTGGTTATTAGCACTCAGAGAAAACCCTGGAGACTTGCAGAACACACCAGGCAACACCACATTCCCAACTGGCCCACTCTTCATTCTGTTTGAGCAACTCATTTTAGCAATGAAAAAATGCTTTTCTTACATTAGCATATATTTTGGGCCATAAACATCATTACTAGACAGCTACTAGAGATTGGTTTCAAGGCCTCTCCAGTCTTACACTCTTCCAACTGACCTGCAACTCAACAAAAGTATATCCTCAATATAAAGTCACTTTGGCAAACAATCCATTTCTTTATGCAGCTCTGACATCTACTTTTGTCTGGCCTTTCTGAAAAAAAGCTGAAGGCCTACAGAGTAGAAACTACCTGTTGTTCTGTAGGGAACATCATCCACCTGTTCATTAGCTGCAGCTTTGGCACTTACAAAATAATCAACAAATTGTAATAAACAATTGCCTTACAGCATCTTTGTTTCACTAAGTTTCACTGGGTCTCTTCAGCCTGGAGAAGAAGAGACTGAGGGGGGACCTCATGAATGTTTACAAAGGGTGTAAAGGGTGAGTGTTCAGGAGGATGGAGCCAGGCTCTTCTCAGTGATGTCCAGTGACAGGACAAGGGGTGAGGGATGCAAGGTGGAGCACAGGAGGGTCTGTGTAAATAAAAGAAAAAGCTTTTCCACTGACAGGGTGACAAAACACTGGAACAGGCTGCCCAGTCAGGTTGTGGAGCCTCCACTGGAGACATTCAAAACCCACCTGGACATATTCCTGTGTGACCTACATTAGGTGGTCCTGCTGTGGCAGCAGGGTTGGACTCAATGATCTCTCGAGGTCTCATCCCAACCCCTAACACTCTGTGATTTCTGTGAAGTTATCATTGATAGTTTAAATTCCTTTACAGAACATTAAAATATTACAAAACGTCCCCAACAGGCAGCACTTCTGCCTTATCTCCTGTACATACCTGTAGAAATCATACTGCTCCACTAATGGAAAATAATCTTGAACGTATGCTTCACTCTGTGTAAGATAAACTGTCAAATCTGCCAAAATCTTCTGAACAGGGAGTGCTTTTGTGAAGGTAGTGATATTTGAACCAATGGATTCCAGCACATTTTTGATATCTGAAACAAAATAAATAAACAATTGCACTGTTAAGAGATTCACAGAAGAAATTTCCACGCATGCATTATAAAATGCTATTAAGCCATTTGCCATATTTAACAAGCAAGCCATGAAGACAAGCGTGAAGAGGAGACAAGCAGGCCACAAAAACACTGAGCTTCAAAGTAACACAATGGTATTTTAAAATGCACACTTTATTTTTAGCATTCAGTTCAGTGATGGAAGATGTAGATTTCGAGCCAGAGTTCTCTTCCCTTTTGTTATAATGAATGTGTCACTTCTGATCTAGCCAGCTTAAATCTTGCTTTTCATGCAAATGTTGCAAATGGTAACACTGAGCAAAAGAAATTAGCCACTGAGTTTACAAAGGAGAAGATCAAAAATCTATTTAAACTCCATCCCTTGGGAACAAAATGCTGTGAAAGAAATTAGACTGCCTATATTGGGAATCTATACTAGTTATTTTCAATCTTATTAAAAAGATTACTTAAATAAATCCATTCCAATTAGTTAGCAACTAATGAGATAATGATCAATTAAGCCATTTCCCCCCTCAAATTATGAATAAACATGCTACCCTATCCTTACAGCTTAGATACACACTATTTAGATAGACAAAGACATGATTAATTTACTTATATATATAATCTACTTGCAAAATTAAGTTTCTGTTTACTTTAACCCTTCTTTCAAAACTTGGAAAATAGTTGAAACAGCAGAACATATAACTATAGGTTGCTATTTGGCAGTAGGCAACACCTTCCTCCTTCTAAAAACAACAAGGGGACATGTTTTGGCCTTTTTATTTTGATGTTTACTGTTCTAAATTCAACCCAGTACCAAAACACTCTTCTTTTAAAACTTTATGAATACAAACCACTTTTTCCCAGTAAAAATATTTTTTTATTTCATTTGTAACTCACACTCAACTTTTATAAAAACAAAACCCCAACAATTTAGAAAAAGACAAACTAAGATGGCTTGTCTGTGTTTATACATATCAGCAGATACTGAAAATGAGTAAACCTGCACTACATTTCCTAGTGAAAAGCATAGGAAAAGTGAACTGGCTCATTTTAGGCAAGTTCACACAGTATACATGCAAGTGTATACAGTGTTTTGTTTCGCCCAGGGAAAAAAAAAAAAAAAAAAAAAAAAAAAAAGAAAAAACTTACAAGGAACAGCTGTTTATATATGCAGAACAGGTCCACAATGCAAGAACAAAAAATTAAAACAGATTAGTACACATACAACCTACTACATTTTGTTCAAATGTCAAATGTCCAGGTATTGTCAAAGAGGAACATTTTAATGCCCATGTAACAAAATACTTAAGACAGACATCTAAATTATCCTTCAGGAATATTTTTACCTCCACTTTGCCATCCACCACATTTTAACACAGCAGCAGGCAGCTTTAGCTTTTTTGCATCATGCTCCTTAAATGCATCATAGACACATTGGTCAAGGGAAATTAGCTTTTCAGCCAAGTAAAGTCAAAGCATCAGTGTGCAGTTTCCATCCCAAGATTTCTCATTACTTGAGCAGTAATAAACCTAACCAATGAAACTCCATAAAATACCATACTCTTTATTTTTAGACTTAATTTTGTGTCCTCATTCAGACACAGGAAATTTCTATATTTTGGGGGGTTTAGGTTTTGGTGGGTCATTTTATGTGTCGTAGCAATTGAAAAAACAGAAATGTTAACTTTGACATTCCCATTTTTAATGATCTTCAGCCCCCAAAATACAGCATCAGTAAGAGAAATCAGAAGCATGTAAATGATGCAAAACCATCAACACTAAACAGTCTAAGTGAAAAGACAGCTTGTCCTCACCTGATAGAATGTTTTTGGTTTGATTCACCACTAAGTCTGGAGTATCATTAAATGCTGCATAACCCTAAGAACAAAAGAAGTGAAAATTATAATGAGTTTCTTACTGACAAATTACTTTCCTTTATTTCCCCCCTCACATAAGGAGGAAAAGTACACATCAGCTAAAACGCATGTGGTAATGCTATAAAAAATACATTTTCATCACTACACGTGAGAAACCAAAACAGGAACTCAAATATACTTCAGATTCAGTTGAAAAAAATCTACATTTAAATATACATTCCTCAGTCATAACCATCCCAAATCAGTACTGTTGCCTGACAGATCTATCTCCTACAGAACTGAAGAGACATGAAGCAAAGCAAAAGGAGCTCCTCTTTGCAATTCCATGCCTTCTTACCATGAAATGAAGGTTACAAACAATGAAATCCAACTGCCTCTAAAGATATTACAATGCTTTCTTTAGTAAGAAGGTGAAAGAAAGGGTCTAAAAACTGTGGGGAGCAAGCTCAGTAGCTCAACTATACAGAAAGGAGAAGCCACTGCAGGGGATGCTTGAAGTGTTGCTGCCTGCAGGCTTCATCACTTCAGACACAACCAGGGGTCTGAGACCCTATCTACAGCCTCTGGTTTCAGAAAATGCCTTCTGTTCCTAGCAAATGTTTTCAGATTAGTAGATTTTAAAAATCCTCAAACTAAGCCATTTTTTTCACAGTGAAAATTGTGATGATTTGTGGGTAGCCTTGCAAAAATTCTAGTAATTATTAAATCTGGTGGAATGCACCTAATGAAATATCAAATATTCACATAAAGAATTTTAAACAGATATTTCAAAATAGGTGAAATACAACACAGGTAATTAGGAGAGTGTGAGGTTTTGTTTTTTAAGTTTGAACCAAAAACTAGAGAGTGCTAATAGATTCAAGTTTCTGCCTTTTTGTTTTTTAAGGACTGTTTTCCAAGCAGACAACTGGCAATACATTTTTGATCAGTTATACCCCAGAAATATATAAAGCACTACATTTATACACTTAAATATTAAATCTTAGCCAGACAATGGAACAGCATGGAGAAATACTCATCATGATGCAGGAAGAGGTGAGAACAAGAAAATGCTGCTTGAGAAAGCCAATGGAAAACAAGTGATGGGTAAGCATCCCAGTTGATTAATTAACAGTTTGTCAAGAAACAGTATGTCAAAAAACATACCTTTTGGACCAGACTAGAGAGGTCTATTTTAAGGACATCATCGACCTTGGCAAGCTGTGAGCTCACTCCTGGCAACTAGGAAGCAAAAAGCCTTCTTGAGTCACATCAAAGTAGTAGTCTTGCTAATTTACTAAATATTTCAAAGCTAGGAGAAAGGGTAAAAAGAAACTAAAAAGACAATTAGTAGAATCTCTATAGAACACTACTGAAATGTTTGATGCACAAAAGTAAAGCTTAACCTCAGTATTTTGGGGAGGGTGTATTATTTCACTGCCCAGAGCAGCACTTTAATGCAGATGCTTGAGACACCCTTCATCCTCTTATACACAGAAGATGAAAATAGTGACTGAAATTGCCCAGAAACACAGGATAAGGAAAGGTCACTTAAGGGACATTAAGTTGCAGAGACACTACTGAGCTTATTCACACTCTTAAGAGTCTGAAAAATATTCTCTTACCCCACTAAAATTGGCATTGATGCTCAGTTGATTTAATGAATTTCTGATGATGTTGCAAGTTGAGGCAGCCTGAGCCACTGAGCATGCAGAATCATTGAGAGTGTTGCTTAGATGCATTTTAGCTTCTGTCAAGTTTGCATCAAGCCTCTCTGTTCCCTCCTGCAAAACCTCTACAGAGACGCTCACATTTTCCAGTGCTTCCTTTGTTTCTCTGATGGCTGCAAGGATGGTAAAGTTTTTTAAGAAAGAAAAAACAAACCAAAAAACCCCCCCAAAATGTCGTTAGAAACCTGTCTATACAGATACAGAGTATACATATACAAATGCTATGATACTCTCTAACATCAGTCATTTAAATACCCCCCCCTCCCTGCCAGATAAATCCTCTAGCACAGAATACATATTTATTGTAAATAAAAATACACCATCTACATTTTGCAGAAACAAAGGTGCTCAGGCTATTTTTATTGAGATCCTATCCACTTCCCAGATTACCTTTTCCTACACTTTCCCTACTTCTTACACAGTGGTTTCAAGAAAGAACTTAACACTTGATCATTAGCCATTGCAAGAAAACCCATATCCAAAACCCAGTATTTTCAGTATTTTGGTTATAATCCAACTCACAAATTACATGGCTGCAAGATGAAAGGGAAAGAGACCATGTTGCAACAGCAAGCATCAATGAGTGTTGGACACTGCCTGGCTTTAGATTCCATCCCAATCACATCAAACCACAAAACCAACCATGGAACAGGTGTTTAGTAGATGAAGAAAACCACACAGATACAACTAAAAATACACGGGTTACAAAAACAAAGTGCACTTCACACAACACGAGGTTTATTGTACTTTTTACCTTTGATAGCCCTTTCCACTTTGACTTCAAGACAAGTAAGAGAAATAAAGCAAAGAAGAATGATGAAAAGTGAATGAGAAATAATTAACGGGTGAAAAAAAAAACAAAGTGATTCAAGTTCACAGATGCCTCTGTAAGCTGCCCTTAAACAGAAAAGAATAATAAAAGAATATTTTCTTTAAAGGGAGACAGAACTACACACGAGCAATGTAAACTCACAGATACAATGATGAAATGATGGTCAGCACCCTCACAATTGGCTTGGCAGTCTATAGGATGGGGCCACTGTACTCATTCCCTGACCCTTCAAAGCCTAATCTGCAAAGATCTACGTACAGCTCTTAAAGCACAGTTTTCCTGTCACACTTATATTTGTTCAAAAGGGACAACCACCTGGAGAAGGGAATTTGTATTACATTTCTTTTCAATGACTGCTGAAAGTAGGTACCAACAATAGCACATAAATCTTGATCTGAAAGCTTCAGTTTAAAAGAAACATCAAGGCATGTAGAAAAATGGTATGTTGAATCATGGCACTGCATATAAAGCCATCTCATGCTGTGCACTAGAAGGATGATGCCTATCTTACCATGGCAACAGAGCATGAATACAACAATATGTACATTTTTACCTCCTGCCATTGTCAGAGCTGCATCAAGTGCGGGACGCACTTCTTTACCCAACTGTTCTTGGACTCTGCTTCCCAGCAAAGCTCCCACATCTGTAGCATGGGAAGATAAAAAAAAAAAAACAAAACAAAACAACACATTCTGCTCTAGTTCTGTTTAAATTACCTCTTAGAACAGGTATATATATATAGTGTGTATATATATATATTATATATATATATTATATATACTATTAAATTTTCTGTAAAGCCTGACAGCCAGAACTTTGTGACAAAAGATAATGCAGGAACACAGCTTTCCATAGTCAGCTATAGGTCTATAAACAAAAAGCCATTCAAAATATAGCAGAGAATATTCACTAGCACTTAACTATAGAGGTGAAGACACACGTGATTCCAATAAACTCCAAAATATGTATTTCATTCCATTTACTACTTTTCAGGAAGCAGAATTTTTCCCTACAATTTACCCTAAAGAGGTCTAGCATCTGGCATCCTCTTTCACTACATGCTGTGTTTTTGCAGCACAAGAGAAATCAGAAAATAAATTATTTTCCTTTCTCCTGTTCCTCATGTATCCAGCAATGTCATGGTCACCCATGACCCAGACCTGCCAGCCATTTCTCCGTTGGAATCCCTTAAGCACATCCCTGCCAGTCCCTGCCTCCTCACACAGGGTGCCACAGAACTGGATTTGTGCTTGCCTGCTCCTGTCCCCACCTCCAAACCCTCACTGCCCACAGACAGAAACCAAGCTTAGTTCAGCAAGAAGCCAGACAAATGCTGAGCAGTTTGGTGATGGGTCTTAATGTAACATATCCCTTAAGTCCCCTGGGTCCCCTTCATTTCCAGATGACAGGAGAAAGCTTTTTGAGTTTTCTGCTCTTGATGAGATAGGACCACATCGTGGTACAGAAGCATCCCCTGCTGTCAGTACTGTCATCTCTGGCTTGGGATGAGAATTTTTATCAAGCAGAAAACACTTTTCAGCATTTCCTTAGGGTAGGCAAACTGAGCTCATCTACATTTCTCTCGAGATTTATGCTGTTGTTGATTCCCTTAGCATGAAATCCTTTTGTCCCCAGATGTCACCTGCTTAATTCTGGTATTTCAAGAAAATAAAAGCTATTTTTATTTATTGATGAGCACTCTCATCACAGATGCAGCTAGATTCCTGTTATCTAAGATATTAAATTGGCATTGAGAAGAAGTAAATATTTAATCTGAAACTTTGCTTGGAGTGCCAGGGAAATTACAGACTAGTACTTGAAATGTAAATGCCAATTATCGTTATTATTATTATTATTGCTTTTATTGTTGTTATTGTTTATTATTATTATTATTGACTTAAAGATGACACACAACTTTTAGACCAGAGTGTTCCTATGCAGATTTACATAGAAAGACTACTACTATTTTTGCAACTACATTCAAAGTAAGTCTCATTTAGACAAGACACATTGACCTCAGAGTATGCCAAGCTTCCTTTAAAATACGTGTTAAACATGGGCAGAAGCAGAGTTTCTGGGCCTGAGAGATGAATTTATTATCAGTGTCACGATGCCACAATTACATAGTTTGATCTCAGTACCAATTCTGTTTAAAATTTTTTTTGGCACTTCTGTATTTCACTTCAGTCTGAAATGTGGACCTGTACACATCCATAAAAACCTGCTAACAGATCATCTTGAATTCTAATCTGCACTGAATATGGTCAGCCCTTTCACACTATGAGTTTTGGAATGTGATGCTTAAATTCCAAGGTTTGGTTTGGTTTGGTTGTTTCTCCTTCCTGTGAGCATCAAAAGGTGACACCCTGAATTAGAACTGTGCTGAAGGGGAAAGTGCAGCAGCTGTGTTTCAAGTTTTATCTTCTAGTATTCAACAGCTCCCTCTGAAATAGCAAATAGGTTAAGCAGCTTTAAAAAGAAGATAAGCTTATACCTCAACTTCTAGCTGAGTAGAGGACAAAGATATAATGACAAAAAAAAATAAACAAATACAGAGATCTCACAGGCAACTCAACCATCAAAACAGCCAGTAGGTCTGTTCCTTGACAGAGTTCCTTCTCACTCAAAACTAAGGTATAATATTCTAAAAACACATTAAGTATTACTTAATACTACTGAACTATACTGAACTATAAAATGGAAAACAAAATATTTGCCTGACTCATTGTAGAAGGAATTCATTAGAAGACTTTTATTTCAGGATATAACATGCATTACACCGGCACCATGACGTTTCATGTGAAAGTAGTTTTAAGTTTTAGTCTTATTTATCATTGGGAACAGCAGTTTTGCTTGGAAACCATATTCTCACAAATAAAATTTCACTTTGCATTATGAGCTATTTATATCATCTCACTGAAGCCTTTAAACAGACATTGCTAACCCCCTTTAAATCAAACCACTTACTATTTAGGTCAGAGAGTGCTTTGTCCTTAGTTGTGTTGTACTGGCTCACCAAGTAGTCTATTTGCTGGGGAAAAAATGATGATAAAACTATTAAAATAATTGGGAAAAAAAAATAATGCTATTAAATAATGGGCCAAACTGCCATGTTGAAACAATCAAAATATCTGGGCAAACCCCCACAATCTTGGCTCTCTACTGTTTTCAATTAATAATTATTTTAAAACCTTACTTGGCAGATCAGCACATCATAAAAGATGTGCTTAATTGGGAAATCTACTTAATTGGACCATCTTCGGGGCACATGATTCAGCTTAAAAGTGTTAAGTAACAGGAACTGTGGCCATGGAGGCTTCAAGTCAGTCAGTCCAGTAAGGTTTGGCATGTTTTTTTATTCCTCCTGCATGGAGAGACACCTGGCACGTTGATGGGGTGGTAATTTTGAAGCAATTCACCAAATCTAGAGGAGTGTCTCAGAGCTTCTCTTGTGGAAAGGAGCTGGCTGCTCTGTCCTAATGCAAATGGCTTTCCTTACCACCAGGCAGATTTGGCCCATATGAAACAGCAACTTCAGCAACTTAAGTTATCACTAGATCCTGGGTTTGGGCAAAACACTATGAAAGAACCATCTCAAGGGGAAATCTTGCTATGCTAACATTGAAAAGACATGAAATATCCTTAATTGATCTCTGCATGTTTAAAATAATGCATTATGAATCCCACCCTAATTGAGTCAAAGCAATGTAACACACTTGACTTATGGGGTTCCGATTTTAAACATGACTCAGATGAAGAGCAAAGTGCATCTGCCTTCCAGTCACAAACTTTCCATGGAGTAAAGAAAAATAACAGATAAAAAACCCACTCTCAAACCCATGTATTGATCATACAGCACCGGATGGAATTAAATTACAAGGCATGAGGCAGACATCCTTTTGCTAAAAAAAAAAAATAAAATAAAATAAAAATTGAGTTTCGTATCATGAAGGCTGTAGGCATATTTTTTTTTTTATTTGGTCTTCCTAGGCTCACCTGAGGACTAAAATTTTGCAAGGCTCCAGGCTTTGCATTGTCTGCAGCAATGTCACAGACAAAAGGTGATTCTGTGTAATAGTGTTATCACTCAGTGCTCAGGGACTGCAAATCTTCTATTACATCAACTCTTGACACGTGGCTTCTTTTTACAAATCCTCTTACATGCTGTACACCTCATACTGGTGAGTCAAGGACATCAGTTACAATTTCAGAGCTTTATAGCCAGTTAGTTGGATTCTAAAGCTTTTTTCAAGAAGCTGAGGTCCTTCTTGTATCCCTAATGAATTCTTACAGATGTGTGTGTGTATGTGATAATTTATCTGCCAGAATGACTTAGAACATATATCTGATGATTGCATCACTAAATGCCAGCAAATCTATAAAAGAAAAATTAATAAACCTGCACAGAAACTAAAAACCTACTACCTAACAGAGACTTAGAGGAACCCCTGGCACAGATGTTCAAGTCCTGACACTTTTAAATTCAATAATCCAGGCATGTTTAGTAACATTTTTAGCTAGTATCTATTTTTTTTATTCTCTATTTAGATATTTACTTCTATGTAACAGATTTTCTACTCCAACCTTTCCTGTTGTGGGCACTTGGTGTGCTGTGAAAGGGAGTCTGGTGGTTTCTGATGCAACTGAATTAAATCTTTCTGTGCCCCAAGTCATGTCCAGGCTGACACAAGACACTCAGGAGAGAGTGCTGGCATGCCCTCCACCTCCTGTCATTTAGCACTGCCACATCATGCCCAAACAAATCACTGTATAGGGAACAACTCCAGATAGGGAAACATTCAATGGGATCCCCCAGATGTCTCCTGCACACTCACACAGTCCTGTCAGCTGAAAACCATCTCATAGGTTATGGGAACCACGTGCAATTGTGTAATCCCACATAAATGTGTCATTTCCACCTACTTCTAATGTATCTGTCACGTGGCCAACTAAAATAGATAAATGGAATTAAGTTTGATTAATTAAAATTAATGAAAGCAAAAATAATAGGACTGCTGGACTTCTTTTCCTCCTAGGCAATAAAGAATTTAAATTTGTACATGGGAAAACTTGCAAGTCTTCCTTACTAGCATTTCTTTTTTTTTTTTACTGGGGAAAAAAAATGCATGGGACTGGTTTTGTGACTTTAAGGTTGGAAAGTAGAAAGGAGAAAATCTTTCCCATTCAGGATGTCTCAGCATGGCACTGGTTTAAAAAAAGTCAAAAATACTTATGGAAAAGAAATTATTGTAGCTCACTTCCAGAGCAGACACAAATAAAGTTCAAAACACAAGGATGTGGGAAAGAGCAACAAGGAATCTAAGTTTCCATGTATATCTTGTTTCAGTATGTATTCCTTTTAAAATCTTTTTTTTTTTTTCCAAATGATTCAGTGTCTGCTGCTCTGTAGCATCAAACCATACTCCAGGAGTGCAGCTCAGAAGGACAGCCCCCATTTATTACTCCATGAAAATGTCTGACCTTGTATCATTTATTCTACTTTGTTAGGCTGACATACAACGAATAAACCACATACTGCAGGTGGAATTTATACCAAATGGGAAGGAATAATTATTTTCTGCAATCCTTCTTACTTACACCTTTTCCCTCCCACACCCATTCCCCATAAACAAAAAAATCTTTACCGCTGGAGTGTCATTAAGGAAAATTTTCAGATCTTTAAAATTGCTGTTAACCAGTTTCTTTGCTCCTCGGACTTGGTTAGTTAAATGCTGGTTGGCAGCATATGCACAGAGAACTCCAACACTAGAAAAAACACAGATAATAGATAATATTTCTTTATTATTGTAAATTGTCCATTCTGTCATTGAAAGAAAAAAATTACAGCAAAAACAAGTCAATATCAAAATGAAGGCCTCCATAAATTCACACACTATCATTTCTTACTACAAGTTCTCATATACAGACAAGGCATAGTAGAGGAATTGGCCATAAGGGCTGATATTGTATTACTAATTCAAAAAAAGAAAGGAACAAGTGATTTAACTCAAAGTATCAAAAAGTTATTAACATTCCTATCCATTTGCACTGATGCTGTCAGAAAAGGTGTGTAGTGTAGGCAAAGACACAGAAACATTATGCTCTTTTCATTAATGCTCATTTATCATTAACCTTGATGAAGCTAAAAGCAAATGCTCATAGACTAACTGGAAAAAGAAATATTTTACATTTGAAACCTTCAGCAACATTTATTCATAATGGCCCAATTTATTTCCAAAATTGCAGAGACCTTTTAAAAGCACAAGAACAGCTCCTATTAATGCTAAAATAATGGATAAGCATATCTTGATAGTAAAACACAAGGTGGAAAGTGAGCTGCATTTCCAGTCAGCACTACTGCTGGTTATTTTCTATTTGATCACTTCCCACTGTAAAATTCTAATTACAGCATGGCAGATCTGCACAAACAGTAAGTGAAAAGGCAATTAGAAGTCCCATGAGAGGCTTCAAAAGCTCTCTGATGATCTTTAGTTTTCTGTTTGGCTTAGGTGCAAGACAGCCTTAAACAGAAGGATGACTTCTTTGTTTTCAAACATCTCATGTTCACAAGAGCTAACCTTTCAGACAAGCACCAGAAGTACAAGAGGAACCACTGACAGGGCATTAGCCTCAAAAATAGGCTGACTACAAACCCACTCCATGGGTTAAGCACTAAACTTCCAGAGATTTAACTGGCAGACAGCACAGGTCTGCTCAACAGGCAGGAAAAAATCCTCAAGGGGATTGCAAACACTTGCAGCCAGGTGCATCCCAAGCAATTCCTAGAGGAACATTTGTTCAGGATCTCCTTTTGCACCACAGTGCCAAGAGCTCAAGAGAAGCAGCACCCTGAAAGGCTCTTAGACATCCAAGTGACAGCAGATGGGGGTCTGTCCTGGTTTGGGCCAGGATAAAGGTGATTTTCTGGTTTGTACTTTTGCTTTCAGCTAAGTCTCTTGTAAGTAGTTGCACTCGCTGAAATTAACAGCAAGTTTCTCAGACAGTCTCTGCTTCTAGGACTGATAACACTCCATGTTTATAGTTACTGCCAGAGACTGGTGTGCAGAGCCAAGGACACTGCTCAGCTCTCAGGAACATTTTGCCTTCCAGAAGGAGTAAGGAGGTCCCACCTGAAACCCTCCTTTGGGGAGGACCAGACAAGATAGATGCCAGAATTGACCAAACAGAGTATTCCATCCCATACACCTCGGTGTAAATTTGAGGGATCACAAGGGCCAAACATCTTCCTTCTTCTTCCTGCTTCCTTCAGCATCCTGAGAGGATTCCATCCATTCCTCTGCCTGTGGTCCTGATCCATGCCAGCCTGAATCTGTGTGTTCCTGCCTCCAGCTCCTGACTGCTGCTGACTCCAGGATTCCAGCCTGGACTTTCCCAGGGCTGCCCTGCAGCCTCGGTGGTGGGGGAAAGGGGGAAGGAACATGGGATCAATTTTCCTGTGTATTTGTATATATTTAGTAATTTGTTCCTATTTATCATTACTGTTTCATTAAAGTTGTGTAGTTTAGTTTCCAACCCATAAGTCTCTCTTCCTTATTCTCTCTCTTTTCTTTATCAGTGAGGAGAGAGAGATTAATATATAAATCTGTTATTAGGTTTAAATCTGTTATTCAGCCGGGCCAGTGTTAAATCGTGACAGGGTCACTAAGACCAGAGGTACTGTGCTCCTCCCAGACTGTCAAACATCCTGAGCTGGGGTGTGAAGAAGACCTAAGCACTCATATTTTTCAATACGACTTACAGAAAACCCACATCAGGCTCCTTATGGGACAAAATAAGTTTAATTCTTGCTTCAAAGAATGTACATTTGAAGGAAGCTGTCACACAGCCACATAAATGAGATGGTGGAGAGCAAACAGGTACCTGAATAATATGATTTGCATACCCTGGTAAGACAGAAGCAAACACCCTGATGATGCTCATCTCCTCTTACCAATGATCCAAACCTAAACTTTGATCTTTACATTGCTTTTCCCATTTTAGCTTTCCCAACAAGATAAAGGCTTGCTCTTCCAGAAAAACTCATCTCATGTACAGGAAGTTTTGCTGCTCTAAGAAATACCCTCAGTAGGAAAATTCTGATTTCAGAGGATGAGAGAGGGTGAGATGGCAAGAGTATAAGGCCACAGATGCTGGTGTATCAGGACTGCTCCACCAATATTTTCCTAAAGATCCCAAACAAATCAGAACAGGATGACAGAATTTGGCATAAAGAGGTAGCTTCTCTACCCCAAATTTCAGAGTTATCACAGTTATGTCTTCAGCACTGGTTATTAACTCCCTTTCCAGAGTCAATAATGAAGGGATATCAACATTTATTTTACTAGTTATTTAATTAAAACAGGAAATGGCATAGCTTTAGTTCCACTAGAACCAACACTTGAGCAGCTGTTATCATCAGCTACCAGACAGAAAATGAGAACTCAGAATGCATAAAATGCCAAGAAAATGAGTAACTTTCAACATAGCAGATGTGAGCAGTTTCATGTTGGACACATGCAATACACTATTTCTTATAATTTTGCAGTGATGCAACTGTCTCAAAAATATACTTTTTTTTTTTTTTTACTTTTTTTTTTTTTTTTTTAAATCAGAAGACAATCTATCTAAGCTATCAGGAAAAGTAAATATTTGTAATTCACTCTGAGGTCTGGAGTTTATAACAACACCCTTCTTCCTAGGACAGCCAGCATTTTTTCTGTTCCTTTAATGTTATGCCCATAAAGCAGAAAAGTCAATTGGAAGCTAACAAAACTACTTTGTAAAACCTGAGCATGACCATTTTCCTCTTTAAGTCTTCTAAATGGAAAGAGTGGGAGGAAACAAGACAGCAGAGATGCTTCAAGCAGAAGAGGCACTTGGAACAACTGCAACTACATTCTGAATGTAACTAAACAAATGCACAACAGGAGAGTGGAAAAATCTGATTTCTTCACATAATTGAGCCTCGAGTCAACATTCGATAAGCTGCTATGAGAGGGAATAAAAAGGACAGGCTTTTTCTGTAACAGATTAGAGAACTCTTTAAGCTGTCTCTTTGGAAGTCAGATATTCCATACAACTTCTTGCCAGGTTTAACAGAGTGATATGAATGTTCCTAACCCAGCTGCAAGGAGGGGGCCCATGCTTTTGCATCAGTTGTGCTTGAGAAGAATTTCAAGTCACAGATCAAGAATCCTGAATAGATACTGGAGAAATGCCACCTTCCTCACTATTAGCTAATGAATTTAAGGAAATAATGGGCTAGAGAGTTCAGAACAAACTTCTTCACCGATTCTTTTGGATGCTGTTGATTCCTAAATTGGGGAAAACTTGCATTATTTATCCCACAAAGCCAAAAGGCAAAGCATGCATGAGGTACTTGCCAAGATACCAAGTATCATTCCCTTCCTCCAGACTTTTCCTGAGCTTCACACACAGTAACACAAGTTATTTCTTGAAGTTCTGGGTAACACAAGCTCTGTTTTAAGGACAGAAAACTCTGTATTTTGCTATCTGATAGCCATGACACTTTGTCACCAGTATTAAATTTGGCATTGCAATGTACACTTTCTTAAAATTCAAATGTCCCTTCCTTGCCTTTACTTAGAAGAATTAGTAAACATTACATTTCTTTCCCAGTAAAAAGGTGTGTTTGCCAAAGCCTGCAGATGACTAGGAAATAAAGTGAAATAGCAGCTCTGTGTCCCTAAACTCATTTAACCTGAGCACATAATTGTTTTAGAGATAAATTTGGGTTATCAAACTTGCTTAGCCATCTATTTGACAGATAATTTCTACATCCCATGCTCTGTAGCAGTAGAATAACACTTTGTAGGATAACATTCTTCTGTAAAATATGTGAATTACAAAAAACTCATGTATTTTTCTGAATCAATCTACCAGAAGAAATATTTCAAAACACAAAATGCATCTACTGGAAATGACACACTTAAGGTCTATTTAAGATTTTAAGAACTGTGTTATGTAATCCCAAAATTTCTGACTTGCTTCTTATACCTTTCCTTGAGGAAAAGATACTTCCCAAAATTGCCTCACCTTCAGAGAGCACATCTAGGTGGAACTTTAATGTTCTAAATAACTCTGTCATCTTTGTTTTTCCTTTACATATTATTTCAGTAAACTTAGTATTAAAGCCTCACCCTAATTATCAGACCACTGTATCAGTGGAAAAGTGAGAAGAAATAAAAGTTCCTCGTAACATCTACTAGCTGAAATCTTCTAAAATCCACATTACCAGCATACATGTCAGAATGAACTTGCATGCTGATACACAGAAAACCACGTCCATGTTACTAGAGCTTTCAAGAGTTGTTGCCTACATACACACAAACTACTACAAGCTCCCTCTTTAGAGTCTGTCCCCCACCAATACTCTCTACCATGTGTATTGTTTTTAACCTGTCCTTTGCAGACAAGGAGAGACAGTGTAGACCCATCTTTCCGTATCAAGGACTGAAAAAAAAAAAATTAAGAATAGTACTTCCTGCTCTCCAAAGTTCTCATCTACTGACTGAGGGAATCCCAGAACAGCTGGCATTGCAAGAGAGATGGAAAGAAGATGCAGAACATACACTTAAGGTACATCCTGAAGAAGCCAATCCCCTAGAAATCCTTCCAGCAGCTTCCTCTATGGATGTTCCACTGGAGAGCCCTTAATGCAAAGCTCCACTGGTAGAGATGTGGGTACTCTGATGGACATGTGCCTTGCTAAATGCATCTTCCAAAGCAGCACAGCACTTGGTGAAGAAATCTATGGTGTTCCAGTCATCTGGCTGGGGTTTAGGAGACATACTCCAAAAGAAGGTCCACAATGCTGCATGAACTTTTAAGTTATACCTAAAAATGAGTATCCACCTTAGTGATTTCCTAGCACATCTTGAAGTAACCCTGTCTTAGAGACCACTCAGGTTTTTGTTTTTCTGCAGGACAAGTGACAGCCTATGCATACAGCTGTGGCACAGTCCTGGAGATGGGTGGCTTTAAGAAGAACAACTACAGGGAAATCTTCCACCTAAGCTGAAATTCCATAGTAACCTGGGAGAATAAATCCCCACAAGGAGATTCAGTCTGAGTGCAGTATAAGAAACAGATGTAAGTAAATGTTGGGCTTTCTCTAGTTTTATTGTTGGGGCAATGGCTACCAGAAGATTGGGTCAAGAGTGGGTCAAGGATTGGACTTGATGATCTCTGAGGTCCCTTCCAACCCAGCCAATTCTATGATTCTATGATTTTAAGATTGTTCTCTTGTGTTTCAGCATAGCAGTCAGCAAACTGACAGGGGCTTAAATAGATGCAGACATGACACCTTGGCATCTCTTGTAAAAGGTGATCTGGGAAAGGCAGCAGAATCCTGCTTTGTACAGAGGAATACTGGAGACCTGAGTACTCAGTCAGGGTCAGTACTATTAGTGCTGTAAAGTCCTGTCTTACCTTGCACAGCACTCACAGCATTAGAGACTTAGCTGGGGAGTCATACAAGATTATCTCCAACTGGGGAAATCTGCAGACAGAGCTCAGACCAACCCCTCCTTTAGGGTAAGCATCTGATACTCCTGATGTCTTATAAAAAAGGAGGTAAAAAAATAATGAAAAAGGGTGAGTTGAAGAGGCAGTTTCCCTAGTCCTGGAAAGCATGTTATTACAGATCACTGATCAGTCCCAGTCATGACCTGGGAAGAAGTATTTGCCAGCACTGGGTATGCTTGCAACACAAGAATAGCTGGCAGCAAATACACAACTTAAACCCATTATTTTCTGATTAAGAAAATCTGGAGGACAGCAAATACTGAGGGAAGCAACACAATTGCTCTTCTTATCACTCCCTCACTATCAGGAACAAAGCTTTATGCTGTACCACAAGTTCTCTATGGGATGGCAATGGAACACAGGACACAATACCTTCTGTTCACTTTAATGTAACATTCTGCACCTGCCATTTTGACACTGGCAAAACCTTAATTTGACTAATTCAAGTTTAAATTTGTTTTGGTTTGTTCCACACCTACATTCCTCCCAAAGGAGTACAAAATGACCTCTGCACAGCAACGGCTGCAGCACTTTTATAATGCAGTCATATTTTCTTTAATAAGCAATAATATTACTTAGTGTGATCAAAGAATTTCTGCACCTGTAGGCTAGTGCAGTAATGTTGTTTGTCCCATGACACAGCAAAATCAGTGCTACACCAAGCTTCATATTATTCTCTTGATTACACTTGCCTTATTATTAAAGAAGCAACAAAAAGAAATGTTGCAAAACAGCTCCTCTGACAGTCAGCATTTTTCTTCTGTCTTTGATGCATTTCCCCACCACAGTTGTCACAGCAACGACACATACAGAAGCACAGTCCCACAAGAGGCAGTAAAAAAATAAATAGCAATCCCAAGGCTGCAGAGATTATAAAACCAATTTCATAGTAGATGGCCTGTAATTCAGACAAAAACAGTGGTAATAGCAGATATAACACAGTAATTGCAATCATTATGGTTAAAAATCAAATTACTGACTAAACCATCTACTAAGTTACCGAGGTTATGGACCTGGTGTATTTTGTCAATAAGTGACAACTTTTCTAACAACATCTATAACATTGTAGATACTGGGGGCTGAAAGTTATTAAGCTAGAACACTAGTAAGGTAAACTACAGGAGTGACTGCTAGGAGAGAAATATGCTCACAAGAAACCAACGTGAATCGATGCAATTGCAATAGGATAAAAACGACCACATTTGATTTCCCAGGGCACAAGTTTCCTCTCTCTCACATCTGTTTCCAAAAAGGCTCCACAAATGCCAGCAAGGCTGACTAGAGCAACACCACTTCACCAGGGAGGAGGGAGGGAGGTTTTGCTTCTTCCCTTTTTTAATCAGTTGCAAGTGCAAAGAATCATCTGAACTGCCAAGGGAAAGCACTTCACTGGATCATCAATTGCCATGGCAGAGGTTTCTCCAAACTGCTGGACTAAAAACTGCTTAGGGACTGGAAAACACAGAGGAGTAGATTTTAAACTGGCTTGGGTGAAAACATGTATTCTGCTGCCAAACAGCAAAGCAGCAGCAAATAAAAGGAGGCTTTCAAGAGCTGGAAGGAGTGAAAGGGAACAAGGCAATGCCATGCCCTCACTAGATGGGAAGCAGAGCAAGTGTCCCAGGACCATGGAGCTGGCTCTGGCACAGCCCCAGGCATGGTGATGAGGCTTCCAGGGGACAAGCTGCCCACACTGTTTCCCTCTGCTGCAAACAGAGGTTTAATACAGCCAGAACCAGGGCAGGCAGGTGTCTGTATACAGAGGGAGAGAGCATGATGCAGGTGTGCCCCTGTGGTCCTTCTTCCCTGATAAATCTCTTTTCTCCTTTCTTTTTCCAGTTTTAGGAGAACTAATTCTTACGCTAGTACTTGGAGTCCTCTTCTGTTTTACTAATCCATCAACAGAGGGGCAACTTGGCAGTAAAAGGATGAAACTGAAGCTATTTATTGTCCTGCAAAGAAGTTGTAATTTCTCACAAGCTATCTATCATGCTCCAGTTCCAACTTTGCTGATGCCCTTCCTCACAATCCCTAATTACCAACTGATCCATATACAGCAACCACCACCATTAACATAGTTGCAAATTACTGACCTAATTACCAATTCTAGGATGAAAACTATTTTTTTAATTATTATATTAACAGCTTGTTAAACTCTGTGATCCCTTCTGAGCAAACTAGATACTTGGAAGAACTTGGGTAGATTTTGTAAAGAAATTTGCAAAATTTCTAGTTTTCCCAGTAGCTGAACACTTCAGAAATTATTTCATAAATTTTAAAACAGGTTAGATGGAAAGAAACATTTTT
Organism: Phaethornis superciliosus; assembly: GCA_023637945.1. NCBI lineage: Eukaryota > Metazoa > Chordata > Aves > Apodiformes > Trochilidae > Phaethornis > Phaethornis superciliosus. The sequence continues at coordinate 6,322,166 of JAJQWJ010000005.1, forward strand.
AATAACATTAAAATAGTTATAGGTGTTTTAATCTAAGTACAGACATTAAGTACAGACATAGTTAGTTTCTTTTCAAAGCTTTACATCTACCAATAAGACTTTACCTGAAGAGTCAGGACAACATTTTCTGGCTGTGGAACGCAAAACAAATGGAGAATGTGTATAATACACAGGCAGCATGCACAAAAACAAATCATGTGAATAATGAACAATTAACCATGACAAAATGATTAACAACACAGAAACAATAACAAAAAGCCACTAAAATAAAATAAAATAAGGCATAGAAGCACCATTAAATAATTACAGAACATTATTTATAATACATAGCAGATAATTTCTGGTTTCCTTGGTAAGTGAAAACATTTATTCAACAAACATTTCCATCTTAAAACAAGAACAGACCAGTTATTTCTACACTGAGCATCTGTTTCATTAAATTCCCAACACATCTCACAGAACACAAAGTCAGAGATTGCATTACTTTTTGGTTTTGTGATTTCTTCCCCAATTCCACCTGTCATAACTGATCTAGTATATTCCTAACTTTTTCTTTTCAAAGCTTATTTTATTGTGGTACAAAAGCTGCAGCTTTAGTAGCAGTTTCTGGACCTCACTGCATTACACACAAAATTCACCCTCACCTTTAACTGATTATGTAGACATTTATTTCACGTTATTCAAAATTAAAACAAAAAACAAACAAAAAAAACCCCAAAAACACAAAAGCCAAACAAGGCATTCAAGAAAGACTGAAGAAGTCTATTTATCAGGTCCTTAACTGATATCATATCTGTAATTTCAGAAAACCACTGAAAACTACATATTCAATGACAGGAATTTCAGAACTCGAATCTCCCTTGTTTTTTCACAATGCAAATAGGATTTCTTGTATTTTTCCCCTTCATCCCTGTATGACAAGTTCACAGTTGATAAAGCTTTCCCTTTTTTACAGGCAGAAAAGCAAAGGGAAGCAGACAAGCTGAAGACAGCAAGACCCCTCAACCCATATCTAATGTGTGAAAATCAGAAACGTTCTCAAGTCCTGGGGATTTTTTTTTTTTCAGCACCACACCTCTTTACAAAACTTCTACTATACCATACCCTTAAAATGCTCAAAGAAGTCTTTAAAACTACACTTCTAATGTGAGGAAAACCAAAGCCTCCCCTCTCTTTAAGAAATCTGGGACATCAAGCATGGTTCCAAACATTTGAAGGAAGCCCATCTCCCAGCAGGAGCAGAGCAATGTCAGCAGGAGAGCTGCCCTCAGCTGCTGGGCTGGCAGATTGCTGCCCCTGCCAGGGGATGGGGAGATTTTGATGGGAAGAATCCAAGTGGGAACACCGGGATATGCAGCACAGAGGTAGGAAGGGCCTCCTGGGTCACTAATATATTCTACAAATAGGTTTTAAAAAAAAAAATACAGAAGAACGACGGGGGAAATTTAACAAGATAAATATCAGAATCAGATTTCCTGCTCTGGCTCCTGAAGGGCTGTTCCTAAAGCTTGATGAACTAATGAGTCTTCTTACACGGACATACACATGGCCACTTTTGCCCTTTTGCTTCTATGATAGTACTCTCTTTTGCCCAAATAGCAGGTTTTTTTCCTCCTGGGGTTTCTTCTGCATATATATTTATAAGGAGTAATCACCCTCCCCCCCAATGAATTTGTTTGCTAAGCAAACTCCTCTGAAGACCTGTGTGTTTCCCAGATCATCCTTATACACATTTCTTCAACCAATCTTACTCCAAATTCATTCTCCCTGAATCTGAGTGATTAAACCAAAGGTAATATTTCTAACTACTTACCCACACCCTTCAGTGACATTCACAGCTCCCTATTCCTCCTGGAAATTTCTCCAGGGGCACAACTACAGCCACGCTGGCCCCTTCCCAGCTACCTCTCAATGATGCTTCTCTCTTCTGAGGGACCCTCTATTTGTCTTGACAGATTTTTCTTTTTCAAATTTATTTGCAAGCTTTCCATTGCATTCAGGTCAAAATTAGGACCTATCAATGCCCTATATCTGTTTTACTTCCTAAGCACACCTAATGCTATTTTTTAACAAATGTCTCCACTATGCAGGATTACAGCTGTCTAATTGGTCTCAAATTTCTCTGGATTTACACAGTGGTTGCTAAATACTATCCTCACACTGCTGTATGCCACCTATGGTCTCATGGCTTTGTCCAAAGACATTACCAACCAAGCCTACCCTGTGCTCTTCTCCAGGGTGACACTGCTCAAGGCTGGGGCACTGTCCTTGAGAACAGCCTAAAATCAGATTCATTATGTTCTACCTCCTCTTGCTATCAGGTACCCTCCCAGTTTCAACTATTACAGAATGATCACAAACCTAAAGAGAGAATGGGAAATAACCTTGATGCAATTAGCACGCTACCTTAACTAAATTGTCCTTCCTAAGCAAGCTAGGGAAATTTGGTTTTACAAAGGCACCAGAACCAGCTTATAAATGCAGCTTTTTGAGGACAATAACTGAAGTTAACGTGAGAGCTGAGCAGTAATGGTTCTTCCTAAGTGTTTTTAAGTAAAACCAGTATTTTTTAATACAAGGAGACTTCAATCTTTGTGCAACACACCAAAATCATGTTAACAGCTGGAATTTATAAGTGAACCTTAACTATCTGTAGACACTTCACAGTGGCTTATGAAATTTTCTTTGTAATAGTTTTAGCAGGTTTTAGTCCCAAATTTTTCATGAAACCATCATACAGACCATGCACAAATTTCATTCTTGCATCCTTCTGCTATGCCTTTAAAATGCTATTTCCTGTCTTAGAAACAAAACTGAATTTCAAAGCAATTATTTTCACTACTTTATACAGATACACACAGATAAATTACCTTTTGATAATCACCCTGTGTATTTCCAAGCTTCTGCTGTGCAAGTTTTCTGATGAGATCTGAAAATAAGCAAGAATATTCCAGAGTTTTAAACAACATAAAAAAATAAAAATGGGTAAAGAGGATGGTATGAACTCTACTGTTAGGTAGGCAAGATGAAATTAAGAATAAACATCAACAGGATAGGCAAGAAGGTGTTTCCATAAAGCTGTCTAGTAACTACAATTTTTTTAAACAAACAATATATTTCACTATCTCACAGGAAGATACCCAGCTTATCTGTCAATTAATCAGTTCCCACTGAAATACAGTGAAGACTTTTCCAAGGTCATCCTCTGTGCCACAGAATCGTTATTAAAAGTGAATCCCAAATTTATTGATCACTTGGACCAAATCCAGGCATCAGCTTTCCTTCATGCCTACAGCCAGTACACACATGCAGAAACTCACCTATATGGAATAAACAGGTAATGTGCACAAATAAGCATGTTACCAATAATTTCTTGACTCAATAGCATAAAGAGGAAGGCCTTGGCAACATTATCCTAAACTTTACATTCTTTTTTTTGTGTGTGTGTCAGTGGATCAACAGACTTAGCATGGGAGTAGGCAACACTGCCAAAATAAATCAGAAAGCCTAACACGTGCCAAATTACTGTGTGTGCAGCTCATTCTGGCACACTCATTTCTAACTTACAATACAGACAAAATACAGCAACCACTAAAAAAAGAAAGCAGAAGTTTTACACAAATAGTGCCACTTAACATTATAAATATCATATCACCACTCCAGTTTGCTTCAGTAAACACCAGCAGCTGCAATGAATGGATCCCCTTTTTAGCCATCACCAGCCTTTTCTTATCAAGGTTTTGCCAACCCTATGGGAACTACACTGGGACCTTTGGCTCTTGGTCCTTTCCATGAGCTCCTGAGCTTGAAGAGGAGCATCCCTAACCCTGCAGACCCTCTGCCTCAGTGGGGTATCAGCAGCTCCATGCTAGGCTGGGTAAAAGCAGAAGCATTTGGATAGTTAGGAGAAAAGACTGAACTTTTGGTCTCCTCTGATGAAGGAGCATTTAAGAAGAATTTATGAACATTAAGAAGGAGCACACAGCACCTCAAAGAGGAGCAGTCTGCTCCCTCCTTCATACACTTCATGGTACTGCTGCCCCATCTTTAGTCACCCCATATGCAACTGAACACACCTGAGAAAAACCTCCAGTAAGTTACCTAGTCTGTGGATCAATAAAAGATTTGTAGGTTCAAAACCAACTGTTCACCTCCCAGAAGATTCAGGCCCTCTCAGAATTTAGATGTATTGTGAAATATGTTCAGTGGGTTCACAGGAGCTGTGATTTCATTCCTCTCTAATCACAAAATTGTTAAGATTGGAGAAGATCTGAGCTCAATGCATCCAATCATCAAGATTCCCCTTCCCCAAATAAAAAAAAAAATACAGTGAAACAAAATAAAAATCAACATGCCCACTAAAAGCATGTCCTGAAATGCTTCATCTACACAGTTTTTATACACCTCAAGGGGTGGTGACTCCACCATCTCCCTGGGCAGCCTGTTCCAACACCTGACTACTCTTTCAGTAATAAAATTCTTCCTACTCTCTAGCCTAAATCTAACCCTGAATGTGGCCCAGGAAAACAAACCCCTAAGCCAATACCACCCATGGTCCTCCCTCCCCAACACCCTACAGTGAGAGCATGGACTTGAGTGATCTGCAAGCTGAAGAGCTCCTGGAGCCTTCCTCATGGAAAAATGTGCCCGAGGAAAGAAAATGCACATCAGTGAGACAACAGCTGCTGTTTCAAGGAAGACATTCCCTGCAAGGCAGGCAGCAAGACTGCCAATTAAAAAGAAAAATAAAAAAAAAATAATTTGTTACCACATCAGAGGAATATCAAGCTGCAAATCATCCACTGGCAGGAGGTATAATCTAAAATGCAGAAAGAGTGGTGGCAGTGGATAAGCATGGAGTCTGTGTGAGGCAACCTCATTGTGGTAAGGCCACAGGTGATGGAAGATGAGGTTGAATCCCTCAGTAATAGTAGTAAATCTTAAACATACATAGAATAAGCACCCAGGAAGAACAAAAGAATTGCAAAGCACGCAAATCCTTTCAAACTCTGAGTCAGGAGAGCCCTGGGCAGACCCCTTCCTCTGCATGGGCAACACAGCCCTGATCCAGCACTGAAGCTCTGAGACATTTTAAACACAAGGACCAAGAGATTCCTCTCCTTATCAAACCCATGCCCGGGCAGCATCCCTGTTTCTCAGGGAGTTTCAGGAGGAAGGAGATAAACAGTCAAGTGAGGCAGAACTGCACAACCCCCCAAAATGTAATTCACATTATCTGTCAAATTTTTTTTAATTATTTCTTCATCAAAAGCAGTACTTCTTTCTTCTTGTTTGTAACTATGTACCTACCAAGTAAGCAAATTCAAGAAACAGCAGTGCATAAAATACATAATGCAACAAATGGGCTCTACCACTAGATGCCTTTTAACAAGCTGAAGAAGAACAGGGCTAAAATAACCCTCTTTTTTACACATTTATTCAACCATTTAGCATTGTGTGACAGCACACCTGTGTTCTGTGACACATAGAACAGCTGCTAAAGAGAAATTTCTACCAACTTTAATCAGAATGTGACAGAACAGAAGAAAAAGCAACAGCTTCTGTGATCCTCAGTGGCATGTAGCTGCAGAGATCATCTTTGGGTGGGTGGTCAAACACTGCACCCACAGCCCAGAGCCCTTTGGCATCACCCCCAGCAACCTGCCCTGACTTCCAGGATGCAACTCAGAGGTTCATCTTGCTTTGGAAGAAGATTTCATCTGATCACTTTTAGAGGTCCCTTCTGATGTAAACTGTTCCAAAGTTATCCTACGATCACGATGAGTTTTTATTAAAAAGTTATTGAATGGAGAAGGAAACATGCAAGAGAGCTAAATTGTATTATTGACCAAATAATAAAATGGATACATTTCCTACTGCCAGGAATCAGGGTAAGATAACATTTTAAAAGCACTAGCTCTTCCTATTAAATAGGATTTGAAAGCTTTTATCCATTCTTCTAGTTGAGTGTCTGTCTTCATCGGAAATTAAAATGAAAATTAAACAAAACATTTAATACCATCTTTTACATACATCTACACACACTTAGGTATTTATGGACACCTGTATGCATATTTAAGAGCAACAGAAAAAGGCTGAGGCTGAAAGGGATGCACTGAGACCATCCAGTCCAACCACTCCCCAGCTCAGCAGTCACCTACTCATGGCCATGTCCAGCCAAGGTTTGAGTTTCTCCAAGAAAAATATCCCATACTTTAAGGAAAACAAACAAACAACAAAAAATAAAACAAACCCAAACAACAACCAATCAAAAAAACCCAAACCAAACCAACAAAAAAAGCATCCTGAACAAAACCCCCAAAGCTGCTCTGGTTACTGACTCAGAATGTTCCCAGTTCCCAGTTTTTATTTATATTCTTTCCATAATTTATAGCCTGCCAGACAAAAAGCCAAAAAGCAACCTGAATAAACTATGACAAACTGATGAAGAAAACAACACTTTCAATGTGTTTTTCAAATTTAGAGGCTCTAAAGCCTGTCCATCAGAAAGCAAAACACCTTCAGGCTCGTAATAAATAAGAAACCTTGAAAATAGTTACAAAAATTTCTGACATGGATGAAGTTATAGTGAGAATGATAAATGCTCACACACAGCAAAACCGTCAGTATTACACAGCCCATTTTTAACATTAATTTTCCAGAATGTGAGATTTCCTTGCTGAATAAAGATTTACTACTTATATTACTTTGTAATGATTTTTAGAAGTAACATGACTCCACAAGGTGCTTCTCTCACAGTGACTGACCAGACTTTACCATGAATTTACTATTTCAATAGTCTTCAGTAACAACTGGATGAGACACATTTCCAGTTAATTAATTTCAAATGAAATCTGGAAGTCATATATTGCTATGAAAAAAAAAAAAATTAATTCTGCTTCTAACTGAATGTGAGATTAGCTGCAGTGTAAGCACAAATATGCCTTACTGGGTCTGAGCATCAAGAATCTCCCTGTTAGGATTTTTTCACACATTGGCAGCAATCATGGGTACTATTGCAGCACTTAAGGGGTGAGCAGGGGAACATTCTGTGCAGGTTCTGTGTAAACACCAGCATCAAGTTTTCAGGCAGGATTACACAGCTCACTGTAGCACAGTAAAGAAACATTCAGAATTAATTCAGTCTCTGATTCTGGTTTGCTTTTATGAAGCATCTTCCCTCCCCACCAGGAGTATCTTCATCTCTGTTTGTACTGAAAGAAGTTTTTATTTAAAATTGAACTACGGTAGCTTCACATGAATCTCTCCTGCATTACTGGTAGATTACCACCCTGAGGGTGATTTCTGTTTCAAATATAAAAGTGCTAGGAAGGTATAATAAAAATTGGTGTCCTCTATTTTCAAATTAATGGGATTACTTCTGAAATCTTGGCTTGACCAGCTGCACACATTGTTTCACAGGACCAGTAATCCAAGGCTTTAGCACAGAACACATTTTATCATTGGGGTTAAAGAGATTTACTTTGTGAGGCTCATTTACACAGCTAATTACATTACTGTTTGGTTCTGGCTCCTTCCTGCTCTCATGATATATGTGAAATGCCATCTGCCCTGGTAAATCTAACTAGCTAGATGAACTGTTAATTTACCAGGGCACTTTGTGTTGAAATATTAAGCAATTCTGAGAAGCCCCAATTAAGAAAATGTAATGACCAACTCCTGAATTGTATGTGTATTGTGTACATACACCCAGTATCCCATTACCCACATAAGAAAATGCACTAGGCTGGCTTCTTAGAACTACCCCAGCAAAAGGGACAGAAAAAATAATAGAAGTTTAAAAATAATCTGTTTGGCTATTAAATACCAACATAAATTAGCTACAAATTCTTCTGAAAAGAACGCTTTACAAATTTAGGTGACAGGAAAACAGTTGGGAGTAAAACCTTTGGGAATGTTATCCTTCAGCTTCACACACACTTCCATCGAGTCCATACAGTTATAGTGCAACTCCAGCATTAATCAAATTATGCCAGAAATTAATTTATCTTTTTATGCCTAATATAATATATTAGGCTTATATTGTGAAAAGGACTTCAAGCGAATCAATAAGAACCATGACAGAAGCATTCATGTTGCACTGAATGGAGAGTTTTCAGAACAGGGAGAATTATGTAGACCACATACATGATAAATTAATAACTGCTTTAATGCTACCTGATTCTAATGCTTGTCATCCCATTCCTCTTTATCTGTAAATGGACCACTCACACACTGAATACTTCAGCATCTCTCTGAGTCAGTGTGACCACATTTAGTGCCATGAAAAAGAAGTAATAATTAATATGAAATTAACAAATTAAAATTACTTCAAGATTGTGGGGTTTTTTCCCTCTCTGATTGTGACTAGCAAGTAACTCTTGCAAGTCTAAGAAACCCAGAAAAACTGTATCAGACTTACATTGGAGATAAAAATCTTTCAGGCATCTTATCGCAAGTTTTACATCAAGTTCACTTTATTGACATTTTAAAACACTTGCTTTGACTTGAGTGGGGCTTTGGCTTCTTCCCAAAGGCAGAAAGTCTCCAGCTATACAGTCAGGTTGAGTTCCCATTGAAGAGGTCTCCTTCAGCAGGTAACTCAGGGTCCTCCTCTTCACTTCCACATAACTACCCAGCAGCTCAGCTCACTCTTACAGTCCCTAACTTGGCTTTGGTTCCACTGCAGAGCAAGGCAGGAGCTCTGTTGTGTTGATGGCTGAAGGATCAAGAATCCACCATGCACACTGATGCAGAGAGCACACAGTAAGAGACCACTTTATTCCACATAATCCATGCATTCCCTGAGACTGGAGTGTTCCTTTCCAACTCCAGAGTCAGATGGAATTCCTTCCATCAGAATAAAATCCTCCCCACAGAGAGATAAAATTCTCTCAGATAAAATTCTCCCCACAACTTTTAGACAAGCTATCTCTCTATAGATTTTCCATTATTTATTTTTTTTCCCCTTGAGTTACTAGGAACATCAGGCTGGTTCAGCTGCTACCCTCCTGCTCCTTGCAAGAGGCCATTCTGCCCTCCTTCCCTTTGGGCACAACTCCTGAAGGACACCTTCCTTCCTTCCTTTTCCTTCCTTCCTTTTCCTTCCTTCCTTCCTTTTCCTTCCTTCCTTCCTTTTCCTTCCTTCCTTCCTTTTCCTTCCTTCCTTCCTTTTCCTTCCTTCCTTTTCCTTCCTTCCTTTTCCTTCCTTCCTTTTCCTTCCTTCCTTTTCCTTCCTTCCTTTTCCTTCCTTCCTTTTCCTTCCTTCCTTTTCCTTCCTTCCTTTTCCTTCCTTCCTTTTCCTTCCTTCCTTTTCCTTCCTTCCTTCCTTCCTTCCTTCCTTCCTTCCTTCCTTCCTTCCTTCCTTCCTTCCTTCCTTCCTTCCTTCCTTCCTTCCTTCCTTCCTTCCTTCCTTCCCTTCTGGAGCCCAAACACAACACCCCCTACTTACACAGCAGAAAAGATGAAAATTCTCTGTCCAATCACCTGTCCATTCACGAGGATCAAAGAAATAACGTGCAAAAAATTACAACCTTAAACCACCAGCCATGCCTTTAGATAAGAAAAAGGGGCAGATAAGAATGGACCCTCACCACTGACATGGGAGATGGAGCCCAAGAACCTGTTCCTCTACACTATCTGGAAGAACTTGTTTTAACAGAGGCAAAAAAATGACAAACAAGTACCAAATAGCTGAAGTATTTTAAACTTCTCATCTGCTACAGCAATTTGCCTTTTTATCCTCTCCTCCCTTCAGTCTGCTGTTTCCTCTCATCATCAGGATTGCTCTCCATTCCTGTTCTCTGTCTCTCTTTAATTGCACGTTGATCAAAAGGAAAGAAAAACCCTTCTCCTACAGCACATTCTGGCTCAGTCTCAAAACCCAGCAACACACAATGTGACACAAGGAAAAACACAGTAAATGGAGAGACTTATAAAGCACTTTTATTCATAGCTGACAGGACAGGCCACTGGACCACCTAGAAATGAGTCTTGGCTTGCACTGGATGGGGTGAGGGGCAATGTGGGGGGTGGCAGGGCTGCAATTTGAAGTAGGTAATGAAGAGATGAGCAGCTATGAGCAGGACTGAAACTCTAAGAGTGGTCTAAGCATGGTGAGCATTACCTAGAGGAGATCACCTTTGCACCCTTTCTGACAAAAAGTACAACTAAACCACAGAAGAAATTAGTCTATTTTCTGATTCACTGCTATAACAAACTTCACTCATGCATACAGAATGTTCCAAGTTTCCTAAAAAAAAAAACATGGATGAAACAATGGAAGTTTTATGAATTTAGCTTCCTCAAGGTTGTTAAGAGGCAGAAAGGCCAAATGGGTAATGTAAGTATTGCAAAGAAAATTGTCACACTTTACAGCTGCCCCAAACTTCATTTAATTCCCTTAAAGCAGTCACATTTTCTGTTTAAGCCCATTCTGCTTTCTATCAACATTAAAGAGGGGAAAGGAAAGGTTTAAAAGAAAAAAAAAAAAAAGAAATAGCCACAATATTCACTGTTACAAGACACCTAGAATGAAAGATTTCTCCTTTGAAAATAACCTTTGAAGGGACTTTGTAGTTGTTCTTTGCTACAAAGAAAGTTCTGTTCTTGCTGAGGTTTTGGAAAAAGAACATAAAGAGAAAAGCCTTTCGAAAAAAAATCTTTGCTTAGGAGGCTGCAATACATTAGCATATATCATGCAGCCACAAAGTTCAGTAGAAAGCTTTGAAGAAGCATTCCACTAGGAAACTGCATTCTCTCATTTTCTGAAGGCAACAAAACTTCTGTAGCACACTCTTTGTGCCACAGCAGCTATTTTTTGCCACTTACTTTGTCTGCAGCTACCTAAAGTTCTCCCTAGGCCACCATCTGGTAAGGATTTACAACAGATTATAGGCTAAGCTTTAACTTGGTGCACTGTAGATTCTTCTCTGGTTCAGCACACTGCAGAGACCCAGCAACTTCTGGATAGTGTGGTCAGTGCAGATATACTGACTTGTATCTTGGATCAAAGCAGTAAACGTTTAGACTGGAGGAACAACCCAGAATATCCTCTCTTATATTGCATTAATTGAAATATTGGACATAAGAACACAGATACCTGGGAATGACACTGGAGCCCTGCTGGTACCAGCTTCTAATCAGCTCAGTGATGGGCATTCTGACAGCTTCCCTGAGATCCCTCAAAATCCCCTCTTTGTTTTCCCATTTCTGCAAAGACCACAGTTTTCCATGTTGGATGAATGTGGTGTGCATATTGGTTCCAAGTACTGCAGAGTTCATGGCTTTACTGAAAAATCAAAGCAGAAGTTAAGGTTGCTACTCTGAAGAAAGTTTGGTTTTGTTCTATACAGGTAGACCCAAGTAACTTTCAGTGAGTTAAACACCCAAAGCAACACTTAGTAGTAAGAGCATTCACACTCACAACTGTAATCACTGCTTACAGATCCCCTAAATAAAATAATTTGGTATATTTTCAGAGAGAAAAGAAAGATCTTGACTATGTTATGATGCAAGACAAATCGTAATTTAATCTCAACTGGTTTTAGATGAGAAGAAATGTATCTGCATATTGCAAAGAAGTTTCAAAGTCAATTCATGGGGTTTTTTTGTAACTGGTAAGCTTACACTAAGATGTACATATATCCTAATACCAATATATATATCTACATACTGATTAGGCAACTTAAACTACAATAGCTTCACTCATGGTAGCTGGTTTCTATTCTAACAAGATGATAACTTGCTTGTGGAAAAGGAAGAAGTATACTCAAAAGCTTTAATACCAATATGGGAACATTTAATATTGTTAAAAGAAATGTTAACAGAATGTTTGAAAACCCTCTCAAATTAATACTTGTACATTGATTTTGCTCCAGGAGCATTTGAATAGCACATATTCACTGAGAAAAAGGTATCATTTTTGTTAAGATTTAAATGTTACAAAAAGCACTGTGAGAAGCACCAAATACTGAGGGCAAGAAAAAAACAGTTCTCATAATAAAACACTCAACATGAGGATTGCAGAAAGAAGATTTGCTACTAGTGTCTATCAAATTCTGACACCATTCAAGAAAAAGTCATTAATGAACAAGACCTAGGAGTGTGTTGCTCTGTAAACAACATTATAAGCAAATTGTCACACAAAGAATGAGAGGGCTAGGCCAATGTTACCACATTATGATGGTCAATAAGAAAGAAAAGAGAAAGTCAAATCACTGGCTTTCCAATAACAGACAGTATCTGTACAGAGGCTTCTTTGATTAACTCAAAGTGTTTCATAGCAGCCAAGATAGGGATGGAATTGAAAGGTCCCTTAGAGACTTGTGAAAATGTTATTTCAGTAAGGTCAGTGACATCTCCCCTCTTCCTCCCAGTCAGTTCCATGAACTACAAGTTAGAAAAGAGAACGAAGGATGAATAAACTTGGAAAAATTAAATGGAGAGGGAGGATGGACAGCTGAGTAGTTGCCATTGGTAAGCCAGAAAAATCATGGAGCCTCAGCACAGTGCCCTGAAAAACCCTAAGATATCTGCAGCCACAGATAAGACTCCAAGAGGGTCACAGATGATACGTGGTACCAGAGAATGTGGCTAATCTAAAGCTTACTCCATCCTGCTTCTCACCATACAAAATGCTGTGGGTATCTCAAATCTGGAAATTTCCAATAAATTTCATGCTTTTAGTGATTCAGATTTCCTGACTCGTTGTGTCCCTCCCTCTGTAAACAAAACCAAACCCAAACTGCCTTCTTCACATGGTGCACCCTGTGATTGAGCACTGGCATCTGAAAGGCAGAACTTAGGATCTGATGACCAAGCTGCTTATCTCTGCTAGAAGATACTAAATTGGATAGTAAATCTTGGAGAAGTTAGGCAAAAGGAATGCACACAGAGCTTACCATAATGGTTTACTAGAATTGGAGGCACAGACACCATGCTCCATCCAATATACCTAAATAATTTCCCTACCTGCAATACACACACCACATGGAGTAGCTCTAATCATCTAGATACATATATCTTTAGGAGATGGTAAATCTGCTTTTTTTTTTTCTTTAAAAAATATACAAACCCTGACAATGAAGCTCCTGTACCTAGAATGATAAACAAACAACTTCTGTCACAATACAATCCTGTACTCCTCCTTTCCTTGTATTTGGCACTCCTGGATTTATTTAGCTGCACCCAGAACTCATTCCCTGTGCTTTAGGAATTCTGCTCAGCAGCTCTTTGGTTACAGCTTGTGTCCATTAATGTCCATCCACAAACAAAACAGGGTCAGGACAATTTCAAACACTGGCCTGGCATTGCCCATGCTATAACTATGAGCAGGTTTCTTGACCTAACTCAGTACTTCACCCAGAAAATGACCAAATGTCAAGACATTGAAAAGAAAATGACAGAAAATGTCAAGAAATGATGCCAAGAGAGAGAAAGGACATACTTGACTAATTTGGAAGGGGTGGAAGGCAGTTTAGGTCTGAGACATATGAACTGAGTCTCAACACCACAAAATCTGTATGCCCATTTCATTTATTTTTCTAATCTAACCTCCAAGAGGCACCACTGCTTGAGGTGCCCTCCAGCCTGTTCCCACAGCTGTAATGCCCTTTCTGAACAACCTCCTGCCAAAAAGTCACCCAATTCCCTCAAACTCCACTTGATGTTCATCTCATTACTTTCTCCCTTCTGTCCTAACAGTGCTGAAATTGGGAAGCTGGATTGTCATTTTCCAATTGCTGTCAAGGAATGCTTTTTTTTTCTCCTAGGCACAGCTGGCAGGCAGTATGAAACCAGATCAGGGCAAGCACTGAGAATATACTGTAGAGAAAGGATTCCAGATGTGTGCATAGTGCAAGACTTCCTAATTTCAACCATGCTACCCTGATTAAAAATGACTTGCACACTTTCCACCTGTCTGTAAAAGAGGAGCCTTGTTTATGCAATCCAGAAAAATTGGGCAGGAAGACATCAGAGAAGTGTTCATGTCTGTCACTGTGGTTTTTCTGCAGTAGCCTCTAGTAGATAATCTGGATGAGCCTCCCCTCCCTAAAACCTCTCCCCTCCCTCTCTACAGAAAAAGCCCTTTTCATAAGTAATCTGTTAAGACAGTCTGGAGTTTGGAATAGTTCAGGGGAAAAGGAATTACTCTTCTGATGTCTAAGAACATTTAAAAAAAAAACAAACAACAAAACAGCCTTAAATCTGCTTCAGAAATGTTCCCAGTGTTCCTTATTAACAAGGGCATGTCATCAAGTAGAGCATCTCAACTTTCCAGCATGAAATGAGCAATGATTTTTTTAAGCACCATTCCCTTAAATGTATACAAGTGGGCAGAGAATTTAGGCAAATTCATCTCCTATCTTCCTGCTACTCCATCTTCCCCAGTATTTCTGATGTTAGAGACATTTCCTTCACTGTATACATTGAACTGCCCAGTAAAGGAGTGCTGCAAGCCCCCTTTCTTTCCCCAGTTGCACCCAAAGGACACCACCCCTAACTTGCTATATATATAAACACTGTCACTGAAATTTGCCTTTTTTATATAGATACACTTCAGCTACTACTTTAAATCTACACCACAGCTTAGCCAAAAGGCTGGGAAAAAAACCTCACCACTGGGATGTGGTGAGGAGAGTGCCAGTTGATTAAAATTGTCATGTCCCAATCTTTGCCCAATCTTACAGCTGACTTCCTAATGTTCAGGTCTTGCTCTTCCTCAGTTCCTGCACCAACAATTGTCACTGTGCTCCCAACCCAACTCCAGGATGTAAACCTTAAGAAAACCAACCCAGATAACAGCAGGAGCTAGTTCAGAATAGCAGCCTACTGCATCAGGGCAGTTTGACACCCACGCTACAATTGAAACCACACAACTGGAAAAAGGACACTGTCATTTACATTTCTATGTATATAAATTTATATGTAACAGCTCATAATTGCTTGGGGTACCTGGGCAGTACCTTATGTTGCTGACCTGCAGCATCTGCACATAAATCAGAGGCAGAGTGCAGCTCTTTCACTGCACAGTGTTGCAGATATCCCTAATGCTCCCAGGGAAGTCTCAAGTTGAAAATCAGAAGTGCATTACCCACTACACATCTCAGAGCTCAGCTCAGATGCTGCAGTATCAAGATGCATGGATTTTTCATGTTGGGAAGCTGGGAAAGATTTATTACTACCAGGAAGCAAAACTGAAGTAGAAACAGGCAACCTAGCCATAAATAGTTACAAAAAGGCAAAGAAGTTTGTTCTACAGAACAAAAAGAAAAAAACCAACATGACTTAGTGAGGCTTGCAGTGAGAGGGTGATAAAGTGTTTCGATTATTTGCTTTGGAACATCACATCCCACACAGCTAGTATTTTTTTTTTTAAATCAATATCCTAAGAGTTCAAACCTACCTATAAAACCAGAGGTTTGCATATGCATTTTCTATTACAGCTACACTAGGTAGAAATACACTGCACATCAGATTAACAAGAAAACATCATATAAAATGCAATTTTTATTGCTGAATGATAAAATTGCTGAATATACTCAGGTGAGACATTAATTGCAGAGATGAGGAACACAAGACTGATCTGCTGAGCTCCAAAGTTTCCAGCTGCTTTAAAAGCTGACCAGGTAAGGAGGAAGGAAGACCAAAGGGGACCAGAGATGTGACTTTGCATTCAAATAATCTCTGCTCCTCAGCCTCATGCTCAAACTGTTCAAATGAGACTCCACAGAGAGAAGAAATTGAAAGGTATACTCCAGGTCTAAAAACCAGTTGGTTCCTCACAGGCAAACAGTATGTTTCTCTCCTCATAGTGTGTTTGCCCAGGAAATAACTGCATTCAACAGTTGATTTTAATGGTAAAGTTTTATGCCTGCTTCAGCTGAACAGGGTGATCCAGAATAAAAAGCAGAAGCTGAAACAAAGCAACTGTAACTTCATATAGGTAGCACAGTTGTCCTGCAATATGTTCCAGCAGAGTAAGGTAAACAGGACTGCAAGTTTTTGCATTATTTCACCTAAAAATAGGAGCAGGAGCTCTATTCCCAGTTTGGTTCCGTTGTAAACTTCCTATTTGCATTACAAGACACAAGCTGTGAAGCCAACAACTTGTTGTGCACATTCTGCTGGCAAGTGGAATCTCAGATTGATGTCACCTTTCTGGTTTCCATGGGAACAAAGACAAAGCCATCCGAAGATATTCATAGGAGCCAAAGGATCACACTGGCCATGCCTTCACTACTCCAAGGTCACATCTGAAGGTCACACAACACAACAGGTGACAACACGTGACAACCATCAACCTACTTAACTGTATTAATAAACACTTCAGTTCATGATAAATTCTAAGAGAAAAATGGACAATTTGTTCTGCTAGATGTCCTCTTAGCTGAGTGAAAAAAGCAACTTGGACATTTTCTGTTATTGTCTATTTCTCCTAAGTGGTGCTACTACCAGGAAAGAACAATTATGTTCCACCCTGGAGTGCCCTCAACCAAAGGAGTAGTAGGACCATTATCTTAATTTTACAAATGGAGGAATCAAGGCACAGCAAGATTAAAGTGACCTCCTGAGCCTCAGGAAGCAAACCCAGTGACCATGCAAAGTCTCTTCCATTCCAGAGTACCATTAACCCAGAGCAGAGGCTGCCTCCCTGCATCACAGTTTATGCTTGGGAGTAAATTCACTCCCATTTACACCAGTACATCACCCAGTGAGGATGACAGTATTCTAGTGGTGGAGTTGAAAGCAGAATCTATTCACACTCACTGAAGCACTGCCATCAGATATCCTAGTTCACTTTTTCAAACTAATTTCTTGCCATATCCAAAGACTATGTTGCTGGTCTTGAAAGATACAGAAGTTTAGAAAACAAAAACCCACAAACAAAATACTTCAGGAGTTACAGCACCTTCTCCTGGTCCTGCAACTGTGTTTTATTCAAACACTATATTAAATCCCACTAATACCTTACCTATTAAATCTAAACTTAGATTAAGGTATGTCAAAATCATATGCCACTAACAAATACAGGTGTAAATAATTACTCACTTAAGATTTAACTGAAACAAACCCAAAAAACAACTTACAAACCATTTATTGACTGGTTTTGGTTTTTTTAATAAATAAATGACCCATTTCAATTTTTAAGTCACCTACAAGAATATTCAAATAAATGTTAAGGCTTAGCAGCATGCAACTACTTGCAGAAAAAGGTTTCCCAAACCCTATGGAGTACCTCACATTTTGCTTCACCATGCTAAAAAGTTTTCTTCCTAAAAAGCATACTTGAGACTGGAGCAGTACCAAAGTTATATACATTGCAATTTGCTCAGCTCCATCAAGGGCATCACTGCAAACACAAAACTGACTTTCAAAGGCAGCAACATTTACATGCACTTAAAGAATCATGTCATTCTTTTTCCTCACAGCTTATTCTTAGCAGTAGATTGGAAAAACAAATACCAAGAACAAAAAAATTTAAGTCCACTAAGATCAAAGGTCTAAAACTGCTGCACAAGAATCACTCGTCTCCTCTATGTTCTGTTTATATGCAACACACTGGGGCATCAACTTGGAGCTAATTCTTCTGAAGCCTCTGCTCAATCAGAATGATGAAGTTTTGAGTCAGAAACATCAGACTTGCCTTCTGTGCCCATCTGTGATTATGTTTATTTTCACCTCTGAATCAGATTTAACTCTATTTCAAGTTGGCAGTTTAAAAAAAAAAAAAAACTAAACAAACCGACCAAATATATAACTACACCATTAATACACTGAATGTGAAAATAGAACAGCATATGGCAAAAGAGATTATGGGGATTAACCAATTAAATGGTATGACTCAAACCAACAGGATCCATCAAATCTGTGTTTTGCAGTGAGGGATGTGGGGTATGGGAAAAGGTCTTTACCTAATGCAAACACTGAAAGCCAAACTTCTAAAAATAGCTGATTTGGCAAAAAGTATCAGTGAGGAAGGAAGGAGAGGTGTGAGATGTTCAGAGTTTACAAGCTGAGAGCAGGTTGATTTACTTCTGGCTGTCTCTTTTCTCTTTAATGCTGGATTACACAACACATGCAGAATTTACTAGAAGCAATCCCACAGGACTATAATCATCATCATAAATTCTGTACTGAGTAATTATTTACATGCTTAGGACACATAATAATAAATTTGACATTTAAGGTTATTGTCCTGTTAATATAAAGACACAGTAAGCATCTCACTGAAATAAAGTTTCCACAATTTTAAGAGAACAAAATACTCAAGCAGGGCTTTAGGCAGAATGAAGGTAAATGAAATATTATATTATTATTTCCTAATAAAATATATTTTAAAATATATTTCCTAACACAGCAGGTCTCACAGAGAGGCAAACATCTCATATGTAATGGGAGAAAAGCCAAAAAAGCAGAGGTGGCTGGAAGAAGTTCCTCCAAAAGGTGACACTACTGTCAACTTCATGCAACTGCCTTCATTACACCTTGTGTGAGGACCTGCTCAGAAGACAGAATCAGGTAACAGCCCACGTTTGTTTTTCTTTTTTTTGCTCTCCAGGTTAACACCTGGGATTCCAGGCACCTATCTAAATAGAATCCATCCACTCAGGTGTTCATTTGAACTCATTTTTTTACAGATATTGAAGAAATGCCCAAAATCCAAGCAAGTAATAGTTCACAGGTATCATAAAGACATGTGATCAAATAATTTATCTAAGATTTTAAATTATTAAAGGTTTTTTATATTAAAACTGACAGATGTATCACAAAGTAATACAAGCTTTTTATACACAGTTACAGATAAACCTCTACAAGGAAACAAAAACAAACCAAAGCTGTTCCTGTATTTTTTTAAAAACTTCACCTCAATATGATTTTAAATGCCAATATTACTAAAAAAAAATAAATTAGTATTTTAAGATCCAAATAAAACAAAACAAATATTGGAAAATTGAACTACACCATCCACAAACACACAGAATTCCCCAAAGTACCTTTTAATCAACACAACCTCAATAAGCACATACTTCTCTGTTGTCTTTTCCTTTAGAAGAAGAGACAACTTAGTAGGAAAGGAATGGAAAAAAAAAATCTCAGCAAAACAAATGCAGTTTCAAGTCTTAACATCATCTCACAAAGGCACAAGCTAGAAGGGGCCCTGTAATGGAACTGCCCTTATATAAAACTCACCTGTGGATGCACAGATGTGGAAATGCATGAAATTTACTTCACTTGCTAAATTTCTGTTTCCTAAGCTAAATCTTGTAATATTACAACCACCTGGGTGTTTATCATCATATGTAATCTCAGAGCTGTCTCTCAGGGATTTGGTATTAAATACAAATTGATGGTTTATGCCTAACCCATGCTTCTAAGCATGGCTTCAAATGCAGCAACAGCTGTGAAAATTGTGAAATTTCACCAACATCTCATTTTCACTGACAACCCCCCACACACACTATGCTTATCAGAAAAGTGTTAGTTGATCCAAAACTACACACTTCCAGGCAGTAACACAAGCTACTAACAAAGCCCTTCACATCATTAAGTTCCAGATGATGGTCTTAGCACCTACAATGGATCAATGCATCAGTACCAAGTCTTTATTTAAAAAAAAAAAAAAAAAAAAAAAAAGACATTTATCTACTTACCTTGTGGAAAAGAGTTTGGCTGCACTAAGTAGAGGAATGCATGTACTGTTTTAAACAAAATTCCTATTGGCCCAGGTTCATGGTATGCACCTGTATCATACGTCTTGGATGGTACAAATCCAAAATCCAAAGTCCCAGGAGGCAGTTTGTATATAGGCTGTACCTCTGAAACAGTACTTCCACAAAACAGCAGGAGCAGCAAACAGAGTTCCACAGCCATGGCTAGCAGTATTCATAAAACTGGAGGTAGAGAGATTTTTCCCACCAAGTCTAGGAATCTTCAACACATTCACTTGGGGGTTAGGTTTCTAGCCAGGAAACACTGGTGTGCCCTCACACCTTTTATTCTTCAGGTATTCTTGCTTCAGAGGGGTACAAAAGCCTCTTGTGGAAAGGACTCAGGGCATCACCTCTGGCAAAAACAAAACAGAGCTCGTCAGGGTGTGTGCAAGAGAAAAGTAAAAAGTAAACTGTAATCTTCTGTGGAAACTGAACTGATCAGTAATTGTCAAAGCAAGCCAGAAAGGATAGAAAATAAAAAAAAAAATAAAATAAAATTGAGGTTTGTGTATAATAAAGTGTACTACAGACACTGTTGCTGAAAGAGAGGGAAAAAACAATTACACATAGTTCCAGGTCAGTGAGTTTTCATAAACAAGCAAAGCAGAACACTGGGACAGCTCCAAGGGAAACAAAACCAAAGGAATAATGTATGGATTGCACTTCTGACTAAGCACAATACGTCATGTCACAAAAGTTACACAATTTAATCAGCCACCTGGTGTTACCATAGTTGACAGCAATTACTACAAGTCACATCCTGTAGTTTCTTTAATCTCAACTTTTCAGTAAAACATTTCAGCTTTAATCTACAACCTTCCTGTTTACAGGACTTCACTTTCCTTCCCTGTCTATGGCCTAACAGATGTCACCTTTCTGATGTCTTACACAGTTAAGGTCACAGACTCCACCTCAAAGAAGAATTTAAGATGCCAGCTCCTCCTAATCATCCTCCAAGACTGAGGAAAGAAATTATTCATCACTGAAAAGCTAATAAAACCAAAAACTAAAAAAAAAATTCCCCCTTCTGACAGGCAGCAATGGGTGTCAGTAATTACTTTCTATTAATTCAAACCATCTCAAAGTAGTTCTTGGGAAATGGGAAAAGTCAACTCAACAATTTTTATTCATAGCTTGGGAAAGTTGAGCAGCTTTAAGATGACTTTGGATGCTTACACATCTGTTTAAGAAAGTTCTGAATCTACAAAATCACAGCAGTTTTATCAGCCACCATGTAAGAATTGTAAACAGAAACCCTCCTGGGTTTCCAACTAAACAACTACACCTTCATCTGCCTGGGATGAGGTCAGACTCCCTCACTTCAGCAGGAGCCATAGTGGCCTCTAGAGGAAACAGAAAAAAAAAAAAAAATTAAAAAAAATTAAAATCTGTCCCTTTTTGACTCTGGAAGTTACAGGTACATGATAAGCACCAACAACCACCACACTGACTGATCTTTGCTGATCTACCAGAGCACAACTGCTAGGGACATCTGGGAACCCACTGCACAAGCTGCCTTTGCTTTGCATATCAGCTTCTATACCTCTGTTGCTTTTTTTTTTTTTTTTTTTTTCAGCAGCCCTATCTACATGGAAATGTTTTTAATCTCCACTTTGAAGTCCAGACCATTCACCTGCAAGAATGACACCAATACTTGGAGTTCCAATATGCTTCCAAGTAAAAGACCTGCTGAAGACAAAAAGACTTAAAAATCTGTACATTTGAGACTTAAGATTCTCCTATGCTCTACAATCTCTAGTAAAACACAGGCCACCTTTCTGAAAACCAGTGTTGACTTGCAAAAAACCATCTTGCAGCCTTGTTTAGTAGTCCCTGCTGTGTTCACAGGATAGATCAAAATCAAGAAAATGATGGAATAAAGGAATCCAAGACCAGATCAAAGAACTAGAGACAGTTTTGTTTCTCTGAAGCCTGATTGAGTTAAGAAGAAAAAACATAAATCCATCTTCCCCCCTCTCATGGCTAGCAAAAACCAAGAAGAATGAACAGGTAATAATGCTATGAATAGCAGAATTATCCAAGCCTTATTCAAAAAGGCAATGTTAGAAACCACTCTGAAATATGATGCTCCATACAGAAGCTTAGGAGCTTAGAACACAAACCATGAATATTTTCCTACCTTTTTTTCCAAAAAAGAATGTTTTGTTCAATAATGAAGGGGTGGGAAAGGCCAACTCCAAAATATTTTTTTTCCTCCTTTATTTTTTCTTCAGACAAGTTTCCTTCAGCCTAGTGAGTATTTTTGGTGGAATTTTCTCTTATGCACCTATTTTTCTAGAGATGAATGTAGTAATGGTCAAAAACTGAAAATTGCTTAGGATGTAGTTAATTATCAGATCTACAAAAACTCTACAGGACAACATATCACAAGACCAAAACTAAGTAGAAAAAAAAAAAATTGTCTCGATGACAACAGCAAAGACTGTGCAAGTTTGATATGGTACAGTTCCCCTTGATTTTCTTAAAAAAATACTTTTCCTAAATAACGCTTAGTTTTTGTGGAGATTTTTCAAGTACAATTTAAACAATTCACTGTGTCTGGAAAAAAACTCACATGCGATGGCTGTGCCTTGATTCCAAGAGTTAAAGAATACAAAATTACAAAAAATACCAAAATATCTCATTGTACAAATAAGCAGATAAACCACTATGAAAATACCCTCCCCATCCAGGAAAATAATCACTGTGCTTGCTAGAAATGTAAATTCATATATTAACCAAGGCAGAATTTTCAGTTTTAAGACAAGGACACTACTGAAACTGAAAGGACACTACCTGGACTGCAGATACAAATGAGACACACACCAGCTTTCAATTCCAAAGTCCTACCTAAGTATCCAACTATATATAATTTTCAGTTAAGCTCCTATAAATCTCAGAATTTTTTATCAAAGCTGGTAGTTTTCTTGCAAATCAAAGAATCTGCAGAATTCTGACCACACTGTTCCCCTCCCTTTGCTGGCAAATACATCACAATAAACATTTTATGTATTATTAGCCAGTTCCCTCCAGGCTAGCTCCAAATCTTCCCTATACTTTTAAAAAGACTAATATATTTTTCCAGGTTACATTAATAATGGTCAGAAACTTGCAGAAACACTATGAAACCTGTAACTCGGGATACTTCTGAGCATTCAAAATGTATAAAGTTTTGTATACAGGTTTGGGCCAGGATAAAGTTTCTTGCAAGTAGCTGAAAGCAAAATTACAAGACAGAAAATTAACTTTATCCTGGCCCAAACCAGGAAATGAACCCACCTAAAATTTGGATGTAAAAAGCTCCCAGCAGTTGTTCTTAACTTGATATGGCAAAGAAACTTAGCTGGGAGCATATTAGTAGAAAATATGCCAGAGAAACAGCATGAAAAAGATTCTCCCCATTACACCTGTGATTGTGAGAACTGCACTAATGACACACGTACAAGTGACACATAGAAGAAGAATTACAATTCCTGGTACTCTTCATTGCAGCATGTGGCCATCTCATTTCCTCACAAACAGCATGGCCTCACTCCAGCCAGGGAGCTACAGCAGCTGCCAGCACAACTCTCCCCAAGTTCAAGTAAATAGTCAATGAAAAGAAGCTGTGTGAACCTCTGAAGTGCTTAAATGCATTAGCAAATAAATTATCCATTTCATTACTGTGTTTCAACTAAAACAAAACAAAAAAAAAAAAATCACAAACCTTCTTAAATACTTAATAAGATGTATATATATATATAAAACAATCAAAGAGTTTAATTTATTTCCTTTGTGGTTTACAAGTGTCCACCTTCAAAAGAGCAGTCCTTTTCCTATTTATTCTGCAGTTGTCACTAATATGGATTCAAACTAGAGGAGGGTACATTTAGACTGGAAGTTAGGAAAAAGTTCTTTCACCATGAGACACTGGCACAGGTTGCCCAGAGAGGGGGTGGAAGCCCCATCCATCCCTGGAAGTTTTTAAGGCCAGGCTGGACAAGGCTCTGAGCAACCTGATCTGTGGGAAGTGTCCCTGCCTATAGCAAGGGGGTTGGCATTAGATGATCTTAAAGGTCCCTTCCAACCCTGGAAATTCAGTGATTCTAATTCTATGATTCTAATAAGTAGAAGTCACTGAACATAATTCCTGGGGTTTTCAAGCACTCCCTGTGGAGAACACCATCACCCTTTTAGTATGCTGCAGTATTATCACTTCACCAATACACCATATTATATTTTAAATAATTTTCCCAAACTAATTAAGCTTCAGCAACTTCAAGTTTAGGAGGAGGAGAAGAGACAGGGCGAGAGATGCAGAAATTGAGCAACTGCTCCCATGAGGCATCGACCCCAAAGAGCAGAGCTCAGAACCAGCATGATGCCCAGCTCTTTTTTTCAACAGAACTGGTCGAAAAAACCCTTTAACTCCTCTTTAACACTGCAATGTATGCAAATACAAGGCTGCAGTGCAGTGATGCAATGATGATTAACCCTGTGAACTGAAATTTAATCAACCAGAGGCTAGACTGCTGAAACTCAATGTGGTTGTCTGCTGGCAGTGAACCACAATGGGATGGTGGAAGATGCAGTTGTCCAGGGGAAACCCACACAAAGGATCTGGCTATGCTTGTTAAAAATAATGATGATTTGAAAATCCAAGTCCACAATCCTCTTTGGTGAGGTTGCTCCAATGAGAGGAAGGCCAGACAGCTGAAATGCATCTAAATAGCCATAAATCAGATAGTTACAGGTAGACTACAACTCCAAATATTTATTAAAAAAAACCAACACATGAACAACACCTTCCCATTCAAGAAATAGAAAACTAAGACAGATGCTGGCAAGTTAAAAAAAGTACAGATTGCCATTGCAAAAATCTGTCCTAAACCTACCAACAATTATAACCTGTTGCCACAGGAGGAACAGAAGCAAAAACAACTAGTAAGCACTAGAGACTGCAAAAAGGGAATCTGGCAGCATTGACAAAAACTCAACACATGGAATCTTCCACCCCAGGTAACCTCAGGATAGATCTAATATGCTTGCTACATGCTCAAAATGACTAAGTGCTCAAGTCATTAAAAGTGCATATTCAGAACCCAGGCTGGCTTTAAGCAGCTCCTTAAGAATTTGAAAAATAAATAAATAAGCAACACCAAAGAACCCTGGTGTTTTACAAGGCACCGCAGTTTGCAAACAACAGACCTGTAAAAATTAACTCCAAGTGAGATTATCTTCCCCAAATGATGGGGAAGCCTGATTTTTAGCCGACATCTTACATGCTTGGAAGAAATATAATTTGATTTTAAGTGGTGCATTTACCCAGGTAGTCAGAGAGCATTCCCTTGTGACTGTGATGCTGAAAAGGGAAAATGTTAAAGCCAACTCAGAAAGAGGCTAAACCTGAACTGATGAAGGCAAATGTGAGCAGAGGACATGTCCCAATCCCAACACACCGGGATGACAGACCCTGCGTGCTGCCAGCTTTCCCTCACCCTCTTTCCAGTTCCCAAAAGTGTGGAGCAGCTGAAGAAAGTCCCAAAATGGGTCGGTATTCCAGCAGAGGCAGAGCTGCGGTACTCCTGCTACTCTGCAGTCTGCAGATCAAGGACGAAAAGCACCGTGAGCTCCACATGTCCGTGCAGCAGGGGAGGCACAGCCCATCTTTACCACCCACCACCTGCCCCCTTCTCCCCTCCTTCCAGGCGAAATCCTCAGCTGACGAAAAAAAAACCAAAAAAACCAAAAAACCCAAAAATCTGACCAGCCGGGGTGGGCTGCGGCGATTTACCCAGGTAGAGACGGAACCACCGGTACCACCGCCTCAAGCAACTCCTCTGAGGCGGCTTTCTGCCGTGCTCAGAGGGAACTCCCAGAGAAAGCGGACGGGCCGGACCGGACCGAACCGGGCCGCTCACACCCAGGGTTTCACCGCATTGCCAAGGCAAGGCTTTGTCTCTCAGGACTATTCCGAGGCCAGCGCGGTGTCCCCGACCCTCTCAGCTCCCTCACCTCACCCCACCCCGGGCAGGTGCCCTTAGCGGGTGTCCTTATCGCTTCCCCTTCTCCTCAGAGATCACCGGGGCTCTCCCGGCCTCGCTCCCCTCTCTTCAGTCGCCAGACTCGCAGCCGTCCCCCGACCCCTTTCTCCTCGGCCGACCCTTTTCTCCTCGGCCGTCCCCTCCAAGCACAACCAACCCCTCCACGGAGAAAAATCCGCTTCACTCCCCGCGGCCGAGCCCCCTGCCCCTTCTCTCTCCTCAGCGGGCGGATCCGCCCTCGCTCCCCGCGGACGGGCACACACCGCCCCGCCGTGCCGCAGACCCTTTCCCCCCGGCTAAAATCCCTCCCTCCCGCACAGCCCTTTACCTTCAAACCCACTTTCTCGGTTCCCTTCAGCACAGACCAGCCCGGCGCCGGTCCCTTTGCTTTCACTTCACCCCACACTCTCAGGGCCGGGGCTCCCTCCCTCAACAGCGTCCATCCCGCTGCTCCCACAGGTCTCTCTCCCAGCCGCCACTGAACATCCCCACACACACACACGCTTTCCCACCCCCACGCCGGGATCCCCACCGACAGCTCCGCTCCCTCGACGGCCGCTCACCCGGCCCCCCTCGCCCAGCACCACCTCTCCTCCGGCGGGGAATGGACCCTCCTCCCCGGCTGCCGCACTCTCCCGGTCAGGACCTTCTGCCGCCCGCAGCCGGGGAAGGATGGGGAACCCCACCCCCACCTGCTGCCTCCCGGGAAGGAAGGGGGGAGAGGGGGGTGTTGGAGGGGGTGGTGAAGAAGCGCTGCCCCCGGGACCCCTCCTCACTTACCCCCCACCCCGTAGTACTCACCGGCGAAGTGGGGGAACCGAGCCGGAGGCACCGGGGCACGGTACCGCCTGAGAACGCTGCGGTGGTGCTCCCGGTACCGCCCGCGCATGGATTATGGAAGGCGGGCTCTGCCCCGGGCCGATGCGGGACCACCCCGGCAGGCTGCGGGTGGAGGGGGGGAGGAAGAGGAGGAGCGTGAGGGGTTTAACCCCGGAGGGACCCGGCAGGCGAGAGGGAGATGGGAAGAAGCTTCGTGTCCTGACTACTTAAACTTGGTCGAGAGGGTCAGGCTGGACTTAGAGCCCTGCGGCATGGCGGGTGGGAGTACAGGGCGAGGGGTGAGGGTCCAGGGCGAGGGGTGAGGGGGGTACAGGGCGAGGGGTGAGGGTACAGGGCAAGGGGCGAGGGCACAGGGCAAGGGGCGAGGGCACAGGGCGATGGGTGAGGGGGGTCCAGGGCGATGGGTGAGGGGACAGGGCGATGGGTGAGGGGGGTACAGGGCGAGGGGTGAGGAGGGGACAGGGCGAGGGGTGAGGGGGGCACAGGGCGATGGGTGAGGGTACAGGGCAAGGGGCGAGGGCACAGGGCGATGGGTGAGGGGGGTCCAGGGCGATGGGTGAGGGTACAGGGCAAGGGGCGAGGGCACAGGGCGATGGGTGAGGGGGGTCCAGGGCGATGGGTGAGGGGACAGGGCGATGGGTGAGGGGACAGGGCGAGGGGTGAGGGGACAGGGCGATGGGTGAGGGGGGCACAGGGCGATGGGTGAGGGCACAGGGCGATGGGTGAGGGGGGTACAGGGCAAGGGGTGAGGGGACAGGGCGATGGGTGAGGGGACAGGGCGATGGGTGAGGGGACAGGGCGAGGGGTGAGGGGACAGGGCGATGGGTGAGGGGGGTACAGGGCGATGGGTGAGGGGACAGGGCGATGGGTGAGGGGGGTACAGGGCGATGGGTGAGGGGACAGGGCGAGGGGTGAGGGGGGTACAGGGCGATGGGTGAGGGGACAGGGCGATGGGTGAGGGGGGTACAGGGCGATGGGTGAGGGGACAGGGCGATGGGTGAGGGGGGTACAGGGCGATGGGAGAGGGCACAGGGCGATGGGTGAGGGGACAGGGCAAGGGATGAGGGGACAGGGCGATGGGTGAGGGGACAGGGCGATGGGTGAGGGGGGTACAGGGCGATGGGTGAGGGGACAGGGCGATGGGTGAGGGGGGTACAGGGCGATGGGTGAGGGGACAGGGCGATGGGTGAGGGGGGTACAGGGCGATGGGTGAGGGGACAGGGCGATGGGTGAGGGGGGCACAGGGCGATGGGTGAGGGCACAGGGCGATGGGTGAGGGGACAGGGCAAGGGATGAGGGGACAGGGCGATGGGTGAGGGGACAGGGCGATGGTTGACCTGTTGCTGCCCGGCTCGGACAGGCTCCGAGGGGGGGGACGTGGCCCTCGGCCGGGAAGGTGCCCCGGGATGAAGAGCCAAGGCAGACACAGCCTGCCCGACCGTGCCATCGCTCCTCTAAGAGATTTCTCTCCTAGGGCTTGCTCTAGGCGGGTTTGCTTTTCCCTTCAAGGTGATTTACCCCCTTAGCTGTCGGAAGAAGATTTTTGTTTATCTTTCCCGAGGTGCCCGTACTTCTTCATGAGGATATAATTTCTTTTAGGATTGGTATCTGTGTTTTTAAGCGTTTTTTTTTTTTTTCTGACGGCCGGTGTTAATTTTTCCTGCAAGTTGCAGGACATTAACATGCACTTTCAGAAGCTCCTACGCTTTCTTCCTTCTGCCCTTTGTGATTTTTATTTGCAGCTTTGATATTTTAATGTTTCCTAATTCCACTATTGAAAGACAAACTTCTTGGCTTTCTTACTAGATCTTTCATGATTCAACATCACAGATCAAGGCAAAGCAAGAATTTGAGCTGGAGATCCAAGGTCATGCTCATTCCTTGGAGATCCTTAAGACACTGATGAAGAAGTCTCCCTCCTGGCTTTCTGCATTGGTAGGCAGAAAGAAAGGCTCTTGACCTAGTTTTTGTTATATCTCTTATATATGTGTATATATATATGTAATATATGTTATATATAATATTCATTAAAAACTATAAGTATATATGTAAGTCTGTATATCTGTATGGTTGATATATACATATATACCCCAGGCCAAAAAAGGTCAATGCTGTCGTTTTGGGGAAAACACAATATCTTGACAAAAGGACAAGTGAGTTACCTGATAGTTCACAAACCCAAAAAGTACAGCTCCTGTCTTAAGCTTTAGATTAAAAAAATAAATACAAGAGACTATTCCTTTCAAATAATGGGCTGCGAGGGTCCAACACTATTAATCTGATGATCTGGTGGGTTTGTTTCCTCTGCTCCTGGACAGTGTTAAAACAGAAAGGTCAAATCTCATTGCTATCTGGCTGATTTTAAACTGCAAGGTGAAGCCATGTGGCTAGGGTGATAAATAACCACAAGGGTGAAATAGTCTGTAAGAACTTGAAGAGAATATGGAAATGGGAAAGAGAATGGAATTGAAGTTAAAGAAATGTAGCCTTGCTAGATTTTCTTTTGGATTACTAGTTATTATAAGTTGTAGGTTTATAGTCAGT
The DNA here is from genome assembly GCA_023637945.1 of Phaethornis superciliosus. Taxonomy (NCBI): domain Eukaryota; kingdom Metazoa; phylum Chordata; class Aves; order Apodiformes; family Trochilidae; genus Phaethornis; species Phaethornis superciliosus. The sequence continues at coordinate 6,351,288 of JAJQWJ010000005.1, forward strand.
TGGTGGACTGCCATGGACTTCTAGGAGAGAAATGTGTGTAGTTTGCATAAACAAGGACATGCAACTGGAGTTACAGGGAAAAGATACTATCTTTCACAGAGAAATTGAGAATAAATCAAGACCTATGCTATTATGGAGGCATTTTTTCAGGAGATTGGGCAAACACCTATTTTCTGATTAGTAATATCCATGTTTAATAGTTTTTCTGGTTTTTTTATAGATGGTGCCATCAGTATAAGAGACCTGAAGCTTTCCAGTCACATTTGAGTTTCTTTGTAGTATTGGCATGCAGCCTGAGACAAGGAGTTTGCCTAAGGTCTCTGGAAGTGACTGAATTAAGATAATTTGTATCATATTAGATACTAAAAGCATGTTCCCTGAGTAGTACCTACTTAAAATATCAGAGCTTGTCATTGAGATGGTAAGTGGAAGCATGACCTCTTTAGCTGCTTCCCTTTATGTAGCTGGCAACCCCAAGTGTATGTTTGACCTGAAAGTGCTTTAAGCAGCTGCTGACCTTTCCTGGATGTTTCTTCTTCACTAACTGCATGTCAGGTAGAGGCAGACAACTGTAAAGTGGGAAGGAAATAGTTGCAGCCCATTCCTTTCCTCCTTTTTCTCCCTGCCACCCAAACCCCAGCTGTGTCTGGGCTTGCTTCGCTGCACACTTAACCTCAAGACATTTGGCTGTGGGCACTGTGCTGGTGTGTGGTTTGCCTGCCTGGTGTAAAACAATCACACTAGAGAAGCAGAACATGTAAAACCTGTGTGGGATCTCAGCAGGATCAGAGAGCATCAAAAAAATTTTACCCTCCAGGGGCTGCACCATCTTTGGTCCTTTGTACCTTAAGGTGAGGAGGCTAAAATTAATGTAGAGTCCTTCCAGCTACGTTCTTTGTGGCCAAAACTTTTAAGGGATCTCAGCACTAGGAGCTGAGGTCACCTTCTTGAGACAGCTGAGCCCTAATTGCTCACATCAGTGAGGAAGAGGTCTTTCAAACCATGGCACAGTAAGTGCTAAGGCCTTTGAAAAACTGTACCCAAAACAGGAACAGCTGGACGAAAAAAAAAAAACCTGGCCCATACACTGTGGTGAGCATTTGAAAATCTGGCTGCATTTCAATCATCTCTGTTATCTCAGAGGAAAATCCTCAGCTAACAGGAAGATACATGAGATTTAGAGCATAACTGTAATGGTTGTGTCTTGTAATCGATTAAAGGTCTATTAGATAAATAGCCTTTTTCATTAGTTGGAGTTAAGCTAGGCAAAGTATTGCCTGAAGAGACCTAAAATCGTTTCTCCAACCTTTCTACCTCCTAAAAAGAAAAAGGTCAAAGTAAAAAGCCATCAACCAACCTCTTATATGTGTTTAGTGTTCCTCTGCCTGTTCCCTGAGTGTTTTCAGGGAGAGAAGGGTGCACAGAAATGGGGGATTGGAGCAGCATGCCTTCCCTGCACCAGCACTATGGAAAAAAGTGATTTACATCCTTTGCCAAGGACACACCAAAGAAGGAATTCTGCCAACACCTCAAACTCCAACCAGTTTTATCTGTCCCTCTTGTCAGCTCTCCCCTTTAGCCTGATGCCTGCCTATTTTGCTCAGCTTTCTGTAGGTTATTATCTCTGGGTTATTCCCTGCCCACTGTGCACCCTGCCTAGCTCTGCCCTCCCTCCTGCCTCCCCTTTGGGTCTGTATTAGCCCTTCAGATCCTGCCAACACACCCAATTAGTTAATTACTGCTTCCCCACCACCTACCTGCACACCCCATGCCCTCCTTCTGCTCAGCTCCCCCTCCTCACTGTTTCTCCCCTCCCTGACATCCACAGCTGCATCCCTCCTCATCCTTAATTCTCCCAGAGGACATGAAGCTTAAGGGATTATGGGCTGTGTGAGTTCATAACCTGAACTCTCAAGCTGTGAACTCTTCCAGGCTGGAGCCAAGCTAGCCCAGGCTCTGGAAGAGCAGGGAACTGGGGTTGTAGCAGGCAGGAAGAACGTGTTGCTTTATTAGACACAAAACACATAAAGTGTTAAAGAATTATTAGGGTCCATAGAAACGGTGGGAAACAGCTCTATAGCCTGACATGTATTTGCTTAATTTTTTACTCCTGAGGGAAAATAGGAAAAAGAAATGGACACTCTTACTGTCCTTCATTCTCAAACTTAGAAAACAGCATGACACTTGGTTGCAGTCCTTTGATTCATGGCAGTTTAGGGTATGATTTCAGTGAGGATTGCTTTCATTTGAATGGAAGATTTATCCTGCTGTATATCACTTTAGGATGCCTTCAGAGGGCTGATGATTTGTTAACTACACATGTCTTGCCATTACACTCTGCCCCCTTCTTGTGACTCTGTGACAACTCGTGAAGGAACTTAAAAAATATATTCATCTGAGGCAACCATTGCTAGTTGCTATAACAGATTTCAGAGCTATACAAAGACACAAAATGACAGGGATTCCATGATGCATGTTCCCTGAGCCTGTAGCTTCTTTTATGAGCTCCCCCACCCAGTTTTTCCATCATCTTTGTGTTTTATTTCTGCATGCAAGCTTTTATTCTTGACATCCTGATAAGTTACCACATCAGGAATGCTTGAAATAAAAATGGGAAAGCCACATCTCTCTTTGACACTGGAACAAAGCTACCACCCCAGATTTTGGTTCTAGATTTTGGTACTTCTCTGGTGACAAAGAGGGACTGGACAGCAATTCCAATATTCTCTCTCTGTGAGAAATTTAAGTAAAGAGCCATCTGATAGAGGACATAACCACATCACCAAGGAGATTTTAATTTGTTAAAAAGCAAATTTTGGCCTTAAATCAATGCTTTCAAGGTAGGTCCTGAAAACCTCCTGCACAAGTGTAATTTCATCTAACAAGAAATTATTCTAAATAAGCATGCTAGTGTTTACCAACTTGCACACACAGGTCTGGTGTCTTTCCCCTCAGAGATGAGGGTAGAGCTGAGGGACATGTTTGTTCTCAGTGACTGGTAATTTCTTGTTTGTGAGCAGTTAATTGCTGATTACCACTATGGATATTTTCTGGGAACTAGTGGAGGCTTGTAAGGGCTTCAGCCAGGCTGGGGCCCACAGGTAGAGTCACAAAGCTGAGTCCTGGCTAACAAAAAGCTGCCTGTGCACATGGTGCAAGTGGCCACCAGCTATACTGGGTTGTGAGCCCCTGGCCCAGGTTGCCCAGGGAAGCTGTGGCTGCCCCATCCCTGGCAGTGTCCAAGTCCAGGTTGGATGGGGCTTGGAGCAACCTGGGCTGGTGGGAGGTGTCCCTGCCCCTGCAGGGGGGGTTGGGTCTAGGTGATCTTTAAGGTCCTTCCAACAAAAACCATTGTATAATTCTATGACTAATCAATGCGTTTATTTATTTATTTTGAAAGCTAGCACCTGATCTGGACTTTCTGGACAGAGGCAAGGGAGGCTGTACCACCAGTTTACACAAACTATTCATCTAGTGAGAGTATCTGTATGCCAGCATGAGCAAAACACTACAGAAATATTGATCAGCCAAACCAAGAACACTCATAAGAGCTAACAGAAGCAAAAATTCATTGATTTCGATAAGTCATTTGTCAGGAAAAAAGGGATCATTTTTCTTCTTTGTTTGTGACCCTGTGATAAGCAAAAGTCCCCTTATCACAGGATAACTCTCCCATGCTTCCCACAAAATGTAATCCTACCTTAGGAGCTTAGCTGCTGCAGTGACCTTCTTTTGTCTGCTTGCTCTGGAGTAAATTCTGTCTGACGTGAGTAAAGCAGATTGGAAGAAGGTTACTTTTATTTTCATTATAAAATAATTTGTAGCACAACAAACTACAGGAGAGGAAGGCATCCGTTCATTATGTTTTCAGGGAGAATGACACCACCACCTACAACATCTTGCAGGAACCACATAAAGAACACAGATTGCAGGATTAACCTGACAGGGCCCCTGTGCTCCAGTTTCTGTTATTAACTTCACACCCAGTGCAAGTCTCCTCAAGTGAACTCCTTGAGGTAGAATGATTTATCTTACACTGACTTACACTCAGCTGAAAATTTATTATAGGGGTAGGCAGAGGCCTGGGTTCTATACACCCTTCATAGAGATGTGCAGGGTAGCTGATACCTAAGTGTGTTACAGAGGTGGTAGAGAAGAATTTTTATTGTTACCTTCTCCAGGCTTCTGGTCTAAGCCAGGAACTTTTCCCTCTCCTCAGGTTAAATTGAACACTTGAAAAAAACCAAAAACAAACAAACCACTTCTGTGCCTCCCCATCCCAAACCCCCACAGTTCCACAGGATGGTTGGGACAGCAACTGTTGTCAGGCAAACCAGAAATGCAGCTTCTCCCCTTCTGCCACCCCACAGGTTTGGCACCAAAATGTTCATTAGGGATGAAGAGAAGACTTCGGCTCTGATGAAAACGGGCTCTCAGCAAATTGGCACTTTAACCTTTGTAATATACTGGTTTTCTCTTTTTTCTTCTTTGGTCAAGGAAGATGTTTTCAGAATTTTATGGAAGAGACTGAACTTTTTTTCCCCTAATGTTCTCGTTAACTTCTTTTCTGTGTTCTACTTCCCTGCTGATTAAAGTGTGAAAGAAAAAGAAAGGGAAAAGTATTTCTAATGTTGGAGCATGCGAGACATAAAAGAGAAGCTGACCTTTAACTCTGCTCCTTCAGCTTTTTGTACATCAGAATGTCAAATGGTTTTCTGCATTGGAAGTATTTCATAGCAACAGCAAGCATTTGAGAACAAGGATACTTTTATACTGGCTGAGGACACCTGAGGTTTGTTGCTTTAAATTTAAACCATAGTCTTTAAAATCTAGGCTGAGTAAGAGGTAGCACAGAGCTCTGTTTGTGCAGGCAGCAAAGAATCAGCCTCATGCTCTGTGTGCCTCTGGGTTCTGCAGCTTCCTTCCCTCTATGCTTGAGTACCACAGGGCTGCATCCACCTTATGATGCTGGTTTGCTCTTTGCTCAGGTTTCCTGTCTGCTGATTCAGATGTAGTCACCAGACTGGCACAGTTCAAGGGATGGTGAATCCTGGGATGGGGGTCGTTCACCTGAGCACATCCCCTGGTTCTGCACTCTTTGGCCTGGGGATGGAGGCTGACCCAGGCACAGAGAACAGATGCATTGCACAAGTAATTTGGGCAAAACAAAGCCCAGCTTCCATCCTTGTACTTACTCATCACCTGCTCTCAGCAAAGGGACTGCAGCAAGTCATGCTCTCTGTGTTCTGCTCTGTGTCCAGTGAAGGAAAGAATGATCAAGTGTTGTTTCATAAACTCTTGATTCACTGGGTTAGGTTTTTTCATGTCAGGGAGGACTGTTCTGATTGCTGTGCATGTAATTCATACACACAACATGCAAGCAGCCATGAAGGCTCACAAACCAGTTTCAGTATCAAGCTCATCAGGCACAGCAGGCTTCTTGAGAGAGGTACCTTGATTTCAGGTGACAGTAGATTTTTGTTGGATTGTGAACTTTGAATGTCTCTCTTCTCTGATTATTAAAGATTAAAATTTTAGCCTTCACTTGAGTTGCCTAGTTTCAGATTCCAGTTTGTTTTCTACTCTTTCTGGCAGCCTCATAATAGTGCTGAACAATGCTGAGGTTCCACATTACCAAGCAGTAACAAAGAATTAGGAGTGGTACCACTCAGTGGTGGTCCTGATCTTCAAATATACCTTGTCCTGGTTTGAGCAACCACAACTTAGTTTAGCTCTGTTTGGTGCCACAAGTCAAAGCTGTTATGTTAGTGTAGCATCATTCACTATGAGAATATCACAAAGTAAATCTTCCATGTTTTCTCTCCTTTTTTCTAAACTAAACATTAGAAAACAACCGTGTTAGAGAAAGTTTTTAACACCCACCAGCACTGGTGTTGCCTGGACACTTCATTAAAATAGTGCCTGTGATTAAATGGTGCTGGCTTTCCCTGCCATCAAGCATGGTTCCAGCCATACAGTGTAGAAAAGGAGGTTCTTTGCTTGGAAAAAGCAATGTCCCAAAGTGCACATGGGCACTAAAAGATGGGGGGGTTGGTGCCAGTCCAAGTAGAAGGCAGCAATATTCTCTCAGCAAATAAAGCCTGCAAATCCCCCCCCACAGCTGCTCAGGTAGGAAAGGTCTTTTGACAAATCTGGAAGCCATTGTTTGTTACTCCAGTGCTTAATCTATAAATCAGAACCTGACTCATATTGTGGCAGTCTTTCTGCTCTTGCATTCTCTGTGCATTGAATTACAGACATTTGAAGAGCTGGAAGTCTAATAGACCTCAGACTCCTGTTCCCTCTCCTCTCACTAAATGGACACTTCGTTTAATTCCTCTACATTTCATCCTGCTTATCTGAAGAGGCATTTTCCAAATGACCTTACAGGACTATCAAGGGCAGCTACCTGCCAGGCAGATTTTCCCCACAAACGTAGGACTTTATGTTTGGTTTTTTGTTGTTGTTGCATTAAAGTCCAAATGTTAGCAATTTTCACTGTATTTTGGTAAAGCTCTCTCAAGGCTACCTGACCTGTTTCTGTTGCATCTTGTACATACTAGCATTTGCCTTATTTAAGCCTTATACTGCTTAAATATTTGCTTTCACAGGAGTATTTACCCTCTGCTATTTGTACTACAGAAAAGAAATAAATACCCAAATCATGATTCAGGTTTAGAAGCAATCATCATATAAAAATTAATCCACAGTACACTGCAGTAAAACATCCTAGTTGATGTATTCTGTATGAGCTTTCTGAGAGCTGACACAGTACAGGTGTGCAATTAAAAATTGCCTATTAGATGATGTATTTAAAGCTTTCATTAGCAGCTGTTTCATATTACCAAACATGCACATTGCAGTGGTTTTGTAATTGTATTTAAGTAGCTTGCAGGATATCTCTAAACATAAAACAAAACCCAGCAAACCATTTTCTAAAAGCATGCATAATTCCACCCAAGAGTTGCCAAAGCAGGAGTAGAGAGATCACATGAAAAACATTTGCTTCCTGTATGAAAATTTTGTGAAAACTTATGAAAATTCCCAGAAAGTCTAGAAAGCAAAGTCTGCCCTGGGATGGGAGTTCAGTTTACATTGAACTCAACAAAAGGAGATATATGTGTGTATCTGTCAGCCAAATCTGAATTCTGGTATACTTCACATGTTATTAGTTTGTACTAAGTGACATAGCATACCACATACACTTGAAAAATCCTTCTAGTGGAATTTCCACCCTAAGTTTGTGTATATTATAACTAGTCCAATATTTATTTTCTGCAGTCACTTTGTAACATCTGAAAGACAGTATGTTAAATATCTTGTCTTTTGATTTTGACCGAGAAGACCAATTTCTTCTTTAATATCGAAGTTCTTCTGTGATGGAGGAGGGGGGATAGTATTTTTATGATTGGATGCTTAAAGATTTTAAGTACACATTTATCACTGATTTTAGAGAGGAGGCAAAAATAACCTGAGATGTTTTTGCTGCTGAAACAGGATTTGCAGTGCTACCAGGGACTGCTGTTCTATTTGTGAGCTGAGATTACTCTCGGTGCAATGGCTCAGCTCCCTGAGGTTCTCCAAATTCCAGTTGTGCCTTTGCCAGATTCACAATAGTCTCCCATTTGTTATATCACTAAGAAGAAAGGAAAAAAAAAAAAAGGAGAAGCATCTGTAATGCTGAAATAAAAAGCATCTGTGTGCTGAGGAGGATAGAGGATCATATACCACTTAACCTGGGTTTCCCCAGGTTTGGAACAAAAGACTGGGGGACGGAGATTATGAAGCTAAAACCTATCCCTATGGATCTGTCTGTCCCTCTCTCTCCCACACCTTGAGAAAAACACTGTCCTTGCTGCACTTTACTGGTTGGCAAAATGATTATACTAAATCCTGCCTTTTTCATGGATTTCTGTCAACATACATTTTGGAAGGGCCTCTGGAGCCCGGTTTGAAGAGCACTGTACAGTGTCTTGGGAAATCAGACAGATGTGTGTCATGTCTAGAAATTATTTGTCTGTTAAATGAGATCATAATTGGTTAAATTGCTGGGCAATTAAGGAATTTTTACTCTTCTTATTATGATAAACAGGATTTTCATTGCAAACAGTTCTCATCTTTCTAAATCAGTTCCAGGAAACCCTATAATGTCAGTCACTATTAGCATTTGGAATAGCATTAAGAGCTTTATACGAGCTCATATTAATCTGTCTAGGTTAACCTTTGTATCCAGGCTGCCTCAGTTGCTGTGTTTCAAATCTGCAGAGTGTCAGTTCTTCTCGATGGGCAGGAAGAGGTTTAGCACAGATTTAACAGAGCTTTGATCCTGGTATGCAGTAATTTTGAACTTATTTGTGGCCAAAAAAAAAATTCTCTGGAGCACTTCTATTCAATCATCGAATCATAAAATAATTTTGCTTGGAAAACACCTTTAAGATCATCAGGTCCTACCATTGTACTCTTATCAACTGAGTTGCTTCACCAGTAGGAGCAAACTTTGAACTTCTGTCTCTCATTCTAGAAGCTGCTGCAAAGACCAGATGAATATTCAGGTAGATAGGTGTCAGGAATATGGCATTTCGTTTGGGCACTGGATCTCAGAACTTCAGAAATACCATGCAGGCATTGAAACAGAGGAGGAAGGGTCCTCAGTTCCATCTCCCAGCTGCAAAGTCTGCCCAGAGCATCCCGAGGCACTTGGCCAGCCTGCACTCCAGCACCTCCCATGAAGGCAGAATCACCAGGTCCTCAGGCCGTCTGCTCCAGGGCTTAATTATGCTCATAATGAGAAAGTTTTCCTAATACCTAACCTAAATATTCTTCACTGCAAATTAAGTTAATTTCTGTTCATTCTACCCTCAGTGGATATGGAGAGTAATTGATTGTCGTGGGTTTTATAACACTGTTCAAAATACTGGAACATGTTACCATATCCTTGCCCTGGTCTTCTGTTTCCTGGATAAAAACCCAGTTCCTTTAAAGCTATCCTAAGTGTCATGTTTTCCTTTCTGTCTTGTGACTTCTCTCCAATTTGTCCTTTAGAACATGTGGTTCCCCTGTGTAAACACATAACTGCAGCTGAGGGCCCCCTTCTTGAGGAAAGCAACCTACTGATGTCTCATACCATACATAGAATTCTCTTCTTCATGCACTGCTGACTCTGTCTTTTTGGTAAGAGCATCCCAACCTTGGTGCATAGTCAGTGTGTTTGTTGGTCCTCCCAATAGCCAGAATCTCCTATGCACCCAGTCAAGTATTTCCTGGGGCTTTTCTGTGTGCTTAATTTTTTTTTTCCTTCTTTTTGACTTTGCTTTCTTTACTTTCATGTATTTGATTTAGGACTTTACCAGTTTATAAAGTTCACTGTGAATAATTCTGTCTCCAAAATGCTTGCTGTGTCCCTCAAATAGGCTTTTGCTGCACATTTTAGAAGAACATCCTGCACTCCCTCACCTGAATAGGCCAACAGACTATTGGAAAGCTCCCCAAAAACCCTGGTTGAAGTGCCTTCAGTGGCTGTCACTGAACTATTGATATCTAACTGCCCTGTAGTGAAAAGATTGACATGTCATCAGTTTTCTCCATTTAGGGTTAAGTATGATTTTGTGGTACTAGCACAAAACTAGGAGTCAGAGAGTTTTGATTTTTGTGTTGTTGTTGCTGTTAATTTTGTCCCCAACTTTTAATACACATGGTGGAAAGCTATTATAACCTCTCTTTTCTTTGATTTCTTTGTCTGTAAAAGAGAAATGAAGGTTCTATTGGAGTGCAGGGTATAAATGGTTGTGTATTTGGCCTTCTCATCACTCATGCCAGGTGAAACTCTCACTGCTGAAGCCAGGGAATCTGTAGGACTTTCACTCTTGGACTCAGAACCCAGGTCTGTACCATCTTGTGGTCTCATCTGGACCCATTGCTTCAATTTCCTTTTCTAGTGCTGGGCAGCAGGACATGGTTTTATGGTTGGCTGGCACCAGCTCTGTGTGAAACAGGGCTGGAAACAAATTGTAATTACAGTTTTCTGTGGGTACCTGGCAGCACCTTTTTCACTGTTAAACCAGTGGGAATAGGGTGTGGGATGGACCCATGTCAATGGCTGTGGCTACATGGTTTTAATTCATACCAATATAGTTGACTTATTTCCTTTCTGGTTTTCAGCATCCTGGCAAGGATTCATGCCAGGCTTTTGAAGCTTATTTGCAGCAGAAGATTATAACAACGCAACAGCTTGAAGCTACAGTAAGATTTGGGATCGCAGGGGTAAACAAACTTATTCCAAATAAAAATGCTTTGAAATACCTGCACAGTGCTGTGAGCATCACCAGGAAACCCCCTGAGGTGGCTGAGCCCAGGGCCCATCCTGCAGCACAGGGAAGGGGAAATTCTGCTGGACCAGGGGCTTGCAATTTGGCTCCAAAGGGGTTCCCAGGGTCCATTCCAGCCTGCCAGACCTTGCCTGGCCTCTTCCCACTCTGTTGCACCAGACTGGCTATGATGTTGAGCCTTTGAGGAGAAAAGAAGAAATGTAGATAATCCTGGAGGGATGGTGGGGAAAAAAAAAAAAATGTTGGTGTTTATGAAGAGCTGCCTGCTTGCTATTTAAACATGCAGGGAGACTTCTGATAAATATTTAAGCAGCACCAATTTATTTAGTGCTGTACATGTTTAACAAGATGAATACTAAAGAGGCTAAATAGATTAAGATTTCTGAAATGATTGGGCCACATGTGTCTTTTTACTTCAGGCCTCTGCATAGCAAGGATGTTTGTTTCCACCAGTGTAACTGTCTCTTAATACATTAATAAATCCTGAGCTTTGAAACCCCAGCAAATATATCCTGCACCAAGGTAGCCATGCTGAAGGAAGCAGTATTTTGTGCCACTGCAATGAATCCATGGGGTGTCTGTACCAACAAAACATCTTCAGATCAGATCAGGCTGCAGATCCTGCTCCTCTGCTCTGGCTGTCACCTTGAACATCTTTATCCTCACCTTGAAAGGTTTTAATGTTTAATATCACCCTTGCACACATGCACACTAATCTCAGCCAACTCACAAGTAAATTTTTGTGTCTGTACATGAAAGATGTGATCCCTGTGTGTTTCTGCCTCAGTCACATGTGATGGGGAATAAGTTTGAGTGTGAAAGATTAGCTTGAGTACTTTATATGACATATAAAGCCCCTGTCAATCTCACTTGATTAGTTCTCCTGTCCTGACCCTAATACTGAGGTAAAAACATTTAATGGCCTGTACTAAATTAAGTAACACCAGACTGTGACTCAAGTATGCATGACTAAATCTAGTTTAGTGGTTCTTATGCTTGAAGTGTGTCACCAAGCTCCCCCCAGAAGAGACTGGCTTAGGTAAACACAGCATGGGACCAGCTTGCAAAGGAAGAATTGCTTTAGAATACTTGTTTGTATTAGTCATAACCATGCGAGAGCCCTCTGGCAGTGATGAGCTTTTGTTTCAGGTAGCAGAATCCCCATGAAAAATGAACTGACAGCATTGCCATCAGTGAGAGCTTTTTATTTCTCTTGTATTTTGACTGAGAGAAAACCTGCAGCCCTCATGGCCATCGACATCAGGGCACAAAACTCCACATCCACATGAGCAGCTTTTTTGTGGTCTTGTTTGCTCTCCCTGCAACACCTGAGAAACTCATCTGGGATCTGAGCATGTGGTCAGAAATGCAGCTGCAAGCTCAGGGGTCAGGATGGGACAAGGCTTCTTGATGGAGGCTGAACTTCTGCTTCTTCCCTATGAACATCTCTCTGACCCAAGGGCTGAGCACAGCTGAAACCCTCACCACCAGCTGCAGTTCCCCTGCCTTTAGGCAAATTAAAAACCTTTTGTAAGGTTTTTGCTGTCACTGTCAGGCTTCTGTCCCCAGCAATGCCTGTTCTGCCTGTGTATTAAGCTACTTAAAAGAGAGGGAGAGTTTCCACATGATCTGGTGAACTCTCTTGTGAGCAGAACCAGAGCTATAAAGAACTTTAAAATGCTTTAGAAATGATGCTATCATGGATGAGAAATGCATCCTATGCATCTAGATATGTATATAACAAGATTTCGTATTAAATTAATTTATCCTCATTCTGTCACCCACGAGAAGTTATTTTCACTATTAAACCTATCCATGACAAATTGTTTCTCCATTCTGAATCCACTGGATGGGAGTCAGTTTCCCATATCCAGTGCAGAACATGCATCATCTCCAAATAGGAATATCACATCCATTTGAGATGCTTGCTGGGAGATTTCATTCCTTTATCAATTCTCTGAAATGGCTCCCATTTCAGACAGAGACAGAGCTCTGGGTAAGATCTTCCATTGATATTACTAACAAACAGTAAGGTAAAGGCTGCTGAAGCTCTCAACAGACTGTAAGGAAGGGACACTGTCAGTGAGGCAATAAAAAACCTAATGGGACTCTACCAAAACCACAGCAATATTTTATTTAGGACAGGTTTTCCAGGATGGCAAGAGTCCTGGTGCCTTGGAGGCTGACATAAAAGACCAGGACACTGCTTTCAACTGGAGGAAGACCCCCCCCCAGTTAATCTATGGAGATCAAAGCCAAGGCAAATGAGGTTTTCTTGTCCTCTGTAATTGGAAAAATATGCAGAGGAGTTATTTTATCTGGATTTCACAAGACCTAGTTGCTTTAACTTACTGAAACATTATGGGAGGGTCTGAAAAGAAGGACTCTGAAGCCTGTGGCTCCTCTTTGAGAAAGAAGAATTCTTCAGGCTTTTGTTGGGAAGTTACCTGGGGCTTCCTCCACTGCCAAGACCACTGCAATTACCAGAGCAGAAAGGCAGTAGATAAGATACCAGAATAAAGAAAAAGAAGATGCCTATTGCCTTCTGCATTTGCAGTTTTTTTGCCCCAGATACAAACACTGTGATCTATTGCAAAGAGCCAGTTAGGGCTGTGAAAGCAGAGGAAATGTTCAGGGTAAATTTGTGTTGCTTTTGAGTGAAGGTTTCAGTAGCATACAAATGCTTGCAATGTTTGGTCTCTTGCTGTGCATTTTTTTATTTTTTTTTTCCCTGAGTCCTGGGGTGAATTGCAGTATGACACACAGCCTTTAGAAAAACATTAATTAGTATTTCCAATCCACAGCATCTAGCTGGAGCCAGCTGTTCTTTGAGATTCATCTACAGCACGTATCCTTCTCTGAGATTTTATAAACAAATTAGACCCTGTACATCCTTGTTTTCGGTAGCACAAAGAGGAGACACATTTTCTGTGAATTTACCTTCTTGCAACAGAAAAGTTCAGTATTTGAACAAGTCATGCATTGGCAGCCTCCATCCATGCAGTCATAAAAAAAAAAAACCTCATGGTGAGTGGGGGCAGGAGAGGAGAAGGAATCATCAAAGCCCAATTCCCAAATTGTCAGTCTGCCTTTCTGATGGCTGCTGGGAGCTATGTGTGCTCATGTGCTTTAGAGACTTATTTTGAGCATTATTGTCAGGCTTTTCCTGGTGCATTCTCCTCTGTTTCAGAAGCAATGGGTCAGAGTTACTAAATCTGCATTATTTATGTGCCAGTTCTGTGCATTTCCATCATCCACCTACAGAAAATACCCAAATTCAACAGCATACTTGCCTATTCATTCTGTGTAACTTCCCAAGACTCCAGGCCATGCTTTCCTAAGTGAAATCTTTTTTTTAATTTTTTTTTTTAACTCCCTAATTTACCTCTCCCTTTCCCTACAAATTTATATAATTAATTTTGAATATTTTATGCAAAAAGCAATACTAATGGGATTTCAGTCTTGCTGATAAGGATTCAGGTTCCATAGTTCCATAACTGGTATTCATACAGCACTTAGTTTCTAGGTTTCAGAATAGATGTGATTTACAGTGGAAATCATAGCTTACAGAAATCATAGAATCATTGAATCATCAAGGTTGGAAAAGACCTCTAAGATCATTGAGTCCAACCATCCACCCTACAACCCCTAACAACTAAACCATTCACTGTAGCTCTTCATCCACCTCTCTTTTGAACACCTCCAGGGATGATGCCCCCACCACCTCCCTGGGCATCCTGTTCCAATGCCTCACCATTCTTTCTGTGAAGAAGTTTTTCCTAATATCTAACCTGAACCTACCTTGGTGGAGCTTCACCCCATTTCCTCTCATCCTATCAATAACAATATTTAAAAGGAAAAAAAAATAAAAGGAATAAGCATCATGCAGTTTCCCAAGTATTCTTCCTGAGCAGGAAGAATTTCTTTTTCCCCCAGAAAATGCTATTTATTAAATCTCTCCCATTACCTGTTTGGAAGAAAAAAAAAATGTCCATCCTCAAGCTGGCAGCTGGATCATGCTACAACGAAGTCTTGTTTTCAGTGTTCCCAGTCCAGTTTGTAGCTTAAAGTGGGAAGATGACATCCTGCCTCCTATGTTTGGAGAAATATGCACCCTGAAGGCATTAAAAAAAAAAATATCTTTTTAACTTTTAGTTTCACAGAAATAGAGATATTTTTGTACAACCTGGATCATTCTCTCAGTATTTTCTGGGTGCCCCCAGTTACACTATGTCATGAAAACAAAACCTAAATATTTTAACTATTTGGATCTCATCTTCTGTGGCTGTTTCTTTCTCTCTACCTGCAAGGTTTTTGAGTGGAGAAATCTGAGTTTTATTTGAACTCGTGATACCTCCACTCAATCTGAGTCCATACCCTACCATACCCTCATCTCTCAGCATCCCTGGATTGCTTTTAAAGGATGACTATTGCCCCCTTATAGCATTCACTGATCAGGGAGAGCTCCTCTATGCTCTCAAAATCAAAGGCATGTGTTCTACACAACCTTTTTTTCATACAGTGGGACCAGACCCTCCAAGCTTAGTCATGCTAATAGCCAAAACAAAAGTAAGGACACTTCTAAGAAAAGATCATTCAGTGAAGCAGTGTAAACACCACCCAGCTGCCAAACTGGGCTTCCCAGCACGTGGCATCAAGAAGACCCACTTGAAGAGATGTCTGACATCCAAAAATCTTTAGCCCAGTGATCCATCTTTACCTCTCTTAAGCATCCAAGAGACTACAATTCCTTTCACTTGGAGGAATTCAAGACTCATCCAGAGTTACAGTGAAATCACCTGTGGCTTGAAACAGAGATGTTGCCTGGCAGAACAGCCCAGCTGCAAGCACTCTGAATTTTTCAGGTCAGAAGATGTGCAAAAGACATTGGGAAAGGACTGGTCTTCTTGTCTAAATAACATGCTTGATTTCTGAATAAAGTGCCTTTTGGATTGCTTGTTTGTTGTTGGGGGTTTTGGGTTGGTTTGGGTTTTTTTTGTTTGTTTTTAGCAGAAACCTCGGAGGAAGTAATGATCCTGCTAGAAATAACTCTTAAGATATTAATCAAAAGAATTTCTGGTAACAATAGTGGTTTATATTTCTGAGTTGGCCATCAGACAAGAACTGGACAGAGCAACACATAAACCAGGAAAAATTTCTCCCTAGAGCCTTTCACAGAGACCAGATTCCAGCTCAGTCTCCCAGTTGTTGAAAATCTGTGAGGATTAGGTGAACACCTCTTGGTTTCTGTGTGTGCAAATGTCTTCCCCAATCATTAGAGCTATCAGGACCATTACAGGAGCTGGGAACCAGAGACAAACCAGCAGGATGGTTCCAAAGCAGCCTCCCCTGGCAGGATTCCAAGCAGTTCCATTCAAACATTGGGACAGCTTGTGCAGTGCTGACTGGGTCTCCCTGCAGAGTTCAGGGTTCCAGCATATGGTGGCCAGGAAAAGGGCACAAACAACTTGCACTGATTGTGTGAGAGAGAAATAAATAATTTTTTAGTTTGTTGTTTTTTTTTTTTTTAAATAAAAAAAAAAAGGGAAAATCAAAGAGGGAGAGATTATGAGTATCAACACCAGATGTTCTGGAAAAAGTGGTCCTAAGCGACTGGGAATGAGAAATTGTTAATGACCCTGTTGTGCACTAAATCACAGTTGCATATTTCTCCATCTCTTCACTGTTGCCAGTGAAATGGGGTCTTCTTTGGAAAAGCAGCTGGTGTTCAGTATGCTCAAGCACTGTCCTTTTCTCTGGTGATCATTGCACTCTGCCATGGTGGGGTCTTCTGTAAACCCACAGTGGGACCACTGGGTTAAAGAAGACACCATTAGGTTAAATGAGATTTTTCAGGTGTTAGAAGGGTCTTGTAACAGGGAACAAACACACTGAGATGAGGGGCTGGATGTCAGAAGGAGGGTCATGGTTTTGGAAGAAAAATGTGTGCTGAGAAGTCCCACAGTAAGCGTTGGCAGTCTAATTGAAACTCATTTCTTTCCAGCAATTACCAGGATTTACCCCATTTAACCCATACCCAACAGGGCAAGAGGACAGCTATAGAAAGTGGGCATGTTTTCAGGAGTGGTATCTGCTTAAAGAGGAAACCCCTATGCTAGATAACCTTCCAACCCAAATTATTCTGTGATTCTATGATTCTATGCAACTTATTAAAGGCAAGGCTAAGCCACAAAGCTCTCTAGGGTATTGATGAAGAAGGCATAAGGATGAGCACAAGAGAAAGAAAAAGAACTCAAAAGAAGCCAGAGGAGACTGCCACGGGTCCAGCTGCAGAAGCAAAGTTGGCAAGACTAAAAGAAATTTTACAAAGACAGGGCTTTGGGCCAGGGTGCTGGCTGTAAAGCTGGTGGGACGTTAGAAAGGGAACAGCATCCTGTTCAATCTTTGTCAAGCTCTGTTGAACACCACCAGAGCTTTTGTCAACAAGCAGCATGGCATTAAAGATGCATCCCTGCTCCCTTTCCTCCTGCAGTTAAAACAATTTGAAAAGATTTTTCTGAGCATTCACTGTCTGGGTTCAGTTGCCCAGGAATCCAGAGGGAAACCTGTGAAATTCCCACCTGAAATTTGCACAGTGACCTTTGCTGCTTTAGGGTTTGTCATTGCATCACCATGAACTAGACAGACACTGAAGATGAGCACTGCTCTGCTTTCAGTCTCTCTCAAGAAATCCTCCTAATAAAGCCCTCTGAAATTAGTAGAGTGTGTGGAATTAATGGAATTTACTGTGTTCCCATGGAGGAAAATTTGAGAAACAGAATTTGTTTCAAATGTTGTTAGTAAAACTTTGAGCAGTTCTATCCACTAGAACCAAATGGGCATAGAACCACAGAATCACAGAATAATTTGGGTTGGAAGGGACCTCTAAAGGTCATCCAGTCCAACCCACCTGCAGTAAGCAGGGACACCCTCAAGCAGATTAGGTTGCTCTGAGCCTCACCTTGAATAAATATTATGCATATTATGTTTGGATAAACATTACATATATAAATATTATACATATTATGCTTGGATTTTGAAGCAGAAGTGTTTGAGTCACATTTTTTAATTTTTCTTGAAAACATATACATTTAATTTGAACTAAAACTTATTCAAAAAGTTTGCTGAGGAGAACTGGCCTATCAAAACTCCATCCTAAAGCCAAGTTAGATAGTATAAACTTATTTTTCACCCGAGTAATGAAGAGATGAGGACTGCCTGGTTTAGCACAAGAGACATTGCTGTGTCATTTTATTTTCATGCTGCCATTCAGCTTCTGCAGGTGAATACCTCTGGAAGCAAATGGTGCTCACTCAAGTTTCCAGATCATCAGGTGCTATTGCCAGCTGTCTGCAGAGTGATGGGCAGCCCCAAAACATCCTCACAGCTCCCCTAATGCCATGTGCCCTAAGTGTAGCCCAGTGCTTGGCCTCCAGTCATTGCAGTTATAGTTATCAAATAATAATAAACACTCCTGCTAGGGGGGGAAATGCTTTCCAAGCACATCCTCCACACACATGACCAGTGCTGAATGTCATTGCAATTTCTAGGCCAGGCCTGGACTGGGCAACAGGCATACAAATTGGTGTGTTTTGGAAGATGTTGCTTGAATGGGATGAAAATAGGGGAAAGAGGGTTTTTTTCAGTGCTTACTCAGAATTCTACTGTTAGCTTTCTTCTACAGCCAGTACCACTTCTGTCAGAAGTGAGGAGCTCCAGTTGAGTACCACTGTCAACCATCAGTAGTGAACTGGTAGATATGACTTACATCCCTTTTCCCTCATCAGAGCCACAATTGTTCTTAGCCTGCCATACATTTGGTCCAGTGTGTATCAGATCCAGAGCAGACCTGCCTACTCACCTCTAATTTTACTGTTCAAGGACTCTGAAAAATCGTGAGGTCAGGAAAGAGGATGATGTTTTTCAATTAAAAAGACTGAGATTGAAGTCAGGTGGACATTAAAGAAGGAAAGAAATAAAGTGCTCACTGCATTATCAGATTATTATTAGCTCTGGAGAGCTGTGTGACCAAACACTCAGCAATTTGTTACAACTTTTCAGTCGAAGTAAATTGTTCTGTGAGCCTGATAAGAGCTAAACCTGCTCATAAAGGGATCTCTTCTAATTGCTGCCTTGGAATGAAGCTGCACGTGCAGCCGAGGCAGCGCTCACTCGTCTGCTCGTGATGGAGATGGGAATTAGGAGTTATTCAGTTCTTACAATGATTGCTCTTAATAAGCCCCTATAATTATATGGTAATTCAATGAGAAACTTCTTCTGTGGGTTCTCTGTGGTAAGGGAGCACTTCACCCTGGAAGAAAATGTTTAGTCGAGGTGGCAAGCCTCATTTTTGCACTGCCAGTCTCACAATACTCACATTTTGCTGTGTTTTTCCTAAGGCTGAAATTCCTGGGGTCTTCTGATTGATACAACAATCTGCAATTTATGTAATTCTTTTAGAGAAAAAGCCTCCGGCTCTTAGGGTTACAGAGAAAACCTTAAAAAAAAAAAACAAACCAACAAGGAAAATTACAATAAAAGAGATGTCCTGGAGGTCCAAAAAAAGAAAGTGGTATCTAAACCATATTAGTTTTTAAATCTCATGGTGTGCATCAATCACGGTGCTGCAAAGAGGGGTGAACCTGCTCAGAATTTTGTTTTTGGAGGACAGATAATAGAATCATAGAATAATTTGGGTTGGAAGGGACCTCTAAAGGTCACCCAGTCCAACCCCCTGCAGTTCTTCAGGATGGACCAGCTCTATAGGTCCTTCTGGCCTTGTTCCTTTCTATGAGGCAGATTTTGGGTCAGTGAGCTAGATTCCCTCTACTTCATGTCACAAATTTCTTAAGCAGAAACAGTCTTTTATGTTCCTCTGTGGGAGAAAGTGCTGCTGCAAAGCTTAATTGAGATTTATTGTTTTTTGAGGTTCTTGGCTGAAATGTGAAAGCCTGATATTATATTTGCAGAGGGATTTATTGCACATTTCAAAAAGCAGAAAGGTTTGTGGCTTAAGTGAAAGCTATTAGAGAATTTGGGGCCTATGTTTTAATATGTGTATCACTTTCAAGCAGGCACAAGCTTTTAAGTAGTGCCAGTTGTTTGCTAGGGGAGTTGCCTAGGGGGAACTGTAGTGTATTTCCTAATTAATTACTTCAGATTAAAGGTACCTTTAAATGGTACTGCATTGAAGGGCAAGCTATACTGGTGCTTTCAACTTACAACCTAGGAATTACTAATTGAATTAATTTTAATTAGGAAAAGTCATCTAGTAGCGAGGAGCTACCCCAAATAATTTTGAAGATTTTTATAAATTGCCATGCCCTGGAAATTGCTAACATTTGCCTTAAAAAGGCAATGTGGGTTGGCTTTGTGAGGTTTTGCGTTAATTTAGGGGGTTTGTTTTTTTGCTTTGTTGTTTGGTTTTGTTTTTCAAAACAAGTATTTGACTTCAGATGGTTTTCATTAGATTGTATAGATAAGAGAGGGGTCTTTACACTAAATTAGCACTGCATAAAACATGCTCATCACCCAGGAAACCTGCCAGGGTGAAGGGTGTCTCCGTGAGTCTTGATGATCTGCTGGTATTCCACTGAGAGCACTTAACTATTCCACTGAGGGACTTAACTTCTTTCTTGAAGTATTTGATTTCCATTCTCCTTCAAAAATCTAAAATCCAAATCGTTGTCACCTCACTGGAAGTGTGAAGATTATTGCAGTGCAAAGGCAATCAGGGAAAGCTTGAAGCTTTCCTCTCTCCTTCACAGTGCTGCCACTGGGATTTTGTGTCAAGATTGTGACTCTGTAAGTGGAGCTGATATTGCATCTTAATTGCCTGCTTCAGGTCTTGGAAAAAAAGTGATTTTAGATTCTCTGTGGTCAAGGCGTTGGGGTGCCAGAGCAAAACCCTTAAGCCATGTTTATGGAGAGTACCCCTGAAAAAAGAGAAGTGACAATCTCCACAAAATATGCAAGAAGTCAGTTTTCTACAACTATGCAGGTGCCCAAACAAAAATTCTTCAGCAGTTAAATCCTTTTAAAGGTTAGTCCAGACTTGGTGCACTCAGCCACGCAGCTAGGTGGGAAATGCCCAAAGTTAATGCTGACAGAGACAAGTTAATTAAATCTTGCTTTAGCAGCTCTAAAATACATTCATAGGAGCATAACACTGAAGGGAAATCATTACACTGTGGTTTTTGTTCATAGTGAAGCCTCAACATCAGGACTGCCTCTACTCTTGAGGGTGACACGCCAAAGATGCAGACAAATTATGCAGAGTCTAGAGCAAAGAGCATTAAACTGCTTTAGTCTAGGAAAAGAAAAAAAAAAAAGATGATCAAGAAGAAGTATGATAACAGTCTTTCACAGAAAATATTGCTATGATTCATTGCCCACTGTGTCTGTGAGGATAAGGAGAAAGGAAATGAACATACTGTAGGTTTCCTCTGTTTCTGCTCTTAACAGATAGCCAACCAGATTAAAGATGGTTTAAATTGCTGCTCCAATATTGTGCCTTCAAGGATGTGCTCCTTGTTGCAGAACATGACAAATGCCTCACTGAAAAACCACTTTATAGTCATTGCTTGCAATGAAAAAGCAGCAAGGGACCGGTGACTTTTAGCTGGGTGTAAGAGAAGGGAGATGCCCAGGAGATGTGATCTCTGTCAGCATCCAAGGTAAGCACTAACCCCTGGTAAACACTAACAGCTTGATCTGGACTAAAGTCCAAGGACCACAAAGAATCAAGTCCCTGTTTTAAGTCCAGGGTAAGGACAGGAAGGAACACAGGGGACTCCCTCCTTTGAATGCTGAATTTGAGGTGCTTGAACAATGCCTGAGCTGCACACTGCTGCCTTTCCCCAAGCTGGCAAAGGACAGGGATAGGGGCAGAGCTGCAGCCCTTACCTTGTGCTTGTAGGTCATGGTGGGACATTGTCTTGCCTGGATGACTTTGAAAGGACTGTGCTGTCATGTTTCTCATCACTGGACCTTAGGCCATCAACAAGACACTGAGGTTTCTCTCTTTTATTCCCTATTCCTTCTTACAGGAAGGAAGTGATAACCTATCCCGAGTACCTTTTATCCCCAGAGGTACTTGAAGGCACCTTAGTAAGGCTTCATAGAATCATAGAATTAGCTGGGTTGGAAGGGACCTCAGAGATCATCAAGTCCAACCTTTGCACAGCATCTTATGAGAGCTGCTTCTTAGATTCCATTCAGCCTTCCTTGTAGGAACACCACACAAAGACAAAGCACAGCAGTATAAAGCTACCATTCTCCCTACCAAATACACCACAGGCAGTTTCATGGAGAATTGTCAGGATCCTGCCACATCAATACTTAGGCATGTGAGATATTTTCAGCTAAGGTCCTATCTTGGGCACCAAAACAAACAAACAAAAAAAAACCAATGCAAAGAAGTGACTAACAGAATCATTAGTGTGTTCTCTTGTGATTCAAAAGAGCAATCTTTATAGCAGGGAAAAAGGAAATGACAGATCAAACCAACTGCAGTCTTCCAGATTTTTTCTGGGCAAGGAATCAGATTTGGGTTTTGTTCTTTTTAGGGCTTGAAAAGCAGCATGCTGATGACTGAAAGCCAACAGAAATCTGTCAGATCATTTCAAACCAGTGCATTTCTGCTCTAGAGTGTAAGACACCATAAGGTGAGAAGCAGAAGATATCACATGTCTTGATTTTCATGAGGCTTTTGATACTGTCTCACATGATATTCCTCAAGTAAGGAAACAGGATGGATTAAAATTGCTTGGAGCAGTTGACAAAGCTTGTTGGAACCACAGAATCACAGGTTGGAAAGGACCTCAAAGATCACCTAGTCCAGCCCTTTTAATATTATTCGAATATATATGTGATGTCTCAGCACCCCTTGAGCTGAGACTTAAAGCTTTCCAAAGTGGGGGAATTCACTACTTCCCCTGGGAGACCATTCCAATCTCTGACTCCTCAGAGTGAAAAATTTTCCTCGTGTGTTCAGTCGGAATCTCCCCAGGAGCAACTTGTGCCCATTGCCCCTCATCTTGTCCATGTTATTCCTTGTAAAAAGGGAATCTTCATCTTCTTTATAGCCCCCCCTTCAGTCCTGGAACATCATAATAAGGTTTCCCCTGAGCTTTCTCTTCTCAAGGTTGAACAGACCTGGTTTTGAACAACCCATCCTCCTTATGTTCCAGTGCCATTAAGTGTTTTTAATCAGGAGCATTGAGCTACCTTGAGAAAGGTAATGGAAGGGCTGTGAATCCAGGACACAACAAGGAGTTCAAAACAAACTTGACTAATTGCAGAAACAGATGGTAATAAATTCAATGGAAGCAGCTCTAATACAGGATTTTATATCCTGGCAGCACTACTCTCAGCACAAGTGCAGGTTTGGGAATTATCAGGCAATTCCACAGCAAGTGTGTAGCTCTTGCAGTGAATTCAAACTCCAGTGGGTCAGCAGCAGCATCCTGGTTTTAAGAGGTAAATCCCAGACTGGGATATGGCAACTAAAAGCTGGCTGATGCAATCCTCAGGCTCAGCTCAGCTGGGTTAGAAGGCATCAGCTGGAATTCTGTGCCCAAGGACAAGCGTGGGACAAGCTGTCTGCACAAAGAGAACCTCAGCTCCTTGAGGTTGTTGAGCAAAGGGGCCTGAAGGGAAGCATGAAGCAGTCTCAGCTGCCAAGGATATAAGAGAAAAAAGAATGCCCAGGGTGGACAAAAAGTAGGAAGGGTTAAATTTCAGTAAGCATGATATGAATTAGACAGTGGGAAGCTTTCTACAGGTAACAACAGCATTTACAGTGTACATATTTACTGTTCCACAAGGCTGTAGAATCTCTGTCATTTATATTTGCCATTTAAAGGAAGATGTTAAGTAAATATCTGTCAGGAGGTACATTAATCAGATGATGTGTTGGACAGAACCTGAGCTAGAAAAAGTAGATCTACCCAGCTTCTGATAGCACAAAACAGGATTGATTAACAAGGGAAAACCAAATAGACAAGTAAAACAAGCAAACAAGTAAAACTAGGAAGTGCAGAGGTGAATACTGGAAAAAACAAAAAAACAACTGAACACCTCAGTGGGTGAACTTCAGCCCTGGCATCAAGCAGAGCTCCACAGCTCTTGTGGCAAGGAACTGAGCCATCAATGCTGAACTACAACCCAGAGGAACAAGGAGGAAAAGACAGCAGAATAAAACCAGAAAGACCCAAATTATGACATTTGCCTTGCAAGGAAGAGGCCACTGCCCTAGCCTAGGTTCACTTCAGTGCTGGGACTGTTGTGTGGATGCATGGCTGATTTATTGGGGCAATGGATGGCCTCATAAGGCACATAGCCTAAAAAAACCCAAACTCTAGTAGTGGAAGGGCTAGAGCTACTGTACTTTTAGGATAACTCTTAGAAACACTTCCTTTGGCTTCTACAAGGAGCAGTCTGGAGCTCAGATGTTCTCACCTTCATTTCCCACTGTGTATGCCAGGCTGTTACACTCTCACACACAAACCCACTGCATTTTACATGGGGGTCACACTTCCAGCCCAGCTGGTCCCAGCCAGGCCTGTGCTCCCTCCCCCCCCACCCACTGTGGGGCAGGGAAGAGAAAATCCACCCAAAGGCTCCTTAATCCAGACAAGGAGAGGGAGGTTTGCATTCCCCAGTCATAGAAACAGGCAAAAACCAGACAGGTTCCATTTAGGAAGGAAAAAAAAACCCTAATTTAATCTATGAGAATCACTGCCGCCTCCCCTCAGGGCACAGGGAGGGGCAGGGGGGTTCAGGCTCCTCACATGGTGTTTCTGCTGCTCCATCCTCCTCAGGGAAGGATTCCTCACATTCTTCCCCCTCTCATTCTCCCTCTCAGGGGAGAGAGTCCTTGAGGAACCCCTCTGACATATGTGGGTAAGAACCAGCAACACCCCAGCCTCCCTTCAACACCAAAAATTGCTCTTTTGGAAATATGCTTAAGAATAAGCAATTTCTGATATGAAAATGTGAGTTACAATGCACTGTAACATACACAAAAGGTGTTTGCCTACTCAATACAGGATTTATTTAGCAAAGTGTGGAACAGAACTGCACCCAAGTCACCCTAAAAAAATCTGAACCCAAGGTAGTCTTGATGGAACACACATCTTTGTGCTCATCCCAGATGCTCAACACTTTCTACAACTCAGTTGTAAGCCAGAACTGCCTCCAATTAAAAGTGAAGCTTTGGCTCTGCTTGACAGCATTTATTTCAAAAGTAGTAAACAAATGGAAGAAATTACAGCCTGCACAGCCCAAACTGGGAGCTGTGATGTACAGCTAAGCAGCAGATTTACAAAGGGCAAATTTTAAAATCTGAGATTATTTAATTGTAAACATGGTACCAGTGCTTTGGGCAGAACAGAAATATTTTCAAAGTATATTATTGCATTTTGGACTTGTCTTTTACGAGAGCTGTGAGCTCACTAAAGTGTTCTTTGGTATTATACAACTCCTCTGTTGGCAAAAAGTTTTCTCAATCAGAATGTAACAAATATTGAAGTTCTAAAAAAGTCGATCTAGGCTCAGGCTTAGTTGTCATGGCCAATGAAAGATACTGTTCTCCTAAAGGGACAGACAGAAATGTGTCAGGGTTTTTTCACAGCATTCATAAGCTGAACATCCCATACCACTGTCCACAGAAAAACTTCCTGGAGATAAAGATGGTCCCACTGCAGTTTCAGTGTTTGTCACAGCCCACTTTGCTACCTGCTCTGCACTGCCACAAATCTAGTTGCTTCCTTGCAAAGTTAACATAGTCCAAAATTCTTAAGAAGAGGAATTACTCTGAGAATAAGCTTGGCTTAGGAATTGTGAAGAGCATTCCTGAACCCAAGAACGTTGAAAAGAAAGTTGGAAAGTTGGTACAGCTCCTGGTTTACTCAGAGAGTAGCCCAATTTATAAGACATAATGTTGTAATGTTGCAAGAGTTTTGCAGTTTCATTACATCTGTGCTGTAATGAAGTTGCATCCATCCTTGCTTACCACCACCAAGTAAATACAGAATTGCAGCCCAAATGAAGAGCTGGTGAAGCAGCCACAAGGAGGCAAATAGTGACCTGAACAAGTCACCTTAAGAAGTCATCCAAAAACTGCCTTCTAAATTATTATTTATAGAAAACTTTGCACTGAAAAATAATAATAGAAGATAGTTGAAAAATTTTAAATTCTAAATTCAGAGGCAAGTAAATTAAAAGCATACTTGTGACTGTAAAACTGCTTGAGGGGAAATTCTACTTGACTGATGAACATCTGAATGGCCTCAAAATTAATCCTACTGAAAACACAGTTTTTCCCTAATGCTCCCATAATCAATCATACTAATTATGACTTTACAGTGTACTGTCTCAATTAATTTGGCAACTGTGACTTTAATTGAAATACCACTGCTTGCATCAGAACTGTCTAGATTTTATATTTGGAAGGATGTGTGAACTGGAGAACTCTGTTTATTCACTGCTTATCCTCCGATGCTCTTATTTTTTTTCACTGTTAAAAGACAGAAACTTTTAAAGAAATAAAGAACTACAGACAAGAAAATTTTGTGGTGTTGAAGTTCTTGTGTTGTGGCTTGCTGCCCCCTCTGGAGTTCTGAAAGGAGCACCCAGGGTCTGAGAAGAGGCTGTGACCTTTCCTTACAGATGCTGTACTAGATATTCAAGGGATTCCTATTAATCCTGAGTGAGACCATGAGATCAATTGGGGAACCTGGAACAGGAGAAAACAATGAAATTTAACGTGCAGTTAGGCCCCTACCAGACTTTGAGGGGAAGCAATGCCCCCTATTACCAGGTGCCTTAAATATATCTCTGAATTACAACACATGGAGATATAACAGCCACATGTCAGAGCACAGCTGTACTGTTACCACATTTAAAGCATAAAACCAAAGGTCACAGCTTCAAAATGATCTGGGCAAACAATGACTTGGACTTAAGAGCCACTACCCTTTCCCTGTTCCTGTCACATGCTCAGTAAAGGATGTGCCTAAGCTTATGCTGTAGTTCCATTTGGCTTTGCTGTGTAGGTGTAACTAGCCCAGCTCCACTAATTGACTGCCTCAATTATGTCTCTCAAGACATAATATTTTTTCCTTGACATGGGTTTTGTCTTTAAAAAACATATTAATAGTAGATTGGGCATCAATATCTTCTTCCTACGAGTGGCACTAACTGTTACAAAAATAAATGAGAAGTAAAAACCCCGTTCCCAAGCATATTTGTGTCCTACATTTGCAAGTATCTTACCTTTATAGAAATCAAAATTTAAAACAGTAAACACATTTCAAGATAACCAACTCTAAATGCTAAGAAAGAAATGTTGACACTGTACTTTCTTTTTTAAACAAATATTACAAAATTGATTTTTATTGAATTTCACACAAGATGCACTTATAAAATTGATACAGAACGTCATTTTCAACAGAAAATATTAAAGCAATTCCAAGCTTCCTTTAGCAACTGCTAAATAATTCAAAAATAAGATACACCAAATTGACAGATCATCTGAACTTCAATGTGTGAACATCTCCAATTAGTATAAAATACATCAAAAATTAAAGAATTTCAGATTTTTTCCCCCAGCACAAGTCCTCCTCTTTATACTCTCATCCCTAAACTGTAACCACAGATTTTGGCTAATATTCAGTTGCTTCTGATAGGGGAGGCTGAAAAGCTGCTGTAAAAAGCTCCCAGCAGAGCAGACCACACCAACCTGTATGACAAAGCTCTCTCACTAACCTGTCCACCCAGACATGTGGTAACTCTGTCCAACTCCCTCCTTTTGCTATTTTACTGCAGTCCTGCAATTTTCAGGGATTAGCATATATAGTAACATTTTGTATGTCCATAAACCGAATAAACTTTGGCTTCCCCACTCTGACATACAAAGAAATTAGCCAAGAGGAAATTTTTCTTCATTTTTTTCAGCACTGAAGTCCTTTTATGATCCCTTCCCTTGGAAAGTGAAACTGCTGCTCACCCAGATATCCGAATGGCATTTGAAGTTAATGCTGTCTTTGGACAGTATGTATGAAGAATATACCATTAGCTAAAGGGTCTTCTCTAATTAAAGTCTCCAGCCCAAGTTTTGATCTCAAATTTATTCCATTCTTGATCTGAGGATTCCAACCCAGCTTTCATTGATTCTCCCCCAACTGGACCTCACACTAGAAATTAAGATGCATTGTAATGCTTAAGTGCTCTTTATAGATCTAGTCCAGCCACTTAAGCTTGACTAAAGCCAAGGAATTGGCCAAGGTAGCTCTGATTTCATTCTCAGCATGAGCTTTTATAGGCAAGTGAAGACACAGAGGTCATTCTTACCACAGTGAAACCCCAAATGCAGTGCAATATTCTTTTCTGCTGCGTTAATGCCATACACACAGTTCCAGCACAACAGTTGCTTCCTGCAATTCCCACTGCCCTTCCTCAATGTATAGAGGTGCCCCTTTATTATTTTTTCCTACAGCAACAAAACAAAACAAAACAAATCTTCAGCTTTAAAAAATAATTGTATAAATTATTTGCCTTGCAGGACACACAACACAAGAAATGAATATGCTTCATATTTGCCCAGCAAAGCAGAACCTTCATTACTGTGATCTCTCCCTGGTGTTTAGTATTTAGATAAAATAGTATGCATTAAGTCTTTCATTTAAAGGCAAAATTTTATTCTGATTACAAGATTTTCAAGATACATCTTGAAAAGATTTCTGTTGACAGGAATAACTATCTTGACTTACTGTTCTATGTACCAATGCTTTATGTGTAGGTTGATACAAGCACAAGTTTTGAATTCTGCTTGCAGATGTTTAATAAAACAAGGTAACTGGAAAGGCAAGCTTCCCATCAAGCTCTCATACATTTCCAGGAATATCCTTACACTGGAGGAACCTTCATGAAAAGCAGTATGTTCTGGAAGCATGGTTTCATAACGCAGAACAGGATTATGCTTTTTTTCCAGTCTATTTTCCAGAAAAGTGATACTGTAGCTCTGCCACCAGGCTAGAACCTCATGATCCACCATATTTTCCAAGAGGCAAGGTAAAGATCACTTACTTGACCTGACCAGATACCAAGCCAAGTTACTTGTAGAAAGAAATTAATATTTTTTTGCCATTAATAATTTAAGTTTTTAAATAAATACTTATGTGCCTTTTTTGGCAACCGTCCATTCTGGTAGCATCTGCTGTCCCAACAGCTCAGTATCCTTAGCACATTGATTAAAAAAATAAATCTTAGTCAATTCTGTTTCCACAAATAGTAAACCTGTCTATCTCCAACAAGTCTTTCTTTGAAGACCTGTGTTTTAATTCTGAACTGTCTTGGCTTATATCTTTTTCTTCTCCATCAGGAGTTGTCAGAAATTGATCAGAATTGCTTGTTACAAGTAAAGAAGGTGTATTCTCCTTCTGATGCACAGGCTGATTGGTAACTGATGTAGACCCATTTTCATCTGTGGGAATTCCTGTTGGAACAGAAGAAAATTACAAAGATAGTAACGAATTTAAGACAGGCATGCATGTATAGCATCCAGATTAATTCAAAACTGCCCTGAGAAACTGCACGGCATCAAATCCTCTACCTCCTTTTAGTTTTACCTTAATAAATTTCCATTTCTAACTTGGCAGAAGGATAGAAAAAGCATGCAGATAGTTCAGCTATAGAGCAAGAGCATTAGTAACAGATGTTAGGACACACACTGCATTTTTCTGGTTTACATACTAATTTTGTTGGTTAGGCAACAAGATTTTTGACTCCCATTCGAACACACATTTTCTCATGAAATGAAGAAAAGAAATCTCTGTAGTGGGAACTCCCTGAGTCCTAATCCTCTATATATGTACACTTAAACCTGGCTTCTCTAGAGGTAGCTAATAAATGACTGTGCACTGCAACAAGCTTTAATAGCACTGGCTCCTAAAGCAGTTCTATTAAAGAAGTCCATTTTTTTCCCTGCCTTTTACTTCAGTGGAAATGAACACTGGCTCCATTAACCTAAGGTATCTGCAAGCAATACCCATGTATTGTTTCCCCAGTTTTTAAAAACATTTAAAGAATTATAATGCACATGCAAATGACAAGGAAATAATTTCTTTCTTATCTACCATTTTCTCCTAAAGACTGTGCTACTCTTTCTAATGGAGTCTGAAAAAATCTCTGTAATGTGGAGAGCATTGCAGACCAGGCCAAGGAAACAGAATGTCAGAATGGCAGCTCTATGTAGTAATCCAAATTACTACATAGCATCTCTTCACAGTATATATAACATATGTGGTACATGGATTACCTTCTACACTCTTATGCAAGTCTAAGGTACTGAACTTGAATCAAGAAAAGAGATGAGTAATGCTAATTGTAGAACTTTGTTACAAAATTAATTCTAACCCAGCAGCTTCCAGAGAAAACTGGGCAGCCTATAAGTGATTACCAGAACTAGGAACTTCCAGTCATCATGAGCAAGTATTAAATTTTACCCTTCAAAATTTCCCCCCATCAAAATTTCAAACTGTTTCTGTAGACAAGTTGGAAAAATTCATAGGAAAATAAATTGACTTACATTGTAAGGTGATAGAAAGTCAACCAGATTAATCCCCTCACCCTCCTTCTAGTGAGAGATGGGGTGAGAGACTGTATTTAAAAAACCTTGATAAGTGGGGCACAGGGATTAACCAATATTGCAGAGCCCAGCAGTCATAATGCAGACACATAGAAGCTGGGGAAGGTAGAATAATTCTTTCAACATAATTAAAGGTTTTAGTAAGTAAAGAGCTGGTAAAAAGTACACAAAACCCTGAAAAACTGTTAAAAATTGAGCTCTTTCATCACCTATGGAAATTAAGAGTATTTTAAATAAAATCAGCAAAAGCTTGTTGATTGCTGCTTTGCAAGCAAAATCTATTTGATGAAATAAGCATCTCTGCTGACTGCCCTGGTAAAACTGCTGCTGCTTCAGCTAAAAATAGTCCTCAGGATTTATTTACTGTAAGCTTAAAGGTCAATTTAAGTAAGACTTATTAAATCTCATAGGCAAGTGTAGTACTAGACTGTTTAATTATAACATTATCCTTATGACAATAGCCTAATAAATGCAAAAGCCATTCAGACCAAATTCATATTACATTCTTGTATCACAAAACTAAAGCAACCCCATGAATCAAAGCTGTTTAAAAATAAATGTCTGCACCAATTCCTGCCTGATGT
The DNA here is from genome assembly GCA_023637945.1 of Phaethornis superciliosus. NCBI lineage: Eukaryota > Metazoa > Chordata > Aves > Apodiformes > Trochilidae > Phaethornis > Phaethornis superciliosus. The sequence continues at coordinate 6,381,848 of JAJQWJ010000005.1, forward strand.
GATTTGACACAGGTGAGACACAGAGATTTATGAGTGAAACACTGAGATTCTTCCCTGTTGCTGGCGAGCCACTCTGATGACTAACAAGCACCTTCCATTTCACATCTTTGGCAAGCAGTAGAGTGCACACAATAAAAGCCTCCCTGTTATGCTCTCTGGGGCTCTCACTGAGCTCTTCACAGAGGAAGACACACAATCCAATTCAGTTGACTGAACAATGAAGGGTTCTGTTTCCTTATATCATGTGGCACAGGGATTTAATAATGCCCTGTTCCAATTATGTATTAACTGCTAATGCTGAGGAACTACACAAGAAAACCATGCTGCAAAGACTTGAAAAAGGAAGTAGAGAGCAGTTGAAAATAGCTATTTGGACTTCATAAAGCTTTTCATTAATGTTTTTCTGACAACTACATGTAATTATACTTATTGTATTACATTAATCTCTATAAGAAACTAATAGATTCCTTCCCTATTAAGTTTTAGCACTACCAGAGGTGATGTGTAAATACTTATTAACTTGTACAGTGACCTGGCAGAGGCAGCTGGACCAGATGAGCCTTAAAAGGTCCCTCCCAACCCAAACCATTCTATGACTACAATTTTCAAACAAAAGCATGCTACTGTCCTGATATTTCTATCACCTCCACACATCAGGGTGGGGATCTTAGCAAGGAGATGAGTGTTGCTAACCAGAAGGTGATGCATGAACTAAAATAAATAAATACATCTACCAACTTAGGTTCACTGCTGTGATATGGTACAATTAAGGTCCAGCAATAGTGTTCCTGTGCAAACAGTGTTATAGATCTCATTTAATAATAAATTTAGCTGATAGCCTTACCTTGGGTAGATTTAAACATGCTTTGCTGTTTGCCAGCAGACTTCCCCGGTGTAGCAGTCAGGACAGGATTGAATAATTTCTCCTCCATTTTTGCTTCTTTTACATATTGACATGATTTCCCCAGCAATACAATACTGTTAAGGACTTTTAAAGATATTAACCTGAAACAAAAAAAACCCAAACCAAAGCAAAACATTTGTTTACATCTTTGCATTAGCATATTAAAGAAAGTGCACATTATTCATAGTGCAATTATTCATATTAAAATAATGGCATATGGTGACTGCTGTCGTGGAAGGATTAGCTAATAAATTAAATCCTTTCAGTAGCATGATCAAAAGGTAATTTCCAGTTCCTAACAATTTCCTTCAAATGCAATGCTTAAATTTTTCTCTGTTACAGAAGGCATCTAGTGAAAAACATCAAGTTCTACCATAGTTTAACAAAAGGACTACAAGGACAGTTAAGCAGACATTTAATACATCAAATATTTAAGCACAGAACTAAAAACGACCCTCAACAGTGCAAGTCCAAATGAAATGCACTAATGTTAGAACTGTAGCCTTAAGTGTGCCCAGCCAAGGATCACTAGTGAACACTGTACCCCAAGAATGCAAATATCTGGCTTTCCCAAATTACAGGGTAAGCATAACAACTCTTCTTTCACATCTCAAAAGACAGTCCTTAAAATTCAGCAGATCCAAACTGGCAGCACTGCATTACCACCATAGCACAGTTCAACTGATGGCAGACTCCTTTTATATTATCACTAATTTGCAGCAAGTCATTTAAGTCCATTTTATAGCTGTCTTCTCATTTGAAAAGCAGGAAGGTCTCATCTACCATCAATTGCTTTTACATTTACAAGTCAAATGAGCTTTGTAAAACCTAAGTTCTTTACACAACATGCAGACCAATGTCCACTCCAGTGGTGAAAGCAGAGGTGAAGGAAGTAGTGATCTATTCTCTGTGGAATATTGAATAATAATTCTCTAAGCAAATCAACCTACATAACAAAAGTGAACAACATGCAGACTCTAAATTCATTCTCCACTCTCCAAAAATCTGTTTCTTATAGAGATCACTGACAAACTAAAAGTGAACATTCAGAGATCCAAGGGACCCAAGCACAGTTCAGGAGCAGCTTCATTATCTCTCGCTGCATTCAGGCATCAGAACTTGTCAAATAGAAAAACAAGTTTCACTGCACTTTTAGGGGAATGTTATGCAATACATCTACTTCTAGAAGAAATTTAGATAAATGGAAGAATGAGCAAAACAGACACTTTCAGTACTTGGAGGAAACTGACATTTTAGTATCCAAGCAACCACAAAAGATATTTTATACAAGTTGAAAGCTGTGATGCTTTACAGTTTTATTAGGCTATTGGGACAGATTTTGTTTCTGAGAGTTGAGAAGTTCTCTTCCATTTTTAATAAGTTTTAGAGGTGTTTTTCCTACACTTCTTATGTAACATGCTTTTGTTCTGAAAGAGCAGGTGTTTACAGAATGACTCCACTCTGATTTAATGAGATCAGAAGTTGAAAAGGCTACAAATCAACATTTTAGTGTATCAGTTCCAGCTTCTCATGGAAAATTATGCAAGAGTTTCTAGTCATTCTCCTTTATTCTTTTCTGCTAGTCCACCCCAGGCTCAAATTTCTAACAACAATGTAAGTTTGCAGTTGTTCAAAATCCTAGAAAAAGAAAACTTGGGTTTCATATGCTGGGCAAGATTATTAAATAGTGTAACTTACAGTATTACATTTGTTAAATATCAATAGAAAACAATGTCATCTACTTTAATAGTCTCAATCTTTCACTCAGTTAACTGTTTCAGGTGTCATCACATTGTTTTTCACATATCAATGCTACACTAATCTCATGAAAACCCTAAATTTATGTGCAGAACACAAATTACTCGAATGATGGATGAGGTATTTTAGCTTCAAATCTGAGATCCTGGCAGAAGTAAAAATCTGTTCTCACTTTTCAAGAAGGACAAAATAAACCAACATGGGCTTACTCCTATGACCCATGCCTTCAAAGAGCAGCATTTAATCCCTCACATTACTTCTTCCTGCCTTTCACCCTTCAAGCCACAGGGACAAGGCAAAAGCTAGAACTGAACTGCAGCAGTGGAACGGTACAGAGAAATATTATATATATATATTGTGAAAAAAACCCAAACAAACCACAAAACATTAAGCAGAATGAAGGTGCTGAGCTTGGTATACCACAGCTTGAATTTCATGATCAGGAGCTCGTGCTCTGAATTAAAAAGAGCTGGTTTTGGAGGGAACACGAGCACAGAATGTGTTACACTGGGAAGAAATCAAAGTATGGGGCAGAAAAACACTGCTAACATTTTAACAGACTACATGTAGGATCTTAAAACCCAGTTATCTGACACTCAAGAGATGTGTCTCTACATTGACACAGACTACATACATCTGATCAAGTTCTACCTTTTTTTCAGATCAAGGTCAGAGTAGAGGTGAGAGTCTACATATTCAGAAAAAATAGTAATCCTGTTCTTTTCATAAGGCACTGCAAATGAGCAACCATCTTTCTTCCAGTGTACCTGCTAAACCACTGTCCCAAAAGTCTTTTGCTTTTCCAGTCTTGCTGCCTTCAGTTACAAACCCAACTTCCTAGGGCACTGGAAGAGATATTTCCACAATGTTGTAGGCAGTTTCTCTGTGTTGCAGCTATTTACATCAGTTCTTTAGGATGAATTTTAGGAAGACTGCAATATCAGTGAGTACTGAGAGACAGTAACAAACACTGATGCAGTTGAGTTTGCAGCTTTCCAAGAAACTGGTCACCCCCACAGAGCCTACAGCAAGTGTCTCAAGACAGGCAAACAAAATTCATTTAAAGGGCAGCTAAACTCATCTCAGAAGTATGTATCCACTGGTGACAAGTTAAGGGTAACACAAACATCAACTGACTTGGCAGTGAAGAGAGAGTTGTAAAGAACTGCCTTTGGAAAACAAATTGCCACAGGATACAGGATGCCTTAGCAAAGCTTACTTACTGACCCTGTTGTTCTTCCCAGAAATGTAAGCCTTGCATTTACTTTTTAATTTCCATGTAGCAGTTTCCTAACATGAAGAAACCGTGCATTTAACTATCAGAGAGTAGAATTCATGTTCCACTGAGAACTTAAACTGCTTATTTTTTGTTGGCATACGGAATCCTTAGGGTTTTTTCTCAGAAAGTTTCATAATTTAGAATTCTATTTCTCATTTTATGGAGAAGTAATGGTACTTGTCTCTCAAATTCTCTCCATCATTTTTCCATTAGTTATTTTCATTACTTAAGTTACTTATTGAGAGCTATAATCCCTCAATGCAGTTGAAATAGTTAGGGAGCAATCAGCACTCTCAATTTCTGTTTATGGGGAGAAGTGTTTTACATTTATGTTCTAACTGAACATTAACAGTCTTTACACTTACACCTAGAAGTATCAACACAAGCTTTTTCAGATATCTCATCAAATAATGGTAAAAACTTTTTCAATTATGTGCATTTACTTACCCACAGTAGAAGAGCACAACACAAACATATGCTAAGACTCCTTGTACTTTTATTGAGCTTGTTACGACTCTGATGAGCTGTTTTAAGGATAAAAGTTGAACAGCTGAAACACACAGCACACAAATCTCCACAGACTATTTCAGCAGATAATTGTTTCTTGGTAAATTCAAGACAAATGTAGAAGCATTTACACTGATAGCAATTTATTCTAATGTTCCCCTTGGCAGTGCTAAGTATTTAAGATTTTGCTTTGAATAAATGTAATAGTTGCACCTAGCTGCAACTTTGCCAAAACCACAGTCTGATAATGTTTCCTTTCCCACTGACTTGTAAAATAAGCAAAAAAGCCAAACCTCCCCAGAAGTCAAGGGCTGCAAGTTGTGAGTGAATAATTTTTGAGGAAAATGTCAAGAGATGCTGATGCAGTAAAACAGAATCAGTGTTTTGCACTGTGAGAACTGCATTTTGAATACAAAATTGCTTTTTGAACTAGGCATGTGAATCCCAAGCTGCAGTAACAGAGTATCCCAAAAATCACAGTTTTACTTCAGTATTTCACAGCTAGGGTTCCAAGCTAGCAAAGCACTTCATTTGTTGTAAACCTATTAGTAACCAGGATAACACACCAGAATGCAATTAAGCTGAAAAAAGCATTTCAGTAAATTATCACTGGATGTGTAGTACTTAGTTATAAAATCAATCATTGTTATGATAATAGCTATTTTTCTTTTTAAAGTCCTGAATAAAAACTAGGCAAAGCCTGTCAACAGTATTTTCCCCTATCTCTATGGGAGAACATGACCTTTAACAGTTAATTCATATTGATATTCTTCCAGGAAAACTATGAAGTAACATCTTTGCTGGCAAAGCAAGGACATACTCCCAGTATTAAGATAGCTACTGCTTATCTACTTGTGTGTATGGGTCAAGTCAGAGCAGGTATTTACAGAAAACATTCTGCCATAGTTAATTCAGACCAGAGAGGATGTGGACCCAATTCCAATAACGAAGTGATTCATTTTACAGCAAAATGTCCATGTAACAGAGGCAACTCTTTTGGAATCATGTATTCTACAACATCTCAGGAGTTCACTGCCACATATAAAAGAAAATTTAAGCCATTATGCATACCATTACAGGGACAAACACAAGAACTCCTATGAAAAACCTAAAAAACCCACCCTAGTAGACTACTGCTAACCTTCTGGCAACCAGCTGCTTTCACTATTCTGAATGACTGACCAGGAGAATTGCCAAAAGGAATAAAGGTTTAATAAGCACAGATGTAGTTTAATTCCACTGTGACAATCCAAACACTTATAGTCTATAAAATATATTTGATTTTCTATAAAAGGCTGATAAACAGTAACATATTTGTGATCTCACAATTAATATCTGATATAAGTTATACCCAAATGCTGATTCAACCTTGCTCAACCTCATCACTACAGTTACTTAAGATGATCACTTCATCCTCACAGTATCAGACTGAGCTTGCTACCTCACAGGCATACAATCTATACCTGAGACCTTACTGACAAAAAGCTGAGAGGAAAAATACCACTTACTAAAACAGCCAGAGGAAGAGGAATGAAACCCATTCTTCTGGAAACTGAATCACTATAATCTGTATATGCCTAGGAAAAGAAAAAAAAGAACAACAAACTATTTATGCAAAGGAATGAGCTTATTTTAGCTTGGCACACCCTCTAGATAAAGATTGACTAAACTGGTATAAAGTGTACCTATTCATGTTCTGAAATTCAAATGCAGATAGCTGTACTCTCAGAAAAAGATAAAACAGAACCATGACCAATAGGATTAACTTCAGCTTCTAAATCCAGGGCAGCTGGAGTATCACACAAATCTCTAAAATCAAGAGCAATTAGCATAGTGAATCCAAATGTGCTATATTTCATCTTTGCAGTATTAATGGAGACCTTTTTTTATTAATTTGCTTTTGATCCACAAATACTGTAGAGGAAAAACTCAAAACATGGATAAAAATACAATTGTCCATCCCACTACCTATTTTAAGTCACGTTATAAAACATCTGTAATTAGCCTCAGGACTAAATTAATTTAGAAAATACATTTGTATTTGCACTCTCTAAACACAACTACTCTGCTTGCCAGCTGTCATGCTGCCATTGAACATCATACCAAAGTTAGGTAGCATCATATAGACATTCATTTTCCACAGAGGATTCTTAGGAAAAGCAAGGGAGTTTTGGCAACTAATGAACTGAGATTTATTTTAATCAATTTTTAATAATTATTTACAGTTGAAGGTGTCTAACTTCATCATAAGGTGCAACTACTGAATTCTTAGAAATAGCTATTAAACATACCTAATAAAACAACACAGAACATTATAATAAATTTAATTCAATTATTAGAGCACTCATCCAGAGCACTCACTAATAGGTAAGAGATTCATCCAAGAAAGGTACAGTACTAATAAATCACAGAACCAGCCTGGGCATTCTGTAAATATCCATGCCACAACACTAATATGCATGGTGCAAACATCCCTGTACACCTGTGTATGTTGCCTGTGAAGAAACAAATTCCTCATGGAAACTGTATTTTGAACCACAGTTAAAATAAAGCGAAGAGAACAGTAATATAAAACTGTCTGAAGAAAATCTTGTGAAGCTTGCTTACTTCCCACGGATCTAAAAAAATGCCAAAGTTACTACAACCATGCCCTGACTGTAAGTGTATTTGGAAAAGACTTCTTGACAATATATTAAAAAAAACTGAACTGACATGCTCAAGTGGATAAAAATAAGACTATAAGTCAAGAATAATATTGTTATCCTGTATTAAAAAAAGCTGAGTAGAATTTCAGTGCTATAGGAGTGAAAGAGTTTTGTATGCACTTCTTTATTTGCTCCAATATCCCCCCCATAGCAATTACATTAGTTAATACAAGAAGATGCTTTAATTTTCAGGCTTACATTTTTCTGTCGACTGCTAACAAGGTCAAATGCAAGACTGGCTCTGTATTCACTGTAGACCTGGAAAAAAAATCCAGCACATCAGAGGTGTGATTGATTTATTATATCACACTTTATAGAATCAACAGAAATACTAAAAAAATGCTTCTGTAAAATTATTATAAACATTTATGCACAGGCTGAAGGGAGGCAAAGCAATTATTCTGAGGTCTAATTGCAGCATTCAACAGATGGGCTCATATTTCTGCAATGAAGTAAATTGTATATATGTACAAGGAAAACAACTCTATGCTATGTTTTGGGAACTGAATGAGACATTATAAAGCACTTATGGAATTTGAGGATCATCAGAAATGCAAAGAGAAATCACCTTTACTTTTTTTCCTACAGTTGATATTCTAAGCTACCTGAAAGGTAGCACTGTGATCAAATTAAACAGACGAGAGAGCTTACTTATATACTGAACAAGTGATCCTAAAACAATGCAAATTCTATCAGAAGATGAACAAAGCCTTTATTTCTGCTTAAAACAGTTCTGCCCAGTACGAGAGAAAAGCACCTATTTCCAGGGTAAGTGGCAGGGCAACTGCACTGCAGGTGTTCAAAACTTCTAAAAAAAGTCTGATCTAGCACAATAAATCTTTAGAACTTCACACAAAAAATACCAAGTTTGTTAAATAAACCTTGCAAAATCATTACCCACCACCTCCATCCTCCAGCTGTTTCAGCACCCTGAAGCATGCTACCTTTTTGGCTATCCTGACTTCATTATTGCTCTTTTCCACACTCTATAAGAAAGTAGGGCATGAATAAATGCCTCTGGCAGAAGGGAGCTTATTAAGTACATCCATTAAACTTGTTTCTACACTGCACAGTGTAGTTTCTTTAGAGATGCTGAAAATGATAGCACTTCCAAGTTCTGATCTCATTTCCTGAAAAGTGGTTTTAACAGTGAGAAAATGCTAACTTCACAAATTTATCAGCTGCATCTGAATTCACACAACACACAAGACAAAAGGCCAACGCATCGTGCTGCACCACACAAAATGTAACCTCATGTAGTGCTTTAAAAAAAGGCTTCCATAAAAAATTTGGCCTAGGAGATTTCAGGAGTGGGAAACTAACAAATAAGCCACTTCATATCAGAGCTCCAGGGACAGTGGGAAAATCTATCTTTGACTTCAGATTCCACCCCTTAACACACATGCAAGGACTGAGATTCAGCAGCCTCACAATATCTACTTTTCCCAGAGCCTGAATTTTAACCTACAATCTATTCTGCATGAAAAAGGTACAAATTTGTCTAGACTGTAGAACATGTAATTTTTTGTCAATTTAATTAGTATTAATTTCACAAAATGATTTGCCAGTTAAGTGAACTGCAGTCACTATGTGAACTGTTACACAATACTTCCAGTAAATTATGGATCTGCAAGTAATAATTTAGAAGCAGAGGTGTTTGTTCCCCATTATAAAGATCCTCAGAAATTTATTGGATAAAGAAATCACCAATCTTCCCCAAATCATATCCCTTATATGAAAATAACAATTTTTACATTTTTTGCACTGGAATAAATTTTATTATTTAAAAAAATATTAGCAAAATAAGATGCAATTTAAAATAGCACTCAGCATTCCAAAAAGGATACCTACATCTGCTGTGATGTCATTGAACTTTGTTATAAAGGCATGCTTCACAATATCCACTGCAATTTCTGAAGCAACCACCATGCAAACATCTGGGAATAACACCCAAAGATGATCTGAAGGTTGGGAAGAAACAAGTTAGGCCATTTAGTATGAGACCAGGATAAGAACCAAAAATTGTAACACTTTTGCTCAACAGTAAAAAAATCTTTAAGAGACTGAAGTCTGAAACTTTAAATCACCACTCAGCATGTAGAGTGCAAGTTCTTGCTCATTAAATTGCTGTTGTAGAACCTTACCAGTACTATATAATCACACCACAATTAGGATCAGGTTCTAAAGCCTCTAACTTCATAAAGCTTTTTCTCTAACAGGAAGAGAACATTTGCACTTACTAGACAGCAGATACTTAGCATGTACAAACAACAGAGAGAAGATCTGTAATTTTAGATGCTTAAGGTAAAATTTAGGTTTAGTAGTAAACATTCCAGCACACAACACAGATCAGGGTGCAAAATTATTAATACAAAGTTTAATAAAGTAAAATCCATGTTTTACTCAGTATTTAAGATGGTATCAAAATCCTAAGTATAATGAATATTAAATTATTAATGGAAATTTTCATTAAATCTATCAAATTTCAACCTCAATAGCTTCACTATTCTCTAGGGGATCCTTCAGCACTTCAAGATCAAGATCATCACACCTCCATCAGCACTTCAAGGAAAGGGAAGTGCTGGGAAGAAATTTACAACACTATTTGAAACATAACTGTACTTTATAGAATAAGAGCACTTCTAGCAGAAAGGACAGAATCATTACAAGAAAGCCAGAAATAGAAAAGTGAGAATCTAATCTATCTGCCAAATGAAGATTCCTCAATTATATGTCCTTGTTACTCTTATCTTTCAGGTTGAAAAGAAAAGCAAGAGATACAGGTGTTGATAGCACAGGAATTTGTAATTTTGTATTTAATTTTTCTACTAGTTTACTCACCTGGATTCCATGAGAACTGTTCCATATTTCTTAGACATACAATTAGTAGCAGCACATAGTTGGTGAACCTCTCTTTTATATCTAGTTAAAAAACAAAACAAAACCAAACCCCATCAATTTGCAATTCCAAAGAAACACTTGTTTGCATCCAAATAGATCTACTCTTTCTGTGGGTCTGTAATTTATTAAGTGTTGGATTTAACAATCTTTTCCACAAAATATTTGATCAAATTTAAGGAGGGGATGTAGGGAAGCTGACCACAGAGCTCTGCAGGATGCAGTGGCCTGACCAGAGGTCTGTCCAGTGCTGCAACAATTCAGGGTTCCCAGCATCAGAAGGGAATTGTGACTTGCTGTCACCTAATAAATTAATAAAATAGGCATGTTTCTTAATAAAGTCTGTATATTTCTTGTTGGATTCAAAAAGAACCAGCACCTCCTAGTGCTAAAGTGGAGACAATACACCTGTCTGCCACTTCAGGTTATTAGCAAGGCAAATTTCATCTTCCACAGATCACAGATATCCAAATTGCTATATACTGGATCCATCACTTTTAAGACAACTATTTCACTTTATCTGTAAACTTCCTACTAGTCTTTCACACTGGCATTTTAAAAGAGAATTGGAAGGGACATCACCTCATTTATAAAAACTATAAGAACCATAAGAACAGGACAAAGGAGTCCTGTGACTTGCCTTCCTTGGCTAGGCAGGGTCTTTTTTCCCTACTATCTTAAGAAATGACATATACAACTTGCTTCAGGATGCATCACATTTTTAAACATGTTAAAAAACCTCCCTGCAATTTTGTTACTGAAAACCAGGGTTTTTCAGTAACATAACATCACCTAAAACATAACATCACCACAAACCAGCAGGTCCAAAGAAGTCTTTTCAGCAGACAGAACTATTATGAAAATCTGTGAGGATACTGTTATCACTTGTTACACCCATTAACAACCTTGACAGTAATTTCTTTGCGTGCAAGTTATCTCCAGACCCAAAGGGTTCATTTCCTTAAGCACTTCAAATATTCCATGGGTTCCAGCTACTGATCTTAGTAAAAATTAAAAAAAAAAAAAAAAAAAAAGGACATGAATAACAGAAATGTTCAGAAGAACACACAAGGACTGAGAAACCCATAATTGACTGACTGTGTCAGCAGCTTCCATCACCTCTACAGACTACAGAACAATGACAATGTTCATGGTTGCAGTCACTGTATTCTAGTATAACAATATCCTGAATTAAAAAAAAAAAATAAAATCCTGTCAAGCTGGAAGGAATGGAAAAAGAAAAAAAGAATAACTCCTCCAGGAGAAGAGGACAAAAAGCACACAGAATTCAAGAAAGAGACTGCAAGCATTCGTTTAAAAGGCATGTTTTGAGGTACATAAACTTATCTCTCAGCATGGGCTGGGGAAAGTTCAGAGGAAACACAGATTTCCAAAACAGAACTAGTGTTATATGTATGGGGGAAGAAAAAAAAAAAAAAAGGAAATACTTCAGTAAAATAAATTTAAATACCAGAAAAAAAGAAAAGGACACAAGTGAATTTCTAGCCCTAATTTCTTGCCTTCTTACCAATAATACTCCAAGTAGAGCAGGTTTTGCTAAACTTCCAAATGCACCAAATATACAAATTACAACCCCACAGTATGGTCTGATAAATCCAGTTGTGAGATATCACTTGGCAATATTGCCAATGGATTAAAGTGCAGTCTAGCATTCCTTCACCTAAATTCCCTATCACAGCCATTACTGATTTGAAAGTATTCCCTAAATTTTCATGCTTCTGCTCCAAAATTTCAAAAATGTTTCATCTTCTACTTCCCACACTGCATGCTTGCACACTGCCATGACACATCAAGGATCAGCAATGCACAAGATAACACAGATCCCAGGGAGGTCTGTACAAGTAGATACTCTCAAATGGAAAGTAAGGACCTTAATTCAAGCCTAAACATTAAAGCACATCTCATGCCAATCTTCAGAAATTTATTACTGGTCAGTATGTTATTTTACCAGCTGACAGGATTAAATTAAGAAGAGATATCTTTGGCCTTAAATGTGTTCCTATGCTATAATTATAAGCATCTTTCCCCACTGACTTCTAAGACCTGATGAGAGACTGACACCTATTTTTCCCCTCTGATTATTTTTCCTGCTCTCACTGGCCTTGCTTCTAATGTTATCTCTGGTGCCACAACTGTTCAAGGCTGTTTGGAGTGGCAGGAGTAAGTGCAGCTGCTCTTCTTCATCCTTGCCCCTCTCATCAGCTGCTTGTCAGATATAAGCAAGGGAGAAAAGGTGCTTTATAGCAACTTCAAAAGTAAACCCAAATGAATCAGAAATTTGTTTCATTTTTCACCCTCATGGACAAAGGCACAGAAGGCTTCAGGATATTCAAAGCAAACGATGGTAATCTCTCCTAAATTCCAATTTCAGAGTATTAAATATGCACCCATAATGTTTCATAATTATTAACTTATTTGATGCTCTATGTGTACATGTACTTTTTTAAACAGGTGAGAGAAAATCCCTTTACCATGCATTGCCACTTTTTAGATGCTGTAGTGAACTAAAAAACAAGTGAGACTGCATCTCTAGATTCCCACTTAGGGACATCATATTCTTAAAGAAAATCAGGGAAAGTTAATCGTGGTATTTGTGAATCCATGGAAATGGTGACAAGCCATCAACATTTGTGGTCAGTTATAGACACTGTCAAAAGGAAATGCCTCCATGCTGCTTCAGCATGACAAAGGGTTCACTGGGAAGAAAAAAAGATCTCTTCATCCTCCATCATGACAGCCCTTAATAAAATTGTTATAAGCCATTTCAACTTGGCTCAAACGTATCCCCAAAATTTTGGTGATAAGCATACCATGAACTGATTTTCAGTCAGAATACAGCCCAGCTTTAGTGACCCCTTTCCATTGTAAGACAGGGTTAAGTGACAGCCAAAACAACAGGCTGAGGACATTTTTTAACAGTCTTTAGCTACGTCCTCAAGCACTCAATTAAGTTTACTTTCTCTCTGTCTATGCTCCCAAGTGTTGAAGAACTGACATCTACCACTAATTATCCCCCTGGCAGGACTCCTGTCAGCACATGCCATGCAGACTGAATTCTAATACCATGTTTAAACTCTACTCTTAATAGCACTGGCCCACAAGCCTGGCCACACATCATACCAAATATTCCCCATACACACTCTGTTTTGAAAGATGAAACTGAATTTGTTTGTCCTTGAATGTATCCACTCATGGTTTAAATTACTATATATGATTATATCTTCCCAGTTTCCTTTAAAATACATATTTTATGTATTGAATAGAGAAAGGAAGAATCAGACATTCCTTAGTACATCATGTGCCAGTATTTAAGCACAATATACCTTTTTCTATGAACATTAGTCATGTGTACCTACTGGGGCTGTTGTGGGAACAGAGGTGGCATTTATTTCAAAGACACTGATGTGCATACTGCCTGAAATGAAATAGGGGGGAAAAAAGCAGATGTACTTTTGTTCTATTGCTTCTGTGAAGTAAAATCAAAACCAGGATTGCACACAGCCAAATCAGATTTCAGATACTTTCATCTCACTTACATCAACCCAGCCATTCCAATTCAAATGGAATTCTATGCCCATATTAATAACATATTCTGCCCTTCTATAAATCCTTCTGGAAAATGGAGAAATTCAGTTTAAAGGACTGATAGCAATAAAGACCAGAAGCTGAACTGCCATAATAAACACTACAGAAATGGATGTGACTGCCAAGAAAGGATATTCCTAGGACAGGACTGTATCTAGTATGGACTAGTGGAATTAATTAGCCAGCATCCTCAATAACTGATTCCTTAACTCACTCAGGAAAGAACATGAATTCTGAAGATACCAGGTACTTTACAGTGGTAACTTAGAAGGGCAACAAGATCCCAGGAGCAGAGATCTGGAAGTGGCACTTCTACTCACTGATGAAGGCATTGACCTACCTTAAATATACCCCTGACTCCAAATACCACACTCTTTAAAATGAAAAATTGGATTAGAACAATGGTATTCAAAAAAACTAAAGCCATACAAGAAAGCTGTCTGAATTCCAGAGACCATAGGTAAAAATAAAGACTGTTCAATATTTTGATCAAAGCCACAGAGACTGATAAATCGATAACAAAACTTTAGAATAAACCTGTTAAAAAAATCTGCACCAACGTATTTAAAATTTAATATTATTTTTAAATAATCTGTTCAAACAGCCAATTGAAGCAAATAATGTAATGCACAGAACCCTAATGCACTTCTTGATTTGTGGTACAATTGGGGTGTGTGAAAAATTTAGTTCAGAGCACAGCTTAAAATTAGAGTAAGACATTTAAAAGCATAGGGGAAGGCACCATGCTGGGCTTTTCAAAGAGCTTTTCTTTATAGTTTTTATCTCCTTATCCACTAATTCTGAACCCTAGCAAATTAACTTACAGATACCTACTTCAAAAAGAGATTATATTATTTAAATTTAGGGAAATATTTCTTCCTGCTACAAGAAATATAATGTTTTATGTCTTCTGTATAGAAGTCTCTTCCAGTGGTCGCAGTGTGTAGGTTGCCTGGGTGTACAGCAATTTCCTAGCAGAAGTAAAGGTGATAATGTGAGAGTTATAGCAGCTGATAAATCAAAGCTGCAGGAGCCAAGATGGTTGAAATCACAGATTCTGTAGCTGCAGTCTCAAGCAGCTATAAAAACCCCAAGATCTCTGTTGACCCCCTGCACCTAAGAGATAACAAATTTGGTTTTATTAGATAACTGTTCATCCAGTATGTATCTCATGGTCTGTGAATTCGTTCTTATATAGATGATTCACAGTTCCTTTAGTCCTGAAGTTTTAATGAATTAGCTGTTAACAGCAGAATTTTATTTTGAATAATTTTATTTTATTATTTTATTTGAGGTGAGGGAAAGAAGTATTTTAAGGTTCATCCTCTCAAATGCCAAATAAGATTCATTCTGAGATCACTGTCAACACAGAACACTACAAGAAAATTTCTGAAAACACAGACTTCAGAGACTTAGAAACATGCATATTTTGAATACTGTAAGTTATATCTGAAATTCGTATTTAATAACAACTTTAGCACATACCCAAATGTGTTTTAGCACCTCAAATTAAAAAAAAAATTGTCACTTAAGGAAAAACAGTGTTCCTGGAAGTCAAAGGGGAGATGAGGTATCAAGTTAGAATACTCAAATTCATCAAGGTTAAGATGTTTTAATAATAATAACAATAAATAAATTAATTTATTAAAAAATCAGCTCTTCACTTTTTCTCCTGATTCACTATACATACCACTATTTGACATTTGAAAAAGGTTGTTCTTCTCAAACTTCTTGAAAACACTTCCTTTTATTTCAACGAACTGCAATTTTTAAAACAGTTAGTTAGTTTTTACTTATAAAAAAATTGATATAAACAAATCAGACCATCAAATAATATGCAAGCAGACATGATACACAAAGAAAGGATGATAAAAATTAGGGTAGCTAGATAATGAAGCTCCATACTTACATTATTGGACATCATGATGGTAAGCAGAGATTTATTGTGGGAATTGAAGGCCACATTAAGGGTTGTTGCTTGAACCATTATAAGAATAGCATGCAGGACTAAAGAGCTGGGTTAAGGAAGCATACTTGGAAATAATTTTTCTGCACAACAGTACTAAATAGCCTAAAACTAAAATTTCCTACACTGTTTCCAAATTTTAACAAAAATGCTATCTCCCTGTCAATAAGATTTACAGCAAGAAGAGTACTTAAACCTATGTAATGTGTCCACAGTGCTTTGTAGCACATAACAATTTTGTAAATTTTTCTTGTACTAAAAAGAGCCTAACATTAGTCAGAGAATACAGAGTAATACAACAATATAGGAAAAAAATCTGAGAGAGACAAAGATTCATAATGAGCCTACAGATTGCAGAAAAAACAGGGGGAAGTACAAGAATGCATCACTACATCTATTGGACCACATGACAGATCATTCTCATCAGTTCATTGTAGGGGTATTTCACACAGAACTCATCTGCATCCTGTACATACATGAGTTTATCCCTTCATTTCAGGAAAACCCCTTAAAGCTATTTTTTGTAACATTCTGCTAAATAACAAAACATCATTGTTTTCAAGACCTTGTGACCCAAAACACTCAAAAATACAAATCAGAAATCAAAGCTTCCATGAACTATCCAATTTCTGTTTTTTACTTCACACATTAAGTACTAAAAAAGCTGCCTGCTACTGCAGTGGTATACTACCATTATAAAGGGCTTTTTTCGAGCAGTATTTTTCCCTGTTTATTTAAAAAACCTTTAGTACTTGCAAGTCTTTGAAAGAAACTCTGATTTAAGAATATTTTCAAATATATTAAAAGAAAACCATACAGAGCAATCACTGTGTTTGATTTAGAAAACTTTGCAATTTCTTGAAGAAAAAGGATACAGACATACAGCACAGCCATGAAGAAGTGAGGAATCACACCTATGTGAGCTCTTTTTCTTTCCTTAGGTTCTGTAGCTGTCCAATAAAGAGCATCCAAAATATCTTGTCCAAATGAAGAAAACAGACGATCAGCCACCTAAACAAGAAGAATTTTTTACTGCCTTAAAACAGTATTTTTCTCTGTGACACTTGAATATGCCACTGTAAGTCCAGTTCAACACAGAAAAAGGTTTCACATTTTTATCACTTTGCATCTCTTAAACACTGTATTTCCAGCCCGTATTTTGCACTGATGTTTCTTTTGTGTACTTGGACATCCAAGTGCAGTTCAAACTTCAGCCTTTGATAAAGCACTATGTTTGTTTTGTCTAATATTCTACTAAATTATTCTCAATGTCATTTTACCATCCTCCTGGGTTTAATGAGGAGGGGGTAGAATAAGGAAAAGTGAATTCCAAATGTGTGATAGGGAACAACATATGCTTACAGGACTGTAATTAGATTGGGCTTTATTGTTTCCTTACATCTTGGAAACACATATATAATAAATACAAATCTCTGCATAAAGCAGAACTCAAAATTAGAGGTACTGTAACACAAAGCTAGTAATGAAGAGAGACTACAAATTCTACCAAAAAGGGAAAATTTGTTCAGAAAAACTACAAGCATGTTAAGTGTAACCAAAGAATATAGGCACAAGTAGGAAAAAAAAAATCTAACAATAATTCTAAGCAAAGGAAAAACATGGACAGTGATCTGAGCTTTTAATTTAATACCACAGCTGAAAAGGTCACATGGAGTTTTACCAGTTCTCAACACTGCATCATCATCATCAAGCAAGTAAAACTTGACTTGAAGATTGTCACAAGGAAATACTTGTACTACATAGCCTATGTCATAGAGTTCAGTGTTTTTAAAACACTGCACAGGACAATAAAAATAGCACTTCAAAAATAAAAAGGCACCTGTCTAGCAAAAAAAAAAAACAACCAAAAACCAACCAACCAACCAAAAAAACCCCAAAAAACCAACCTCAACCAAGCAGAAATAATTAAATCTTAGTATATATAAATAAGTAGTTAAATATAAAAACCTAATTATCTCTATTTAATAAAGACAACGGACAATTCCTCTGTCTTTCTGTAAGACAACAATTTGGGATAACCTCAAGCAACACGTAGCAACACAGAACTAGATTCACCATGTACCCACAATTGTAGAACATCTAGAAAATAAGTTCTTGGGACAACGTAAGTATATCTAGATTTGGGATAATTTCCTGACTTAGTTAGCAAGAGTTCTAAAGATTAAGATACTGAAGGGAGTCACATACTCTGACTTGTTCAAGCCAAAATTTATTGAATTTTCCTAAAATATGAAGGTGGAATTAAAACAAATTTTTACTGGATGTCTCAAGTGAACTACACTATATGCTACTCTTCAAGGATTACCTATGAAACAGAATGAATAAAATCATAAGGAGATCAATTATGATAAGCCTGCAGTTCAAACACCCATCAGGTTGGAGAGATATTTACAGTGGCATTGTTTTCGGCTTTTAAATTTTGTAAATGAAGGTTGTGTGGCTGACATTGTCCACATTGTGTGGTTCCTGCTCATTGTGATGACCCATTAATTAATTACACCTCGTGTAATAACACCAACTACAGAATGCTTAGGGTTTGGTAAGTTTTTGTTCACAATATTGTGAGGGTTTTAATAGATCAAACGGTGGCTTTGCTTTTCTTTTTATTTAAGCGGTTCTCGTTTCTGCGCTGACAGGATAGAAAACATTAAAACCCACCACACAATATTGTTGCTTGCTCTTCCAAACATGACTTACCTAAACCCTACATGCCGGCTCCAGGCTCCAGCAGAATTCCATGGTGAGTGCTGTCACCAGCATAACGCACACTGGGGCTTCACAAGGAGCAGGAGCCGGTGGGTCTGAATCTAAAAAAGAAAAGTGCCATTTAAGCCAAACGTGCTGAATGCTCCCCTTAGGCTGTCTATTTGGAGCAGTCAGCACAGAATTGGAAGATTTTGCATTCCTCTTACCTGTCCAGGACAATATTCCCTGGACTTGCCAACAGCCGAAAACATTAGGACATTGTAAACATCTCTGCTGCTCAGTGATCTAACTGAATTGAAACAAAACCAACAAACTTCCTATTTTGAAAACTTCTGAAAATCTAAAGTTTATTACTTTAAAATCCTAATATTTAGCAGTTCCCTAAAAAACAGCTTGCACTTGTAGCAGAGTTAGAACCACATTCAAAGCAGTCCAAGCAAGCCAGTGTATTCAAATTATTAACTATCAACCGAGCCTTTCAGTGGGATCCCCATGACATTTTCTGCCAATGCTGTGGCTACCACCTACCACAGTGAAAAAAACCCTTAAAAAAACCATGTCCTCTTCTTGGTTTACACAGGACACCATGGTAATTAAATACTATTTCCAATGTCAAAGTCTAGTGTCATTTTTTTTAATATCTATGAGTTAAGACACCTCCCCTTTCCTAAAAAAAGAAGGAACCTCAGGCAGGACTTCTTAGCCAAGACACACACTTTTGGTCCTGCTAAATGTAGCAAAGAAGCTCAACTCTTCATTTAAAATGGAATGGCACATGGTTTCCAATTCACAGCTAACACTGTGGTCTCCAAATTATGTGGTAAGCACATAATGCTGTGCTTTCTCAGTGTAAAAGAAATTACTTGGAATAATCTTGAAATACAGAGGAATTACTATTTTGAGCACCCGGATTTATTAAGTGATTATGTCTTGCAGATTATGGAACTATATATGGGTGAATATTTTCCAACACAGCTAAAATCCACCAAGTAGCTCAGTGCCAATTTAATATTTGTACATGTTTTTCAGCAAACCCAAAAGCAAAGGAAACAAATCCTATGAATAAACAACTGAGGTGGCTTACATGATATTTATTTCACTTAGGATAATGAAGTGTGTTCCTTATGCAATCTTTTTGTATTTTAGGAGGAAAAAACAAATGTCTTTGTGCAAAATCTGAGTATTTTGTCCAAAGTGTAGCCCCATTTCAGCACTCTTCAAACAAAGGCACAACAGATGTTCAAACAAGGATTAATGTTATTCAGAGATCCCAGAATCCTAGTAGACTAACTCCTGTGTACAAAGCTCTCATTGAGTCCTTTTAAAAGGTTGCATTTCTGGTATGTCCCATAATTACAGGATGGAGACAAGACTGTAGCTATGAAAACACTGTTTATTTTGTGAATCACAGATCACAGAAGTGCAATTAAAATCCCAATAATAAAGCAGAAACAAGTTTTCCCCCCATTTCTCTTTATCTTACCTCCCAAACAAGTATTTCCTTTTCTTGTTTCACTGCATACATTTGGCTTACTGTTTATACACTCAGGCCTTTGTTTGCTAACCAGAACTGAGATAGGTAAAGCAGTAACGTGTGCTTGCATGCAATGAAAGCTATAGTTCCATAATGAATTAAAAAAAAATATTTAGTATCTTCTACTATATTTATGTCTGCTCTCACTCAGGACCTTATGACTATTTCAAATCCATAGTTTCTACTTTTCTGAATGAGTTAAAAGCTTCATTCATTCCACTTCTGGTATTTAAATTCAAGACATTTCTCCCATTTTATGTTCTCTGTTTTCATTCAGCTAAATGGATTTATAAACTCCAGGAACCGGACAATACAAAACACTATCTACAAACCTTATTTTTCACTAACTTGTCTGTTTCACTACATCTAGGCTTAATATTATTATGTGTGGGTGCACACCTGTGAGAGCATGAGGTGAGTTGTGTTTTAAGTACAAACATTGTAATGCAACTATATTTTAGATTAAAAAAAAAAGCATGCTTGATGTTCTGATGCCAACTTTCTTACCTCAAGCATGTTATAGATGATGTAGAGCTTTATGACAGACTGTCCTCTTATCAGATGATACATCATAGAGTAGTCAACATAGTGCATCATGAAGTAGCAGATGACCAATATAACTCCTTTGAGAATGTCACATACCTGAGCAGGTTGGAGCAAACGTCTGTCACTAAAATACAAAGGGCAAAAAGTTCCACTAAATGTAATATACCCACAAAATACAAATGTTAGCAAGTCAGCAGGAACTTACAGAAACTTAATCAAGGATATATTTTAATGTACTTCCTTACTGTCTCTAACCCTAACCCTAACTCACCCCAACACATTAGAATACAATGACCATAATACATATTTATAGATCACTCCTGAGCAGGATCACATTCTGTTATCTGTGACAACCATTTAGTTATAATACTGTATTTGTTGGGTAAGAGCTCCCACTTGTTATAAACCTTCCAAACGCATGCCTTTGATTTTTAATTTACCTTCTTTCTTCCAGCCAAATCTACTTATCATTTTGACTTTCTCACTTACGGTAATTGTATTTGCTATAAGCCACAGAAGAAGAAATAAAGCAGTCATCTTTAACCTCAGTATAATGAACCTGTTGCTGAGAAACAGGTTCTAAATGCAATTCTGTATCTTCTTTTAGTTTTAAGCTCTGCAGCAGTAAATGCAAACAACATGACACCTGATTTTGGAATTAATCTTCAACCAAATGCAGAGTTTTTCTATCTAGAGTCCCACAAGTAGCCCAGAGGACTAAATGAATCATTACACAATTTCCTCATTCAAACTGAAACTACAGGAAGAAAATAGCTCTACCTCAATTGCCACAATACCAGCCACAAGCATAATGAAATAGCAAGGCAGTATTTACTTAGCTTAATATTAATAAGGTTCAAAGCATTTAAAAAGCCTTCAAATGAAATAAAAGGGTTATTTGAGAATAAGTTATTTTTTTATTACATGTATTTATTTTTAATAATATGCACTGAAGGGCTTTTGCAGCAGTTAACATTTCACAAGAGTCAGAATCAATCAGCAGAACAACTTAAGAATTTTTATTTTTTATGTTCTTACATCACTCAGTTATCCACAGATTTGACAATGTTTCCATAAACTGATAAAACATTTAGAAAAAAATAAAGTAAGCTGATAAAAATGTTTTTTTAAAAACAAAACAAAACAAAAAAAACCCAAATCCAACCATATCTGAGCAGTTACTTCTGACTTCTAGGAGTGAAGACATTCTATAGACTGTGTAGACAAGTGAAAAATCCCAGCTAGTTGAGTCTATTTAAACATATCAGAGCTAAAGTGTTATACTTCGGGTTTCTTTGTTGTCTTCCATTCAAAGGAAAAAAGCCCTGAATATAAGCATTCACTCATGGACCCACACTGTGTCATTCCTACAAAGGGCAAACAGATCATGCTCATTCCAGGAGTATGAGTGAGAAAGCTTCCAGAACTCTCAGATCTGAAGTATTAAATTCCAAGCAGAGAGTAACTGCTCTTTCTGTTAGATATATTTTTACTGCATAAACTGTATTATAAGTATTCATATTCTGAATAACAGAATCCAACCTGGACCAGCACACCAGAACTCAGTGGCTTTTTCACTCCAGGACATTTTCTTGCTCTCAGAAGTCCTCCAGTAGCAGAAAACATGCCACATTTTATTTCAGACTAAGTCCTTGACAAAAAGCCTCCATGAATTTTCGCCCTTTCTCCCCCCTGAGCTGAATTTTACGTGAAAACCCAATTAGAAAACTTAAACAAAATGGAATATGTCCATTTGCCAGCACACCCAGTATTTGCCTGATGCTTAAAAACTATGGTCTTGAATGACACACACACACAAAAATGCACCCTCACCAACTTGCAAAATTACATGTTGAAAGTTCATTGCCCTGTTTAACTACATCTCAGTTAAATCATTACACTTACTGAAATATATTAGCATATAATGAAACAGTTAAGCAAGCCCCTTGATTACCACTCACACATTGAGTAACTAATACAGTATGTTCCTTTTCCTCCAACCTACTTCAATTTTGGAAGTGTACTCAGTGTCATTTCACTATGAGCTCCCCAGCCAACATTCACCCTCTGCAAAAAAGACTGGGATAAAGCAGTAAAGGTGTTATTACTCCACAACAATAATGCCAGGTTTAAGCATTTATAAGGAGAATTAGAATAGTTACTCGGAAAGTTAGCATCTTCATTCTTTCAGCCAACACCTACCTCATCATTAGAGAAATAATATGTAGCTGGTAGCAAAAACTTGACTACCAAAAGTGCAACCACTTCAGAAGTCTGTGTTTTAACAGTTTGGTTAGGTACCAGTTCTTTGCAATGGGAGGGACCCTTGCTGAAATGCACTAATAAGCAGGATCTGTTTATGAAGCTTCTGAAGCAGTCCAGATCTCACAGGAAAATGCTTTGATGTTCACAAATCAATACACACTGAAAACTACAATGTCAAAGGTTTTCTGTCTTAAAAGTAACATCAAAGATACTCAACCACCAGTACTGACACAAGTGACAGACAAGTCAGAACAGCCTACACAAAATTTCAGAGCACAATTGCTCTTCTAAAGGTGGTCTCAACTCTGAAAACTAACTCAGAGGACCCTGTTAGGATGCATCTAAACACAGTATCCCCTACCTGGAAAAATGAAGCCAGTTTACGAATGTGCTGCATGCAGAACAAATTTGAGCATCACTAATAATTCAACTCAAAGGCTGCCCAAAAGAGGTAGATCTAGTGTGCTTGCTATGCCTCACAGGAATTAAGCTTTTGTAGTTCAGTGTACATTCAAATAATGTTTTCAGAGAATTTTACCTCTCAGTGACTTTTAGTTTCTCAGTGTATAACTAAAAAACTCTGCAGTAAGCACAGGTTTTTTTCTGATGTGTTAACTAAAAATATTTCATTAATGTTCTGCTCAAAGTTGTGCAATAATTTCTTCTGCTTCTAGTCTACATGAGAAGCAGAACCAATAGTAATGCTGATAGCTTCTTCCTAACTGTTAAAGTTGTCACAAAAATATCCTCAGAGTTTCAATTTACTCAGCTTGATTACAGAAAAGCTGTCAGCATCTTCAAGTCAGTAAAAGGGATTATTGCAAAGACTGAGTACTAAAAACATTCCAGATCCTGGCACTGAAAAGACATTCCAGTGTTTTTTTGTTGTACATGAAAAAAGGCCCCTTCATATTGACTAGACAAGTAATATATGGTTTACAACTAATATGTTTCTGGTTGAGAGAGATTAACCATGACTACTGCATAAATTCACAAAGGCACTTTCATCAGCAGAATCCTTTTCCACTCTGTCTAATAACATTTACAAAAGGATTTTGAGCTGTGGCTTTGAATATAATACAGGATAAAGATAATTATTTCCTACAAAGCCAAGCAAATCAAACAAATGGATTAAGTCCAGTAACTGGTCACCTTTTAGCAAATACACAGAACTAACTGCAAAGCCTGCAGTTAATAAATGATGTAGTCAGTGTTCAGAGACATTTGTCACAAATCATCTTTATCCTTCATATTAAACTGTTTCATATATATAAAGAGGCTGCTGTGATTTTATGTCTGTCAAAGAAATCTTTGCTCATCCATTACATATTCTGCATTCATTTTTCTTAATGTTTCTACTTATTGTTTCCAATAACTACTCAGTACACTGCAAAGTGCTTGCAGAACAGTCTTGAGCACCAAGTAATCAGACCTAGAGATTAATATCCCATACAAATTCATAATGCTGAATTCCTCCACACCACGAGCACTACAGAATCTCAAAAAAAAGAAAAACACAACCCTAAAACAAAACCCAAAAAACAAAGATAAAAGCTGGTACCAGCCACGACAACTATACAAATGTCAAGAAATAAACAAGAAATACATTGCATAATGGTAGATAATACTTCCAGTATTGATAGCAGGGAGACAAGAGGTAAGAATGAGACAATACTGAGCTACTGTGCAACTGTAGAACCCACTGAACAGAGAAAAAAGAAGCTGAAACAGCTTATTTCATTTCAAAAGACTTTGTGTTTTTACAGTTGTGCATGAAGTGTGGCAGAATACAGAGGGGAAGATTTCACATGAAAATTACTTACAGGTGTTTTTTCTCATGAGTGGCAAAAGGAAAACAATGAAGAGCTTAACAACTATCTTATTTTATATTTAATCACACTGGTGACAAAACACCATGCAGTAGAATCTTTCTTTAGAAATCTACAGAAATTAGTTGTCTTTTTCTTCAAAGCTATCCTGGGCATAGTGATGCTGCAGAAGTTAATTAAACATTAACACTGTCCTGTCTTTTTTGCACTCTGCTCTGAAAAGATAGTATTATCAGAGCCTTTGTCTAAGATGCAGTTCCTCCTAATATCCTGCTGAATTCCAGAAATAATGTTATGTAAATTATTTCACCATTTGGCTGACTACACAGCTGGATATAATTTAATGACAGCTTGTTGAGATACTAGTTGTTTAGCTTCAATAAGTTTTGATTAGAGTAAGTTACTTAAGAGTTATAATATTGAGTGATTTATGCTGTCTGCCTAGCTCTACATTTACTTACAGCCTAGATTTGCCTAGATACTGCCTTAGGCTGCAGTAGAGTTAATAGAAGTAATTTTCCTAGTAGCCAGTACAGTGCTGTGTTTTGGTTTTTATTTGGTAAGAGAAAAGTAATGATAACATACTGGTGTCTTGGTCATTGTTAAAAAAAAAAATGTATTTTTCTGAAGTCAGAGACTTTTCAGTTCACTGTTTTGTTAATGAGAGCAGGTGCAAAAGAAGCCTAAACCAAATGATGAGGCTGCAACCACCACCAGAGTGCAAATCAACATTAAGAGCAGTGAACAACCTCCTTTCTGGACTCAGAGGAAGAAAGCAATTTGGTGTTAGAAGACCCCCAAGCCAAAAATCACCACTGAAGTACAAGGCATGAACAGTGCATGAGCTGTGGGTGTAGAACAGGAGTTGAGCTCACAAGAGTACAACTGCCCAGGGATTTCTTTGTGGTCCTTCTCTGAAGGCATACAGCTCAAGCTGACTCTTGCTACTGTAACTTTCAACTAAATTATTCAGTTTGTAAGATCCAACACCTGAGATTCTGCTGCAGGAAACCCAGGGTTGTGCCTTAAGAAGCATTAAGCATCCCTGAGAGTAAGCATGAGTGTGTGTCCAGCTCCTTTAACAGTTTATGGATGCTCAGGCAGTGGCTTCTCCTTTAACAAACTCATGACATCTCATGAACCAGTGAACACACTGATTCAGGGTACTTAGGCTGCCCTTCAAATGTGCCTTATTAAGTTGCACAAATTCTGTCTTTTCAGTTAGGTGTTTTCTGTCATTACTCCATTATTACTTCTAACATTTCTGGCCCCAGTCATGGGCCCTGATTCAAGATGATCTTCACAGAATTTCACATACGCTTTCATTATGTTAAGCCTCAAGTTCCCACATTTAACTGTACAGACAAGGAATTTTTTAAATTAAACTTCAAATATCCAAGTACCTTAATAGTAAAAGGTAAAGCTTATCCATTATTTCTATTATCTGTTATGTAAAATCTTGTTCTGTTTTACCACTGCTGAATACATGAAGCTGCTTAATCATGAGAAGATCCTTGAACCAGCATGAATCCAGAGTGAAAATCCAAGCATTCCTCTGCAGATAAACTCGTAACATCAACTAGCAAATCAAGACAACACAGGAAAAAAAAAAAAACCACACACAGGGACTTCAATATACCACAAAATGTTCTTAACAAGATGTGCTTTGGAAACTCCTCAGCCTTTGTGTACATTTACCATTACATCTACTGACAGCAAATCTCCTCTGAAAGAAACTCTGATGTCTCCAAATAATAAGAGGATACAGAAGTTTATTATTTAAGATAGAAAAACTACCATACCTCCCTATTCCACCACAGCATGCTTCTTTTTCAGCCCAGTAGATCAACAAAAGAAGAATGCCAAACTCAGTGCTTACCACAGCATTTGAAGCAGTTGGAACTACAGCAAAATTCACACAGTGCACTGACTGACACTAACCAAGAACTAGGAATTCAGAAACTATGCTGTTACAGTGAAAAATAACTTCTTGCAACATAATTGATAAATTCAGGGTTTAATAGTCATGCTTCGAACTTTCCAATTTATGGCTTGTCCACATTGAGACTCATTTAGAAAGTGTCAATCTAAACCTTTCCTCTGTTTAGAAAACAACTGGATCCGTGTATGTCCTGCCCCTTTAGAAAGCTAAAACCAAGGAGATCCCCTTATAAAGAGTTTGGAATAATTACTTTGCTATTCTACAAAATTAAATTAAAATTCCATCAGATTACTATACTGCCAAATATTCTGGCTACCCAAAAATTTGTTCTATACACTTTGGGAAAAACAACAGAAACATCTAACATTTTTTCATGATTACTTGTGACGTTTTAAGTACCTCACTCTAAGTGTTACAAGTGTTAAACTTATTTCAAGATACACATAAAACAGCTACCCAGTGAGGAAAAATAGGGTGTGGAAAGCAGTGTTTGACACAAGCTATCTTCTTAAACAAGTGGAAGTTTAAGGATCTAGTTATCCTACTGCATTAAGTAGAGCACTGTTATAAATAAATCACAGTTTACTGATACTTGGCTTTATTATGTTAACAAATCAAAGGCAGCTAATGCACAGGTTTGCTTAAGTGACAGACATAAAAAACACCCCAAACAATAAGATCAGGTGTTAAAGTGTCTTAATAAGCTTTGCATATTGAATTTCAAGAGGTTAAACCCCTTACTACATGAAACACACCCCAGGACAAACAGAGATTTGTTCTTATTGGACAAAA
This sequence comes from Phaethornis superciliosus, assembly GCA_023637945.1. NCBI lineage: Eukaryota > Metazoa > Chordata > Aves > Apodiformes > Trochilidae > Phaethornis > Phaethornis superciliosus. The sequence goes on from JAJQWJ010000005.1 coordinate 6,409,106, forward strand.
AAAAGTCTTAAAAAAATAAAATCTCACTACATTCATTTATGATATGCTTTTCAGAAACTATCATTGCAAAATGAACGTTTTCCACAGTACTGTATACAAAGTAATCTAAAGACAAGCATACTTAGGTCTGAGTATTTTATCACTTCAGTACTTCAGGGTATAAAAAGTGAGGCTGACACAGATGCACTCTGCACAGACTCTCATGCCATCAAACAGCTGCTTCACTTTTGCCTTTTGGGCCTTCTGATGCTCCTCTAACCCACCAGTAGTCTGACTGTATAGTTTGGGTTTTGATTTTTTGTTTTGTTTTACTTTGGTTTTTCTTTTTATCTTTTTCTTTAGACCAACAGGAATTCAATACAGTTTTCCTGATTAATTTTACAGCTTACTGTATTGTTAGTTGGTTCATTTAGTATAGTCTCATCCAAATAATTCAAATTACTCTAAACAATTACTCCCTCATAGTTGGAATAAATTTTCCAGTACTGATGTTACAAATACAGTCATTTAAAAATATGAATAATTTCCACTAATGCTTCAGATGGAGATATTTCCAATAAAATTAATGAACTTAATCACTTGCATACATACATATTTATACATTTTAAGATATCAGTACTATTTCTATGCTATAGTACTTTGCAGTATTAAAAAACCCTTTTCATTTACATAGCTAACAATACACTGAAGAAGAGTTTTAACACTGAGGTTACAAATATGAGCAAGTATTTAAAAGCAAATGTCCTCTATTACTTATTCAATATTAAGATTTAGAAATAGACAATCACTGAAGTTTGTATTAACTAATAATACAGTGTAGTTATTGAAATAGTGGCCTATCTAAAGTTGTTAGGTCTCTCTTCTCTCTCCATTTTTATATTTGTGTGGAAACTGAACTGTGAGATTCTGTTTGACAAGCAGATATTTAGTCTTGATCAAAGATGTCATCCTTTAATGTATCCTTCATTAACGAAGTGTAGTATTTTAAGTTTCTATTCTTATATGAAGCATTAACAAAGATGACCAGATGAACACAGAAGGGGATCTTTTCCTCTTAGCATACAAAGTAAAGATGCCAGGGAAAACAAAGCCAAACTAAGGGTGTCCAGAGGGCACACTTGCTCATTTAGCTACTCATTGAGAATTTCAAAAATGCACAAAATTATTTATGGGAATATCTTCCCACAACTATGCTCAAATACAGAATACAATTTGGCTTGAGGAAGAAAAGGTATTTTGATTGAATCTAATATCCAGTTTAAGACTTCAAAAAGAGATAGTTTACAGTATGCAAGACTTCCTTGTTGTAAAATTGTGAGATACAAAGGCTAAATGCTGATAAAACTATGCCCCAAATAAAGAATTCTAAGGTAAAAAGAGCTGAGTTTGCCAAAATTAGATGGTAATCAAAATCTTAAACAATGAAAAGCCTCTACATGCACACAACACAGCACAAGACCATGCTAAGAATGAAACAAAACCAACCTTGCTGTTAGGCCCCGGTGAAAGCTGTCTCAAAATAAATAAAAAAATAATGAGGTTTAAAATAAGTGACAACTAGAATTTGCTTTCATTAGGGTTCTTTTAATAACAAAGGAACATATGCTAGACTTGTATTTTAATATGCAGAGGATCAACTTCACTGCTGGCAATGAACTTTGAGAATTCCCCCAAATTAACATAAAGCATTACAAAAAAACCTGGCTGATGTACACACAAAATGTAGCCATGAATCTGACTGAAATATCACTTAGAATAAACATAAAAAAGCTTAAGGCACTATAAAATAAGTACAGCAGGGGCTATAGTTTTTCCAAGATATGCTAATTTAAATTGGGATGAACAGGTCCACAGGCACTCTACGTAAAAATTGTTTTAAATCTATTAAGATCACAACCTACTTCTACAGTGATGCAAAGTTAGATATAAAAATATAACTACCACTAATAGCACTGGGTCAGTTTCATGTGTTGGTTATTAAAACTAAGCGTTGGTTTTTCCTTTGAAGTAGACTGGTTAATGTAGCTATACTATTTATTTGTAAGTAGTCTTTTTACTGACTACCAATAGATGTGTGAATTTGGTTGACAGCAGAGAGGGAAAAAATAATAATAATAAAAAAAAAATAATCAGGATTTACTCACCAAGGAGGAATCCCTGCGACACCACATTCCATCCTATAAAGGAAGTGAAAGTGCTCTTCCCTTCGGTCTGATTTACAAGAAAGAAAGAAAGAGAAGGTTGTAATGTTGCTACACTATGTATTGGTATGGAAAGGAGAAAGGAGTAGTTGATCTTAGAGTTTACTACAGAAATTACTGAATGCATCTGCCTTTTTTTTGGTTGGTAGAAATCCACACATTTTGGTGGACAGGTGTACAACTTTCCAAATGAACTTAAGCAGACAACAAGAAGTTTGTGTATTTATCAGCTATAGCCCATAGCAAAAAAATACTCTTGGGAGTAAGTGTGCAACAGAGGGTCAAATTTCATAATCTGATAATAAGAACAAACAAATAACATCCAAAAGAATGCTAGTGTATTTGTTTGGTTTGTTTGTATTTTTGTTTGTTTGGTAGTTTCTCCTCTGAGGTGCTTCCTTTTGTGATCCAAACTTGTTCTATTTATTTCCTACTAAAAAGCAAAAATCTAGGGTTTCACAAGAGGGCAATGGGAATTTCAAGAGGTACATATAATAGAAGTTAATGATATTATTAACAGGACCTATGACTTCATTTATTTCAGGGAGAAGCAAGCAGAGTAAAAGAAAAATACAGAACACATGATCTTCACCTATTTCCAAATGGAATAAAAGTAAAGATCTTGTCAACCTATCTTCACATATGAGAAAATTCATGGACCACTTCTGTATTTTCTTGAGAAAACTAGTGTTTGGAGGGGGGAGAAAAATCTCACTTTCAGTAAGAAGTCTTTACTTGCTTTGTGGACAAACTGTAAAATTCCTTTAAGTGTAATTAAATTGGGAATCCCAGCGTTTCACTAACATGCAATATGATCCTACAAAGAATGTGGCTTTATTGCTTTAAAAAAAATGCCTAGTATAATCTTTCTGAAAAGAGCAGAAAGAATTATGAGGAAGTAAATAACCTGAGGATTAAACTGGAAGGGAGACGAGAACACTCACTGCTCAATCACTTCATTAAGATGTTGAGGAAGAAGTCAAGATGAAGGGAGGAGCACTTTTATTTACTACACAGAATGGAATATGATGTGGCAGGTTCAAATAACATCTAGTCATGTCTCTCAACACTTACTTGACATTTGTGAAGAAGGGCAAGCTAAAAGATTAACAGCCACCTGCTTTGTAAGTACCTTTTTTTATTATATGTTTTACCCATTGAACTCTATATTCTTACAAACATATAAAAATCTATTTCCTGAGCTAGAAGAAAATCCCAAATTTATTTTTCCATAATAAATCAAATCAGCGTAACTAGAAAAACAACAAAAATCCCCACAAAGCAAAGTGCAGGCTCTGAACAATTGGAAATAAAAACCATTACATCTGAAAAAGTTGCATTACAGACTATAAACATAAACTGTGACCCTTTCAATCAAATGCCACCAAATTTAAGACATTAATGAATTAGAGAAAGCCTCAAGCAGCGATCAAGCAGAGATTCTAGGGAAACAAATTCCACAAACATTTGAGGAGATTGTGACAAAAGAAACAGCTTCAGGAGTTGTTACAAAAACAAAGCCTTCTTCACCCAAGATGTTCTCAGTTTCACTGCATCTTACCTGGTAACACTTTGAAATCAACACAGTCAAGGTGAGTAGATTAATTGGATTCTATCCTGCCTCACATACTAAAAATACTGTCAAGCAAGCAGACTATGTTTTAAAATTGGATGTGTGAATGTATAGACAAACACACACGTGTTAGTGTGTAAGGTATTTTCAATATCACTTTCTTCAGTACACTGAACAATACCTAAAACCAATAACTGGCATTCCAAACTTTCAATGGTAATTTCACAAGAGCAAATAAGAGTGCTTGTCAAAAGCAAAGCTGAGTTTATAAGCAAGGAAGAACACTTTTTAAACAAGAGTACTAAGAGCCAAATGGTAGGTTGAAGCCGTTACATTTACCTAAATTTTAATATTTTAACAACAGCATCTGTACATATGTTTACAAACAGAACCATAATCTGACTTGTCAAATTTCTTTCTGCAGTTTCTTTCTTGATCCAATGTTGTTCTATTTATTTCCTACTGAAAAGCATAAATCTATGGTTTCACAGGAGGGCAATGGGAATTTTAAGAGGTACATAGAAGGTTCAAGGTTATAAGGATATATATATATTATCCTTATCCATATAAGGATCAGGTTAAAATTAAATATCTGTCATATTTTTTACACAGCTACGAGAACTTAACTTACTGAAAATCTGAGATGCCGCTTAATTAACAGCACAATAAAATATCAGACTGCCACCTAGTGACAATTTTTAGCATCACCAAAGCACAAGCATTTCAACTATCTACTTCTAAACACTCATGCAACTAGACTAACATTTGCTCTAATCAGAACATTCTAAACCATGCATCTAAACCACTACACATACAAAGAATACTAAAACTGCAAATGCAAGCAATTAAACCAAAAATCATCTGCCATAAATCAATTTTGAGTTTAGGGAAATACAGCATGAAAAACCTGAAGTCCATATTTATTCAAGGAAAATTTACAGTATCAATACAAATAATTCTTTTCTTTTAGGTTAGTATTAAGGCTTCCATACTCAGCTTCACTCTGAATTAGCAACTTTCATAAACTAAATTAATTCTATCCAATTTCTACATGAGAAAGGCAAACCAAAAATCCTCTGTATTGGCAACTACTTAGTTTTGATGTAAACAAAAAGCAAGGGGTTACAAATATGATTATTTCTTAATAGTATTCTAATTAGTTAGTCTCATCCAATTACTCTCTAAGGCTCTTTGAAGGAAAGAACCTGTTTTATACAAAAATCCTGTGAGCAAATATTCCCTTGGAAATAAGGAAAACTTTTGTTGTAAAAAAAATAAAACTTGTGAACTTGTGTGTCACTATCAGAGAGTGTGTCAAAAGACATAAGCCAAATCATTAAGCCAAAGAAATCTTAAGAAACTGTTCAAACAGATGTTGGTTAAAAGAACAAAACTATAGGGTAAAGTTACATCTCTGTCCTTTCTAAGCTGAATGGTAAGTGATGCTGTTATCAAATTGTGCCTGAAAAAAAAAAGTCAACAACAGTGACTGGTGGCAAAGCTTCAAGGTCCCACACACATCTTTGCTTTGGCTACTTTAGACCACAACTTCTTTAGAGTGGAAAAAGTCATTAGTAGTTCAAACAGCACTGAAAGGCCACTAAATTAAACACACATATAAAGAGAAAAATATTATTTAAGGGTATGAACATCTTTCTCTTGAATCAACTTACCGTAAGCCATAGCAAGGCAAAGTGATGAACCGGAACATTGCCAGAAAAACCCTCAAAGGAAGCAGGGTGAATACATACAGAAAAGCATCCAGGCACAAAAAGATTCCAAATAACATCAACTAAATTTAAAAAAAGAAAAAAACAACAAAAAAACAAACAAAATAAAATAAAAACAAACAAACAAACAAAAGATGTTAGCAGTTTGTAAAGGGCTACAAAAGTTTAATAAGAATTATATTATTTCATTTAAAAATACACAAGAATTATGTATTTTCATTATAAGAAAAACAACATACTATGCACTTGAAAAACTAATCAGCAAAAATTCTGCACCACAAAGTCCAAATAGCAAATGCTTTTGTACATTTTCATGGCTCACCAAAGTCGGTCTTTAGTTTGCACCTGGACATTACCTTAGCACATTTTCCAGTGGTGACTTTCCTCAAATGTTACAGATGTTAGAAAAACAAAGATGCAGAGCAGTGTGTTCATGCACAGCCAGTTTCTGCCATCCTTTTTATTGCTGTTGTTTTGGGCTTTTTAAAACAATTTTTTTACCTTGTTAATTTTTATTGCAGTTAGTTACTGCTATGATAGATGCCCTTCAGAGAATATCCACCTTTTTCATACAATAAAGAATATAAAATATGAAGAGGTTTATGTTCAGTTGCCCTAAGTTAAAGTGCTTTATTTTTCATTTACAGAAACAGTGGAAGATTCCATTGTAGCAACTAGCCAAGCAACTCTATGAAAAATAAACTAGACCTAGACTGTGCAATCAGAAAGCTCTTACATACCAGATTCTCCCATGACATTTCTTCTTTACCTGCTTTTTGAATGTATTTAAGGTTTACCTGAATGGGATTCTAAGAGTATGGGATTCTAGAGTGCAGGAAGGAAGGAAAATCACATAAAAAGGCAAGCTTAACTGGCTACACAATTAAGACCAGCAACACCTAAGCAGGCCTAGATATCCATGACAGATACACATTGTCCTGTTTTGGGCCACTATAGAGCAAATTTTCTGCCTTGTAATTTTGTTTACATATAAAAGTTGCAGGTGTTGCTGATAGGAAAGGAAGATACCAGGTTGGTTGGGTGTGTCTGTGAAATAAACCAAAGCACGAGTAAATTACTTTTATCTCCCAAAATCTCTTTAACTTTCAAAACACCTTATCAACTCATGCAACAGCCAGTTCAATGTCCATTCAAAATTATCAGGGGCACCTGATTACAAGTAGCAGGTGAATTTATGCATTGCATTGTAATATGCCATCAAGTTACCTATTTCTTTGCTAGTTTTAAACCAGGTGCTGAAAATCAAAGCACAGCACTGAGGATGACTCGCTGAACATGAATCTTCCTTTTTTTTTTTTTCTTTCCTTTTTTCTTTTTCTTTCTTAACCCCTTAAATCAATCAAAATAAAATAACCTATCAGTTTGCCTCTGTACTCTTCGAATTCTTTGCAGGCATCTTTACATCCTAGAAAAAACTCTGCTTTTTCTTTTTCATTTAGACAGATTTTTTTCTCCACCTGAGCGTGTAATCATGGTTTTTCACATTCTATAAACTCATGGTAGTATTTTCAATTAATGTTTAAGGTCCTCATTTTCATAATTTTTTTACTACATGGCACCTGCACACTTACATGCACCTATTGAAATATAATCAGCACTGAATTTTCCACTCATTTCTGTAAGGATTATTTTTGTTGCAATAGCCCAGATACTGAGGAGCTAACAGAAAAGCTTACAGAGCTTAACCATACTTGTGCTTTTCTGCTAAAAGTTTGAGATCAATTATCAAGTTCTCTCTTAAGGCAGCAGGAAGAGGATGACCTTTTCATTTAGTATAAATAACCTGTTACAATGAAAAGCTTCCACTGGAACTGCACAAAAAGATCAAATGGAAGTAGCATTTTTTCTTACAAAGTATCCAGCATCTCCAAATAAAAAAGGGGTATTCAGAACAACAAAAAAAAAATAATACTACACTTTTAACATCACACCCCACTCTAAAAATTAAGTACATGCAATAAGTGCATGTTAAAGAGTGTCTCCTAAAATTAGGCTTTGATAAATTTACTCCATTTAACTTTCACTCAGATGAGTCTGTAATTACAGTAGTAATTAGTAGTAAACAACCCAAGCTATTAAGAAAATTCTTCCTTTCCTAGTGTCTCAATAAAGTGGACTAAATAATCTCCAGACATCCATCACAATCACATTCAGCAGTGAATGACAGAGTTTAGTTTTTTAAAACCAGGTCTCATCATGGTCCAAGGAAGAATTAAATTATACTGAAGGGGGAACCCAAGTGCTGCTGACCAAGGAAATCCTACTCTCTCTCTCTTCATTGCTCCCCTTCTGCAATCTGGCTCACTATCCTAGCAAAGAGCAAACAGAGCAAGAGAAGTGAAACATTCACTACGGAACTATGAGCTGATTAACTCTTACAATGGTCCAACAAGCACCCAGCTTATGCAAAATGTGCAGCATGCATAAGGCAGGAGATGGAAGTGAGAGGAACAGTGAAACAAGACTTCCTTCAAACTAAATTAAATTGATTTAGCCTACCATGTAACTTCATCCCTAGAGCCTTTGAGAATTTTAGCAATATTACTTTTAACATTATTGCTGTGCTGCAGCCAAGCCAAATGTTATTACTAATGTTGCCTTTCTCGTGGTTCTTGAGCATATTTCTTCAGACTCCTAAATCAAACAAAAATGGTCAAGACAGAGTAGAACTGTCCTCTATGTCACAGCATTGGGACTGGCTCAGTGCAGGGTCAAAATTATTTCTTAGCTGACATAAAGAAGGTGGCAGAAATACCTCAGGAAGGGCTATTGCACTGGGATAGAGAGGCAAGCCAACAGTTGCAAGAAGCAAACCAGAAGGCTATGAAAATGACATCAAAAACCTTAGACAGAAACTGTATTTTTAAAGGACTGAAGCCTCTCCACCCCCAAAACATTTTAGACTGGAAAAACACTTTGTTTCTGTAAATGTCAAGTTACATTTTGTTTTAAAAAATTCTCTTGATTGTTTCTTTAAGGATCAGAGACATCTTTATATTTAAATTTGTCATCATGTGGATTTGAAAGTTAGTCATATCTGTCTCTGGTAATAACATGAGTTGCCAGCAGCAACCAGCCTATGTTTATAGGCACAAACCCCACAAAACCTTTAGGTTACAAACACTGAAAATTAATCATTCTAGATCTAACTTTTTTAGTAGTAAAAGTGCTCGGAAAACAAATATTTAAATGATATAATGCAACAGGTTTAATCTCTAAATTAAAACACAAATTATACTCCACCTTTTCCAGTTCTTTTGGTATCCTCATGCATGTGTACACTCTCTCTCTCCGCTCTGTGTATTTTGCTTCATTGTGTTCAAGGAAGTAACCTCTTGTTAGCTCTGCACTGATGAATCTCAGCAATGAAAGATCTAAATTTGAGAACACACATAAGCAGAAGACACTTCAGGCATGACCTCCAAAGAGTGACAAGACTGCTGTGCTTTTGTTACTTCCCGTGGGTTTCATTCACATCACATTACACAGGTTGCTGCTGATCATAACCAGGATGGCAAATAATTTGGTATGGAAGGAGCTGTATCAGAAGCAAATCCTATGCTCTCCCATTCCTCTGTTGCCTCCCAACAAAGAAAACAAGTTGCTTTTCCCAACCAATCGTTATCCCCAGTTATTCCCCTTCACCGAAACATTACTCCAGGCAGCTACACTGAAAGCAATATGCAGAGTAGAATTAATCCTTAACATACTGACAGTCATTCTAAATTTACTAGCCTCTATTTTAGACTTTTATAAGCTATTTTGTCTCTCAGCAACACTAGCAAGTTGGTCTTTATTTCAAACAACTTTCTGCAAGATCAAAACGTTCGTGGATACATGATCCCAAGTGATTCAGTGCACAAACAGTCAAGCATGCTGATTATTTGATGATCAGACTCAAGTCTTTCAAGACCAAAAAGCCATCAAGCACGTAGAGGTCTTTTCCATTTTAACAGCTGTAGGTAAAAATAAGTGGTAGGCTGGCTGACTTGTGTTTAGTCAACTCGTATGGCTTCCAAAAGATGATTTTTGGCAGAGTGGTCTTGTAAAAGGAAATAAAATATGATATTATAATTATGAAAATTCAGGCTGTCAGCACAAGGAGGATGAGCTCATGCTTTGCTGCTCACTGACAAGGTCTGAAATTACCATCTCTGGGTAACACTTTGGAGGTGCCAGAACACTATAAAAAAGTTCATCATTCCTGATTACTGTTGGCATTTAAAACCAGAAACTCACAGTGTTCACACAGCATCCAAAACCAGAAATTCACTTATTCAGACAGACAGGTGAAAAGCTACAGGGCAGTGATCATGGCCTGTATGAATTGACAAACAGTAATCACAGTAATCATTTACAATCACTGTTTGAATTTACAAACAGTAAATTCACATTTTAGCTACAGTCTTGGTGACCACTGCCAGCAGAGCAGGAAGTGTGAACCTTTCATGGTACAACACCCCACATTTCTGGGGGCAGAACAAGCTGCACAACACACCTTCAGTCAAACAGCCTGAGTAACAGCTCTTCAGAGACAAATACAAGTATAGGTGCTATGTGTGAAATGTTCACACAACTGTCTAAGACAGAGCTTTTCAATATTCACCACACTGAAGATGAGGAGGACCACTAGCTGGAAAAACAGCCAGGATATTACAAAGTTTTAAAACAAAGAAGGGATCAGCTCAAACAGAAACATAAAAGAAGAAGAGGCAGGGTCTGCTTATAAACTGCAGTGTCCTGGGTGAGGGACACGGGTACTGAGAGAGACTGGAACTTGTGGAACCAGGGTATTCAAAGTTTGTTGTGGTATATTCTGTGTATGTCTAGAACTGTGATTTATTGTACTGCTGATACTGATCACAACTATATAATTCATAAGTGCTGGTTAATTATGTTTTGTCAATAAATCGTTTAAGTAATGATTTGCTTTAAACTACATGAACTGAACTGGTTTTCCCTGTAGAAGATTGTTTGGGTAGTGATTTTAATGATTCAAATATTACTGATCCACTTCTAGTAAGTAGATCAAACCTACTGTAAGCCTTGAAGGCATTTATTTTATCACAAGCAAAATCAACATGTAGTTTAATGAGTAGCAAAAACCTAATATTGACATATAAAGTTTCAATCAAAGTTCGTTCCAGCAAAATAAGGCAGAAGTTTATAGCACTGACTCATTGTTCAGATCCCTTGCCAACCTGTTTTCTGGAATCTCCCTTTTTTACACTAATACTTACAATTTTTTTTGTTTTTCCCAATTCGTTCTTGTTAAAAAAGTTAAAAGTAAAAAGAGATAAGCTTAGCCATAAACACACAAATTTATTACTTTGTTAACTGCCCAGCTCTACTTTCTTCCACCACAGGTAACAGACCTTCTCTAACTTAAAGACAGTAAGAACTGAAGTTTCCTGTGCAATATAGACAGACATTTGGGCAACCATCATGGAATAACTTCTGGATTCCTTATGGCTCTCCTCCAACTTGAGAAATCCTATGATTCCAACTAATAAGTTACTTGTTATCACTTCTTACCTCACGTAAACTGGTTCATGGGCCTATTGTTGACAAATATATGATTTTAAGCTTCCTCCACCTGGCTAAACTTTCATGCCCTAGACAGAGAGATAATCACTCCTCAGAACCGAGGCTGATCAGTACACAAACTCCAGACTATGACTGCAAAACAATTTCCCCAGTGCCAGGGGATGCCCTAAAGCACCCAGCTGCTCAGCCAGCTCCTCTCTGAGCCCTTAGTGCCACCAAGCATCAGCCCAAACTCTGTGCCAGCTGTGAAAAAGATCAGTGGCTGAGCCTAAAGGAAAAACACAGCAAGCAAAAGAACAGGATGAGACACCAAGGCAGGAAAGAGTAATAAATCATCTGAAAAACAACTTGTTTTCAAAAGAAAATTATGCTCTGATAGCAGAATTAAGTAAACACTCTTAGTTCCCACTTTAAATTCCTTTGCTACGTCAAGTTTCCCTCCTTTGCTGTCTGAAAGTTTTACACTGTGGCCTAAATTTAAATTGTTCAGACAGCTTTCCCTCCATGCTTCAAGGATTCTCATTTATCTTCCTATTTCAGGACAGAAAAACACAAGCATCTTCAAAACATAAAGGGCCACTAATTCTGGTAAAAAGATAATGATTTACCTAAACTATACTTCAATGCACAGCTACACCAAGGATAACCATTAACCAGAAATGGAGAGGAAAATCTGTGCAAATGTGAAATGCACTGAGCCTCAGTAACTTTCTACTGTTACATAATCCTAAATCTAATCCTCAATGCAACAATTCCAGGCACTGGCTTCACTTCCCTGAATCCTAAATAAACACTTCTTCCACAAACACTCAAATCATTCAACACAAAGGGACACTTTTTTTTTTTTTTTTTTTTTTTTTAAATTAAGGGTATTTCCTTCCCCTCTAAATATATTCTCTGTAAAGGAACAGTCCTGCTTTACCAACATGAACTTACTTTTATCTACTAATTAATGTATTGCTGCCATTAGATGAGTTAGAACTCCTAGCTGCTCTACCAAAGAAGCCTGTTATTTGCCTTTTTTCTTGTCCTGAAGAGTCAGAGAGCACCAATGATTTTTAACTATTTTTAGTTTTAAATCAACAACTTGAACATAGTTAGGAATTCACACACAAAGACATGAATAACAATTTCCTTACTTTTTATGAAGTTATTTGTTCAAGTGTCTTTCAGGCACACCAGTATGTATCTTGATCATTCTTTTTTTCACCACAAAGCAATTTATATAATACTACAAAGCCAACTCCCTGCAACTATGGAATTTACATCACTTTCAACAGAAACTTTCACAGAACTCCAATGGTGCTTCGTGTCCTGTGCCATAGCAAATCAGAAACAAACACAGCACCTGTCAAATTTAGAAGGAAAGCATTTAATTGTTGGCAGATTACTTAAATCCTAATCCTTGTTTTTTCTTTTTTTCTATTTTGTAAAACCTGTGGTATTGCACTGGAGCCAACACCGAAGCAGAATGCCTGAAAATCTGAACACCACTTTGAGCACTTTCCAGACTTTCAGCAAGGCACTCGATTTAGAATATGAGATAAGATTATTTATAACCTTACCAACACTGAATCAACCCTGCCACACTCAGTGAAAGCTTTTATTAAAAAGGCAAGGCTATTTTCAAAAATTACTTTGTAGATACCTCCTCAAATGTAAACAGAAACACGGCTGCAGGCTGATAGGAAAGGCCTTGACATTCCTCCTTATTTTTTCCCCTACAAAATCCTCAACTATGCTGAAGTTAAAGACTTATAATAACCTCCAAACGACTTCAGTGCTCCAACAGCACCGCTATTTTCAGTAGCAAAGACAAAGACTGTTATACTCAAGGGAAAGGAATAAAAAAAAAAAAGAGTAAAACCAGGTAACAGGACCCATTAAAGCAACGAATTTCCCCACATTTCATCAAGAAAGTTGGGGCGAGCAGGGACCAGGTCCCAGCAGCCCGGTTCCCATCAGAAGTCACAAATACCGAACCGAACACCCCTAATTTCAGTGTCTGTCACGCCGATGGGTGATGATGATGATGATGATGATGTCCTTGTCATTTAAAATCCTCCTGAGAACTCCCTGTCCCTGCCTGACAGGACATGGGGACTTCCCTGCCCCCCTTCTCCTCCCCGCACAGCCTCCTGAGGCAAGGAGACCCAGAACAGGAGTTTTATTCCCAAATTTGACGACAAGGAGAGAAGAGGCAAAGCAGCCGGCGGGGAAGCTCCTCCGCCCGCCCGGCTCCGTTACCGGAGGGGTTGAACGAGGCCGCAGCCCAAGGCCCTCCAGGTCCCGCTGCACTTTTTTTCTAAGTCTCCCGACGAAGTTTGTAGGGGTGGGTGACGGCAGCCGAGCTTCAAACACCCATCCCGACCCCGGGTACTCCGTGGGACCGGGCCGTGAGGCACCGCCCGCCCCGGGCAACACCGCCACGGCCACCCCGGTCTCCCGTGGGGAGACAGAACCCAACACGGGGACCCACGCTGCCCTTCCACCTGCCTCGGCCTGCAGGAAAAGGCCTCCCGCCCCGCCGCCACCGCCGCCCCTCACCGGAGAGGCTCCGTTTTTTCTTCCTTCCCCGGTCGCTTTCGTAGAAGCCTAAAGTCTCCGTTCGCTGCTGAGGAGACGGCTGCCCCGCTCCGGTGGGAGGTGGCCGAGGATCGCTGCTACCCCAGAGAGTTTTCGGTTCCCCCCGGATGCTTTCCTGCTGTTCCGTAGCTCCGCCGCGCCGTCCCTCCCCTCCGCTGCCCGGCGCGGCGGGGGAGGCAGCGGCGTCGGGAACCGCGGCCATATTCACCGCCCGCTCCGCGCCCGCCGCGCCGCGCCCCTGCCGGTGACTCATCACTGCGCGACCGCCCCGCCGCCCGCCAGCCGCCACCGTGCCCGGCGCTAGGGGCGGGGGCGAAGCCGGCGCGGCGCCATCTTTGCCGCGGGGTTGCCGCCATTAACCGCTTCGGTGCCGGGATCGTTGCCGCCTCCCTCCCCCCCCCCCTTTTCCCCCCTCTCCCCCCCTCCCCCCTCGAAATTTGTGACATAGACACTTTTGGGTGGAAATAAAGATGTTTCACAGCTCGAGTCCTGTGTCCAGTTCTGGGCCCCTCAGTTCAGGCAGGAGATTGAGGTCCTGGAGCAGGTCCAAAGGAGGGCAACCAGGCTGGGGAAGGGATCCAGCACAAGTCCTGTGAGGAGAGGCTGAGGGAGCTGGGGGTGTTCAGCCTGGAGAAGAGGAGGCTCAGGGGAGACCTCATCGCTCTCTACAACTCCCTGAAAGGAGGCTGGAGCCAGGGGGGGGTTGGGCTCTTTTCCCAGGCAACTTTCAACAAGACAAGAGGGCATGGTCTCAAGTTGTGCCAGGGGAAGCTTAGGTTGAATATTAGAAAGAATTTCTTTACGGAGAGGGTGATCAGACATTGGAATGGGCTGCCCAGGGAAGTAGCGGATTCCCTGTCCCTGGAGATATTTAAAAAGAGCCTGGATGTGGCACTCAGTGCCATGGGCTGGGAACCACAGCGGTAGTGGTCAAGGGTTGGACCTGATGATCTCTGAGTTCCCTTCCAACCCAGACAATTCTATGATTCTATGATTCTATGTTTCTGTTAGGGAAGAGACCTGTGGCGTTGCGGCCAGGGTTTCACCCGCCACACCGGCTGCTGTCAAGAGTGATTCCAAAGAGTGTCTATCAATATGGTGATAAGCGCTCGATGTATAAATATAAAAATAATATTAAAAATATATAAAATAGACATTTACTGTGTCCGGTTCTAGGCCCCTCAGTTCAGGAAGGAGATTGAGGTGTTGGAACGGGTCCAGAGAAGAGCAAGGAGGCTGTGAAGGGATCCAGCACAAGTCCTGTGAGGAGAGGCTGAGGGAGCTGGGGGTGTTCAGCCTGGAGAAGAGGAGGCTCAGGGGAGACCTCATCGCTCTCTACAACTCCCTGAAAGGAGGCTGGAGCCAGGGGGGGGTTGGGCTCTTCTCCATCAGTCAGACAAGAGGCCATGGGCTTAAGCTCTGCCAGGGGAGGGTTAGGTTGGATATTAGGAAGAAATTCTTCCCAGAGAGGGTGATCAGACATTGGAGTGGGCTGCCCAGGGAGGGGGTGGATTCTCCATCCCTGGAGGTTTTTAAGAAGAGACGGAATGGGCTGGGAACCACGGTGATAGTGGATTAAGGGTTGGACTTGATGATCTCAGAGGTCCTTTCCAACCCGGCTGATTCTATGATTCTGTAAATAATATAAATATAGTACGGAACGGGGCTCCCCAGTTCAAGAAGGACAAAGAACTACTGGAGAGAGAGTCCAGCACTAAGATGATTAAGAAACTGGAGCATCTGCTCCATGAGGAAAGGCTAAGAGAGCTTAAAGAAAAGGAGGCTGAGGGGCAATCTTATTAATATTTATAAATATCTAAATGGCGGGTGTCAGGAGGATGGGTCCAGACTTTCCTGTGGTGCCCAGTGACAGAACAAGGGGTAATGGACACAAACTGGCACACACAAGATTTAAATTAAATATGAGAAAATACTTCTTCACTCAACACAAGACTGGAATAGCTAGCCCAGGGAGGTTGTGGAGTCTCCATCCCTGGAGGTGAATATTCAAGACCCTCCTGGATGTATTCCTCTCAAACCAGCTCCAGGGAATCCTGCTCTGGCAGGGGGGTTGACCTACATGATCCTCATCTAGGAGGAGGTCCCCTTCCCACCCCTGACCATTCTGTGATGCTGTAATTGCACGGGACACCATTAATCAGCTCGTGCCACGCAAATAAAAGACCTCGTTCAGAAGAAAAAAAAAAAAGAAAAAAAAGAAAGTGAGAGGTGAATGATTAACTCAAAAGCCAACAGGGTTTCAATGAACTGCACAGCACGTGTTGGACTAGACCTGAGGTCACAGGCCTGTGCTGCCCGGGTCAGTGTTCAGAGAAGAAGAGGTGAGAGGAGACCTTATGGCTCTCTTCTGCTGCCTGAAGGGAGGTTGGAGCAAGGGGGGGAAAAGCCTCTTCTCCTTACGGAACTGTGAAAGGAGCAGAGGGAATGGATGGAAGCTGCGCTGGATGATAGGAAATATTTTTTCACTGAGAGGGTTGTCAGGCATTGGAATGGCCCAGGACAGTGGTGGAGTCACCATCCCTGGAGGCATTTAAAAGGTGTTTGGACCTGATCCTTAAGGACATGGTTTAGTAGTTGACTGTGGTGTTAAGCAAAGGTTGGGCTGGATGAGCTTGGAGGTCTCTTCCAACCTAAACATTTTGTGATTTTGAGTGTAGCTCTTCCTGCAGGTGGTCTGTGGAAGGAGTCACGGGTGCTGGGCACACCTGCCTGAAGGAGAAGTGCTGTGGTGGAGTGCCAGGGAGCTGCCAGGGAGCTGGCATCATCCCCCAGGGCATTGGGAGGGCAGGCACTCGAGGAGCTTGCAAAAGTCAACAGGACCTGCCAGCCCCAGCACCTGGAATCTTGTTCTTCCAAAGTTGGAAATGCTGGTTTGTGATAGTGCAGTGATAAGGCTGATCAGAAGCCATATTAGTGGAAAATAATTGTTCCTGTCTTGAAGTGCTTATAATTTATACACGAGTAAGCAGGAACTTAAGAAGCAGGCAGCTCAAGGTAACTGCAAAGCACTTGTTTGCCAAGGGAATGCATATGGGCACAAAGACAAAATACCTGGCCTGAATTTCACGTACCATCTCTCCTTCACATTCAGTTCTCATGTTCTTATCATGCATTTAGAGGCCAGATTCAGTCAGCTTAATATTTAGCCACTTGTCCTGGGAAAACAAGGAGTGCTTTATTCTTTCCCTGGAAGGCTGTTGTAGTCCATAACTACCTCTAAGATAGTTGTACAGTTGTCTCAAAGAGCACATCAGGCTTTGGATAAAGTAGAGGTGCCCATTTCCATTGCCTTTAGTGGTTCTAAATGCATAAAATCTGGTAGGATTTCTTAATCCAAGTCTTGGTACTTTCAGCCAAGGGAGCACTCTTTTCAGGCACATATTATAATGTGTAATAAGAGCATCCTACAGGGAGGTAACAGTGATGGCTACCACACATTATCAGTCTGGGCTTTCCTTCTCCCATTCTTTCTCTGTGGATGTAAAAAGCAGTTGGGAAAACAGGGTACAGAATAAAGAGCTCAAAAAGAGATGAAAAATTACCTCAGCAGAAGTGCTGTTAAGTTTCAGGACACCCTGAGAGATATTCTGCTCCTCTCCTTCCAACTGTTTACAAAAGTTATATCCATCCATAAAGATGCATGGCATGGTACTTTGGGACAACAAATTGTCACAGCCTTCTTATCAGTCATAGACAAATGAAGGCTTTTGAAGCATCAAGCATCATCTAACAACCAGGTATGTTCTTCCTTCAGGCTGAGAAGCTGATGAATTTCTGGAACCAGTTGTGACAGCATAGACCTTTTCTCTTCAGGGGTTACCCAAATATAACTCACATTTTTGATGCTTCAAAAGCATGTTAAGCAGCTGCCCTCAAGAGTCGGTATGTTTTTTTCTGTACTTTACATCTAATTTGTAATTTATCATTGGCCATAATTTTATTGTGGGGTTTTTTGTGGTTTGTTTTTTCTTCATTGATTTCCATAGTTTTATTATGAGACATGCTAGGGAGTGACTGCAGCAGATCAGAATACCTTCTGCAGTTTCACAACCATTCACCAATCTTTTCCCTGAATTGATTTTCTTAGAGCAGGACACAGCCCTGTCCGTGTTCCCACAGCTCAAATTTCAAGTCTTTCCCCTCAGAGATAATTGACAGGTGGAGTGGAAAGGGATTGTTTCAAAATAATGCCTGTCTCCAAGGAGAAGCAGCAGTTTCATTCATACAACAGGAAAAACCATTAGGTTAGTCATGGAGTGAATACAGACTGGGAATTAAAAGTTATTTGAATTATATTAGGAATGACAGCATTGCTGATCTTGGGGCTTTGCATAAGCTACTTCATTTACTGCCTTAAATTTTCCATACATATACTAGGGTAATGATTATCTACCTCTGTTGTATCTTACTGAGGGATTTTTGCTCATCTTATACCAGTAAAGTTTCTTCTGGCACTTTCAAGTATTAAGACTTTTACAGTATGTCCAGCTCAGCTGTGCTTTACTCCTGGAGTACTCATTGCTTCAACTACTCTGTGTGGATGGTATTTTTCTAAAGAATCTTTTCACATTATCTAAAATACCTTTTTTTTTTTTTTTTTTTTTTTAATGATTTGATTATCTTTTCCCCCACAAAGCCGCCCAAAATGTTAAGAAGAAGATTTATAAAATGTATAATCATTTTGGTAGAACATTTTCCCAGCAGATCTTTGTTGTCTTTACAGACTTTACCCTCACCAAGTCAGATATCCCATCCCCTTAGACAGTCTGTCAATGAAATGTGCTAAAAAGAGGTCAAGTAAGATCTTCTTTTTAGAAAGCAATACACACATGTAAACAAGAAATCTGTCAACAAAATTATATCTCATGTGAGAAGTATAAGAAGTAAATTATGCACATGGGTTAGGAGATGCAAAAGAAGTAAAGAAAGAAGTATGGAAACTCAGTGTACCATACTGAGGAGAGGTATATGAAACTGGAGAATACATTAACTGGCAATAAAGAAGAGGCAGGTTTTAAATGATGATGACAGGGTAATAGTCAGAGGTGTATGAAACAGTTATGAGTAACTGTAAGAGTCCTATATGAAAATATCTGGTATCTTCTATGTAAAGCTTTATGTCAACGAGGCTCAAACTTCTTTATACTTTGCAATATCATAAAATAAGATTAGATACTAAACATCTGTGGTTTAATGCTTTAATTTATTAGTCTCCTGCAAGAATTATATTCAGCTATATTCTTCAATATGAATGATTTTCCGTCATTCTTCATTTTTAAGTGTCATCACTGAGTACACCTGTGATGAGCCAAAGCAACAAAACCTATCATGAACTCAAAGTGCAATAATAATAAAATATTTTCAGGCCCTTTTGTGATATAAACAAATAATTTTATATTGGGTTTGTGACTTTTAGTTCATCAGTCCACTTACAATGTGGGTGCATATTCATTCTTCTACTAAAGGCAATGCATCTCTTAGCAACAACTGATATAACAAACTTAGTTCTGAATCTTTCAGCAGCTGTCATATATTTGCAAGGTACTAAAGTATGGGTTGGAAGTATAATCTAATTCTTTCTCAGTCAGTTGTGTTTGATAACTGAAGTTAAAAATATCTGTTTATGCATACAGATTAATGTAAAGATTTTTTCCCTTCCTTTCATGTTCTACATCTAGGCAGCACATGAATTTTTGCATGGGGTAGTATTCACATGCGAAAAATAATCAGTATAAGAAACCATTATATAGACACAAACACCTATGTGTTTCACTTACTAATTTTTCCCTTGTCTCAATATAAAATTTACAATGCTAAAGCTTACCATATTTTTTCCCTGAGCTGTAGGCTCACTAAGGTTAGGTTGACTCTTAGGTAAGCTTAAGGGCATTACTCAACATCAGCTTGTTCTTGAATAATGCAGGTACCAATCAGATTATGCAATACTACAGTACCTGAAAGTCAGGTTTGACTTCTCCCTGGTACATTTCCATTCTATGTTTGCTTTGGATACTATTATACAGCACAGGAGATGTTGCAGAGTTAAAAATCAGTGGTGCTTTCCAATGACAGCATGACTCTTCAAACCTGCCATCTTTGAAACTTTTGGAAGAAATAATTCTTTTGAGATACTTTTATGAGCTGTTTTATCCTCAGACCATAGTTCAATGAGAAATGAAGGTTGATGCTATTGAAAGTAAAGTAACTTTCTAAAGATTTCTAAACCTCTTCAATTCCAAGTTACTTTATGACAACCTTAAGCCCGAAGTGCTGGAAGAAAGGTTCTGTAATCTCTTCTTTCCTTTTTCCCCCCTTTGTTTTATGGTTTTAAGTGTTACAAGAGTGTGTCTGCCTTTGACTCCATCCTCAGCAACTTGCTCAGCAGAGCTCAGACACACATGAGGTGTGAAGGGAATAGGTGGGAAGAAATAGATGGGGAAAATGCAGATGGAAGCACTGTTGTGAGAGCTCCAAAAGTCATGAGTTGGGAAGAGAGGAGAACCTGGGGACAAGGGTCTCAGTGCCTAAATGTGAGTTTCCTGTACCTAAGAATGAAATTTCCAGTACCACACAGAAAGTGGTTGGTGGTTTGTTCAGGTGTCAGAAAATATGTTACCTCTAAAGAGCAGTTTCCTAATGTGTAAGTTTCAGCCTACTATTTCTTTGTGGTTTTTTCAGATACAGAGCAGAAGAGGAATCCCCAAATTTACAGTGGCCTGGGATTGAATTTACAACATGAGTTTTCAATCATTCCAAGCCCGAGTGGAGATGGAAATCTCTGTTATAAGCATCATTAGCACTCAGAGTTTCTGTAAACAATCCTACTGATTTTAATAAGTTGTAAATCTCAGCTCAGCAAGAGCATTTTTATTATGATAAAGTTTGCAGATATATACATACATACAAGCTTTGTGCCTAAAATGAGATTGTGAGATCTCTAGATAGGATCTGAAGTCTCTCGCTTTTGGAAAGCAACTCCATTCGCAAAGCAATTCAAATGTGTTTTATTTAAACAGAAGGATAAGTGCTTTCCTGATTTTAGGCAGTTAAAATGTGTTCTTCAAAAATGTTGAGCCTCCTGTAGGATCAACTGAATCGGTTAAGAGGGGCTGGGACCCCTAAACAAAATCTAAACAATTCCTATTTCTGAAAGTCATGGCTCATTCTGTAATTATGATTTCACATGAAAAATACTAATCATGACATTCACAGAAAATTAAATGTATTGCATATAAATGTGTAACTAGTGACTCTGAGACCAAACCTTCAGTCACTGTAAGTCAAAATAAAGTCATGACCTCCAGTGGACTCGTGATTTTCATGAAATTTGGCCTGGTTATGAATAATTTGAAGTCTGAGAGAGATGTTTTATTGTTTAAATTAATTGTTATTTTCTATCTAAATGATCCTATAATAGATATAGACTACCTAATCAGTCCACTGTGCACAATATAACGAAGGCAAAAAACCTTAAGCAGAACATAGATGTTGTTTTCAAATATATAAACACAGGCAAATGTTTATTTACATATGCATGACAACAGAATACTGAAATCAAGATCAACTTTAGGAGCTAAGGATTGTTTTAACAGTAGAAATATTCTAAAATCAGCCAGTTTCTTTCAGGCAAGGGTTCAGGGCTACATTTTTAAATGATTGTCCTGACTTGTTTTTTTGCTTTAGCTATTGTTTTTGTTATTAAGTCTTACAATCCAATTGTCAAATATGACAGCAGAATTTGGATCAAATTCAACTCTGATTTAATCCTACAACTCTATCAATAGGACAGTTACAGCATCAAGGAAGTAATTTCTTGTGTCAGGCACCAAAGACCCTCTATAGTAGCATGATGTGATAGGAATACGTTGTCTGTTGGAACTCAAAATTTCCCATCTTTTTTTTTGCTCAGGATTTATATTTTGAAGTGGTCAATTTTAATTTGGCAGGCTCTGCACAAATCCCATTACCACTTGGACTCCAGGGGGATTGCTCTGTCTTGATGAGTAAAAAGATGCCCTGGAATGTGTTTGGGATTGCTCTTTCAGCTCTGCCAGATCATAAAGGCACTTACACTGAAAATACTTGATACTCCTGCAAAGTAACCATACCTGACCTACATTTGCATCAACTAGCAGAGCATTAACTAAACATGTTTTCCCCTTCCATTTTCAAATTATTATTGTTGTGAGATCCTGTAATTTACAACAAGTTATATGCACTGAAGCACTAAGAGTTGACAGAACTTGCAAAGGGTCATGAAGGGTAAAAGCTGAGATTCCATCAGCCACAGAGTTCACATTTGGAACATTGGAACATAGGTGCTGGGGAAACCATCAACTGGTTAAATAACCTAGCAATCAATTGAAACAATCTGAAATACATTCCTTTTTGGAAAATCTTATGAAAGGACATTTTCAAACACAAGCAGCTGACTAAAAGTCCTGTAAATGATGTCTTTTAACACCATTACATTTAAAGTGCTGTCAGAAGTTCTGTTACTGGGATTTACTGTAAAGTACTAGATTAATTTTCAACTTGACCTTAAGAGTATATGCTTCTCTACAAACTAATGAAGTTTTTTGTTTTGGTTTTTTTCTTTTCTTTAAAATGTTGCATTGATGTCTATACATTTGTTTAAAGCCCCTGCACACAGAAATGTGTCTGCACAAAACCAAGTACCCATACATTCTGTGGAAATTATGATAAGAAAAAAGAACCCCAGACAAGCAATTATCCAATCCCCTTTCACAAAGATGACTCCCATGTGTATGAGTATTTCTATGGGCATTAGTCAGCTGCTGGGTTATGATAACTTGATCCAAAATCTGACTCTGGAGCTATTTTAATGACCAGGATGCACTATTTTAGTTCTGTTATAAATCCCTATAATGTAATTGCTGACAGAACCTTTAGCACAGCATTGCTAGCAGATCATTTACCCATTCAACCCAGGAATAAATGGTTGATAACATAAATTTTAATAATTGCAGTCCTGCCCAGTCAGGACGACCCCTTTCCAAATGACTGGAAGTCAGATGACTCATTCCCTCCTTTGCATATTCCCAGCTGGAGCCTCCAGTTCCCTCCCAATCCTCCTGTGTTTCACAGTCCATAACAATCATTCTCCCCTTTCCCTAGGTGAAGTTGTTTGAAATGAAATCAGGAGAATTATCACTTGAAGTAAGAGCAGCTGAATGTCTCAGCATTGCCTCTTGGATGAATGCAGAGCTATCATCTTGACTGCAAGCAGCATACTTTATGGTAATATACAAAGCAGACCTTGTTTAATAGAAATATTTCACAGTTCCAGTAAGTTGGTTACAATCTGTGTCCTGATGTGTCTGCAAAGCACAAGCATACAGTTAAAGTGGAGTCTGTGACATAACAAGCAGAACTAATAAAGTTTTGGGACCTAGGAATTACCAGGAGAAAAGGTAATAATGTTCCCAGGACTACTGTGCTTTCTGATTTACTCTTTCCTACTCACAGCATGTCCCTGGCTTCCAAAATTGTGATTTAAGATAGGGTGAATTGGCACCATGACCACTTTTCCTACAGTGTGTCTCCATGGCAGATTATGTTCTCACCTCCTGAAACGTGCTTGGCTCATGTCCTCAGTAGCCAGATTTTTAAAACTTAGCCTGAATATTATTGTTGGCCTTTCAGACCTCTAGCCCAGCCTAGGTGAGAAGGTGTAATGCCTGGCTGAGACAACCCCACTAGAAGCATCCTGGTGTCCTGAAGGCACAGCCAGGAATTGAATGCTTCACTCTGGAAAAAAACTGCATCCTGGGGGACAGGAGCACCCTCCCCTCTGTTTGCACTGAGAGCTTAAACACTGTGATGCTAGAAGCTGCCTGGCTTAGGAAGTTAAGGAACAGACTGATCCTGAGCCAGCTCTTTCCTGATTCCTGTGGGCTTTCAAGGAAGTAGTGAGCAGATAAGAGAAGGTGAGAGCACTGTGGTGTTTGAAGTTAGAGGCAGCTGGAGGTGACAAGCAGTTTTGCAAGGGAGCTACTTGTATTTAGGATTTTAGATCTGGGTTGAGTGGTGTCATTTTAGATACACACGCTTAAAAATTGTAACTTAAATTCAAGAGTGGGTTAACAACTGGATTTGTCTTGTGGGAAATGGATTTCCAGTTTGGGAGCTGCTCTAACACTTAGGCAGTTTTCCCATTTACTAACTATAGCTATTAATTTTAATTGGCTTGAAGAATATGGATATGTAAGTCCCCAATTACTTTAAAAGCAGTATTTCAAGTGACACAGAGAAGTAATTAGTTCGATGAGGAAATGATATTACGGAGTGGAAAGCTTGGTATGCCAAGGATCAATTTGTTGACATTTGAATCCACCTAGGAATAAAATGCACAGAACAAAAAGTAGACTGTTTTAGTAAAAAGCCATCTCATCCATTTGGAAGAAATGAAAAGCATGCCTGCTTCTCAGCCAGAGGGACTGAGTAAGGGATGTCTTTGCAGTAGAATATTTAAAACTGACCATTTAAACGTGAGGAGAATATAGCAGTTTAAAGCATGGGGAATTAAATGCTTCTTTTGCTATTCCAGGAGAACAGTTATTTCTATAACACGTTTTTGCTATATACATAAATAATACATAAAAATTGCTATATACATAAAATGAGGATACTATTACATATTCCACCTTTTCACAGAACTGTGGTTCTTCTTTGAGCAACATCTGTTGATCTCTGAAATCCTCAAACAGGAAATACAGAAGGAAGGCAAGTACCATAACTTTGATTTACATCTGGATTTCCTTTGCTTGAATGTTGCAATTGTTAATGTACTGTGATATAAATTCATAGTATCTCCCCAACAAATAAAGTGCAAAGATTTTGTTCCAACAATTTTCTTGTCTAAACAAGAGATTGTAATAAAAACAAATCAAGTGATAATGAAAACTGAGTGGGCTACAAAGGAATAAAGAATACAGCTGTGAGAGATAACAAAACAGTTACTATTCTATACATAATTTATTAGTTTGTCCAAGTAACAAAGGGAAAGGACAATTTTTACTAGCAAGTTTTTCTTTCTCAGTGCAAGATGTGAGTGAATGTTGCCAATGTAACTGCTAAATGCAGAGTTATTTAAATTGACCAAATGACACTGACTTTTAGTTGTTCTCACAAATTATAGCAGTTTTTAGTCTTTTTATCAACATAAGCTTTGATTTAAAATATACAGGCCCCACAGGAAATATTTTTTGTGTGTTTTTCCTAGAATCATATAAATAGCAATAAATTGTCAAGTACCATTAATTCTTATTCTAATCAAAGACAATGGTGATATCTACAATAAGTCATATCAGTGTTGGATAAACACTTAAAAATAACCTAGTAAAGTTTCACTTTGTTCCCTAGAGATTATGTAATCATACCTGTCAGAAATATATATATAAATATAAAAATCTGCTGAAAAGTGTACAGGCTGTCTCCACAACTGAAATTCAGTCAATATGAGGATGAAGGAAAGCTCTTTTAACAACGTATAGCTATGCTACATAACAGCTTCAAACAGAAAAATGAAGATATAATAGTCACAGTTGTGCTCTTAAAAACCTAAAGATTACCTGCTCAATGGTAAGGATTAATCTTTATTATTTTGGGCATGAACCAAGTTTTAACTGATGCGAATCAGAAAAGTCTATCTAAAAGAACATTTTATTCCAGCCTGGTATACTTCATGACTTCTTGCTCTTCCCTCCTAAGAAATCAACTGGAGTTGAAGATAGAGTGCTGGAGAAAGGATACTGACCCAGTGTAAGTAGAGGTCTCATCAGCTGTTGCAGTGCTTATCAGTTTATCCAAAACATGGACAGATTTTATGAATTCCAATATGCTGTGTCTTTTATGAAGGGCACAATGAGCAGCTACCAGTAACAGAAGGGACAGCAGTATCCTCCTGTTAAACACAAAAAGTGGCTGTATGCTGCCTTTCCATATTTGCACTGCTGTGGATGAGCTCTGGCACACCTCAGCCCTCAGCTATGTTCTGCCTTTGCTCCTTTTGCAGCTTTGGCAAAATTAGTACTGGCAGGCACTGGTCTCTACCTCATGCTGTGTCATAACCCAGATTGAATTGGAGGCAGTACCAGGGCATCTGACTTCCCAGAAGTGAGGAAAAAAAGTGCAGAAACTGCTCACTGATGAGAAAATTCCATGAAGTTTGAGTATACCCATTCTCTGGATGAGTATTTTGGAAACAGTAGTGCTGGAGCCTATTGAATCTGCATTCCTATAACAATGACAAGCCAGCAATCTAGGTTAAATGATTAACATCTTTAGTAATAATACAAACATTGATAACTGTGGAAACATTTAGCCATTAGATTTTGTATTCTGGAGACTTGCCCCTGCTAGGTTAACAAAGAACAGCTGCAAAGCAAAACCAAAAAGTTCCCCAAAACATCTGAGTCTGCCCACCACATGCAGAGGTCACTGCAAAATGTGTCAAAGTGTTCATGGGTGAGGATTTGGAGTAAGGAAAAAATGGTACTTTGGGTTGTCTATCATCCTGCCTATGGCTTGGCCCCTTCAAGTTCTGGGGGGGACAATGAACAGACAGGACAATTTATTTGAGACATTTAGAGTAGGCCAGTGTACTCAGGGGCTGCACACACCTGTGATGGGATATATCCTGTTTAATTATGACATTTCGTGGTTCTCTGTTGACTTCAGAGCCCTTCAGATCAGAATTCTGTCCTCTGCTCTTACTGATGCATCCAGGCTTGTAGTTGTAAATAATCCCTTGATGTTGAAAAATGCATTTTTCACTTCACTGTAATTTTTGTTTTAATGGGGGCTTCTATCAGATCTATATAGTTGCCAGTGAAGAGTTCTTGCCAGCAGCTGAATTATCAAACTCTGTGCCATAATTCTGACATTTGCTCTTTTCACCTTATACTGACAGTTTCCCTTTGAAAGACTTACCAAGAAGAAAATCCAAAGGTAGACAGATTTTTAAGAATGGCCTGGAATTATGTTGGAAAATAGGAAATAAAAAGGTGACTATGCTTCTGGAAAATACTTCACTAATTTAGCACAAAGATAAATGCTTTTGGCACTTCTAAACCCAACATAGCATCAAACTGAAATTCAATTAATACACATAAGGAACAAATCCAATGGATCAGTGATATTTTATTCTATGCTGCCATCTTGTGACTCTAAATGAGATTTGCTGTCATGTAATAGCTGGAATACCAAGCCCTTTAAATATAACCTGCACAAGTTTGCTAAGGACGTTTTATTGAAATATACTTTCTGTTTTTACATTGTCAGTATATACTGGACCAATAGCAGGGAAACAGCAGAGAAAATATTTTGGCAATATTTCATCTGTGAGGAGTCCCAGGCTTGGCTGTTTTGCATAGGATGGTTACACAGGGAAGTCATTGTCCATGAACATTTCTTAGGAGTGGACTTCTGTAAGCATCCATCAAATCAGTTCCTGCCTGTGGCTACACCAGATCCACCAGGCAGCCCTTCTTCAGAATTCCCTACAGAATATACCACATTAGTTTTCCTATCACTATAGGGAATCAACATAAAGTAACAGCTGGCCTGGGAGTTCTCTCTCTCTGTAACATAAAGGAACAGACATTTAGCCTGGGATGAAATTCAGGGTTGACTGTAAAGCATTCTATCCTGCTGTTCCCACAGCTTGGCTTTGAGGAGCCTATTGAAGATGTGTGAATGAGAGACTGGAGAGAAAGTAGCTCTTAGCTGCTAAACATGCAGTAAGAAAGGCTAAATCCATCTGCATCACTAGCACAAAGCAAAGGCAGCCTGGAAAGCCTCTGGTTTTGGTGATGTGACTCAGGATGAGGTTTTTTACAGAAGGGCACAGCAATGGGTAAATGGTGGAGGAGACATTTACATCTAACACTTCCTATGCACCAGACTGTAGAAATGAATTTTCAAAGCAAAGAGTAACAATAATTCAAAAAGATCTAAGGGTGGGATAATGCATTGATTATGCAAATATCATCCAATAGATTACAGGTTATGAATTGTCCAAGAATGATCTTAGCCTAGAATTTAGAGAAGTTTTTAGCCAGTAGTGAGGTTCTGAAATGTCCACTGAGGAGAGCAAAGGCAACCTGACTAGTAGTAGGATGACTCCTGCTAAAGCTGTTGAAAACTTGCTGGACAGAAATCAGGGGATTGCCTGAAATCCATTACAGAGATTGCTGCACTAAAGGAGACCCCAAATTTTGAAAGCTCAGCTAAGAATTACATTCTCATGAACAATTTGAAAGTGCCATGTATTTGAGATTCAGAGGTAGCTTGAATTTTTCCAATTCAAGTTGGGGACACCTTTAAGGATATGGAGCAATCTGCACAGAGAGAAATCTGCTTCCTGTCAGCAAAGGACATGGAAGAGAAATGGAAGACTTGAACAGAAAACAGATGTTTCAGTTTTACCCATGCTGTGTGGAAACTGGGAGATTCAAAGGTTAATTAAAGAGCACGGGACCTAAGTTTGCCTAGATTTATCTCACTCTCATTCACACTCACAAAGCCTGACAGATTCAGATTCCTTTCCAGGGAAATACACCTGTACTGAAGAGGAGGAACTGATGATTGAAAGAATTTGCCATAGCTCCAGCTTAGAAGGTTGCATAGGGAAGGGTGAGAAATCCATTTGAGACAGCCCCACGTCCTTGAAACACTGTCAGTATTTTCTATTTTAATTTGTTATTCACCTTCAGTTTTGTTCAAACCCTCCACAATGATTGTGAATTAAGAAATAACATAATTTAGAAACTAGGTGGAGCTATTTCTTTAGCACATGCAATGACTTTGTTACATTGCTCTGCGTGCAGAATAAAGTGTGTGACTTATGCACACAGATGGTGCATGTAGCACCCATCTTTCCTGATGC
The DNA here is from genome assembly GCA_023637945.1 of Phaethornis superciliosus. Lineage (NCBI taxonomy): Eukaryota > Metazoa > Chordata > Aves > Apodiformes > Trochilidae > Phaethornis > Phaethornis superciliosus. Next base: position 6,437,696 of record JAJQWJ010000005.1, read on the forward strand.
ATACATTTACTAAATTTCAATGGATGCAATGATATTTTTCATGATGGATCTGAGAGCTCACGTACTGTTCACATAGTGTACATTTGCAGAGTGGCAGTTCTTTTTATGTTAGAAGGTGTTTTCAGACAGCTTGAAGAAGGCAGTGGCAACTAGTTAAGTGAGTGGCAGAGTTGGAGATTGCAATGGAGATTGACTGGTAAGGAGACAGATACTCTGAAATTTTCAAGCTGCAGCACAGGAATGTATCAGATGAGTGTAGGTGTAGCATTTAGCAGATCTTTTGGATATTCCATTGCATGTAGCAAAGTAAAAATAAATACACTGCCATTTACAGGTGCTCAGGCAGTAAACAAGGTGGAGGTTGAGGAGACTTGTTAGAGACAGGGAATGAATCTTTTGAGCCTGCATATGCTGTGATGCTCCTGCTTTCTCAAGGTTTGCTTTGACAAATGCTGCCAGCATAACCTGCTAATGGTGAAATACATGGCCTGTACACCTTCTACATGTACATCCTTTTCTAAACCTCCTTTATGGTTAGAAGGCAAACCCATGTGGTAAGAAAACTGTGCTGAGTGCCCTTTAATAAGGCCTCATGGCCCTAAAACCTCTCCTTTAACCTGTACCATTCCCCAGGGCTCTCTGCCTCATTCTGCATCTTATGGACACCTAAAGAGTCCAGCTGCACTGAAAGGTGACACGCAAGTTGCATCCATCTGGAGAATCCCAGCTTCCCTGCATTTGCTCCTGGAGTTCCCTGCACCTTTGCAAACCAAAGCTGTGCTGCTGCTTGGGCTACAGCTTGGAAGAACTGGGAAGCTTCTACCTCTGCTGCTTCTGTAAGAGTTGAACTCGTGGTAGGAAAGCTACCCTGTGCTTGACTTGCTCAGTACAACTGCTGGCTTTACAAATCATGTAGGACTGATTTTTGGATGAGGTATTTTGTGACTAGCACAGTCAGCAAAACAGGCTTTGTTGGCAAAGTAGTACACCCTTAGACCACCACGAGCTTGCAAATAAATCCAGGGTTTTTTAATGTATTGAAAGCTACTGCTAGTGTGAAGCAGTTAAGCTTACAGACCACAAACACTGATAATATTTCTTTATAGCTAGTTAAATAGTAATATTCTGATAAAAGATTCAAGAATTCAATCAGAATTATTTGGTTGGGTCATACAGTCTTTTCAGTCCCACTGTTTTAAAGGATGATAAAATCATTTGTGTTGGAAAAGACCTTTAAGATCATGAAGTCCAGCAATTAACCTGACATTTTAAGTCTACCCTTAAACCATGTCCCTATGCATGTCCCTATATGCTTTTTAAATATCTCCAGGGATGGTGACTCCACCACTTCTCTGGGAAGTCTGTTCCATTTCCTCTCATCCTATCGTTGTTACTTAAGAAAAGAGACAAAAATTATCTTGTTTTTCTTGGTTTCTATTCTCTTGACTTTGCAAAGTTATCTTAATAATAATAATCTAAAATTAGAATTATCTTTCAAGTTTTCTGAAAGCTTGCAATATTTGAAATACAGACCATTTGCTCTCTTAACAGAGAAGGTTTCTCAGCTTCTTATACATCTACCAGTTTAAAAACTTGGCTTTCATTTCTGCTTGTCTTTGCCTTTCCATAAAGCTTACTTGCATAGACTGAGATTTGCCTGAAGTCTTCTATTACTTCTTAAGCCAGCTCCCTCCTCCAGAGCTCAGAGCCTTCATCCCCTTTTTATAAGTATTGCCAGTCTATAGACTTCTTCCCCTCTCTGCAGTCATCTTTTAAAGTCAGTTATCACTCTCTTTTCTTCTTTGCTGTCTTAATGCAGCATTTATGCTCATTTAGGTTCTCTTTGCCATATCAGTTTGCAAGAGTCAAATAACTTTAGGTTTTTTAGTCCATACAATCCATCACACACTATCTCCTCTGCCCAGATTCAGGGAGGTCACCAAAGAATACTTTTTGTAAGATTTCCATCTTCTGCACAACTTTCATTAAAACAAAAGAGGTAATGTCCTCAACATTAGGGTTAAGAAGAAGAGTACATGAATATGAATGAAGAACTTTCCTCTGATAAGAAAATGACCAGCTAGGTATGCTCACATAGTAAGCATGTTGATATGGTAATACTATACAAACCTGTTTTCATCCACCCAGAATTTGTGTTCTTCCCCAATTTAGATTATGTTGGCTGAACCCAACATGGATAATCCAGCAGTATTTCCAGAAATCATTTCCAGGACATGTTAGCTACCCTGCCATGTGCATTAAAAAAAAGACAAGCATGTTACAAAGTTTTGGATCACCCATTTGGACCACTATTAAGAGACTTTTCCCTTTGCTGCTGGGAATTCTAGGAGGAAACCAGAGCAGACAAGGGCAGCTTTTGAGTTCCATGCACAATACTCAGAAGGAGACCAGCTTTGCAGGATTAAAGAGTGGAAAGGAAGGAACATGCCAGTGGGTCACCAGCCTGAAACCCTCTAAGCAAACCTAACTAAAGTGAAGTAAAGATCTAATTGGAGGGGCAGTGCCCCAGTCATGGGTGGGGAAAAGAACTTTCTCACTTCACAACCATAACAGCACCTGACCACTCACTCTCATTCAAGATACTGGTTTCTAGACCTGGCAAAAAAAAAAAAAACCTAAAAGTTATTTAAAGGGAAATGTATCTTGCCAGAATAAGCTGCATTGAGGCTAATTCATCACAAAGCAAAGTACCTACTATACCCCCTGAGGACGGGAAGTTACCAAGAAGGTATTGGACCACTCAACAACTTGGTAAATTCTCTAAGCCTCCAAGAATCATTCTTATTTTGTCATTTTAGATGATCCTGAAACATGGGCTAAAAGTGGAGAAATAAAAAGCACATGCTTGCATACAACAGCATGTTACATCCTGGAAAGAGGAATGAATTGCCTATGAACTGCACTAATGTCTGAAGTTGAGTTTAAATACAGTTAGCTAGTGTACTTAACAGACTATCCAGTAAATTCAGGTAAATCCAGAATTTCCATGCCTCTGGCTTTTTAATAATTCAAATTAAGGAGGACCATCTGGCCTCAGAGAAGTGTTTTACTATGCACAGTCATCAAAATAATGAATTCTAATATAACAGTGTGGCCAGGCAGGAGTATGAAAGTTGAATAACCCTGTTTCATTTGTTCCCCTCAGGTAGAGGAGGATTTGCTCTCATTTTCTCATCTAGCTGAGCCACAAAGACCTCATCTCTGACGTCCCATTTTCTTTCTCTGAAGGAACATAAACTGCACATGAAGTTAAAAATCCCTTTCAAGTGAAATAGTTAGAGTCTTTCAAATAAAATTAGATATAGCCTAAGTGTTCTGAAAATACATCAAGTACCAGTTGCTTGGTCTGGCCCTGGAGCATGGAGTAGGTTACTGTCAAGTATTCTACAACATCAGGTGGTCATACAACATCTCTGGGAAATGTTTGAGCTCTGGAGCTGCAGAAGGGTGGGGGCATCACCAGCACAGGCACAGTCCCCCTGCCCTGGTGTCCTGGTTTGTGCCAGGATAAAGGTGATTTTCTGGTTTGTACTTTTGCTTTCAGCTAAGTCTCTTGTAAGTAGCTGCACTTGCTGAAATTAACAGCAAGTTTCTCAGACACTGTCTGCTTCTAGGACTGATAACACTCAATGTTTATAGTTACAGCCAGAGACTGGTGTGCAGAGCCAAGGACACTGCTCAGCTCTCAGGAACATTTTGCCTTCCAGAAGGAGCAACGAGGTCCCACCTGAAACCCTCCTTTGGGGAGGACCAGACAAGATAGATGCCAGAACTGACCAAACAGAGTATTCCATCCCATACACGTCATACTCGGTATAAATTTGAGGGATCACAAGGGTCAAACACCCTCTACTTCCTTCTTCCTCCCTGCTCCCTTCAGCATCCTGAGAGGATTCCGTCCATTCGTCTGCCTGTGGTCCTGATCCATGCCAGCCTGAATCTGTGTGTTCCTGCCTCCAGCTCCTGACTGCTGCAGACCCCAGGATTCCAGCCTGGACTTTCCCAGGGCTGCCCTGCAGCCTCGGTGGTGACGTGAGAGTTATTGGGGAAAGGGGGGAGGAACGTGGGATCAATTTTCCTGTATATTTGTATATATTTAGTACTGTTTCCTATTTATCATTACTGTTTCATTAAAGTTCTGTAGTTTAGTTTCCAACCCATAAGTCTCTCTCTCTTATTCTCTCTCTCTTTCCTTTATCAGAGGAGAGAGAGATTAATATATAAATCTGTTACTTGGTTTAAATCTGTTTATCTGCCGGGCCAGGGTTAAACCATGACACCTGGAGTTTAAATACATGTGCTTGTCCATGGCCAGAGGGTACCCAGATCCCAGGCAAGGCTTGTTCCATCTCATTCCCACAAATAGCTGCTGCTACAGCAGCCTGAGCCAGGGACACAAGCTCTTCCCCATCTGGGCTAAACTGGACCACAGGATCTGAACCTCTTGCATGGAGCCCTGGTGTGAGCAGGCTCTGATGCTGGGTATGTTAGAGGTTTAATCATGTGATGAAGAGATACTTCTCTACCAAGGAGAAGTATCTGGAGAAGTTCAGGAGCCTTGAATGACAGAGATTGATTAATCTTGAAGAAATGGGTTTGTTTGAACAACCATGGTGATCAAGGACTACCATACCATTGCCCCAGTTGTTTTACTGCAGTAAACTTGCTGCAGAGGTAGCAGCTGTTGTAGGGGCACAGTTAGAAGGGAGTAAGCCATGTGGTTAGGAAAATGGCAGTAGTAAGCATTAGAAGTAAAAAAACCACAAGCTAAGGACTCAGAACTCACCAGAACTGCAGCAGGAAGCAGCCTCCTGAAGGAACCTGCAGTCCTCTGGCAGCCAAGGATGGGCCACACTCCTGATCCAGAGCTTTGCTAGTTCACAGAGCAAGTTGATGGGTAACTGCAGCTTTGTTTGCCTCAATCTCATGCCTCTGCCTTGACAGAAGGCTATTTTTCATCTTTCTAAGGTGTAAGAGTTGAAGGTGACTCTTACAATCTACCCCTCAGATACCAACATTTCACTCTCTCTCATTATACTTAACATGGGCAGAATTTATCACTGCACAACTACATTTTAAACCTTGGTATTATCTACTATTTTGTCTAATTGTAGCATTTCAAATAGGATAAGACTACTTTCTTCTCCAAATTCAGACTCTATCACACTGTAATATTCTAGAGTCTTAGTATCAAAATAATTAATTCAATACCAATTTTCCTACTACGTCTGAATCTACGAGGGCTTGAGCTTGTGTCACTTAAAGAATTTCTTATTGTGCATACCCATCTGACTGGCAAACATACCCCTGTACTGCATAGTCCCAACACATGAAGTGACTTTGATGCTTTCCCAGAGAACTACAGCAAACCCACTTTTGTTACCTGCTCCAGGACTGGCCAGTCTCTCTCTCAGCCTCCCTCATACTCTAAATACTGTTCTTAGTAACAGAGGAACTGAGGTTAGTATTCCTTTGAAGATAGTTTATTAAACCCTCTGAAGGTCTGTGTAGAGGAGAAAGACTTCCAAAGCTAAGATTAAAGTTGGAACTTAATAAAAAGACTGAGGTGCCTAACTAGATTGGTGGTCCCAGAGATGCTGAGCATTTACCACTAACCTTAACTTCCAAAAGAGCAGCCACCAGGAAGCACATGTGAAAAATGAAAACTAAGATCTTTTTGTATGTACTTGAACATGCCAAGACCCAAGACTGTACCTCACACTTCCCATCCCTTTGCCTGACCTGCCCTCAGTACACTTGGCTACTGTTCCTCACAGCCCCCTAAGATCAGGGATGGACATTCACACAACCATGGAAATACTCTCCCTTACCCAGCTGTATGCTACTTGCTTATGCTAAAGATTAGTGTCCTCAGGAGGAATCTTGTCAGCATTTGCTAATCTGCTTCAGACAATCACAATTGGCTTAATTTAACCAGCTGATGAAAGTGCTTTGTCCTCACAGGGCTAAGTTTGCCTCAAGCATTTTAGCAAATCCACCCAAGATCCCTTCCAGGAGCAGAGCCATGGGGACATTTTCCAGGTGTTGGCTGTGCAAACATCTGGGGTGGAATGGTTCTACAGGCACTTGGAGTCAAGGAGACATCTGTCTATAGTCTAACATGATGACACAGGGAAAACAAAAATGAGTCACTGAATAAGGATGGAGTCTGTCTGTGATTTGTTTACCATGCATGGAGATTTCAACTGGAATTCACTGCTGATGTCCAAATGTTCTTCAGCATCACAAGGACACGAATCCCTTGTCAAATCTTGCCCCCAAGATTACTGAAGGTGCCTGAGTGTCCCACTTTGTAACTCAAATACCTTTTTCTGCTCTGATTCCAAAAGACAAAGGAAAATGAGAACAAGCAAATAAAATGTAATTTTTTTTCAGTAAAAAAAATGTCTGTATTAAAGCTCATGACTATACCTGTTAGCTTTCAGGCATTATTCACAACTCTGTGTGCTCTTATCCTTCCCTCTCAGTAGGAAAATGAAAAGCTGAAAAACAACTGTTCCATTTACCTCTCTCCAACATCTAATATTTTCACCTTCTCAGTCAAGTACATGACTCAGTCCTTGCATCCATATTTTCATGGTCTCTGGGCTGCCTTTTGTTTTTTTTTTTCCAAGATACATTATTTCCTCCTCTGTATTATGCTCTCTTCCTTCTCACCACATCTCTGGCACATTGCATGCCCCATGTGCTGTATGAGAACATTATCTGATTCCATGGCTGTAAATAACTTTCTTAATAGATTTAGATTAATGCCAGATTTAGTATAATGCTACTCCTCCTGTTATCTTTCAAGTATGTGAACACAGACTGCTCTCATCTGGGCTGGTTATGACTGCCACAACACTTCATCCTCCACACTGCAAGCAGGATCCTGTGGCCATTATGTTTGCATACTCAACCCTTCAAAGCCAGGAAAATATCATCTATGAAGCAATAAAAATCAGCTTCACCCTAGATCCCCCCAACTGCTTATTCACACACCTCCAGGTAACCAGTAACATCCTGCTTTGATAGGACATTTTGCATGTATTTTGTATTTTATTAGACAACAAATCTAGTACTTGACACCTTTACATGGTCTGCTGTGTTTTGTTGAGGATGTGCTCACTGGTTATTAACTGGATAAAACCTGATATTAGCTTGCCTTTGTTTAATTTGTATGTTATTTACTCTGTGCTAACTGACTAACCTCGGTTAACATTGTGAATTGTTTGCCCGGGAATGGCCAGATATTCCATTACATTATGTAAATTATTTGCATAGTGATTATGATTTAATGTTATTGGTAATTAGAATTATTTGCCTGCTCGTAATACTGTATAAATGATCTGTCATTAATCACAGGGCACACCTTACTAAGAGCTCCAATGAGGAAAGCTACAGTTTAATGTCACTAACCTGCCAGTCTCCTCTGGGCAGTTGTTTTACATCATGGGAAACTGTTTTCTGTATTTATTGATCATTCATTGGTCACTACCACAAAGACCTGGGGCTTTGCAAATGTCTTTATGCTTTGATGTAAGATATCATCAGCCTTTGAGTCACAATAATCAAATTGTGCAACCGTGTCCAGCTGTCAACATCCTCCCAAGCAAAATATATGGATCAGTATCTGTATCACCCACTAGAGCATGTCCCAAAGTGCCTTATCTACACTTTTTTAAAATATTCCCAGGGATGGTGACTCCACCACCTCCCTTGGCAGCTCCTTCCAATGCCTAACCACTCTCTCAGCAAAGAAATTCTTCGTAATATCTTGTCTAAACCTCCCCTGGTGCAACTTCAGGCCATTTCCTCTAGTCCAGTCCTTGTTCACTTGAGAGAAGAGGCCAGAACCCACACCCCAACAACCTCCTTGTATATAGTATATTTTCACACGTGCAGTTTTAAACCACATCAGAAGTTCCTCTTCTTGAAGAATGAAAAAAAGATCCACAACCCACAGCCCTCACATTAATGGCCATAGAATCAAAGGTACATCTTTGCCAAAGGAAAAGTTAAAAAGGCAAAGGCAAATGAGACCCCAGGCAGCAGAGCACTATCTTTAATTCAGAAAAGACTTTCCCTGGTACTCCTCTTCTTCCACTGGAAGAAGCCAGCTGAGAAATGCTACATATCCATCACTCTCTTGGGAACCACTTGTATTCACTGTATTCTTTGCAATAAACCACTGGTAAACTGCTTGGTGAATAGAAGGACAAAACCACACTCAGCATCCTTCCTACACCTATTTAGTGTTTGCTAGGCTTGCTCTTATGAACTGAGTGGCTGTTACTGTGTAAGCAGAGAATTCCATGCCCTTGGAAAGCTGTGTGTCTATTTAAGCCCTGCCATACAGCCAGACCTCCCAGCACAGCCGGAGGGGAACAGCTGCACACTGCAGAGGATGGAATCATTGGCTACCAGGATTTCTAATGTAGGCATTAAGGGTCCCATGAAGGAAGCTTAAGGGTCCCAAGCACAATGCTGAGACCCAGAAAAACAGAATTTAAGGCATACTTCTGAATCTAGCATCTCTGTGCATCCCTGCAGACCAGGAGCAGGTGCTTCAAGGCCATGAGAAGTCAGAGGCAGATTTCTCCACATCCACAGTCAGTGCAAAATCTGAATGTTTTGTCTTAGGCTCTGAAGTTACTTGAAATCAGACCTATCTGATTAGCTAATGTAAAATGACAGAGTTATTCCCAAATGAGAGACAGTCAGAAATGAGATTCATGCCTAGTGAAGAGCCTTTACTATAACCTAACTGCAAGGTGTTCCATATAAATACTTTTTCTGAGTGTCTGAAAGAGCTAGAATGGTATATGGAGAATGGAATTACTTGTCATAACACTTTGTGTAATTTTGTGGAATAAAGAACTATTTACCTATATAGCAATTCAGACAAATTGCAATGCCTGTTTATCATGCTAAAAGATTTGAACAGTCTGGAAGAAATATTTGTACTGAAAAGCTTTATTTAGAATCAAAAAGGAAAAGAGCTGAATCCTTCTGAACCAGAAAATGTATGCAAAGGAAGATCAATGGGAATAAAATATCTCTTTTAATATTTTACAGTGGGGAAAAAACAGAATCATTAATGCTATTTTAAATTTTGAACCTGCAAGATTATGAAACTCTGTAAGATTATGAACAATCTTGGTTTTTCCTTGGAAGGTTAAACAAAAGGACTATTCAGTTTTATAAGGGAGAAATGTATAACAGAGGAACATCAAGAAGAATTTTGTACATTTAAAAGGCTAACTGATGGCTGATCAATGCAAATAAATACAGAATATATGTGACTTTGAGAAGCCTTTCCTGTGGAACCTCGTGTGCTTAAGAAAACGTGAACTATTAAAAGTAAAATATTTGGAAGACAAGTGTCCCTGCATTCTTAATGAATGATGAGGAAAAGAAAGGGATGAATTTCAAAGTATTTGGCAATGTGTCTTTTGCTCCAGTCTGTACCCTTCATAAAATATCTACAGAATTAAGCAGGCAAATAGCAAGAAGTGCAGACAGCAATATATTGGAAACATGGTGGCTGTGTTTGATTAATCAAAGTACAACAGCTGCCTTTTTTGTGAGGTCAGATAAAACTGAGTGACCAGTTCATCCACTAACTTTATACTTTTCTCAGACAAGAACATTATGTTTCTCTATGTCTTTTGATAAACATGGAACAATTGCCCTATAATAACAAGAAACTGAGGAAATGTGTTGGAAGAGTTCTGTTCATGAGTATTTTGCTAAAATAGCAGCAAATTACTTTTTCTTTGAATGTAGGGATGTGTCTGTATGTTGTCTCATTTCATTTCACTGATTTTTTTAATGGCAAATGAAATCAAAGAGTATCTTTTAATTTAGAGCTAGATTTTTTTTCCCCAACAGTAATTCCAACAAATATATTTCAGTTTAGGTTAGAGGGCTACCATCTATCAGACAGTGAACACTAAAATTCAGCTAAAAACCCTGGCATCACACAAGCATAGGTGTTAGATGCTTTGGATAGCAACAGAATAAGCAGTGCTGCAGGCAAGCTGTATTCAACAAAAAACATAGTGCTGATTTCAAATGTGAGAATACAGAGTCACTTTTTAGCTTTAGCAGTGACTTTTTTTTTTCTTTTTTCCCCACATTTGGCCATTTTAAACCACATCAGAAGTTCCTCTTCTCGAAGAATGAAAAAAAGATCCACAACCCACAGCCCTTTAGCAGTGACTTTTTTTTTCTTTTTTCTTTTTTTCCCCACATTTGGCCAATTAGTGAGATTAAGAAATCCCATGAATGAATCCTCTGGGTCTTTGCACTGAGGCACAGAAAACAGGGAGGAGCACAGAAAGACATGGAAGAGGAGGGGTGCTCACAGCCCTCACAACTCCTTGTTTCAGGACATAACTATTGTGGAAAAACAGGAGGTGGAGAGTGCAGGAAAACTGTGTGTGCAACACCCACTGTTTCCCAAACCTCTCCTCATCCTCCTGGCAGTGGATTTGGCTCTGTGCAGACTGGGGCACTGTGATTTTTCCTGCTGACAGGCTTCAGACTCTCGTTTTCTTCTTGTCCTTGAGGAATTTGGGGAATTTCTAGCAATTCCTTTCTTCTCCAGACCGAGGAGACTAGATGAGTTGTAGATATTGGATTGCTGCCACACTGCAGAGTCTGAAAAAAAAACCAGTCCCAGTAAAGGAAAGAGAATTTCATACACATATGTGCTAAAATACAGCCTGTACAGAAATATATGTTGCACAAAATAGGGAAATAATAATCAGAAAATACTGACCAAGTTACTGCATAGTAGTTATTCAAATGATAAAAAAATTCAAAAGGCCAGTTGCAAGGACATGTGTGTGTATGTGTGTAATAAAAATAAAATGTATGACACTCTCTCAGCAGTTTAATTCTGAGTAATATTGACTAAACTTGGCCTGGCCTTCATCTGAGAAGTGAAAAAAAAGGTAGCATCTTAGAGTTATATATAATATTACCTCAGTGCCTCCCTAATCCATAACAGGAGCATTAATCACTGTGTCTTTGTCATGGCAGCAAGGCAGTTTCCAGTCTGTCTCTGGGCTTGATTTATGAACAGCTGATGGCCATTGAACTGCAGCAATCCACCAAAAACTATTTTGTACTTCCTTCTGCTCGGGGTAGAAATGTTACACAACACCAACATTAGATTCCATCTCATATATACAAGGTTAATTTTGTAAGCTTCTTTATTTTCACCTCTCTTTGGTCTGGTTTTCCTGCCTTGCTCTTTCTTCTCCATCACAAAGTGCATCTCAGACCCCCACCTTGCTTAAAAGCCAGGGCTTTGCTGTGCTCAGGAGCAGGATCAGATACTACTGCCTTCCAAAACTATCAAGGTGAGCTCCTGTCCCAGCTGAGAAAGAATTGGCATGGTCCTCAAGCCTGTTTTCCTTCTTTTCTTAGTAGGTGATTAATTTCACGTGAAATTTGGAGTTTTGAGATCTGATGCAGATCTTTTTTAGCAAAAGTCCCCAGTAGGGCCAAACCACAGAGTTGCTTTGGAAAGAGAAGAAGAGGGACTACATTTACATTTTTTTTCTTTTGCAGATGAGTAAGAGGTGGGATACTCAGCTTGAGGTGCTCTTTATAAACACCTGGGGATCTCAATGGCCTGAAGTTGCACCAGGGGAAAATTGAACTGCAGATTAGGAAGAATTTCTTTACTGAAGGCACTGGAAGGGGCTGCTCAGGGAGGTGGTGGAGTCACCATCCCTGGAGGTATGAAAAAAGCCCTGGAGATGTGGCACTTCAGCACATACTCTGGTGGGATGGTGATTTTTATTTATTTATTTACTTATTTTTTTAATTCATTTGTGAGTTGACTGGTGTACTCTGAGATCTTAGAGGTCTTTTCCAACTGTGACAATTCTGTGATCAAAGAGAGGCCCCCTCCCACACAAATTAGGCATTTTGAGCCTCAAACCATGAGGATCCAGTCTCACCCATGCATGAAGTGGGATCCTATGGTGACAGGAGACCTCTATCCTTCTTGAATGTGCTCACTCTGCATGACTTTTCTGCTGTGGTCTGCTCTCTGAGAGAATTCCATCCATTTTGGATGAAATTACTCTGTCCTCTTGTTCCTGGAGTTGTCCTATCCCTTAGACCCCCTCAGTGCTCCAGTCTGCAGCTTTCAAAAGTGAAGGTTCCATCCAAATTTGTGTTAACCACAAGCCTGTGACAGTGCACTCCATAGTGTTCAGGAGGATATTGCTTTGTAAGCTCAAGCATGCTCTTCACCACTGTCTGTAACAAAAGAGGTTTTGTTGGTTAATGGTGTCTACAAAATGAGGGTTAAATTCAAAGCATCTCAAATTCTGACGGGCACGTTAAGAAAGAAGAAAAGAGAAGATAAAGCCAAACTCTTGAAAAGTTTTGATTTGTAATGCTTTCTCTCACCCCTCCTGGTAAAAGAATGAGGGATGTGTTCATAAATATTTGAAGGGTGTCTTGAAGAGAGAGTGCTGCCCTCCAAGGACTTCTGGCATCAAGGGGTGTACAACAAACATAATGGGATGAAATTAGGCAATAATAATGCTAAGGAGATACGTAGCCCTTCATCCTCCAAGTATGTTTCAAATGTTCATGGATGCAACAATGATTGCAAACTGGTTTTGGGGTGGGGGGGGTTCCTACCAGCCAGACCTGCCAGGTGTGTGCTGCTCAGGTGGGGAGGGGTCAGGGAAGAGGAGGCTGAGCTGTACCCTGGTCCCAGTAGAACCAGTACTGGCTCACAGCCCTTTGCCAGCACAGAGTGGGACAGTGTGCCTGGGGGGTGTCACTCCCCAGGGAACATGCTGGAAGCCCTGCTCCCTGTAAAGCTGAGCAGAACTGAAGAGCTTTCCCAAGCCTCCCCCTCAAAATGGAGGGGAAAAAAAGCAAAACGAAGAAGAAAAAAAAAAAAAAAAAAGAAGGAAAAAAAGAGAAACAAGGGAAAAAAGAAAGAAAAAGTAAAAAAGGCAAAAAGTAAAAAAAGCAAAAAAAGAAAAAGTAAAAAAAAGTTAAAAAAAAGTAAAAAAAGAAAAAAGTAAAAAAGAAAAAAGTAAAAAAGCAAAAAAGAAAAAAGTAAAAACAGAAAAAAGTAAAAAAAGTAAAAAAGAAAAAAGTAAAAAAGAAAAAAGTAAAAAAAAGCAAAAAAGAAAAAAGTAAAAAAGAAAAAAGTAAAAAAGAAAAAAGGAAAAAAAGAAAAAAGGAAAAAAGATAAAACAGGAAAAAGGGAAAAAAAAGAAAAAAGGAAAAAATAAAGAAAAAATAAAAGAAAAAAGGAAGAAAGAATAAAGAATAAAGAATAAGAGTAGAAAGAAAAAGAAAAAAGTAAAAACAAAGAAAAAAGCAGAAGAAGAAAAAATAAAAAAAGAAAAAATAAAAACAAAGAAAAAAACAGGAAAAAAGAAAAAAGGGAAAAGAGAAAAAAGAGAAAAAGGAAAAAGAAAAAAAAAATTAAAAAGGAAAAAAAAAAAAAAAAGAAAAAAAAAAAAAAAAAAAAAAAGAAAAGGAAAAAAAGGGTAAGACCAGGAAGAGGGCTCTGCCCAGCTGTGTCCATGAATGCTCTGCCCAAAGCCCAGGGCTCCTGTCCCTGTCCCAGGAGCCCCACGCGGGTGTCACTGAGGCCCTGAGGTCCCCGGGGAGCAGCGGGGGCTGGCGGAGCCCTGCGCACATGCGGGGTTTGGGCTCTGAGCATCGGAAGTGCCGAGAACAATTAAATGAACAGCTCATTCCTAAGGAGAATTTGGGAGAAAACGTGGAGGCTGTGGAGGGTGGTGGGGCTGCTTTGCTTTACCTCTTAGAGTTTGCTGTTAGTTTTCATTCCAAAGCGGGTATTCTTGGAATTTATTTTTTTTTAAATGAGTGAAAATTTTAAAAACCAGTGCAATAAGCAGAAAAGGACTTTGCATCCACCATGGGCCACACGATGGAGCTCTCAGCTCAGGAGCAGGGAGCATTTCCTTTGTGTTGTCAGAAAGCGAAACATTTTCAGTCTCACCCTTTTTTCTAATTTTTATCTTTTGCTAATAGAATGCAGATTGGTTTTATACATTATTTATGAAGCCCAGCACTGGTATAGGGAATGCTGTCACTCATTTTAATGATTTAGAGATGTTTTTATTATTGTTATACTGTATAGACTTTGGAAAACCTTCATTTGGATCCCATATAGAATCCAGGAAGTTGCCCAAAGCTTGGATGTGAACCTTAATTTACTGAAATCCTTGTAAGGCTGAGAGAGAATATTTACTGCTGGCATTTATTGCTTCTGGGAGAGGCAGAGGGAGGGAGGGGTGGGGAGAGAAGGAAAGACGACTGGAGCTTCAGCCAAAAAAGCAAAGAACATATGTTGGGAGTTGTGAGTGCTGCAAGGGGGTAATCTGCCTCCCAGATTTAGGAATCATCTACCAGGACTTGCACCTTGAGTCTTGTGTAAAATTCTGGGCCCCTGACTACAAGGAGCACATGGAATTGTTGGGATGTGTCCAGAGAAGAGCAACCCAGCTGGCGAAGGGTCTTGAGAACAAGCTGAGGTTGAGCAAAATGGGAGAAATTGTTTAGTTTTGGAGGAGGCTGAGGGGAGGCATTCCTGCTCTCTACAACTACATGAAAAAGGGTTTTAGGGAGGTGGGTGTTGGCATTTTAAGTAAAGTCCCTAGAGGAAATGGCCTGAAGTTGTGCCAGGGGGGGTTTAGACTGGATACCAGGAAGAATTTCTTTACTGAAAGAGTAGCCAGGTGCTGTGACAAATTTCCAGGGAAGTGGTGGAGTCACCATCCCTGAAGGTATTAAAAACCCTTGTAGATGTGGTGCTTCAGGATGTGCTCTGGTGGGCATGGTGATTTTTTTCTGGTTTGGCATTTGGACCCTGAGACCTTCGAGGTCTTTTCCAACCGGGACGATCCTGGTGGCTTTGTGATTTGTCCTTTGGAAAGCTGAGTCTGCTCTTCCAAAGCCTTCAGCAGTGTGGGGTGGCAGCAATTCCAGGGCTTCCCAAGGGAAATTCCATCCAGAGCTCCAGGCAGGGCCTCCTGGAGCTGGGGAAGTGCTGCAAAACTGTCCCTGGGTTGCAGGGGGTGGGAGAAGCTGATCAGTAGCCAGCTGTAATGGAAGAAGAGAAAGATTTCTCATATTTTTTCCTCCTCTCAGTATGTGTCTGCACAATAGTAACAAATCTTTACAAGATCTGAGCCTATAGAGAAAAATCCCAGGACAGGGGAAGTCTTTGCTGTGGCCACAACTGCAGGGGATTTTATCAGGCTCCAGAATTTCACAAAATCAGAGTTCTGCACTTCAAGAAAAAGAAAAAGTGCCTCAGGGATTCTGATATATATAAATTTAAAAAAATATATTTTTTTAACTTTAAAAACTGAGAAGGATTTTTTAAATAACTTTTTTTTTTCCTTTTTAGGTATTTGCTTTATGCTCCCCTGTTCCTCCATCCTCCTTTCATTCAGCTTCTTAACCTACCTTTCAACCATTCTCTCTGGTGGCTTGTTTGTCCTGTGCCACAACAGTTAAAATGGCCAATAAAGCAGCTGGCAGGAGGATGAATGAAGGGATCAACTATTGCCCCTATTGTGAAAGAAAAAAACAAACAAACAAACACCAATGGTGAAACTTCGATACATCTACATTGAAATTTCCCCAGAAGCCTGTATATTATGAAATTCCTTAAATGGAAACACTGTTTTATGAATCTCTGAAGAAATACTTTCTGAAGATCAGGTTAATTCAAGAGATTGCCTGTTTACGTGAAATACCCACCACTGTTTGTGACTGCTATTACTGAGACAGCTTTTGTCAATACACTGTCATTATTTGGAATTTAGAGAGGCTTTGTTAGAATTTATTACTGGCTCTGTGAAAGGATCAAGACGTTGCTCTGCAAGGTGTTCCAAAGTGAGAAGACAAATTCTTTAGGAGGTTGCAGCCAGAGTATGGCCATAGGGAAGAGGGAGCAACTGGGAGATGGGAAAAGCAGAGAGTCAGTTGGTGTAAAGCTACCCCCCTCCTACAAGCTATTTACTGCATGTAGTAGTGGAGTGCACCCCAAACACAAAAGGCTGCTGCCAAGGTCTCAAATCTCAAATCTAGCTTGGTTGGACAACATGGTTGAAACAAAAAGTACATAAAATGGGAAGATCTTTGTTCAGGATACACCATCCAGGTGCTTACTCTGTAATTATAATCATAGCACCTGGTTGTCTCCCTCGTAAACACTTAGCATCCCTCCAGTAAAGACCTTCTGAAGGACCTTGAAAAAACACATGGGGAGGTCAGTTATGCAATGTCTGCTCCCACAATTAGAAAAACTGAAATGAAGAGAAGGGATTTGCAATTTCTTGTTAGTGATCCTTCCTTATCTCTCATTGTGGGAGAGGGAGGGCACCCATCGTGCACAAATTGCTGGATGCAATTGTTCATTTTTGCATGAAGATGACATTTCACAATCATTATAAGAAATTCACTGCAAAATGTGGCTGCGTAGTTTCATTTTTAATAATCCCATCATGACTTAAATTTTGAGAAAACATTTAAGCATTGGAATAGATAAGTAGAGTATGGACATGGGATTAGTAGAGCTGTTTAAAACCAGTTGGATACATACCTGTCAGGGATGGCATGGGTATAGTTGATTGTCCCTTGAGGCAGGGGAATAGCCAAGATGACCTATTAACTCTGTTTTCTAGGTTTTCTTGTGTCAGACTAGCTACAGATGCTTAACTGCAGAAAATATTCAGTGTCAAATAGAAAGACCAACTGCATTGAAATAAAGTTCAACTTAATCTGAAGCTAATCAAGAAATTTGAAGGAATCATGTAATTGTCCAAAACCCGACACAAATAATATCTAATATACCTAAGGAAGGTGAAATTTTAGGAAAATCCATCGAAGACAGCATGAGAAATGCTTAGAAAAGGCATCCAAGGTACCTCAGCTCTGCTGTATAACAGTATTACCATATAAAAATATTCTAATGAGGAGCATTTTTATGTTATGAGTTCCATATTCAAATGTTTGCCTAAAAAAGAATTTTATTTTTTTTTTTTTTTTTTTTTTTTTTTTTTGCCTTTTAGTGTCATCACAGTGTTCCCATTAAGAACAGAGCCAGCAGCTGCTTTCGTTAAGAGAAGCCTCTGATCTCAGCTGCAGGAAGAACAATGGACACATGCTGTTCTTCTCAAAATGTTCCTGTGGATACAGGCTTCTTCTGCTCTGCTTTTTCATCATAAACTCTCTTCACACCAGCACCACAAGCCTCAAAGAAGACAGGGAAAAGAGGGCTCAGACAGGATTGCTGGATCCCTCCATCCCTTGGTGCAGGCTGGGGATGTGCTCCTGATGCCCACAGGTTGAGCTGCAGGATGCCTGAGCTCCATTCTGCGTGGTTTTTGCCAGGCTGGTGCCTGCAGAGCAGATTTCTTGGCATCTTTGCTAGAAGGGCACTCATCCCATGTCTCATACCCTATGTTATAAAAGTAAATGGGACTGATGGGCAGCCTGAGTTTTGCATCCTCTGGACACTGGGAGCTCAGCTGTAATCATTCTGTCTCCATAAATATGAGAAACATGTCCGAGGCTGGGCTGTATTCTGCTCATGTGTCCACTTACAGCTGCAGGATCAGACTGGGACTTCACTTCCATTCAGGAGAAAGCAACCCTTTTGAAAGATAAGTTTTCGTACTTCTCGATGGCTTTTTTCCCACAGTGGAGCTTTTTAGAAGGGGAGAAATGGTTGTTAATCCCACAACACTGCCTTAGGTTGTACAACAGGAAGACTTCTATAGTTTTAAAAACTTCAAGAGTCACCTATTTTACTAAGATCACATAATTGAAGGAACTTTTGTTCGAGACACTCTTTTAAATGAAAATTAACTCCCAGACTGACTACTCTGGTTTAGCTATAAATATATAGCTAAAAAGTGTATAGCTATTTTGTGCTTTCCCTGTTAACAAGGTGGTTATATTTGGCAAGGCTGTGCCCTTCTATGATCATTTCTTTGAGGTCTTCATTGCTTGATGGATATGCTGAAGAAGAACCAGGACCTTTGAGCTGACATCGTTTTACTTCAAGATACCAAATGCTAGAAAGACATTGTCTTGTTGGCTCCATTTGATGAATTCTTGTAGGTAGGATTCAACCAAATTTGTAACAAGCAGTGTGCAGTGACCTGATTATTTTCCTTGTCAAATGGAATCCCTGGACATAACTATCAAGCTGCCATTGGCACTGGAATATCATCAGCTCTGTATGAACCTCTCCAGCTGTGATGTGGAGGCTGCAGCAATAACCTACTTAAGAAGTCTAAGACAAAGTGCTGAGGATGTTTGAAAGACGTGAGAGCCCACATAGCAGTAACTGCTGCCTCAGCAACATTTCTGGAGGTATCCCAAGCTCAAATTGTCACAAGACTGCTCTAGAAGGTCGTTTGTATCACCTTCAGTGGAAATTACTGGAACATGCCCACACTTGGAGGCTTTTAATTCTTAATATTTTCATCAGCTACTTAATGTAGCAGGGTATAATCAGCTAGTGACATTTTTAGAGTTTCTCCATGGCCTTGCTTAGGCTTCTTTAGCAGTCTTAGTGCCATCATGACTGAAGGGATCTCTTTCTACTGGTGTCTCTATTTCCCTCGTGGGCCTTTTTCAATACACGGTGGAGCTGAAGCAATGATGACACGAGGAGACCTTCTGAGTCATTTAGGCCAGATTCAGCCAGTGATACACATGCTAAAAAATATCCCAGGAACTCTTGATGTGACCAGCCTTCCTCTAAGCACTCAATCATTGTCATATCTAGCAGACTTGAGTGGTGAAGACCAGCTGTGGAGGAGGATGCTGATGGGTTACATCTCTGATGTAGCTCCACTTCAGAGTAAACCAGAGTATTGACTGGGCCTTCTTTGGATCCTGTATAATTACAACAATTAGATAAAACAATAATTAGTAATTTATCTTAATTACAACCTATTTTTGTCAAGTACAGCTTGCTTACAAGATTTCAATTAATTTTAACTGCATAGAGAGTTGTGAGAGTCTGTTGTTTCAAGATTATTCTGGACAAAGAACAGATGCTACATTTCTTTAAAAGACCAGTTTAATTTTAGTTCAAATTAATAGATATATTTGTCAGTGCTCTAAGCACCCATCCTGTTTTTATACAATGAGCACTCTAAGTTTGGGGAGGGACAGTGTGCTTATTTCTCATGCATAATAATAATAATAATTATAATAATAACAATAGTAATAATGATGGTTCTCTGCATGAAAAGCAAGAGAGAATTCTCCATAGGCTGTAGGGTTGTGACTAGGAGCTTTGTACTGGAATGGAGAACGTTATCACTTTGTGGTGAGGAGTGGGAAGTGAGACTTTTTAAAAGTGATTATCTAAGGTGAGACTTGTGATAAAAGATTTGCTTTGAATCAGACCTGATGTGGGCTGTCCCTGCAGCTGTGCTTTGCCTCTTCTCCATTATTCTTCCTCCATCAGGCAGCCCCCAAGGGTAGGAGCAGCTGCACATCCCTCTAGTGCCAAACTTCAGCCCTGTGTTACTTGCACAGATTTTTTTTTTTTCCCCCCCCTGTTTATCCTTTAAGTCTCCCAGTCCTGGTAAACTCATGTTCAGTCCCAGGCTATGTAACCATGCTGCATTTCAGACACACAAACCACCTCTGAGAACTGTGTTTGTGGGATATCTGGGCAACAAACAATACTGCATGTCAACACCTATCAGAGTCTCTGATTCCTGACATTCATGGGAATTAATTGGCTGTGTGAAATTTCAGAATTATACAGGCTCACTGCTAGAACTAAGTCACAATTAGTGCTGAGTGCTTTTACCACTAAAAAAGCCCCACGGATTAGGCCTTTTGGAAGAAAGAAAACCTGCTTCTGAACTTTTTGCCTCAGTTGGATACTCAGGCATAGAATAGTCTACATACTGCCAGTGCATTTACAATGTAAACGCTTTCTTTTCAAGGTCAGGGTTTTAAAGCACTAGACTGCTATTGAAACTGCAGGGGCAGAGCCTGAACAATTCTACTGGTTTTCTAAAAATAAGGAGCTTTATAGCTAAACTGCAGGATGTATTTTAAAAGAACAAGTCTCAACATTTTTCTTTTTACTGCTACTTGTATCCCTTCTCTACCGATTTTTACTGCTTTACACAAAGACACATCTATTGCAAGCATGGCATAAAATCAACACTCTCCCCTTCTAGCAGTTAAGCCCAGTCTTACAATATTTGTAATGTGCCACAATATTCAAATGCATTAACACAAATCCTGACCCACCCAAGGGAATAGAGCTGTACAAATAAAATGACAGAAAGTGAGAATGCCTGCTTGGCTAATTCAGACTTTTTAGCTGAAACTACTTTGGATGCCACATTTTTAAGTGTCCTATTTTAATTTAAAACTTGCATCCCTCAAATAGCTCACAACATCCTCCAAGGCTCTGAGGCATGAATGAAACAATTGCTTCCTTCGTTATAAATGATTAACTCTAATCAATCAGGGTTTAGTATTCCCAAACCTTTAGAGCTCTCCTGTTTGGCTTTTGCAGTGCTTGAAAATGTTTATTGACCAAGGGATGAAAATATCTTTGTTTTGTTTTGTTGAGGTTTTTTTTTGTTATTTGAAAATATTTGCTGTTAATTGCAATGTCTTAAAATACTGAGGACCAAATTCTGGTCAGTTGGTAGCCAGGCATACTGAGAGGAAGAAAAGTAGAGAAGCCTGCACACTCTTAAGGTTACCAAAAATTATTCAGTGTTGCAAGTAAAAGATCGTATAGCTGCTTAAATCCTTACTTCCCTGGAGGCTGTGACAAATGGTTATGTTTTTCAGGTTTAGAGGACAGCTCAACATATACCTGCCTGTTCCTGCTTCTGATTTCAGGGTAAGCTCCTTTGGCCATAGCCCAGCTGATGTTGTGCCCCACACAGCTGCTGAGAACGGTCCCAATGTACAGCCCCATGAGGGAATGTAAGTGCTGCTGGTCTTGCTTATCTGGTCCTCACCAGGGCTGAGAAAAAGCAGATGCTGGTAAAAATCCAGCTGCATGAACAACAGTGATTCATCTCATTTTCTGCTGCAAGATTTTCTCCTTAGTTTTGAGTACCTGATTTAAAGGTGAAACACTTGATGTCTCTTTCATACATGTCTGAAGATCTTGTTCTTCAATTCCAATCAAGTCTAATAGTTCTGGTGTGCTATCCACATTAGCTGACATGGGAAATAGAACATTTTTTACATAAAAACCTCTTTTCTTTTTTTTTTTTCCTAATTCTGTCTTGTCATGTTACAATGAGTATGCAACTATAGATATTGTACATGAACTATCTTTACACACCTTTGATAAAATACTTGTTTCTGTAAGTATGAAAAACTAAGCAAATGTAATTGTGTTCTTTAGTTCCACAATACACAGTACATTTAACCTTCCTTTTTCAGTTATCCTAACTTTTCTCCTGAAGAACAACATTTATGAAGTCAAAGTGTGGCAATTTAATTGGCCTGTTCCAAGTACACCTTAGCTCAATTTAGGTACTGGGCTGTAAACCTTCATTTTTCTTCTCTAGACATTTTCAAGTGTGTCTACATCTTTCAACTTGCTGGGTTTTTTTAGCATTTCTATTAAGGTTTGCCAAAAATATTATGAGGAAGCACTACCAAATCTTTTAGAAATAACAGAATTGGATTTGATGAAGTTTTCTACAGTGTTTTAGGACTCGACTCAAATAGAAGCAGTTTCAGGGTGCAAATTGTATTGCAGAGCTACATTCAGAGCATTCTGATTTTAGTCCTTCTTGAACCAGACACACTAACATGAAAATGTTTCCATTCTTCAGCATATAGAAACTTACAGAAGGTTTGCTATTACTGCTGCCCAGAGCCAAAGCCAACATCTCAATCTGTGCAAAGAAACAGGACAGCCGGTGGGTGGGCTCAAAGCACAAAATAGAAACATTTTGGGAAAGAGAGAAATAGGGAGTGAGTAGGAGAGAGACTGTGTGCATATGTCCAGAGGAGTTACGTAGTTAGAGCATTTGTTAGGGAGATGAAGGACCAAGATTGATTTTCTTCTGTATGATCCAAGAAGTTTGCTTAAACCCAGATCTACCAGGTCCCTAACAACCAAGTTATTTGGTTAGTCTGTCCTTTCCAAATCTCTTTCCTTAGAGGTGCTCTATTCTGAATAAATAGAAGATATCCTTTGGAGCAGGGACAAAAAAATCCTTTCTCTCCCTCTTTATTAACCAGCATTCTGCCTCTTTTTGTTTCTGTGGTAACTGTATGAAGTGGAACAGCATCACTGGGGCAGATGCTAAATTTCACCCCGAACTGACCAAGGAGATGAAAATGTTGGTTGAAGTTCTTTCTGCAAATGGGAGCAGAGCATGGTTGCAGGATGTATCTTGCTCCTCAGGATTCTGCTGGAGATCCACACCTGATGAGTTAGGTACCCAAATCCAGGTGGATCAGCTGCTTTCTATCTGCAGTTGTAGCTGGTAAAGCAGCTCTCTCTCCTTGCAGAAGTGCACTCGACTCCCACAAGCTCCTAAATCAGGAATGAAGATGGTATTAGATGGAAATCATCTGTGAGTAAGGTATTTCAGTGACTAAGATACTTTGAGGATTTATTCATAGCTTTTACTGAAATGAGTGGGAAATGCACATCGAGATTCCTCTGCAAGTCAGGCCTTAGGAGTTTCAATGGGGAAGGGATATCTGAGCATCATCTGTGTTATTAAATTTTATTTCTGGTGCCTCCATAGATTTTATAGTTTTGCTAAAACACGTAGCAAACGTGGAATTTATGGCTCATAGTTCACCCGGGAAATGTGTCGTAGTACAAGATGGACTGAACATAAAAGATGGCTGGTTTGGGTTTTGCTTTTCACATGTTAGCAAGTATATGGCAATGGTCTGTAAAACTGTTAAATAGATCAATAAATAATACTAGTGATAGCATATTGAATTTCAGTAGTCAGTGAAAACCAGTGCTTTGAAAATGCTGAATTTTGCTTTTCTAATGACTAAGTCTGTGTCACTTTACCATAAATACTCAACTTTAGCAATTATCATCAAGGCCTTATTCAACAAGTTTCTAATTTTAACGAATGTAACTTACTGTGATGGTGAATACCTATTCTTTATTCCTTGATGAGTTTGACCTATAAGTTGATTATATAAGTAAAAATGCCTGCAGAGGATTTTTGAGTAAGCCTAAGAAATAGAAAGGAGAAAAAAAAAGCTGTTGTTGGATATTGGGTTATAGAATTGAAGGACCCCTGAGTTAGATGACATCCAGAAAGCTGGCAGCATCCAGTCTCTAGGGTGAAGCTCAGTTATCCCAGCTTGTGGGTTGTAGGATTTGTTCAAGGACCTTTGCTGTTGTTAGCCAGTGTTTTCATGGCAAGACCTTCAATGTTGAAGGTTTCAGGACCTAACCTTGTCACCCTGCTGTATCAGAGTCCTGAGGTACAGGATTATGAACTGGAAGAGTCAGGACATTAAAAGTATGCTCCCAGAAGGTACAGAAGACTTCCAAACATGAGCTGGGAATCACAGACAGTTTTTCAGGAACCAGTGCCTAAACCAGTGATCACCAGTAATCCTACTGCTTCCAATAAGTGTACTGGGTAATGAATACTTCTGAGACAAGTCCACCTAGAAAATACACTTTCCCCCCTCCACATAATTTAAACAAGAGAATTCACATCCATGGCACCAATTTTTGCCTGTGAAAGGGCTAATGTATGATTAGGTCTGAATAACAATGGGCAAGCCATAATATTTGATTTTCAGCTAAATGTTTACAAGTACTAATGCCTAAACATATTTTATCAAATAAGTAATTGTTGTTTCACACTGCAGATATTCATACCATTCAATTTGACTTCATATTTCTTCCTCATTTCTGTGCCTGTATTGGTTAGGATAGTCAGCACCAAGCAACTCACGTTGGCATGAAACTCTTACCTCACATGCACATTAAAATGATCTCTGAAATGGAATCATTAATAAAAGCAAAAGTGGATTGTTTATCATTGAAAAACATTGTAGTTTCTGACACTTTATTTAGTTCATTGGTAGACCCAGAGCTTTAAGTGAAACAACTTTTTGTTCCCTTCAGTGGAGCTGGGCTAGCAGGGACAGATCATGAACCAAATCTTTGTTCTTGATTCCAATTTGGTGCTAGCTGAAAGTGTGAGTTGCTTTTTCAGTTGTTCAGCTCCACACACTGAAGCCAGGGCAGACCTTCAGGAAAGTAAAGATTTTCCTGGAGAGTCCAGGTTTCCACTCTACCCTATTTGTAGAAGCCTTAACAAAGGTCTCGCAGTTTAATAACATCATGATTCCTATAAATGTAGGTGATTACTGTAAGCCTTAAAGAAGTGAAGAGAGGTTTGTTTGTTTTTTTTTCTTTTTTACTCTGTAGGTGCTTCTGTTACTGAAAGGTCTTGGCTCTTTAGGAAAGAACAGTAAGCACCAATCCAGAACATGTCCAGACAGTTCTGCTCTACTCAAAACTACCTGAAGCCCTAGAAGAGCATGCCATGTTATGTCAGGAAACACCATAAAGAAACCTCTGAACTTGTGGTGGGATTATTACTATCTTTGTAATGTGCCATCACCACTTCTGGTGCTGGAGCAAGCTTGGATTGTCATTGCTTTGGGGATTTTTTGCACTGGATAAGCTTTGGGCTGTGCAGGAATGCTTGTAGGCTGGGATCAATCCAAGCCTGGATCAAAGCCCAATCTGATCCTGCCAAGTGAAAGTTTTTCCCAGGCCCCAAATAATTTCTTCAGCAATGCCCACTTCACATCACAGCATGAGTGCTGACCCTTTGGTGATAAGCTGTACAAGAAAGATATTTTTTTTGCCTCCCCATGGAGTGGTTATGCTTCCCCCTCATTAGAAACTCATTACTGGCCTGTCTGGCACTGGGTGTTGCACTCTACCCTGAAGGTCATTTTCACCCAAGTCAAATCATCTTAGCTACTCTTTCTAGTCTATATTCTACCCTGAAACCACCTCAGAGTCAGTTCTGTGTTTTCTCTACTGCCCTTTCATGCATCAGGCTTGTTGAGAAGAGTTTTGGGGGGGGAAGTTTGATGCAGAAGACTGCAAAGTCAGGAGCTGAGATTTGTGGTGGTTTTGCTGCCTGGCTCTGACAAACTTCTGAAGGGGTAAGTCCCAAAGGGAAGGTTGTTCAGTGGCTGAGAAACTGTCAGACTTGTTCAGTTTAATGCAGGAGAAAAAGGGCCATAGTGTAGACCTTGGTTAGGTTGGTGACAGCCCATGAGTTTAACCTGCACCTTCTCTGCAGTGGAATTGCACTGATTCATCTGAGTATATGTTTTGTCCTTTTTTGCTCTTTTTTTTTTTTTTTTTTTTTTTTTTTTTTAATGTGACTATGTAGCTAGGTCATAGGGAATGAAAAGAACAAGTGCCCAGTCCAATCCTGCCTGCTATTTGGATATGTCTCTTGAAGTGACACTGCTCATTCCCATAGGATGCCCCAGATAAGTCAGCAATACTCTACTGTTTGTGCCACTATAAACTCCACCTCACTGACACAGCAAGGGCTCCTCTCCTCCCTCACAGAGGAGGCAGACACTGCCAAACATGCAATTCACAGCTTACTGTACTGTGCCTTCATTTCTGTGTTCATTTAGAGGTTGTAAGGTATTGCTCAGGCACATTTGCACTTTCTTCTGCTTTGAAAGCTTTAACCTTTGGCTTTGAGTTTTATCACAGAATCATGGAACTGTTTGCATTGGAAAGGACCTTAAAACTCCTCCAATTCCAACCCCCCTGAATGGGCAGGGACACCTCCCACCAGCCCAGGTTGCTCCCAGACCCATCCAGCCTGGCTTTGAACACTGCCAGGGATGAGACAGCCACAGCTTCCCTGGGCAACCTCTGCCAGTGTCTCACCATCCTCCCACTGAAGAATTTCTTCCTAATGTCTAACCTAAATCTCCCATCTTTCAGTTTAAAGCCATTTCCCCTTGTCCCATCTATGCCCTTGTAAGAAGTCCCTCCCCAGCTTTCCTGTATCCCCCTTGAGGTTCTGGAAGGAGATCCCCTTGAGATCTCCTTGGAGCCTTTTCTTCTCCAGGCTGAACAACCTCAATTATCAGCTGATGAGGTTTAGAACAGATCCCTTCTTCTCTGCCAAAACTACTGCACCAGTTTGGTCAAGCTGATGGGTTTGTTTGCTTTCAGGCACATTTACACAGTTTATTAATGCACTATAAAAAGCCTAAATATCAAATTTCACCATCTTCACATTTTATTTACATTCACTTCCTACAAATAAAATTCTCTGTGTCCTTATAATCCAGATTACCTGTATGCATGGCCTCTGTATTTTCTGTTTATTTATGAACAAGATTGGGGAATTTCAGACAATTTCAAATGCTGGTTTTGAAATATACTCTTGGTATAATTTTTGGATTATTCCTTTTTATCACATCTTAACTTTGAATATCAGAAATCCTTCTTCTGTAGATAAGGATAGTTATTGCCAACCTAATTTCAAATGGACTTTAAAAATTCAATCTTTTCAGCTCTTTAGGTTTGATTGTGCATGGCTGGTAGGATTATAGCTTCTTAGTTTTAATGTCTATTTTTGAATGCTGGTTTGAGGTCAATGGTTAGAAACTCTCAGTATCATTTTTAGTGCTGAAATATCCTTTTGATTTACATGTCTGAACGACAAAACCTCTTACTGTTATAATTTTTGAAAAATTGCCAAGATACAGCCAAATCTTTCACTGCTTGCTGCACAGAGCTGGTTCTTGCCTTCATGTCATGTACTGTAGAATTCATTATTGTAATGCCTTGTTTACTTACATTTCTTTCTGGTGATAATAGGCTTTTCAGCCTTCAGCATTCAAGGCCTTTGTCCACGGAGGAAAAGAAAAGAAAAATCAGGCAAAACATCAGGCTCTTTCAACAAGCTTTTCAAATCTGATTTCAAAAGTTTACTGTTAACCATTTCAGTGTCACATAAAGAAACAAAACCCTTCACAGCACCAGAGCTGGCATCAGAAATACCTCTGCAGGGAAAGAGCTTTTGTTCATAAAGCTGTTTTGATGCGAAATTTCTCTTCCAAGATGTATATTCCCTTTCCAGAGGAAGGACTGGCTGCCTTCAAACATGTTCTCCAGTGTATTTCTTTCAATAAATTCAGAAAGTAATGTGGTAGCATCCATCCTATTGACATACTGTGTCTGATCATTAACCTCACAAAGTACCAGATTTAGCTACTGATCTATACCTCTCTAAATAGAGGGATTTTCTTGTACACTTCCTTTAATAATGGAAACGGAGGGTAATGAGTTTCAGGACGTTGCTGTAAAATTCTCAACCAATTTTCTTTCTATTTAACACCAAAATATTTCCTGAAAAATTGCTAACATTGTCCAGCATGCTTTGATTTATGAAACAAATTATTTTTCAATTTTTTTTAAACAGGAAGGGTTCAGAAAATATTACTTTTAGATATAAACACATTTCGTGTGACTTTGAAAAGCTTTCTTTATCACCACAAAACCTGAAAGTGTATGTGTACTCCTTAATAAGTAGGCTTCTGGTTCTTAGAGAATTTTTAAAAGCCTTTTATTGTTGTTTATAGTTCTTCAGATTTTCCTATTTAGTATCTGTTTCTTGTTGCCTTTAAGATGGCTTTACCTTGCCAGTTTCACATTGATGACTGAATAAACAGAACATTTTAAAACCTTTATTTTTATGTCAGTGAATACAAGTACATCATTTCAAAGGACAAGGCAAGGGGGTGGGAGAGGAAAACTTCTTTCCTGCATTGGACTACTCTTTTCCCTGAGAAGATCTGTTCATTAATTGAACCCTGCTCATTCTGGGCACTGGATAAGGAAGTCAGAAAGAGGAGGGGAGAGGAGAAGCATGACATCATGTGGTCAAATGCCATCTAGGAGAAATGAAAGGTCATTGTCTAACACTAATTCCAGAGTTTTCTGTCTGTTCAGTGCTTGGCTTCATACCCATGAGTTCTTCAGGCCTGTCTCCATCACCTTTAGTGATTTGTTTGGCCACTCCTATTATGAAATCTTATGACTTTGCCTAAGATAAAGCAAGTGGGCTGATGGTTTCTGAGTTGTGTTTCTGCCCTAGGGAGATACTTTCTGGAGAGCTTGGGAATCAGTATTTCAAATAGCTTTTCCACGGTTAAAGATTTCTGGTTTTTCCAGAGTTCAGACTCAAAAAGAAATTATATTTTCTAGAGTTAAACCAGAACTTTTTATTTATCATGATCTTATTTATATCAGAATTTGAAATCTGGTCAAAGGGGTTGGTTTGGGGTCAATGACATTCCTTGTTATTCAAGCTCATGAAAATTAATCCATTTTCTTCTTGCTCTGTTAACTACTTGTACCAGTAGTTTTATGAGGACTGTCAACTGTGAACCTTCCTCTTTAATTTATGGTTAGTTTGGGGTTTGGTTACAACATCCAAGCCATACATACCCTTGCCCAGCCTGTGGAACAGCACAGTACAGTCCATCAGGAAATGTGTCACAGGCTCCATCCATATAGTGGCAGAGTATTTTTGCCTTTCCCCATCACTTACGTTGCATTTTCTGGTAGCTGAATACTTGCATTCCTTGCATTTCAGCCATTAAAAAGCAGGAGCATATTTAAATAGGGAAATTAAGTGTTTTAATAAGCTGCACAGGTTTGAAAATAGGACAGTCAGGTTCCTATTTTACTGCAAAGATAAACAAACCTTTATGAGGTGAGTAAGGGTTCATAAAGATAAACATTACCTTGTGCTTTATAAGCATCTTATTGATGGATAATAAACTAATTTTATTCATAATGAGCCTTGTAATACTATAAAAAGGGGAATCTGAAATAAAATATGTTTGGATGTATGCCTTAATGAGTGCATGCTGCAAGCACATCCATCTGTAAAGCTGAACTTTAGCATTCAGGTAATAACTGTGCTGTCAGTTTGGCATCTATCTTATGGTCAGCACTATGACACTAAAATAATTGAGAAATATTAAGTGTCTTAAAATCCTCCATCTGAAAGGCTGCATTAGAAACAGTTTTCCAAAGTTATTTTTTCTTGCAGCGTTGGCACACGAAGATAAGTTCCTTTTCCTTTAAGGCTCTCAGAGCCTGGAAGTCCTCACATTCTGTGCATTCCTGTGGCTTTTGAATTGCACTTAATGGGTGAACATATGAAGATGTAAAAATGCTTTACCCTCAGCCATAAATTATTCATGCCAATAGGCCACTCCTGCTGCTCCTGCACAGGCTGGGGAAGTTGGTGCACAACACATGGACAGACTGATATTCCAAAGTGCTTTAGCATGAATCATGGTGGAGAGGTGTTACAACTGCCAGAAATTCCCTAAAGATGGAGTGTATGTGCTTTCTTCTGGGTGCACATGCTCCGAAGAACTTATCCAACTTATCTTCCAGCTTGAGTGCATTCAAAAAGATCCCTCTGAGTGTATTAAGTAGAAACACTTCAGCCTTCATTAGCAGGCCAAAAAGTGAGCAAAAGCATTAAAGGAGATAGATATTGGTGCACACGTTGGATGTGATCCTGAGCCTACAACAAACAGCTTTCAGAAGGCATTAGAGTGGGGTTGAGTCTGTGGTTTGGAAAACACCAAATCCATCTGACAAAGAGAGAGAGGGAGGATGAACTCGTGAAACAAAGGCAGGAAAGTTTATTGCTGCAAGGATGCTGCATCCCCACACTTGAGGTCATCTCTAAGTGTGCAGCAGAGAGCTGCTGGCCAGCTGGGACAGTATCATGGCAAATGCAAGCAGAAGCACCTACAAACTGCCACTTTTCAGGTTACATTTGAAAATATTGACTGTAAGTTTTTCCCCCATGTTTAATTTTGTGATGACAGCAGCCCCTGGTTCAGCCCTCTGTGGATGTCAGTGGGATTTACAGACATATGTAAGTGCTTTGTTGAACTAGGGCCAGTGGCACAGATGACATCAGGATGTGAGGAACAGATAGTAGGGGTATAATAGGTTCAGGAACCAAACCCCAGCAAGCTAGTATTAAAGTGCAAAATTAGTTGAACGTTTCATCTTGGCACCCACAGGCAAGGGAAGGCAGATATAAAAGATTTTAAATAAGGACTCTGAAGAGGTTTTTAATTGCTTTTTTTTTTTTTTTTTAACTTTTATATTTTATGGCCTTGATTCCTTTTTGATTCCTTTTTACTCATGTATGTAAAACTAATAATGCTGTTATTCAAAATAATTTTTTCTTGTGCCAGAAGATATGAAGTTGTACAACATAAAACCAAAACAATTATTTCTCCCATTAGGAATTATTTTTTGATGAAAAAAGCAGTGTGTTAAACTTGAAAGAAAAAAGACACAGTTCTTCAAATCTTCAGTCAAAATCAGAGGAAAATTCCTCAGAACTAAAGATCCATTATACAGGCAGATCAATATAAATTATAAGGTTAAATCACTTGTGTAGAATGTGAGGATTACTGTAGGCTCTGGACTTTTCCTCTTCATAGTTTCATGTTTGCTTGTCTTCAAATAAAAAAGACTAAGAATAGTTGAATTTCTTTACATTTATGTAATTGGTATATCCTCATTAGAAATCAATTAACAGATAATTCCCATTGGTGCCATGGTTGATAAACCGGACGCCAATCAGTGTAATAAAAACAGTGCAATATAATTTCTTCTTGTTCAAAGTGATGATCAATTAATCAGCAGTAAATTTAATCAGAACATATTAACATCAATCAAACGTATTAGTGCTTGTAAACCATAATTACCAGCTACCTCTGACAAGTTATGGGTATTGAAACAATTGCAGACTATGTGTACACCCAAGCACATAGTTTACACATACACATAACAAGCAGTTTAAACATATAAGAATGTAAAATTTCCATGAATAGTCAGCCTTGTAGTAAATATCCATTGCTGGAGCAGCGTATGGTTTCTAAAATCTCTCCTGTGCTTTATGGTTCATGGGTCCAAGAGATTCTTCCAACCCATGCCAGTTTTGGTGCGTGTCCTCTAAGTGTGTCCACACTGCCCATTCAGGCAGAAAATCTCTAGTCTCCTCCCTCTTGCTGGTGGGCAGTAAGCAGGGGGAAAAATGGACCCAATTAATCCATTTTTTTCCTGGATTTTCTTCCGTTATTTACGTAAAAAAGGAGAGAGAAGGGAAAGGGAGGACTCTCACCTGGTTAGTGTCTGCCCATCCGTGGGGACTCAACCAGATGTAAGATGTCCTGCTGGAAAAAAACCTGGCAGGACTTTGGAGCAGGGAACCTGGCAGTAATCAAAATAGCTTCCAGGGCAGTTCTCAATTTTGTATTGAGCTGTTTTCATCCCAGTCATCAAAATTCAAGCTATTTAATGAAAAACTTGAGCTCAGGCATATAGGATATGAGGGAATTTATTAACTCCTATGGGGGAAATATAGAAATCTCTATTCAGGTCTTGACCTTTAAGTTGCATATATTTGCAGTGCTTGATTTTGTACTGCATATGTTTGTGGTAATGACTGAAGATCTGAAGAAATGCTTTGAAGAGTATTTATTTGATATTAAGAGAAGCATTTTAATTTATCTTCAAATAGACCACAAGCGTACATCAGAGAACTGTACATCTGTTTGGGGTTAGTTTCCATGACTGAGTATTTTGTAGTAAATAACCTACTTAATAGCTTTAACCTTTCTCTGTTTGCATATTTTCTCAAGATACTTTATAATTCTCTTGGATTAATGGAAATTACTCTTTCAGTAGGTTCTCTGAAGATCACCTGCAGATTGTTTACATTGGAAAGGCCCACTATTCAAAATTAAAAATGTGAGATCTTTCTGAACATGACTTGCCATGTATCATTATTTCTGTTCACAAATTAGGAGAGATTTCTGATGAAACTGCTCTGAGCTACAAGTTTAAAACCACTTTGTGAATAGTGTCATTATTCTTCAACACTCCTGCCTGTGAACTCAACTGCAGGAATATTCAAGGAAAGTAAATAGAAAGAAGACAAACAGCCAAGATGCATTCACTGTTTTACTTGACTGAATATTCTTAGAAAATATTTAGAAGTATTGGCTCTGTTATTAGTTACATAAATATTCATACAAATCTGTCTATCAGATTGCCTCCCTGAAATTACTCAGGCTTTTTTAGGAACTTGGAGAGAAAAGTCTCTTAAAATATATTTCTGCACATTTTCCAGAAGTATAATAGACTGGATATGGCCTTATAAATTACAGGCTTTCCCATACTCATCCAGTCATGGGGCCAAATCTCAAAGTTAACTTTAATGGGATTTTGGCTCAGAGAGGTTGGAGGGAGGGCAGCAGAATTTAGCCTATGATTTATACTGCTTTTAGAAATTGCTTAGTGAAAAAAAATATAGCAATGGTACTTATGTAGTACAGTTGCACGTAATTTATTTTCTGCATAACCCACATGAAATTTAATAAGATATAAAAAAGTCACATTTTTGACTGAAGTCTTACAAATTCTAGCTCAAGTGAAAATAACTACTAGCTTCTCAAATGAGATAATCAAGTAAGGTAAAAAAGTGGAAAACATCTATTCGTTGCAGTGTAGTTTATTTGATTATTTTTATTTTTTTTAAAAAAGGGGGATTGCCTTTTATGAAGTGCACGAACATATGATAGAAATTAGGAAATGTGCTGTAGCTGTGTTCTCAGTGGGGATGAAAAATGAGAAGCTCTTGCAGTCTAGGGAGTTAGGGTTCAAACTCTAGGGCCAGGAGTTATATTAGTCTCCAGGATAAAAGGACTGATTTTCATTAAAGACAGTGGTACCCACTGCCTTAAAAAAAAAAAAAAAAAAAAAAGAAAAAAGAAATAAAAAATTCTGTGTGTTTAGGAGCTTTTTTTGTGGAACATCATCAATTGGTACAATTGCCACAAAGGAAATTTTTGTAAGCTATCAGCTTTGTAAACCTTTTCATAGATTTTGAGACACACTTGTGTGTATTTGTCTGATGATCAGCTACCAAGATAAGATGGCAGTCAAACCCTGATGTAGACAGTTCAAATATTTTTGTGGTAAATACATACATGCAAATATTATTTAGTGAATAATTTTGTTTATGGACTTACTGGGGAAAACCTGAAAGCAAAGCAGAGAGCTGCAGGCATCCAGAGGGCCTTTGCTGTGTGCCTGAAGAATTACGCATCCTTTTGCAGAAGAAAAATGATACAAAATTGGCAATTATATATATAATTTTACTAAGATCCAGTAGTAATTCTTCTAATGGAGCATGTGTGTTGATTACAGAATCAGGGAACATAAAAGCCAACCAAAAATGCCACAGATTTTAATTGCCAGCAGTTTAGTAACACTAGCCATGTAGCCACAGGGCCAGTATGTGCTGCTGCTTCTCTACAGCTGTAACCCAGTGCGCTGAGAGACCCTGGGTTTACATTTGGAGCTAGGAAATTTCAGATTAGATATTGGGAATAGATTGTCTGGGGCATCTTCAATGCTGGAGATCTGTGACAAGGAATTAGATAAATATTTGTCAGAAATGCATTAGATGTGGCTAATCCTGCCCTGGTGTAAATGGTTGGACCCCCAACAGCTTTCCCAGACTTATACAAAGCTACACCTTAGGTCAAAGCTCTATCTTCAGTAAACAATAATCAGAAAGTCTTCACTATTTTATTCTTTTGACCCTTAAAATTAGTCCAAACCAAAGATTTTAATTGCACTGTTTGAGTTTTAAATTTGACCTAAGCCATATATTTCCCCATAAGTGAATATAAATAATCACAAATACTTTATTTACTTTATTTTTATCAGGCTTGCCTTTTGCTCAGAGCTCTACACTAAACATTCAGAATTCTACTAAGAACAAAATCTTTTCCTTGCATGCAGTGTTCTCAGAAATGAGGTCAGGCATTTCTCAGTCCCTGGCAAGAAAACTTTCTGACTCATACAAAGCATCCAGAATTTCCCCTTGGGTCCCAGTCAAATTGTTCAGATTCTTTGGAAAAATATATCTTTGACACCCCAAGAAAGGGAATATAGAAAAGATGTCCTCATAGCATGAAAGGATTAGAGTCCTCTTAGATTTGAAGGAGAATTTCTTGCAGTTTCCAAGCTATTATTATTTATTAATTCATTCAATGGGTTTCACAAGCACTGAGGTACTTTATAGAATTACAGATTCTACTGTAAAAACACAGATGTGAAAGTCCCATTGTTAGAGGCACTGCTGGCACGTGACTTGTCTCCTAGTAGGACCCAGAAATGATCAAAAATCATCACTAATTTGGCAGGGGAATGACTGAGCTCCTCCTGCATGATTTCTGGGACTTCCAAATCCCCCAGAGCTTCCTGGCCCCGACTTTGAGACCTCAGGTGCTCACTTCAAGCACTTTGAAGGCTTCCTGCATTCTTACTTGATGTTTGATCCCATATGTTTCTGTCCTGAAACTAATGCAGCTCCAAGCCAGCCAAGCAGTATCCAGCTTCTGGGAGGTCTGAGGTTCTTTTTCGGAATCATGAAGCTTCTCCTTCCTTTTCCTTCTCACTAGCCAAGATCTGAGCTGGACCTGTCCATTGCAAAATCATGTTTATACATTTTCATTCCATCCTTCCTTCCACACTCAGACTCTGGCAGGTTGGATGGGATCTCTGAAGGTCCTCTGATCCAAGCCTTGTTCAGGGTGGGTCCAACCATAACTCTTCCTTTCTGTTTCTCCTGAGATTCTGGCTTACATATTACCATAGCCCGCTTTGTCAGCACTGATTGCTAATACAGTGTTTATAAAAAGACTGCCCAAAGTCTTCTTGTGGATGGAAAATGGACTGATTTCTGCTACTTTCATAACCCAGAATGCAGGCAACAGGCAGTGCTGCTCTCCGATGCCTTTAGATAACCTATATACTATGACAGTGGCTTTCACAAGAGGTGTCAGGAAAAAAAGGCTATGAGGACACAGGGCTGGTGGGGAGAGAAGGCAAAAACACCAAGCTGATGATGAATCCATAGTCTGATATCAGGTATCCATCTCAAGCAGAGGGGGAAAGCAAGGTAAGCAAGGACCACTGTCCCCGTGTTAGACTGGAGAAAAAATAGAAACTTACCCCTCCATAAAATGACAATACTAGGAAAAAAAGGTTAATTAACATGTAACACTTTTATTAGTGAGAAAATAAGCAAGATGTCCTGCCCTGTGAGCTGTTACACAGCAGCCTTAGATGGGACAATGGGCAAGGAGAAGCTTCTCCTGAGAAGGAAAGCCCTTTTCTGTGTACTCATCATGTGTACTCATCTGACCACAGCCTCCCTTCTTCTGTCCCTTCTGTATTGCTCCTAGAGACTCCAGCACTGCCTTTGGGACTGGAAGGACAAGGATAAAGTGTCTGCAGGACATGCAGGACCTCAACACCAGACAAGCCTCTTCAGAAGCATCCACAGACATTTTAGGCTTAAAGTGAATAAACGAAACTAGTAAGTCAATTAGTCTTACATTGTTTTATGATCTTAAAATTTCAGAATTATGCTTACACCATTAGCTGCTTCTAAGCCCAATTTAACAAGGCATAAGATGGAAGAAAAACAGCTGTGCTTTGCTTCTTGCACAGGACTTGCCTTGGAGCTAGAGAGCCCAAGGAGGGCTTCAGGGTATTTTAACACCATTTCCCATCTCTATCCCCACATGCTGCCATTGCCAAGCCCTCCATACATGCTCCTGCTACCTCCAACCATCTACATCATGCAGTCTTGTCTGAAATTTCTCTCTCTGACAAAAGGAAAGCTTTTTTACTCCTTTATTCCATATTGGAAAGCAGTAACAGAAAATCATTAGTTTAGAGCATGATTACATATCAAGGGTGAGTGGCAGCAGGCTGCTTTAGGGAAGGTGAAGTGTCCTGTTAACATATTATATTCTACATTAATGATTTGATTTAATGTTGAATATTTCCTTTTCATGTTTAAACAAAGATTCAGCAAGCTGTCTCAATCTTCTCCCACATTTCAGGTTCTTGAATATTGTGTGCCCTGTCCCTCACGGCACTTGTTCACACATCAGGAAAATATTGGCATGGTGTCCTTATCCTATTTGTGCAAAGGTCTGGGCTGCTCTTGACACATCTGTTCCTTTAATCAGCTGTAAGAGTGCTGATGTCTCCTACAATCAGACATTTATGAGCCTGACCTGGTAGCTCTTGAGTATGCACAGCTCCCATTGATTGAAGTGGGAATTTAACATGTTTTTAAGGGCAGCAGGATCAGAGCAGTTCAAGAAAATGATCCCTGCCTGTATTCATGGAGGAAAAAGTGAAAACTCTTGACTTTCAGAGCTTCACTTACTGGGACATTAAACATCATGTTTTGCATCACTTTTTGTGTTTATATAGCCAGTGATTACCCCAATGGAGGAAGTGTTTGACTTTGTTTTCATCCAGGGTGGCAGAAAATCTTCACTTTTTAATTTTTTTTTTAAATTTTTTTTTTTTTTTTTTTTTTTTTTACTGTACAGTGCTTCCTGGGAACTTGACCCCTTTCCAAGTTTCCAGGATCAGGCCCTAATGATCTCATTTCAGGAAATCTTGCGACTAGAAAAACTGTCTTTCTGCCAGGAAATAAGATGCATAGATTTTGTTGTTTAGCCCTAAAAGATTAGACAGGCCCTCCAGAGCTTCCTGATCAGTTAAAGATGTGCCTCTTCAAGATGCTCTTATCCCAAAGCATGTTCCATTCATGTTCCCCCTTTTTTGCTGCTCTGTGCTTGTCGTTAGAGAAACTTGGCATATGTTTGCTTTCTCTAAGGGAGCTTTTTTTTACCTTATTAAAAAAAAAAAAAAAAAAAAAAGTTTAGAAGTCTGCCCATTACCCCTCACTAACACAGAATTACAGCCCAGGCAGCCAGGCAATTGTAATCCAGCCAGTAACTCACTGAGTTCCTGAGCAGACAAATCAGACAAAGCTCTCACTGTGAGCTATGCTGGGATCCATTCCTACAGCAAGGCTTGCAGGAGAAAGCCATAAAACCAGGAGTATCAGCCTCTTATGCATTCCAGCTTCTTCCCCTGCTCTTGCAAAAGAGCTCCTGCTTATGCTGAACACTGCCAAAGGCAGCAGTGGGTTTTTGCTGGTGACTTCTCTGTAGCTATTGAGACTTGGCAGAAATTTGGATGGCAATGATACCTCACGGGTTTATTAATGTCCTGTCTCATGATAGATGCATGTTGTGTGTGATAAAATGGCAGGGATAGTCTTCCCACCTTAGA
This sequence comes from Phaethornis superciliosus, assembly GCA_023637945.1. Taxonomy (NCBI): domain Eukaryota; kingdom Metazoa; phylum Chordata; class Aves; order Apodiformes; family Trochilidae; genus Phaethornis; species Phaethornis superciliosus. The sequence continues at coordinate 6,475,044 of JAJQWJ010000005.1, forward strand.
CAAACTAAGGAGCCTCGTTTTCTGCTTTTTCCCTGAGCAATGGATTCAGGGGGATAATCCAGGGGTGGGGTGCTGGGATTTTTGGCTCAGCTGAATCAGCTAATATAAAGGCCTTTCTCTCTTCCCTAGCAAAGGCACCATTGCCTCCTAACTAGTTTTTGGTGAGAGACTGAATACTTTCAGCTTTACCTCCACATTCAGGCTGGGTTCATAAGTTTTGCAATGCAGGGGCAAGCTATGGGAGGAAACGAGGCAGATAATGATGAAGGAGTGTCAAATAACAGAGTTGCATATTTCATACTGAACAAGGACACTTTGGAGGCTGTATTTTATTTTTATGGTGTGTGTATGTGTGATTTGTATTTTGTTTAGCTTTTAAAATGCCAGGGAAAGGACAAAACAGGGAAAAACTTAAAGGACACATTCATTTGAGCACACCTCACCTTCAGGACTGCTTTGGTGCTTTGTTGCTACAATTTAAGAAAATAAACTGCTATAAGAATGATTTCAGGGCATAAAGTTAGGATTTGGTAGTAAAATTTCTCATAGCTTCATGGTACAAAGAGTGAGAAAATGTGGTTCTGGATGGTGTGGAGGTGAGGAAGGAGAGCAGTTCAAATGGAAACTTCAGTTTTCTTCATGTCCTGGCATAGTCAGGGATCTGGGTTTTCCTTTAGCCCCACACATCTGCTCAGTTGCTCTCTTCTCTCCTGGGTGTGCAAGAAGTGGAAGGGTTGAGAGGGAGAGGAATTTATTTCATTAACAAAAGGAGAGATTTGATTTGATTTTTTTTTTCCCCCCTGAAGTATCACAGAATTAGAAAGCAAATGGAGGAAAGAGTCATGATGACATCTTGTCATTTCTGCTCTGCCTTTCCTCCAGCTCCTGGAGGCTGTCCTGACGTGCAGCTATCTGCAGATCTGGACTGCAGGAATCATCTCACACATTGCTGAGGTGAAACCTGGCAAGTATTTAACAGCACCACTGCAACACTATGGAACATTTTAAGACAGGAAATTAAGAATACCTGAGCCAACTAAAGCCACAGGGGAACGTTTAGATGGACAGAATTTAATTACCCGGGTTGGAATTTGGCCAGGACACCAAAACTTACACCCCAACCCTCCTGTAAAGTGCCATCAGACCTTTTAATACTAACAACTGGTCAAAACATCAGCTTTTAGATCTGCTCCAAACAAGAACAGCACTAGAAGTCACCTAAAACCTGCTGAGGTATTCATTTACTGCTGACTGACAGGAAAGGGTACAGCATACCAGCAACAAGAAAAATACCTTTCCCAGCAGCATTGGGGGCTTTTCTTCTCAAAGGTAGCTTAATATTTGTAGGAGAATTCAGTTTATTTTCGGAAATGCATTGAGTGACCTGGTGGAAACACAACACATTTTGTTATCTCAGAATTCTAAATATCCCCATCCTCCCCTTGCAGAGCCCCCAGATATATTTCAGTGTTCAGCCCTTTGTTTATTGCCATTTGTAGCATGGAAAAGAGACTCATTATAGTGAGTAACAGTATGTTGACTTAAAAGGGAGAATTAAAGTCTGGAAGTCTATACTTTTTCACTTCCCACATTATTTTTCTAAAGCTGTGTACTATCTAAAGTTCATTTGTGGTGAAGATGAAAAATTCTGTAGGTTATCTCTTTTAGAAGAGTAGGATTTCTACAAATCACATTTCTGGAAATTCCTTAGGCTGGGGAATTATGTCAGCCCTGAAAAGCATGGGTTCATTATTCACATCGTGTTACTCTGTTGACATAATTCCCTAACAGACTGGGACATGAGGTGTCCCAGTTTGATACTTCAGCCTACAGTCACTGCTTTTGCCTTCTCTAAATAGTGTCCACTTCTGTGACTGAGTTCCTGTTTGGAAAAAATCCTTTGAGTGGTGTATCTATGTAAAAAACAAAATCTGGGTTAGCTGTGGGCCACCAGCAATTTATCAAGCAGTATTAGTTATGTCTGTGGGATATTTTTCATTATCTGAGGATTATTAATAGACACACTATATACATAGTGATTATTCCTCGAGTAATAATTGAGATAATATTGATATGAAGCCTGGTTTCATTAACACCTTAGTAAAGAGACCATGATTGTGAAGGGTATTTGTTCCCTCCAATTTGTAATCAAAAAGTTATTTAATTATAAAATCAGCCTTTACTTAGAGGTTGTGGACTTTGGGAGCTGGCAGAGCCAGCTGCTGGGAGCCAGACTCTTTTTGATCTTCCTATTGAATGGTTTCCTTTGGCCACCTAGACAATAGATGATAAAAGAACAGAGCTTTTACCCATATCTCCCTAAATTTGCAGGTAAATAATGAGATGGTCTGAACTGAGGCTGGACTGTAAGATTTTTAACAAACAATTCTCCCCTTTGAAGTAGACTTAGGAAAATTAGCATATAAATGAGCAGTGCTGCTACATTAGGACATGTGGCTGAAGAAGAGGGATAATTGGACTGAGGGGGTTAGTTTCTAAATGAGGTCATTTGCTAAATGACCAGCAGTTAGACTACAGGTGTGTTCCTTTTTGTGAGTCCAAGAGGAGATTGAAACAATGGGGTATGCTCAGGGTAGGGACCCTCAGCAGGCATGGGTGAGGGCTGGAAATTGGCCTGGAAATTGGGTGGGAGGCAGGGAAGACACAGACCATGCTCCTGTGGGAAGAAATATCCTCACTGGTGCTGTAAAGTCCATTACACCACCACTTGTCTCCATTGCAATGGGTTTGTATTCATATTCAATATGTTCTTTAGGAAGAAATTCTTCCCAGAGAGGGCGATCAGGCATTGGGATGGGCTGCCCAGGGAGGGGGGGGATTCTCCATCCCTGGAGGTTTTTAAGAAGAGACTGGATGTGGCACTCATGGGCTGGGAACCAGGGTGGCAGTGGATCAAGGGTTGGACTTGATGATCTCTGAGGTCCCTTCCAACCCAAATGATTCTGTGATTCATCCATCAGTTCCTCACAGCTCCATTTGCTCTGCCTGTGAAGAAGGACCATGGCACTGAAATATCTTCACTGGTGGGTATCACCAGGGGCTGCCTGGGCTGCACTTACTGAACTCAAAAAGCCAGGACAGGGTTTAGTGTTAGTAACCCAGGCAGTGGGTTAACATCAGGATCTTTGAGCCTCACAGCTTTTCATTTCACCCAAATCAGCAGAATTATCTGCCCCAGTGGGAAAATGCCACTTCATTAAAGGGTATCTTGGACTCCCTGTGTGGCCAGGGCAGCCTCCCTGGCACCAAAATGAAATTCCATATCAGGGACACAGGGCTGGAGCTCTCTCAATAGTTGTGCTTCCTAACGTACTAAATGACAAAGACTTAATTACATTAATGTAATTGGTGGTTTTGAATCAGCCTTTAACCAAAAATATTTTTAGTGTGCTTGAAAGAGTCATGCTCAGTTCATTGGAACTTTCTTCTTTGTTCACTCTGATAAAAACCAAACTTGAGACTGAGAGGGGGCAGGAGATGGAAGGGAAAGTGATCCCAGGGGCACCTGAAGAGCCAACAGGATAATGTGTGGTACAAGAAACCAAGCTCAACTCCCCCCGTGACTGGTTAGGAAGAAAGACATGGACTAAGTTTCTGCAGACAGCATCACCATCCTCTGGAAGCAGTTTCTGTCCTCTGTCCCAGGCACTACTGACATGGGCTTTGCTTGTCAATAGGAGATCAGATCACACTCCTGCCTGTGTAATCCTCATGTTACATGGGAGGCTGAGGTCTGAATTCACCTCTTATAGATCTTAAGTGAATGGTAAGGGCAAAATTTGGCCAAGATATAAATGATATTTCAATCTTTTGTGAATGCAACCTGAAAAAAAGGAGGTTCTGTACATCTGTCCCACCAGAATTCTCCTTTCCTGCCTTTGTAGACCTCTTAGGACAGGATTCCCTGCTACTGGTGAATGCAGCATCCCTCTGGGATCTTTTGCTCATGGCTGAAGCACAATCAGAGGCTTTTTCAGGAGGGTCCAGCTGGGACCCAGGCACATTCGGAATTGGAGCAAGTGGTGGGGCAGGAAAGTGGTGGGCAACAAAGGGAATGAATTTATTAAACACCTCTGCCTTAGATATTGGGTTTAGGGCAAGAGAATCTGTTGCCCCTTTTCCTTTTCTCTCTTTCAATTTTTTTTTTTTAATTTTTTTTTTTCCTTTGGTGCTGGCAGTAGGAGTAGCCCAGTTCAGCTGCACAGAGCTGATTTGTTCAAGAAAAATTGATATGAACTTTTTCTGCACTTCTGAAATCTTTCTGTCCTCACCTCTTATATTTATGAGTTCAAAGTGATCCCCCAAAAGTTGACCTGAATTCTCAAACCACTTTTCTTCTGGCAAATAAACTCTTCACTAAAAACATATGTGCCCGTCACTACACTAAATGTGTGCTGTCTATTTCCTTGCTGTTTGGCTGAATCCTGGCCCCTTCCCAGCAGTGCAGAGAAGATGGAAGGCATTAAGAAAAGCCCAAAATATTGCTGGCTGAGTAGTCTGGGGGGAAAAAAAAAAAAAAAAAAAAGGATAGGGATGATAGGAATGAAATCATAGCGCTGTTGAGCAGAACTTAGAAGATTTTCCTACAAGCTTTCTATTAAAATAAAGAAAATCAATGGAAATCACACAAATAAAAACCATGCACACCACTTTGAATCAGTGTGCTTTCATAAATTCATGGGATTTTTAAAGGAAATTAATTTTAAAAAGGCCCCGAGTTGTAGGCAGTGCATGTTAGTGGCTCAGCTCTGTAAGGAATAACCTCATGAATTCCAAAACTGGTTTCTCCATCGCATGGGGAGAGGGGGCAGACAGATAAAGAGGAACAGCATCAGCTTCAGTGCCTGGCTACTGCTGTAGCTCAGCTGCCATCCCCGATGCTCCTTGGGGCTCCCCAGCTTCTCTGAGTGATGATGCCTGAAAAAAAACAGGGCAGAAAAGTGATGGGATCACTTTTCTGAGCATAGGAAGGTGGCAGAGAAGCTGAGTGTGGAGCTGTTGTTCAACACCACCCCTGGTAGAAGATGTAGGGGCCCTGAGCAAAGCTACAGGGTGGGTTCAAAGTATTTGCAAGCACAAATGTGGGGTGAGGAGGCACCAAAGCTTCAGAAAGGGACTGAAACTGAGCTGTGCCAATTTGGTGATTTGGAGACACCAGCAAGAAGAACTGCTGAAGGGTCTAATGTAGTAGGATTACTACAAGGGTGTATTTCCTCTAAATACATTTCCCAGCAGAAAGGACAGGCTGGTGGCTTGGGCAGGTGGCAGGGGAGAAGGAGGAGTTTCCATCTTAGGGGGGGTACAAAGTGCTTTAATGAGGGGTTTAAATCAGACAACACCCACTCTGGGGGCTTCCCTAGAGCTGGCAAGGTGGCTCAAGGGATGAGGAGGAGTGGGATGGAGAAAGAATTTGGGTTGTTTTTTTTTAAATTTTCTGCACAGGGGATCCATTTAGTAGTGAGGGAAATGTTTTGCTGGGAAATTGGAATAATCATCAGGGAAAGGTATGGGAAACAGAGAAATCACTGGCTGAAGTAGGCTTAGCAGGAAAACAACCCGGGGTTTGAAAAATTACTGGAAAAGTGATATTCTCAAGAGTGCAAGCAATAGCAGAGGCTCCTCTGAAAATGAGGTTAGTTTTGGAAATTAACATCACATCTGCCCAGTTGCAATAAACCCTGTCCATTTGAAAATGGAGCTCATGCCACAAGATATCTGCTATAAATAATAAAATACATTATAGCCTGGACATATCCTCTACATCGAATAATCCTGCTATAAAAACTGAGAATAAAGGAATTTGCTGGATGACTAAAACTTAAGAAATTGTTCCCTGGTGGGTTATTTGCAGCCTATTCTCTACTTCAGTAGGAGTTTATGTTGAATAACTCACAGCTGTGGAAATACCTGCACAATGGCATTTAATACTGCTAATAGAGGGATCCAAATTGGCCCAGCTCCACTCAAGACTCACTAATGTTAAGACATATGAGTGTCTGGGGTGGTGTAAAAGGCTGAGTGGCTTCAGCACAGAACTGTGGATGCTCAGGTGGAGGGGTGGTACCAGCTGATCACACAATCACAGAATTGTCACAGTTGGAAAAGACCTCAAAAGATCACCAGAGGGAGAAAAAAAAAAAAAAAAAAAAAAGCAAAGCAAAACAAAACAAACAAAAAAAACCACCCCAAAAGATAAACAACCATGCCACCACATCCCCTAGAGCATGTCCTGAAGTGCCTCATCTGCATGGTTTTTAAGTACCTCCAGGGACTCCACCACCTCCCCAGGCACCTTCCAGTGCCTGGCTGCTCTCTCAGTAAAGAAATTCTTCCTAATTTCTAGTCTAAACCTCCCCTGGCACCTGGGCAGCCCCATGGTGCAGGAGCTGTGTGCCCTGTGAGCCTCACCAGGGCAGCTGAGCTCCCAAACCTTTTATCTTTTTACGGACAGTAGGGTCCTCACCACAGTCCTTTACTGGGAATTTTAGGAAAACAGGTCTTTTGTTTAGGAATAACAAAAGAGGAGCAGCAGTCAGTGCTGCTTGCTGTGCTGTACACACAGAAAACACAATAAATCTACCCAGGTACACAGCAGCCACATTCCAGTCAGGGTTGTTCACTCCTGGACATGTTTAAAGGACCAGAAGCACCTCCTTAGATATACACTTGTAACTTGAAAGGCGTAGCTGACAACTCTTTGTGATTTATTATTTTTTTCTTGTTTAATTGCAACTCTCCTGGATTAGTCTATTTTTAAATATTGAAGCGAATTCGGTGTGGGAGGAGAGGAGAAAGGGGGAATAACTGATGCTTTGGGTGATGTATAGCATTCATATGTCCTTCAAGCTACCTCTGAAATGTTTACAAGTGTCTCTCTGTAGAGAGCTGGGCAGGTCCTGATCTGTGTAATTCACTCTGCAGGATCATGGCTTAGTCAGGAGCCTTGAGAAGGGAACCTCATCAGCCCACCTCTGGCTAAAGCAGAGGATGCTCATATTTGATACTTGACTTTTAGCTCCAGCATTTTTTAACTGTTTGTTTAAATTCAAAACCAAAAATTGTAGCTTGCAACTGCAGGGAAAGCAAATCTGGAAAAAAACATTAAGGCATAAAAGTTAAAATGTCAAAACGTGGAAGGAGGGGGGGAAAAAAAAAAAAAAAAAAAAAAAGGCACATTCAACCCAAACAAAAAGGTTCCTGTTTAAAAAAAAAGTAAAAAAAAAAAATCATAATTTTGAGGATCACTGTTTCATCATCCATCCTAGGTGTTTCACCACAGCCTGCAGTCAGGTAGGGAGGTGTTTTGCAATGAAAATCAAATGGCCACAAACCCTCCCAAGCAGGGAGGCACTGACTGGAGGATGTTCTAAGGTATTCAGACAGAGGGAAGGTATAGGTGGACAAGTACAAGTGTCCTGGAAAAGCTGTGACTGCAGCCAGACCTTAAATGTGACCAAATCACTCTATTGGTTTCAAGGTAGGACTATTCATGTGTTACATTCACTTTGCCTCAAAGGTTTTTCTTCAAATTTATCAATTAATCAAAGGAGATGGGTGCCGTAAAGAAAGAAGAGCAGGTTTAGCATTATCATAGAGGATTAAAAAATAAATAAAAGATTTAAAAAAACAATTTTCCATTTCTCTTTTGGGTCCTGACCTTGCAGCTAGATGCCTACCCAGGGACCTGGCAGTGCCTGTGTGAGGCCCATCTCTGGCAGGTTTCTCTCCTTACTGATTGCAATTTTCTTCCCTATTACAGGGGCTTTTCTTAGAAACTGCCTTGTAGATTGCCACTTTCTGAAGTGTCAGAGTGCTCAAAGGCAATTCCTACCCAGACCACTCCTTCCTTCCCCAACAGTTCCCCTCCCTGCTTGACAGCTGCCTGTGCCATGGCTCTCACAATAAAATCATAGGACTTGACAACTCTGTTTCCATTTTAAAAGCCCACATCCCACTATTATGTGGTCTTGAGCTTAAAAATGTTGCTTCCCTGGGGAGTGCTGCTGTTCAATCACTCATTATAAACTGGTCATTAGTATTAGTTTTTTCCCTCCTCACAGGAATGCAGCTGGCATCTCCAGTAAAACCAAATCCTGCTGGGTGAATTTGTGAGTTAGACCCTTCTCAAGGGGGTTCTGTCTTCAGAAATAAAGGAGGAGATATTTTAAAATAATACATTTTCTGGGAGAAAGAAAGCTGCTGCAGGTTATGTTTTTTTGATTTTTTTTTTTTTTCTGAGCCCTTAGGCTGAAATAACAGCAAAATTGAGAAACAAAGCCAACTTGCAGCTCCCTGTCCTTGTTGATAGCTGTGATATGCAAAACCAAAATTGCATTGCTCCTACAAAGCTTGGTAACCACAATAAAGGTTCTTGAGCACTACCTGGGGACACCTTAGCTACCAGCCCAACTCCTATAAATTGAGCTGCTGTAGCACTTCTCACCTGATTCACATCAGAGGAGCTGATGATTTAAGCACAGAGAGAGTCATAGAGCTGCTGAAAACAGCTCCATGAAAACATAGCTGTCTCAGATGCTCACCTTTTGTTATCACAAGTTTAACCTGAAGGGGAGATTTCAGACAAACAAGCTGAAAATTCCCTTTCAAAATGGAGATTGCAGTCACAAGCCCTGGTTTCCATCACACTTCCTAAATTTCACACCTTCTGTCTGCTGAATTTGATCTCTCTTGGCAACCCAGGTGCAACCCACCTTGGTTTTGATAAATTTTCCTGAGCAGGGTACAAGTGAAGTGAGTCCTGAAGTTTTGTTTTACACATAGCCAGAAGAAGATGGAAGGTTAAAAACTTTGGGCAAAATGGCAAATAACTTTTCATAAACTAGGAGAGATGAAAGAAAATTGACTAGAACACCACTCCTCCCCCTACAACCCAGCTTCTAAAAGTACCAAACACAGTTCTTAAAAGCTTTTCCAGTACTCAGACCCCCCCAAGAGATCACTCAGGGAGGATGAAACTTTCTGTGATGAAATGAGAGTTACAGTCAAATGTGATAAGGAGTGTTAAATGCCTGCTTCCTATCAAGCATTTGCAAAAACATCTCCTAATGCACTTACAAAGGAGACACTAGCCTTATACATTATAGCTGTTCAATACAAACTTGTACATACTATTTCAAATACAGAGTTATTGAGACAGAGCTATTAATTTAACTGGGGCAATACACAACTTGAGAATCTCCAGAGATCATGCAGAATTTCTTTTAGTATAATATAAAATACTGTTCTCCCAGACCCACTCTGTAATAATGAATGTTCTGCATGCCACCTTCCAGGTGGTAAGATCTTGGACACCTGAGAAGAGTTTGTATTGTTGATCACAGTACCAATTAAAAACCACAAAAATAAACCTCAAAAAACCAAAATAACCCACCCCCCCCCCCCCAAAAAAAAAAAAAAAAAATTATTAAAAAACCAAGCCAAACCCAACAACCACGTAAAATCTCTACAACTACACAGAAAACAAAGAAAACCAACCTGAAGACTTCAGGGACTCTGTCCGTGAGAACAGACCTAAAGGATCTTAAATTTGGGTGGCCAGCAGGCACAGAGGTTCACTGGGTGGGCATTTATCTCAATTCAGCTGAAGTCCATTCCCCTGCTAATGTGCACTAATGGCATTCAGCACCTGAGTTACCAGGGATGCATTTAGTAAGTTACTCAAACTGCAGCTCATTGTACTCCCCCTCCCTGGGAAATAGATGGAAGCACAGTCAGGAGTTTCTTGGAGAACTGGATTTTTTGTGGTCTGTTGTGGCTGGATGATTTTTATAAAGTTTTTTAGAAAGCTTATAAAGTTCTGTATGCACAAGTGTATTATTCTCTGGTGTCATCTTCAGTGCATAATGGTGTTTTAAACCATGCTTATGGATTAAGACTGCCCATAGACCCATTAAAATTATTTCTTGATGTAAGGGATATAGTTCTTTTATTTCAGAAGTGACTCACAGGGTCATGGAAGAAAGGCTCCTAGAGTTAGATTGCTCCATTACTGCTCCTAATAATGCCTCACCCTTTGAAAGGACTGGTACTAGTTGGTGTCAAAACACCATGCTAAATTTGAACAGATTTTAATACTGTGAACACTGAGGGGAAATTCCTATCTTATGAAATGTAGCAGCATGGTCCATAGATTTAGAGACTTCCAGAAGTGGGGCTTTATCTCAAGGTATCATCTGGCATTCTGCAGTGCTGGGGTACCAGGAGGCTTCTTAATAGAACAGTGATATGCTAGAGTAACATCACATCTATGGGATGTTAAATATTCAGTACTTCTTATTTAGTCGAAGATTCAGGCCTTAGCCTTGTATAAAAATATGCTGTCAAGAAGCTAGAAAAAACATACAAATCATTCAGTCCCACACAGTAAAACCAGCTCTGGGGTTACTTGTGCCCTGGGGCAGCTTTAATTTGGACATGCTATATATCACTGTGGGGCTACTTGATCAGAGTTGCAGTCTCAGGAAATATTTTCAGGACTATTCAATTTCCATTAGCAGTTTCTCCAGGATATATTAGGCACAAACTGGGTTTCCTTCAATATCAATCATTCATGTTTTCTCTTTCATCCTGTCTTTGCTAAAATAGGATTTTCATGGAGGCCATGAAACTGCAAAATTTAGCCTGTTCTTAGGGCTGTTCTATCGTTTAAGCTCCTTCAAGGGTGTTTTGTAGCAAAGTTGGGTAAGGAACCTCTCTCCACCTTGGTGTTAGAGAGCATCCAGTCATGCTCAATGCTTGGCCTTTCCCTCCAGCAGTTTCCTTCCCCTCTACCCCATCTCTTTCTGCAGATTTCAAGCCTTGATTTTCCTTGGCAGCTGGCTGGTAGTGGTTACTTCTGCTCTGCTGCCCAAGGACACAAGTTGGTTGCACATCCCAAAACGTGGGACCTTAGTACCTTCTCTGGGACCAAAGTTAAAAATTAGTCACTTCTGACCTTCACAGAGGGCTGTGTTGCTGCAGGCATACAAATGCTGGCTGTGCCTCCCAAGGTCCCTTCCAAATGGAATTAACCTGTGACATAATCACATTCATTCACACCAATGCATAGGTGATGAAACCTGAGGACACCTGCTTTGTGAAAAGATGATAAAGCAGCAAATGTTGCTTGGTTTTGCTTGATGTGAAAAGGGAGAAAGAAGGAGCTTTAAGAAGTGTTCTCACAAGGGGCAGTCGGTGAGATCATGTGAGTTGGAAGCTTTCTGAGGAGTGGACTTTGCTGACCCAAGAGTCCCCCCCCACACATACAAAAAAAACATTCTCTAACAAAGTAATTAGAAAAAATAATAACCAGAAACCACCAGTGCTTGTGACTCTTGCATGTTCCAAATCCATTGTAAAATCAACCAGTTTACTTATCAGTGTTCTTACTCAGACACCTTACTAATTATATAACTCTGCTTTCCTAAGAAAACTCCTGGAATTTCCTCCCTCTGATGTGTGAGGGCACTTCTCAGGGCCAGAATTTCCCTCCATTTAGCTAAAACAAACTTTGAAAGTATTTCAGCATCATGACATAACTTTCCTTCCTCCTTTTAATAATTGCAAGGCTCCCCAGAGGAAAGTGTCAGCAACACGATTTCCTTCCCAATTCTAAAAAAGATACAATGCCCACGTAGCTGGTGAGATTAGATTACAGTGACCTGAATTGTTGGTTTCAAGCTTTCATTTTTCGGGCAGCAGCCTCAGCTCTCATGAATGTCTTATTTCACCTCACCTGGGATCTTGAGCCACCTTTCCCACCTCTCTGCATCATCAGGGCAGAAGACACAGAAGCTGCCAAAAAGCCACCACCGAAAAGCACAAACTGCAGTAGTTACTGCCCTTGCTGTGCATTAATTCTCCACCTGCAGAGTGTTCCCAAGGCTGGGGCACAAGCACAGGAGGACAGGCTCCCTCCCTCTTGGTGTTGACCATGTGGTTGGAAATATGAGAAGGAAAAACCCAGGCAGCAGCCCAGGGCACAGGGATGGAGGAGGCAGCAACGCCAAAGATGCCTGGTCAGCTGCTCTGTGTCCCAAACTGCTTCATGGAGCTGGACCACTTGGACATTTTATTTTATGAAGAAATGAATGAATAAAATCAGCTAGCTCTCTCTGTTATTCACCCTAACCACAACAGAGTGGATTGATAGCTTGTAGATGTGTTTTTGAGGAGATATGGAGAAAGTGTCCTTCCAGATTAATTCAAGGACAGCACTCTAAGGAGTCTGTTACCCATTTTTCAAGTGTTCCTATGTTTATTTACTGAAACAACAGGAGTAATATGATATCATAAATCTTTTAAAAATTGAAATAGTAGTGCCAGTCTTGAAAGATTAATAATAAGGAACGCCTTTTAGAGTGTGCTCATGGAAATGTAATATGAATGATTAGTGTTTTTGAACATTAGAATTACAGTGTGTAATTGTAATGTTATAGCAGCCATATAGAAGCCAGTGATCCCTTAATGGAATACATTGTGAATTTAATTATTTACATGGAAAAATTGGAGCTGATATAGTCATTGAATGATAGACCTACTGTTTCCTACAGCCTGCAAGGGTTATGAGGGAGCAGCATTCCTATCTATGCGCATACACTCAGTCCATGTTTGTTACTTAGTTTTCAATTCTACCTTACAGTTCATATCCTTTGTGCTGTACAAAAACCCAGAATGGCTTTTAGGCTATCTTCCTGCAAGGCTTAATGTGGGTGCCAACATTTGTTGAGTGACAATTTTGCTTGCAGGAGAACAGTGCCTGTGTCAGAGGCTGAGGTTTGTTCTTCACGCAGGGAGATGGAGTCCCCACCAGAAGAATCAGCTGGGCACACAGGGTGCTTTGAGCCCTGTATTTCTTCTGCAATAGGGGTTTCAAAATTATTTGGCAGGATCACATCCAGCAAAAACATGCTTAAAAATGTGTATGTGAGACACATTTCCCTATAGTTGATTCTGGGTACATTTAGGAGAAAAATAGGAGTTCGTTTGTAAACGTCGGTAACGTTACAAGGATAGTTGCAGTCAAAAGCAAAATATAGAATCACAGAATGGTTTGGGTTGGAAAGGACCTTAAAGATCATCAAAATCAATCCCCCTCTGTATGGGCAGGGACACCTCCCACTAGACCAGGCTGCACAAGGCATCATCCAGCCTGGCCTTGAACACTTCCAGGACACCACTCCCCTTCACAGAAGGCAGAATCCTGTAAATTCAGTATCTCTCTGGTGGTAATTTTCCCTGCAAGTGTTTGCCTTTGCCCCTGCTTCTTGCAGGGCTTCTCAGGGATGCAGGTACATATCTCTGTGCCTCCCAGCCCAGCTGAGGGGCTTTACACCCCCAGGCTGGGGTCAGAGCCGCTGCCCTAGTCCAGAGGTTTCTCTTGCTCCCGTGAACAATTGATTTCATAGCAAAGGGAAGAAAGAAGGAGAATTTTTAAAATCCTCTAAGCCCCAGTTGAGGGATTCATAGTAAAACTATCAGACAGAATTCAGCCAAGCAGAAATCCCTGCTCTGCTAAGCCCCAGCCCCGGAAGGCGAGGGATGCAAAGATCAGGATGGAAGTGGGCTCGCTGGATGCCCTGTGCTCCCTCCTGCTTGGCTCTCACCCCCATTACTGACCTGTGCTGTTACACATCATTAATGTTAAAAAACAGAGCATCTAACCAAATTGAGCTGTAAGTGATCCACACCTATACTCCAAGCTTCTCTATCTGCTGGGAAAAAAACCAAACTTGTAATCCAGTGGAACGCTAATTCCAAAAAATTCCTGGTGTGTGCTGCTGCCACATGGCTGTGTGGCTTTTGCATGCAAGGAACTGTAAATGCACTGTGTAAGAGCACATTTGTTAACACAGTTTATTGGCACACCTATTGGCAAAGCATACATAAAATACAGTTGTATTGTATAACACACTGACTCACTGGGTCTTTACATGATGAGTTGAACATATTAATAGGTAAATGAAAAAAAAAATTAGTTTCTTTTATAAAGTTTCACATAAATACACCAGAATTAAAAAAAAAAAAAAAAAGTAAAACAAAAATATGGTTTGAGGGCTTTACAAAAATATTATACAAGAAATATACTATGAAAAGAAATAACAACAAAGTCAACTCAGATACAATAATAAAAACACAAAAGTTTTAGATTTATTAAGCTGCCCACAAAGTTAATGGATTACATGGCTTTAAAATATCTGGATCCACAGCAATTTTACAAAGCATAAACTCTCATAGGACTGGGTGTCTTTTTCCACATAAAAATATTTCTCATGTCTTTGATGAAAAAAAGACATTTCTTGTTTCAGCATTTTTATTAAACGATGGAAAGAGTGACATTAGCTAAAGGTAAATTAAAAATGCTGGATCCTTTAAATGATTAACTGATGAAAGAAAGTTAAAGAAAGAAAAAAAGTTAAATTACTTTTCCTTAAAAGATGATTTTTTTTTTCTGAAACAAGAAATTTCAGGTGCAAGTTGAAAAGCAGAAAATATATTACAATTGTAAAAAGTTTTACATAGTTACCATAATGAGATCCTGAGCACTGATGACTTCTTAAGTATGGCCATTGTTTGATGAGGAAAAAAACAACCCCTTCCAATAAAATGCATTGTCAGAAATTTGCCATGAGATGCTATTTAAGTTTCAATTATTTTAATTGAGGTCAGTGCCAGTATCATGTTGTATGTGAATGCTTCCAAGAAATGTATATGGAAGCTTATACAAGAGTTTTCCCTAATTAAAAAAGAATCAGATCGCTTTAGTTTAGAAATAAATACAGTATCTGTTGAAAGGTGGTTTTTTTTAAACTTTTTTTTTTTGAAGAATGCTGTGAAACAGTAATTAATAACCCACTGACAGACATAGCAGTGGGTACTGCTGTAGAATAACCTATTGGGAAGCCTGTGGTGTGGGGTTTTCAGATTTAGTCTCCTGGTTAGCAGGAGGTTTGCTGTTCCACGGGCTGTTATTTCCCAGTGCAGGTGAATTGTTGAAATCTTCTTCATCATCCATGCCATTTGCTGCATCATACTGTGTATTCTCTAATCTAGTGATAAGCCTTTCGTCTTCATCCCCAAATTCGCCTCCCATCAGAGTTGGTTCTCCTACCACCATCACATCCTGTGAACAGCACCCAATATTTGTTATATGGAAACCTTGAGAGAGAAAAAATCAACTTAAAAAAATCATGTTAGAAAATTTGCATCTCTTAACTTTGTGATATTTGAACAACAGAGTTAAAAGTTCCTGCACAGTAGGAAGCAGGAGACAGACTTACAATTTATTTCTAACTTAAACGACAAACTAAAACATCTCTCTAGCTGTATGCTCATGGCTCTGGATCTCAAACCCCAGAACTGCAAAGCAGGTAAACTGACAAATGGTTAAGATTTTAGGAAAAATAAGCAGGCTGTAAAACTGCCTTTAAACTCCTGCTTGAAATATTTAGCCTTTATCCAGTAATTCTTTCCTGAACCACTTTATCTGGAAAGGCACCAGGGTGCACATTAGTTGCAGTTTGGCAATATGCATATTTTAGAAGTAGTTTAAAGGAAACCACATTTCTTATCCTCAGACTTCTCAGCACTCTAATAAAGATGGTAACTCTCTTATCCATAGCCAGCCAAGCTCTTTTACGCATCCAATATACTTGACATTCTGCTACTTAATTATGGTAATTAATTTAGGTAAAGTTTTCGATAAAAACAATGTTCACACTGATTTGACAATTTGCATAGCTAATTAAGTCATTAGCAAAAACCTGCTGATTGCCAACAAGCCCTGAATTTACCATCTGTTATTTCATGGTGCCTGTCACCTAACTCCATGTAGGCAACCCTGCTGCCAATCTGTGCAGTAAGAGGACCAATCTGTCCAGCTGGTACCGTAAAAGGAAGATGAAGAGTGCTAATTATAATTACACTGATGAAGCTAGTAGTCATCAAAAACTGAAGCATGCAAGAAAGAAAGAATTCATCTAATCACTGCTTTAAATACAAATTGTCCTTCCGTGAAAACAAGTAAACCGCCTACTGTACTCCAGTGCATCAGACATTTGCTGCAAAAACCCTACCCAGCATGGGATAGAAAGGTGCAAACTTGAGATTGGAAAGCAAAGGTGCAAAAGCCAGAGAGCTTGCTTGCTCTCTCTGTTCAATGGAGAATCAGGCTGCTGTGCTACTGGCTACAGAAATGAGTGGGATGCATCTTTTCATGCAGCTCAGGTGGCAGGGCATCAGCTAGTGTCTGGTAAAAGTGCAGTAATTCCAGATGTCTAGCTTTGTACCTGCTGATTTAACAAGCCCTTCCAAGAGTTCTAGCAAACAACAGATTCATATTTTAAAGGATCTGTTCCTCCTTATGAATGTAAAAGCATTTGCACTAAACAAACAGAAGACAAATGTTTGCATTCAGTAAGGCTTCTCTTTAATCAGGTATGTACTTCCTTCACCCTGAAACAATACAAATGATTGCCTGTAGGTATTTACAGTTTTTTTACATCCCTCGGCAAAGGCTGACATGCTATAGAAGAATTTTTATATCACATTTTCAGCCCGTGCTGTGAGAAAAAATTGTGAGTAGATGGAAACTGTTACCTGATTTCTAATTTATATTGTCTGTAGTTTGTCACTTCTTATATCCATAAAATATCTGGTTAAATAAATCTCACACGTAGCTTTGCGACATAGAAGTTTAAAAGACAGAGGTGTTTATAACCAGTTTATTCCAATTTATTTTGTCCCTCTAAATGACAACGTACAGTGTGCACTGCTGAACCAGACCTGACCCCATGGTACTGCAAGAGCATTAATGACAAGAGAGACCTGGCAGAGGACAGCAAGTTGGTTTTGAGCGTGCAATGTGATACAGCAGGCAAAAAAGGACCACAGTGGTTGAAATACAGAATTCAGAGACCGGCAACAGTTCCTCTTATTTCACCTCTCCTGAGTATAGACCTCAAGTTCTCCCCGTTGCCATACTAGCAAGAGGTCAGCAACTTGGATGAGATTTAGAGAAGCACATCAAAAGTAACTTTGGGACTACAACAGCTGGCTGGGGAGACCACATGAAAGAATTAAATATCTATTACATCCACCAAATAATTGGGAGGGGTAAATATGCTCAACAGCTGCAACTGCTGAAAGGAAGAGGATCACTTTTGGCCGATCCGATGAGAGGTAAACTAGGGTGCTAAGATGACATTAAGTAAATGAAAATGTAACACCCCCCGCCTGCTAAGCCAGTATTTCTGTTCCTGAGAACCACAGACTGATGATGACTGACCCCACTGGAACAGTGCTAGCTTTGCTGCTCAGGTCACCTAACACTGAGCTGGGAAAAATCTCAGCCTGTGGTAGGAAACATTTGTGCACCAGCAGGGAGCTATTTGATGACCTTGTAAGTATTTCCATCTCTAATTTCTCAGATTCTTTGCAAATATTATTCCTTTAATATAATGACACCCACTGAGAGGACAGTTTGCACTTATATTTATCTCCATGCTATTGAGTACCCCTCTCTGTCTCCCTGGGAATTAAACTACAGTTATATGGAAGTTAGTGGAGTTTCCCCTCATTCTATTTAAAAGATAGATATCACAGCATTAGTTACAGGACATAAAAAAAAAAAAAGATATATAGTCTTGACAATCCTACCACTTATAGTTATGTCAGGTCAAAATAGTGTCTCAGGAAGCACACATGCTGGTTCCTCCCCAGAGAGGATTCTGCTCCTCAGACTGAAAGCTGAAGACCCCACCGAGTGCACCCCATTGAACCTCCACTCACTAATTCCCGTGCAATGACCACCAACCTCTGAGGAGGACTGGAAGTGACTCCTTTTAGAGCCCCTCAATGCTTCTCCTTAAATTGGCCAGTGGGGGTCACTGCTGTTGAATGACACAAGGCTCCATCCCTCCCAGGGTTGAGGCTGCAGCTCTGGAGTGCTCCTAGCTCCTGCTCATGGAGTGAGAAGCAGAATCCAAGAATTAAACCCTAGTCTCTTGCATGGCAGCACACACTGCTATGGCCTAGTTATGGTAGCATATATTTTTGACTAGTTGTTTTAAAAAAAAAAAAAAAAAAAAAAAAAAAAAAAAAAAAAAAAAAAAAAAAAAAGATTTAGACTGTAGTCACTCAATCTTATTAATTTATTCCGTGATTAGAAACAACATTTTTGGTCAAGGAATGTCTCGTGATAGTCAAATATGGTTGCACTGAAGCACTGTAAATAAAGCAGTGGATGTTTTACATTATGTGATAGAAATGTGTTATTTAATAACATAACCACAAAAGCAGCTTTCATGTATATCATACCTTCCATCCTGAAATAACCCTACTTGCCACCCAGACTTAACCTGACACATATAAACTAAACACAGAGATCACTTCATAGACAACTCAAATGCAAGCACTTCTGTTTAACAGATTGGACATTTCTCAGGCTACATCTTCTTAATACCTAGCCTCAATTTTAGTTCTGCTGTGTTACTGAACTTTCAAATTTGGGATTTTAATGATCATCTGATGGCTAAACAATGTCTTACTGGAGTCTGGAGGTGTTAAAGTGTGGTGACCCATGTGAAAAAAAAAAATCCCCATCCCTACACCTGCCATCTTTGCTGCTGCTGTTAATGCTTAGCCCCACTCGTGGAGATTAGTTTGTATCTGAAATGTCACAGTCCTTAGAAGTAGAAAAACAGTGCTTCCAAAGCCTGAGATAATTAAAACAATTAAAACTGCCTGAAACTATCAAGTATATTGTTCAAGCAAGCCTCATGCTCCAAGGATTGAAAGTTGCACTCGTTTTAGCAGCCAGCATGCCTCGAAGTGCTAAATCAAAAGAAGGGTCTTTCCTTCCTTCTTTTCCCAGCTTCCTTCCTAACTGTGTTAGCGGTGATTATTTTAATAATTGACTTCTTAGCTCCTTGCCACAAAAGTTATTAATGACTGAGAGCCCCACTGCTGACAACACCCACAATGCTCACACCTGCAAGACCAAAACCAAACTCACATGGGTGTTAAAATGATCTAGAGAAACAGAATTAATATTTTAGCTAGATTCCAGATTAAACAGTTTCTAGAAGAACACATCTATCTTTGACATCTCATCACAGTTGTCTCTGTTAGCCTGACATTCTGGTCTTGCTTAGAATACTCTTCTTAAAGTGCAACAACTGGAAACCAATTTGTTCTCTCTCATCTCCTCATGACTAAATATCAGATTCTAAATGGCACAGTTCTGAGACATGGGTTAATTTCTGACACTAATCCTCTGCCCCTGGAACTGTAACTCTGGTACTACAACATCCATTACAAAATCTCCTAAATCTACCCCCTGTTTTTGAAACAAGTAAAAGATTGTACTGTTCCCTTCCACACTAGCTGGTTTATTTATGGATTTGGCTTTTGAGGAGCTTACAGAGAACTACAAAGAGAGAGATTATTGAAGTATGTAACTCACTTAAAGAGTGCAAGGAGGCTCTAATTAAGGCTCTGGATGTAACAAAGCAGATTTGATTTACTTAGTGGCATGTAGTGATGCTTTATTCTTTCCAACACAAATGATATTCCACTGGGTTCATGGTTACAGTGTTACACTCAACAGGATCTTCATTAGTATATGAAAGCAAAATCCACCTATTAATTTCTATGGTTATGACTGGGAGCAGCCTAGAGCAACAGTTCTTAGGATTTGTGAGAGTTGTGCATTGTTGGCCAATTTCCAAATTCAAAGAGATGGTAACAGGTAAGTGTGCACTGGTTTTATTAAACTTCAAACAAAGTGCTACTTAAGTGACATGGCACTGTTTTAACTACACTTAATGGAAAGTGATATTTTAGTGATGTGGCTGTATGGAGTCCTTCTGATCATCTTGCATACACCTGTAACCCACTGATCACAGTGTATAGGTGACTGCTCTACATACAGGGGCATGAGCTTGTAGAAATTGTATTTGAAACACAAGAATATGAAAAATGCCAAGGAACATGATTCCAGCCAGTAAAGAGGCTTGGAAGCTGAGAAAAGACTTGGAAAAACACTAGGTGTAGCTACTAGGTAGGTAGCTTCAAATATTAGAGGAAACTTGTACTCTGTAAATGACAAGGCAACAACAGAACCAAATTAGATAACTAACTAATTTCTTTGAAATCGTGGAAAGACTGACACTGAAGAAGTCTTGCCCATCTTTGCTCTTTGTTTAGAGGGAAGAGGAAATTGGTAATACCAGTTTCTGCACAATGGGTTAACATTTCTTCCCAAGATCAGATGTGATCAAGAACATGAACAAATCTAAGAACAGCTCAAATCAGTTGAGACAAAGACAGCGGAGCAAGCTACAGTTTTTGGGTCCCCCGTCCACATTTTTTAAGCACTACACATTAGCCAATGCATTTGTGGAAAGCACTGGTCAAGCCTGCACTCATGAGAGCCTCAGAAGAGAAAACTTCTGGTGAGAAAAATGGTTTAGTAGTTGTGCTATTGAAGTGGCTTTAGCTGCACTTGGTTCTATTTCCAACACAGATTGCCTCAGCACCTGCAGGATTCAGGTCAAAAGCATCACTGGAGAAGCAATAGGCCAACCTAGGCAGGAGGGGTGCAGTGCAATTGTGTAGCACACTGTACCTAACTACATTTGCTTTAGAATGTAGGAAATTTGTAGAAAACATGTCACATGAAGAAAAGGTGTTAAACAGGGGACTGGGGCAGGAAGAGAGACTGAAGGTCTGCAATTGGTACCATGAGAAATCAGAGAATGACACAAACCACTGGTTTTCCCACTGTTACAGGGGTAAATTAGTGTAATAAAATGCAAGCAACTGTCAGAAGGGGAAAACTTTGTATTTTATTTAGCAGGGATGAGAGAGTACAAAAATAGTTAGAGATACGAGGACAGACTGAGAGTGACACTTTTCAGACTACTGATGAGAGGGAAGATGCACACCCACTCACTGGCAGAGACCCTTTAGATGCTTTTGAGGATTGTGTTATTGGAGATGTATCAGAATGTGTCGGCACAGTCAAAGTGCTAATAAATTTAAGGCAACACAAAGGGCACAAAGTGTTCTGACTGATTAGGCCCCAGCAACAGAACTTCAGGGTTCAACACTCACCTGACCCACAAATGGAAACCCAACCGCATCATTTCACGTTCTGAGCTTGGCTCTGTATTGTCAGCACTGTCTCTGCCTGAAGAACTGATTAAAAAACTAAGCAGGCAGGGGAAATGATAGAACCCCGTGTTACTGAAGAAAAGCTGAGAAAGCCTCAATCTCACTGGTCAAGGTTTGTTTAGCCCTTTGTACTCAGGTGAAGATCTGGAAGGAGCTCTGGGGAAAATGACAAATCTCTCTGAAGTTTCAAGCTTTGTCATAGCTGATGGTTCTCCAGCTGCTTTCCTGTCACTGTCCTGAACATGGAATATTTGCTTCTCAAGACCTCAAGACCAATGCTTTTAACACTGAAAATGAATTATTTCAGTAGTTTTTGTCTACTGAACATGAAAGTCCCATTCATAGAAAGCTCTGTGACCAAACTTGTAGTTCAAAACTGAAATTATATTTGAGGATATCTTGTGTCCTATTGCATATAAGGGAAATCAAACTTTAACTGCAGACTGATTTGCTTTAATGTAAAGTTAAAAGAAAGAAACAGGATAAAATTACTGCTACCTACAGCTAACTTCAGAAATCAATGGGCCTGCAATAAGGCCCACTTCAAAGAATCCATATTTTTGAAGAAATATGGTAACATCTCTCTATTTAACTGAAAAGCATTGATTAGTTTCACACCAAAATATCCTACTGCTAAAATTATTTTGAATTCTGTCTACTCTACAGTGTGGCCCAACCATCACTTCCATCTGGTTTGCTATCTTTGCTGTGGGGAAGATGGAAAGAGCTGTTAGTGTGTCAAACCAAACAGCTAAGCATCTTCCACTGTGCAAAGAGAAAGGAGGAGAGTCCTAAAAACAGAACGTGATCCTCCATGGAAAAGAAGTTGGACCATCTTGCTGCTCTGGTGCAGAGAGCAAAGGATACTGAAAAGTATTCATCATGCAGCATTTTGAAAGTCAGTGAAGACTAAAAATCCATCCCTCACACCGTAATAAACTTCACCATTACGTCTCAGGTCCACAACTTTCACCTCCGTCAGGAAGTTACCTTGACTACTTCATCTGTCAGGAATAGCTTTTCAGTACCCAAAGTCAGTCTGAATACTGGTGGGAGTGACAGGGAACTATCAAAAGGCTCAATCCCATTCAAACATACGAGCACACGTGGCTACCACTGAAGCCAACAGAGAGGCAGAGGGTGAGATTCTGATCCTACTTAGAGACAACAGGAAACTAGATGATTGCTCAATTTTACTGTTTTACTCAATTTTACTGGGTTTTTTCCTTAAATTTAGTTGATTAAAGCATTTTCTGGCAGACACAGTCAGTGTGGCAGTGGCCCCTGCTACCAGGGGATCAGGTAGCTGGCCTTCTGACTGCTTTGTGCTGCCAGAAAAACCCAGAGATGCCTATATTAGGGAAAGAATCTGACTCCAGGGATGAGAGCCACATGAAAATTTTAATATGACAAGGAGAAAATATGAGTTTAAAGTACTGAAGCCCCAAGCTTCTGTAAGCTCACGGATTGCTGAATTAGTCGCTAAACAAAAGTCTTCATTTCATTTCACTGGTGTCAGTCTACTGTTTTTTATCTGGATATCCAAGCTTCCTAGGAAGTGCCTGCTTGGTGCTGACAAAAGGCCTATGTACTTTGTTAGGCTTCAGAAGAGACCTAGTCCTTTCCTACCCACTGACAAGAAATCCAATAAAATTCCCTGTGTGTTATTCCTAAGATGGCACTTTCCAGTTCCTGTAATATCAAATTAAATTCCTTAGCTTTAAAAAGCATACATTACCTCCTTATTGACTAAGGCACATTTTGTCACAATTTGGGGTGTGAATACCCCTATCTTGTGGATAAGGCAATAAATGTGGTTCCTGAAGTGCTGGTACAGTTTTGGACACGACTTGGTGTTGGGATGTCAACAGTTACAGCTAAAAGGATGGATAA
This sequence comes from Phaethornis superciliosus, assembly GCA_023637945.1. Classification (NCBI taxonomy): domain Eukaryota; kingdom Metazoa; phylum Chordata; class Aves; order Apodiformes; family Trochilidae; genus Phaethornis; species Phaethornis superciliosus. The sequence goes on from JAJQWJ010000005.1 coordinate 6,498,132, forward strand.
GCTGAGACTCACATTCCAGGGGATCTACCTGCTGCAAGTGGAGTGGCTGGGGAAAGAAAGAACCTTTTCAATTAATTTAATTCATAATTTGTGCCACTGAAGCATCTGAACCCAGCACCAGCTAGAGGTACTAACATATTAAGGACCAGCACTCTGCTCAGGGATGGATGTCCTGTTCCACAGGGCTTCACTTAGCACCTGGCAGATGGATGTCTGCAAGGTTCATGCTATATCCAAAAATGTAAGGCCTATTCTGAGTCCTACCACCAGTGGAAGGGCTCCCACTGACAAGAAAAGAGTGCTGGCTCAGGCCTTGAAAACATCACATCTGGTGCTCAGCACCCCCCTGCTTGGGGGTCACTGGTGAAAGCTGCCCTGCAGAATGGCTTCTTCACATCTCCCCATTAATTCCCCAGCTTCCACAGCACCCTCTGCAAGATTGCCTTTTGCCTGGGACAGTTTAGGCTCAAGAATGCACCTTCTTTACAACGCAAGGAAAGAATTAAACCACCATAAGTGATTCAGGCCTAAAAGGAAAGTGAGACTTACAGGTACCTGACTTGATAGACTCAGGTTTGCAGCAGCTGACTTTTTCTTGCTGTTGGTACTATTTGCATTGTTCCCAGCACTGCTGTTGGAAGTGCTGCTGGTAGAGTTTTTTCTTTTTCTCCGTTTGGTTGTTGGTTGTCTTGTGGGTTCTGCTGTAATAAAATGGCAAGAAGGAAAGCAAATGGCAGATATTGTAAAGGATGTGCTAAAATGATCCAGAAGCAGAAGCGCTGGAACATTTTTCCATCTAGTTTTGAATTTCTATGTTTACTACTGGTTTTGCCAGTGATAGTAGTATTGGATTTAAAACACAAACTGTAGAATAATATGAAGATCCAAACCAATGGAATCTGCTTTCAGTTTTTCATAATCTACTAGTGAAGCTTACTCTCCCAGCAATATCTATAAAGATATTTGAAAGCATTTTACCGAGAGGACTATGATGATAGCAATCCCAACGCTCAAAGTGACAGTGCAGCTTGCTGAAAGTCACCCATAAAGCAACAGTACTAAATAAAAAATCCTGGTCTTATTCTGATGTAGGGCACAGCCTCAGTTGCCCCAAGCAGAGGCAAAGGCTAAAGGTAATTTTCTGCTGCCTTCCATACTGCCATGGGAGCTCCTTCTAACACTGATGTGGGCTTCTTCTTTAAATCTGCCACTGCCCAGGGAACGTCTTAGAGCATGCTGGATGCCATCACTCTGTGAGCCTTCCAAACTCAGACTGAGTCAGGACAATTACAGAACTTTGCATAAATTGGAAGAGAACAGAGAGACAACTGTACGTTCCAAAATTTGGCCTGAGTGCCCATGTGAATAGCCTTAGAGACACAAATTTTTAATAATCTGAACAAAGACAGAATTATTATTTTGAGGTGTAAGAGGAAGAAGATTAAGTCCAGGCCTGCAAATAACATTATATTAATCTCAAAGACAATTAATTATGAATTGTAGCTGTAATTTCAGAGTCACAGCAGGAAGCTGAATTACACAAACGATGAATTCTAATGGAGCCAGTAGGCATTCTGCATTCCATCTACACATATTTTTGTACTAAATTATACCCTAGTCATAGTGAAACCATCTGAATGTGCACATCTATAAATCAGTTGGGTCAGACTGAAATCATAAAACATCAGAATGATTTTCAGTCTTACTTTTGGAGTAGTGCTAATACTTATTACTTTCCTTTGTAAGTAAATTTGCAATAAATTTTCCCATTGTTTCTATACTAATTTAACTATAAAACAAGTAAAACACTGGAAATGAAACATACCTGGTGGGGCCACCATTCTCTGCCATTTTTGAAACAAACAAGTCTTCAAGCAGTCTCGAGGACTTAGATTGTAAGTTTTATGTCTTGACATCAGTTCTTGCATTGGCTCCAGTATTACGCACAACTGGAAGAAAAAAAATAGAATTATTTCATCAAAGCAAAGGCTCTGTTGATCAGTATTTACATAGCTGGAGAGTATTTTCTTGGGGTTTTCTTACCCTTGCCAACAGAATATGCCTTGTACAGCTCAGTTTAATCTGCACTAGGACTGCAGGATCAAAATTCTGAACTGAGAAAACTTCTACTCACTATTTGCTATCTTAAGCACTAAATAAAAACCAAAACATAAAATAAACAGAGAAGAACACAGAAAAACTTCAATTCTGTTCTTACAGACTACAGAGATTTCCATAAGAGCAGAAAGTTTTCATGCTTGACTGCCAAAGCTGCAAAAATGGATTAATTAATAAAATACCCATGGCAGGTTATCATTCCCATATAGCAAAACGTACACCCAGTGATCTTCTGACCTGCCCCACTCTCCAGTGAAGACTTATCATAAATGAGGGCTGTAAACATGATATTTTATCTTCTTATTGCATGCAAAATAATTCAAGTAATTTTGTTTCATTCTTGTTCTGAGGACTAAGCATTGTATGAATGACATGTCCGAGAAAAAACACAAGCTTGTCTCGTCAGCTGGAATGCTCTATTATGTTGAAGCTGGCTATTTCAGAAAACATGGAATTTCAACAAAACCTCTTCCTTAAACAGTCATATATTTTCTATCTGCTCCCCGAGTAATTAAAATCACTTTTCACCACTTTTTGCTCCTATTAGCACCACAGCTCTTGCATAAGAGCACAGTGAGCTGCTTTCTGTTCCCTCCTGTTTATCACCACACAATCATTTCCAGTCAGTTAAACCTTGTGCAAAGCCACAAAAGACTACAGGATTGCACTCAGTTAATGGAGGGCTTACTCTCACTTACAGGATCCTTGGTTTTTGGTTATCCTCTAGAAGAACTAAAAATCTTAGGTTTACCCTTAAGTTCCACCTGATATTTGCAGGCTGGCACATAGATGGAAAAGGCTCCTTGCTTGCCAGCTGAGCACTGAGAAGGCAATTGCTGACACAAAATAAACCTAGAGCCTGCACACCATTTTTAGTCACTTTTCAAAGCAGAACTGCATTTAGAAGCAGGGGATTTTTTGGCTTTTTTAACCAATGGATTTAAGGCAAGCTGTTCAAATTATTAGAAGTTAAAATGGCAACTACAGAAAGGCATAACTTAACCTGAGTCTTGGTTTGAATTATTTACTTAATTTTAGCAAGACCTGCTGAAGGAGAAACATGGGTTTATTTAAGCAGGCAGTGTTTTCCATCCATGCTTTTACAAATATGTAAGATGTGTGGCAAATTCCTTTCTCTGGGCTGCAGAACAGATCAATGTTTACTCCATTCTCCCCATGTGTGCCCCACTCTCCATATAAATAGGGATGCAAAATATGCAGGGGAAATAGCTAGAAGGGAGCTTTCATGAAGACTAAGAGATTAATGCAGCATTTAAAAATTATTGTGTATTGGCACTGCCTTTTGATGAGCCTTTCATTAACAACAGTTAAACCAGATAACATAAAGCAGCATGGAGAATGAAGAACTTCAAGCATGAGGAATTATTTTTCTCCAGCTGCAAGAATTGAATCTGCAGTTGCCTTATTGACTCTTTTTTTCATTGACTTTTTAACATATATTTTTGTAGATAAATGTCTGCAAGGTAATATAATAGAGAACCACCATCCCACTGCACTTTGGCCTCAGATTTTCCTCTGGTTCAATATTCTATCAAAAATTAAGAGAATCAGGTCCTACAGTACATGCAGGACCCAGTTTATCCTGTGAAAGAGGGGTTGTATTTTGAGTTCTTGCTCAGTTATTCCAAAACCTGCAAGCATTTGCTCAGGTTTTGTGTGTGTGTGTGTGACAGAGAGTTTCATGATCGTGACTGACACCATTGCTTGGTTCTCAAAAGTCTGAGGTTTTTGTAGGGCTGCCTAAATTTGCTCATTATAAGCAGATAGTAACTAGCATAAAAAGAGATAGATGGGATAATTCTTAACAAACTACTTTGCCCAAACACTCACACAGTTGTACTGCTGCTGGAACTAAAAGTATGTAAATAGACAAGTAGGGTCTTCCAAGATTTCCTTAGGGACACTTTATTCATGACATATTTACTCCTCCATATATATCTACTATTGGCAACAAAGAGAATACTTCTTCTTTATTATCTGGCAAAGTTGTTTCCTATTCTACATTAACATCCAGAATTACACAGTCCTTTGTGCCTGTGGCTATCTTGACTGCTAATGCCTTCTACAATCTCTTTCATTTTACACTCCAGATTAGAACTGGATATGGACCCAAAATTCAGCAATGCCCAATGGATCTCACAGGGACTCACAAGAGCAAGTTCCAGGGCCCCCTGCATTAGGGGCTCAGCTCCTGATATCTGGGAGCTGTATAGATTCAGCCAGTTTCTCCCTCTAAAGTCTGCAAATTGTAAGGTCAGCTTTAGGTACCAGGAGGGCACTGAACTCTGGAGTGACAAATCCATTTCAAATTTATCCAACTCATGTGAACTGGGCACCAATGTAAAATGAACTGGATTACTGATGATTGATATTAAATCTCACAATCTTTTTCAGCGACCTTGGAGAGCTATTTGAAATCTACAATGCCCCAAAACCAAATTTCCAAAAGAGGGTAAGATTATGGTCCAGTTATCTGACGTCTGAGGAACCTGCCACTGGCAATCCTTAGCTTGCTTTCTGCAAAGAGCTTGATTGAAAATGTGGGGACAAGACACACTTAAGAGCTAAGCTGGCCCAAACCACCTGCTGTCTTTACCTGCTAGTGAGCAGGCTGGTTTGACTGCACCATTTTACAAAGTGACTTCATAAAACAAAGCTAACAAAATGTTTTACGTACTCTTACATTCACTGGCACATAGAAGCCTGAGGCTTAAACTCCCTGTTCCCCAAAGATCACCCAATCTCACACTGTGAGATTCCTTTCCAAAACATCTATTTTAATTTTTTTTTTCAAGCATTGGATAATAATAAAATGTACAAGTCTTTAGTAGTGGTAGTATTACTAGTAGTATTTGGAACACCAACAAAAATGATCTCTGCTACAAACACTTTCTGACAAGCTCAGAATCAGTCACCCCGTAAAATACCCTGAAGACTTCAAGATTTTAGTGCAGTGACAATGTATGATCACGGAAATAATTTCTACATTTCTAGGGAACCAGAACCTTTAATGGCAAAGCTTGACAAGACACAGTTAGACATTTCCAAGCTCCATGGTTAGGCAACACAAAAAGTGGGACTTATTTGCCCACACATAGGTGTCCAGTGCCACCTGAAATGCCCCAGGTTATCCTGGATCTGATCCAGATGATCTCTCCTGCCATCCCAGAAAGATGTTGATGTTGTTATGTTGATGTTTCAGGCAACAGAAAGTGTCTTAAGTGTGTGGGCAATCAAACAAAGCTCAAAATTAAAAGAAAAATGATGCTGCTTAACTTTTAAGACACAGTTGGAAGAAAGCATATCATAACATAGCCTATACTTTCTCTGCTGTAATAAAACCTCCTGAAGGACGTCCACATGATGCTTATTAGAATTAGTTTCCAGTCAGATTTTCTTATCTGAACTCACAACAATGTCTGAGCATTACTGCAGAACCATTGCTGTTGCTTTGTGCCATAGCTGTGAGATGGATCCATTGCTGGAGATGAACACAGAACTTTACAGGGACAGAAGTCATGGAAATGGAAAGTTTATATTTGTGTGTACCCAGCACACACTGGGACGTGCACATTTTGGTGCTGGAGAGAACGTCAGTGATTTTGCTGGAGTTTCATATGGATCCTATGGACAATTCATCAATAACAGGGTCAAACTGAAAAAATGGTAATTTTATACCTTGAGGTTCAGGGAAGTGAAAGTAGCAGTTTTGTATTTTCATGGTGGGTTTTTGTTGGGTTTTGTTTGTTTTTGTGTTTTTGTGGTGGTTTTTTTTGGGGTTTTTTTGTTTTGGTTTGGTTTGGTTTGGGTTTTTTTTGTTTTGTTTTTTGTTTTTTTTTTTGTGGTTTTGTTTTTTGTTTGTTTTTTTTTTTTTTTTTTTTGTAAAACACATCTGGAAGGATTTATTTTATTAGAGGGGAAGACTAGCATTTATAGGCTTCAGAAAAAACAGTTTGCTTTAAGAAGGGAAGTATAAGAGGAGATGCTGGAGGCACTGAAGACGGGAGGATATGGATCCATACATAATTCCCTATAATACCTCAGTTACCAGCAGAGCCAAAATCACACTTCATACCAAAAAGTGTTTTCATAGGTAAGGGATCACATCCAGTTCTGAGATCACTCCAGTCACACCAAGAATGGTTTTAGCCTTCTGATTTTCATTCTAACACTGAGTTCCTATTCTGTTCAGAAAATAGACATCCATTCTGATAGCAGGGATGGGTAACAGAAAGACTGATGCATCACCTTATGTGTTCTATTGCTGATTTCACTAGCAATTACTTTCTTCCATAAAGATTTTTACAGTTCCAGGGCTGATTTGCTGTGGGTGAAGCTGCTGCCAGTTCTGAGCTGCAGGTGGCAGAGCAAACCCAGCTAACAGCCTCTCCCTGCTCCCAGCCTGGGAGCACAAAAGAATTGCAGCCTTCCAGGCTTCCAATGGCTTCTGCATTTTGTAGAGAATTCAATGGGACTTAAGGCTTGCAAGACTTAGGAGCCAAGACTGCCACAACCACCTGCCTGTTTATTGAAAGCACAAAATGCACCTGGGCTGTGCTGCAGCCAACGAGACACAATCTCTAGTCAAATAATCCAGCTTTGGGAACTTTAACTTCCCATGGATATCACTTTGTAGAAGCAAAAAGTTTCACTTGCCGCAATTAAAAGAAATGAAGTTATCTAAAACTCGCATGTAGATGACACTTAAAATACCTAAGTATATATATAAATATATATGTAAGTATAATGTTAAGTCAATTTGGATTTTTTTTTTAAAACAAAATCAGCAAAGAGACCAACAGCAACAAGAGAGCACCCTGAAGTTTCACTAAAGTTTCGTCTTGATACTTTGATGCTTGCAACTTCTCCTGGTTGAACAACCATATAACCAGCTTGAAAACTATGGAAACTGTTGCATGGTACAAGCTCATAGAGATTTACAACCCTTCCTAAAAGTGACAAAAAACATTTGACTGTTACATTAGTCACTGCCTAATGTTCAGGTAGGATGCTGACAGCGAAAGTATACCAGGAATACACAGCACAGCTATGAAGGAGTCCAGTGTTTCCTTTTAACCCTCACTTGTTTTATCCTCCACAAAGACTTCGGGTTACTAACTACCAAATCTGAACACAGTGACACTTTATTTCTAGGATGAAAGGCAGTGTCCCCTCTCCATGCCCTATGTGTGCTCCAGAATGGCTCCAGTTAACACTTCCAGGGGAATTCTGCTCCCAGGGAAACTTCTGGGAAACGACGTGTGGGATTTCTGAAAAGAACTGAAATGTCTCTGCATGCTGGTGTGTGGACATCCACAGAGAGCTATTTCCAGATGCTGCATTACTGATACATCTGTGATGAAGGCAGTGACACATTCTGGATGTTTTTCAGCCCCTATGAGAAAGGGCTGAACCCTGACTTCAGGAGGGATGTCAAAGCCCTGGACAGATGCCCTGCACCCTCAGCACTTTGGCACTGCAGCACCCATGCTTTGCTGCAGCCCTCAATCCAGCTCATTCTTTGGTTTCAGAAACAGGGAAGGCTTAGAGCAGAGTTTAAGTTTCCCTGCCTGTGCTTGTTTTTCAAAAATTAATGTAAGAATCAATCCTCTGCAGAACAGAGGGAGGAATGAAAATTTCCTAGGAACATATTGCTGCTTCTTTCACTGGCTGGCTTGCAATTCACTGCTGAAAATAGCTTGTGTTTTTCAAGAATCACACAGAACATTTTAATCTTAAAAACTGCCTTTGTTGTCCATTAAAAATGTGGAGATATAAATGACAAATATTTAGCTTGGTTTTGGTTTGTTTTGTTTTTATGAACCAAAAAGAAATGAGGGGGGGGGGAGGGGGGAGAGTTTTTTACAGATTTATTTTTCTGGAGGGGATTGCTTTTGTTTTGTTCTAAGCTCTTGCCTAGTATGTCAAGTCAAATACGAGTCTCCTCCATCAATGCATTTCAGTGGATCAACTTTATCCATGCTCCTTCCTGTCATGATAAACTCTAAGCCAAAATAAGTTGTTTTGAGATTCACATCACTCAAGGTACGAGTCTGCTACCTGCTTTCACTTTTTGAAGAGCCACTGTATGCTCCTGCTGTGATGTTCGTTGTACATCCCATGAAATGACATACATGGAATAAATAAATTCCCCACTTTGAAATTTCACAGTACTTAGTGCAGCAAGCAGCCAAATCACTAACCACTTGGATCTAAATTATAAAAGTAGGGTTTTTTTAACCTAACTATTCAAAATCCAGCCTTCACAGGCTCATTTATTTTAGTGAAAACTTAGATGATGTTTGGGACAGAATGAAAAGGCAGCTCTCAACCCCAATAACTTAAGTAGTTCAATACTATAGAGTAATCCCTGACTTGTTTACTGTGACTACTGCTCTCTCTGAATTTCCAATTCCTCCTGTACCAAAGATTTTTAAATTGGCAGTGTATAAGTAGATTGAAGTCCTTGGTTTTGCTACATAGGTAGTGAACAATAAAAGCTTCTGGAATCCAAAAGGAGGTGGGAGACTGCTTGGAAATGTACTATAGGCATATTTACGCTATTTACTCCTAAATTAAATACATTTCCTTTAAACAGATTGGAATAAAAAGGTTTGAAAACTGTCTCTTAAATGCATTTCTTTAGGCTTTGACTTAAAACCTTATTGAGATTAACATAATCACACCTCTCAAAGAAATTGTTTTAGACTAGTTCAGGACTCAGCAAGACAGCACTGAATCAGCTTGAACTTGGCTCATATTTTAAGCATGTCTCTAAAATCATATGGAGTGGATATTTTGTGTTAGCTTTAAAAAATGCAGAAACTCATTCAGCAGCATAATACCATAGCAAGAGCAGATTCTGGGTCTAATTCCAAAAGCTGAGATTTACTGGATCTGGGGTACACTGATTAGCCATCACTCCACACTGAAGAAAGTTCCATGCCCTTTTGGTACTCACCATACCAAGTAAAAAAATATTTACACTTCAAATCACCTAAGAAGCCAGGAATTAGGATTTCCATCTTTTCACTTGCAATATTAATGATCATTAGCATCTACAGCTTATTATTTATTATTTATACAATACTAGAGATATACATGGGTATTTTACAAACTACTGAGCCCCTCATTCTGAAGAGACTCCCATCTCAACTAGATGAGAGGGAAAATCCTAAGCCAAGAGTAATTTGGCAGCAGTAAGGTATGCACATGAAAACAACAATTTCATGTAGCTATCTACAAGGCCCTTGAGGACTACTGATATATGTTTATATGGTCCTCATGGGTTGAAAATATGGCTGGTTTGCTATGCAGATTGCTCGCCACACATTAAGCAAAATGTCATTCATTTCATTGATAATTTGGTTATTTAGAAAACAATATCAAATCAATTCTGCCACAAGGCTTCTGGAATTCACTATTTCTTTCCTGTGTGCTGCCAAGCCTGCAAGATGCAGCGGGATGATACTCAGATACTGCATCTCTGTGCTAGATTTGCTAGTGAATACTCAGCACTCTGTAGTGTTTATTCATCCTATGCTCAGCCCTGAATGCCAGTCTAGGACTCTCCAGTTTCTCACTAACACCCAGAGGTAGCAAATGATTTCTCAGTAATGCAGTATTCAGCTTCTCAATTGCTCCCAAGCTATGCAGCTCATCATGTTTTTACACTGCTCTGTATCTGCAGCCATTTCAATTCCAAGCAACAGTGAGAATGGAAAGAAGCAGCATTCATTTCTGGTAAGGCTAAGCTTCAGTTAAAATGGTAGTTTTTCAGGCAAATACTAGGAATAGATTGGAAATGGAAGCAGTTCTTAGCACAGCTATCACCAGCACTGCAGCTCATTCTCATTAGTGTGATGGACTCCAGTTTAATTTCTTCCTCTCCCTCCTCCCTTCTTTCTTTTTTTCTTTTTAACATATCAGCCAGATAACAGCTCCCACTTGTGCCCTCTCCTTCACGTGCTCTGGAGCCATGCAGGGGGCTATAGGAACTTCACTGGCTCTTGTGGCCATAAATCCTGTCCTTTTGGGTGGTGACATCAGTGAGAGCATCAAAACCCTGCCTTTGGCTGGCAAGGAACACAACCTCCTTTGCAATTCAAAAAAGCTTCTCCCTCCTTCCCTGCATCCCACCTAGGACTTCAAATTTTCAGGCCTTGCAGTATGCCCACACTAGCCAAAGGGCTCTGGGTGCAACACAGAAAACATACCTGGAAATGTCCTTGTTTTGCAGAACTGCTGCTAAAATGCTTTGAAGACAGCTGAGCACACTCTCCCCTGAGGAGAACCTCATTTGAGGGCCAGCTTAGCATTCATATTGTACCAAACTAAGCATTTCTTATGCTGGATGTGAGCATTCTTAGTGAAATCTTCAGTTCTCATTCAATGAATGGTGTGAAGCACCTTGGAGACACCATGTGATGTCTGCTGAACTGGACAGATGTGTTCTCCTTTCCCTATCTGCAGGGAAGCACTCATGCTGGAGTTGCATTTGTGGAGATGAGTTTGACATCTGCCTTATTTAGTTATCATTTTGGCACTACGCTCATCATTACAGCATGTGCTGGAATGAATTCTGTTTCACAATACTCTTAAGCATTAAAAAAAAAATTGTTTGAGACCTCCCAGTCATTTGGTAAACCTCTCCCCTTGGATTATTCAGAAAAAGTAGCTCTTTTTACATTCCTTCTGATTTTGCCTAATCTTTCTATTGAGCTCTATTGTTTGATTTTTGATTCTCTCTTTGAAGTTTTAATACAGTTTTTAACAGATTTTTTCTTTTTTTGGACTCCTTGCAAGAACTCTGCAACTTTAAATTGTTCACTCTTCCTCTCATTACCCAGCCATTAAAAGAATGTCCTTTATATAGATGCTCTTTTTTCCTATTCACCTTCCATACAACTGGGAGATGTTTTGAAAAACCCTTCCTTCAACTGCCTCACACAAGTCTTACAAATTTTTAATATTGTTTGCTGGGCTCGTGCCTCTTCCTGCTTCCTGCCCCAAAGTGAACAGTGAAGGTTATCTGGCTCCTGTTCCCCTGATGACAAACCAGGTAAACTGAGGGCAGTTGGTTTCAACAACATGAATAGATATTCCCAGAATCCCAATGGCAGCTGCAAACCACATCCCACTGCTGTTTGTATTTTTAGCTGAGGAAAACAAAAGGACTTGCAGGAGAAGTCTCATCTTCCTCCTGGTGGGCTTAGTTCTGAAGGCTGTGAAAACCCAGAATCTGAATAATTCACCATCTAACTCTTCCTTATGGACCTCCTGGTGCAATCTGGCCTCATCCAATGATTGTTTGGTGTTTTTTGCAATGAGGCTGACCTGCTGGAGCCTTTTCCTTGAGCAGAGGTCCCAACTGCAGAAAGGGATCAATACATCAAATCACAAGCTTGTATTCTAACAGTCTTGTACAGCCCATCATATTATCTGAATCTTCTCTCATAATGATCTGTACATTCAGTGATCAATAAGCAAGACTTGTGTCTTACACATCTCAGATCAGAATTAAGGTCTTGAATGATTTTAAGAGTGACCATAAAATTTACCTTTGTAATTGAATTTAATATTAGTGTTAAACTATACTGCAAAGTGCACCATGCTGACTGCATGATATGACTCTTTATACTGCATTTTGTATTGTGCAGAGTATCAGTTTCGGAGAGCTTGTCAGGAAAAAATTAAATTTTAATGTAAATCAAAACTGATTTCACTGAATACAGTGATTTCAGCCTATACTGGATTTGGATGGATTTCCACCATTATGTGGGGGTTAAGGATGGTTTGTAGTTATTAAGAGAAGCAGCTAAGCCATTTGGACCAAATATTTTTCACTTGAGCCTTGTCCTGTGAAATAATCTCCCCTTTTTTACATCCAATTATATGTAATTTGACACAGAAACACAATAGCTATTGTTTTACCTCAGTGTGATTTGCTGGCCTGCTGCAAAGCACATGATATTTGAAAGCTTTCTTAATTTCATTTTCTGTAGATAGCTCAAAAATCCTAACTTACAATTTAGTCTCATTTCATTATTCTTGCCTCTGCTCCTCACACAATCAGCAATTTTATTTTTTACAGAGGACCAAGAACAAACAAGAGTGACTTCAGAAATTCTTGTGACTTCAGAAGAACTTTGCTGCTCTCTTATTCTTTGCCAAGTGCAGCTATATAATGATCAGAATTCCTTAAAAATCCACCACCATGGTCAGTCCAAACAGTATCTTTAGGAAACAGCATCGGAAAGGTCTATTTCCCTGTTTGCCATCTCCCATCACTATCATGTTGCTGCATGACATTTCCTTCCTCTCTATTTCTCCAAAGGCAAACAAGCTACTATTCAGCAGTTCTGAGTCAAATCCTAACACCTGATATTTCTGATATGCAAACTGTTAGCTTTTCCTATCTGTGCAACAATGAGACCTTATCAGTTTTACCACTTTCCATTCTGCCTATGAAATGCATCCACTATCACTCCTCACCTGTGGCCCTGGCAGCTCCCTTAGGTTCAGATAGAATCTGGGATGTTGTTTGTCTTGTTCAAACTACTGCTGGTCCAGAACAAATCACAGCATTATAAAAAGGATCAGGAGAGTAGGGACTGCATTTGGATGCTGACAATTTTCAGTGTGCAGCTGTGTTACAACTTGGAATTAAGTTGAGGAATGCTTTCATGGTGAGGTGGTCTGCAGACAGCAAATCCTGCCTTAAAGGTACTGAAAGCAGAATAATAGGAGAGGCTGTGCCTGCCCAAAATACAAGGCTAAAAATTTAGTGGAGTGGTTGAAGTTTTAACTTTGTGTATAATTTTTTTGAGGATACTTCAAAAAATGTGCCACAGACGAAGGTGCTCTTTATATGGAAAAACAAACCAACACCTTCACCTTTGTTTTTTACAAATTCACTTTTGTACATCGCATGATTTTCAGGTTTCTTTTTACAAGAAATCATCTTTCCTTCATATAGGAGCTGAACATGAAGATTCATACATGCTGAGGCAATACCACAACTATGATTCATCCTTCAGACCAACATGTACATAGCAACTCTAATCTTATTTACAACCATGCAAAAAGAAAGCTTTTTCCAGAGTATAAGCAGCCAGCTCTTCTGGGCCATGAATCTCATCTCCCACCCATATAAAATCCTCTTGTTTCTATACTGCAGCTCAAGCACAAATGCAGTGTTTTTCACATAACCAGTTCTATTTTTAGCCTGAATTGTAGGAAGTCTGCAGCATTAATAAATGGAAGAGAAGTACAGAACTACACCGCATGGTAATGTGCCAGTGCAAAAGCTGGCTTGGCCTTTAGCCAATGAACTGTGGTTAGATGTTAGAGTGATGAAAGTAAAAACACTACTTATAAATGGAATGATTAATAAGCTGACAAACTTCCACGCATTTAGTTCAGACTTTTTGAGTGCCAACCTTACTAATGCCTAAATATTTTCTATTTTATGACTGATATCTCTCAGTTTGAAGCCTAGCTAAATTGATATGGATATATATTTTTATATACACAATTGTGCTTTGCTTAATTCTGTGTACAAGTAAAAAGGAATGACGGAAGAAGGTGATGCTTCATAAGGCAGAGCTTGACATAGAAAAAAGGGAATAAAGAAGGAGCTTTTCTTTATAAACTAATAAAGCAACTCCTCTAAACACTAAACTCATTGTTTCATCATTTTCTCTCCTATTGATTCTGCAATTCCCTTGTTTGGTACCAAAAATTATGAAAGCAAAAATCCTCCAGAGCTGTTACACAGAGGACAAAAGTTCACAGTTCTTACAGGGACACAGAGTCTTCTGTAATCTCTCCACTTCTCACCCAATACACAAAACTTGTGTTAGGCTGTGGACAGATGGATGTTTATATAAAAGACCTTGTGCCTCAATAAAATTCCATTTTGGGGTTATATAAAAACAGCAATTACTGGAAAATGGAACTTTTTAATTAAACATATTTGAAGAAAGTAGGGATTAATGACTCTAAAGTAGAAAGTATTTAATGCTTGCAGTCATAGATTATCCACTAGCGAAGCTGCATTATCACTGGCAACAATGCTTTTAAGTATTGATAGTGAGTCTTAATAATGCTTAAACTGATTTCATAGCAATATAATTTGTACCACAACTGATTAATACTATACCTATTATTAAAATAATGTTTTAATAAACTCAATTCACAGCAACATTCTCAAAATAAATAAGGATAGACTTTGGATTTGGTTAGTTGCCCCTTGGCAACTGAATTGTGGGTAAGATACATTCTGAATCTTTTTAATAATTTTGATATAGTAGGGTACACTTCCTGATAATTGCCCCAGAAAAGTAATAACTGCCCATCTGATTTTCAGACTTTACAGTAGGAAGGAAATGATTACTTTGCACATCAATTAAATACAGGCAATAAAACAGAAGCAAAATTATTTAGTGGTTCTGAAACTGAGCCTGCAAAGATCAGAGCCTGGCTCCTGCTCATCTGAAAAAATCAAGCTCTAACTCTGTACTTTACACAGATCAAATACTATATGATGAGTATAAAAACCCACACACAAAAGGCAAAAGGGAAAAAAAAAAATAGAGACACCAACATTAGGTTTGTTTTTCTGTTACGAATTCTATTCAGGTACAGCAAAATCAATACTTTTCCTCTGACTGTACATAGTGTACCTGAGTTGTTCTCTCAGGATCTATACACAAAACAGAGATGGGATTTAGGTGGGTGGATCTGAGAGCCAGGTGGAGGTATAAACACCCCAGCATGCCTGGCTCCTGCTTCCAGAACAACTGCATCTGGCAGCACTGGGGGGCATGGGGTGATGATGGTTTTGCCCTACACCACCTGCTTGTAGAAGAGCTCAGTGGTCTGGGGGTGCTGTGGATATAATCCCTGGGGAAATACAGTCAATGTCCCCCAGAAAAAGGGAAAAATGCCATGACAGGGTCAGACAGGGACAGTTCAGCCTCTTCCCACTGCTCTGTACTGCAGCACAGACAGCAAAATGGAGAAGTACCAAACCAAACCAGCTATGGCTATACACTTAGAGAAATCAGATTGCCCACTCTGCCTGGTATTTTAATAAACTAGATACTGGATCATTCGATTGCCTGGTAACACATCATGCTATACCTCAACTTGACCTCCCCTACACTAATCTTCTGTGACGTGCAGTGACTAAGATCCATGCTCCCTCTTTCTCCATGTGCATAAATAAGTGAGCTAAAAAGCAAATAGGAAAAAAAAAATCTTCTCAACCCTTTCCCTGCTTCTGTTTCCCCCTCCCCAGTCTTTTACAGCCCCATCCTGCAGTAGTTCCTGAGATGCTACAGCATCATCAGATGGTACCTGGTGTGGCTGCTGTCTGGTCTCGGTGTGTATCTTGGTGTGTCTGCACTGAATTTCTTGCTTGTACAGTTGAAATGGAAAAAGGAGAGAGCAATAACACAATTGTTTCACAAAAAGAAACCTTTCAATGGTTGTCAAATTACTTAATTCACAGACTACTTAGATGAATAACTGAGCTGCCAGCTGAACAGGAAAAGTATTTTCTGGCAAGTCTTTCAAATGCACCAGTTTTGATTTTTTTTTATTTTTTTTTTTTAAGTTCTCAATAACAGCAATATTGAAAAAGGTCTCTGTGAATCTATCAGGGCTACCAACAGCACTGCAGCACTGTTCTCAGTGCTGCTAACTGTGGGACTAAGGTTGTGCTTGAGCAGCACAGCAGCCCTGGCCTTAAAGCTCCTGAGTACCAGAGACGCAGTGCTTGGAGAAATTAATTTGACCAGTTCCATTATTTATTTTTTTTTTTTCCTTCTTCCCCAACAATTTGTGACAGGTTGCTTTGGTATGGACATGCTTCATGCTGTACAAGGACTCATCTGCCCGTTCCATTCCAGCATCAGATCAGGTATTGCCCAAGGAAAGTCAGGCTGAATTCCACAAGGGATGCTCTCGTAGTGTAGCAGAGACGTAACTTTGCTTCCATCTGATCCAGGCTAAGTTTATATGGTTTGGTACTCCACTGCACAAGGATCCAGCACGAATGGGTATGGAATCACAGACTGATGGGTACATTTATGCTCCCAGATGAAAGAGGTGAGGACATTTCCCCAATCTTTAGGGTGTGTGACAGAAGCGCTTCTGAACTCTGCCCTCTGCCAGAGGAGGGTGGCCCCAGCTGCCCATCCTACTGGGAAACCCTCCCTCCACCAGGATTCTCTGAGAATGGAACCAAGATGCAGTCTGGGAGAGAGGAAGGTGGCAAGAAAAAAATTTCCTGAGAAAACGTGCCAACATCTCACCTGGGTGGGTATTTGTATGCCAGCTCTCAACTCAGTGCCATAGCTCTGGTTTGCAAGAAGAAATGCAGCCAGCAAGACTTGTGCCAAAAACTTTGCATACCTAATCATAGAATCACAGAATCATTCTGGTTGGATAAGACCTTTAAGATCTAGTCCAACCACTAACCTAACTCTACCAATAATTAACCTAATTCTACAGAGTCCAGTGCTTAAACCATGTTCCCAGGCCAACATCTACATGTCTTTTAAACAACTGTAGGGATGCTGATTCCATCACCTCCCTGAGCAGCCTATTCCAGTGTTTCATTACCTTTTCAGCAGATAAATTTTTTCTAATATCAACTCTGAAACTCCCCTGGCACAACTTGAGACCATTTCCTCTTGTCCTGTAATGACAGCTACAGGGATATCCATTTGTCTTCCACGGTGAAAAGGAAATTGATTAATTGGACATATCTAACTTACTGGATTGAGAGGCTGAAATCTGTGATCCCTTGCAGATAGGACTTGTCAGTACATTACTTATGCATATAGTCATGATGTCCACAGAACCTCACGAGCCATGGTGTCTGTCTCTGGAAACTCTGATCACAGCAACAATTGAGATTTGGATTTTGATATGGTATTTGTTAAAAAATATTTCCAATTTACAATATCACATCTTAAGTGAGCAAGGCAATGTGAATTTTACTCCTAGCACGTGGTTTGGGTAATTTTGCCTATGCTAGCACGTCAATTTTCTTCAAGCAGTTCAGAGCTTTTAGAGAGCAAGGACAGATTTTGAACTTTTCTGCTAGTGTGATCACAGTAATGCATCTTCTATCTTCAAAACAGCTTTTTAATGTGTTCCAGCCAGGACTGAAAATATCACACAAGTCACAGAACAATCGTCAAATTCTCATTATCACCACTAGTGTCAGGAGAAGTCAGTTTTATGGGAAAGGAGTTACCGAGACCCTAAGATTCCTGTGGTGTTGTGTTTTTGGGTTGGTTTTTTTTTTTTTTCCACAAGAAAATAGCCTCTTGGTAGTGCATGCAGCATCTAGAAAGACCTTCCAATGGTTCCCTGAACTACTCTATGTCCCATCTATATAATAAGGAAACTAATAACTCCATAATTTGAAATGGGTACTGTGAGGATACTTTCTGCTCTTGCCAAACACAAGTTATGTCTCAGTGAAATGCAAACCACTGTGCTCAGTTCAGCAGTAATTCAGTAAAATGTAATGGCCTATGATATAAACAAAGTCTAACTGGATTCTTTACGGATGCCTTATGTACTTTAACTGCATCTAGCTATGAATAAAAAATGCTTTTATGAGTAATTTTGAGAAATTTTGATACTATAAGAACTGCAAATTAAATTATCTGAACAATTACTAGTTTCTACTGCATTTTTAAGCGACCCTTTTATTTTTTAAAATCACATTTCAGAGTATTGTCCTATTCAACATCTAAAGAAAGGACACAGAAAATTATTTTCCTTTTTTTTTTTTTTTTTTTTTTTTGTCCTGCAGGTAAACCAGAGCTTTCCAAGACTTTAAAGATGGAACAGTATTTGCAGCTTGTATGTCATCTCACACAGGAAGACATTTATCACCAAGTTAAACTTCTGTGCAAATGCCTTTTGACTTCCACAGCCATTATCTTTTGCTGCACAGATTGTTAAGGGTAATTATTATCAATTATATAAGCAGCAATTCAATTATGTTTCTTACAGCATTTTATATTACAGGGGAAAAACTGTAACTTCCAATATTTAAGCAGTCTTGATGAGAAGACATAAATGCACATTTTCAGTGGGTGACACGGGTTGGTATATGCTAATAGTCCACATCACTCTTCAGAAAGACACCAGCACTTCCCAGACTACTGGAATACAGGGACTGTTTTCCCTATATTTCTGTTCCTATGTTTGGTGATGCATAAATCCAATATAACCTTTTGACCAATACATGTATTTCACAACAGTACTTGAGGAACTGAGTTTCTCAGCTTTTGGCTATATTTTTCAGGAAAGCAATAATGTTATTAATATAAAGATCAGGACCAAAGGATTCAAATGCCTAATACCCACCCTGACCAACACAACAGATTCTTAGTAAACAGCTGCATTGTCTAAACCACCTACAGCACAGTCTGGAGCTGTATCCTGGTGACTGTGTCCAAGACCAGACTTGGCATGTACTCACTCACAGCATGCAAGGATGTTTGAAAACCCCATGCTTCTCATTCTCTGTGTAATACCTTCCACACTTGTTTCCTACAGCTAAGTAGCAATTTCTACCTGAGTCTCAACTAGACTCTGGAGTAGATAATATTAAGCTCTACAACCTTCTCCACTCCTAAAAATGGTAAATGAAAAAAATCAAATCTCTGAGGTCTATGAAATGACATCATTCTCCCTTCCCTCTCCTGCCTGCAGATTTGTAAGCACCCAGATTTTTATTTTCATAGCTTTCTGAAACTATTTTCTTTTTCCAAACATATTTCAACACACAGTCCCATGTGCCTACTATCCTTTCCCCTTCTGATACCTGGTTCAGCAGATGGTGCAAATGAATGGGCATGCACAGTATTTGCTTAATCCTATGCTCCTTTGAATTGCTGTTTTGAGACTAATGCAGCTACTTTATTATTGTAAATTGTCTGCATTATGTCCTTGCCTATGTTGTTTGATTTATGTTTTTCTTCCCGGGTGGGTTCATTCTGGGAGTTGATGATGAAGAATCATAAGAGTTGGGAGAGCCCTTTAGTTAACTCCAACAGAAAGGTGGAAACTCTTGCTAAGAAATTTCCTGAAGTCTGAGAGATGGTACAAGCTATAAAGCACAGCCAGAGTCAGAGATTTCCAACCATTAAAAGTACTCTGAGATTGAATGGGAAAAGTATGAGATCATTATGGCATGAGTCAATTGGTCAAGAAATTAGGATAAATTAGTCTGGAGACACCACTGACCAGCAAAGTTTGAGCAGGAATATGCTCTTTCAGAGCCCATATGTTTAAGCTTTTAACTAGTTTTGAACACTGCAAAAGAATCCTAGCCTTGGTCTTCTGAGGAGCAATACAGTATGTGCACCACAAAGTGAACATTATGGGTGTGGAGAACATGAAAAATTATGGCACTATTTTTATTTTCACTAGGTATGCCCCAGTTTCACCAGCCCTTCAGCAATCTGTGGTGAAGTGGAGAAATGAGTTGAACTCTTCTCTTGAAGCAAGAAGACTGCAAGTATTTGTCTCTACCTGTATAACCTGTGATTGAATGACCCATCAAATATTTAAAAAGCTGCTATGTGGGAAATAAATTGTTTCAGAGATGTTAGTACTAACTGACTGCCTTATCTCCCTTCTCCCCCATTCCCAGAAATCCAGGCCAGAAGAAAACATTTGGAAGCTTTAGGACACTTCCATAAGGACACTTCATTAAGGCTGTTCCTTAGGTGGCAATGCCAGCACCATGCCACCCCAATGCTCTGAGAGCCCAGCTACCTGTGTGGCTGTACAGCTAACCAGCTGGGGGAACAAATCTGGCCAAAAAATAACCAGGAGAATAGGCAACATGTGAGCAGAAATGTGTGGCTGGAACTGGTGAACAAATTCTGCTTAAGAAACTGGTGCAGACAGTCAAACCATGTGTGGGTTTCTGGAAGCAATTGGAGGAGGTTTTCTGCTTAGTGACAGACAAAGGCATTTGAAGGTCTTCTGAGCCAGACCCTTCTTGTCTTGTTTAAGGAAAGCTATCTTACTTTAGCTATAATTACTGCTGATTATTCCAGCTCCCCAGAAAGGGTCACCCTGGAGCAGGGAGTGATGGTGCTCTGGAGGTTGTGGCTCTCAGGTCCAGACTCAGAAAAGTGCCCAGGGATCACCCTTACTCCACTATGGTTGGGCTGTAGAAGTAAGATGTCAAAACAGTTAGGGACCAAATGCTTTTGGCCAGAAGACAAAGCAAAGAGATGGCAACAGAGAAAACTACACTTAGTTCTGCATTGCATTTTAAGTTCTTTCTCTCCATGTATGATTATTCTGATTTTCCCAGAAGCCAAGTATGTTGAAGAGGAGGAAGTGGTTTTTAGAACCACCTGCCTGATGGAATTGCAAAGAATGGTCATTTATCTGGTAGGCTGTTTTTGGCAATTTTACTACGTAATGTGATAAAAGCTGTCCTCTGACTCTGACAGAGTAGCAATTTACCTTCATCCAGGGTTTGGTATTGAAGCACCATATAAAGTATTAGGGATATGAAAACAAACCATGAATGTTTAGTCATTTAAGATTCAGGAGACTGTGTCAAAGTACTCCCTGAGCCTTGATCTTCTACAACCTTCTGTTCTGTCTCATTCAGAGTTCCAGACACTTCTGGGTTCATGCCATGATGGGAAGAGGCTACACCTGGCCAGAGAAGGTTAAAATTACTTTCCATGGCTTTACTTTCCATGGGGATCATTTGTAACCCTCAGGTCTCTCCCATACTTACTTGTATGGTATCAAGAAGGCATATTCAAAGAGGCTGGTCAGAACAGGAGCATGGGCATAGCTGGGGATGCTCAAGCTCCTCTCCTGATCATTGGGTTTTACTATGTCCACAACATTGCATCTACTCTGAGGAGGATCAATCACCTACACCAATAGGGCTGACACCAGGGGAGTAACAGGTTTGTGTAGCATCTGACTGAGGAAAGCCCATCCTTTGGGCAAGACCATGTCAGAAGGTAATTTTGGGGCAGGTTCTTGGACCCTTACCTCATGTAGAAAGCTCAACTTGTGTCTGGCTGCCAGGGTGGGCAGCACCCAGTAGGCTGTCAGCCCTCTTGGGTGGTGGGGACAGCAGGCAGGGCTATTGCTTCACCTTGCCAGCACAGCAGGGCTTCTGTGTGTTTGTTACAAAATGTGTCCAAAATGTGTACAAAAGAGGTCCAAACCAAACATTCTGGGAAGAATCTAAATCACAAACACCCCCTGCCATTTTTTCTGGGGGAGATTAACCCAAAAAAACGAAATATAGAGAAACCCTGTCACAGTTTCTATGTAAGACTGAGCCACCTAACAGCCTAGTAGTAAAAAGAAGCAATAGGGGTTGTTGCCTTCTTATTAAATGCAAAAGAGTCCAAGGTTACCAATACACAAAATGAAGGCTCAAAATGCCAACTCCATGTGCAGGCTTGGAAAAAAAAATGTTAAAATTATATCAAATCAACAATAACTCATTCCCATGGTGTTCCACCTGCCCTCGTTAGGCTATACAGAACAAATGTCAAAGAGATAACACTCAGGAAAAAGGTGTTCTTCTGATAAGGAAAATAGCTTTGTAGCAGTTCCTTTGGGGGGAAATAAATAGTCTTCCTTCCCTCCCCTTAAAAGCAGACCAGCTGATGTATTACTAGATTTGTGCAAAGTTTCACACAACAAAGTCCTTAGACTGCTGTTATACTTCATTTGTGTCTTGGTAAAATAACGTCATAAGGTCCCAAGATGATTATCTCACAGTGATTTCCAGATAAGAGTCACAGCTTACATGTACAAATACCTTTTTCCTAATTGCTAGCACTGCAAACCCTTGCTTGGAGCTTGAAAGTCAAGCTGTGTTCCTTCTGTCTCATACATCACCACAATAAAGCACTGCACTCCACACAGTTCTGTTGTAAAGTGCAACTCAAAAAAGGAGAAACCTCTCTGATCCTTGCAAGCCACTTGACTTTGCAGCACTAATAGAAGGAATCAGTGAGTAAATTCTTAGTTCACTAAGAAAAGCTCATAAGGACCAGAGGTATTCAAGAAAGAAGCGGGATTTTTTTTTTCTTCCCAGATTTTAGCCCCATTGTATGGACCCAGATAAACATTTCCAAGTATTATGGGTTCTCCACAGCATTTAGGATCTGTTCTTCCATCCTGGAACATGATGTGTTATCTACCAGTTGGGCACTTTGATGCTTGGCCATTCCACACTTGCTTACAGTCTAGGCAGCTGGCCTCTTCCAGAGAGGCAAGTAAAGGTATTTCTGTCTCTACTAGAAGTTTATGTGAGAGATGAGTAGAAAGAAACTGCCATTTCTCCTGCTAGCTGTAGAGCAAATTGTTATTATTGACTATGATCCCAGTACAGAGGAGAAAAACAGTAGCATTTTCCTGTGACAGAGAGAGCAGGTACACACAAGCACACACTTCTATTAATATAGAAAAAAGGAATAAAGGGTGGTAATGATATCAGGAAAAAAAAAAAAAAAAAAAAAAAAATAGGAGAACTGGTCTTTAAGATCACTCTTGGTCTCTGACTGTGGTTACACCACTAAATTATAGAATCATAAAAACATTTTGGTTGAAAAAGACCTTTGAGGTCAAGTCCAATCATTTATCTAACATTGTAAAGACCACCACTAAACCATGTCCCTAAACACCACAGCTACATGTCTATTAAACACCTCCAGGGATGGTGACTCAACCACTTCTCTAGGCAGCCTGTTCCAGCCCCTGACAATCCTTTCAGTGATGAATTTTTTCCTAATATGCAATCCAACCCTCTCCTGGTACAACTTGAGGACATTTCCTCTTGTTCTATCTCTTGTTACTTGGGGGAAGAGACCAACCCCCACCTCACTGCAGCCTCCTTTCAGGTAGATCCTGTCCACATCCCTCTAGAGTGTTTTCCTACCCTCAAAACAGATCAATACTCCCACCCAGCTTGGTGTCACCTGCAAACTCTCTGAGGGTGCCCTAGATCCCCTCATCCAGATCACTGAGGAAGCTATTAAACACATCTGGCCTCAATACTGTGTCCTGGGGAGCCCCACTTGTGACCACCCACCAACTGGGTTGAAGTCCATTCACCACAACACTTTGGGCTTGCCCATCCAGCAAGGTTTTTTTTCACCCAGCAAGGTTTTTTTTCATCCAAGCCATGAGCAGCCAGCTAAACAGTAGCCAGTAAATAAAAACAGAGAAGCCAGTAAATGAAACATCAGAAAAAAGGATCTAAAAGTACCTACACTAAAGCTTTCAACTCCCAAGAGTACATGCCATAAAAGTCCTGCTGAGGCACCTGTGTGTCACCTACCTTGGTTGAGCTGAGCCTGCCACATCCCCAACCAATATAGAATTCACAAAATAGTGTGCTTGAGGCCCCTGAAGTCATAGCAAGCCTGCTAAACTAAATGTGCCAGTGCTCTTCTCTGGAAGGGAAGCCAACTGGCAGGGGATGGCCACATTCATAATGTTAAATCTTGTGATGCACCAAGAGAGGAGACCACATACAAATTGCCTTCTAGCACTGGGCTCGCTCACCCCAACTGCTGAACTGTGTCCAGTAATTATTTGAGAATCAGCAAAGCAGGCCAGGGACAGCTCTAAAAGAGTAGAGACATTGCATTCAGGTGCCTCAGAACATTGCTAGGTGCTGCTTGATACACAAAGATGGACATAACCTCAGGGTCTGGAAGAGACAAATGAGCTTGAAGTCTGACTGACCCAGATGGTTTAAGTACACCAAGTTTAAGTTCAAGATGGTTTACGTTCACCAAGTACACCAAGTTTAAGTTCAGGTTGAGTACAGAAAATAGGAGTCACAGGCACCTTCACTCTGACTTGCTGTTCAGTGGCTCTTCAATAAAAATAAAATGAAAGCTGAGAGCAAAGACAGAAGCACAGAACTTCTCATTCTTAGTCAGCCACATTCCCTATCAGCTGAGGTAATCTGGCTCCTTTTTTTCCTTTCCTTTCTGGCCCAGGGAGCCATCATAGTTGCATCATGGCCCAGCTTGAATAGGCTGCTCACAGCACATACAGGTTTTTCAGTCCATCCGTGGGCTTTGAACTCCATCAAAGGAGGACAAAGACCAAGATGTCAACATTTCTGGGCAAGGGTTACCTGGAACACCAGATAAAGTCAGGCATCACTTATCACCTCCAATGCTGAGCTATAAAAATAAACAAAAGAATGGCTGGCTGAAACCAGCATGGCACAGGTGGCTGAGGTGTCCCAAGGGATGAACTCCAGTCAAAGAGAAGCCTCCAGCTGAAGGCTGCAGTGAAGCCTCAAAGTCTGACTGGAGCTTTATGTCCTTCTGAGGATCCTAAAGCTCCTCACCTGTGCAACGGGTGTAATGGCTTTTATAACAATATTGCAAGGGCAAAAAAAAAATGTTAAAAATTGCAAAAATATCAGAGACGATGATGAAGAGAGCACAGGTAGATTTAGATTTTTGGAGTGCAAAGAAAATATGAGAAGGAATAACAAAAGGCAGTACAGGAAATCACTTCACTGTGGTGGAACATCAGGAATGTTTTCAGTGATGTCATGGACATCTACTATAGTAAATATACATGGATGAAGTTTTTCTCCTCTTCATAATTATTTCTATTATATAATTAACTATATATAACTATTATATATTATATATATATTAATATTATATATTATTTATTATATAATATAATTATATATTATATATTAATATTATATTATATATTAATATAATTACATTTAATAAATAATATAATATATTATTTATTATATATTATATATTATATATTAATATTATATATATTAATATTATATATATTAACTATAATTATTTCTATTTTATAATAGCTGCAAGAGCCTGCAGACAATGTATTTTCTTGAACTTTTTGGGTGAAATCATCTGGTTTTCCTGATGCTACACAATCAATTCACAGTGCTTAATACTGATAACCAGCCACAGATGTACTCCTGGGGCTTTCCCATTGCTACAGTAACAGATTGCCCAAAGTGACCAACTAATATAGGGTTGGGTTTTTTTCAGCTAAAATTGGTTAAAACACAGAACTTTATATCATATAAAAATATCTATGTGATAAGCAAAAGCCAAAAAAGTCATCATAGATTAATGCTTTCTGCGTATTTTTAATTTTTGTGAACATTCCCAAGTGGGAAGTTGAATTGTTTCTCACCAAGGGCATTTTCTGCACAATCAAAACTTCTATGATATTCTATAGATTCATGCAGCCTTATTTATTAAAACACAGGGAGTTGAGTATTATTAAATGTCTGTTTCTGGCAGCCCCTGCAGATATAAATAAAGGAGCTAATGAGAAGAAAAACTGCCCCTATTGCCTCATTCCCAAGGCACACATCCTCTATAAGCTGGATTGTGATGACAAATTGTTGTTTTCACCTTTATATACCTCACCTTCCATGATTACACATATAGATGAAGAGCTTTTTGGACTGTAAGCATAACTTGCCTTAGACAAGACACTGTCTCAAGAATTTGATTCCAGCTTTACTAGCAAGAAGCTGAGCAAAGGTGAACTCTATTAATGTATGGGAAAGCTTATTTTTATGGACCTAAAAGAAATGGATGTGAGTAGAATTTCAGTAGCTTGCCTTGTAAAAGCTTTGTCAAAGCAAGCTCAAAGAGTATTAAATACATGTACTTTTCTATATGTTTTTCTCCCCCCTGTTTTAGACTGATTTTTTTGTAATTCTGTAAAATTACACAGAAATGAACAACCCTCTTACAGCTGGTATCTTCTGAATTTCTTTCTAATCTAACTGTTGTCCAGAAAGAGAAGCTAAAAGAACAAAACTTTGAACAATGGAGGGTTAAAAATATAGGATTCCTTTAGGTTTGTGTGAAAATACAAATTAAAAGCTGGCATGGTACATCCATCTTGAGAAGTTCTAAGCAGCCACAACTTCCATTTAAACAAAAGTTATCAAAGACCAGTAACTACCTCCAGAGCAGGTGTCAAAAAGGCTGCTCTCTTCTTTAATTTCACTTAAAGGAAACAGAGGGAAAAAAAGTCTAAAATACCTCTTCAAACCAATCACTGTTAAGATATAAACAAAATATAAAACAAAATATATTTTATATTTTATTTATATTCCTATTATTTCTCAGGTTTGCTACCGTTCAGGATAATGGTCTTGAGCAGAATTTGGTGCATGAAATGTAGGAGGACAGTGTAAGTAGAGAATTGAGAGCATCTTCAGAGACAACATCCTTCTCAAGCCCCCTGGGGGTTACTGTGCTTTGGTTTATATGGGTGGATTTTGTTTCTCCTGCTTTCCTTCTTTCTTCTTATATTTCTAATTCCTGCTGCAGTAGTAAGTGAAAAAGAAAAATAAAGCTCTTGAAGATCTTGTTGGTTTTTTTTTTACTTTTTATTTTTGTTCGTTTTCTTTGTTTTTGTTTGGGTTTTTTTGTTTGTTTTTATTCGGTTGGGTTTTGGGTTTGTTTTTTTGTGTGTTTGTTTTTGGTTTGTTTTTTTTGTCTAGAAGGGAAGCAGCCTTTTTCCTCCAAACTGGGTTTTTACTCCTAAGCAGTGCATGGCTGTGGGCTCAGCAGAATGGACCAACAGGCAGAACCTTGGGAGCAAGCCCTGGAGGTCAGAACATGACAAAAGTGTCCAGAAGTTGCTGTGAGATTCACTGCTTAATCTGATGGTATTTGTACCGTGTATTTCTAAAGGTAATGAAACATATCAATACCACAGGAGAAGCTTGGCACCCACTTATGTCATGCTGGAGAAAAGCTGCTGCTTTCTGAGATGTTATTCCAGCTTGTATAATTATGTAACTGAAAGCAGAATTTTCCCTTAATATTTTTCATAGCATGAGGAAGCTCTCTTTTAAGTAGCAAAGTGGCCCACACTAGAAATCTAAATATTAAAATAAGACTCTGGGAGCCAACCTATCCTTATAGTAAATTAGAAGGTGAAAAAGCTGAGAAATAGAGACCACATGGTCTTCAAGATACAATTAGCCACCAAGAAGGTGGTGCACAAAAGAAGCAAAAAGTGTCATGAATAAGATTTTGGTGATAACATTGAAAAACTCCAAGAATACACATTTTGTTCTGAATCATTTTTCCTTCTCCTTACACAGTTGGCTATCATAACGAGCAAGCTGTATTTCATGTTCTGTTCCTTATTGCAATTATTTTCATAAAATTAATTCCTTTTTGAAATTGCATTGTTCAATGGCATTTAAGAATAGACTATATGATATTCTTTCCTTTGCAGGGCTGAACATTTCCTTGCACATACTGGGAAAAAAAGTCTGGGAGGCATCTGAGGATACACAGGAATGCCACCATGATACTTGGAGAATTATAAACCACAGAAACTTGCTACTAAAAATAAGACTATAATAACTCAAATGACACCATAGCTCCAATACATCTTGCCAAAAGCTTATCAGTGGAAAGGCCCAGTGCAGTGTTTAGAAGACTGCAATTTACTTCCTTCCTTTGCACATCACTAATCAGAAGATTATTCTGGTTTGTATTTCATTAGTTTGATTGGAGTCTCTAGAAAGCAAGCTCTGCCTCCCTGTAGACTTCAGACCTATACTCTGTTGGGGTGTAGAGGGTGGTAATACTTCTGGTGGACAACAGCATGAGATAAGGTCAGCTCTGGAGTGTGCTGTATTCTCTGCCCACTCACCAACACCATTTCATTTTGACAGTGCTTCTGTTTTCCTTGGGAGGATTTGATCCAACATAGCTGGGTCCCATCCTGCTTTGTGAGATGCTCTGAATTCTAGGTTAAGGAAGAGGGTTGTGAGTTGAGGTCCAGAGTTTTTTCCTTTTTGGGGCTTTTTTGTGTGTCTGTGTGTTTGTTTGTTTGCTTGGTTTTTGTTTTGTTTTTTTGTGTTTTGTTTTGTTTGGGGTCTTCCTTTTTTTGTTTTCCATGTTCTCCATACTTTAGTAAAATCATCTTGGGCAGAAATGGTGCACAGTCCTTTAATTAAATCAGCTCTAAGTTTTGCCTGAATGATTAACAAAATGAGAAAATTCTGTCTTGCTCTGGAAGCACTACTCTTTTGTGTTTCTTCATTCTTTTCTATTCCTAAACCCTTTCTTCAAATCAGATCCCCAAGCTGATATTTGTTCCTTTGGGCTCACCTAACAACTATAATCTGTGACTAAATCAAGTTAATTTTCTTTTGCCACTAAACTGCAAAACAAAACAACAAAAAAACAAGCAATAAAAATAACAAGTTCTTCTTGTTGTTGTTCACAAAGCATGGCATTTTCATGGCTAAAATTGCCCAAGGGAATGGAGAAATTAATTTCAATAAATTGGATTTTATGGGTATAAAAGACCTCTGAATAAATGAAAAGCTATGAGATGACATTTGGATCAAAGGAGATTTACCCACTGACTTTAATGGACGTTGAACCAGGTCTTTGATTAACAAACCACTTTATTATGAAGTCACAGAGAGGCAGGAACACTGACTGGAAAAGGTGACAAAGCACAGGATTAAGGAATTGATTTGGGATAGGGAGGAATATTCAATATAACACAGTTTTCTAGCTGTGCAGAAGACAGAACCAGGAACGTCACAATACAGATGGAAACCTGTGTAATCATTTTGATAACATTTTCTGCCTCCACTCTGCTCACAAGCCTCATGTCCCCAGGAGTCCAGGTCTGGTTCATCACCTCTGCTCATCAGCACTGCCTTTAGATTCTACACACTACATTGACCTCACCTTAGGTAAAGACAAAGATGGGAGCCACTCTTTAAGAACTGGATATGCCTGTTGATATTTCCTTTAACATGAACAGAAGGTGTGCTTACAAACCACAGAATGGCTGAGGTTGGAAGGGACCTTAGAGATCAACTACTTCAACCTCTCTTCCATGGGCAGGGACACCTCTCAACTAGACCAGGTCCCCATTCTCCTTCAGCTTAAGATAATTTCCCCTTGTCCTATCGCTAGACATTCCTATGAAAAGTTCCTCTCCAGCCTTTCTGGAGGTTCCCTTCAAAAGCAAAGCATGGATTTGCACATTAATGACTGCCAAGCAGACACTGGTATTCATATATCTGTATGTACAGCAGTGAAAAAGTTTACCAAAGTTTTCTAGTAGGTTTGTACAAATGGAGAATATTTGCAATTAATTGGTAAGTTGATAAAGGATATAGCTCATAGGGGACCTACAAAAATGTGCATTCCATTTATATCCCTATAAATACATTTTTGTTCTTCATTCACAACCAGGACAATAAATCATCTTTCTATCTTCCTGTTTATTTTGTTTTCAATTCAAGTTTTGTAAATGTTGATAATTTGGTATGAGCAAGGGTCTGCTCTAAATTGTAGCACTGAAAGTCAGTAGTTACTGAAGAGAATAAATTTATAGCAGCGTGAGGCCATAATAGGTCAGAAACCACTGCTATAATATTTTAAGATCCAGAAATAAGAGTGATTTACAGCTTAGGATATGCAGGATTCCTCAGCACTTTTTTGTCTTCTCCTTTCAGTGCTGGCAAATTTGGTGATGAGATGCAATGTCAAAAGAGAGACCAGCTGATATCAACCCATACTGCTGCTCTCTTCCCTGCCCAGAGCAAGTAGCACTCAGGGAGGTATTAAGGATGGTCACCATTTGGGTGCAAAGGACTAAATTAGGTTTTTTTTTCATCAGATCAGTCTCCTGACCCAGCTCTGACAGTGCTTGCACCAGTACAAGGGCAGTGACTGGAAGACAAATTTAGCTTTGTCTCTAAACCCCACAGAAACACAGGACATTTGAAATGTTTGCTCTATTTTACTGATCAGAGTCAGTTTTGGGGGGGTTTTTGGGTTTCTGTTGTGAATATTAAATGGTGAGAATACTGCAGAAAAAGTGGGAGTATATGGAGAGCTGAAGCACCCAAAGGGGAGAGGCATTCTCCACACAGACAAGGCTCAGGGCATCACATGAGGCAGATGAGATTCTTTCAGGAACATCTCAGAAACAGGATCAAACTCAAGAGCCCAAAGTAAACCTCCAACATATGTAGACATGGAAAAGCCAAATTTTATCTTGAGCTGCATCAAAGTTCTCTCTAACAGAAACAGTGTTAGTGTTTAGCTACAGAAAGAGTGGCAAAGGAAGGGGAAGGGACAAACAAGCTAAGCAGTAAAGATAAATACATATAGAAAATTATTTAAAAAGTTGTATAAGCTATCTGCTTGTGATATCACAATAACAAGACTCAGGAAACAATATTTTTAAAGATTAAAAACACAAGGGCTATGAGATGGGGGCAGGTGGGCATAGGATTCACTTTCTAAATCAAGAGCAGACCATTGGGCTGCCATGAGCTTTCCATGTGGAATGCTTCAGATTTTGCAACAATTTCTTCCAAGACAAAAAGATTTAAATGGTCAGCTTTGCATTAAAGGCTATCTCTTGACCTCCTCTGAACACCCACCCCTCCCTGCATAACAATTTGCACCAAACACCCATGGACATTCAATATTGAACAACTAATTAAAAATTTTGCTGTTTGCATTGCTTTGAACAAGAAACTGGTTTGGGCATTTTCAGATCTTCATACAAATCATACTTCTGCAGCTCTCATTCCAAAACTTAATTAATAGTTATTATTATTTATGACTGCACTGCATACTAGTACAAGCTTTAATTTGGTCTTCGAAAAACAGAGCCTGTGGCTGTGTTCTTAAGACTTTTTTTCTTCATCCTTTTTTCTTTTCTGAAATAACTTTATTAGTTCAAATCTTGCAGCTTGTTTTTTATATCTGGTGTTATGTCTTTGTCACTCTTTTTCTCCCTTTTACCCTTCTGACTTTATTTTTACACTGCTCTAACTTAACTGCATTCTGATCTCTTACTCATGGATGCTTCAAGGACATTCACTGCTGGCTATCATCCTTCCATTATTGTTAGTCCAGACCTTAATTTTATTTCAAAGGTCATATGGTCTGTATATCCAGTGGGCACAGTAGATGGCTTGTGTTCATACAAAATATATCTTTCTCCTTAACTGATATTCAGGAGCCTGGCTGTGCTCTTTGTGTGAAGCCTGGTCCTTACCATCTCCAGCATATCAGTACCATTTGCCATTTCTGCTAAAATCCCAATTTGTTCTGTTCTCTAATCACTTACTCTATGTTACCATTCCCCATTCTTCACTGACTTCTGATATTCCAGCTATCCACAGACACTAAAATCTGTTTCCGAGTGAAGAGAAGCAGAAACGGCCACCAGTTCACTGTACCTTGTGAAGTCTGGTTTAAAATTTCTCTTTTTGTAAATGCTATTGGGTTTTCTCTTCTTATCCTACCTCTCGTGTGCCATAATTTTCCCATCTATAAAGCACTTAATAAAATGCTTAGAGATAATGGACACAAAAAAAAAAAAAAAAAAAAAAAAAAAAAGCACACCACTACTATTGCTATCCATACTAATGTTACCTCTCCAACTCATGTCCTATCTTTGGTACTTCAGATTCCATAATCTCTTTAGAATATTTCTAAATCAGTGCTTCCCTCTCTACCTGTCCTGTCTTCTGTAACTCTCCCATTCCTTCTCTCTTGTCCCACCCACACCATCTTGATCACTTCTTTAAAAAAAATTTTGCTATGGTTTGTGTCTCTTCTGCTTACAATGGAGTAACTCTTGAGATAATTATTCTGTACCCGCATTTCTATTTAAAAAGTGAAAAGCTAACATTTGACTGTATGAACTGCAGCCAAGAATGCATTTCTTCTACTATAAAGCATTAGGTGCATAAAGGAGAGGAACAGAAACCAATGTGATTATTACTAAAATAAAAGCTAAGAAATTACGTTACCAGAAAACTTTGTCAGAATCCTCTGAATATAGTTGGCAAAGATAGATTATGGATAGCCAGTTATAGTCATCTGCTTCCTTCTTTATGAATCTTCTGATTTTGACTGCATTTTCCTGGGGAGAGTTGCCTCAAGCTGAATTTGTTTAGATTGCAAAATTCCACCACTTACAGGAATAAAGCCTGAAAAATGTTGTGGTTCCTTTCTACCTCCAGTTATGAGAATTCTCTAAATTTTTGACAGCTTTCATAGGAAAAGCTCCAGGAGGATTAAATGATCCAAAATACCTCATCTGAGTGCTTGTGAAATCTTAACAGAACTTATTTAAATCCCCTGGGATGCAGCTCTATGATCACACACTGTTTCCCTAGCACACCCCAACTCCATTCAGCTCACAGCACCAAGTAAGTGGAGCTGCCCTGTGTAGGACTTCATTCTTATCTACTGAAGATGTGGAAATGTGGCAGAAGCATGAAACAGGGAACTGCAGAACAAGAAAGGATGAGCTTCGAGTAACTCAATGCTGCTACAATAAACTGCTCCTGCCCTCAGGGTCTACTGTGGTCTTTGAAAGCAGGGACCGAAAAAGGTGGAAAAAGCATCTTCCCAGAAAGAGTGTTTTCTCCATTTTCAACTATACAGCCAGCCTGAAACAACAGCTTGCATCCAACAGCAATGGGATTATTGTTAGCACATGCTAGGAGCAGAAAACCCAAATCTCTCTGCAAAATCAGAATGGCCACCTCTTCCCTTTGAGGGCCCCAGTGCCACATGTGTCCCCTGGCACACAGCTTCCTCAGCTGGGAGCTGCCATGCAACCACAAGGATGATGCTGCAGAAAAGTCTGGGAGGAAATCAGCAGCACCAACTGCAGAGCCTGCTGCTGAGGGAGGTGTCATCCCCTGCACTGCATGTGTGTTGGGCAACAACTCATAATGCCCAGGTGGCCAAGAAGGCCAATGGCATTCTGGCCTGGATCAGGAACAGCGTGGCCAGCAGGTCCAGGGAAGGGATTCTGCCCCTGTACTCAGCCCTGGTGAGGCCACAGCTCGAGTCCTGTGTCCAGTTCTGGGCCCCTCAGTTCAGGCAGGAGATTGAGGTCCTGGAGCAGGTCCAAAGGAGGGCAACCAGGCTGGGGAAGGGATCCAGCACAAGTCCTGTGAGGAGAGGCTGAGGGAGCTGGGGGTGTTCAGCCTGGAGAAGAGGAGGCTCAGGGGAGACCTCATCGCTCTCTACAACTCCCTGAAAGGAGGCTGGAGCCAGGGGGGGGGTTGGGCTCTTTTCCCAGGCAAGACAAGAGGGAATGGTCTTAAGTTGTGCCAGGGGAGGTTTAGGTTGGATATTAGAAAGAATTTCTTCACGTAGAGGGTGATCAGACATTGGAATGGGCTGCCCAGGGAAGCAGTGGATTCTCCATCCCTGGAGATATTTAAAAAGAGCCTGGATGTGGCACTCAGTGCCATGGGCTGGGAACCACAGGGGGAGTGGATCAGGGGTTGGACTTGATGAGCTCTGAGGTCCCTTCCAACCCAGCCCATTCTATGATTCTATGATGTAGTTAGAAGGTGATGACATAATGTAACACACATTATAACCTTATTTCCCCTCACAAAGGGAAACAAATTCATGTTGCATGGGTGAGTGGAAACACAGCATTTCTTTTCCCCAAGAAGCTGACTTGGCATCCTTAACACACTTGCATGCAATCTTTCTCCTTCTTTAAGGAAGACACAGAAGCAGCTCTAATAAATTGACCACATACCTGCCACAGACTTTAAATACTAGGAGCAAACTGGATCCCAAATGATTTGATTTCATGTCCTTTCCATGCATGAAACTGTATTTAGAAAAGCAAATTTCCCTGCACGCTGAAGGAAGTTGTGGCACACATGTCTGCTTTGCATGTTCAAAAGAAAATTTTGCATACTCAATGGATAGCCAGAAATGACTTTTCATTGCAGTATTGCCTTTAGAAAATTGTGTCCCATTAAATAATTCATGTTATTCTCCTAGCAGAAGAAACCCCAAAGTGTCTAGTGAGGAATTAAATTAGGAAAAGTGGGGATTCAGAAAATATTGTCCTCTGTGATGCAACAGTAACACTTCACTATTGTTGTACACAGAAAACAAACAAATTGCATCATTTGGAGCTCAGATATGCCTTGGTTAATCTAGCTGTAAGGATGTAAGGGGAAATACCAGATACCAATGCCCAGATACTTCTCCAGACACAGAGCAGGAGGGCTCTGCCATGCTCTCACTTTGCGAAGGGGAGATGTAGATTTGACTCCATCAGCACCAACAAACTGGCCACCAGAGCAGACCACAGAATGGGCAAGAGAGCAAAAAAAAAATTTTGAAAACCAGCTGGGCAAGACACAACTATATTTGAAGGCTCAGGACAGGTAGTCCTGCCTAATTGATAGTAGGGGCTGACTTTTTTTTTTAGTGTCCGAAATTTTAAGAGAATAAATTGCTTCATAGAAGCTGGGGAGAAACATTTGAGCTCCAAACTGTGAATAGCTCCTGGTTTTAGAGTGCATTCAAAACCATTACACATTGGAGGTCTAAATATAGCTGATCAGCTAGAAAATTACCCAGGAAAAAAAAAAAAAAAAAGGAAATAATGTGCGGGAACTCAATTATTGCATCTCAGTAGAAACTGTTCTTCTGTTATCTCCATCTCCAAACTCTGTACAAGCTTCCTGTTGGTGCCTGGACTCATATCAACTGAGACTAGTATACAGGTCCTGGCCTTATTATCTGAGAGTTTGTAATATCTACTACTTGATGACTTGAGGAGAAATTACATTTTTAAAAAGCTTGATATTAATTTACAACCTACAAGGTTTTGCTCATTATTTCTGGAACAGCCTGCTCAACTTCTAGTCAGCAGCTACAGCAAAGGATGCTGACCCCATTGATGAAGTAATCAATTATGCTGAAACAAAACAAACTAGTAACTCCAAGGAAAGGAAGCCTCTGGTTTTCCTCCAGACCAAGAGAAAACAGAAAGAAAAAGCCTTTGGCAAATGAAAGAGGACAAAACATTTAATTTCCATTTTCCAAGAAGATATATTTTAAATTTGTATTAAATGTGATTTTTAAAAATCGATGTTCTTCATTGCTGGGCAGGTTTAATTGGAGTGACTGAAGACCAAGCAGGGCACACATCCAAAGCTGTGGCTCTACAGGCTTGTGGCACTCTGGAATGAAGGTTTACATGCCACCATCTGTAACTATACCAACTCGCAAGGATTTAGCACTCTCTGATGTCTAGAGTGTAAAAAATCCAACCTATATCTTTATATCACAACCATCTGAAATCCAGACTTAAATTCTGCCCTTAAAGAGACTGCAGCCCAGCTTGCTGCTGTGTGCATGTTAGAGAATAAAAATTATTAATTCTTCCCATCAGTAAAATTTTTGCTTATGAGTATCACAAACCTTTGCTGCGTGCAGCAGAAAATTTTTTTCTTTAAAAAAATATGCAAACCCTTATTACAAACCCTTATTCGAAACCATGTAACAGTGCTAATTACTAAACACTATAAAGACTAAATAAAATATCCTAAAATGCTGACTTAAAAAAAGAAAAAAAAAAAAGAACAACTAAAACTAGCTACAAAACCAAACACCTTCAGCCTAAGTGCATTTACTATATTTTTTTAGTGCATGATTTTACAAGCCTGAGTCCAGAAAAGATATTCAGATTAAAAATAACAGAAGAAAGTAATTGGGAAACCAGTAAATCAAAATGGATTAAAATCAAAATAAATCAAAATATCATACATTATGAGCTCCCAGGATGAGCTGAACGTCTGAAAAAAAGAGCAGAATGATCAATTCCTCACCACAAGAAGGAGAGAAGCAAAGATTGGGTTGGGAGGAAAAAAAAGATTTCCTTTTGCAATCACCACAGCGGGAGCCAGCAGCAGCTTTGCACCCCAAGACCTAATGTTTTCTTTTGAGCTAACAAAACTAGTCTGGAAGAAGGAAAGAAGTAAGACTTCATGTTTTCATCCCCTTCCACTTCACTGCTTATTTCCCTAGTGCTTTTTTTATTTTTTTATGCTGATGGGGGAGCAGCATGGGTGCTGGATACCAGCTGCAGCCTAATGGGGACCCTGCCTTTCTCATTTGCATTGTCACATTCAGCAATTAGAGAACATGCCACAAAGGACCCAGAAGGGCTTGGAATAGACATGGCCCTGAAAATTCAGCATGGCTCTCCAAGCCTGGTGGAGGCTGGGGACAGAGTAGTGCAACTGGTGGGGCAGCCCAAGCTCTTCCCAGCGTGTCTGGTTGTCCTAAGAGGATTAAGACCTCAAAAGAAGGGCAATCCAGAAAAAATCCAGAAAGCATGGAAATACCCAAGCTAAGGCAGCTGCTTGCCACCCAGTTTGCCACGAGGGTGCAAAACTTGAGGTTACTGAGGAGGAAACCCCAAGTGGGGATTTCTGGAGAACATGCTCTAGGATGTCCCACCATGAGATGCTGACAGTGTGGCTATAGGGATGGTGTAAAAGCACACCAGTCACTCACTGTACCACACCAGAGACCCAACTGACTCTGAGATAACAATACATGCAACATTTGCATCTTATTCTTATATGTACACATGGAAAAATATGTAATGCAATGTATTATTCCTCTGAGGATCAGTTACACCGAACTTCTTCACTTGTGCTACAGCAGACTTGCCCTGCACAACTCAGGCCAAAATTTGAACAGTAAACAGTAACTTTTATGCCACCACCACATAAGCAACCATCAGCACTGGCTTATCTTATTGGGAGAATAAGGACAGCTATAGGCTGCCTGTAAACTGAAGGAAAACAGTGAGAGAAATCTCACCACACATCTCAGTCCTGCCTTGGAGTTCAAAATTTGCTTGTGGGCAGGACTCCATCCATAGGGAAGGTGTTATAAGATTCATAGACCTGAGTGAAATGCAGCTAAAATATAGACTTTCAAGTGCAGCTCTATATTAGGCTGAAAATAACTGCATTTTCTAGTGTTCTTGTTATCTTAAAAAAGCATCTTGATTAATTACTCACACGATTATAAGGAATAAAATCAGATATTCTTGGCCAACCTAGCTTGCTGTATTGTTGAGTAATTAGCCTCATTTTATCTACTAATGGCATGTCTAGAAATAAGAAAAATCTGATTTTTAACCTTGAAATATGAACTCTAGAAGTCTGTATTTCAGTATATGCATTGTCAGCCCCCCACCGGGGAATACTTTCAAAACTGAAAAATCAACTTTGAATGCACTTTAAGGGTCAAAAAGCAATAGAAACAAATGCATTATTTAATCATAAAAATTCGATTACTCAATTCGGTTCAAGTTTGAGGAGGGATCTCAGGCTCCTAGAGGCAACTGAAGTGAGGGCTGCAAACAGGGCCGGAGCTGAGCTTTCCCTCAGCCCTTCCTCTGCCTGGGAGAGATGGGGAGGTTGAAGAGCTGGAGAAGACAGGCAGCTTTTAGTAAGAGTAAGACAGGCAACTTTTAGTAAGAGCAAGCTGCCATTTTTTCAGAAACTGTGAAGGAGAGAGTAAAAATGGTGGGGAACTCCTTGCTTACAAAAAAAAATGAAGCCATTATTCAAAACTGGGAAGAAAGACCTTTAAGAACAAGGGCTACTAACACATTGCTGCAACTCCATGGTGAAATTCTCACCCTTTTAATGGCACATTGTTAGCAGCTACATATTTATTACAACCTTTGTTTTTCTCCTTCATCCTCATTATGAGTAAGGTCCATTTCTTACCTGACCACCACAGGCTCTGCTAGCATTACAGTGACTCAAAGCTCACAGTAACTTTTAAGAAATGCTCACAATACTCATCAGCTATGGTATCTTACCCTGAGGTAGTTGAGGGTGAAGTTTGTCAGACCCATTCGAGTGATGTTTTTGGACAGCTGCTCCAGCACCTGAGGGTCTTGTGCCTAAACAACAGAGGAAAAAAAAAAAAATCACTTTGCTTTCTGTCTATTTGTTTTTGCTGTGTGCTTGGTGGAGTGAAGGGAGGGTTCTTTGAAAAAAGGGGCCGCTCCTACAGCAAAATTACATGTTGATAAATTTATGCAATAAGCTACAGAGTTATGCTTGCATAGGAAAATGTAAAACCTTATGAAACTGGGGCAGAATACAGACTGTTCCAATAGCTTCCTTCTCTCTCTGCCCATTCAAAAGATAGATCTAGGAAGTCTGCAAGCAAGCAGGGCTCCACCAAAGAGATTCCTGAGAGACCACATTGCACTTTGAGCCTTCCATTTGTTGGCTGTGAGTCCCAGGAGAGTAAGCAGATAAAGGCAGGGAGAAAAAGAAGGGATGGTTTTTTTATAGTAGGGAACTGAAGCAGAGAGAACTCATCGAGGTACCTTCAGAAGAGCTGATCACATCAGTGATGTTAAGCACAGGCTGCAAGGGCCCTTCTGCTCTAAGTTATTGTCCCAGAACTGAATGGGAAAAATGCAAATACAGTCCCTCTCTGACCTTAGCCAAGAGCTTTACCTGTGAGACCAGCCTGCTCCTTAAAATGGGATCAATCTCATTTCTAAAATTAATACCTGCTGGTTGCTGGCTCACCTGCTTCTACTTTATTGGAACTGCAGCTGCCCCCTAAATGCATAACCTTCCTCATGGCCATCCTCCTTGTCCCCTAATGGAATAGTGTTGAAGAGTTCAGAAGATCAGCCCTCTAAAATAAAAGATAACCTGGGACAGAAATGGCAGGGCAGATTTTCAAAGGTATTTTCTTCAGGCCTCTAAAAGCATTTTCAAAAAAGTCCAGGCCTCTTCAGGTTTTTAACATTCCTCACTAAGAAAATATCTGTGGGGATCTAAATAACCCAATGTCAAAATACATATCTGGGGCTGTGTTCTTACCCTCTATAAAACTGTAGTCCTCCAATTAATTTTGTGGATGGAGCACTACCAGTCAGAATGCTTCTAAAGTGCAGAACTAAAACTGGTGATAAGACTGCCCCTTGTTTGTCTGCAGTCATTTACCTTATAATATTTTGACTTCAGCAGGTAGAATACCTAATATTTTGATGTTCTATTGTGTGTGTTTTCATTCAATTACAAAAGAAAAATATTGAAGTGTGAAAAAAACCCCAAGATCTAGATTAAAATTCTAAAGTTTTCTAGGTAATTATCTATTTTCTGTTTTATGCAGGGAAAGCACTGTTTTTCTTCATTTAAAGACTAAACAATTTGTCCCAACAATGATGAAAATTCACTGGCTTTAGTGTCACTCATATCAATAAGAACAGATTTTGGACCCAAATCATACAGATCATCAAGGAGGATTAAAAGGAAAAGTATTTGCTAAAACAAAACAAAAACATAGCAACAGTAGCAACAATAGAGCACTGAGAAACAAGGGAGTGATGAAAAAACTTGTCAATGAGGGTAGTTAAAGGCAACACAAAATATTTATAGTTAATTGCCTTGGGTGTGAAATTTGCTGGAGTTCTTCATAAACCTAATCTCATCTCTTTGCATTAGGTTAAGTGAAAAAAGGATTACTTACATGCATGGCTAGAATGCTGCGTGGGACTAATTCTCTGTACTGTCTAATAGTAAAGTGCCATGTTTTTATTCTCATAAGATCATCAAAAGTAAACTCCAAGATAAGACGTCCTTCTGTGCACACCTAGAATACATAAAATGCATGAAATAAATTCCCAGGAATTTTGTTTTCAGTGGCATTTTATCATTGATTAAACAACATTCAAAACTATCAGAGCAGTATTCTAGTGTTCATCTTTCCAGATTAATTGTTTGCCTTTCTCTTGGGGAGAAAAAGGAATGAATGTGGGAAAATTACTTCATAGGCCTTACCACAGATGCAGTAGCTTATAATACTATAGATTTTATAACATTTTAAAAACAGGGGAGTACTGTGTGCACTAAGTCTAATTTATTGCACCAATTCTCTTTCCCTTGCTACTGCTAATTAATGACTGAACATCAAAGTGGAGGTGGCTGTGGTCCAACTGTGCACACTTTGTGTCAAGTTGCTGAACCAGGCATTCCCAACCTGTTTTAAGTTGCCCTTTACAATAGTGTGGCACAGAAACCTTCCTTTCATGTCTAGGTGGAGTACAGAGTGCCCTGAATGCCTGTAGCCAAACCTGATTTATTTTTTTTTTCTATTTTTTTACTTCTTGTATTTTCCAAATGTTCTTGTTTTTTCCAGGCATTCTATCTCACTTAATTTTTCTTTCTTTTCTACTTTTATTCAGCTTCCCTTCCAAGGAAAGCCAGCAGGGTGTCTGCCATGGGACTGCAGGACCTGCATTGCTAAGGCAGGATGGAAAGCCAGGGAAGCAGAGGAGGGGACAATGGAGCTGCTTCCACTCAAAGTGGTTTAAATGGCTTTGTAAGGATGCTTTTCTAAGAAACGAGAGAAAATATGGGAGGAATAAATACACCAAGTGGCTACTACCTGGAAATGAAAATAAATTACTGAGGACTTTTAAACAACGCTCCAGTGCTTTATTTTAAAAAAAAGATGCTGTTGATATGGTGGTGTTAAAGGGTGTGAAATATATGCCCTGTATTCTATCCTGACTGGAGTATTCAAATGATGCATGATCTAAAAATTAACTCAATGTTGTTGATTTTTTTTTTCTTTAAACTGGATTCTTGAACATACAACTCCTATTCAAAGTAAACCTGCAAGTGCGGGGTACAGAGATATCGGGGAAACAGTTGTCAGAAGAAAAGGTTCCTTCAAGTTTAATTTCAATACAAGTAATTTTTGATTAAACAGCCAGCCAGCCCAGATTTGGCAGAATCTGTTGAGCCTTTTTACAAGCCCCAACTCAGACTTGGGCAATGTGTAGCTTTTCTGCTTAGCTGTTCACTTGACATCACCTTGGTTTTCCTCCTGTTTTTTTCAGCCAAACCATGGACGTAATTTTTAACAGGTGTCCTCTATAAACAAATACTGTAAACCTGTGAAGGAGAATCTTGCAACAGGTTCTCATCTGCCCTTTCAACATATCTTAGTGGTGCCTTCGAATTTTTAACGTGCCTAATTTTGTCATTTGACCCTGGTTTTGATTTTCTTCTGAGTTGAGCTATGGTAAGAAATCACCCAGGGTTACACGTGCACACACATAAAGATTAATAAGAGAAGAAAAACATTTTATATTAATGTTACTGTGTTGAAGCCAAAGATCCTGGTTACTGACCAGTTAAAATAAAAATATTTCAGGTTTAAAATAATTTTTTTAACAATAATAATACCTGTGGCTTCTCAAATGTTCCTTCTGTTAAGCTCAAAACCCCACAGCTCTTACAGATTTATGCACTGGCATTAACAAATTTTAATAGAAAAACTGAAACACATACCTCATATCACAGTGGTAAAAATTTATATATCTTATAAAGGAATTTAATTTCCTTAGGTAGAGCAGAATTTTACGCATTGCTTTTAATCAATAAAATTGGCTCAGTCCCTATTTTAAATGGGCCCCTTTTTTTTTTTTTAAAAAAAAAAAAAAAAAAAAAGCTACCTTTTACATAGAATCCAAAAAATCAAAAGGGTCTCCAATTAAGAAAACATTTTCTGTTGTGCTGAATTCATGTTACCGTACTGTGAGCTCTGACATTTTGTTTCTGTGGTAACCAAAATCAGCTGATTAGTTGGCATGGCAACAGAAAAGATGTAATCCCAGCAGACACACTCTAATCAATGCCCCCAGCACAGATGGTCTCCGGAGGATCAACAAGAAAGAGGCTGGCAGGCATTCAGTATATCACGTGGTTGCTCTAGACTAGGCCAGGAAAAAACTAAAAAAGAACATTTCTCAAACTAACCAATAGCTTTTTAACCCCTTCACTGCACTCTTTAATTGTAGAGATTTCAAGAGCTCGCACCCATGAAAGCCAACTTTGGTTCTGTGCCTTATTGCTGGAGTTTTGCTCCTCTAACACCAGCCAAACCTCTTCCCCTTTTATTAATTTGTCAAACTTGAGTCGTTGCCTGAAAGGAAACCTCAAG
Organism: Phaethornis superciliosus; assembly: GCA_023637945.1. Lineage (NCBI taxonomy): Eukaryota > Metazoa > Chordata > Aves > Apodiformes > Trochilidae > Phaethornis > Phaethornis superciliosus. Next base: position 6,540,197 of record JAJQWJ010000005.1, read on the forward strand.
CTTATCCAAATCTGAGAAATGCTGGAGGTTTTTAACACAGATTACAATCACTGAGTGTCAAGGGCTTCACCTATAAAGTCCAGTGGGTGGCCCCATGCTTGGGTGCAGGAAGAGAACAATTCCAACGTGGGGTGCTTGCTGCTCTACAGGTGAAGGAAAAGTTCTTCTCTGCCAGTCTGTCAGGGAATATAATGATTGCTAACTACAGAACAACAGTTTGCCTACAGGTAACATTGGAGTGTCAGTAAAAACAGTGAAAACAGAGACTTAGGAGGACTCCAAAAGCTTTCCTTTACCTGAGGAAAAAAATGAAGCATCTGCCAGGTAAATAAACATGGTAGTCAGGGCTTCAGCCTTTTCTCTTACCACATTTAATTTGTGTCATTGAAGCCCATTAAATTCCTTGTATATATTTATACCTTGCTAAAACAATTGAAGTGTGTGTCTCACTTCATAGGGAATTCTTGCCCTCTAAAGACAAGATGGACTATTCACATTCTTACTGTTAGGCACTTTCTAGCCATATTTGTTTGACAAAAAAAAAAAAAAAAAAAAAGCCTGAAATGCCATTTTATATATTAGTCCAATACTGTCTCATGCAGTGAGTTGCTCTAACTAGCAAAATGTCAAAATGAATAAAATGCAGCTGTGGATTCCTTATTCAATATGTGAACAGAATTATTCCAGCCCATTCTATTAGAAGCTAGTGAATTTGTAGTTTACAAATTGTTTGTGAAACTGAAATGGCTATTAACAAATATAGCTACAGTTTTACAGTTATATTAACAAATGTAGTTACAGTTTGGTTCTTTGCATTAAAAAAAGAAACATCCTTCATGATAGTTTCACAGGGTCAAATTCAGACACTATCTAAGGAGCAGTCCACTGGAATGCTCCTTGTTATGGGAGGTCTGTTTTGTTCCACCACTGATGCTGTGACTTGGAGTTTACCTTTGGATACAAGATGTGTGCTCGCAGTATCTCTGCTAGAAATAATTTGCTGATACTAAAACAGTCACGTTTTAAGCACACAGCCATTTAAAACCCCCTTGCTTTTTCTCCTGCAATCCAAATCAAGTCCCCCACCTGAACTTTTCTACATGGATTCAGAGGTTTCTTTTAGAATCTGCAAGGGAACAGTCAGGGCTGAAGCTGGTCATGCCCTGGCAGGTTCCCTGGACCCAAGGGGATGGTGCTATGGGAGGTGACATTTGTCCCCTTAGCCTGGTGCCTACTGCTGCTCTGCCTTTGACTTGCTCTAATGAGTACCCACTCTGTAATGTGCTGCCATGATAAGTCCAATAAATTAACTGAATTGAGAAAAGTGGGCAGGATCTGCTGATTCTTTTGTTTGTTGTCACATTAACACAAAGGGCTGTGACAGAGAAATCATTTCATGGAGCTATGAGAAGAAGTGGCTACTGTCTTCTGTACATGGCCAGCATTCACAGCTCCCTTTGAGCAGAGAGGTGGCAAAGAGGTGGAATAGATGGTCTCTTTGCAGCTCTTTTCTTCACTCTGTGTCTATTGAAGTCCCAGGAATGGGAGAGCTGGAATGATAACACCATCTCAGCCCACCTCTCCACACCCTCTCCTCTCTTCTTTCTACCCACTCCAAGAGCCAGGGAGACAGCAGGGAAGATGCTATGAAGGGATAGGATTCACATTTAAACCACTGTAAGCCATGCTGGCCCTGGTCGTGATGCTGTCTATAGCCTGTGCATTTTCTGAGTCTAAAACCTCTGCAGTCCTGTAGGCCAAGAGAACCATCAAAAATCTCTTTCTGTTGATCCTTTTGTGATTTACTTCATTCAGGGGTTAAAACTCACACAGATGAATGGGTATAAGAATAGGCACAAGAAAGAAAATCCTAATTTTTTTGTTAATTTACGTAAGGGTAGATATCTATTTTGAAAATGAGTTTACTGAGCTGTTTTACTATAGGAGAATTTTTGTTTTCATTTTCCACCTTTTTGGTATTATTTTTTATAAATATAAAATGCTTACTTTAGTTACAGGACCAGAAGTGGCCAATGCATGGAGATAATTCACTATCAATTACAAATATTGAATATTCACTAACTGCCTGATCCAGAGCATGTTTAAATCAATTGACTCCTTCCATTGACTTCACTGCCCTTTGGACTGGCATCCTACTGTATTAAATCACTAATTTCCTAGTGATTTATAGTTCTCATACTGGGTAAGTATCAAAGGTAAAACATAGAATCTCAAACGGTTGGTTTCAACAATGTGAAATCTCATTGTTGCTTTAAAATCAAGGCCAGAGAAGAGGAGATGGGAATGCTGAATTTAATTCATGTACAATTGATGGTTCTGGCATTATGTGCTTCTCCTGCAATCTTTCTGGGAGAATTGCAGGGAATGCCCACAGAATTTTCCAGTCACGTAATGAATATAGAAAATAGTAATTAAATGGCTTCAAGGGGTTTCAGTATTAGAAATAATCTCAGACTACCAGAAAAATGCAACAGCCAATATTTTTCACCCTTATACACACTGAAAAATAAAAAATATTAAAAAAAAACTAAACCAAAAAAGAAAAACCACCAATAAAAAAAAAAAAAAAAACAACAACATGCTTTATTGAGTCTTCCCTGTTACCTTGGTAAACATGGGTTTTCCATGCTGAGTGACCATGGTGCATTGATCACAGTCCACTGTGATGGATGAGTTGTGGTATGACTCTTTTGAGTGCTTGAGAATGTAATACAGGTCTGTTACACCTCCTTCAAAGACAGTGCTAAAATAACGAGGAATGAGGGTCCTTCCAATTGCTGTGAGGAAAATACAAAGCAGAATTCAGCAAATGCTCCAGGTTATAAAATCTCAAACCATTTGCTAACAGAACATGAGTAACTTTAAGTGCAATGAAACCAAACTTTCATTTAAGGAACATAATGCGTGTTCTCTTGTCTGCTGTAGCAATGAAGTAGCATCTGCTCCCATCAAGTTCCATAAAAATGGTTTATCCATTCAGAGGGAGTGGGCTCATCTTATTTAACCTTTACATTGATGGTGACTTTGAGTCACTCTTGAAACTACCTGCAAGGCTTTTTGTCCCAAAGTTATTATTACACAGCCAGCCACATGGTGTCAATTGTGACTGAGAGTTGGATATCACTCCTAAATGCATAAATACAAGTTGTGAGCATTTACAGAAATATACACCCAAAAAGGCAAAGCACTTTTTATATAGGGTGTTGTGTACACATATACATTTGACTGTGTGTGGGCACATGTATATTTATATTTATATGCCCAGCCATACATACACACACACATGCAGACACACTTGCTTGGCTAGGAGGACTACTGCTGGGAAATCAGAGTCCTGGGGATTGAGGAATTACCTGAGGTTGCAGTATGATATATTTTACACAATATATGACTACCTATAGGTCTAAGACCTCTCTTCAGAACAGTAGTATTTATGTTATAGGCTGGAAAGTCTAAGCAGATGCCTGAACTAGACACAAGGTACCCAATTCTGCAATAATTACTCGAGCAAAACTCTGCAGTCACACCACACACTTCACCGGCAGTTTCAGGTAACTACTACAAGCTCTAATTCCCAACAATAGTAATAGTGAATTCCTGCATGTACTTCGGATGCACAAACCAGCAGAAGCAGTGAAATCAAAATCAATTAAATTGTACACAACTTAGGTTTTCCATCTCCTTTTTTTACAGATAAATTTGGATAAAACCATAGGCCTGGTATGACAGGTACCTCCATCCCAAATGCCTCATTGCTTCACATGCATTAATCAACCCACAGTAATTCTGAGTAGTGGCTATGTAAAAATTGCCTCCATTTTACAGATGGAAAAACCAAGTGATCCCATGTGTGTTTGAGAAGAGTGAGATAGAAAAGTCTCCATCAATGGGCAAGACTGGAGTTTACCAGTGCCTAATTCTTATTTGTCTATTAGGACACTGTGGTGACTCATGCCTCCCTCCTTTCCTGTGTACTTTTGAAAGCAGTTTCTAAAAAAATCCTCTCCATAGGAATTTTGGCAGTATGTGAACAAAGGTTTCTGACCCTAAAAATGTATTTGCAAGTGGGTGTTGTAAATTCAAAGTATGGCTTTTTCACAGTAGCTCTGTGAAAACTGCTTCTACTCTCTGCATCACAGTGTGGAATACTGCCTGTGAAGTCATAGCACACATTATATAATGAAAATACACAAATACAGAAAATTAGGACTTGTTAAAGTGTTTCCTGTGTTATTAGGTATTAATGGAGTTTGATGTACAAAAATATACCACAGCCTCTGAGATACCATTGAATACACTGAACAACAGCTATTCTATGACTTTAGCTCCTAAAAAATTCCCACCCACTCACCATGCATACATTAATTTCCAATTTAATTTATAAAAATGAAGTCCAGCAAAGGATTTGACTGAGGCTTTAACTGAAATTTTTCCATGTTGGTACGGTATACAGTAAAATGTGAAATTTACCCATCAAGTTAATTTCTTGCTCCCCTAAGGCTAATTAGTGCAAATTAAATTTCCTGCTAATCATCCTAAGCAGTGAATGTGTGATATGAAAATCCAGCATTCCTACTGATTGTGATAAACCTCAATTCATGTGACTTATACACTGCATAAATATCTCAAAACTATTTTAACCACAGTTTATAGACTGTTCCCAAAGTAGCACGATCATACAGTGTTGCTTTTTGCCTTGTATTCCCAGCTATAGCACATTACAGAGGGCTAGAAATACATTTAATACCTAATTCTTATTACTTTCCCTAGTAATCACTATCTATCTTTGCTACAGGAATATGCTGCTGTGTACAACAAAGTAGGGGACCAAAGGGATGAAGAGAAATAGAGGTGCAAGTAAGGATATGCCCCGTGGAATCTGATTTTCAATGACAGATGGACTGCAGACCCTGTAGGTCTCTTACTTTGGAAATAGCTAATGTAAATGTCCAGCATAAATGATTATAGCCAGTATTCACCTCCAGAAAGAAACATTAATGGAAACCCATATTAAGCAGACCTCTCCTTGGCTCACCATGTTGTCTTACCAGGGAAGACTGAAGCAGTTTCAAGGTTTAGGTTCCCTTCCCAAAGCACACAGATGAAACTCCCTACAGTGGTAGCAAAGTTTATTTGTGCAGGAGATGGTATTTCCAGGAACAACAAAAGGCTGTGGAACAGACCTTGTGAAGTCTAGGGACTCTCACAGACTTATCAAACAATATTAATAAGAGAAGTTACATCACCTGAATATACATCCAAGAATACACTGGAGTAGGCATGACTACAGATGAGTGAGCCCAATATTCAGGCTTAGGAAAGGAGATGTAGGTTCATACCTGCTTCTATAAAAATACGACCAGGCTCTTACCATCACATTTGCCAGAAAAGACCTTTTTGCAGTGTGAAAAGTGACACCCTGCCTTGTAAGATACTGGATATACCAGGAGAAGGAAAACTCACCTGCCCCTCCGCATTCAGGCATTAATTCCACATCACTGGAATGCTGCTTTAAATTATCATTTTCTTCTGGGCAGCATCCTTCTTCCCTAGTGGAGTATCTGAGGCTGTGCTATTCCCATGAGGAGCAGGCACTGCCCCTTAACGTTCTCCTCATTTCTGCAAGCAAATCCCCAGACAGCAAAGCCAACTGACAGATCAGCTGTATTTAACAACAGGTAATAGTTATTTATATGAAAATGTCTATAAGGAAGGCATATCTGAAGTGACTCTTTTGCAGAGAGTATAATGCTGTCATCTGCTGGAATGATGTGCCTGCAGCCTGGTCAGTGGGGTAACACCTTGGCTGCACAGAATTTTGTATAATTTTCTGGTGGGTCAGAAATAAATGGAATTTTAGAAGTGAAGTAAAACAGGGAGATCTCTGACACACCCCTGAATGTGAGAAGTCCAGATATCAATTGATCCAATCTATGAGCATAGGCAAGAAGCTTTATAGGTTAGTAACAGTTATATTATATATGGTTTCTTAAGGATCATTCCTGGGGTATTTGAAGAAGAAAGTAACTACTTGACACATAAAATGGCCCCAGGCGTGACTCTCAGGAAGGGAGAGGTCACACTCCTTTTTGGAGTGGGCATGTGACAATAATAAACAGGCCCCATCACCCTGATCCTAGCAATCATTATATTAACTCTGTCCTTTCATTTATGTCCCCTTTTAAATATGGTTGCTTGAGTGTAAAACACTTTATTCCTTCAGGAATGTGTTTAAGTCTAAAATTATTTTTTCCGTCCCAAATTGGCCCAAAAGGACCAACGATTTCTAGGTGGGAATGGCCAGACTAACTATGGGTAGAAAAACAGTTAAAAAAATAGTTTGGAATATAATTGTGGTGCCACCAGACACCGTGTGGTGGTGATGTTGGTACTGCTGGTTTTTTGTTTTGTTTTGTTTTGTTTTTATTTTTCCCCAGGAAGATTTGAAAGTAAACATGTTTTTCTAGTTCACAGGAAACTTTGTGGGCTAGGAATAGAAGAACACTTCCTCCCTTTGTGTCCCAAAGATAGGCTGTCAAAATCTCAATGCCCTCTCAACAGAATGAAGGTTCACAGTCTCTCTGCAGAAGCAGGGTTGGAGAGCAAATCCCTCCTTCCTCACCAAACTCCTCATCTGCTGCCTCTACAGTAGAATCTCTCAGGCACGTATACATATACACCATGTAAGATAACTGCCAAGTTGGTATAGAAGTGAAACAATGGAAGTGTTAATCAGTGAAATAAAAATATTGGTTTTACTGCTTCCATGCTGGTTTTTGCAGCTCTGAATCCTGTCAAGTCCTATGTCTTCAGTTAGAGCTATGATTTAAAAGAAGTCATAAACCAGACACAAATATTAAAATATAAAAAGAGTTCCACAGAATCAGCAAGAGAATGAAAGAAAAACACCCTTTGCTTATAGATTAAAGAAAGTCTGTCTGGAAGCTGTGGTGTAGCCAGCAGCTGGTGATCTCAACATGCTACAGATGGGCTTGAGGAACCTCACTGGTTGGGGCTGTGAGTTGTTCTGGCATCCAACACAAAAAGTTGAGCTGTCCTGAAAAGCTCAAGGCAGACCCTGAAAGTCTCTTGCCTGAGAGATTATCACAGTTGGATCTCAGTAATTAAATGGAGATGCTACAACTCACTCTCCCTCAACCAGATGTAAGGGCTTGGGAAGCTGGGAGAGGACTTCCCATTGATTGCACATGAGCTTTCCTGAGCACCACAGAAGAAAGCCTGAGCTTTTCTGTTAATTGACATCTCTGGGTATGGCTAATTGATATCTGTGTGGGCCAGAACCTGGCATGTTACTTTATGTCTGGTTTTGTAACTGAAAACGTATATTTTTGTAGATGTAATAAACAAATTGGTACACACAAAGCAAAACTCCATGGAGTCATGTGGTGATGCCACTACTGCTTTTCTTGCCTGTATTTCTATTTGCCCAAATTTGTCCCAGTGAAACAGCACCTCAAGTGTGTTCCTTCCCAGATACAGTCCATCTAGCTGGGACATGGAGCAAGGAACAGTACAGATCCAGTTATCCAGGCTGCTTGTGGGAACGTCCCTCCACCTTTACAGAACCTTGTCTGGCAATTGGATTCAAACCCAGTCAGTATGAACCTGTCAATTCCCAGGAAAAGCTACAACTTGAAGGCATGAAAGGCAGTGAAAAGACAGCCTAATAAATCCAAATTCTGTCTCAGAGATGTGTGGGCCATGTTGATTAAGCCACCCACATGTCTGCAAGGCAGAATCTGGCACATGCAGACCTGTCCTTTTTTTCTCCCTAACTAGTGGATAAGATTGAGATCCTATCATTTAGACTACTTACAGAATGAAAATTATAACATAAGATTAATTTCTACTTACAGGAAAATTCTAGTTATCTATACAAATTATATATTAAGTAAAATTAAATATGTGATCTAATCTATAACAAGAGTAATAATAATAATACACTACAGTATATTAATATACTACTAAAATGTGTATACTAGAAATATAATACACTATATTTAAGCATTCAGAAAACAGTTGTATAATCCACAGACATTGCAGATTTTAAATTCTATGCTGCTTCTGAACTATGAAGTTCAGAAGACGGTGGAAATACTACCACCATATTGCTAATAAGGCATAAGGTTTTTTTGGAGGGCGTAAAATTAGCCCTATACATAATCCCATGTTCTTACAATTTTGTTTTTATCTTTAATGATTTACTCATCACTTAATGGAAATTGGGGAAATCTAAGGTCTACGACCATTTTGCCTTTGTTCTCAATTTTGCAACAGTTCTGGAAAAGGGGGATGAGTAACATGGATTCAGGACTGTGCCTGAGTGACCTGAATCCTTCCCACAGCCAGAACCCAGTGTTTAGGGGTGAAGTTTTCTTTTTCAACCCATACTTTCATGGTATCTGCAGTATCTTAGTTATTTTTTGTCAATATTATTTCATACAGACAAAAGCTATAACCCAAAATATTAAAGCTTATCAAATTGTAAAGGTCTAGGTTTTCCCCTCCAGTTGCTTCTATTCTGTGTAATTCAAACATTGCGTTTGGTCTGAATCTGCTTTTTGTTCAATAATTATTTTCTTGCAACATTTCTACCCTGATGAGGATTTGCCTGCATAATTTCAGTTCAGTAGACTGTATATTTTCTTGAAAGTCTGTAACACTTAAACCCTCTAAAATGCACTTGAGTCAAGAACAAGTAACAGAAACTTCATGAGAATGAGACCTCAGCTTAACTCCCCACACCTTATGACCCTTATTCCCACAGACATGTAATCTGTAACTCAGTCTTAAATCCATGATTTCTCTGAAGAGACACAATATTTTACTACAAATCATTTTGGCAAAAATAGTCAGAAAACAACTATAAAAAGCTCTGCATGTCTCCATATAAAGCTAAACTGCATCAGCATAGATTTTCATTGAGGTTCAGCCAGTCCAACTATTAAAATAAAATTTCCTTCCTACTTTCTTATTACTTATTTCACTGGCAGCACAATACCAGCCTTTGAAGAATTGCCTCAGGCTAGGATGGTGTGGACCAGAGGACGTGGAGACCAAGAGGCAGAGTCCAAGAACCCCTTCACAGGATGGCAGCTGGGCTTGGATTGCTCCTTGGAGGATTGTCTGCTCCAACCTCCCATTCAGAGCAGGGTCACCAGCAGTGAGTTTGTTGCCCAGGACTGTCTCTAGTTGGGTTTTGAGTATCTCCAAGGATGGAGCCTTCACGACCCCTCTGTAGTTGCCTGTGCCATCTTTTTGATGGTCAAACACTGGTTGCCCTTTGGCCATCCTGGCAAAAGGAAAATACTTTTTCTTCTGTTTAAATGGATTTTTTCTGTGTTTTACTTTGTGCCTAGCACCTCTTGCATTTCACTGGACAGCACTGAGAAGAGTCTGGCTCTGTTTGTACTCTGTCCTCACTGTGTATTTACACACACTGGTAAGATGCCCCTTCTGGGGGCTGCATGGTCCCAGCTCTCTCAGCCTCTCCTCATATGGCAGATCCTCCAAGCCTTTAATCAGATCCATGGCTCTCCCCTGGACTTGATCCAGAGCAAACACATCTTTCATCTAAACAGTGAGTCCAAACTGAATATCCCAACTCCAGATGTGTCTGATCAGAGAATGAAAACTCTGAGCACATAAGAGTTTGTTGTTTAAAATACTGAATTAGTTTTCTAGTAGTATAGAGAGGGCCATACCCTTACCCCACACTGAAAAATAGAGAATTTCTCCTGTCAGGCACATTTCTGAGGAAGCCTATGATCTAAGCTAATTTCTGCAGGCTGAAGGGAAGAAGTGTTTGATGGGGTTATCCAAATTCTCCTTCTGCAGACACAAGATGAGGAAGTTCCAGTTTTGACTGTAAAACTTCCACGTTACAGATCAAAACCATCATTCCCCAGCAAAATTCTACACACAAATATTTTAGTGAAACGGCTACATATATATATATGCATTAAAAATCTGGACTTTGAATGTGCATAAAGCCAGAACAAATGGTTTTCCTGGTTGCAGTATAAAGCCACTCATGCTTCTTTCTGTGCTAATCGTTCTGTTTGAAGAAAGAGTATTTCACTTAACTTTTTTCAATGACTGCAAAGAACCAAGTTTTAAAGGCAAGCCAAAGAGGTTATTCACAGCTGTATGACAAACTGCTGTCAAAACATAACAAACCACAACCAAACTCAAGCAGAAAATGACAAAATGTAAGACCGTAAAAATGATGGAAATTGTCCAGGACAGGCATTTTAGATGAACAAATGCAATCTGTACCAGCACAGAGCACCAGCACAGCACAGAAAACGATACCCAGAAAAGTCATCTCAAGAATTAAAGGCAAAAACATAAAATTCAAATGACAGGACACCAAAAGGAACAGACAAAAACCAGGCAAACCATCTAGTTGTATTAAATCAAGCACAGTCCTGACCCCTGACTTCATCTGACCTAGAAGAATACTGAACAGGGCATGAAACAAAAAATTATGTAAAAGGACAATGATTTTGCACAAAAGAAAAATGCTATTCAGAGGAAGTCATGTTTGCCATACCCTCACAATCTGCCACAATTCTTTTATGCAGGTACCCAGGCTGGTCTGGGGTAGAACCAAGGCAGAGAGCTCAAAACCAAAGCTCAGCTGCTGCAGACAAGGGGTGTTCATGGGGTGTTAACTGACCAAGGCACACATTTCACACCAAGCAACTCCATTAATCTCTTGTTGACCTGAAGCCAAACAGTTTCACAAAAATTAACTAAGTGTCTGGAACTACTCCCATTACCACCTGCAGAGAATTTGCCCATGTGTTGGGGATCTTCTCCCCCCACACCCAATTGTATAAATATTGAAGCTATTGCTACCAAAGGTTGTAGGAAGATCTGCTGTGGTATACTTGCTGGTGCAAAGTTGTTCTGGAGACAGAGTTCTAAAAACAATTCTATCAGGTTTTGATCTCCACTCTCCACATGTTGAGATGGGAAGCAGAGGTAGAAAAAAAAATTATCTTATGTGTATTCTAGAAATCGCATAATACATTTACAGCATATATTAAGGAAGAATAAACAACTGACAAAGTACTGATCTGAATAATGCAAAAGTCCCTTCCACCTTTAGAAACATTACAAGGGAAGCTCTGAGACAGACAGGCAGCCATGTGTAGGGCCAGTTTTCACTTTTAAAGCTCCTGATTTAGATGTGGCATTTCAAGACATGGTTAGTTAGCATGTAGGTATTGGGATCATGGTTGGACTTGATGAGCCCCATACTTGTACGATTCATGATTTATATCCTGTCAAAATCAGCAGTAACACACACCTTTCATTAGCTGCAACTCTGGTAAATCTTGTTTTTGTTTTTAGTCCAGTTTGTACTTGCCAGAATAGCATCTGCCATCACCACCACTAATGCCTAATGGAAAGCCAGAGGATAAGCACATGCTGATGAGACCTCACAAGGCTCAGCTCAGGCAGAATTTACCTTTCTTGGATGCTTTCTGCAGCTCTCCACAAGCTCCCTTCTGCTGAGAAAAAGCTACTAACAGTACCTGTGGCAGCTACTTCAAGTTAGTTACAGCTACTCCTTCACCATGGTTAGTACCGTGACAGCATAACCATGAATGTGTCTGTACAACATGGTGTAGGCAGACACCAGGTTGGTCTGCTAACACTCTGAGTAACCCAAAAGCTACACATTTGCATCTCGTGGCATCCCATCTGAGCAAGCAAACCCTGTGAAGAGGCAGGAGGTCTCTGCTTGGGCTTTAAGACAGGGGAAAATGGCCACTCAGTATCTGGTCAGCTCGGTGTGTGGGCAGAATGGACTCACAGAGATATTTGCTATCTAGGAATAGACCTTCCCAACACTGGGGGACTTCTTCTGGCAAGACTGGAGCCCACGGGTAGGCAAAGTGAAAGAGAAAGTCCCTTCCCTGAACACAGGACTTCATGCTCAAGCACTGTCAGTCAAGCATCACAGCACGGTCCGCATTCAGGTGAAAAATATCAGAGGCAAAATGTGTTGATATGTGCATCAAAGGGGACATAACATAGTGGGGAGTGTGTCTGGAGAACTGATGGGAGGTGAGGGGTTACAGTGATATGATAAAAGATACACAAAGCATTCTCAAAATCCTCAGGCTGCATTGAGCACATGTAGATTGATAACCAGCATGATTTTTCTGGTAATTTTATGCTGTAGATGTCTGAACAATATCTCACCAGTGGATAATATCAGTTGTCGGTTATATACATGTTTTATAACAACCAGAACACTCTTTTTTTAAAAGCTGTTGGTGGTTGGCTTTGATTTCTTTTTTTTCTGCAGCAAAGCTTGCTTTCCCACTCTCTTTCTCTTTCAAGCTCGTGGAAGCTAACTGCAGAGAAAGTAAAAAGGTATTCAACACACTAGACAAAATGATTAGGAAAATATTCCACCATTTGAAAATGTTTTCTTGGTTTTAAAAGTGCAGCTTGTTTATTACCCTTAAAATGAAGGCAAGTGCCCCTGTGTTCAGCTGCACAAATCAGATGTCTGACAAAATAACATCAAATAATAAAGAACCACTTTCAGACAAGAGGGAGCAATGTAACAGGTTTATAGGCTTCAGTCAGAACACACATTACACAGTTTTAAATAAAATTTTATGCAGCAAGAAATGCAGAATGCTCGTAACTTAAAAAAGAGGTAACATCACTAATAAGTACTGTAACAAATCCGTGCTGAAGCTGAAATAGCTTCCTCTGTTTTCTGTCCTTTTAGCTCTATGATTCATTCTTTCCACATTTCACAGAGAGTGATTATGCCATCTTCTTGATATATTTTTGCTACAACTCACTGTGATTTCTGGAACCACTACAGGTAAGGCAAAGTTCCTGTGACAATGCTGGGCTCCCACTGTCAGCACAACTTCAGCAACTCCCTGAACACAAAACAACAACCACCACATAGACTCAACCCAAATACTCATCCAGATCAACATCTGTGCCTGAAAAAAGGCAAGAAAAAAAACCTCAGGAAAAAATAGAGGGGGGAAAAAAGAACAAGTGTGATACGATCCTTACCCTGGTCTATTATAACTGCTTCCAAAAATTAGCAGGTGGAAAGCTACAAAGGTGAGGATTGTGCTCAGTTAAATACATGGCTACTCAGAGCTATTAACATCCAAGTACAATGAGATCTCGGGGAACACCATGCTACAAATATCAACCTAACAACTCTTAAATTAATTACAGAAAAATACATTAAAACTTTATGATCCATGACTGGAAACATATTAAAAAAAAAATAAATCTCTTGGAATATATTTTCTGACAGCACTGAAGACATTAAAGGTGGGAAGTTCTTCTCTAAAGGCTTAGGAATAATATTTATCTTTCAGAAGTGTTGATAGGGTTACATTGCAATGTTTTCAAGAAGTAGGGAGAACGATACAGATCAGTAACTCAGTGTTCTGATACTGTAACATGAATATGACTATCTAATTAAAAAAAACCTCTTTTACAAATTAAATATGTTTTTTTCAAAATCTACCAAATTTGAAAAATGTATGAGAATCACCTAATGCAGCAAAAACAATTTAATTTGGTGTTTTCCATATTCTTTATGGTCAAACAGGGCTTAAACTGAAAAAAAAAAAACAAAAAAACAACCAAACCAAAAATACCCCACAAAACTCTATCTTGCAATTTAAGCATGCTAATATGGTGCTTTATAGATACTCACTTGAAATATCCCCCTGGCTTTCAAATAATTTGTACATATTTCACAACTAAGAACATACTTTTTAACGTCAGCATTGCAAACTCAGCTCTGGATCTGGAAACAAATTTGTGTGGCAATTACTGCAGTGAATAATTGTTTACAAAGCTTAACAACATATAATAGCACATTTGGTGGGAACCAATTCCTACTTTTATTATAAGCTGAGTAAAAAAGGTGCTGGAATAAAATGCAGAGAATGCCAGTTTGAAGTTGTTGCATTGGGGGTATCTGATACATAGAAGAGCAATAGAAAGTAACACTTTCTATGTGTGAAGTCATTTTTCCACTGTAACCACAGAAAAATCTCTCTGCCTAAAGTCAGAATTTCTTCACTACACTTATACATTAATATTTTCAAATTATTTTTCCCCTTAGTTAATCTTGATCCTACTTCAGACATTATTCAAGGACAAATTCAGGTTCCTCACAGATCTCCATCTAATCAGCACGATTTTTTCTTGCATCATGAAAAGAAGTACAAGAATACTGTTTTCATTTTTGTGACACAGTAATCTAAGAGGTAAGGGCAGAGGAGGAGTGCCATAGGGTGTTGCAGGACAGGTAGCTGCACTGTTTCCCCTCCCTAAGTGTCTGGATCATGGCAGTAAAACACATTGCACCCAACTGGAAAACCTCAGAAAACATGGGCTTCACTCAGCAACAGCTTGGTAATACAGACTGACTTCTGTATAATTATTTTTTTTTCAGCAAAATTGTGGATTAAGTCAAAACTAAAATGTCATTTTGCTAGAAAAAAAAAATTTAAAAGAATGAAAAATGGCTCACAGTGAGGCATAAGGAAAGCAATTATGTTGGAAAACTAATAAGAGCTGTTCCCAGACCTCTGCACAAACTCTGGACTCAACATGACATTTAAATTTTTTTTTTTGGATCAGCACTCTTGTATTTTATACAGTATTTTATCTACATCCCTCCTATCCTCCTATTCCTATAATCAGCAAGGCTAGAAAGACAAATGGAAAGGTTATTCTTGCATACCTCACATCTGGTTACAGTTAGGAAGTGCTAAAAATCATGAGGGAGTTTATTCCCACAGGCTTTTGAGCCTGAAATTCTTGTTTCCTGACTTTACAAGAACCTCAGAGGTGTGTTCTAACAAGGAATGGCCATTCTGCTTGCCATTGCAAATGACTGAGATGACTTTGACGGTCTGAGCTATGGCTTAGGACTTAACTTAAACAACTTATTAAATATTTGAATGCCCACAAATTAACCTAGAAAACTCACAACATCAAATGTGATACTGAAGACTTTCTCCCTTGGCCTTTGTCAGCAGGAGATGCCCACACTGACTGCTCAGTAGAACCCAGTGCTGGCCACAGAGCTGCAAAAAAAACACTCCAGGCATGGTTTGGTTTTGCCACACTGTGCAACCAAGTCTCCCCCTTTATTGCAGATTAAACCAGTACCCCTGTATAGGGATCTACACCTCCAAAAGAATAAAATATTGAACATTTCTTCAAGTATGTTCTTTGTATCTACATCAAGTGCCCTCTCCAGGAACAACTAACATTTAGCAAAGGGATTCCGATTTTTTTTCAGGCATAATCCTCTCTGCCTACACACTCAGACAACATCCCACCAGGGTGGAACTGCAACTTCAGACCAACCACATTGTGCTGGCAAAATAGCAGGCATTTGTTTCCCCAGAGCTATTGCCATGGAGTGGTGTGCAGTGAAGTCACAAGTAGTGGCTCTGAGTGATGCTTCTCACCTTTAATTTCTCCTAAAATCCATCACTTCCAAGGCAGATGGCAGGCTACACCCCCAAAGAGGCAACTTCACAGGAAGATTTCACTCTTTGTGGAGCTGCTGAGCAGGGGAGCTGAACTTCTGCTCCTCCTCTGTTATTTCCACCTGATTTCCCCCCCTCCAAGTTTCATCACTTGTGTGTCATCCCATTCACATTTTACTCTCCCATGTCACAAGCTGTCTGCTCCATTCAGTGTCCCTTCAAATGGGCACTCACATGGAAGTCACTCTCAAGAAGGTCACTCAAAGCCTTTCCACTGAAGACTTTGTGTTTGCCACTTTTTTGTTATGTTATCAGTGCTCCGTATGTTCTGAGTGGTGATAAATGCACCCAAAACTGAAGAATCTCAAGAAAAAAAGGTGATGGGAATGGTAGAATTTCAGAACACAGGTTTTCATGCAACTGTGAGAAGATTTAAGAGCAAATGGTAGCACTAACAAAACAACATTTTTGTTTACTGCATGAGAGCTACAAGCTACACTTGAGGAATGACATTCTCAACAGTGTCAAGAAAAAGTGGTGTTTATTTTTTTAGGAGTAAATTTTAGCCCAAATGCCATCAGGAAACAAGGAAAAAAATCTTACTTTTTTTAGAGAAACTTCACACTTAGTATAACTGAGTGGAAAAAAAAAAAAAAAAAAAAAAAAAAAAGAAAAAGAAAAAAGACAATAACTATGTTGTGGGTGTCTTTTTTGTTTTCTCGGTGAGAATACACGTTTGGTGTATTTCATTTTGATTTATTTGAAATTCACTTTTATATAACGAGCAACTGAGGTGGGATAATCAACTCCTTCCCTTACACCATCCTCATTACACTGGCTGGGGTCTGCTGGGTTGGCACATCTGGAGCAAATGCAGCTGTGCTCCCTGCCAAGTTTGCAAACCAGTCTCAAGAGGGTGACTGCCAATGGATGTTTCTTAATGGGCACAGTGAGATGACAACTATGGAGGTTTCTTCCAACTACCCATCCACCTATGAAACACTCTCCTAGGCTTACCCAGAATTACCACATTGCCTTTTTTAACAGTGATATTAAACAGGAGTCTTGCTGAAACATGTAATAGAACCTGTTTGGCTAGCAACATTAGATGTGTTGAAGGGAAGAGTCACTGGTCACTTGCATATCTGCTAATCACAGGAATACACTACTGCAGGATGGGTGATCCGTATTATTGATAACACATTGGTATCACTGTAATGGGAAATTATACAGGATTTATTTTTGCCTTTTTCACTATTTTTTCTCAATGCGTCACTGACAGTACTGATATGAATCTGCTCTTGTTTGAAATGCACTGGCCTAGAAAATGTATAAACTGATTCCAATGTGTCTGCTGCAGAGATGAAGGATCCCAGTGGGCTTCCTTTACAGGATTATTCCAGTGTGGGTCAACTGTTGCAATATTCAGCAGCATAAATATCATTAAGGGAGTTATTACCTACTGTGTCCTTTCCTATGAAACACCTTTTTGAGCAAAAACTTGGATGTTTCTTCCAATACATATTTTTGAGCACCCCACTGATCTTGCTCGTTCTTGGAGAACATCTTGATGATCTGCAGAAATGAACCTGCTTTTGCAGCATTGCTGTTTGCCATGGCATGACAGCCTGTGCTACAACGTGGTGTATTCACCTGGGTCTCTACTCCACAGTCCTGCTTCCTGACTCCTCTGCATGGTTACAGGAGGTGTTTACTTCATATATGATTTAGCTCATAAAGTTCAGATCCTCATCATGAAAAAGTTTCAGAAATGTAGGCTTGTTTTAAGAGCAAATCTCTACATGATCTGGCACTAAGTTACTGTCGTGAAAGACATTGCAAAGGGATGAATCTCTTCTAGAGCTGCAAGATGTATTCTGAAAATGGGAAACAGCCCTTTGTGTTTATTTGCTTATGTTTATTGACCTATGCAAGAGGGAACCTTTCCTCAGCATCACCAGGGAGAGTCAACTGAAATTCAGTCTTTGCTGAGATCCAGAAGGGCCCCTGTCTTTGAGCAGAAAAACTTTCCTCTAACTCCTTACAATTTAGGCTGACTACATGCAATACCATTTGTCACTGCAATGCTCTGTCAATTAGCAAACACAAATTATGAATTAAAATATGCAAACCTGATGTAAATCACACTTATTTTTAAAAAGCCTTGCCTGAAGAGGGGGATGTAGCTGTCATTTTTAACAATGGGAAACACCTAATAGCAAACGCCTACATGGAAAACTACTAAAAAGACAGAGTAGTGGTGCAGTGTTGGAGCACATCTGAACCCACATCCTCATTTGAGAAACCAAATAAGTTTTCATGTGCTGTTTTTTTGTGGGTTTTTTCCCTCTGCCATTTATTCATGGTGTATTGCACATGTATGCCTGCAAGTGAACGCTTTAAAACAGCATAAATGGAAATATTGCAACAGGTAAGCTTGCAGAGGACAACTTTTCTCCTGAATAGGTAGGTGAGCATATGATGTTTTGTGAGAGAGATGGTAAGTACTGAAAAATCTTTATGCCATGAATAAAGGTAAAGACTTGCCCTGTATCCTTACATCACTGCTTTTCTTTGAAAAGTTGAGCCCTAAAATGGGATCACAAGCTCATGATGAGCCTCAAAGTCTTCCTTAATTTGTCATAATTTTTCCTGGAAAGTCTTGAAAGCAAATTTAAAGCCTTTCCCATGCCTGCTCTAACATCCTATGGTGCACAGTAAGCTGGGGCCAAGAAGCAATTAATTACTTTCACTCACATCATAAAGATGTGTACTGAGCATGTGGGAAATGGTAACAGAAAGCTTACTGCAAGTACTTTCACTGAAAATACTGCTCTTACAGCCTAGCTCCACATCTACCCACAGTCTGATAAAAGTCTAATTACAGGACAGTAAATATTATTATAAAATCACCTGCAGCAGCAACATTCCACGAGCAGTCACAGAATATTGAGTATATAAATATTGTTCAGGTAAAGCTCATCCTTCTTTGCATGGCCTGAAGAAGGCTGTTAGGAATACATCATCCTGAAAGGGTAAGGATGATTTCTTCACCTGAGCAAAGCCCCCTGCTCATGGGCAAGCACAAACAGGAGGGTGAGCAGGAGCAATGCAAGACATCATAGAATCATAGAATTGACATGACATAGTTTAGCTGCTTGCTGGGAGTCAGGAAACACCATAAAAACCCTCATCAAGAGCCCTACACCCCATCAGGTCTTGGTGGTGGCTGGAGCTGACCTGGCATGGCAGAAACCCCCTCAGAGGTTGCTCCCCCCCAGAGGAAAAGCAGTTGCAAGCAGCAAGAATGATAATTTCTGAAATAACGACAGCTGTTTCCACATGTGACTGTGCTCCAACAGTGTGGTTTTCAAGCGTTATTTAATTGTAATTTCATCTCACCATTTTGTATTAATTAATGGCTGAATAAGAAATTCAACAGCTGCCTATATTGCTGAACGAATTAGACTCTGCTTATAACACTTTCTTAACTCAGCCACCCACTCTGGCTGAAATATTTGATTGCTAAATTGATTTTTTCATTAATTTATTCTTCAAGGATTATCATCATTCTGAAGCTGGACCACACACAATAAAAATAGTAATTTTATTAGTCTGATAGTCATAGGGCACATAGGGAAAAAGGCATGTACCCTGGCTGATGAATCCTGGCTGATGTATAATTTGTTGTTCCAATGCCAACTTGCAGACCATCATTACTTCATCACAGTTGGTCTGATAGAAGTGAAAAGAAATTTGGGTCCCATCAGTCCTTTCAAAAAATATTGACCTTGAAAACACAAAACTGCTTGGAACAGATTATAAAATAGCTGTAATAATAATAAAAATAACCATAATACTGAATTTTTAAATTAAGATAAGCTCTTTCTCATTTCAGGAGATATTTGTTATCAGGAAGACAGTGTGTCCTGAAAGTGCTCTGTGGTGCTTCACAGTAAATAAATGCTTTTAAAACCCCAGAATGTGATTACTGTAAAATACATCCTTCAAAAATTACAATCAATTAGTGAAAGGTCTTTAATACAAAACACGTTACAGATTCCTGTCACTGAAACTACTCACACAAATAAATGCCTGTGGGACAGCATAGAGGGAGACCTTTCACTGCTTTTTCAGTGAAAACTTGCTAGGAAGCGACTAGAAAAAGACAGAAAAAGACACATGCTTCAGTGACATAAATTGGGGGGGGGCAGTGCAAGCCATTTAAAAAACCCTGCTTGGTAATGTTTTCAAATTACCTCTTTATTTTCTGGCAGTCATCATTTTGCAGGTCTTCACTATCCCAGCCCAAGCAAAGCAGCAGAATACTGTTGACCTCCTCAAGGTCTAGAGAGGCTAATTTTATTTCTAAGGTTAATATTCTCCCTTTTGGGGGGGTTTTCCTTTCATTTCCGAGACTAACCCAGTCCAAAAGACATCAACGTGATGGCCAACTAATGAATTAATCAGCTACACTAAAAAAACCTAAAGCCCTGGCCTGACCTGAAACTGGTAATGTCTCAACTGGCTTAGACTCACCAGGGACCTGTCTTTAACTCTAGATTTTTTTTAAAAAGGAATAGGGAAGTAACAGAGGAAAAAAGAGCTTCTGTGTAATTTTCTCTCCATATTACAGGTACACAAATATCATAACAGCTTCTGAGATGAAGGGAAGTGCTAGTAATACAAAAGCCATAGTGGTTCTTGACATATGTCCTCTTTGCTGCTTAGCAACATGTCAGGGTACTGAATTCTTTTTTTTGTTTCAACTTTCTGCAAAAAGGATGTTTATACTGGGAGGACTGTTTCGTGGGGTTTTTGTTGCTTTTGTTTTTTTGCAGAACCCTATGCACAGCCTTCTGCAACGTCTGTAGTGGTAAAGCAATGAATTCTTGGTACTGACGAGAGCCCAGATACACTAAATACTAAATATTTCTCAAAGACAAGATTTCTTCAGTAGTATGAGCCAGATAAACTCGACATGGTCCCTGGTAAGAATTTTCTTCTACTTTCTTTTAATAATAACTCTTGTCATTTAAAGTGCTCTATTAGGACATCCCTCCTCCCCACTCTCCCCCAGATCCATTACTTTAGGGGAGTAATGTGAAAAACCACTTCACAGTTGGCATTAGGTAACTGGGCTTGCTTTGTTTGCCACAGCCTCTTTTTTTCTTGCATATATTTTAAAGCTATTTTTATTTTCTAAAGTCAGAAAATAATTTAGCCCATTACAGATGTTTTTTTTTCCTTGGAAAACTTGCCTTTATAGTTAATTGTTACTGACAAGCAACTAAAGATCAACTGTTCAGCTGCTCAGAACCTTCACATTTACTACCCTGCAAGAAATTATGTGATTTTCAGTTTCTACTGCTGGAAGTCATATGGCATGGACTGTAACACCCAGGAAGTTCCATTTATATTGTGAGCCCAATTCAACCTCTTGCTCCTGTAAAAGGTACTAGCACACTTTTCCAGTGAATTAGTTGTGGAAGTGAAGAAATAACAGATAGAGCAGACACTATGGTCTTCATGTTTTTTATGGTTTATCAGCAAAGACCACCTGAGTTTTACTCGTACTAAAGGTGTTGTATGTCCTCTTAGCATCCCAGAGGTTTTATTTACACCCATTTGGTGTTTCCTTTGTCAAAATTATGTAACATAGCCTTAACATAAGTGAGAGTAATTCTTTAAAGAATACAATCCTGCTTTTGTTGAGCAATATTTTAGGTATGAATGAAGATATCCTCTCAAGGAAAAGTTGCATCTTACTAGTCAATATCAATTTGAGGATAAATAAGCTAGGATGGTCTATGCAAGCTGTGTTGCATGTGATGCTTACAGAGGTGATGAACAGCATGATTAACATAAGACCTCATAAATCTGCAGAACTAGTGCCCTAATGACTCGGCAAACCACATCATATAATCTTTTCCATGAGCTTACTAAGCTCTGACTTAAAACCAGTCCATTTCTTCCACCACTGCTACGACTGAGTCAGGTCCTGTTGATCTGATGATTACAAACATGCTTTTATTTTCCAGCCTATATTCACTCATATCCCTGTGTTTTAGTGTCAAGTGCCCCTGTTGTCCCCTTGTGTTATTTCCTCCCCTGAGGAGCATGTGGTCAGCAATCCAGTCTCCTCTCAACCTTGTATTATTGGACTAAACAAGCCACAACCCTTTACACATATACATTGCACAACACAAGCTTCTGTAGCATTCTTATCATTCCTGCCTAATGCTTGCTCCCCTTGGACTTCATTTTCCTTAAAAATAGGTGTCCAGTTTTTCAAAAGTGAGCTCTCCAGTGCTGCTCCAACATTAACATTCCCTGTCTCCACAGGAAATCTCTCACTTGATACTTTCTAGGATCACATTGCTTTCTTCACAGCTGTATCACCCTGGTGACTCACAGTTATTCTATGACTTATTGTTACACACGGGTCTTTTGCCTCCTCTGTCATTTTCTACTGCTCAGTCTCTAGCAGAAATTCTTTTTAGCAGCCCTAGAGTGCCATCCGTACTCTTAAATTTCATCTCATTTCTATTACTTGAGTCCTCAAGGTCAGAACATTTTCTCTGTAATATTCTGATCATCCTTTATATTAACGATGCCTCACAATATTTTCCCACCACCAAATTCCATTCCTTTACCTCTACATTTTGTGCCAACATCATTAATTACGATGTTAAGTAAGTCAAGTCCTCTAGATTGATCTTTGAAAAATTCTGCTGATATCTTCCTTCCAGTGTGACAGTTCTCTATTTAACATAACCTGCTGTCATCTCTATTTTATTCAGCTCCATTCTGTTCTGCAGGACCAACACTAACAACCACCTTGTTCAACTGGACTAATCATTTCCCATATGTGATCCTGTATCCAATGCTAAACTCCAAGTAATATCAGACCTACCACATTGCCTGTATCTGGGTGTCAGTAGAGTTTGGGATAATACCTTTGAGAAATCTGTGTTGCATTTGTTAAAATGTTCTAATACTGCAATTGCTTAAAACTAATATAAAGGTCATATAAAAGGAGAAGGTAGTAAATTGCCTCTTAAGAAAATTGTCATTAATGAAATTTTATTTCAGAACAACCTGTGAGATGGAGATGACTTACCTGCAAGAAATTAACTAAAGCACTAACAAATTAGCTATTAGCCATCAGTGATCTAAAATGGTGTTAAAAAAAAAAAAAAAAAAAGGGTAACTTATCAGGTACATTTGGTATAGAGCTTTAGAATAAAATAGGAAATACACATTCTTAGATGAACTTGTGTTTTAAATATAACTGTCTTCTTGTATCTCTTAGCAAATTAAGCATTCCTGCATCTTCACAAAACAGGAAAAAAAGTCAAAAAGCATAGATCTCTGAGAATATACCAGGCTTCTCAGAGAAGATGGGAACATAGCACAAAAAGCTGTTATGTGCTAGGCAGAAAAATTTTAAAAATACAAATATAATAATTTCTGGTCTTCAAACAAGTAATGAATTTTCCAGGCTGGCTAGAGACCTGATAAGAGCCTGATAAGCACTGTGCTTGCTATTACTAGAAAGTAAGGCAACATTGCTGAGAGATCTGCAGCTCTTAGCATAAATTCAGTAGTTAATATGTGTCTGTGGAAAGACTTTTGGAAGATGTCCTGTGCCACTGGACCCAGTTTTTCCTGGAGCTTTTTAGATCTTTGCTGTGGAACTCTACTCACCCTGGAGGCAAGCACTGTGAAGGGATAACAGGGATGTTTCTGAGAGCATGTAACTAAATTAACATGCCTATCTGCAACTGAAAGAAATGGCTGAGCAGGCTGCAACACTGCAGCTTGCTTTAAACATCCCACTGAAAGAAACCACAGGGAGTGAGTCTGGCAATAGACTGTTTAATCTGAAGGAAAAACTGCCCAAGCCCAGCTCAGAAGCCAGATGTGCCTCTGGCCTCACTGCCCTCTCTTGCTTTCCGGAGCTTCCCAGTCCCTGTCTGCCCATGACAGAGGCTGCTTAGATGTCCCAGCATGGCTCAGGAGCCAACTCTGATATGTGTGGTGGATTCCTGCTTCACCTGGATCCCAGGACAACTGCAGCTGTGGTCAGACAACAGGACAGGAGGCCACCAAACACTTCCCCAAGGGCCTCCAGAAGTGGCTCCATCCAAAGGGTTGGAAACGTTGTCAAGAATATATCAAATGTATCACCACTAGCTATGCCAGTTCCCTCCAGAATATTATATTAGGGTCAGTTCTGCAGCCTTAGCTCCAAATCACATAAAGATCTAGGCTTAGGATGTTTAAAAGACTGTTTTAAGCTCAGGAGTGATGACCCTTTTCTTCTGGTGCAATGTTACATTCCATCACATGAATAAAGTTCCTTTCTGCAGCAGCTTCATTCTGTCCTCAGGTAAGACTGAGAGAAAGGCTTTCAGCTTGAAAAGAAAGTTTTGAATTTATTTCCTTCACCCTGGATGTCATTAATGTAAACTGGGAGTGTAAAATGTTTCTACAATTTCACTAGGACCTACTAATGACAGTGAATAGGTTCCTACATTATCATTCCACTAAATTTAACTTTGTTTCTCAGAAGCATGACAAAACACTAAGAAATGTTGCTGCCATCTTAATAGATCAGTTAGTTAGTGATTAGGCAAGAACTTGCGGGATGCACTGCACCATGCATGAAAGTAAAGTTAAGAGTTAATAGGAAGAATGGTAGGGAAAAAATAACCTAACCATATATTTTGCCAAGAAAAAAAAAAATCAAGGAATTAATTAGAGACAGAAAGAGCAGCAAAATGAAAAATATATGGTCTAGAGAATGAATCAGATTATACTGATTTAAAGTGTTGTTTTCTGAACAAAGCTATCAGACAGACTAGCAGGCAGATTTCATTCTCCCCTGTACTTTTTTTTATCAGAACTAAAAGTTTTAAGGTTTAATGCCAGGTACACTGGTAAGGAACAGTTGAAAAGAATAAGGAAAATTAGTTACTTCCTAGATTACCAAAATAGTTTCTCTGACTTTCTGTAAAATGTTAAGCATCAATGGCAACATACAGTATCCATCAGAGATACCAGTGAGTACAAGACTAATTCATGTTTTTCCTATGTGATGGGCTTAGACCATACAATATTTTATAGAGCATGACTGTGGGGTTAATCCTCTTCCCCATATGCTTTTGAGCAGGGCTCTTTCACTGAGCTCCAGCACTCTGAGCAGGAAAGCTGGTGGAGACATGCCCCAGTATTTCTCATTATGGATAGTAGCCATAAAGCCAAATATTAATAACATTACTGCACGAGTATCTTCTCTTCCTACAGGAACTGCAGGTGACAGAATAACTCCATGTTTACTCTACACGGGATATCACTGGAAATCCCACTACCTCTAATGCCAAAGTTATCTTTGTAACCCATGCTATGGGACCATTCATTTTACTGATCTCTCTCACAAAAGGTAGTAGGTGCTTGTTTTAAAAAGAATCTCTTAAAAAAAAAAAAAAAAAAAAGCAAATTGTACATACAATCCTGTATGTTCATCTTAAGAAAGGCCTAGAATGAAAAAGGAATCAGTTCAGTAACCTGTTTCTTCCATTTCAATTATTACTGGTCCAAATTCTACTCTTAGATTAGCTGAAACCTATCATATCAACTGCTTCCTGCAGGCATAGTGAAGGGAAAGGTTTGCATGAAGTTCATCTACATCCCTCACAGTAGAGTAGATTTGAATTAAACAGAGGAATTTAACTCACCAAGGTGAATTTCTGGTTAATTCTTTCCATGATTAAATTGTTTTAGTTTTAGTTTGCATGGAAAAAATATAATTCAAAGTTTAAACATACAAATATAATGATGTCGAACGTCATACTGAATCTGCAATTAATATTTGAACCTAAATAGCTCACTATTGTATAAACTGTTATCTCATTATTTTATACATATTTCTAAGGGTGTGGGTCTGTGTATACCACACAACCATATTTCAAATACAAATATAAACAATATCTATTTTTAAAAAAAGGAAAACCTTTGAAAATCTAAAAAGTATTATCACAAAAAAAATTTTAAAAATACATGTAATAGGCCAACATGCCAAGCTGTCTTAACATTTTCTATTTGGCACTCAGATGATATGTACCTTGTACTTACTAGTTGAAGATGACCCAAACATAATACTCTTCAAATACTATAAGCCATGTAAAATTCAACATACCCTTTCTAACTTACAACTTTTTTCCAAGCTATGTAACAAATGGCTGTACAATTGAAATCAAAGAAATAACTTGCATCTAATTTGCAGATTCATCATGCACAGAGCGCTTTGGAAAATTCTTATGCATTGCTTTTACCTTCATACATGATATGTGAACATACAAACTGTAACCAAAAATATTTTATCGGGTTTTCATCCCTCCTAGGGGAGCTTAAAACTTGAGATTTACATCCTTCCTTTGAAAAATCTTATGTTTCCTTCCAATAATGAAGTTTTAATTTAAATACTCAAACATACATTCATTAAAAAATCATATAGAGAAAAGTAGCAATACACACCTGGATATAACTTATAGGATGAATTAAAGTAAAAGCTGAAGTAAAATCTACAGTCTGTACATTTTGAGAAGTCTTTCAGTGTTAGACTTTTCTCTGAGTGAGAAGTGGTTCCCACTGGGATGTTATTTAATATGTCAGACAGATTCTATCCAGCTGTTCCTTTTATATCCAGGGAAACAATAAAAATGGACTGGAAATATCTTGCTATTACTTTTGCAAGCTCCTGCTTTGAACAAACTACTTGCAATAGAGACAAAAGCTTATTGATCTTTAATGAGTGGAATGCATAGCACTATATTTGATCTTGTATGCAAGGTATTTCTTGCAATGCAAAGTTATTCTACCAGCGTGTACAAAATCGAATAAACTATTAACAAGGAAAATCAACAGCACAGAGGTGCAAAGAATAAACACAAAAAAGGAAATAAATTGGTAAAGCCATTCCAGGGATATTTGTGACAAACATTACTTGTGTTATTCCATTAAATACCTTAATCACATAAATCACAATTAGCTGAAAAGGGGTTTTGCAACAACTTTGTGCAGCGGTTTTAAAATACAGTGATAGTCTCTGAATTAGTCCAGCTAAAAAATCAAACTACTTCAAATGGAGCAGCAAACCATAAGCTGATCAATAAAACCAAATCTTGTTTTCAAAAGTCAAAAAGTTTTAATTGTATAAATTAAAATGTCCTTGGATAGCATAGTTTCCCAGTTTTATTCTTTATACTATTTACTATTATACCATTATCGTTATACAGTATTATTATATTTCTTATTATTATTTTATCAATCCAGCACAGTACTTGACCCTGACTTATAGTCAGAACATGAATATTTTCTTAAGTATCTATAGTCACTACTGACCACTCACTTGATTGATTGTTTTTTCTTGAAAAATCTTCCAAGAAAAACCAAACCCTTCCAGATTTAATTAACAGCCTGCAGTCATCATCCCATCTGATTTATCAATTATCAGTGAAAGTGCAAAAAATCTTGTGAAATAGCTTGTATAGTCAGAGAAAAATGTAGAAATACTACACAATTTCCCTCTCAAAATACCTCTATTGCCAGCAAAACCTGTTCTCACCTGGAGCAGAGCTAGGAAACCACCCACCCTCCTACTGCAGCACAAAAAAACCAGACCACTAATTTTCATTACTCTTGTGCATTGAAAAGATATCAAATTATGTTAAAAACAGCCAACCATAACACTAATGTACCTCCTTCTGGAGTGACTGAGAGTTTTATTTCCACTCTCCTATCCTAGCAAATCTCAGGGAGAGTGCTACATGCTCCAGCATGGGACATGCAATAGCCCTGCTTGTGAAATTAAGCTCGTACAGCCAGGAGACTTAGCCATGATTAACTGGTATTTATTTCTTTTTAAAATCCTAGAATGGAATGCTCAAATATTGACAGAAAACCTAATCCAATGGAGGACTCATTTAAGAATTTACTACTCAGTAGTTAGCTCTGAGCTTCTCACCTGCAAACCATGTGGTCAATTTGCTTTATGAGACGAAGAGATGTTCACTGGCACATCAAGTACAAGAGATGTCTTTCTCTTACTTCTCCTGGATGGGTCTTTCTTCCCAAGGGGGTTTGTGCATTTAGCTCGATTTGGGATGCTTTTTGGGTACACTGCTCCATTTCAGTGTGTGCAAATATATTGCCTGCCCTGTTCTTTTGTTCCACAGAGATGTGATATGGGGATGGTGTGTGTTTACAGATGTTCTTGCAGTAAAAGTTGTTTGGAAGAAAATACTCAGCTTTTTGAGCAAGTTACTTGCAAGTGTGTGTTACCTGTTATTAAGAACAAACCTCAATAATAACAGCAAACAACTCTTGCTCAACTACATGAGGAATCAGGTGTCTCTCAATGGACAAGTTCCAATGTACAACATGACAAGTTGAAAGTGTCGGGATATTCTAGTGAAAAGCTGGTATATCAATTCAATTCCAGATCAAGGAATGAAGGCACTTACTAAAGCTTTTGTGCAGAGGCAAAAAGGAGCTAGTAAATGATGGCACAAAACTCTTCTTCAGGCACAAAAACATGGTGTGAGCTACTAATAGATACCATATTTCTGCTGTCTTTATAGATCACATGATTCCTTCAGTGTTTTGTGATTATTTTACCTTCCATGAGACTTGAAAATTAAATGTAGTTTCAAAAAGTTAAACAGCCCACTGAGGGTTTACATTCTGTATACATCCAAACCAGCTGTCCTACACATTCCCTCAATAAGCACATAGGGAATGCCAATATTAAATTCAAAGCACACACATGCTCTGTGTGAAGTTCAGAAGAATAAACATTGCCTATTGTTAATCAAACAATATATACACTTACGTTATTTAAATCCATTTTCAAAACATATGGGCTGAACAGGGAACTGCACAGCTAAGTGCCACACCAAGACAGAAGTCAGTGCAAATTACAGCTGTCCCCTGCAGCTGTGATATCCTTTTTGCTGGGATTTAACAATAGACAACAACTGAAATCCCACTGTGGGCCAGAAAACTAGAGAGAAGAATGGACTATAGGTCAAGCAAGAAACATCAGTGTTAAACTTTAAAATTACATCTCTCTACTAGAAATGTCCAAGAAATGCATAGGCAAATTGTCACAATATTACACTAAAATTCTTAAACTGGAGTACTGAATGCTATTTCATTTTTTAAGAATACAGCTAAGATCTGAACTTCATATTCCCCTGACTTTTAAAATTAATCTAACTTTAATGTGGAGCTACTGGGGTTGTTTTCCCTTCTGGAAAGGTTATATACTTGAAACTCAACATCTTTTAGCTGCACCATGCTAATAAGTGTCCCAGCAATGGCTGAACCTGTGTCTTGTCACACAAAACCAGGTCTGTCTATCTGTCCTGTGAGGAAGAAGGTAGAGAAGTGAAGAACAAGAGATTGCCCTTCATGGAAAAAAGGTTTTTTTATGTTTTGTGTGAAGGGACATGCATATTCCCAAGGATATACCCTACAATAAAACCACTCCTAAAAGAAAGGTGATGGATGTACAGCAAAGTTCTATGTCGGCAGTTTAACCTTACCTTAGTTGGTTATTTTTGTGAACGTGTATGTGCTCAAGTTAAAAACATGTAATATATTAGTACAATCTTTGCCAATAGGTGGAATACATTCTAGAATAACTTGCTTTCGCTTGATAGTAAGAAATTGATAAGTAACCCAAGGCATTGACTTGAATTTTAAACTCTGTATGAGGAAGCATCTATCTTGGCCCAAACAGAGAGGTCCTGATAACTTCTGGGGCCTAATCTAACCAATGCTGTTAGAGAATCTTCTATTCTCATCCCACAAGCAAAACAGACCTATAAGTTAAAAAAAAAAAAGACAAGCAACCAGCCCTCCTGAAGTTTCTCCTTGCCACATTACATTCTTGTTATCATGAGGTCTATTCCCAATGACTTTATCTGCAGACAATCTTCTATCTAGAACCTAAGGAGACTCTTGAAAATCTAATACTATTGTATTTCATTTCAGAAAATACCTTTAGGACCTGAGATGGCAGCAGCGACTCCAGAATAAAGATCAGTTTTTGGAAACCATTAATATATACATAGGAAGTCACTGCTGTTAAGTTTTGATGACTTTTGTTGGTATACCATTATAACCCATTTTTTTCTAGAAATCCAGTTCTTTAATTCGGGCGTAGGGGGGAGATTTGTATCATCACAACCTTAGAGCCAGAATGCAACTCTACATATATGATGAATTTAAAGCAGCTATTGCTACGAGGCTGAAAAATTCTGAAAAATATAAGAAGTTGGAAAAAAAAAAAAAAAAAGTTTGAAATAATGTAAAATATGAAGGGAAGAAAAACAAAATCAGAAAGCATAGTTTTAAAACTTAAATTATCCCCTAGAAAATGCTGCAGAAGTTATGTGTCTGAAATTACTTCAACACTGCAAAATAATTCAGAGACATTTGATACCAACTCTCTTTAGTACAGTCTGGGATTGCAATAGCTTTGGTTACAATTTTCACAATATATGTAAGATTTTTCCAGTTCTCAATTACTTGAGGGATATTTAAAAATATCACTTGGAGATTGGAGGAATACAGGAAGAAAATTGGATTTCCTGAGGTGTCTTGATGTTTGAGCTCTGGTCAAACTCCTGGTGAAATCTGTGGGATTACCAAGTGCTGGCTGCCAGGCTCCCATCTCAGATCTTCATGGGGACTTCACAACTGGTCAGCACAGGGAACAGAGTCATTGGGCAAAAAAAAAACCCTACAAATAGTTAAATGGTTGAATGGAAGTCATGTTTTCCCCTACCAAATCTTTGTGGTCTATGTCAGGTCCTTAAAATTACATTCATTTCTTACAGCTGGTTCTACAAAACCTCAGCCTGTCCTCTCCTCAAATGGATGAGAGTTATCAAATAAACCAAAGCTCTCCTTCCTGCCTGAAGGACTATGCTACTGGGGAGAGCAGGTCCCCAAATCAACAATTTTCAGGGAAATGGTACTTCTCCAGACATGCCTCCTTGGCATCTCCCAGCACCAGCTCTGGTGATTAATTCTGCCTGCAGGTTGCAATTTTCTTGTCTGCAATTTCTGTTATTTATCTCCTGTGCTATCCTAACTTTGTTTTGGTTGATTTTATTGAAGTAGTGGTTCTGTTTCACATCCACACAAAACAGGACCTGCCAGCACATTTTCTCACCTTTTAAGGGTGGCTCAGCCAGTGCAATTGATCCAACTGCTACTTGAGTCAGCTAACAATTCCCTGATACATGAGTGAGGGATACGGGATACATGAGTGAGGGATACATGAGTGAGAGGCCATAATTATTTTTTAATTTTAAAAAAATCAATAATTTGTTGTAAAAATTATTTTGAATTATCCTAAGATTTTTGTTCTTGTCTGACCAATGTCACAAACATGAAGGAAATACTAAGAAAAAGATTTCAACTGACAAAAAGGTTTATAGACATTTCTACTAAGACCTGCTGTTGGACATCATTTTTATACAGTTCTTCACCCTCTGGTTTCTCTTTTTGAAAACCTTAGGATGATTCCAGCATGACTGCAAAACCTCAAAAAATGGCCTTTTTGTCTTTATAGAACAAAATCTTTTCCTTATACTCACCTATTTCCATTTATGTAAAAATGCATTGTATGAAGACTTCTGAGTCACTATGAACTGTGGAATATATTAAAACTCTTCTAAGCTTCTTCTGAAATGTGACTGGAAGTTGTAACTTTCTGAAAAAAAAACTTTGCTACTGTATTCTGTATAACTCCAGCACCAAATCCCAGTTTCAGTTACCCCTCAATGCACAGACTTGAGTTTTCCCTTTAATTTATGAGTCAGGAGAGTTTAAACAGATTAGACTGGGTCACCAAACAGACTTTCAGAATATCTGTTTGTGGAAGGCTCCCTGTTCAAGTAGAACTAACCCAACAAAAGCCCCAAACCAGCTTGCTGAGCATCTGCATCTCAGCAACCTGGGCTCCCTACTCCACCCTCGGCAGTAAAGGATTCACGCACCCAGCTGTGGAAATTCTCCCTAAAGAAGCAAAATGTAACATCTGCATTTTTAAGTATCTTCCCTTTCTCTTCCATGAGGGAAAACAAAACAAAAGAAAACAAAAAAAGACTAAAAATCCACTAAAAGGAGTTGTTACATGTTGTCTTTCTTCAATGTAATAAAACCGGTTTACACAAAGAAAGCATGAAAATGTAAAATGCTTGGGTTTTTAATTTAATTGCCACTATGTGAATTTTGAAATATTCTGGATTTTCAGGCAGGTAAATTCATAATGTGAATATAGCATTAATATTGTAGAATATGATACTGAAAAAGAGTTATGCATGTATTAAACTTTACATATACAATGAGCTCCATTGAATTCAGGAGCTGGCTTGAAGGAGTACTGCAAATGACACAGTTCCAAAAATAATGAACTGCATTATTCATTACATATATAAGAAAATAGCACACTATATACATATGTATGCCTGCGTACATTTTTATTATAGACGAGAGCTCCAGTTAAGTTTGCTTAATATTTTTTAATATAATAAGTTGGTTTCAGTTGCTTATATCTTCGCCAAGCTGTAATTATTTAGCTGAAATTTTCCAGGCTAGATGTTTGCCTCAGATTAGATTTTATTTTTGAACTTGCAACAAAAGCAGTTTGTTTCTTTCCAAAAGAAAAGGGAGGTTAGGGAAACATGTTATTTGCCTGTGTTAAAAAAAAATACTCAAAACCTTTTTCTTTCCAGAGAAGCTCAAATGTCTTGATGCATTGAAGCAAGAATAGGAAGCATGGCAGGATGAAGAGAAAGGATAAAATGCAAAGGTTTCCCTAGTACACAGAATATGGTTGTTACTGTGATTGAAAATCCACTTCTCAAAAATCTGTACTTTTCATACAATACAATACATCAGAGGCCATTAGATTTGTCACCTCAGTCTCTGAATGTTCTCTGTACTGACCACAATGTGTTCTGTGCAGCATCAATTATTAAGACAGTATTTGTTTAGCTTTAAATTGCAGAAAATTGATATTTTTTTTTAAATTCAAGAATATTTAAATAATATCAAGGCTGCTGACTCAGAACTAACATATATCTCATGGCAGGAGATGAAACTTCCCATCTAAAACTGTCAGTCATGCAGGGCTTGATTTGAGGTGGCCAATGTTAAGTCCATGGTACCACCAGACTGCAAGGTATCTGAGACATCCCCGTGGGGCTGGCACAGATCCCAGATCCCAGCTCTTCCCAGACCTTGGGAAGACCAAGACCCTGCCTGAGCATTAAGCCTGAGGCCAAGGTGGACATTGGGAGGGAGCTGTAAATGGCATTGGCCATCAATGCTCCCTAACTGAATGCAACCAAGTGTCACAGCATGTGGTGACACACAATCTTCTGCTAGAATAAATGAGGAGAAGGCTTGATCAAAAAGAGTTCAGACTTCATTTCATCAGAATATATAAGAGCTCATGTTTAAAGAACAGAGAAGTGAATCCTGAAGGTATTGTACCATGGCAGCTTAAACTGATATAACTCACAGCTACCATACTCCTGTCCTTTTTTCTACCTATCGATATTCCTCTCTCTATCTTTTTGTTTCAGACACATAGTCCCTCCCTCTCCTTTGCATCACCACCAGCACATGTGCAGTCAGGTAGCACGTGGGTTTAGGGAGCCACTGTGGCAGGAAGACAACCCAGCATTTAAAGTAATTAAGCTTCCATAGATCTGCATTTTGAAAGATGTCATGTAAATGAAAATGCAGAGAAACATAGGAGAGGTAAAAGAACTATTTAATCTAAAAGAGAATGTTCACGTGACAAAAAAAATAGCTCTAAGCATCCACGGAGAAATGTAATCTAGAAATTACAAAAGAGTTTCTAAGCATTACCACTTTGTAGTCGAAAATAACTCTCCAGAAGCAATAATGAAAAAAAAAACCCCTAAACCCTAAAAAATGGACCTTGACCAATTTAATAAAGGGATTATGTGGCCTGTGGTACCATGCTACTGGAGTTACTGGGTTTCTCTGTTATATCCCTTAGTACTGTCATGCAAAACCAAACTCCCTGTTCACAGTAGCATCCCCAGGACAAGAGGCACCAGCAGGATCCACCTATGCCCTCCAGGGCAGGCAAGAACCCATTGAAAACGTGTGCCTGTCAGCAGGTGTGGTTGGAACAGTTGTCTGTAGACAGCTTGTAGCCCACCTTATGAGGCTCTCATGCCAAGAAAGTCACAAGATCCTGAGCATGTTGTGTTTCTGCCTTCCTTGCACCTACCCCTCAAGTGCCATCCACCCACTGCTAGTGATGCAGGTGGATCCTTTCAGCATCATATCCAAAACCAAGAAGTTATAAAACAACCATGTTGCTGTTGCTTTTTCAACCCTAAATTGAGGTCTTGCCCTTGTGGGCAAGTTTTAATTACATGAGTTCTATTTATTTTTTCCATAGGCTTGTAAAAGGGTCGTTTAAATACATTCTGCCAATGTACTGCATACATCCTGACTTCCATGCCAGGTGGAAGTAGTTACTACCTACAAAACACATTCTAATGCCTTTCTCAGGCCAACATGAAGGTAACTCTCTACTTCAGCTCCTCATTTCACTGCACACTACAGTTCAGGCATTCCCTTAGGACACAATTTTTATTTTTAGAGAAGCCTCTATTTGCTGACTGTTGTGAAAGGAACACTCAGGAGATGCGATTAGCAGTCACTTGTTTCAGTAAACATTGAATGTAACATATGCCTCTCAAGTAATGTGTATCCAAACATACAATTTACAAATAATTAACATCATGTTAATTAGTCACATTAATTTATGCCACTTTGTGGAATTATTTCCTCAGAGTCTTTAGGAATGCTGCCAGCAGTTTGAGCCAAAGAGTGTGAAAATTTGCTTGAAGTAAGTGTTGTGACTGGCTGTGACACACAGCTTGAACAGCAAGTGACTGGGGGACACAAAGAGTGACTGGAAGATCAGGAAGCCATCGAGGTGGATGGGTGCCCACACCACCCAGCATGGGGAGCAGCTGGGGAGCACTCCTCAGGCAGGGGCCATACACGATCACAGGTTTCCTTGCCTCCTGCCCCAGGCCTCTCCTCAAAAAAAAACCAAAAAAAACCCCCAAAACCAAAAAGAAGGTGATCAACAATATACTGACAAATTCTTGTAATTACCACGTGCCACTTCAGATGATGAATCTCAGGAAAAAAAAAAAAAAAAAAAAGCTGTTGAAACCAAACATAACTTCAGAACCGATAAATGCCAAGAATTAAGCTCTAAATTCTCAAAAACAAAAGAGAAGCCATTTGGAATATTGGCACAATCTCAAAAAAATCAGGCACAGCTATTCTTAAATGTGTGAGGATGGAGCTACTAAACACAGCTGTACATTTCAGTAATACAATATGAAATGTGCCTTGTGTAGAAGAAAGAGTTGCTGTCTACAAATTGAGACGGCGAGGCCAAACACAGTAAGAAACAAAAGAAGCTATCTTCAGTCACTTATGTTTTGCAATCAATAGTTCTGTTGTCTTAAGTAATGATACAATAAAACTGTGTAACATTTCTATTGGGATTGCAACTGCTCCATTTTTAGGAAAAATAAAATTACTTGAGATAAGTAACTAAACAGGCGAAGAACAGCAGGACCAATTTCTCTGAATGCACCTAAATTCCAAATTAGGGGGATATTAGAAACACCTCAGCTTGCACTATACATTCATTACATTTTTACAGGAAAAAACCAAACTGATAAAGCAGCTCAAATGATACATACAGACAGCACTCTAGGAAGCTCCCACTACACCTGATAACTAGAGACACTCCGAGAAGTAGACAGGTATAGAGAAAACAATGCAAAAACCAATGGCCCTCAGAAGTGGATTAAGAATGTTTGGGTTTTAAAATCTTTTTTTCCTGTGCCAGGAACCACAAGCCATGATGTTAACACAAACTGACTTATGCAGCCTCCAAAAAACCTAAAAACTACACAATTGGCCCAGACTTGGGTTTTCCGTGGAGGGAAAATCCCCATTGGTGCCTGTCCTGCCTTATTGCACCACAAGGATCTCTGTTCTTCCTCAGACAGCTGTAATACTTCATGGCTTTAGTTGCTAGGAAATACAGATTTTCTGCTGCTGATGTTTGTAAAATTCTTCAGCATTCACTGCTGGGACTTTAAAATAGGAATGATGACAAATGGTATTGGCCTAAAGTGTTGCCCACTGAAAGCACTGAACAAACTCCACCTTTCAGCTGAGCCCCATTTCAGTTTGCATGGAGTACTTCTGCACAGCACTTGTATGTATGAGCAGATTGGCAAACCACTGCCTCTGCTTCTCAACAAGATAAAGGTGCTATACAGAGAACATGTTACAAGCCATCTGAGATAGAGATAACACATAAAGCTCCCAAGCTTTCTATCAGCTTTTATACACTTGTCTCATACAGCTATAGACAAAGGTATCACCATGCTTACCACTGCACAGATTATTTTCCCTGATCCATCAAAGATGCTTTCCCAGAAATATTGGAATCATTGTCAGTTATCTAGCATAGCCAGCTGAGTGAGCTAGCTACTGAAAAAAAAGAAAAAAAAAAGTAAACAAATACTATATAATACACATTATATACAATTTTATGTGAGTATGTTTATGTATGAAACCACACATGTATGGAGCTGCATCCCATGTATCACAAGGAGTTTTGGAGAATGCTTATCTGGCTCATTTTTTCTTTTCTTCTCTTTAAAAATAATTAACCAAACTCTTGTAGAACAATGTCTGGACACATTAAAATGCAGGATACCACTGAAAATTTGAAATCAAGGTATATTTCATACTTTAGACATACTGTGCACTTCAAAGTGATGGGCAAGGAAGCAATATGACCCTTCTCTACCTAAAAACTCACTTGATACAAACAGCCATTCTCACTGCATATCCATTCTAAGCTTACTTTAAATGGTAGGAGAGGTACCATATCTTTTCTTGGGGCTGATGATAAAATATCCATTACAGCTCAGACAGATTTGGAAGTATCTGTTACAGAAAAGAAGTAAATATTTCCAGGTTTTAGGATTTTCAAGGAGTAAATTTAATGACTCAATCAGTTTCTCTAAGGATGCCCAAATCCTTACATTCAACATTCTCTAAAATATGGACCTTGAACACATGTATATTTATGTAGGCCTGGATGCTATCCATGTGCTCTCTGTATTCACAGGGCTTTGGTACCTTCCACCGTTGAGTCTGATTCTTTGACAATTAAATGGAATTTTCTCCGTGTCATTTTCAGTGCTACTTCTGAGCCTTTTACTGGAGCAGCCAGGCTGGATGAAAAGCCCCCCCAGTACATTCAGACATGTCTGGACAGATGGCATCCTTTTATATTCAACAGGAGCACTTTGGTTCTGCCTGGTATTGTACCATCCCTCAGCCCCATCAGCGTGGCTGTTGTGCCCTCCTGTTGTCTCTCCTGTTTTCTTTTGAGGACAAGTTCTTTTACAGCTCTTTTTTACATAGCATTCTTTATGTGTGAGTATATGGCAGCAATACAAAAGGAATGTAAGCACTAACTGGCCACAAAACAGACCACATTAGAAACATTTGCCATTAATTAATAAATAAACAACAACAGCAGTTATGCTGGAGACATCTTACGAGGTAGAAGCCTGGTGCAGGAGTCAGTAAATTAGTTTTTAGTTTGGGTTGAAACATAATTTTCTAAATCAGTTGAGTTTAATTTATAATTTATATGCTCTGTGGACAAAAGAAACTTCTCTGATCCTTTCTTCTGACCTTGAATTTTTCTGGACAGAATTTTTCTGAAATGCAACTCTTTTAAGAGTTGTGTCATTTCATTTTAATCTCCAACAGGTCAGTCTGCCACCTTCCCTGGTGAGCCTCTCCTGTGCTAAATTACCTTAATATAGGAAAAATCTGTCTCTTTCAAGGCTGAATTTGTCTCAGTTCAACTTTTACCCACCAGACCCTTATGTGCTTTTGTTTGTGACTTCTAAGCTTCCATCAAGCCTGTCTTCCAGGGGGTAGTTATCTATGTCCAGTCTTAAAGTTATGTCTCAATCATCAAGTGATTCAGCTCTTTCTGCTCCTTGGATAATTCCTTTAAGACTTCTGACTGCTCTACAGGCCTTTTGTTTCTAATTATAAGTGTACCATTTCACATTCTCTTCCACTGCAGATTGTAAACTTCTCATTTCATCCACCATATCATCTACTTCTCTTCAAACATTGAACAAAATTATTACTTGGACATTTCTGACTTTTCTGTATCATTTGATTTTACTTTCTGCATATTGCAATGGGCCTATTCTTGGATTAAGGTGATTTTTATTCCTAATATGCTTTAAAATATTTCTTACTATTTTAATTCTATTTCTACTTATGTATCATTGATTTCTTTAGCTTCCCTTATCCACTGCATACATTTTAGCCTGCAATTTAAATTCAGTGCTTCTCCTTTCACACTTTCCATTATTTCTGTATTTACTTTTATTTAATTTTTAAAGACGATTCTCCATGTCTACAGTTAGGGAATTTTCAGAACTTTTTTCGAATTTTTACAGTCATGACTTTTGGATCAACCAGTACAATCTCTTTCAGCAATCCCAAAGAGGTAGAATTTCAGTTCTAAAAACAAAATTGCCATCATTTATGTCAGGGGAGATCTCAGCTTTTGGTTAAAAGGTGGGTATTTTTAAAGTAATAAATACAGAAATAATTGGCTGCTTCCATAGTTTCCATTCACAGATATAACAAGTTCACAATCACTAGTTGCACATGCAAGAAATGCTTTTTAGATAACCAATTCAGTCTTGGTTCATCACAACCCCCTGTACCAAGCAGTATTTCCTGTTTGGCATCCTTGCTTTAGGAATTCAAAGGTAACTGATTCTGGTTACATCCAAATTCTCCATCAGGCAGCAACAGGGGAATCTCTATGTTCATTAGGATTTATGTGTCTTACAAGGAACACCTTTCCTTTGGAGTATATCAGGTTTAACAGAAAATGCCTTAGTTGGAGAGAAAGAAAGAAAGAGTATGGGATTCCAATTCTGTCACCTATGCACACTGAAAAAAAATGAACCATGTGCCTTGAGACTTGAAAAGCTTTTTGGCTCATATGATGATGAATCACTGAGATAAGAATGAATGTATCATTTGGTCATTTCCTGAAAGCATGTACCTCATTCCCTGAGCTACACTTCTGTAACTACCCCTTTTTTTTTTTTTTTTTTTTTAATCCAACGCAACAATTTTATTGAACAATTTGTCCATGTGATGTTCTCCTACAACATTTAGTCTATACATCTTTTTCACTGCTGGCTGCAGTTTTCATCTCTCAGACCTTTCAAACAACTGGACATGACCTTTCAATCCATGATGGTTGGTACATACCCACTCGATTAGCAGGTTCTTACAAAATGTCCCAGTTTTTGCTTTGTGAGGGATCCTTTTCTGGTTTTGATGTGGCAAAGAGTTGTGGTAATGAATTTTGGGGCCCAGACATAGTATCTCTCAGCACTATTGGTGATCTAAGAAGAAAATATGACCTTGAAGAAAAGAGCTAAATTTCTTTATATTTACATTGGAAGCAGAAGAGAAGATAGCTTTTGAATTTTCATTAATAAAGCCAGACACATGTAAAGGATTCTTAGATTCAAAATCCTGTCCACAGAGAATCAAATGAATAGAGATGAGAATGCTCTCACAGGTTGGGGTTTTCCTTGGTGCTGTGGTGGTACCTCCCCACCCATGAGAGAAACAGGCAGAAGCATGCAAAAGCACAGATAGACAAATGAGTTTAATTTACACAGCCAATCCTCAGAGCTGTGTGTTTACAGGGGAGATGTGCATTATCTGTCAGTCAAAACTAAATGTATAAGTCCTTATTAAATTTCTTAAAAATGCAATATTAAACGTCCTTCGGTGCCTTGATGTAAATGCTGCATAGTTCATCCTGATGGATGATTATATTAAAGTCCACACTGAATCACTCCAGAGCAAAGATTTGCTGTAGATGTTGTATATTTATCACTTTTTTTGAGAAAGGTTGTAGTCTAGAAATTGAAGGTATTTCTAAGTGTTCTTAGTATACTCATGAGTCATGCACAGCACTCTGGATTTTTTGTTTTGTTCCATTTCTTAACATTTTTTGAAGGAAAAAAACCCAAATTAATCCCATTTGTTTAAAACACTAAGAGACTTTTAGCAAATCTGCATGTCAGGGTGAGAATGGTTTCCATAAATGAGACATCTAACAAAGAAGATGCATCCTTTTAACATAGGATTGTGTGCCTATGTGGGCAATGTGAATCTACACACTCCTATTAGACCTTAGGCTGTCAAGTTATCTTTGTATAATCTTGAAGGAAAGCATACATTACAGAAAATAATTTATAATAAAATCACATATGCTAAAGTGGCCTCTAGCATAACCAAAGAGAGTGAAGGAGATCAGCAGTGACCAAGGCAAGCAGGAACATATGGCCACATTCTGCCCCACTTTTGTGGGACCACACAACCTGGAAACCAAGGTTATTTTAAATAAATGTCAATGCAGTACTGAAAAGATACTTCAAAAGGCATTTATGTTGTGTGTTCATGTCTTCATACTGTTTTATCTCTATATGAAAAATATATAGCAAAGGGAGTGAAGACAACAAGGGCTTAAAGGAAACTTGAGGGGTTTTTAATCTTTTTGTTCTGCTTCAAAAGTCTCCTTGGACATATGTTTTTGCTTAGAACAAACAGAGGTGAATAAATCAGTTGATCAGCATTCCCCTAGAGCTGCCTGTATTAACTTTCTTGGCATGACTCCATCACTTAAGTCAATATGACTTAAGAGTCTCCCTAACAGTTTATTTGCTTCTAATTCTATACTGTTCCTGGATCTAAACGTCAGTCTAGTGAATGGAAACATGGAAAGCTTGTAGAAATGCAGAGCCCAGAGATTTACTGTCATAAGAAGCAGAAGTTCTCCTTGCAGACCTGAATTAGTGAGCTGCTTTTCTTCAGACATAAAAAGTTCTCCATATGGTCAACTTTGTGTTTAGAAGTAAATCAGAAGTATTCCAGAAGGAAGGTAATTTTTGTACCCTTACCACTGTTCTCCATATTACTAAATACAATATATTTATCTCTCTTCTCTCCAGACTTTGCTGCATATTGCTTGGCTGCAAAAGCCAGGCAGTCCATTCGAAAAAGTACATTGTGGGGAAATGCCACGTGGATGTATTTGGAGACACTGGCTTTTTTTCCTTTTTTCTTTTTTGTTACCACTTGTGAACGCATTTAGGGAACAAGGAGATGCAAATCACCAATTTGTTCACTCAGATGTTTACTTATCAGCTTATTTTCCTAAGTGACTGCATACTTACAGCCAATAACTAGGCCTCTGTTTGCACCTAACAAAGGCACGACTGGGGTGGAACAGATGTAGGATGCAATTTGGCAGCCACTGCCTGTCCCTAGTAGTGGGTTGTACAAGCAGGCAGAGAGAAAGAAGAATTAAGCTCCTACACTAATCCCTGTATCACCCAAGGGAGGATGCTGGGGGCACCCACCTGAGTGGATCCCTTTTGTGAAGATACAGGCGTGCAATGTATCTGGAAAGTGGCAGGACTATGGGTGTTATGGCATGCTATGGTGCTAGCAGTACCAGTGGGGTAGCCAGGGATGTGCTGAGCTCCAGCCAAGCCCTATGGAAAGAGGATGTGTCCCCCAGGTCATGCTCCCCCATGGCAGGATGCTGCTGGGAGCTGCAGCCGGGTGATGCAGAGCCACACAGTGCCCTGAGTGCCCCAGAAGAGCTGACAGTCAGTTCTGGAAACAAGACTGAATGAGCCAAGGGACTTTGCACAAGAAAAGACCTTCTGCATCAGTGAACAGATTCTTTTCCCCCAGAACCACTCCCGGCAAAGGCTGAGCTCTCTCCCAGCTCTGCCTCAGCCTGCTGCTAACTAAGCATCAGCAGGTAACAGCCCAGCTCAGTCTGCAATCTCCAAGGGGCTCTGCCTTCCCACAACAACTGGCCATCAACAGACAAATTTATTTTTTTGTCGCTCTAAATCAGTGCTCTCTGCTGAGACACCTGCTGAAGAGAAATGTTTGTTCTGAAGCACTACAGGAGCAGGAGCTCCTCAGCCATGGCAGCACATGGGCCTGCACGGGACCCTCCTTCCCCAGAGCCCCAGCAAGCTGAGCTGAGAGGGATGGCATCCAGTCATCTGAAAAGTACCAGCAACCCTGATAAAACACATGCTTTAGCATTCAGAAAGACAGAGGCTTGCTTCCCTCTCGTTCTTTCATCAGCAATGAATTTCATAAGACAGCAGAACATTTCTCAGACCTACACACAGAATTTCACTGAGGTTTCTAGGCATACACCTTAGTCCTCTCCTTATGTAAATAACCATGCTTCTGGAGTTTGTTTTTTAAATTTTATTTGGGGTTATGTTTTGGGGTTTTTTCAATTTAACTTATTTTCCCCGTTTTTCAAATTCACATGTTTTGCTCCTGGACATACCAGTCTTCCTGCAAGAAATAAATCTGAGGTCCTGACCACTGGGGACATTGAAAACCTTATAAAAAAAATGAGGGTAAAGTGCTAGTTTTGCCCAGTTTGCCAAAATCTAATTTGGGTTGTCACATTATGTCTTTGTAACCTTCCCTTGTAATTTCAGCTGAGTAGAGCTGCACACTCTTACCATCCTTGGCTGCTTCCTGTGCAAGCAAATCCAATACTTTATAGATTGGGTCATGCCTTCAAACCTTCTAAATTCTTTCTGAGGCAGAATGTACACTGACACCAATGACAGTGTTACAGAAGTAGTGAACAAAAACTGAACAAGAACAGTAAGATCACACATTCAGCTAAGTAATCACCCACAGGCTTAAAATTCAGCATCTCTCTGTCAAACTGGTGTCCTGATCCAGAACTGGTAAAATCTAAATACACAAAAGTATATTATTGTCCTATTTTGCCTAATCAACTTACATCTCAAATATAAGAAATAAAATTATTAAAACTTTACTACTGATAATGATAATAATAACTATAGAATACAGAATTGTAGAATAAGACTATAAGGCAAAGTAAAATGGAGTAGAAGCCTCATATGCTTGCTAGCTTCAAAACCTGCCCAAGGATGAGTATTTGATCTCCTGGGGAAGAATGAAGAATAGATTTTAGTTTTGTCCAGGCATTTGTAAAGAAGGACTACATATAGCTAATTATTTTAACTTTTTATATTCCTGAGTAGATTCTCCATTTCCCACCAAAATGCAATCCTAGAGCATTCATCTCCTTCAGTGGTTCCTCACTCTAGTTTAAACAGAACCAAGATACAAGTTGATGATTCACACTTATTTTTTTATATTTAGAATCACTGAATTTTCAGGGTTGGAAGGGACCTTTAAGATCATCCAGTTCTAACCCCCCTGCCATGGGAAGGGACACCTCCCACCAGATCAGGTTGCTCAGAGCTTCATCCAACATATCCTTAAAAACTTCCAGGGATGGGGCTTTCACCATCTCTCTGGGCAACCTGTGCCAGTGTCTCACCACCCTCAAGGTGAAGAACTTCTTCCTAACTTCCAATCTAAACCTACTCTCCTCTCTTTAGTCTGCTTAACTACAAATTAGTAGTGTTTAGTAAAAGACTGCTACAAGTTGCTCTGTGGTAGATTTTTTGGGAAAGCCCCTGCACTTTGGAGGAGGTTTCATGAACTTCTTGCCCCAATTAGGCTTTAATCTACAAATCCCATTAGGCAGATCAGTTTGTATTACTGTAGTTGCATTTAGAATTACCCTTCCCCTTGTACTGTAATAAGCATGGGACAGACACAAATATTTTCAGATTGCTATGCTAAGTTTGAAGGCTTGCATTTTCCAGAGCAAATCGCACAGGAGTCACATAACTACAAAACCATGCCGAGATTTGCTCACACTCTGCTTAGCATCAAGCTGGTCTCATATCTTTCATTTGAAACATTTTAATTTTTTTTTGTTAAATACC
The DNA here is from genome assembly GCA_023637945.1 of Phaethornis superciliosus. NCBI lineage: Eukaryota > Metazoa > Chordata > Aves > Apodiformes > Trochilidae > Phaethornis > Phaethornis superciliosus. Next base: position 6,583,878 of record JAJQWJ010000005.1, read on the forward strand.
TACTTTGTTAGTACTCCATATAGCCAGCAAGACATTCCTTAAATTGTAAGTGCTTAGAATAGGTTACGTTTGGAACTTTGGTGAGTTTTTATGTCAAAATAAACTGCAAGGAGTAGAAGGAATTGGGATAACAGGAGAACAAAGATGAAAATTAATACAGCCCCCCCAAAAGTGTTTCAGACTCAGTCTTTGGCTGAAACAAAAAGAGATCCTCTGCCCATCTCTTAAGTATTTTGAAACACACTGTTTACAGCTGGTGTTTTATACAATTCCTTCAGACTATGGAATGTCAGTCTCGTTGAAAGCAGAACCCATTTAATTCTGTCTGGTGCTAACTGTGCAGGAAAGCAGGCACAATGTGGAAGCAGTCTGCATGAGGTGTCAGCACCATCTCCTCCTAATGAGTATGGAATGAGTAAACAAGAATTAGTACTCATTTGAACCCCTTTCACCTACATCTGCTTTCAGTCAGTACCAAAGGAAGATGCCTGGTTTTCAGCTTTACCCAACTTCTTCAAAAAGAAATGGTACAGAGTGTTTCAGCTCAGTTTATAGGCAGAGGAGTCACTCAAAACATTTGTGCTGGACAGAATTGAGCTGTAAACTTCACCTCTTACAAGCAGTAATGGGTACTCGGGGTATCACTGGCATGATGGGAGTCAGACATAAGAGATGCAGTTTGTAGAGCAGCTGCTCCTACTACCTGCCTTCTTCTCCCTGGGCCAGCACAGAACACTTCAGCAATCACAGTCTGAGGGGTAATGAGTGAAAAAAAAATGGTAGCTTCTATTGGTGTCAGATCCATCAAAATTAACTTTTCATACAGGACAGCCTCAGTGTGTGTTCCCATAAATCACATTTAAACACCACAGGCAGCACCAGCATCTTGGTTGGAAACCTGGAAGGGAAGCTAAAGGCAGCACAAGTGAAACTGCAAATTCAGCAGAGGCTGCTCCTCTCCAGGAGACTGGACTGCACCTCTCATTTCCTCCTGCAATGCTTTGGGACAGGAGGCTGCTGGACATACTTTTACATACTTTTTCCATACATGAAATTTAGAAGTCAAAGCTTCTTGAAAGGCCCATGCCACTCCATAGAGATTGGGAACCCTCATCCATGGATTATTCCATGTGATGGTGATGCTCTTGCTTTCACTGAACCAGTCCTAAAATTGCTGTGTCAGGAGAGGCTTTCTTTTCCCAGGTGTGCTGATTCTTGTTCTGCTTTTCTGAGCACACTTAACCAGCTGTCACATCTTGCTCACGAGCTGGTCACCATGATCCATTTTTAATACTACAAAAATAAAAAGTCCTACCTATTCCCCAGTACTGTACAGAAATAATACAGAGATAATTTCTGTAGCACCAATGCAATCTGTAGCACCAATGAAATCTTTCAGACAATTACGCAGAAAACAACAATTGTGTTTTGCTTTATAAATGTTATCTATGGTAACAGTTTAAGTTTGTAAATCACCTCTGGATCTTTTGTGATGAAGGTGCTACATAAACTGAAGCTATTATCACTCCTACATTTCATTGCTCCATAAATGAGAGAGATCCTACAGCAGCTCCACTCCTGCACCATGCTTGTGATTCCAAAACCCTCCTTCCCCACTATGTTATTTTTACTGGAATTAGTGATTAATATGAACCCCACACCTTTTCCAATATCCTACCCCTCTGTGAGGTTTGGTTTTTATGCCTGGTGACACTGCACTGCCCTTCTGGGAGTCACTTGATTTGAAAACAGAGAATTAAATTGGCTATTAGGATGCCAGGTGTGCAGGTCAGTGCAGCATCTGCCAGGAAACATCCTCAAAACAACACCCTGAGAGTCCCACCCACTCCTGAAAGATTCAGGAGATGATGGAAAAGCACTCTATGCTCAAGCTGCAGCAAAGAGCTCCTTTACAAACAAAGAATATTTCCATTACAGCTGTTTTATAGGGGCAAAAGTTAAGGGAAACAGTTGCTGATTTCTGTAGCAGGCCCTTCGTGTCCTGCTCTTCATTCTCCCCTGCTTCCCCCAAACTTTTCGTTTTTGCTTCAGCAGTTTTTCTCTCACCAGAGCCCTGCTGAGCAGGTCCCATTTGGGCAGTTTGCTCTCTCCCCTCCTCCTTTTTGACGGGTTGTAGCAACCTGAGGGAGCCAGTGGTGGAAGCAGATAATGAGCTATGACATACAATGCAAGAAAAAATGGTCAGGTAAATGCAATTCGACAGCATCCAGTTGATACATCTGGGCAGTGAGGGGGAATGAGCTGCACACCAGGCAGCTTTGCCAAAATTTCTGTCACCAATGGAAATTAAGCAACGTGGCAAAAGCAGTCAGAGGGTTAAAAGAATCTTGTCTTTGCCCTTGTTTGCCTCATTTCTTGTTTCTCACTTAAACTGCACCACTGGGATGAACCACAAGACTTCCCTTCCCCTTATTAAAAAAGCAAAAACTGCTTATGCAGCAACTGCAGCAGGGCTCTGTTGTTAGCAGATAGTAAGGATGCATGGAGATGAGCTACAAATGGTATCCGTATCAGCAGAGACACTTATGGGGGAAAAATTGTTCTGTGAACATTACAAATTCTGGCTCTAATTAAACATTCATCTCTCACTCTTCTGGGGGTGGAGAAGAAAATCATTGTCCTTTTATACTGCAGTTAAAAGTGGAAAATATTGCATCCAGAAATACAAAGAAGAAATATTTTTCTGTTCTGTGACAGCAATGAATGCTGAGGGTTATGCTGACTGAAGGTAATTACTACAGCTCTTGGCTTGTTCTTATTAAAAAAAAAAAAAAAAAAGCCTGTGCATACCTCAAAATGCTGCCTTTTAAAAAATATCCATAAATTATTCTGTGCTATAATTCTTTTCAATTGCGGGTACAAGCGCAGACACGATTCTCTCCTTGCTGAGCTTCCTGGCCTTAAAAACATGCTTGAAGATATGTAGATGCAAAGTTGAACAAAGAGACACAAATAGAGAAGGAGAGGTGTTCCCAGCTGAGATAGGGTTCATTGAGGGAAGGAAACACTCCTCCTGCCCAGGTCTCTAGTGAGGTAGATGAAAGGCATCACCAAGTATCTTAAGTATGGAAAGAGGCAGATTAATATTCCAAACATTAGATACAGGGAATGACCAAAGAATGAAAAATGACCAGCCTCTGAGTCTCTTTCTTGCTCTCTCTCACAAAAAAAATCAACATTGAGTGCCAAAACGTAGAGCTAGGCTGCTTTATGAGAATAACTTAGTGATATTTTGGAAGGGCTCAAGGCAGTTACAAGAACATCTCTAGCTTCTTTTTTTCCTTTCCCATTTGTATTTTTTTTCTGTGTGTTCCTCCTTTTTCAGCCACTGAATCCTCTGGTGGTTCAGTGAAGCCTGAAGTTGTTTCTTGTGGAGGGGAAAGAGAGGAGGGGTTGTATCTACCAATAGTCATAAAAGTTTCTTAAGTGCTTGATAGAAATGTCTCAGACTTTTCACCTGTGTTTATGCAAGGCCTCAGCTGCCAAAACCTTCAATATGCAAGGAAGGGGAAGACTCACTCCAGTAGGGAGTTTCTGAAAATCTGATGGCATTGAACTGGAGCTCAGTTCTACAGAACCACGTGTCACCATCAGAGGCAGAAGAGGAAGAGAAGCAGTCAGTGTGAGCTCTGAGTGTTTTAATTTGTGTGTTCTTAGCTCTTCACCATGGATTTCTCTGTCCCTTGCTTTTCTGGATTGCTCTGTAAAAGTTAAAGCAACATAAACCAAAGCAAAGTGACCACTGAAGCCAAAAAATATCATTGACTGCATTCACATCTTCCCATCTACAGTGGCACTGGGGAGAAACTCATACAAACCACTAAGAAGTGGTTAAAATGTAAAATACTCTTATTCAATTGTATAATTTCAATTAAAATATTACATTAACACTTTACTGCAGAACATTGGTGTTCATTGAAGATTTGTTTATGCTGTAAAATCAGTAAACTCAACTGGTTTCTTTGTGTTGAACACTTGGTCATCTTGTTTCTTACATGCACTCTCAATTTCTGACCATGGGCTTCTAATGTCAAACAAGCTGTATGACTTCTATGTGAACTGAGAGCAAGATGGAAAAATGCCCAGTCCCCTGCTATTACAGCTACTAGACAGTTGTGAAGGAAACGGGAATCTGAGATTTCATTTCTAGCTATGGGAGAAGCATGTATTCCAGTGTGTATAGGCAGGAGATCCAAACACAAAGAACACAGTTTTTCCAAACTCGATCAAAATTGGATCTATCAGCTCAGTTCCTTCCTTTCAGATTATTTATCTGTAAAATGAAAATGAATGGTTTGTTTTCCTTTTAGAGCTTTTAGTATGTGTACCAAACTCAAGTATTAAACACACCACTAATCTAGTAAATTAGACATACAAAATGATGGGATTTCACTGAGCTCAGCCTGAGATACAATACAGAAACTTATGCTTTAAAGACCCACTATTTCATTTCCAGAAGAACAGTCACCTATTTTCCTTTATAAAGGAAAATTAAGTAGAGTTCTTAAGAATAAAATTAATAATAAGTTATTTGGTCATTGACCAGATCCTAGACTCACATCTTTTAGAATACTTTCTAGCTAGCTTTAGGCTAGCTCTGCTTTAGGACAAATTGGTATGAATTAAACATGACAGCACAACTTCAAGGTGAAGAAAACTTGACATTACTTTAGGCAACAGATTAATCTCTTGAAATAATATGTGCTCAAATATTTATTGGTATTGCTAAATTATGAGAAACCTCTACATGTGGTAGTAGAATGCACCGTAAACAAAACAAAGATCAATGTAATTTATTTTCATCTAACATATAAAAAATAGAATAAGATTTACTAAATAAAATGTTCTTCTACAATGCAAAATTTCTTGAAGTTCTTTGCCACATTCCTAGTTTTTTCTGCCAGGTAACTAACACCTCTTAAGTATAAAACACCAAGAGACAGTTATAATCTTCCAGACTTTGAATCCAAGTCAAGAATTTGTTTTAAAAAATATGTTTTCAAATTATGAGAGTACAGCTGGATTGTAGTTTTCTATCAATTTATAGTACAAGGAAGAAAATGGTCACCTGCTCACTAAAATTATCCTTTTATTCAGAATGTTATCAGAAACATATTTATTGATAAGCACATGAAAATTAATTAAGCACCATAGTTAAAATTTATAATTGGAATTATTATTTAATTTCAGTGCTAAGTATTCAGACAAAGCTCTTCATTATGCAACTTCTATTACTGCTGGAAACATTTTGATAGAGACGAATTTACAGATATCACCCTAACTTCATTCAAATCTTCCAGGAGAACCATGAACAAGCATGCAAAAGTGGACAACCTCATAGATCAGTGTAGGAACTAACCTGCAAACTGATCATGGTAGAAAAAGAACCTATAGACTTAATTATTATTAAGCCTCGGAGATACAAATTCTTAGGCTGGAGCTCAAATCCTAACTTCATTTATTTTAAATTAAATTAAAGTAAATTAAATTAAATAAATTAAATAAATTAAATTAAAATAAATTAAATTAAGAGTTTAGGTCCCGATCAGTGTTTTGATTTTAAATTTTCTCCACCAACCCTTGATATGTATGCAGGGAGTACAGCTTTGCTATTTCAGATTTCTAGTGGAATTCCTGCTCTGCATGGCTGTACCAGATTTATCTCATGGGAGTCAGAAATGGTGGTCTGTGGGTGAGAGAGCATCTCTGTGGCCCATTGATGATGCCTTGAAAAATGCAGTCTAACAAAAACAATGAGTTGATAAATTTATTGAAAGTCTAGTGATACTTAATGACCTTCTTAAATAGAGTGTCCAAGATTAGGAGTCAGCCTTTACGTGATAAAACCAAAATCCTTAGAGATTTAGTGACTGCAGAAGAAAACAAAAACTGAACCAGCACTCACCCAAAGCATTTGAAATTAAGTGTTAAAAATTAAAAATATTACATTCTCTAAAGCTCATGCTATTTTGGAGAGTGTTCTATCACTTACAAGCAGTTTGTTTAGGCCACGCTAATTAAACATTTGAGAATCTACCCGTTTCCTAGAAAAGCTGAGTACATTAAATCGATTCCTAACTTTCTGGAGCTCACAAAGACAGCCTCTTGTATTCTTTAGACACTGCCCAAGACATTCCCCATTGCTTTCACTCTCAAAAAATTGTTTCAGCTCCCAGAATCTCTGGTGGACACCAAAGATGCTCTTGCCTCTGTGTAGATCTGTTCAGGCAGAGACAGATAAAACCTCAGACATTGCTACCTGTAAGCTAAACACTTCTAAGGCAACAGAGCACTGTGTACCAGAATGCCCCTTTCTTTCTGCAGGGCATTACAACAGAGAGGCTCAGACCTTACTTACAGTGTAGTTGTACCTAAGTCCCCATCTACCTAAGCTCAATCAGGAACCTGCTGGCTGCAAGAACTAAACTTTCTACTTCTTCAGCTAAAGGACTAACACAGAAACAACAGAATTGGTCTAGCTACCTAAACATGTCACAAAATCATCCAGGCACACCTCATTTGCCCTTAACATGCCAAAATAATCAGAGGAAAGTGGCTTTTAGATCTGTTCCAGAAGAAACATGCATTCCAATGCCCACTCCTTCTGGGGTGATTTTGCAATAGTCTCACTGTCTTCAAGCTAAGAACGATGCACTTGTAGAGAAGTTTGCCATGGTGTGTATTTCAAGCAGTAATTCAGAAACCTGGAAATCAAACTGAATTTGGGCTGAGCAGCTCAACAATTTTGCAGCACTCCTTTCTGTCCCAGATTTATCACATAGGTAGAACCCTACTACTCACACCTGGCACTGTATTATTGTATGTGTGAGCAATTCATTCCTCCAAACTCCTTTCTCTAATCACTTACTCATTAGAAGTCTTTTGCAAGACAAACATGGTTGTTCCTATGATATATATTGACGTATAATATGGCTATATTATTGTTAAATTGGCAAAATTATTGGTAAGCAACTTAGTGTTATTTATTGCTTAGCATTCTAAACATTTCTTTCTCCTGAAATCCACTGGAAAAATAATGGCAGGAAAGCTACACTGAGGACTCAATTCAGGCCATCAGCATTTTTAGTGGAGGGCTGAAAATAAGGTTATTATCATGGGTATATTTAGCACATGTGAATTTCTCATCAGACAGTGGTCAGAAGCAAAAATAGTTTTGAAGCAAGTGAATACTTTAAAGAGACAGACATGTTGGTGACCATTTGATAACTGCTGCCTGAGTTAAATAAAAAAATTTAACATGTTTTCAAACAGTTGCTCTTTCCTGAAATGTAACTACTGCAACTACTTATGTTTATTCAAAATGGTACATGTTCCCAGAGATCACCATTTCCTTCTGCAATAAACACAGAGCGCTAAATTTTCGAGTTGGTATTAATTTCTCCAAAAACAGTCTTATAATGCCATACACAGAAAAGATCTATTCCTGAAGCATGAATACACAGAACAATGTTGGAGATGTCTTGTCCACATTAAAAATCTACTTAACGTATGTATGCATGCATTTATTTATTTAAATGGGGTAGCATTTTCCTGAATTATAGGAACATCAACCAGCTCAAAGACAGCTAAAGATTATGAAGACAACAAAAGGACATTATTATTGATGGTTGTAAGCAGTTTGTAGAATGAAATCTGGAGACCATGTAGAGAGATTCTAAGGTGTGTGTTTGGGGTATTGTAATGAAAGGGAAAAGCAAACTTTCATCCAATGAGTTGATTCACTGGAATTAATAGAGCAGCAGAAGTGAAGGAAACAAAAAATTATCACAAGTATCACAAGAAGAAATACAAGATATTGACAGTATTCTTTTTCATTTTGGCTGCGGATGGAACTTCTTAAGCATGGTAACCTGGACACTACGGGTTAAATTGCAGATAGATTTTTTGTGGGCTGATGTTGCAAATACATTAATTGAAAACAGAGTTTCTCTACTGCTTATAGACCCACCAGAAAGCTACAACTGAGCTTTAACCATGTAGGAAGTATATCTGGGAGCACCTCATCCCCTGAGGAGGCAGTGCTCAGCTGAAGTGAATTTCGTGACAAGTGAATTCCAGGCAACATCTACTGCCTGAATGTCAGCGTGGTGCACAGTGCACATCTCTTGTCCTGATCAGCAGGAGAGGCTGATTTCCTGCATGCTTCATTCCTGCTTTTATGGGTCCTTCAGCTTAAGGATGTTGCAGCCAAGGAATTTGGCAGCCCCAACTTCCTTCTATCTTACATTACTCATCCCAAAGGACCAAACAGAAGTTCTTCCCAACCATCTCAATGAAACTGGACAGCACATTTGTCTCAGCCTTTCAGAAATTCCTTAAAATTCACCCTTTCCTGAATCCTTATGCTGCTGAATACATATGTATTTAATATGAAACCAACATCTGCGTTGACTAATCTCTAATACTCAGTAAAACTGAAAGAATTACAAAGCATCACAGAATCTGGGCTGAAGGCATTGGGTTCTGTTTCTTCCTTCATCTCTGACTTGTCAGGCAAACTTGGCCAAGTTGTTATTTCTGTCAATGCTCAGTTCTACAAAACAGACTGCAAACAAGTGTACCTACAAATTCCACAAATTATAACTCCAATTATTACACCTTTAAGATAGGTTACCTCCTCTTTAATAGACAGTGTAAAATTTCACTAAGCAATAACGTTATCCTTTTCCCTCATACCCCAACACCTGGTACCTATAAAAGGGTTAACTTAAAAACACCCTCAGAAACCAGAGAACTACAGGTACTCTTGATACCCTGAGCATGTAATATTTATAACAGTCATACAACTTTAATTTTACTTCTTTGCCTTAGTAAAAAAAAAAAAAAAAAAAAAAAAAAATGCAATTTTTCTAAGCACAGCACTGCAGGAAAAAAAAAAAAAAAAAAAAGTGCTCGTTAGTTTGGAATTTTCCATTCCTTTTTGCTTCTGCCTGAAAGGCAGAGGACTGTGGGGGTTTCATAGCAGAAAGAATTTAGGCCTGCCTCCTTTGACTTGCAAATTTGAGAAATGGTTTGCTACCCATCTAACTGGTTGGCAAGGATTTAAGGTCGATTTAATATCCCTTAAGCCAGACGTGAAGCATTGTACTGCCTCCTCTCCTCTTCCTCCTTTCTCCATCACCCTTCAACTTGTGCATAAAAGGTGAAGGCATGTAACATTTACACATTTACACAGTGGTGGTCACTAGTGTGTCCACAAAGTGTCACAGTAACTGCAGTTAGATATCTGGCAGTGATACTGCCATACACCCTCTATTTCCTTGGGCAAAATGATGCCTCATCTTTTAAAACTCATGTTGGTCCAACATGTGGTGCCTAAGCATCAAATATGACAATTAAAAACTATTTTCACAATACAGACTGGAAAATTATAAGAATTTTCCCTACCACATTTTTGGTACTGTATTGCTATGTATTTCTATGGTGTCCTTTTATATTTTAGTTTATTTGTCCAGATCTCTAGAGGAGGTAGAAAAATGAGAGACATAAAATATTAAATATAAATTTTGGGGCAAAAATATAACTTCATTGGATTCACTTTAAAAGCTCTTCAGAAGAAAAAAATTCTGAAGTGCTTCCATCTGTTGTCCTCAAACCATACCAGGAGTTGTTCTACCGTGCTCATTACAGTGACTGTATCTATAAAGTCTCTGGTTCAGTCTATGCTCTTGGGTTTTTTTCTTCTTTTGACTAACCTGTGGTTTGAAAAGCTGAATTTTGGGTGAAGGATCTAATTAAAGAGACAAGCATATCTATACTAGAGCTGCAGACTTTTTTAAAAATTCCTTGACTAGTCACAGGAGCAGGTAAGATTGAAGAAAAACCTGCATATTTGTTATGTCACAACCCTCCACTTTCAGGGGCAAAAGGTAATTTGTACCTAAAATCCCATTTGTACGTGTTGCTCTCTCAACTGGACATGACCTTTGAATGTAAAAAGACAGCCTGGTGCAGACATTATCTTCCACAGGGGGAAACAGTGGGCTACTTATCATTCCATCAATCTCAAAGCCTAAGTCACATTTGACATCAAACTAATGTTGCTGAGATGAATGACATTCACCTATGAGATGGTACTTCAGAAGCAGATAAGCTAGAAAACTAATGTAGTAAGATGGGGACAACAAGAAAATATTGGCACTCTGTTTCATGGCTACTATGCTTACCTCAGTCCATATAATACAAGCAAAACACTATTTACATTAATACTCCAGGATTCACATATAATTTCATCAGACTCCATATAAAGACAATAAGAAGTACTTAAAGGCATTTCCAGTAACCCAGAATTTCATTACTTCTGCTTACAGTTTTAAAGTTTTGTATGCACCTAGTCATCCCAAAATAGTCTGAGACATGAGTCCATGATTTTAAGTCATCTGAAAGGCACCACATGTTCTGTGTAAAAACACAATGTGTCTTCACATAAAGTGGTAGGAGTTCTCTTACACAAATGTTCAAAATGCTCTCGTCTTTCTTGAGGATGCAAGAATCAAACAGAGCTCTCAGTCCCATTTTGCAGTGGTAATAAAGGACAAGGTATAGCAAACCAGCAACAAAAGGATCAGCTGAACAACCTTATCAGTAAATCACTAAATATTTGCCTTTCAAAAATGTTGTCTGCAATACTTGAAGGGTTATATTGATTTTATATCTGTCCCTGAACTTGCCTGTGTTTAAGTTTAAAGTCTGTGAATAGCAGTTAGCTTTTAATAAAGTACCATTTATACAGTCATACTGCAAACAAGGCTGAATTTTACACATGCACAAGTGCTAACCTGCCTTCCTCCCTTCCAAAGCAAGGAGAGTACTGACAGCTATGAAAAAAAAATCTTTTCCCCCCCCCTCCCTCTCTCTCTCTTTCTTCATTTTGGTGGTATTGTCTGTTTTTATTACCTGCTATGGATCAAAGAAGGATCCCCCAGTGGCTTTGCTTCTTCTCTTCTATGCTCTATTAGCAGAAAGCAGTAATCTTTGCATAACCAATTATTTATTTACTGACATTTTCAAGCTCTGGGGCTAGAATTTGGGCAACTTAATTAGGCTTTTTTCCTTGCAGCATATTGCTGGAGATGTTTTGCCTTTGGAAATTTTTCTAGTTTTCTTTTTTTTTTTTTTTTTTTGTTCCAAGGCCCAGGATCTAGCTGTTGCATTTCTCCATTCCAACTGGCACCACCCCATTACAATTTTGTTCCATGCTGCCTTTTATACACCAGGCAGCTAGAAGCATGGTAAGACCTTAGTAGTTAACTATGAAAAAGTGAAGAGATTCCAAAGTTACCTCTCTCATTCCTCATCTGTCTATGATTTGATCCCAGAGGACACTGTATTTTCAAACAATATGAGCAAGATTTTGCAACGTTCAATTGGACATCATCTTAAATTTTCTTACAATGAGAATGTCCCACTGTCATGCTCAGTGCATCTCCGTGGCTCAGCTCCATCCCCTCTTGACAACAAACACACATTAAGCATTTTTCCATATGGTCTGCCCTAGGTTAACCAATTAACAGTGAAATTAATTTAGCAGTGTATGAGTTGACTTTGATGTTGTGTCAGGCAGTACTGGGGAAGCCTGGCAGCTAGAAGCCTAAGGAAGAAAAGCATCCCTTCTCTGAAATCCCCACAGGGACCAAGTCCAATGGAGTCAGAAGCATTACTAGCTCTGATGGAGCAGGACAGGTCAGCAGCCAGGCCTGAGCAAGCATGAATGATGTGTCTATTGGGTAAAATTTCTGGAGAAAAAACCAGCTTTGTCATCAAGACAAGGAAAACACAAAAATCTTAATGGTATCCTTCTACGACAGGAAGATCTGTGATGGATCTACCCCTGGTCTGATACTCTGGATCACCACCTGCAGCCTTTGGCAGGGAAGCTTTGGTGAAGGAAGGTCCTGCAAGGAGGTTTTGTTCCCCTCCATGCACACAAGTGACAAACTGCTTTGCCCCTTGAGCACCTAATTTCAGCACCCATGTCTACTGGCAGGGAGTCAAGCTGGGGTTGATGAAGGGGTATTTTGGGGAGACTGGACCTGACCCCATTATGGAGGGTCCTTGTCAGAGGAGTTATAATTGATTAATGCTTTAGACAGTAAAACTGCACATTGTAAAGCACTTGGGCCTGTTGCAAAGCTGGCCTTTTAACTGTATATTGGGTTCAGCAATTTTGTCTGCTTCATGGGTGATGGAATTGAAGATGTACTCATGCAGTGACAGCCAGGTGACACAGCTGCACATGAAAGGAGGCTCAGGGCTCAGTCAGCAGGAAAGGCAGAGAGGTGAGCAGAGATAGAGATGGGGCAGAATCTCCCAGAGCTCAGGAGAGCTGCTGTCTGCTCAGACAACAAAAGCTGTTTGTGAAGGAACATGTCACTGTCCTATGCCATCAAGTCCAGAGGAGCTTGCCTGAGCATTAGGCAAGTAGAGACCCTATGGGAAATCTTAAAAAAAAAACAAAAGAAAAACCAAAGCCAAGGAAAAAAAAAAACAACAAAAAAACCCAAACCAAACCAAACAAAAAACCCCCAAACCTTAAAAATGAAGCTTTGGTAAAGAACTGGGTGGAAAATGCTTTGTAAAGAGAGCTGTGACAAACTAAGTGGAAGGAAACTCTAAATATACAATGTCCCTGAAAACTGATTTTGAAAACATTAAAATTGGGATTGGTATTAGCTAGAAGAAGAGAAACCAAGGCAGCAGACATGGCAAGAAATACTGGATACAAACCCTGATTGTGGTGTATAGAGCATGATAGGCCTTCTGGATTTTCTGTGGTGCAACCATAATGTCCTTTCAACTCCAGAAGAGGTTGAAAACATCTGTACAATCTTTTCCCTCTTTTGTTTCTTTGGGGCTGAGCTACATGGTTATGTGTATGTAGGAAAACACACTTGCTTATCTTGTGCCCATCAGTTAGGAGATCTCTAGGAGCTGAGGAGAGGAGGAAGCCCTTGGCCTAGTCCCTACAAATTGAAAGATTTTTCAGTGCATCTCTCATGTCTTATAAAGCCTCAGGTGCCTCCACTCATTTTCAGAAGCACATTGCACTATATCCTGCACTTTCACTAAATTAACCATATGTAGAGTTTTTCCTCTGCTGCACACAAAGTAAGCTCAGAGAAGAAAAAAAATTTCATTTGCTTAAAGCTTAGTCAAATCAAAAGCAATTTTCTCTCGAAAAAGCAACAGCACTTCTCCTTTGTGAGAGCTATTTCCATGACAAATTTCAAGTTTCTACCTACAGCTGAACAAGCTGTTGGAGTCTACAAATATTCTCTGTAAAGGTGGAAAAGTATATTTTATCTCAGGCTGTATTAGAAAATGGCTCAAATTTTGTTCAGCCCAGCAGACATGATTTCCAGGCAGGTATGCAGCAGCAGGACCATCTTTAACCCCCCCAAGAGAACACTCTGGAAATTTACCAGTGACTAAAACCAAGTTCAAATGAAAATGATTATGCAAGTCCAACATGTAATGCAATCTGTAAGAGACTGTAATAGTGCCTGAAAATCTGATAATGACCCTTGCTTCTAATAATAACAGCAATGAAAAGGCAGTTGAGAAAATAAGCTTTGTTTTCTTGTTTGTTTGGAGTAAGTGGCAGAAGTTGCACATCATCAGTTTTTCCCTTCTCTGTGCCAAGGCATCTACTCACACAGCTTCCACCACTTGTTCAGACATTGCAGGCAGTAACCAGGAGGAGAGAAGTTTGAAGGTTCAGGATAATAGGAGTTAAAGTCACAAAAAGCAGCATCAAAACAAATGGATGGATTCTAAAAATGGTGGAGACCCTGCAATCCTCATGGACCTGGGATTGCCATGGTTTTCTCAGCAATATTGCAAATAGGGCCACCTACTTAAGTCCTAAATAAAAAGAAAATCTAATCTAATTGGGCATCTTTTTTGGAAAACTCTTGCCAGCAACCTCAGTCCTGTGGTTCTACTCATTAAAAAGCAAATCAAACCAACAAAATTCCTAACACCCCACAAGAAACAATAACATATCTTGCCTTTTCAAAGACTGCTTGTATTTCAATCCTGTCTGACACTGATCTTATGCAGTGCGGTCTAAGTTGAAGAAGACTTGTGCCATTTTTTTTTTTTTCCTTCCCTCAGCCACATAATTTCAACCTTTCAATTTGTGTGGAAAAAAAGTTAGAGCTAAAAATTCTGTTTCCACTGAGTCCTATGCAAATTTGTAAATCAGAAACCAAAGGAGTTAATTTACATCTGAAAGCAAATCAGCACACACAGGAGCTAGAGCACACCAGAAGCCCTGAGATACTTGTTTGTTTATGATAATAATTTTATTTATTTTGGGGGGCCGTATGCTTCCTCTGGTAACCAGAGCCAAGGCACAATTGTAACAGAAGCAACCTGATACAGTCCATCTATGCTTTGATCAAACAGCAGTAAAGATGATTATAACCTTTTCTGCTTGGTCATTTTTATTACTTCTGATGTTACTGAAAGCCTAAACTAATATTAAATTCTGCATTAAGTACAGTTATTCCTAAAATTGTATATTATATAACCTAGAAAAAAAAAAACAAAACCCAAAACATAATTAGATTTCTAAGCCAGAAATAATTAAAAGCCTATACAAAGTAACCTGAGCTCACTCCTGGATTAAGTTGTATTTTCATCTTTTCTGTTCTTTTCAGTTCTGGTATCTAACAGGAAAATATACATCCCTAAGAAAATATGTGTACATATGTGCGTTTAAAATAAATTTACACATCCCTTAAAATAATAAATCCATCTTATTACTGACAGTTAACAGAATTTGCTGGACTAGCTCTTTTCAATGGCAAAGCTGAACCCACTTTCAGAGTGATAATTTCTAGGGTTCATTGTCATAGCTTCCTCGACACAATCATCTCCACCAGCTTTATTTTATCTGCCAGAGCACCAATATGCTATGATTAGCATAAATTAAACTAAATAAATTTGGTAGGTTACTATATTATTTTATGCTAATCCGTTTATTTATTTATTTTTAAACATTTCAAGGTTAGGGATGGGTGAGCAGTGCAATGGCAAATTCCTAACAGCAGCTTGTTCAAATTCAGCTCAGAAGTGCTTAAAAACTGTGATATTTTCCAGAAACATTTAGGAGAAAAAATGCAGTGTGAAAAATGTCAAGTACAAACTTCTATACCATTACATACTGACCTTTTACAGCTGTACCCATGGCACCTTACTGTGAGGCAAGGAACTCAATCCCTGCAACTCAGTAACACAGAGCAAAAGAACAAAAAGCATCAAGCAACTTCGAAAGCACGACTCAAATGAAAGGCTTTCCTGGTGTTAAAAAAGATGCATCCTGATCTCTTACTTCTCCAAGTCATGTTTTTTAACAGACTTTAGAAAGGAGTTTGCTCATCCTGAACAACTGGCTCAAGCCAGCTGCCTGTGCAGGTACTCACAAAGCCCTTCCATGTGAATATGCTGACTCCAAATGAACCAGAGGACAGGGCAGTGGTGCATGAGGGACATCCAACCAGAGCCATAAGAGTCACCATCTGGCCAAGCTGATGCCTCTCATTCTGCTCTGAATGGAAATTTTCTCAAAGGAGATGTGAAGAAACATGTAGTATGTTTATCACTTACTCAAACCCACAGCCAACATACATTTGATAAGAGATTAATTGTTAATGGTAGGTGTAAGTTCTCCATCCTGTCAGCACAGCTTGTACAAACACACTGTACCACATCAGATAGAAATGAAACCAGGAATTAGTTTCACAAAACACTTGCATTTGCTTCTTGCATGTGCTAGCACAGTGAAGACATACATAGTTCTTTTTTGACAACTGTGCAGCAATGTAAGAGGTGGTGAGTACAAAATCACTTAAAGGAAAGGCCTTAAAGGAAACTTAAAGTCAGGATAAGATTTTTGTCCAAGAGTTCTGATGGAGTAAGAGGGTGGGTAGAGTAGCTGAGGTAGAGAAAAGACAGTGAAATTGATACTGTTTCAACTGCACTTCCTCAATCAGTTCAGCTTTTCATTTACTGATGTTAAAATTCTCTTTGTTCTCTATATCATATTTTAATATATTTTCTTATTTGGCCAGTTACATATAAAGCAAATTGGTATTTTATTTTTACATCTGTTCAAAAAAGATTAAGATAGAACATGACAGTACAGATACAGAAGAGGAGATACAGACTCTGTAGGGAGGGACAAAATTAAACACAAGAGTCCACCCAGCAGCAGAAAATCAAAAGGCCAGGTCCAGAATGCACAGCTAAGACAAGAAAATGTAAATCTTAAGTGTCTAAGCTTGGGAAGGGACAAATTGATCACTTAAAGTAGGTTTGTATAATCTCTGTCAAATTAACTGATACCCATAGGCATCTTTTAAGGTTTCTGCTTAAATGCAGAGTCAAAGTGGCAGAAGATCTGTGCCTGTTCTGTACATGACACAGTAGCAGAAAACAGATGGAGAGAACATTCAACAACAGCAATGTCCCACTAATAACTCACAAATTCTTACTTACCCTTCAAAAATCAAGGCTGCCACCAGTAGTCCTGGCAGTGGGGTGGCTGCTCTTACCATGTTTCTGTCTGCCACCAGAATTTATGTGACAAAAGATACACGTCATCCAGGAGCATATGACAGCCAAAATTTGAACTGAAGGCTTCCAGTTTGGAAGTCAGAAGGGAGAGCAAGGATGGGTTGGAGACTCTCATCAGACCTTCCTCACTTTCAGAGCTCCTGTGCTGTTGATGCCTCTCGCCCATCTCATCTTTTGCTACCCACGAGGATGCTCCCTCCCCACATCCAGCAGCCAGATGTGATGAGCCTTTCTTCTGGCAGGGCACAGAGTCAGGAGGGAACAGAGATGCCTGCTCAGGGTAAAGCTAAATTAACAACTGAGATCACCATCAGAGCAGTCAACACACTTGTATGACCCAAACCTTGGAGAATTATATGAAAATTGTTGACAGTAGTAACTGTTGACTGTGGAAACCAGCTCAAAAATCCATGCAAATTTGAAGCACTTCAAAAAGGGCAGTTTAAAAAAAAAATAAGGCACAAAAGTAGATACCAGATGCCTTGTACCATATACATTACAGTAATTTTCCTTCTCAATGATTTTCAAAATAACTTAAAGGATCAAAACCTAGAACCATTAAGAAGGGTGTTAGATGCTGGAAGCCATCAGAACCCCTTGTTCTATCACTCTGAATCCTTGCATCTTACTTTCTAATGTTGAAAATGGATAGATTTTCAGATAAAAATTAGGAGAGCTTGAATTGCACTCCCTCCCTGGATTCTTGTAACATATTCATTTTCGTAATGTTTTGTATAAAGCATTCGGATATAAAATAGCATACATTTATGGTCAAATTACTGGAAACTTAGATTCACAAATGCTGTAATTTAACCTTTTAGCAGTAAATTAAATTTACAGTTTGTAATGTAAACAAATTGTTCTTTTTAACTCAATAGTAAATAATGTGTATAATAGAAGTCCTGTTTAACAATGACAGACTATTTTCACAACAGATAAAATTTACTTATTTCAGTTTATATTCACTGCTAAATAATCTCACAATAACAGAGATTGCTTCCAACTATAAATGTGCGTTAAAACATTTAACTTTAATGGCAGAATCTTGTCAAATTGATGTACAGTAATAGAATATCATAAAATCTTACTCCAAATTGTAAACCGAAGCATTAAAAATTACCTTTATAGACTAAGAAAGTCGGGTTGAAATTATAGCTATATGGTCAGAAATTTAATTTAAAGCACAGGTTAAGAATAAGAAAGTATTTAGGCTTCAGTTCTGCCAGATTCAGGATAATCTCTGCTAAAAAATGTTGCTATCCTATCAAGCTACTCTGACTTTAGTCCTCTAGGGTGTGCCGAGGCAGATGAATTTGCAAGATAAGGGCCCTTATGTTAAAAATTCATGGGAAAGGTCATGCTTCTACCATTTCTGAAGTGCTGAGCAGATCAATAGAATGCACGAAGCAAGACAGTAAGACACAGAAATTATTTCCTGCTGACTGGCACTCTTGGACACAGCACTTGGGAAATGCAGAGGATTGAGGCTTGCCACAGCTACACAACTTTGGGGCATCCTCTGCTTCTGGCCTGTGACAAAGTGGGGGCTAAAGAGACCAAATGCCTTTCCCTGGCAGGGGCAAGCATGCAGGTACCTTCAAAATCCCCTAATGAAGTCGACATGCTGAGCTAAGGTGAGATAACCCAGTTCTTCCAACACTGGACATAGTTCCATCAGAACCTTCTGATGAGCAGCAAGGCTGAACTGGCGGTAATTCATTCCCTCGGTGCCAACCTAAGGACTTTGTGTGACAAGGACCATGTCTTTTCTTGGAATATGGGGGTTCCTCACCCTCCATGGAAAGGCCAGTTTAAAAGCCCAGAGTGGTCAATGCTCATCACAAACAGGAAAGGAAACACTGGGTTGTGCAGCACATCACTGCTCCGTGTCCTAGGGTATCACTGTGGCCACATCAATCCCTGTCCTGAGGCTGCAGCATCTCTCTCCTCTCTCTGGAGCCAGTCCCATTGGATGCTTTTCCCTTTGGATCAAGTCCTCAAAACATGTCTTTATGTCTCCAGCACAACCTGACCCTGAATTTCAATGCCTAGCTGTATGAAAGTCACAGCCACATAGGGTTTGTCTAGCACAAGCACAATTATCCTTTTGATACTAATTCTTTCACTTATATTGGAGACTCTGACCTTGCTTCCTATTATCTGCTTCCCAGAGACCAAATTTACCTCCCTCAGCAATGTTTTGCCCCATAACTGAACACTTCATGATAAATGCACTACTCTACCTTAAACATAACATTTCCTGTAGAGTAAAAAAGCCTCTTAAAGGGACTTTGTGAATTTACCCTACTGAAGCTGAAGAAGGCCAGGTACAACTGAGAATGGGAGTTGGCTGGCAGTCTCTCAACAGCAGCTCCACTACTTTAGTCCTTTCAAAATCAGCAAAATAAAAAGCAGGTCATTCAGAGCTGTGGTTTGTGGCCAGGCAACTCCAAAAGAACTGAGCATGATCTAACTCACAGCCTGGTACCATTCAAAAGCACACCACAAAATACAACATGCTTATTGATGATTTGGAAGTGGAGGTCTTAATAGGTTTTTTTTTTCTTTCTGAAAGCTCTGAATATTATTATTTTCTGAGATTTTTCTCTTCATGTATAGCTAGTGGGTTTGTAAAAGACATTTTTTTTAAAACCATATCTATTATATTACTGATGTGCATTCTTTGCAGGATAATGTCAGGTACTTTGACTGATGTTTAATAACATTGCATTCAGCACACACCCCTACTGAAGTTGATACAGGATTAGGTACTAGCTAATATGAGGACTAGCATCAGAGTCTGACCCTTAGAACTGTAAAATTCAGGCAGCATCTTAACCTCACTAAGAACCCAAAGTGCTTTACAGACTGAATATGCAGTAATTGATCACTCAGGCTGAGCCATCCTCAAAAATCTCTCATCAGGGTGTCAGATGTACATGAGATATGATAAGACTACAGCAAAGATGGCAAATTTGCAAACATAAGCTGAAAATATCAAGCAGTCTTCTAAAAAGAGGAACAGTCTAGCTATTAAGAGAAAAATCATCTCCCATCCCTTAGATAAGACAGTCACTGACAGCTGGTTCAATCTTCCTACAAGTAGCTCTAGTTATTTAAAAATGCTCCCTTTTCCCTGTATCACCTCTTTCAATTTGCTATTTCCTCCTTGAAGGGAAAAAAAATGAAAACCAATTTTTTTTTTTACATTGAAAATGTAAAGTATATAAATCACGTATCAGAAAAAATGAAAACATATAGGTCAAAACAATTCCTTTACTTGTTCTAAAGATTACAAGAGTTGAAATCCATGTTCCCTCATGCACCCCCAAAGCTGTGCTAGAACTCTGCCCACTATTTCACACTGCCTGCAAGAACTCTGCTGAGTGACTCCTTGCAGCTTTCTCTGCAATGGAAATATTCCCTCCAGATTCAGCTTTGTTTAGTCAGTTTTTAGGTAACTGAATTTCCAGGTGGTCGTGTACCTGGTGGCTGAAATAGCATTTTCTTTCCAAGTGCTGCAGGGAAATATGATTTTATTCCTATATTTGTTTCCTTTGAAATTTGAAAATTAATGTGACCAGCATCTCTATCGCAGGCTCTGAAAGAAGTTAAATTCTAGGCCAGGCAAAAAATAAATTTTGAATAAAAAAAAAATGGTTAAATGATGTGCTGTCTTGCTTCTCTGGTTCTAATTGCCTATATATCTGCTCGGTATTTAAAAATAATGCAGAAACTTTCACACACTGCATCTCTGTGATGCTTTTTCTTTATCTGCTCCTTTGCACTTCCAGCAACCATTTAAAACAAGAGGTCCCAGCTCTCCTTTGAAGGCATCTTGCTCAGCTTTGCAAGGCAGCAAGCTGTGTACTCCAGTCTGTGAAGAAGCTGCAGTGCTGGACTCCAACAGCAATTCTCATTTAGCTCTCAGCATCCAGATATTTGCTTTCAAGTGATCCTAACTTAAGCATGAAGTACATGAGGTGCTCATGAAATTAGACGAAAAAGAGGGAAAACACCACTTCTTTCTGCATTGAAAAATCTCTTGCAAAGGCTGTGCCTTCCATTCCTCTACAGGAAACCAGGCAGTACAGTTTTCATCAAGCTTTCTAAGTGACACAGAAAAACTGGAGCCATGCCACTGACTTATATTCACCCTCCAGTGAGGATGGCAGCTTGCTCCACCTCTTGTTTGATTCCAAAGATTTTTTTCCAGTCCAGTGGCATATTAGCAGTGAGAACTGTGCCTGCTAATATCATGGTGGTCGAAATTCAACCCCTGTTCATCACAAATGCAGCAGTGCCTAAGCATGGCACATTCTTGAGTACGAAGAATTGGCCATGGTCAGGGAGCGGGATTTGATGAATTTCTGCCACAAATTCTGGTTTAAAACTCCCTGTTTTCATGTGGAGTGGACACATGAAAATCAGGCTCTGTGAGGGAAAAATTAACAAATCTTTGAAAAAAAAACCCAAAGCTGCATAATCTGCTGTATTTCAGTTGGTCTTTATCCGCAAAATCCCAGATCTTTGTTTAAGCTACAAACAGACTATAAAAATCAGCTCGCTGGCCTCTCTCCTTATTATCCACATCCCTGCACAAATCAAATGAAGCTTTTGCTGTAAAGCTGATAAAAAACACCACACACATGAGCAAGCTGATGTATTTAAAAAGTGGTTATCATTTGTAATCCTTTCCTCTCTCTCCAGGGAATATCATCTTTCCAAGGAACACACAAAACTCCACCACTGAGCACACATCAGCACTTACACTTGTTTTGAATAGGAATTTTCTAAAACAACATTGAACAAAGTACTCTGGCATTATCATTGATATTTAGCACCTAGGGAAGCAGTATGACAGTCATTCTATTATTTAAAATCAGTGAATAGCCAAGACCAGTTCTGAAAAATATTTACACTCATATAATCTGTGTTTCAGAGACCTCACAAAATGAACTACAGCACCAAGTTTGGTACCATGTGGTATCGTGCTTTTGCCATTTCTTCGTAGATAACCTGGATCATGTGTAACCCACAACAAGAGAAGGGGTCACAGTTGCTAAATTTATGCCTGAGCTGTCCTAGCAGGTATTGGGATTTGTCTGGGATGCAGGGTATCAACTGAGATCCTCTCCAGTTCCAGTTTCTCGACAATCGTGCCAGGAAAACAAAGCAATTTTTAGTGTTTAATTTAAACAGATCCAAATGATATTTCAAAATCCACTCTAGACAATCAAGTTTCAATTCAGGCAGGAAAGGACTAACATTTGTTTCACACGAGTGTAAATCTACTCTTGCAGCTTGCCCTGACCCAACAAGTGACAGCACTGGGAAGCCAATGTGAGACTCAGGTCCCACTTGCTCTTAGAGTTCAGTCTTTTTAAACAGTAGCATTTCCCCATAGGATACAATTCCTCTCAACAGATTAAATTATAAGCATTCCCAGGCTTCAACCTGATTTGTTACAGACTTGAGCCAAAGACTAGAAAGTTTGACTTATAACTTGAGCAGTGCTGAGAGTCTTACATGTCCCTCTTCACATTGTGCACATTAAAACTTTGTTCGTTCAGACTTTGCCTTATAAATAAAACTAAAGACATGAGTTGTAATTTTAGACTCTTGAAAATATATGCGTGCAGACACACACAGAGAAAGAATAAGGAACAAACCCACAGCATTTAAACTTTAACATACAGATTCCCTACAGGATGGGAAAAAGGTGCTTCCTCAACATGGGCTTGAGCACAGTGAGTCTTACATTCATGGAGGTGGTTCCTGTGTCAAACACCACCTGCATTTCATGTCATATGTGATTTTTAACTTGTTTAACACACCATTTCTACTATGCTACTAATGTTTCTATCAGTTTAAGGGTGTCTGAAGAGCCTCACATTTTATGTGAAGGCAGTTCCCATAGTAGGGAGCAGGGGGAGGTAACAGCACACTCCCTGCCAGGCAGTGGCTGCTCTTAAAAACAGGAAAGGACAAAGAAAAGGAGATGAATCTACTAATGCAAAATGTCTTCACTCTTTGTAAATTTTTAAGTGCTGGTAAACAGCAGGAACAGCACTTTAGAAGTAGCCACAGAAGCTTGGCAATTATGAAATATCAAAATAAAATCTAATTGATTAAAGCCATTTACATCTGTAAAACTTCCTTCTGTAAATAAGGACCTTTTGTTTCAACTCTCATCTATCCTTTTTGGGGTTTTTTAGCATTAGAACACATAAGGCATAGACTTGATCCTGTCTTGTTTAGGAAGCAGCACAGACAACTAGCTGTACCCAAAAACTAAACCTAGTTGAACATGGATATGTACTTTAAAGGAAGAGGAACAAAAACTGACATTAGGGAAGGAGTAAATACTTAATTCCAGAAAATCTCCCTCTGTTTAGCTGAAAGAAGTTGTCAGGGTTTTTTATTTAGCAATTTCTCTTAAACGAATAAGCAGATAAAACAAACACCAAGAGAAGTAACACCTGCTTAGCCCAATATGAACACAGAGGTGAATCTTATTCAGCTTTTAACAGCTGCCCTGGGGTGCCTGAGGACTCATAGCAAGGTAATTCACACCCTGTTAGGCCAGACTGCACTGCCCTTGTGTCAGCTGAACAGTTGATAAAGGCCACCTAGACAATCAAATACTGCTTAGTGCAAGATACAGAAAGTGGTGAATGTATGTAAGCCCAATCAGTCTGAATGACAGATCTGCCTCCTCACTGCCTCATTTTTGTTACTGTTTTTGACAGCTATATATATATTCCACTCTCAACAGAGCTCAGAAGTCCAGGATCTATCTATAAGGAATTTTTAATTCACATCTACACAAATGTCATGGTATTTCTCTAAGGGAAACAAGCGTAGAAGTTGCTTTTTGTGTCAGCTAATACAATTATTGTATTCATTCAAATATACTTCCTTAGCCAGGTATTTAGATGGATACCTAACATTACAAGACAACTGATAGACTTAGGCAAGACGATGCAGTCTACATTGACTGTCACTGCTTCCCCAAAAGATGTGAATGAAGAAGTGGTATGGAAGAGGCACAGTCCTTCACAAAATCCTCAATGGCTACCCCTCTCCTATCCAAAATGAGACAGCTGTGAATCACTAGCAGTTTAATCTCACAAATCAATGCACAAGTGCCATGTCACTGAATGAGCACTGCCCTTTTCTATCAGTCCTTTAATAATAGAGACACCAGCATTTATCTTCTGCCTCCTCCTCTGCTTCCTCACCTATAAGAAACTTCGAAATACAGACCAAAAGTATCCTGAATGCTAAAATCTGAATGGGTGGAAATGCTGGCTATTTGCATGACCAGCTTTTATCATGGCAAAGATTTGCTCTTAAAATGTGCCCTGATATTCAGGTCTGCATTTACAACTGCAGTAGTGGTACAACCACCTTACCTCACACCAGCTTTTCACACGTATGTCACACTTATCTCCCCTGTGTGCCTATGACAATCCTCCCCTTGACCATGCAAGAAACTTTTCACTGACACTGTGGAAAATTAGATGGTTTAGAAGATTGAAAATGCAGACAAATTTTAAAGACCTTAAATACATGTTCCAGAACATATTCCTGGGCTTTCTTGTTGAAACCTGTTGGCCATGGTCATCATCCTCACTCAAGCTCTGCCTCAGTAATAAGGAATGTAGATACAAGAAACAGAACAAATATAAGTAAGACTGGTGTTACAAGTAAAGACAAACCCATTATTGCAAACATCAGCACCAAAATTCACTCCATCACACTCTACCTAAGATGTAAATGGACTTCCATGTGCAAGAGGCTAAACTAATCTTAAGTGCTGATCTGTGTGGGAGAGAAGTCTCTGATGAGCTCCCAGCACATGTGCATTATAGAAAGGCATTTTGAGCTCCCAAATATCCATCTCCAATGTATCAGTGTTTAGGACAAAGAAGGCAGCTGAACTACTCGTCCAATAGAACAAATCTGTCACAATCTGAGTAGACAAGATTTTGATCCTTGCTAGCTGCATCCCTCAGACCTTCTCCATGCTGAGGTGTAACAAGTCAGAAGTCATAGCAGAAGGCAGCAGGTTTTTCTTTGCATATACAATACATTGTTTGTACAGTATTATATACAGTAGCTTTTGGTTATGAATTAAAGAATAAAAATATTACTAGAAAGGTATGTAAAAGCACAAATACTCAGAACAGCTATTGGACAGGAATCATTGGCTACAGAATTTTTAACTTCTGGGATGATAAAAGTGGCAGAGACAAAATAAATGAGAGCATGGTAATTTTCCTCATCAAAACAAGAGGTTATATGATAAAAAGCTGAAAATGACTGTGTGTTGAAATGGAAATTGTCTTTTCACCATGGATAATGTGATGCAGCCAGACACACAGTAGAAGATTAGCAGTAACCTGCAAGGTTTTATTACCTTTGATTTTTAGCTCTGCACTACATAAAATTAATTTGTATTTTGCTGTAGAAAATGTGGGATTAATGATGCTGATGCAGAAGGGAGGTTTCTTTTCCCATGCAAGTTCTCTGAATTCTTCTCAGACCTCAAGCAATACTTGCAGCAAAAGAAAAATATCTGCTTTGTGTTTTATGGTGATATACAACTCACAAGAGGTCCAGTTTAGATCATGTAGGCTTTCAAATTTTTGGTTACGTAGTTAGACCTCATTGGCTCAGATCTTAAAATAAGATTGGATGTCCTAGAAAGATAAATAACTTAGTGTGGTACTTGACAGTTTTCTGGATCCTGAGAAAACAGCAGTTCCCATGCTATTTCAGTGCCTTCTCTCTAAAATGAGACAAAATGTGGCAACAGTGGCAATAGCAGGGAAAAAAATAATAATTAAATAATAGTAAAAGAAGAGATTAACTACAGAAATAATTTTCTAACAAACCTGTTCAAAACTTTGGGAAGGGTAATCTAAAGAAAAAAATAATCTGATTTTGTAGTGAAAGTTCAGGGATTATAGCTCACAGGTTTTCTGTTTTCCTCCTAGCATCTATATATAGCTACAGCCCAAGACAATTCATCTTGGACTCATTATTTTCAGATTTTTAAGAAAAGCGCTTATCCCGCTCACTGTGTTGCCTTCCACAAAAGATAAGACCTCCGACCACTCAAAAATTATATTGCTAAGAAAATTCCACCTTGATGTTTACTCAATAAAACACCCACCAGAGTCTGGGAAGGACCCCTGGCTTTCCCTGCACATCTGCTCTAAGCCCAATAGTGATCCCCAAGTGCCTCTTAGAAACAAAGACACCAAGCCCAATATTGAGGGGCTGTTCTTCTCCGACCTTCTTCTCCAGTGTTTACCCCACTGACAGACACTACAAACTTCATCCTTTATTCTCCTACTTACCAAATGTCCCTCAAGTCCCATTTCCCCAGGCAGCCCCAGCAGTGACTCTCTATCTCCAGTAGGGATTTTCTCCTCTGGGCCCCCACTGACTCCTTCCATGCACTGGAAAGGAGAGGGTGAAGCAGGAGGAAATAGGGAGCTTGGAAGGAGCTCAGCTGTGCAGATACTGAAGAAATGAGAACACAAAAACTCTTCCCACCTGTGGCTTATTTCTGGACCCTGACACTTTCTGAGATTTCTAAAGTGCAGCATCCTTCGAATTCCAAAAAGACAGATTTCTGCCTTCAGAGATGTGGCACTGAGGAATTCCTGTGTCCTGATAAATTTATAATAGCACAGACTGACCAAATATCAAATGACAGGCAGATGATCTTCAGTACAAATCTGCTTAGCAACGCACTGCTATTTGAACAGGGACGTAAGGCCCATGCTGAATCTTGTAGGAGATTTCTTACTTTGACCTAAACTAAAAAAAAAAAAAAATAAAATACCCAAACACCAGACCAGACAAATGATCATAGAACCAGAGAATGGTTTTGTTTGGAAGTGACCTTGAAATTCCAAGCCCTTTTCATGGGCAGGGACACCTCCCACTACACCAGGTTGCTCCAAGCTCCATCCAGCCTGGCCTTGAACACTTCCAGGGATGGGGCAGCCATCAGCTTTCCTGTAAGCTCCCTTCAGGTACTGGAAGGCTTCTATAAAGTCTCCTTGGAGCATTATCTGATACCTTCTAACAGGTCAAAACTCAGACACCTTCAAACAGATGGCTCAGTTGGGTGGGATGAATTAGTAAAGGACTATTTCCAAAGCATTTCTTGGAACTATATAAAGATCCTTGGAACTTTAAGCACAGAAGTGAGCAGTGATGGGAAGGCAGGCTCAGCTCGTGGCTGCTGCTGTTCCTGGCCACCCCAAAGGGCTGGTTGTTTCTACCAAGAAGCAGGAAGGAGTTGCTAAGCTTCCATCCACATGGGAATTACAGTCATCCCATAGGCTGCAGAGAGGCACTTTCTGGATGTCATGTAGCATGGTACTATGCACTGGCAGCTTAGGAGCTGGTGAGGGTCATGAGACATTCCCAGGGGAGATCCAACAGGCCAGAGCCCTCTCCTGCCCTCTCCCTCTTTCACAGTCTCAGATTATGTGCAAGGTCAGGATGTGAAAGCAGATGAGGGAATTGGGCACTCAGCTGCCATACAAAATCAAAAAAGAACTGACTACTTAAGGTGTCAAGTTAAGTAAAAACAAAGTAGAACCCAACCCTCCGTGCCTTTTTTTTTTTTTTTTTTTTTCTTCTATAAGTAGAAAATTGGACTTTCCTACTCTTCAGCATGTCTTGAGCACTGGGTGGAGAAAGCTGATGAGATATACCTTTAGCAAAACATCTTATGACCTTTCAGCCATCCTGAACTAATTTTCATTGCACTTTTGGCAATGGATAAAATTGGGTTGATTTCAAATAAAAGGATGCTCTCCTGTGGTCCGTGGGAAAACAAATAAGAGCCTGAGTCACTCCTGACATGTCTTCAGGAACTCAAGGCATCAGATTTAATAGTCTATATTAAATGTATTATCCTTGAAATAACTTCTGGCAGGTTTGAAATGCCTGAGAAAATACTGGGGATTGGAAACTTGAGGAAGATCATCTTTAGTGCCAGTGCAATTGTAAATAGTAATGATGGCAGACAGATGAAAGCTTCTCTGCTGTTTTGAAAGAGAAATACATTACAGAAATCATAAAAGCACCTTCAGTGACAGCAAAAGAATCTATACAAAAGCTTTGCAAGAATAAACAGGATATTAGCTGAGATTCATTATTGCTCTTTACAGATGTCTACATTTAAGCTCGTTCAGCAACAGGATAAACCTGATTGCTGCTATTCTCAGTGAGCAGGAGGCACCTAGGATGTGAAACAGGAAGTTAGATTTCTTCCAGAGGAAGAAAAAAGCAGAAAATGTAACTTTTAAAGTTTTAAACATTTAAGGTTTCCACCGATCTGTCAACAGCTCTCAGCAATCCCACCAAACATATTTGAAATATCTTTGGCAATATCAAAGAAGGAAATAAAATTCCCTTGAGGATTTGTAGCCATTCTCACTACATCCAAGAAAATTTCACGTTTTGTTAAAGGATTCTTGTGTTACCTGCCATCCCTGCAACATGAACCACATCTCTCTCTAGTCAGAAAAATATGTAAAGAGTTAAAAAGGTGTTATATATTTTTTGTTGGGGTTTTTTTTGTTTTTTTTTAATCATAACAAACAAAGTTAGAAGGGAAATGAATAAGAAAATAAAATTTAAAGATCACCTACTCTTTGTTTTGCAAGGAGACAGGGAGTCCTTGCCATTGATGCAGCACTGGGAAGAACTCATCCAAACACAGGCAACTAAGGATGGCAGAAGAGTAGAGATGAGAAATGGAAAAAGAGAGTGGCAAATGTCCCAGGGGGAAACTGAGACAGAGCTGCTTACGTAGTCCAGAAAATCTAAAACTCATCTAAATTTCCGGACCAATATTTTGATAAAGAGTGCTGGAGCTCTGCCATGAATTAATGAGCAGATTTTTTTTTTCCTTTAAAAGATACAGAGCTAGCTGGACGCAGCTTAGCAGGGTAATTATCAAATTAAAGAGAATCACTGTACTACTGTGAACCTACAAAAAGACTTATAATTACTGATGGTTTGGCCTACCTTTGTCTTAGATGAACCAGGCATTTTAATATTTTTGCATAAAACACATTCTGCTATGTTGTCTGAAATAGTAGATTTACTCGTGTAATTAATCAAATATTACCTTTCCTAGACTGCTTTTCAAACATGAAAGCTATATTTGCATGACATTTTAAGAAGTTAGTTGTTTAAGAAACCTGGGAACACTAATAATGAATTCATGAAAAAGCAAAAAGTTTACGTTTCAGTATTAAGTTTCATAAGTGATGGTGGGACCCTAAATCACAGCACAGTATTTTTAATAGCAGTTTTTCTTTTCCTTGCGTGGCTGTGTATATAATGGCAGTCATGGTTATATTCATGAAAATTTTAGATGAACACTTCTAGAAATCATTGTAATTTTTCTCTGCCCCTAAAAATTTTGTCTCTGCCCCTTTGCCTCATCATTGCATAGGTAAACATGTGAGTGGAAACCAAAAGCACTGTTAATCCTAAGCATTGTTGACTTGAATATAATGACTATACTCAGGTTATACTTTCTTGTTGTTTCTTTCTTTCCTAACTAAACTATCTAGGCATGTCAAATAGAAACTTTCATAAAGTAAAACAGTGACAAAAACCAGAATATAACTATGGTTGTATAAAGAAGGAAAAGAGAAAGACTAACACATGAAAAGCTTCAGAAAGAATTCTATAATGTTCTTCAGTGAGAATGAAAATTGGATGGCAATGTGTGCATGAAAAACTGTCCATATTATCATAACACAGCTGTGTGATCCAGGCTCCCAGCTCTTTTTCTCTACCATTAGAACTGTTTCAAAATTCCATGGTCAAGGACTCATGGTTGTCCCTTTCAATACTGCTGACTTTTGCTTGCAAATTCAAAACACACAGAAGTATATTTAAGAACCTACTAACAGGTTTAGAGAAATATGTCATAGTCTGGTGAGTACATGTATCAGTTTAATGAGTAAAAATTATTAATGCTGTGCAATTTCAATAACCCTGACTTCAAAAAAGAATTGGCAAAAGTGCAATACTCAATTAGAAAGACGTGCAAGCATGAAAATTCTCACATGTCAATATTATCTTATTAAAGTCTTGCTTTAAAATGGCTTTAACGTGCTCTCTGTAAATAATATTTTTGTTTATTGTCTCTGCATATTAACTAGCACTTACAGTAGATACTAAAACGTCCTTAAGCAATCATTCAGCTTAGAAAGAACTGAATGACTGCCTCAAGATACATTGTACAAACAACCAAAAATCATATAGGGGCATTCTCCTCCTTTCCAGAAGGACATCTAACTGCTGAGTCAGTCCTTTTTCTCCAAAAGTGGCCATTCTGTACTGATGAAAGCAAAGACACAGCTGGTCCTTGCTCACTGACTTACAGAACACTACTTCAATTTCTCTTGTATCAAGATGCAGTAGTGGTGGCCAGGTCCAGAGGATGTTCTGGCTCTGTGTAGTTGTGTCACAGCTCTCACTGACCACTTCTGTTGAGAAGCTACACTGTCATTTTCCATAGCAGCTAATGTTCCCCATGAACATTACTTCCAGGCACTAATTCAATTGGTAATTTTTGGGGTTTGGTTTTTTTTTTGTTGTTGTTTTGTTTTTTTTTTTCTGTTTGCTGTTGGTGACCTATGCACTGATCAGAATGACCAGGTCCACCTAACAGGGTTTTGGACAGCAGTGACTTGCCAAACAAAACCAGTTATTGATCCTAATTCTAGCAGGAGCAGCAAAAACTTCACCAAAAGCTGATGTTGGATTGCAGTGTGCTCAGATGCTGGGTGATGCTCAGATTGAAGCCAACAGCAGAATCTTATTTCTGCTTCCCTGCACATCTGTATTGTAGTAATGCAGATTGTAATTACATGCTCACATATATTTGCACAAACAAATTTGATACTATATAAATTTAGTACAAGCTAGATATATGTGTGCACCCTTCTACAATCAAGAGACATATCAAGGTGTATTAACACTAATTTGAAGTCGTGGCAGTCCACATTATTTCTACTGGCAAACTGGTTACATTCTTTTGAAAAAGGTATTGCTAGGAGCAGCTAAAGTTACATTTATTGTATCAGCTCTGCACTGTAGAATCACACCATCAGATTTTAAGTAGGTCTTTTATCTTTGTTATTATTAAAGGGAATCAATGGGGGAAAAGAAGCTCCAGAAGGCAACATTTTGGTATATAAGAGTGGCTTTCAAAGTATGCCAAGAACACACATGACTCCATTCCCTGAGCAATGAGGTTTCCATCCAGCTCTCTAGAGCTGACAGCTGGGGCTAAATGCCTGTCCCAACATGGGGAAAGTGGGACTGGGGCAGAAAAACCCAACTACTGCAGAGCCTGGATACTGCCTCACCCCCAGGAGATCAGCAGAGACACAGCTGAGGAGCAAGGCTGCAGACCTCACAAAGGAAATTAAAAGGGAGGGAGGTGTCAAAAAAAAAAAAACCAAAACCAAACAAAACAAAAACCAAAACCAAAAAACAACCCACAAAAAAAACCCCAAACACAAAATAATCAAGTAGATGTTTGTGAAAGAGGAATTGCCACCAGACCAGAGAAGAGCATTGTCATAAAGCTGAAAACCAGACTTCTCCAGGAGTAACATGATCTTGTTGGAAGCAAGGGAAGAGGGGAAGAAATAATTATTCCCTTTATGCTATAAATTATATCAAAAGTAAAATTAAACCAACATTTTACCCAGGATGCCAGATGTGGAACCTGGCAGGATGCCTAATGAAGGCATTACCACAAAGGAGCTCCTTCTCCAGAGTTAAATTCACACTCACTTTTAAGATCAGTTAAGGATCACTTCTCTGAAGTCAGTGGCTTCATCACCCTACTTTGGTCTACACCATGGAGATGCCTCCAGGCTCATAAATTGGATTCCCTTCACAAGAGGAATTAGGTGGACCCCATTAGCAGGCCTTTAGTTTACTAGACTGGACTCAACCTAGTCCAAACTAAACCTCTGCAAAACAAGTTTGGTGTGGAAATCAAGTCCTCAACAACAGCTCTTTTGCTTTTCAGGTCCTCTCCTACTGCACTGCACTTCTTGCTGATACCAATGATGCCAAAGTCATCTCCAGCTCCCAGCACAGCAGATTATAACCTTAAACCAACAAGATGCCCCTGAGAATGCTAACAGTACAAACCCTCCCTTTCTGAAGGTGGTTGGAGATACGGGATCACCAAGTTGGAACGTGTTGTCCAGACTTTTTCCTTTCTATTTACTCAAGCACCTTCTACCTACCAGAATACAGTTCTCAAGTTTTTCACAAATTTACATTGCAGGTGTTGCACGTTTTGTGAAGCTAAGTTAAAACCTTCCCTCAGCATTAAATATCCTCTATGTCATTTTCATTCTAAAACTGTTAAGCAGCTCAACCCATTTAATTGTGCATGCATGATGAAGAAAAGCAGAATACTGAATACAAACAGTACAGAAAGGGCAGATACTCCTTTATTTTCCAACTTGATAAACATTTTCTTGGTGCAAAGCCATGTTCTAGTTCAGCATGTCTTTGCCTGGACTTTGTTCTTTTCTTTTCCTTTTAAATAACCATGACCTGGAGCATCCCTTTGGATAACAGAATCTGATGCACAGCCAGCCATGCATGTGCAACTGTCCCTAAGAGCCAAGCCTCAGCAGAAATGCTGGTGTGCATACAATCTTGAAACAAAAATAGCTGTCAAATCAAAGTTAATTTGCCACAAAAGAAAGCACTGATCCTCAGTAAGGGAATACCAAGCTAGTTTGAGTCCAGGGTTTCTTAAAAAAACAACAGCATAGGGACTGTATTTTATGAAAGAAAAGTGTATTTTTAATCTCTCTAATCTCATTTAATAATAAATGAAATGATTTTCCTTAAGGCTGAAAGGTGAGGGGTCGGGGGGAGGAACGAATACAAATATTGTCAGTTCTTGAGGGTGAAAAAAGTTTTAAAATCTCTGAGCAACTAAAAGAAGGAAAGGAAACGCTAACAGTTGTACAGCAGGCTGTTACTATCACATGTGCCACCAAAAATATGTTAGTTTAATGCTCCCTGGATGAGGGTTTCATTTTACCTCATTTCAGTGAATTAAGTCACGTACTACAAAGGAATTTGGACCTGAATGAAAGGAACAAGATTGATATCAGGATGAAAAGTAATGCCCTTATTAATTCAGGTCCAGACATTAAAGACAAATATAAAATTGAATTACAGAGTATTCTAATATTTCTGGGCTAGATAAAATTCTATATAAAAGCCTTTTTGATAGCCATATGGAGATGGGAGCTGTAATGGATTTTTAAAAGATACAACAGTATGGTCAACATCTACTTGCAGGCATCCAGTGAACTCCACAGAGGATGTTGTCTCAAAAGCTGCTTCTGAACAAAGCACTGTGCACTGGTGTTTCTTAGCACACATTCCCCCATGATATCCAAAATGGCAAACTCCTTGGGTTAGATATAAAAAGCAGCTGTTTCAAGCTGAATGGTATGAAACTACACTGATAGTGAAGGAATTGCACTTCCAAGACACTCTGAACAGGGTGCAAGCCTCTTTGGCTGAAGGAACATTCTGACAAATGAGCAGCTCATTCTGGAGCAGAGATGTGGAAGAGACATCAGAGACATCAGCAAGACTCTTGCCCAATGCTCAGGAGCCTGTGAGAACATCCTTGAGCAATGAACATTCCTCAACCAGGGAATGATGATCCACACACAGCTTGGCTGGGTGACAGAAAGCAAACAGACCTACAGATGGAAAGCATAAGGTTGCAGGTAACTCCACACCCTTCACTGGTAGCTCAGACCATCTCTAGTGCATCACAAGACTCCTCCTCTTGGTTTTCCCATACAATATAAATCCAAGGTAGCAATACTTTCAATGCCCTGGAGCTTAATATCATTCCAAAAAGAGCAGCTCTGGAATACTGGACCTGGATTAGCACTTCTTCCTGTGCAGGCAGAGCTGGACAATGTCCTTCCAGAGACAGAATATTCCCTACAGTTCAGTAGAAGCGTAGTTTGAACTCCACAAAACCAAAAGAGTAGCACAAATCTCAATCGCCCTGCTCCAAATCCAATACATATTCCTATAAACTGTCCTCTCTGATGTAAACTTTTATTAGTACCTATATATTGGCTGCATTTGTCTTGAAAAATCCTGAACTAACACTCCACAGAACCTACTTCTCTGAGAAAGAACTGAGAAATGTAAGGCACTGCTTACACTGCTATATGCACCAGCATGAACTTAAAATACTCTGATATAAAAATCTGTATGGATTAGGATAGTGGAACAGCAAAATGTCAGCAGCATTTTAAAGCTAATATAATTTGGACTGCAGAATTCAATATGATAAAAAATGATAGCCACTGTATGGTATCTCAGACTCCTCATACATAGCAGACTTTAAAAGAATTAATTCATTACTACAGTCATTCAAGGAAATTTCCAATATGGAATTGGGAGCTGTATCTCAGTGTCCAGAATCAGCTTTTGGCTCTCTTTCTACTAATCATGGTGCTGCAG
The DNA here is from genome assembly GCA_023637945.1 of Phaethornis superciliosus. Classification (NCBI taxonomy): domain Eukaryota; kingdom Metazoa; phylum Chordata; class Aves; order Apodiformes; family Trochilidae; genus Phaethornis; species Phaethornis superciliosus. The sequence continues at coordinate 6,618,099 of JAJQWJ010000005.1, forward strand.
CTGACCTGGCTCAAATGTATTTCTATAAAGACTTCATAATTTTTGGTGATGTTGCATATTGTATTATCCTGAGCTGTTTAAAAATATTGCACTACAGTAAATACCTAGTGCCTAAAAATAAGGTGCATCATGTGGAACAGCTCTACTGCATCACTGAAATACAATGTATAAGTAGTATTAAAGCTTTATTTGAGCAATAAACACAAATATGTACATTTATGGAATTAACCCAGGACTTTATTAGGATGCATATTTGCATATCTGACTGTTTTATTTGTGTGTGTGTGCATATGTATCTGCAAAATTAAATTGGTGGGCAGAGGTCATATTTTGCACTGTATTTTTTTTAGTATCTGAAGTTTAAAACTATCATCTGCACCTGCAAGTTTTGTCCGGCTGATGTCCTAGAGCCATGAGGTCTGCAGCTCCACTACCTGCAGTGTTAGGTGTATATGAACAATATAGAGTTTTCAAATTATTACAAAGGTACCAAAATATACATAAAGCTCCCAAACCCATTACAACTAATTCTGAGTCACCTGCACCTGAGGATTCCAAAAGAAAGAAAAGTCAGACAGTCCACTCGTTAGCTGTTCAGTGCTCTATAAAAGAAAATTAGTTTCTAATAACTTCAGGCAAGCTGTATGCTCCACAGTATCTTAGTTTATAGGTTTGTGGGTGACACTATTATACTTAGTTAAATGCTTCTCTTTGGTCCAGATACAAGATGACAATATGAAAATAGGTAGTGCCACAAGGTTTCCACTTTTTTTATGGTATTGCTTAGGTGAGGTGTTTCACTTCTAAAAATGTAATAGAAGAAATAAAATAAATAAACCAAAAAATGACGAAGTATTTCCTGATAGCTTTTACTCTGGGTTAGTAATAGTGAAAAGCTGTGTGATATTTTGGTGTAAAAAGCTATTGATTTCCATTATTTTGCAGGGATTTCCAGCAGATTTCCAGCATTTCACTGACATTGTCTCCAGCAGAGAGAAAGAACTGAATGCTACATAATTGGGACCAAATGAGTGAACAAAAGCCAATCACAACAAAGGTATTGTTTGGATTGGGCAGGGGAAAAACCCACAAATTGCTCTGATTCTCCCATGTTAATTTTGCCTTTATTCTTCCTGGTCTCTGAATAGACCCCTAGACTCCTATAATGTATCAAGTCCTATTATACTGTTATTTCTCCCAAAGATGGCTTATCACTTAATCTGCTTATACAGCAGCAGAATCAATCTGATTGACCAGGCTTTTGGTGTGTCACTGCAATTAGATACTATCTATAATTGCACAATATTCACATTAGGAGTTTAATAGTCCTTTTCCCAGGTGCCACTTTACAGACATAAGAACTCCAAAATTGCTATGTATAATGTGGTTAGTGAAAAGCAGGAGAGATTTGAGGTGAGATAAACATTTGTATGATACCTGAAATCTTGTATTTACTTGTAAGATATCTGAAAAGGGGGTTGATGGGACAGTTTTCCTGCTAAACCTTTCCATGGAGTACCCAACCAGGATTGTGTGTACACCTACGTGTATGCACACACGTGTTGCACATGGCTGACACTACAGGAAAAATCTCTCTTGTATTTTAAAGATATTAATAACACAGAAATGCAGGGACATTATGCTAAGTAACAAGCCTGCAGAGGTGAAGGTCTAATGCAGAGCTGCTAATCACAAATAAGGAACCAGGAGGAATTATTCCTTCAAAAACTGTCAGTAATACGGAGAAAAAGAAAAATCCATGCTCTGAAGAAAATCTGTGGAAGAGTCATGCAGGATGTCTTGCCTAGCCAGCAGTATTAGAAAAAATATTATACATATTGCTAAAAATGAGAAATAGGAGGGTGCTTTTAATTACAAAAAAATTAGCACCAAAATGAGAAAATCACTCCAGAACTTGTGATGGCTGAGCCTGAACTGAACTGAAGCTGGCACATGCTCTGGCACCAGCAGCCCCAAGGAATCAGAGATATAGGGCAGACACAACCCCTTGGCTGATGGAGGCTCCACAGCCTCTCCAGGCAACCTGTTCCAAGAGTTTTTCATATTGGTAGAAACAAACCCCACAACGTAATTTTTTAATGTAATTTAAGGCCAGCATCTCTTGTCTTTCTCATCATGGATATGGAAACAGACCGCATGCCTTTCCTTTAGGGGTCTTGTTATAATGGGACCTATTTTCCCCTCTCCTTTTTTCCATTTCTTGTCTTCTGTAGACTGACCAACCCAAATTCTTTCATTTTAATTAGTAAGTCTAATTTTCCAGACTTTTGCTTTCCTCTGTACACTCTCCAATCAGACCATATGTTTCTGTACAAATGCCATCCAAAACATATATGCAATATAGACAAAGAAAAGGCAATCCCAATCAGTAAAAGATACTGAAAAGAAATCAGTAAAAGAAGCTGTTCCTTCAAAATACTGGATTCACCAAAGCTTACTGACTGGGAAAAAAAAACAGATAAAAACTGCATAAAAAGGAAGAATCTGTTAAAGAGACTTGGTAAAATACGAATGGCACAACTATACTGTGAGAAAGAAAACAACTCTAGCATAAAAGTTAGCAGAAAAATGAAAGCAATAATCAGAAGGGAAAAAATCCTGACAATTAGGATGAACATAGAATGTCAAGGCAAAGAGAAAAAAGGGGGAAACATTCTGTAAAAACATAGAAGATTACAATTAGATGCCGAAGGTGGCAGTGAAAACTCTGTGATTCTACGGACAAGAGAAAATAAGAAAGACCTTGAATTTTATTCAAAACTTAATTTAATTTGGAAACAGAAAAGCTGCTAACATTGATATATAAAAAGCTTTTTTGTTCTGCTTTGGGAAAGAATATTGATCTTGAGAGTAAAAGTGTTTCCCAGTCCATCAGTAGCTAAGTTTGTTTTGTGTATTTCCATCTGGTTCTATAAAATAATAGTAAAAAAAAAATTAAAATAAAATTAAAAAAAGAACTATGGAGGGAATTTTAAAAATCCACTACTGTGGTGCTGATATTTAAGGGACATGAGGCAGTTAGGTAACCATGTAACATAATATATTTGCCTGATATCAACCCAGACAAAATAGTGAAAAAAATTAAACAGGATTTAACTGATGAAGATGGAAGTGAAAGGGATGTAATTAATGCCAGTCGACATGGGTTTATGTAAAATAGGACTTGTCAAACAAATCTCCTTTTATTCTTTGATGAGCTTACAGAGGTTTGGGTGATAAAATTAAGTGCATAGGTGTAATACACCTGTACTGTATTTTACTGACTAGTGCATTTCTTACATTGTTAATAAAAAGTAGTATTAGACAGTTTTAACAGTGCATATGTAAAATGTATTGAGAACTCCTTAAAACACCAGTTTGAAGCAGTGGTCATCAACAAGAATTCATTAACTGGGGTGTGTTTGGAGGTGCTAGTGGTGGTCCACAGGCATTTGTGGCCCTGTTAGACCTGATTTTAGCAAAAACTTCATCTGTGTTCTGAAATTAAACTCAAACATATTCCCAAGAAACTTTGAAGAAAACAAAACTAGAAGTACTGTATATAAAGATAAAGACCAGGCAGTCACACAGAACAATCTGTCTCACTTACCAAGCTAGGCCAATTTACTGTGTTGTACCTAAATGCTTAAATCATGTTTAAAGACTGGGATTTCTCTGGGAAAAAAAATAAATAAAAAGACAGAGCATGTTCCTGGAAATACTACAATCTGTTTCTCTTGGCAAATTTAATTTTCTCTGTACGAGTTATGTGAGAGAAGCCAAAAGACAGTTTTATAGAAACCTGGGGTGATAACAAAGTGTGCGAGCCTCACAAAACCATCTTCTTGACAATAATTAAGGAAGTGGGCAATATGTGGAAAGTTTTATCTGTTTATTCCCCAACTATGTTCCCTGCTTGCAAGAAATGCCCACTAGATGCAGCTTTTCACCATTACACCCACAGGAGTTATCCAGCAATGGGCTGAAGTGTTACCTGTATTGAGCAGGTAATAAAAAGGGACAAAGTAGAATGAGCCTGATGAAACTCTCTGGCTGTGCATGTACTAATTTGCAGTCTAAGATACACTATGTAACATATTCTTAAGACACACAGAGAAACTTAAAAAGCACTTTAAAGCTGACCATTTTTCCATTTAGTCCAAAGTTCCCTGTAATCTGAAACTATTGCCCGGAAAACTGTACCTGAAACTTTCCAGTTATCAAAAATTAAGAAAAAAGGTTCATGTACCAAATAGAGAAATTTATCAATAAGCACATGAAATGTGAAGCACAGTATAGTTATATTGTACATTCCAAACACAAACAGCAATAGCAATTATAACACAAAATGCATATTCAATTATCAGCTACAGATTCAGAGTAGCAATAAAACTGAAATCACTATATTTTTCTAGGGATACACAGGGCAAAAGAGCTCAGTTTTTTCCTTGTGAAATTTCTGCAGTGTAACATTAGGCAATGCCATAAAAAACGGGGTGATAGAAGCCCATAAAAAGTGCCTGAAATTCTTAATACATTCTCGTCACGGTTTAACACTGGCCCGGCAATTAAACCGAATGACAATTCTGCATCTCTAGGCTTAAATAAATCCATTTTGAGGATTCCATCATACCTACAACACATGACTTTTTTTTTTTAACAGCTACAATTGTGTTAGCTCATGCTTTTCCTCCCTCACAGTACGTAGCTCCTCCACAAACAGAAAGCATTTAGTGATGAGAAGAGAAAGAGAGAGAAGCTCTGATTTTCTGCACGGTGTGGCAGCTGCATCCATTCAGCATCCCAGTGGCACTTTGCTCTGAAGGAGTTAACTTCCTGGCTCCTATTCTCTGCAGTACTGCATAAACACTGCACATTATTCTTACTGAGCATGCCTCATCTTTCCTGTCTCCACAGTCTTGGGCTGTCAATCACCTGTCAGTCCCCACCACATCAGCACAGTGCGCATCGCCAGGCTGTCAGCACAGCAGCTGATGAGACTCTGCTAAGAGCTGTCAATCAAACTTGTTTCTCTTATCTGTTCAGGAAATATTTTGTCTCTAAGAAACAAAGAACCTGGGCAACAATGGATCAGAGTCTAGTATTTACACTTTTACAGGGATGGAAGGCTCTTAACAGGAAACTAATATGTTTTATCCACAACCAGGAAAGAAAAAAAAAAAAAAGCCTGCTCCATTAGGAGTATTATCTGGTTTGGTTTGGTTTGTTTAGATCCTATTTACTTCTTGACTTGGTAAATCAGGGTGTAATAAATTAAAGCAAATTTCTTTCTGCTCTTACTGTAAAATGAATTTCACAGTTTTACTTCTTAAGTTCTCTTGAATGTAACTGTGTGCAGTTTAAAACAGGTATCACCTCTCTGGTTTGGGAATCTTTCCCAATCTTTAGGCACTGGAATGTGGGATCTTTCTGTCTCACTGTAGTCAAAAAGACAGACTAGAGAATACACACATAATTTACACCTTTGTTACATTAATATAAATATTTATTTTCTGTATGGTTTCTCATTTAAACTCAATTTCAACATAGAATTTGATACCGTGAGTAGGGTTCATAGATACTAGCAGACCAAAAGAATAGCTGAGGGGCATAAACAAGTAGGATAAAACATAAATTTTCAGTGGATGTTTGAAAGAAGATAGTATCTTCTTTCTGGTATGTTGTACTAGAGAGCCAGAATTTCAGAAGGTAAAGCTCTCACATCTACATAAATAAAATACTGAAGAAAGACAAAAAGCTGCAAAGATGGGGACAGCAGTGATTATAGATCTGAACCAGAATTCCTGCATGAGAAGTTGAGCTGGAGCAGAATTATTTTCTGCAAAGATAACTGGTCTAGGTCTAACAAACCTGGTAATCAAATTAATTAGCAGTGGTGGATCACTGAGCTAACAGACTCTTCCCAGGGCAAACCCAAGTATCTTTCCATTCTGTGCCAGACAGATATACAGACATATTTAAAGCTGCCTCAAGTATCATTACATGGTGCTGTCTGGTGCCAAGTTAAGTAAACATAACCCAGTGACTTAAAATCCCCACTTTGACCTATATCTGTTTTTCCCTACAAATTAAAGAATCTCAGTGCTGATAGTTGAGAAAAAAACTTGCAGTCCCAACAGTGAGAGAAGAAAGGGAGAAAACCACTTTTCTCAGTATAAGGAGGTGTGCTGTATATAACACAATAAGGCTGAAAATATTTGGTGCTTTTCAGTAAGCTTCACTTTGGGACCATGAATTTAAATCAGCAGATTAATTTTCTGAGGAAAAAAAAAAAAAAAAAGGTGAGCTTACAACCCTTACAATTTCTCAGACAGAACTGTATACTGAAAGTTAAAAGAAATAGCAGGCAAGTAAAAATAATATTTATTTTAAATCTTGTAACAAATAATGATTTACAGGGCTGATTCCTGTGCTCACATTGGCTGTGGGGTTGGGCTGTCCAGGTAAGATCAGAGGGCAGAGAAACCAGCTGGGACAATGGCTGTGATATGAAATCTATGGACAAGAAAAATTCAAAGCAAGCAGGAAAAAGCCCCCAGAGGGATTTGGGGACTGCAGTCAAAGAGAAGAGCAGAAGAGAGCATGTAAGTTCTCCTGCAACACTCTGGGAGGGTTTGAAGGAACCTGGGGCAAAATGCTGGGCTCTTGCAGCTTGAGGCAAGATCTGGATGTCTCCTGAGAACAAGGAGGGAAAAGGACAGGGAAACACCATAACAGAGTGAAAAAATGTGCTGTGGACAATGACAAACGATCCTTCCTGCACACATGCACACACACATGGCTTTTTCTGGAGTTTGTTTATCTAGAAGAGAACATTTTAGTTCCCCAAAAGAGGGAAACCATTGCCCAAATGAAAGAAAATGAGGTGGCAGCCACAACAGATATCAGAGATGTAAGCAAATCTCTCATAGCCTGAAGTTAAGACAAAGGCAGGCAATTTTGGTTGAATCCTGGAGAGGCAAAAGGTCAGCATCATTTTCAGCTCTATAAACAACTCAAAGTATGTCTGTTTCTCTTTCCTAGGGCCTAATCTTGGTTTCCTCCATTACTATTTCTGCCTGCGAGAGTAAGAACAGTTTGTCTTTTCCCTCTCAGTCTCCTCAGATGTTTCTAATGCTCACTACATACTGAAGAGCAAGCATGCTGGGCGAGGAGGAAAATGTCTGAGGGACAGTGTGGATGGAAAGCAGGCACTTTTATTTCATCTCTTCCAAAACTCCACACTTGGTGCTGCCACCACTCAGCATCCTTTAGTTCCGCTAACAGGAGCCTTAGCCCCCTGGCAGGAGATGTCAGCAGTTACTTGGAGTTAAAGTACTGGGTGACTTTATGATCTTTGGGAGATGCCAAGACCTTCCATAGCTGCAAGCACACACGAGGCTTGAGGAGGCAAAACAGAGGAGACCTCGATCAGGTGTCTGTGCTTAGTGAGGACCTGCTTCAGGTAGAATTGATTTTCTGCTAATTTTTATATCCCCTGGGGAGCACACTGCTCTGTTGCCAATTCCTGGACCTGTGTTTGGAAGAGAGGGTTGCTCTTCACCCACCTCTCCTCTGCACTCTGCCCAAGCAATGCTAGAGATGTCCCCAAGAGGGGACTTGGACAACCTGGCACCCCTACATCTGCTCTCAAAGCCTGCTGAGTAGGTGATGGAGGTCCCAGACTGGAACAGCTCAAGCATGTGCTTTAGAGTATCACTAAACAGGAATACTGCTCATGTCAGAAAGAATCACTAATGCTGCACTTCAGAATCACATAAATATTTACTAACAAAGGAATGAAGGAACAGAAAGAGTCCTGTACACTGAGCCTGAATTCCAGGTGCTGAGAATAACACCACTAAAAACAACGCCAGTTTGTACAGGGGTCAAAAATTAAAACCAGTGGCTTCTAAAAAACATGCCCACCATAATTTGATCTCTCAATCTTGCTTATCAGCAGCAAAGCTAAGAACCAGAGTATTGTCTCATACCACACTGTCCCAGTTACAGATAGCACAACCGTTATCAACCATTTGTGACAACAGAAATATTTTATTCTTTGACAAATTTTTTCATATGCGGCACTGTTTTTCAGAAACACAACTCCCTCTGATCTAACTGGACATTAATTGCTTTTTTGCTGATGTATCTGTGCCTCCTGGACTGATAACACAAGTAGCAAATCTGATATCTGACAAGTTGACTCAACCTAATCAGGACAGATCAGCTGTTACTAACGTTGCTAAAGGCTGTAATTTGAGGACCTTTACAGAGTTATCACTTGCTTTGAAAAGCAAGAAACTGTAATTCTGTCAACACTAATCCCAGATTGTCCGTTCAAAGCAGCTGTTATTTTTTTTCTCCAGGAGAAGGTAGCACTTGTCAAATAAATACCTGAGATAATTGATAAAAGGAATTAGAGGTATGTGAGTGATACCCTGACAATCAGTCACTCTCAAGAAAAAGAACCTTGCAAGATTCAGAGCACAAAGCAGAGAGCACAAGCTGTCACTGTGAAGAAGGGGTCACTCTCTAAGAAGTGAAACAACTGGCAATACAGTTTTTCACTTCTCTCTCTGTTGCTTAGTGCTAAACCTGAGTGAATTATTCCCTTCAAACAATTTGTTCAATGAATTTTACCCCTTTTTCCTGTTCAGTGTATATAGGCAATGGATACCAGTTTATTCACTGCTTCACTTTTATTCAAGCTTGCTTTTAGTGCTTGGAGGAGAGTATTCTAGACTTCCACTGCTGTTCAAATAATATCCAGTGCACACAGCATAAACTCATGTAGCTGATAAAATAATGATTATCTACACTAGTAAGGTGTAGCTACCAAGCTTTCTGTATTCCTTTTATACTTCTATATACATGTAACACTGAAATTTGCTACAGAAAGTTACCTTTCTGTAAAGAATTTTGCCAAAAAACTCAATACTGAAATGTTTGTGGAAACCAAAATAACAAAGCATTCAACCACAGCCAAAGCAAATTAATTTAAAAATTCTGAATATTATACTGTATTATTTGCCCTACTCACTAGGAAAGAATCTATTTTCATGTACTAACATTCAGAGGAACTCCACCAAAAAAAAGAAAGAAAAAAAAAATTCTTAACCCATGCGATTCTTTAATGGAACTTGGAGGTCACTGAATACAAACAAGAGACTGTTTCTCACTGTGGGGCTTACATCTGTCTCTTACAGAGAAACTATACTTAAGAAGTCAGGCTTAAAATTAGAACAAAAAATGTATCTCTTACTGTATCGCTTTGGTCCATCTTCCAAACAAAATGAAAGGGTTAAGGTTGCATCATCTTCAAAAAATTCAGTTGCAAAGGCATCCCACCAGAGGTTGTCACTATCCTAGGAAGCAACAAATCATTCACTTAACAGGAGGCAAAATGAAAAGATGTTCATCCTTTGTAAAAGAAATTTGACAGGATCACACGTTGTTTGTGCTTCTTTACCTATGATTTGGGGGTTTAGATGTCTATCTGATATTTCCAACTACTTTTCTTAGATGGGGTTCAAGTTCTAATTAAGAAAAAAGCTTAGGTTATAATGTAATAAACTCTTTGATTTTATTGAGCACACTATCTAAGAACTTCCATTCTCATGATATCAGTATTTCTTAAAATGTTATAAATTGTTGTATAAATGAGTTGCAAATAAAATGATTATAACTTCCCCCCCCCCTTTTCTGGACTGTGGGTCTCAAATGCTTGGTCCTAATACCAAAAAAACCTCAGTACTTAATTCTATAATGCTATATAACCCGATTATCAGCATGAGTTGACAAGTTATTTAGAAAGTAAATATAATAGCCATTCCACTCCACAGCATCTCATATAAACACAGTGCTACAGCATGTTCATTAGATACCAGCTATTTACTTAAATCTAATTGTTGTGAGAAACCTTTATTTTTCAGTGTGATACATGAAGGGAGAACTATTTTATGATGATCTGTGTATACTTAAGACTTAGAGTAACACACCTCACTGGATCACAGCAATTATTAATATAGTGAAGAATATAAAGCATATACCAGCATACCACTGCAGCTGGTCTGTTGGCTTTGACAACTCAACCAGGCATTTTCAGACCTGGGTGATCAACAACTGGCACCCAAATCTCTGGGATCTCTGGGTCTTAGCACCTGTGCAAGTGATCCAGCTCGTAAGGGTTTCCACAGAAGTCAAGCAACAACAGAAAATGCCAACTGTTTCATTCAAAAGCTCTGGATAGATTTAATAGCTGAATTTGAAATATTTGGTGCAGTCTCTTCTGCTCCTTTGAGGCCCAGAGATGTAAATCACTTGCAGCACACACATCAGCAGCAAAGCTGGAAGTACACATCTGAAAAGTTGCCCTGGATGCCTTCCTCAGAGCCTCTCTATCCCCCAGATGGCAGGAGTGGGCACCTCTTATTGCCTGAGCAATATGGAACTCAGACAGAAAACCTTTTCTACCCACACACAAAAGAAAACCCAGAGACAGAATGCCAAGTTAAGACAAAGCATAACATCTATCATATTCATTACATCTACACATGCAGAGAAATAACTCTCTGGGGATTTTTTACTTCTGCTCCTGGTTTTCCTGATGACATTTTGCTCCAAACTGCTGAGCAGGTTAACTTTCCTGCATCACAAATTTACTTGGACTTTTGCCAAGCAGCCAGTGGAGAAATGGTAAGGACAGGGTCCTACCAGAAACTTCTTGGCTGGGTCAGAGCCTGGAATTCCCCTTCCTTGCCCAGGTTCATCCCAGCTACCAGCACCAGCTGGACAACAAGAGGCACTGCCCTGTGGTACTTGTTCGAAATTCAGTCACATCAAGAGGTATCAAAACCTTTCCCAGGTCCCATAATTCTGTTGTCAAGGGAAGCCACTGCTCTTTCCTCTTTTCTGGTGTAAGCCTGATGAGCATTTCCCCATGTGAGGCATCATTGCACTGACCTGCTGAGTAGCTACCAGAGTGACTACAGATTATTCACGGTGTTCAACAAAAGCTCAGCAACCAGCTTCTGACAAACACCTCTGGGCACTGACCTGTCACTTGGGACAGCCCAGTGGGTGAAGCCCCTTGTAAGCCCATATGAGAGTGTATTGTCCAACAAGTCATTATGAGCTACCACTCTGCCATTTGCCAAAAGAGAGCCTGCAGTATCATTTAACTGGGAATTTTGGGTCATGTCATATGGAAGGAAAAGAGGAGGGAAGGATTTAAGTGCCACATACCACACTTGCAGCTCCTATTAGCTCAGAAGTTGAGTATCATGGGAACTACTCATGCAGCACCCAGTGACACAGGAGGCAAAATGGGAGCATCACACAGTGGGAATGCAAATGAAAGGGGGAAAGGCAGAGAAGAGCAGGGAAAGAGCAAGACCTCACCTCAAACCCACAGATATTTGCATTCACTCTCACTTACAGTAAGTCTGAAGACAAGGAAAATGTGGAGACAGAATTACTGTAGATTTCCTCCCTGAGCAGATGAAACATCCAGAGTCTGTATACTTTTTGAATACTGCCCAAGGTCTTTATCTTATGGTTTTGCATATTTTCTGTCAGCAAGAAGGCAAAACAAAATATGCAACACTCCACCCCCATAAGAAAACCCGAAACCTTTAATGGAATACATAAATCCTCTGTCAAGCTCGGATACACTGCTGATTAATTCTCTGCTCCACCCATGTCACAGGTGGGCCCAACTGCTCTCACAGTGAAATGGTGAACAAAACCAAATGAGGTGTCCCTTAGCCAAGCTGAAAGAGGATCAAGTTATTATTAAAAAAATAATAATAAAATCACCCCCTTTTTCTTGCAAAAAAAGGGATGGTGAAGGCAAGGCTGCCCCCAGGCATCTTTAACTTATGCTCTGACAGGTTACAGGGGATTTTGCCAGAGTAATTATTTTTCTATTCAACAATAATGAGAAATTACCATGGCAACCTCCCTTTCACGTAGTGCACTCACACGCTCAAACACTGAAATAATGGCCTAAACATTAAAAAAATAGAAATTAATACTTTAAAAATATTTTGTATTAAAATAAACTTCCAGAGTGGGTCAAAGGAGAGAAGAGAGCAGAGACAGCCAGGAGCTTGGGTCAGAAGTGAAGATGCCATGCTGCTGTAGCCAGCTACTCAAGCAGCAAAACATCTTCTGCCACAACTGTCATTGTTCCCTCTGATCCCCTCCACCCCTGGTATTATTTGTAATTTGAAGCATGGCTCAACTCTGAACAGGTTCTCCAAGTAAAAGGAATCCTAGGGTTTCGATATTTTGTCCTGCCTCTGATTTCTTTGGCAAATCAGATTTTAAGTACAATGATGGGTTTTTTCCCCTTCCATCTAATGGTCCCACATGTTCTCTGTGTGATCTGAGAGTCAAGCTGGGTTCTTTTTTACACCTTCCACGCTGACTTGATTAAGAGTTTGCAAGCCAAATGAGGCTTTTCTACTTGCCTTGTGATGGTGACTGCTGAACCAAAATAGATCTTGCAACTGGAATATAAGGCCAACTGAGCCTTTGGAGTTTTCTCCAAATTCCTTTATTTTTGTTTAATGACTTTTGGAAGGCAGAATGGAGCTCATGTAAAAAGTCAGCACATGAAACAACACTGGAGAGAGGATGCAGATACCTTGCAGGACAGAACTGGAAATTTAAATGATTTTGATAGATTTCAGAAATTATCTGAAACGAAGAGGAAATTCAATGAAGTAAAGTAACAAAAGCACAAATACCAAAAGGGGAATAACGGGCTAAGAAAATGGCCCAGATAATAAGGCAAATACATCAGCAATCTGTTGCTCTTGCACATAAGAGAAATGTCTTGGACATACTTCCCTTCGACTCCAAAAATACAACTCTGGAAAGACTTCAACTAGAACAGTCCATCCACTTCTGGAGTACAGAGGCCAGGTCTGGATCACCCACTCTTAAAGACTTTAGCTGAGACAACAGGAAACACCGAGTTCAAAGGAGCAGGCAAGCAAACAGTTTGTACCCATCAAGAAGCTGATTCTTCTGTTTTCTCCCTCACATCACTTTTGTCTGCACACATATAACAGGTGTAAATATTATATTTTAAAAAGAGTCATGCCTGCAATTCTGAATTCACACAGGAAACACATCTGTTCTAAAATGAAATCTTTTTTTTTAAATCTAATCACTTTCCAGAGAAGAACTGAATTTTAAACATCAACCTATGTGGCTTGGCATCGGACAAGGCAAAAATAAAAAGAGATAGTGCCCTTGGGAACTTACATATTTCTTCTGGCACCCACAGCCCTTCCCTATTGACACTTACTATTTTCAGAACTCTATACGTCCACATTCCTACTGGCAACGTATGCACTTCTCATATTCTTTCAAGTTAATGCTGCATGAGGAAACTGCTGTCTCCCCAAGGAGAGAATGGTATTCCTCTCCTCCTCTCATTCCCAGCAAATCAAACCACGCTTGAGCTTTTAAAATGCAGTTCAAGATGAGACTTTGCCATTAAGCACACCTGTAAAAACTCCACAGCCATTACAAATTACAAAACTCACAAGGTAAGTATCATAAAAAAATCCTGACGCTAATGTTTGCGTTTGGAGCACGCTGACAGAACATTAAAAATAAAATGTCTGAACACAAGAAACTAATAACTTTCCCCATTAGCTTTAAATTAGACCTTTCGCAAGTCTAACCAACATACTGAAGGTTCTGATAAAAATTCACAAAAGTAACAAATTAATAGGAATACATATATCTTAATATACATTTGGACATTTGAGTACTGATCTGTAGGTCTGGCCCTGCAATGCCTGATATTTTTATGATCTGGCACAGGGTTTTTTTGCTATTTAAATAAGTCCTGCAAGGAATACCAATAGTCTGAGTCTTAAATTTATTTTCTTAGAAACAGCATGAACAGTGTGAAAGAGCGGAATACTTCCCTCTAGGGGGTGGTTGAAATTAGATGATCTTTAAGATCCTTTCCAACCCAAAGCATTCTATGATCTATAGTATGTGGTTTGATATAGTATATGAAGCCCATATGGTCAAATGGCTGTTATCATAGAGGTACAAGAAGATGCATACCTATCTTACAAACAGAGCAACTTTGCTGGCAGCACATGGTACCTTGTCCAGTTATTAAAAGCACCTGAAAAAGGTGACCAATCTGCTTGCCCAGGGCTGGTTTCTGAGGGCACTCCCATTGCTTTTGCATTTGTTATTCTATCTATCTAATTTATTTTATCTTAAACATAAAGCATGTTTTACATAGCATTAAACATGCCTGTAATCTTGCAGCTAATGGTATTTTACAGAATCTTCAGCTCCCCTCCTCCCGCTAGGGATGCCCAATTCTGTTCCTTCCATTTGTTATTTCACACATATTCACAGCTTAAATGGTGTTGCTTGCTTTTATTTCACTTACTAGTGTGGCTGGGTGCCATCTCACAAACAATGTGTAGTAAAACTGGCAGAAAGATTTTAAGACTTGGCTTTGGTCATAAATAGTTTTCTGTTCCATTATATACTTGTAACTTCTTGCCAAAATTCTGCTCAGTGCCCAAAACATCAGTTTCCTCATGTTACTTAAAAATTAATTAAATTATTGTTTGCATTCCACTTTGGTACTTATCTTTGTTTGCACAGTTAAGAAACAGCACCAAGTTTCTGTTTTATTGAAAAGGCAGAATACAGTCATGCAATAAATCCCCACAGCAATATCACCTCAGAGAGACTGAGGTGCACTCAGGTGCAAAATGGGGGCCATGCCTCTGCTTCTCATGTAAATCTCTGGAGTAACTTGAAGAATCCAATGGAATTATAGGGAAAAGCTCTTAATGGAAAGATAGTCTTACAGAGTCACTGGAAATTCTCAATATATCAACAATCCTATTTTTATTGCCTATAAACCACTACACTATAAGATGATAAAATATGGGGGGGGGAGAGGCCAAGCAGCAGCAGCTTGTTTTCTGAATGGGGAACTGTGAAAATCAAATACTAGTTATTTGATTTCAGATAAAAATGGGAGGAGGAAAAAAAAAAAAAAAAAAAAAAGAGAGAGGCTTTGCAAAATATGCAAATTGATTCATACCATTTTCTTGATGTACTGTGGACCAGGGGATGTGAGAATCAGCATCACTACAGCAAAACAATCATGCTGCAATGATACTGGCCATGCAACTCAACTTTGAAGATACCCTGCTTTGAGATAACATCACTTAGATCCTCAAACAGCAAGCCCACACTAGGCAATATTACCAGGTTTCAGATTGCTTGAAACATGTTGACACTGATATAAAGAAGAGAAATATTTTTATGTTTAAAAGGATAGTTGATCTCTTCCTTCTTATTTGGCCACTAACGTATGCCTGAATTAGAGACTTTTTTTTTTAGCATTGTGGCAACTGCTTGCTAGGCTGGCAAACAGCATGAACAGTCTACTAAAAGCTATAATAGCATACTTATTTAATCATTTCTAAGCCACTCAATTTTTCCATCTACATATATGCTAAAAGTATGCTAAGTTGGATATACTTTTAAGATTGGAGTCCTTGAAATTTGTTTAAGAGAGATTTTCTAAATCAAACAGTCAGGAAAGGGTAAGACAGAGTTGTCTGATTCAGCCTAGTAACAGAAGCAAGGAAGAATGCCTGGTCTCAAGCCTATTATTTGTCATTGTTTAAATTTTACTGCAGCTTGTGGAAAAAAGAGAAACAAATCCTTCAATATTCACCCCATGCATGTTCATCTACAGCAGACACAGATTGCAGAGTTTAATAATGCACTGTAAGAAGTACAGAGCAGAAAGAGTTAATTTATGAAATGTATTATTTCACTTGCTTCTTTAATTTGTATTCATATTTTCCACTCCTGGAACCTGTGCAAAAAAATAGGAGAAAGACATGAGAAAAAAGAGCAAGGTAGCTGGGCTGAAGACATAGTCCACTGGCAATTCCTTATAGCCAGCCACCACAGCATCATCCATGATATTTCATAGCAATATTACCAATAACTAGCAGAAGATCCTCTTTTGGAATTTTTAAATATGTGTGGCAAAACTGCAGTTGGTGTCTATGGATAAGACCTATATCCTGGCTGTATGAACAAAAAAAAGATTGGGCATTAACAATTAAATCACGTGTAGTCATTAACAGAAACATCAACATCTACCTGTAGAAAAGGATCTGTTTGGACTTGCTGAATAAATGATAAATCCATATTCAAAGTTGTTGTAAATTTGAGACCTCTTTTCAGTAGGCATGAAGATGTTTCTAGCTGGCTGGGGACAGTGATGGATTTCCTTAGTGGTATCCTCCATCAACAGGTACTGCTGACAAATCACAGACTTGAGTTTTGTACTTATCAGAAATGAATCATGGTTACACTGCTCTGTTCTGCCCCAGAATACCTCACAGTCTCAGCCTTTGAGAATGGTTTGCAGAGATGGAATATTAAGTGTGTCTATTATCTATTGTACTACCATCAGTCACATGAATGTTCTTATTTTATTCTGACATTTTGACCTGGTTTCTTTTTTACCTTGTTTACTTCCATCTGTGTAAGTAAATGTAAGCTACTATGCCATCTATCCCAATGAAAAGGCAATTACTAGCATTGCCATCAGTGAATACACAGCATCAAACATCATATGCCACCAGGGCACAGGAAAAAAAGTCATATTTCCAGCAACATCACTAAGAGTCTCTCTGGGTCTAGTTACCCAACTGCATAAACTCCCAAGAGTCTAAAATTTAGTGAACACAAATGCCTCTAGCAGTTATGACAGTGAAAGTAAAATTATTATTAACAGCATTTAAATCCTTCGATGGGAACTCTGAAGACAGCCCTTGACACCTCCATTTCACACTGGACTCCCACCACCTTTCTGTTAGCTGAAGTCTCATGAGAGCACCACGTGTATTAGAGACAAAAACAGAGCTGGGACCTTCAGAGGTGCCTCTGAACAACTACAGTCTATGTAGTTATAGTGATATAATATAAACTATGTTCATATCTTATATACTATTGTATATATTTTATATACTTATAGGTTTATATATTTAGTTTATATTTTATAAACTATGTTTTATATTTTTTATTTGTAAATAATACAAACTATGGTCTAACAGGCTGTATTTTGAGAGGTAAGAAATAGCTCTTCAGCAGAGCTAAGAAAACATTCAGTTTATCTCTTGTGCTTTCTTATGAAAGTCTGGTGGCCCAGGTAGGGAAGATAAACCCAGAGAAGGCAAACCATGCTTCTGTTTACATTCCAGCTCCTTGAAGAAATATCAGATGGTGACAGTACTAAGTAATGCAGCATTGAAGAGTTACTTTTATTATAAATGAAGCTTCCATTTACTTTTCAGTAAAAGAAATGTAGGTGAGGAAATATACCACTATAGGACACTTATACACCCTCTATCTTACAAGAGTTTGACAAAACTCTTAGAAAGACTCAGAAAAAAAGACTTTTCAAATTATGGAAATGCTCAAATGCTGTGCTGGACCAGGATCCAAGTATGCATTTGTTAGCCTGCAAATAAAATTAATTCAAAGCTATTACTTCCTATTGAGCTTTGCAAACCAGGTAAGAGCAGATCACAGCACTGGATGGCTTTGTCTGACCAAAGAGCTGTTATTTCTTGGGAAGGTACATGTAGTGAGAAGATCCAGTATACCATATGTCCTATCCCCTTTAGAGGACTGGCAGTGCCCTAAAAAAGCTTAATTTAGTATTTATTAGTCAGATAAAGAGAAAACACTTAAGAGGCAAGTATATAAAAATCACTCCCTTTTGTTACTACTTATAAGCTTATCTACACTTTAAATTATATATTTTTGGCTGCATTTGAGTGCTTAACAATATAACAGTGGTTCTGGGTGTTTAGTCACCACCCAAAGAAATTGTAAGACCACTATATAATTCCAGATAGTGTAGAGAAGCAAATGTTCCATTAGTTTACAGAAACATTTTTTAAGAAGCACAGAATTAATTTTTTAGTTATGAATTTTTAATTTAAAAAAAAAAATACTGTACCTTTCCTACATAAATGGTACATATTCCTTAAGCAAAATTCCACAGGCAATTAACAAATCCTTTCATAAGAGATATAGAGGCCTGCAGATTATGTCCCTTAAAGGTTCATTCACATTTTTTACTCAACGCGTCTCAGAAGACCCACTCAGGTGATTTTTTTTTTTTTGAAGGATGATTTCTTTTATATATTAGAAGTACATTTCAAGTTAATTCCTTTATGCATTCTTATTATCTTAGTAATTGCAGCCATTTTTGTCAGCTATGTCACTCCATCCACAAGTATTACCTGTGCTAAATTTGTTTTTCAGAATCCAAATTCTACTTAAGAGAGAAAAGAAAGACAGCAGTGACATATGAAGTTAAGTTCATGTTTTAGATTCTACTTGCTTGGTCCAGGTTTCAACACTATAGCACAATTACTATCATCTTTATCAGCCCATTTAGGCAACTAATCATCTGAAATTGTCAGATTCTCAGGTTTTTGAAAATATTACAGCTACATTTATTGCTTGTGATTTTTTTATATACAAACACATGTGCATTCAGACTTAATCAAATGTTAAGTATGTGATTTTTCAAAGCTAATTAAAAGATTTATGCATTCATTTTCCATTAAATTCAGTGGAAATCAGATGTTGGAATATTCTGTGCAAGGCTCCAAATCCCAGCAGGGAAATGGAACTTGTTATATTTTCTGAATCAAAGCTGGAGAGTGACAACAGGGCTGGGATTCATTTCACCCCAAGACAGTTGTCTAAATTCATATGAGATAAAAAGCCTCCTGGAGATATCTGTCTCTTCACCGACTGTAGAGGGAGCCTAGAGAATATTTCAGTCCAGCCATGTAACTTTTACAGGGATAAAGGTGAGTAAGATAAATGCTATTCCACAGACCTACTGAGAATTTAAAATTCAGGAAGAAAACTGGCTGAGCTTTTGAGAGCTTACGTAGTGAGGGACAAACATAAGTGAAAAGCTGGGTGCAACAACCATATCTACTCTGTCTAGATTTTTACAGTCTTGGCAGGAAAAGCAATAAATGATGCTCAAGTTTTTTGCTCGCAACGCTCAAAGCTCTCCAGGCTGCCAGGTTCCTGCTGTTTCATATAAAAGCTCCGAGTGGCAGACAGAAGTTGGAGCACTGGTTAAGGATTTCTGCCAGTATGAAATGTTTTAAATGAAGAAGATGTGATTATTTGCCTGGTTTCCTAACTTTACTCCTCAGCTAGCCACAATTGCCAGGAAAGGCTCTCAGAACCTGTATTTTATCTCACCCCATATTCGGATAAAATATTCCTGTACAAAATACAATTTAACTAGAGACAGCATTTTTTATATGTACCTTCCTACATCCTCAGGAATCTGAAATAGAAGGAAATCCTAAATCAGGACAACACATACCAAATATTGCTGTTCCTCACTGGATTATTCCCTTACCATCAGCTCACCCTGTGGCTCCCTCTTTCTGTCACATAGCACTACCCTTCTCAAGCACATAACACCAACAGGCATGTGACAGGCAAGTCTGATTAACGAAGAAACAATAATTAGGAGTCTAGGTTGCTCCAACAAAGCAAGGATGGGTTGTGCTTACAACACTTAAGTGACTCTCAGTATACCCAAGTTTTGACAGCGAGCAGAAGTATTAGCACAGGGCAGAGAATTTCTTAAACTGGCATTTGCATTTCCAAACTAAAACCCTGACCCAAATGGAGAAGGCTGAATCACCTGCTTACAATAAAAAAAAAAAAAAACAAAAAACACCCAACTACTGAGAACCAAAGCTTTTACTGTTATTGCTGCCATAATATTGTATAACACTGTAACAGATCACTGACAAGGGTGTTAAGGTTGCTAAATCAAAGCATATTTAGGTTCTGTCCTGAAAGGCACCAAAAGAAATACAGAGAGAATGAAGCACATGCTGTGAAACCCAGAGGTTGTGATAACAGGGTAGTTTTGTGTGTTTGTTTTAATTATTAACTAAATTTTCACTTCAAAGAAATGGCAGAATTTATGCACGCCAAGGAGCGTTCCCTTTCAAAACTCCATCTGCACTGAGCAAAGTTAGTACAGCTTCCTTCTAAACAGCATTATCTTATCTTGTCAACCTCATTAAAGTAAAAAGGCATCAGTAGTAATAATGAGAATGCTGGTTGGTGAACAATTCCTTCACAGAAGCCAGCTATCACATACTGTAAAAAATTAAAAACTCCAAAAGTCTACGTGGGTCCCCAGAGAAATGCTATTTAATAAAGCAAACACTGATATTGAATGTGACAGAATTCCATTTGCTACAGAATCCCATCCAACTGAGTTTGGCGGCAGTTGAAGCAATTAGAGAAAGCTGTGATTTAATGATTATGCTAAAACCCTAGACAAACAAAGCTCTCACCTACCAAGCGGCCACTTAGCTGTATCACTACCACCAAAATATAAAAAAAATCTCGTAGAATTTAATTTGCTGTCAGTCAACTAGTAGCAACATGAGCAATTATTTACTAAAACTGTCTAGTTACTAGCTACCCTACTGCTTAAACATGAAAAATGTATAAATCTAAATTTAAACAAAGTAAGCAAGGCCAAGTGTGAACTGCCTATGTCAAGGAAATCACAAACTAAGGTCACCCTTGCAGCTGAGACCTGATATGATCTAGTCAAAAGATCACAACAGGTCAGCATTGAATCTTTTTCTTTTTTTTTTTTTTCCTAAAATCTTTATGTTGTATATTTTAATCCACTGGGGCCTCACCTCTGGGTCCATAAACATCTAATGAAATTTTAAACATCTTTTCATCACAGCAGTAGCCTCCTATGAACTACAACCTATCACTTCAGACTCTGTAGACCTCTTATATCAGCAGTAAAACTGATTTACTTGATACTTCTTGGCTTCCAACAGATGCTATTTGGCCTTCCCTATTTTCTAAAACTTTCGAAATTTCTTTGTGTAAAATTGCAGGACATAAGGTGGTATTAAAAAAGGACTGTAGGCATATGACATATGAATCTGGAAAACTTGCTTGTGGAGAATTTGTGAATTTGCTTGGAAACTATGGAATTTCTTAGTGGATTCATGGCAGCTGACAAGCTCCACTGTAAGAACCAACTAATGGTCTTTCTGATTTTGAACTTCCACATTAGTCTGAGAGTCAGATGAGTGACACCTAGGACTGCTGATGTAGATTTTTACCTGTGTTGCCTTCCAAGTGAATGCATCTTCTAACAAAGAACAAGCAAAGCCTTGGAAAAAGCAGCTCCCTTCCTCCTCAACTTCTTTAAGGAACCAGATCAATAGACATGCTGCATATCAATAGCCTAAAAGTATTGCTGTTGATATAACCTTTTAAAACCATGAAGAATAGGAAATCTGGGAGAAAACTCAAAGGCAAAGAAAATTGTTTTAAGAGAGGAAACATTTCTGCATAACATGATGAAGCATGCACAGAATTCCTGTGGAGGAGAGTGAAATAACTTAAAGAAGCTTCATACTGGAATGCACTTCTTGGGAAATTCAGAATAACTTTCAAAGTTCTGAAACCTCATTTCTTAAAAAACCAGAACAAAACAGGTGGGGTTTTTTGTTTGTTTACCTACGGCTATGCATTTCTAACTAAAATTAGCAATAAAGGTGTGCAGAAGACTAAAAATTTCTTAAAGTACTATATGTTCCTCAAGAGTGCTGTAAACTCAGAAGAGTTCCAGAGCCTTTCCAGAAGATTTATGTTCAGACTACTGAAAAGCCTGGGAAGGCAGATGTAGCTTCAACGAAGCCAAGAAACTACACGGTCCCATTTCTGAGAATGTGCAACTGACAGAGGAGCTGTCATCTCAGACTGAGACAGAAAATCAGAAGATTCAGTACTAGTGTCTTCTTAAGAGTAGGGGAAGCTAATGTTTAGCTCAGCCCAGAATATATGGATCCACAAGACCAGGCAGCTTGGTTCCTACTGAAGCAGCAACAGCCCCTGTGAGATGTTAGCATATTTCTATGCACTGTATTTAACCAAAGCCTACAAAGTTGATCATAGCTGATCTCTCTCTAGGTGCTCAAATAAAGATTATATCAAAATCTCACAGATGTTCCTCAGGTTCTGACTGTTCAAACATCTTAGGATTTTCCTTCTCCAAATGAATTCCTCCACAAATGGACTGACATTCACACACTGATTTCTATATGCCACAGTGAAGAATCATCTGTCTGCTCTAGAACAGGTGATTTTTCTGTCCCTCTTGCTTTCTCAGTTCTACTTTCTGATCTGGAAGAGTTTTTCTACAAGCAGATGGACTGATACAGATGTGCATACACTCACTTTTTGTTGATATTCTCAGCTCCTGCAGTAGTGTCCACTGGATCATGTCATCTGCCTTTAAAAATATTATAGGAAGTTATCCCTGGTTTGAGGCACAACAGAATGAATGTGAACTTTTTATAACCTCCACAACACGTGTGATCTGAACGTTGCAAGAGGCCCATCAGAAACTGCCAGGACCACACAGAGCCCACCATGTATCTAGCAGTGTATTGAAGATGAAGTATGCTCTGTATTAAGCAAGAGGCTCCTTGTTCAGACTCCTGGCAATGATCTAGCTCTATCAGGCTCAGCATTTATCAAGGGTCAGAGCTGGGCTGGCATCCTTCTGACTTGATCCCACACTCCCCAGTACAGCTGGCAATCTCAGGACTTCACTTTCTGAAGTCTCCATGGAACCACAGGACAAGGGCAGGATCACAGCAGCTTCCCCCCCCTCTCTCTGAAAATCCTGACACACTTTGGTGTGGAGGGACCACGTGCAGGATTATGGTACCAACATTATCAACCCTCTGCCAACATTCCAAGCACCCACAGGGGTGACACCAAACTTCCCAGGGGAAATGGCCTAGAAACTGCAGAGGTGGAACTGCATTATACCGTGTGCTGCAGGTATACAGTCCTATAGGTTGTCAGGTGAAAAGAGTAGACTGCTTTTTCACTCCATTTGTCAGGTGTACTTCTTAGATGTAATCAAATACTTTTGTACTTCCAAGGTGGCCACTTGTTGGACTTAGAGAAAAACCCAAAAGTAATTTACCCCATGGTGAAATAGAGAGAAGTAGGTATACAACTTTTTTTCCCTTTAACTAATACTACCCTAAATACCTCTGAGGAAACTACTATACATTAGGCTTCAATTCTTACCCATAATTATCAAAATAGTTCTGGCTATCTTCCTGATCTACAGGGCCTACCCCAGGTGAGGTGCAGCAGTGTCTGTTCTGCATCCTGTAGTGCTGGGAGCAAACAGATAAACCTTGCAGCTTAACTTTGTTGGTCTTGAGTATCTACTTTCCTTCTACAAGTCTGGAATAACTGGTCCTCTATTATTCTGATGCAGACTGTTCAGCCTGTAGCTTGTGCTATCAAAAAAATAACTTGAAATCAAAGCTTTCAGAAAGATATTAAAGTGTGTTTTATTTTCACAAAACCAGGAGCCCATCCTGATGGTAGCCATGGTTGCAAAAAGAAGCTTGACTGGGACAAAATGCATTTAATCATGAGTGAGGGGGGAAAAAAGGGAATTCCAAGCTTTTTCTTCTTCAATAGGATGACATTTAAGCCAACTTCGTGATCCTTCCAAGCCTGGCGTTTTTTGGGGTAGAAACACTGAGTGGCTTTCCTATGTTAATTCTGGATGTTCATTCTCAGAGGCATTAATACCAGATAACTGGAAACTTACTTGGAGGCAGGGTGCTAAACAGAGTGCAAATTTTTCAACTGGAGCAGAAGAAAATGTGATCATCTTTTATATTATCTTTTTTCATTCAGCTTCTTTGATTTGAGTGTTGGTATCAAAAGAAAGTGAACAGAACATATTAAAGATGATGCAAGTTTCACTATTCCCTGTTGCATACAATTTAAAAATTAATGGTTCATTAATATCCAAACAGATCTGCTTTGGGGAGACCTGATCAAAATTCAAAACCAGATATCACAGGCATCTGAGAACACTGCCAGCAAGTTCTTTAAAAGGCCCAGAAGAAGCATGTCTTGGACATTATTTCCACTGCCTCCATCTACAGAAGTGGTATCTCTGCTTCAGTGACAGAATAAATACATGGAGATATTTTTTCTCCAGTTCTCAAAGGAAGAACATTTTGCATCAATACAAGAAAAATTCTACTTATTTAATCTAATTCATGACATAGTACCAAATGGCAGGAAGAGAAAGATGGCAGCTCCCCTTCCTTCATGCATTGATAGAAAAGTCAACAGAGAAGTAATACAAACTGACAGGTTTTTATGACTGACCTCCTGATACCTACTGGTGCATAAACATGCAGTTGTTAAACTTATCACTAGGGCCAGGGTTATCCCCTCTTGACTAGGAGTCTGCCAAGTCATAAATAAATAAGCTAAAAGTGGAGCTCCAAAATAATGTGTTCTATTTAGAAGATTCTGCCACTAAAATGTCATGTCCCAGAAAATCTACAAACAGGCAAGTTAAGATTTTACAGTTTCATGTCTCTATTTTCCACATGTTGGAAAAAACTTGGTGTAGGAAGAGCATCTCTATGTCTCTCCTGTGACAAGCAATGTCCCTCAGGAATCCAGTCTGGCACCAGTACTCTTTACTCTCTTCACCAGTGACATGGACAGGGGCATCAAGTACACCCTCAGCAAGTTTTCAGACAACACCAAGCTGCATGGTGCAGTTGACATGTCTGAGGGACAGGATGCCATTCAGAGGGACCTTGACATGCTCAAGAAGTGGGACTGTGTTATAAGGTTCAACAAGGCCAAGCACGAGGTCCTGCACCTGGGTCAGGGCAAGCCTTGGTATCAATACAAGGTGAGGGATGAAGGGATGGAAAGCAGCCCTGTGGAAAAGGACATCAGAGAGCTACTGGATGAAAAGCTGGACGTGAGCCAGAAATGTGCACTTGCAGCCCAGAAAGCCAACCATATCCTGGGCTGCTTCAAAAGAAGTGTGACCATCAGGCTGAAGGAGGGGATTCTATCCCTCTTCTGCTCCTGGGAGACCCCAGCTGGAGTACTGTGTCCAGTTCTGGAGTCTTCAGTACAAGAAGGACTTGGACCTCTTGGACTAAGTCCAGAAGAGGGCCACAGAGATGGCCAAAGTGTTGGAGCACTTTTCCTGTGAGGAAAGGCTGAAAGAGCTGGCCTTGTTCAGCCTGGACACTGGCACAGATTACCAAGAGGGAGCTGGTAAATGTCCCGTTCCTGGAAATATATATAGCTGAATAGCTGAAGATGCCCCTGCTCTCTGAAGGGGGTTACAACCTTTAGCTTTCAAGCCCCCTTCCAACCCAAACCATTCTATGACAGACACCCTGAAAGTGGTGGGCTGCTGGTAAGCACTGATCACAGTATTTGGTTGCAGAACAAGACATAATTCCCTTGACAGATGAGCATGTCTGCTCCACTCTGAAGCCATGCTTCTCTTAACAGAACTGCATCTTTTATTTTATTCAGCCCTTTTTATTAGCTTCAAGTCACTGTGACAAATATTGCCAGAACCCCACCCTCTAACAATTATGGTGATTTTTTTTTTAAGCTTAGTTATTGGTATATACTATTTATAAAGAGAAGTGGCTTCTGAACAGTAAATATTCTGAGAACAATTCTATCAAGGCAAGGCACATAAAATTCAACCAGAGAAAGTACATCCCTCTTCTCAAGCATTCAATTTAATGCCTTGTCCTACCACTGCACTGCTAAGCCCACAGTTGTTCATAGTGCAGCAGTCAACTGAAGAATACACTAAATAATGTAAAAATATTTTTGTAGGGAATTTTTCAAATTACAGATCTGATCTCAATTTTGATTCATTTATGTAGTTTTCTGCAACCAAACTTTAGTTCATACAAATGTCTGTGAACAATGCATTTAGGGGCAGGCTGCCAAGATGAATGCAATCAGCAAGAGAAAAATCACTGTGTGATTAAATTAAATTCATTTCCAGTGGAGACAGAGATAGCTAATAAAAAGTAAGTTGCAGAATTAGAGAATAGAAAAAACAACATGACAACCTACTATAGGTACTAGTTAGCTTGCAACATGATGGGAATTCTTTTTACTTTAAGAAAATACTAGGAAATTATGAGTGAAGGTGACCAACAGTAAATCAAGAGTAGCAAATCTGAATAGAGATAGGAAATTTGTTACAAACAGTTCATGAACAATCACCAGCAAACAACACTTATCTGAATAATTTCCAAAAGCCATCACAAAATTTATGATGTGCATATTGAACATCTTATTAATGGAAAACATATAGATACAACATGTAGAAAGAACAGGAAGCCAGAATCAAAGAATACTTTTATGACCTAAAACAGACTGGGTCAGCTGAAGTCTACCCCCATCCACATTTTTATTAAAAAGCCTCCACAATGCAATCTCTCCCTCTCTGAAAACACTGCTCTGTCCATACTGAAGGATCCTAAGTCAGCTGGATTTCAGCTCCATCCTGCTACAGATCTCTCCTCCCCAAACAGGAGGATGGTGGTTTGGTGCAATGTGGTTTGGCAAGTGCCACACAACACCTAAGCCCCAGAATGGCTGGACCAGTACAGGGAGAAGTGAAAATTCCTACATGACAACCTTATCAGTTCAGTATTTACCAAGAAGACCAAAATTTAAGTCTCTCCAAAGCTCACAGAGATTCAAAACTTCCCTCTCTAGCACCCAGGTATTGTTCTAACTTCCAAAAGAGGAACTGTTTGTTCTTTTTTTCAGCCACGCTTTAGGCTCTGGCACTGTTTTTACAAAGGAACACAAACTATCGGGGGCAGGAGGGGATTTTACTACTCTGGAGCTATGGGAATGAAGCACCCTTGGGAGATACAGATCTTGTATTTCTGCAGACTTAACCAATAGCTTGTCATACAGAAGGTGTCTAGGCACATCTGCATTAGCAAGCTACAAAAGGACCAATAAGCTTGTGCTGACAATCCAGTGCCCACAATATATGGATTTGGAGGGGTAAGAGAGGAAAAGAGAAGGGTTTAATATGAATGAGCTTAACACTAACTTCATGGGCTGAATGCCGAGGAGAAGTCAGAGATCCTAAGACACATGCCAAGACTGTTTTGCAATTTGACCAAACACACAATACATGGCAAAATTCAGATCCTTTTCTTCACAGGTGGTGAGCCAAGTACAAACTAAAACACCAGCAGAGATAAAGATGCAGTCCCTATTACCTTTCCAGAAACTATTTTTGCTCCCTTTTCTTAGAAGAAAATTTTACATTCCAGTCTTCAAGGAGTTGGGTGGACAGCTGTGTCTGGGTGAATCCCAGCTCTGAAGAGTTGCTCATCATTCACAACAAACCAAAAAATAATCCCTCCTTCTAAAGACCATGTCACCGTGAGCTTAGTGTTGAGCTTAGCAAATGGCTTGTTCAAAAGTCTGCTCAAGATGCTTGGCTTTCACTCTACACTTTAGACCAGCATCAATCTATGGTTTTATTCCATTCTGGGAGACAGGCACCTAGCTATGAAATGACTAAATTCTACTTTTTTTCTCAACAGGTTTTAGCTGACTGTGTCAGCTAGGTCATTCTGCAGGTGAGACATGATCACCAAAATAAGCAACTCAAGAGCTTTCAACAATGCAAGGAGTGATATTCCAACAGTACTACACACCCAGCTCATAAGGCAGACCTGGGGCTTTACTCTGAGGGCAATAACACTAAAGCAAACCCCATCGACTCCAGAGCATCCCTTCACTTTCTGAGGCAGAATCTGTGTGACAGAAATCAGAATTTGGCACTCCAGGCAAATTTGAGCTTGACATGGCTCAGAAATGCTTGACAGGTGCTGCCTGTGAGAGGGTCTTCTCTTCATTCCTTCCAGGGGAAGAGCCAGAAAACCTCTCTGACAGCTTAGCTTTAGGCCTCTCTTTGCCAAGTACCTGCCATACGCCTAAAGGCATAAGAGAAAGATGGTTGCCTTTATTTTCATGAGAAGAGTTGGCTCTGTTAGAATATCTGAAATAAACCCCACATTTTTTAATGGCCTGGTTTGTTTTTACAGAAAGCTGAATCTTGGTATATGAGCTGTCATATCAAATTCTATTTTATTCTTTTATTTTAACAAAGTCTTGCATAAACAGGAACAGCTGGTGTTGATTTATAAACACCAGAGCTGTCTTGAGAGTTTAGGTATTATTATGCCAACATTTAAGCCTAATTATTTGCAAGCAATTGTTCTGTACCATAGTGGACAATGGTTGTTCTGCTGCCTGTAGACAAAGACATTCTCTAATAGTAATACTAATGATGTGATTCTGAATTACACTTAGAAGGATGTTCATAGATCTACCTGTCCATATAGCTACGTGTGTCTTCTTTCAACTATAATTTCTTCTTAGAGAATGCCACAGCATTCACTGCTCCAATTTCTTACAAAACTATTCTACCCTGTTTTATTCAGAGTATAGTTGCCAAGTTCCAGAACAAATATTCTTCAAATAACCGTGTCTTCCCCTGTGCTCTCCTGATCTATTCCCATTACAGGGTTGTGCTGTGCACTGAAGAAAGCTGGAAAGATGTGATCATATACTGTGACATCAGGTACTTAGAGAATTTATTATAAACTAAGAGATGCCTGTTAAAGTTTCATAAACAAATTGAATTCCTGCATCTCCAAGTGGCAGTCCTGAAGTTGTTTTCTTCATGAAAGTCAGAAATCTTGTATTTTATTCTAAGTTTTAATAATGGAAAACCAAAGACTTGGTAAATAAATCATTAAAAAGTAACAAACAGAAGATAGAAATAACTGGTGAGCTTTCACAAAAGATGAAACGTACCAGCCCATCTCCCAAGGACCTGGGATATTAGGTAAAGTCATGTAGGACTTTGAAAAAATGGGTGACAGCATAAAAAAGTTTACCAGATATAGAGAGTGACTCTGGCTAGCTGATCTGAATGCAAAGAGTTGTGGGAGGCTTAAAATACTAAACAACAATAAAACAGCAGAGGGTATTGATGAATGCAAAGTAATGCATATGAGGGAAAACAATCCTAATTAGATCTAAACCACAATGGACCCTAGCTATTATCACTCAGCACAAAAATCTCAGAACCATTATGGATATTTCCATGGAAATATTGGTTTAATGATATGTAGAGATAAAATAGGCCAACCACATGCTTTCAGCTTGGAAAAGAGGCAACTGGGGATGGGTACAACAGAGGCTTGCAAGCCATAAAAGTTCTGGACTTTCTTGTCTGTGATTAGGGGATAATTATTCAGTCTAATAATGATAATTGTAATAAAAATTAAAAAAAAAAAGGGACATCTAATACAATTACCTCACAGTTTGCAAAGAGGAAGTAATTTTCACACAATGCACAAGGTGCAGAACTCATTGCCATGAGGCTTCACAGAAGTCACAAGCATCAAGACATTTCCCAAGATACTGGGTGTGTTAGTGGAGGCAGAATGCATGCTTAATTCCTGACACAGTGCTCCAGGTGCTGTCTCCTATTTGGGATGAGCTGACACATCAGTAAAAAGTGTTTGTTTCTTTCCCACTTTTCCTTACTTATACTTTCTGAGACCATCTGCTGCTGGTGGCAGGACAGTGGACACCTGATCCCTCTTTCCCTAATTTTTTCTTCTGCAAAGGCTGATTCCAATCTAATCTTTTGTGTAGGAAATACCAAATCCCGTAACTCCCTTTGTTTTCCAGTTTCATATCAATGTCTCATCCGTGGTTAACCTTTTCTCTGATCAAATCCCTTTCTCCCTTGCTCTTCCCCATTACTTCCTAGTGGCACTAACCAGAGACAGCACTATTTCTTTTCTCAGATAATTCCAGCCTCCCACCTGCCTTCACTGAAGTTTCTCAAAGATTTATAACCTCACTCAATGTGATGTCTTGCATAAAAATGTTGTAAGACAAAGATCACCTTCTTGCCAAATTTCAGATCCTTATTCTGAAACAATAGGACAGGGAACTGACGGAGGGAAGGGAAGCTACAGCTATTCAGAACAAGATTTGCCAGCACTTTTCACTGTCAGAAAAACAAATATATTTTTCCCTTGCCTAATGCCTGGAAACGGTTGAATTATTTTTGCTGAAATTTTCCCAGATTCAACTAAGAAGAAACACAACAGGGACTGCTTTAGTCCACAGAGATGCCAAATGGGTTAGAGACCGACCAAGTTATCAGCAACTGCAAGTAGGGAGTTATCATGGAGAATGTTAGGCAATCTTCATAAAACCTCATCTATTACACTACCAAAGAGCACAAAACATGTTTTTATACAACGTAATTCCTGATGCTTCTGATACAATGAAAGCATCACCTTCTGTGAGAGATTTTGCCAATCATTTCACTGTGTGTTATTTTAAGAGTGGGTTATTTCATTTTGCACGATGCCGCCAAATTGAAAAAATCCTTTTTGTCATGGGCCAAAAGGACTTTTTAAAACAGAAGTTATGAGAACATAAGCTCTGGCAATGACTTCAACGAATAATGCCCTGCAATACTCTTTGTTTGCAGGCATCCACATTTTTTTCTTTTAATGGCTATATTATGATTCATTTTCAGGGAAACAGCCATGAATAAAATGTGCTGTACTAACCATAAGAGAAAGTTTTAAATGCACATAAGTGAAGGGATTCACAGCCAAGACTGAGGCTTGAGGAAGTAATTTACCCCATCAAGCCCAGCACTGGCACTGCAGAGGTGAAGATGGACATATGCTACTTGAGGCACTGAGACTCAGCAACACCTCTAAGGCCAGGTCCAAGGGGATGCCAACTTCAAGGCCATGGAAAAAGTGTCTCCCTTTTCTCTGGACTGTCATACTTGACCAGCAAGAGAGGAATAACCAAAAGAATAAAAGACAGATTTGCATATATGACTTCTGAGTTTTCTGGCTTTTCTGTGCTTAAATAAGTAGTGGTCCATTAAGTTTGATTTTCTTTATTAATTATACTTAAAGAGATAAGTACACTCCCAAGCTCATTCCCAGTAATGACCAAGCTCTTAGCTCCCTGGAGAGCAGTGCAAGTGTCTGCTTTATGGCTCTGTAGGCCAGAAGAGTTTTATTTTTCACAGATGAAGAACAGATCATTGAGCTCACTTTTTTGCTTTTTTGCAGGTGAACAAAAAAAGAACAGTTTCCAGAGATGACAAAGTTTATAAGATCTGACCATTAATAAATATGCTAATTCTAACCCATAATCCTTGCAGATCTTCATATTAAGACCTGTGATGTACATCCCTATATTGATGGGACAGCAACCACAGAGCACAACACTGTACTTTTCCTCTGAGCATACATA
The DNA here is from genome assembly GCA_023637945.1 of Phaethornis superciliosus. Classification (NCBI taxonomy): domain Eukaryota; kingdom Metazoa; phylum Chordata; class Aves; order Apodiformes; family Trochilidae; genus Phaethornis; species Phaethornis superciliosus. Next base: position 6,649,461 of record JAJQWJ010000005.1, read on the forward strand.
AAGCTTCTAAAAGAAAGTTTGCAATCAACTTGTACGGATATTATAGAGATAAAATATTCAAATCTCCAGGGTCTTTCTCTAGTTAAACCAAGTACGAGGTAGTACAGGCTGCCACAAGAGAGCTCAGGGGAGAACTGCTCTGTGATTTGCATCTGAAACCTGAGAACTTACTCTGCAAGCTGAAGAAATGACTCTGGACTACAGGTGATGAAAGTGCTACATGAGGAAATCCCATCTTCCAACTCTATTTACAGTCCTCAATTTCCCCACGAGACAGTCAATATACTAACCTTTAAAAATAGGATTCTTGCACTCTGTTGTCAGGTAGCTTCAGTGTTTTTAGCTGAAAAGAAATTTAAGCTCTCAGCTAGGTTTGACTCTTTTTACCAGTGGTGCACGTCACCAATGCTAAATCCCATTTCAAGAATTTTATTTTTTTTTTTTTGTCAGATTGAGGAGAGAAAATTCAAATTGGCTGCTCAGATGAGCAGCCTAGTGGGCAGGTAATCAGAGATTCTGGGTTTTTGGGGGTTCTTTTTTGGTCCCCTTTTTAAAATTGATCACATTTCACATAGAGAATAATGGAGAAACAATAAATATGGGAGCCTAGAATAGCATTTTTTGCAGAGACAAGTTTCAGGATAGAATAACGCTTTAATTTTTTCCAGGCTTCCCACAGTATTGCTGGCAAGCCTTGAAAGCTGTAGAAGAGCAAGCAAATGGATTCCAAATTTTTACCATGGGCCAGATTGTATTTAGCCCTGCATGGGACTGCAAGGAGCGAGTGTGAGGGGAGAGAAAACAAAGAACCTCCTCCTGTGCCGAGGCATAAAACAGCAGGGAAACATGAGCACTGCCTCATGCAAAGATGAATCATGACATTGGTTTCTCCCAAAAAGGGCTGGGAAGAGTTTAGGTGTGATTGGCAGTTGTCCCTCCTTGGCACCAGCCATCAGAGCTCTTCAAACACAAGAAAACGTCTTTGCAAAGGGCCACTGCATCTCACCTGCCAAATTTCTTTAGGATTCCTGGGAGGACATCAGCCAAGATGAGTGCTGAGACATCTCTGAAAGTAACCTGTCTCCAGCACAGGCCCCAGTTTCAGTCAGAGTATGGAAGGAACTCAGAAATTCCCAGTAACAAATAGATATACTGAATGAGCTGACCATGAATCCATAAGAATTTGGGTGGTGGGGTTTGTTATTTTGTTTAGTTCTGTTTGTTTGTTTGGGTTGCTTTGTTTTGTTTTTAAAGTCTGTTCTCTTTATTGAAGTTGAGGAAATATTTCAGGAAGAAAAAAGCTTTGAGTATTCTAGCACACTACCAGCATATACTTAGCAAGAAGTAAAACATTCTGTCATCCTCACTGTGCAAGACACAAATTGAAAAATGGGTGGTTTGGGTTTTTTTCATGACAACTGAAGGTGAATCCAAAATATGCTTGTTGTTCCCCCATCCAGCAGACTCTGGTATACTTTTACACCTTGTCATTAATCCTGTTAAACATCTATGCAGCACTGACATACTTCAGAATTCAGGCATCTCTAACTAGGTGATTTACAAACTCTCTAAAACAATTGATACAGCCTTTCCAGTGAAATATAACCTCTTCTTGCCAAAACACTGCTACTTATTTAACACATGCTCTACATCACTGCTCATATAAAACAATGAAACAACTAAAGCAAAGAAATTAGGTCAGATTGGAGGACAGGAATAAAACCATCTTCCTGACTACCAAATAAATCCCCGCCTCTGACATTCTCCTTCTTGCTCCTTACCATTTGTTTGCTTGTTACAAATCCTAACTTTGCTCTTAAAGGAAATTGTCAGCTATAGGGATAATCATTTTCTGAAGAGACCTCATCGATGTGCAGCAATACTTCCTAGAGGGCTTTTTTTGCACACAGATTTCTGCCTCTGCACCTCCTCTGCAGAAAAATCTGATCAAGATGGGTGCAATCAGGCAAAGGTTGACATAATTTCTCTCTGCTTTTGAAAACAGCAGTGTTCCATATGATAATTTATCATTCCACTCATATCACAACAGTCTCTTTCTTAACTAGGTGACCAGAAGACCTCTGTTTTCAGCAGCATTACAAATTAAGCTTTTACTAGTGTGCTTTTGCAAGCTGTAGGATGCATTAGTTTAAAAATAAAATTTAAGAAAAAAAATGGAAATCAGTTGATCAGTCTTAAATGAAGATGTTTGCAAAATGTTTTAAGTAATAGAAATTATCTTTTTTACAATGATCACTTAAAATTTGCAAGTCACTCTCCTATAAGACATTAACATTTAAAACCCCTAAAACATCAAAACATCATGGGAACGTGTTATAATCCTTTACAGCTTAATCCACAAGTGTTTCACTCGATATATTATCACTTCTAAGAGTTCTTCTCAGGCAACAAAGTACATTCATAGGGTGCACAAGGCAGTCTGCACCAAAAACACCAGCCAGCAATCTTCCTCTCTCAGCTGACCAGACTTTCATCCCTATATATCAGCTATGGGTTCAGCAGCATGATCATTTCTTACAGCCGAAGAAATGGTACAATTATTACATCCTAAATGCAGATCTTGCAGTTATAAAGCAAGATGCATTCGTGCATCCTTTGCAAACAAATTGTCAGACATGTAGCCTCACTGAGACAGAAACGCTGATAGTTTTGAACTTAGGTCTCTGAATGAACACTCCCCTTTCTTTCCTGGCCCCTGGCGTGTTTTCTGTGAGGATATTTAATAGACCCCATCAGCTCATAGTACACAAGGCTCAGAATTGGTTGCCTTTACTGAATAGGCTGGGAAAGCTGCCTCAACAAATCTGTTCATGCTTAAGGTCTTGTCACTGCCAACTGCCGTGCTCGAAGCGGCCGCCTTTCCATCCTCTGCTGTTTAACTGCACATTCACAGCAGAAAGGGTGAAAGATATACTCTACAACTATGCCAAAATGAAAAACCAGACCGCTCTTCTGCCCAAAATTCAACCCTGCTGGTGCAGAACTAGTATTTCATTTTCCCTGTCTTGAGAGTTTTGAAACAAACAACCAAAAAAACCCAAACCCGCGATGGTCCAGAATTTCATCAGTCCTCTGGAATCTGAGACTTGTGAGACCTCAGGCATACCTAGACAGTTTCCTTTTATTAGCTATAATAAATACACTTGAGCAATAAACACATTTGAGCAGAGGAGGAAAAAAAAACAAAAAAGAAAATACATGAAATAACAATAGATGAGAGGTTGACACTGGGGCAAAACTGATGAAATTGCTGGAAGATTCTGTCCCTATATAAAGACCCTGTCATGCTGCCAGGGTCAGCTGGAGCTTGGGTTATCTGTTGCCCGAGGCTACTCTACCTTGTTTTTCATTCAGGGATCATTGTTCTTTGGTTGTTTATCTGGATTTTATTCCAGCTTTTTCTTCATGCTTTGCCCTGTTTTCAGCTTGCAGTCCCTGCAGCCCATAGCAAAAACCCATCCTGGTTGTGCATGGAGAAATCCAGACTACTCTAGTGGGAAAGCATGACTGAGAGAAAATAGTTTTCCCCTTCAAAGAGAAAGAGGCACGGAGAAAAGGTACTTAGCAAACCATTTGTGAAAAGTGAAAAATTCACTAGGAAGTTTTAAGGATAGTTCATGCATCTCAGCTGGGGAAGGGATACCATCTAAATTTCCTAACCACCATAAACAAGGTAGTTAAAACCTCACAATTTTCCCTGTCTTTAATGCCATCTCATGTATTACATTTCTCACTATTTACAGCTTCATCAGATGGGAACAACATAAAGGAGAAACAATGGAGAGGTGAGGAAAATTAAGGGGAGGAAGAAAGGCAGATAGCACAATATATAATCATGTATCATATGCATAGCAGAATAATTGTGAATTTGGACTGGGGGCTGAGGTAAGATTTTGACAGTAAAATGTTGTATAGCATGGGGGAGAGCAGAATCTCCCATCATCAGTGCAACAGTTTTCTTCTGTAAAAACATGGTCAAAGCTTTCTTACTCCTTTCAGGGTCAGCATCTGTAAAAAACCTTACAGAAAACATTTGCACTGAGTTGTAATACACAATACATTCAGCTTTCACAGGCAAAATTATATGAAAAGGGCAGAATTGTACCCTACCATTAGCAATGCCAGCTCCTGTTGACTGAAGTGGGAGCAGGATTTGCTTCTATCAAAGCTGACTTTGGCAGAGGTACTTCCAAAGAGCCATGTAATAGGCTTCCTTATCCTTTCCTCTCTGTGGGGTTTGAGATGCTTTTTAAGCTGCTGCATGACTATGTCCTGAATGCAAGATACAGAACTAATTAAATAATTTGTCGACTTTGGAATTCAAACTGTTCATTTGTTGTGCAATGAAGAAGGGAAGAGTTTAATCTAAAAAGAATAACAATTCATGTTTTCAATGTAGCTAATATTTTCTGTTTAAGTTTTGCTTCAGATATGTTTTTGGTTTTTAGGGAGATTTCTTTTTTTTTTTCCAGTAGTCTCCAATATTATTATATCCTCCAGGACAATTTGTCAAGTCAATAGATGACTTGACAAAACAAGTCATATATAAAAATCCAGGATAAAACTACACCATACATTTGGAGTAAAGTGTGCATAGAAGGCATCACTGCCAAAATCTAAATAATGTGCCACTTAGACAGGAAAGATAACCAAGCACTGGAAGCCTAAGGAGCATAGATTTTTAAAAGATGGCATAACACTTGAAATCAGATGGGATCAGCTCAAAGGTCCTCAAGCACTAAATAAGATCAGCTTAGGAAAAAAGGTCCACTGTGTAAATTCTATGCTTTTGCATTATACTTACATGTTTTAGATCTATTTCTACTATCCAATAAGGTTTATATAGCAGAAAAAATACACATTATAGCCTTTGGTGAAAGCCCTCACATCACAGAAAATAGCTCAGTGAAAAAGAAACGCCTGACAATTTTCTAGCAGCAGAAGAAACTTTTTTTTTTTTTGAGAAAAAAAAGCCTAACTCATTCTGTGTTCATACAGAAAGTCCATTCGCTTTCATGAAAAATAAAAAATAGTTTCAGTAAAAGCACTTTCCAAAGGGTGAAACTCATCAGAAATGGTTTAATGCCCCTTGTATGGGATTTATGAAATTCTTTGGGTGAATGGCATTAATCAAGGTCACCATTTAATACAAGATCTGTCCCTATACCGTGTCAGTTATACAGCTTTGGGAAAAGATCTTTAAACCTTTGTAGAAAAGACTACATGGAAATAGCTGATAAACTGGTATTGATTTTCACATATCGCCCTTGTCAAAAGGATTTATTGATGTGTCAATGCATGTTGTGGCAAGGATCATAGCAGGATAGCTTTAAAGGATTTATGGTGAATCTATAGGTTTTAATACACTCTGTGGTAAATAACAAGCAAGTACTGTGTATATTGATTCTTGTCCTGTGGTCAATGTGAATCTTTAGCCCACTAATTGTTAGTATTGACAAACAGTTCATGATCTAAATGAGCAGCAGGACATCATTCCTAACCAGCACTGCTCTAACCAGACTTTTCTTCACCATTTACCCCCCCAGGAACGATGCTTACTCAAAGAAACATATAAAAAACTCTGACTTACTAACTTCAGGTGAGGCCTACAAAGGCTCTGAGCATTCAGATCCCCATCGTCTATCCCCAGAAATTCCACACACCTGTAAGCATCTTTTACGCAACTCAAAGTATTCCTAGGTCAGTAAATTGTGGCTGCCAACTTTCACCTGGATTGTTCCTCATTAGGACCTCTAAGTGGGGATCTCACTCCAAAATCACTCATCTGCCTGTATTATTAGACATTTATTATACTCAGCTTTGAAAAAATTCAACATTTAGAGACACGTGAGTACAGAGAACGCACTCTGATTTGATGTATGCAAAGAATTTTGAGAGAAAAGGACTATTATTTGATTTGTATTTATGTGTGCTCACTCTTGGCAGCTGAATGTCTCAGCCATGATTTTTAATTTTATTATCTAGAACCAAAAAAATAAACAATTACATAGTTGTAAAAAGATTTATCAAATTTACTGTCAGTGCTAAATCAATATCCAGAACTAATACAGCTGGTTAATTAATTATTACATAAACAGTAAGTAAAATTTCCATTCATACTTATGCAGAACTAGGTAAACACAGCATTATTGATTCACTCCATTAGCCTTGGATCTTACACAGTCATAAACACAGCTTACAATGTTTTGATTGTCTATCAGATACCTCAGAGACACACTTTCCTGGTCCTAAGCATCTTAGACACAAGGAAAAATCTTCATTAAAAAAGCCCTGCCCAAAACAAAACAAACAACAAAAAAACCCAAATCCTAAAGCTTGAAAACTGATCTTCAGTCCACCCTTTTCTCCTCAAAAATCTGAGAAAAAAAAAAAAATCATCATTAAGTTTATCAGAGTTGGACTGATCCAGGCTTAATATAGAAGATTGAAGAACTGAAGATAAATAAAAGCAAAAGTAGAGTTTTCTCCTTTACACAATTATCCAAACCAAGCTGTAGAAGGAAAGCCAACAGTGGGATGTCAATTTTATCTGTAAATACTGACAGATCATACAGCAATAACTTCTTTGGGGTTTTTTGTTTTGTTTTCTGTATTTGAAGTTTTAATTGCCTTTGTCTGTGCCTACAGCATTTTTTACAAACTCCTTTAAAAAGTGCTTTTGCCTAAGCACTGATGATGACCATTGCCTTCACTCTGCTGCACTTCTCTGAAAAAGCAATTTGTGGTTTGTGGCAAACGTTTGAGGGGGTAGTAGTAAGATACTATTACTAGGAGTCTCACTAGTCTACTAGATAGGAGATTATTTGGTGTCAAGCTGCTTTAAGGAGGGTAGCTTGAGGTGGCACTTCACTCCAGACCATTAACAGCTCAATAACTAGAGGAATACAAGCCAACATTTTTCTAAATAAATATTTATCAGTTCAATGCACGGAGCCAACCTGGAACTCATACATACAGTGAATGTCTGGTCAGAGAATTACTAGCACCTAGCAACAAATCTTAAAATGAATGCTTTTTAGCCAAATGTTTTAAATCTATAAATCTATTTAGTGCTTGTGCTCTCTTGAGAGCTTTAGCCATTGGTCTTACCCTTGGATCTTTTTATTCTTAATTACTATTGGGTGAAATGATGTGATTGCCAAATGCAGTTTATTGAGGTTTTAACAAGTCAAAGGAAACATACTCAAACATTTTCTCTTACTCAATTACAAACTTCAACAACCTTTCTGATCCTGATTAATAATAACACTGTTGCATATGTTTAACTTTCTGTATATTCCTAAATTCCATTTACTTTAGCAGATCTTAAAAGCTTTCTTGTACAGGGATCCCTTCCTCAAAAAGAACTTTCGTTATAGGCTAGCTACTGGCCTCATTTCTTATCCTTATAAATTCTTACCATTATGTTATAAAATTATCTTTTTGCTACATTCAGGTCATCTATCTTAGAAGCAGGGGATATGAATATAACATATGGCCTGACTATCTTATATCTAGGGTAACAACATAAGCAGAAAGGCAGCAAAGCAAATTCTTAAATCCAGCATCCATTAATCCAAGGTCTCATTCCAGAAGCAAAAAGTTACCTTTAATATCACACACACTGGACTAATGAGCACTGGTTTAGATCAAAATAAATAAATTTTTAACCTGTTCAGTCAAATTGTATTATTTAATTCATTTAATACCTTCATTAAGATCCAGCAGCCCTCGTGTCATAACACATAATGCTGGTAATAGGAAGTTATTAATATAATACACTGTGATGGGTAATACAACTAATAGGTTCTGTTTTGTGGGGTTAGAAGGCTGACTAATTATTGGGATTGTTCTTTACAGCCTTGTGATGAGATTAATAATAAAATACCACACGGGACTTCATCATGTACTGCTCAGTTCAATATTTACTTGGCCATTTATTTTCAACTGAATATAATTTTCAGTATCTCCTTAGACAGCTGAATGCTATAACTGAGCAATCTAGGCACCAGGAGGTACTATTGTGCATCCTATGCAAGAAGCAGGAAAGGGACTAGTTAAAATTGCAGAAAAGGTAGTCCAGAGCAAGAACTTGTCACCAAGATGAAGCACCCAAGCATGTAAGAAAATAGTACAAACCCCTGGTTCTTATAAATTAGTTGGTGGGCAAAAGTGTAGCTGGAGAAGTCAGAATAATATACAAACTTTTCTTGTGATTTCTACCATTTCTACCATTATATCATAGCTAAATACAGTGCCCTACAAAAAAAAAAAAAAACAAACAAACAACAAAAATCCCCACCACATTTTAGAAATAATTAAAAGAATTAATGAAATTTAAAAAAAAAAATTACAGCAAGTTACACCTAAAATCAACACAAAAGTTTCTAATGAAGAAAGATTGGGAGGTTCTTTGATACCCAAATTATCTGTTAATTTTGATTTTTCACTCTTCAAAGAAGTTCTTCTCCTCTACATTTGTTCCACTCCACCAGAGCTGCATTCAGCCCCGTGGCATAGAATACCAAAGGGGTGGCTAAAAGCTGAAGATCAGTGGTATAATGCTGATCAATAATAAAGTTTAGAAAAGGTTTAAATCTGGCAGATCCTTAATACCCCTGCTATGCTCCCAGCCAGAGCCATCAAAGGCCACCTGAGAAGGATCCATCCTTTAATCTTACACTTCTCCAATTCCATTCACGTTCTGTAAATTTAAATATTGTACAATAATTTAAAGAATGGGAAAGGGATTGAACTGAGAATACCTTGATAAAAAGCAGTTGGCAATGGTGCATATGATGTTTGCTGGGGACTTTGCCTGGGCTGTCAGAGAAAAGGCACTGAAGCTCTACCATGAGATATTTCATGTTTGCAGGAACCATCAGCACTGTCACTAAAGGCTGAGCTGCAAGAGTCTCCTGTGCCCAATTATCACTGCCTCTTTTGGTAAATGGCAAACTATCTGGACAAATCTGTCTTCCAGACTCTTTCTGGGTATTTAAACATAGCACATTTCCCTGTTATAAGCTAAATCTGTGGGTATAAGCACTATAAATGCAGTTTACCAAACTTATGGCAATGTTGCCTTTCTTTTAAAGAAACCAAAAACTTTTTTAGGGTTTGAGTACTTCTCTCTCTCTCTTTCTTTTTTTCTTTTTTTTTTTTTTTTTTTTTTTTTTTAATATAGAGCTTCTTTGATCCTTTCTACACATCAGGTCACAGAAGGCAAGCAGGATTTCAGAGGAATCAGGTGAATCCACTCACTTGCAAAATTAATTTGCAGCAATAAATGGGATTTTACCTAAACACAATTCATTTCCCCTGCTAATCAGTAAAATTTTATAACCAGGCAGCTGTATCTTTAGCCCTGATGGTCTCTTCAAAATACACTGTGTGATGAAGTGGAACTACTCTTTGCTGGCACAACTTGGGACCAGCTTCATGCTAGTTTCTTTCAGCAGGTCTGTGAAAGATTTCTTACATCTCATGGAGGAGAAACGGCAAATTTCACAAAGAATTCCAAAACTTGGATAATTTCCCCTGGGAATGCCATCTCCACTGGACAGAAGAGTTTTTCATCTACAGAATCCACTCCTCTTCTTACCCAGGAGAAGAGGGAAATTATATTATAGGTTTAACACCTTTGAATACTCCCCTGCTGAGGATGAACGTCTGTTTTTAAACATTTCCAGTGTCACATTTTCAAGTGTCAACTTTTCCCCACATTTTTAAGAATTTTTAACTGTACTGCACAACGCATTGATAAGAGATGCCCTTAAAGATGTGTGTGAACTTCAAGTGTGCACTTTATCTTACTCCACACATCACCATGAGGTGCCTGGCAGGAGCTGTAAGGTAGGTCCCAGGAGCACCTGCATCCCTGGCTTACATCCTTCTGCATCACCCTCCTACATCCCAACTAACAGGACACAGAAAACAACCTTGCACCCCCCCACCTTACTGCAAATGAAACTCCCAAACTTATTCAGGAGGCCACAGAAAACCCCCAGAAAGCCACAGAGGTGGCTGAAAGCCTTTAATCCCCACAACCTCCAGGATGCCAAGTTCTATGCCATTCCACCTTAGTTCTCCAAGCATATTCCAATGTTTATTTTTCTTGATGTACATTTCCAAGTGTTTTCAACTCAAAAATATTTCCCAAAAACCTCTGCCCCTGCCAGGAGCAAGAATTTTGGTGCCTGTCAGGAGTGGGGCCCTGAGCTCAGTGCCTCTCACTTTCTGGTGCTTCCTCCATGAAATGAGGAGTTACTGCTTCTTCCCAGCCCTGTTAACCTTGTTTATTTAGATAAAAAAACCTTGTTGGGAAAGGCACTGTCTCTCACCATATGTACGTAGTGTACTCTCAACAATCAGGCCTTTGCCTTTCCAGGCACTATCAACATTTAAATAAGAAAGCCAAGTGATGATAATTCTTAGAGAAAAATGCAGGGAAAATAACCTAAAAATCACCAGAATTGACATAAAACTCTCCAGCAGATGGGGGCCTAGCACTCCCTGAGGGCCCTGCTTATGTGAAGACCAGTTTCTTGTAAACATTTAAAAATTCTGGCAAATAAGTACAGACTTCCACAGAAGTAATTGCATTCCCCTCCTCTTGCATCAGAAGCAGCTGGTGCTATCTGAAATATACCCTGTCCCTACACACATGTATTTGTCTGTAAAATGAGTTCTTGTATCAGCCAATGTGTTGAGGGTAAGGAAAAACCTCCATGAAAGGTTCTATGAATCCTTATTTTTGAGGGGAGTATTGCCTGTGTAAGATACACAAAGCAGGCACTGCAGCTGCCTCACTCAAATTACTTTAGATCCAACAGCCAAGGTAAGTCATGCTGTTAGTTTACTGGTAGGGGCATTTCACCTTAAAGTTCACCTGAAAAAGTAATGAAAATTTGTTTTCCAAAATGCAAAATGACAAGTTATGATGTCCCACTCAAGTGTTTCAAACCATAAGTCATTTATATTTATAAAAAACAGTGGCAATGAACATTGTAATAAAAATTAGATCTAGATTAATAGAGACTGTAATGAAATCAAGTAGCAAATATAAACTTGTCCTGCTGAAAAACTGAAAAGAGTATATAGAAAGAGAATGATTTTAAATTATCTTTGTTGATAAAGACACTGGCTAAATAAAATCAGCTCTTAAAAACCCCTAATGACAGCTACACCGGCATAGAGAACACCCCCCATGACCACATCTGCAATACCCAAAAGCCACAGCAATCCAACTGAAAGGGAGACACTTTCTGCTCTGAATGTCCCCTGGCCTGAAAGAAACCTATGGCAAATGAGGTTATCAGTAAGGAACAGGCACTGGATGATTACCTGGATAAATCTGGCCTGCCTGGAATGGCAAGGCTGAGGCCACAGCAGTTGCTAGAGAACACAGATGGTGGACAAAAGTCACCATACACTATGTGAAAAAAACCCTCTGCCTTCATATATTTAGGAATGTTAATATATAATAAGGACAGTGGACTGAAGCAGCCGAGTAGTTTCTTTATGCTACTTCGTGGGACTGCTGTCTGCAGGCTTTGAATCCCTGTCCCAAGGTGTCCAGAGAAGTCCTTATCAGCTTGCAGGGCTGCAGGATGCAGAGCTCCTATCAGGGATGGAGCACCTCCTGCTCAACCACATGGAAGGTTCAGCCCTTTCCAGCACTGATAAAAACAAACTTCCCAACACCCATCTCTGCGTTTGAACATTTGTCAGCCCAGCACACAACAACACCCCATCAGAACAAGAGGTTGTTATTTCCATGTTTGTGTCCCCAGTCCTTGCAGTGTTGCTGATGGGGGTTTAAAGCATTAACTGGGATCTGGAAAGAAGCTCCCTGATTAGAGAGGCACTGAAGTGCAACCACAGAAGTCGTAAGACTCTTATGCTGAAGTGTGAGCCCTGATGGATGTTTCCTCTTTTCCTGCCGAGATGAAGAGGAAATTCAGTGCTTCTAAAGTGCGGTTTTGCCTAATTACGCCTCCTGATCATTTTAAAGGGCTGTTTGCACACAAACATTGCCAGAGTGGATGGTTTGAGCAGCTCCAGGGCTGAAAAGTGGAGGCTGCAGCACATGAAAAGTGGGGGAAGAGTGGGGAGGAAAGGGCTGAAGGGGAGCACAGGTAGGAAGGATGGGGTAAGGAGCAAGGGAAGGGCTGTGAAGGCAAAAGTAGACAGAGAAGATTGCCAGGAATGATGGAGGGTACCTATCTTACAAGCAGTCTGTAGTCAATAGTTAGAGACTGTGCTTCTACAGGCAGGCAGTGATGGCTACTGGAAAGTTCACACTGAAGTTAAGTAGAACCTTTGAATGGAATCAGCAATAACTCATACAATTTCTTTTCCCTATAATAATTCTCTCCTGCATGCTAGAAGTTATTTCTTCTAATGCAGGTCGTTCTTGGAGTTTGTTTTCTGGACTTATTAGTCAGGACCTGGAGAAACACTCCTTCTCCCCACCTTTGCTTCCTAGTTCAAATTAAGACAGTAAAAGTTATTTTTCAGAAATGAAGTTATATAGGAGTCAAGACTACATTACATTTAGATTATCAGGAGTTTTAAGAGAGGTATACAAGAGTATTGTTCATCTGAGCTTGTTCTATTTAGGAAGGCTTAGAATAACATTGCAAATGAGATGTCAGCTCTGAGAAAACACTAGAGGGCTTGGATGCCATCTCATACTTCAGCAGAACAGTAAAATAAAGAGGGCCCTACTCAGGGAATATGAATATTCACTGGCAACGGAGGGAGATGAATTGTTATGCAAGTGGCAGTATCCATTGCATATACAAAAATTCCTCTTGCCTCATTCTAATGCACAATGTTTCTCTGCTTTTAGATGGATGCATCTGAACACACTTTGTGTCTTCAGCATTTTTGTAAAGTCTGACACACTGATTTAGTTTTTTTAAAAATCCACAAAACTGAATACTACATTATTTGTAAAATATTACATTAATCAGATGGTTATAAACAGCTGAGAGAAAACAGTTTTCTAGAAGCTTAAGTACTTTCCTCTGCAGAAAGTAATAGATGAGTTAAATACAAATAGGAAAGCTTAGTGAGGTGTAAGGCCTCATACTTGAACTACAAAACTGATGTAATTTTAAATTGTCTTTATACTATCCTAAGTCTGATTGAAAGCCTCAATATTATACTATCTTGTAGCAATAAAGGTTAGAAAATGAGGTTAGAAATTACCTAAAAAAAAGTGTAAGAGATCCATGTCCATCTACAGAGCTGATACTCAGCACAGCTATTACCAAGCCCAACCCACCACTAGTAGATCTGCTGGAAAAGTGTCCATAAAAAGACATTATTTCATCACTTGGATATAGTCAGAAAGAGGAGGCTGAATTCAGACTGTGATCACTGGATGGACTTTGCAAACAAATAAACCACTGAGAACGGGCTAATGGAAGAGAATAATCTGGCCAGAGGAAGTAATACAGAAAAAAAACCAACCCAACCCATTACTAAAATGCATTATATTATCTACTATTGCCCCATAGGATGACAAGGCAAATCAGGAATAATTTAAGTGAAGCATTTAGCCATTTCTCCTTTTTGTAACTGTATTATTATTACTATTATTATTATTATTATTACTATAGCTCTTTAGAGTTGCTCAATGAGCAGTACATCAAACACATCTCAGCATATAATGTTTGCAACTGTTCATGGAGCATATTCCTTCGATAATTCATTAGATGCATTTCAACATTTGGACTGCAGAACCAACTGGCTAAAACACAGGATGAAAGCTATGTTCCCTCACTGGTTGGCTAATATGAGGTTATAAACAACTTCAACCTAAAACAAGTTCCAAAAATAATTTTGTTTAATATCCTCTTGGCTCTATCTTCAGCAATATATTTTTACAAACCTCCATTTCAATACTTCCTCAGCAACAGTTTTTTTCATTGAAAATCATCACAATGTCTACATTAGGAAAAAAAAAAAAAAAAAGCCTATAGGCACACTGTGGTGGACTTCAGTCTCTTTACATTTAAATTAGCAATAAAAATAAGCCCCAAGAAGAGGCTTCAAGTGTCTTTTTGTTGTGTTACAAGGCAGCAAGGAAAAACACTTGCATAAATGCACTGAGCTCCAAAAGCCACTTATGTGCCATGTTCTGCACACAGTAGCAAAGCATTCAGCAGCGAGGAAGATAATATTCTACAGAGATACATTAGAATATTTCTCAATTTAAATTTCTCAAGACCTCCACTGCGGCAATAAAGCTCACCCCAGTAATTTTACCCTTCTGAATAGGGTGAACATTAACTAAATCAGATGCAAACTGCTGTGTGAAGCTTAGAAAAGAAGTAAAATAAAATAAAATAAAAATAATAATTTTTAAAAGGAGATAAAACAAAATTGATGTGCAGGCACAACTTCCAATAACAAATATATCTGTTATTCTTGCTCAAAACTATGACTCAGATACAGGGAAAACTAATTCTTGAGTTTTAATTAATTAAATTACTGTGTATTCCACCTGTTGCTTCATTGTGATTAGAATTGCAGTCACTTTAAAGCAACTTTCATTTGACTGAAAGGGACTGCAGTCCATGACATTGTGATGTATAAATACAGAATACTGAAATTCGATTAGTTATCCATTAATTCCTTTTATTCAGATGCTTGCAACAACAGATACCTGTCTTTCTTAAAACTCCCAGCCCATCTTTATGGAACTATTGGTATTTTTATGAAAAATAAAAAGGTTTATTTTAGACCTAAATTATCAATTTCATGGTGACATTATATATTAGAACAGCGAATATATTAGAGCAATGCCATTGTGTATCACAGCAGATAACATTACTTACAGATCCTAGTTCTATTTGGCCCTGTGCAGGCCTTATTCATATGCCACAATCCCTGACACCAACTCTTTGGGATCATGACCACACCTATTATATAGATATGGATAAGTTTTAAAGATTAGAATGAAATGTTTATTTCTTTCTGCAGACGAATTAGCATTTATTAGATCTGTTCCAGTGGAAAGAAACCTTCACAGGCTTTAAACAGTGATGTCACTTCACAAATTTTAGAAAAACAAGTATCCTGACATTTATTTTATAGTATGAAATTAAGTGGCTTCCATATGGGAAGGGAGAAGCAGCACAGTCCAGTAAGGGGAATTGAGCTGTGCTAAATCAGCAATGTTACTTTTTCAATATTCCAACTATCTCCAATTTCCATAAGAGATTTATACTGAGGAAATAAAACCAGAACTAAATTCAGAGACTATTTAAGACACTAAACCTTTAACTTCTAGGGACACAGCCAAGCCTTTTGGATAGCAGGGAGTTATTCTGTTTCCTTCTGTTTTTTTAGTTAATTTTTTTTATTTTTAACCAGTCTGTGTACACATGTATGCAGTATGTGCAGTAACAGACCAGCTCAGAGAGGAAGAACTTGCTCCTGGTGTGCTATGACCACTTGTCTGTTGGAGGACTACAGTCAGCCAACTGGGAACTTCCCAGCCTGGAAACAAAATCAGTTTTGTAACTGGCAAGATAAGGCTGCAATACTTATTTTAAAGGAAATCTTGCAAACATTTTCTGATCTTTTTGGCTACCAGGCTACTGTTCGATATCCTTTTTTTTTTTTTTTTTCTTCCCCAATCTAAATAACATATATATCTTTACGACATGAAAAAGGCTCAGGTTGACAAAGAGTTACACAAAACAAATTCTGCTCACTGTTTAAGTCTGTACATGATTATCCTCTCATGTTTTATATCTCCCCCACGCTAGACTTTTTGCTATAAGTTTTATCAGAGTGTGCAACATGAAGTCCACTTTTTTACATGCAAATCATTTTAGTCCAGGAAACAAAGGTCTTACACTGTAAGACAGTGAACCCAAATCCACTAAACGACTTAGATACCAATAGGAAAATTGAGGCAATAGAACTGTAAAGCATTGTTCCCAAAATAACCCTGAATTCCTCAATTATTTTTTTGCAATATTTATCTCACATAGCCTCACGTGAGCTGCTTCTCTAAAATTCCTGTACTTGGTAGAGAGAAGGAGACCACAGTTCATCTGCTAGATTTTAAATGTCCACATTGGAAGGAGATAAATTGTTTCCTATGCAAAGGTGTTTACTCTCCAGTGATTATAAATAGAGCCCAGAAACATGAGTCAGTGGTAGCCATGCCTGTTGGGTGATTTGCATCCCTCATATCTGCAGAAGATTTCCCTTCCTTCCCTGGGAATAGGGCATAATCTCAGATTTCCCTGCCTCAGTTGAGTGCCCCATTCCTTAACCTGTGCTCTTAACTCCATTCTCCAACCCCATCCTACCTGGTAAGCATGGATGTGGCTCTCTGGGCCCAAGTGACCAAGCAAGAGAAGTGAGGAACCTCTTCATGATCAGGAAAGAAGAGCAAGCAGATGGCAGCTGGAAAGGTGCTCCAGAAAGCAGTTGGGCTGACAGTCCCAAAGAGAAGTCAGCTTTTCCTGCAGACTATAGCAAAGGCAGGATTTACAGCTCCTGTCTTTTCTTCCGCATCACCTGGTGGCTAGGATGGGAGGTTTCCCTCAGAGTGTTCTGGCTGCTGCAAATCCAACAGCTCCTTATGTCTAAATCTGCATCCTCTGGATCTCCTTCCCATCCTATCTCATTCCCTCCTAGAACTGCAGGTCCTCCCTCATCTGAGCTCCTCTGACTCCTTTTTGGGCCTGCTCAGCTCCACCTGGTAAGACTCTGGAGGAATTGGTCTCTTGGTTTGTCTGTGGCAGCTTTCTGGCTATTTTTTTTTTTTTTCCAGCAACCCTTTCACAGAAGGTTCAAGATGTGCTATTGCAACAACAAGAGGGCAGAACTGGAGGGAGAGCATCCTTGACAAGAAGCAGCAGCTTAAGAGGTCATTGACCAAATGGCTTGCAGCAGGCTCAGGTTAGCATCATCATTTTTTTCCTCCCTCATTCCTCCACATTTCCCCAAGCCCTCAGTCAGTCCCCTCTCCCTACCCAGCACCTCAGAGAGGCCACAAAACCTCTGCAGACAGAAGAACAACCACTCTGGTCTCTTCCTAACCCAGCCCTGGGAACTGATTCCAATCAAAACCAAAAGCTGCCCTTTGCATCAGAGGCAAGGGCTTTACAAAGAAGGGTTAGAGGGGAAAGAGAGTGGCAAACAGGCATAACCTGCAGCAGGGGATGGAGAGGGACCTATTTGCTCTGGATATTTGCTCTGGATCCACAGCTGCAGTCCCAAGGGGCATGGAAGAAAACTGGGTATGAGAGTGCCTGATTCCCAGCTGTCTCCTGCAAGGAAGGAGTGCTGGAGATGCTCAGTGCTGTGTAGGATTGAGCTCAAAATAACATTACCTAGGCCTGACCAAATTTGGCAGATTTTTCCATCTGCACCACTAGAAACCACAAGATACCCTCCAACTATTACGTAGAGTTAGCATGGGAAATTACATACTTCTTGGCAGAACAAGTACTCTGGAAAGTTACACTGAATTTTATTTCACAGAAAAGTGCCATCCGTACACTTGTTAAAATTCAAGGGAACTATAACTAGCTCTTGCATTAGCATTTAGCAGCAGAGTTAAATTTTCAGGAAAGCATCCCTAAACAGAGGTTAATATTATGTGCTGTTTCAAATGATAAAAATATTGTTGAATTAAAAAAACGATGCTGACAAACATAAATTTCTATTACATCGTAATTCTGAAATGGGCAGAATTCTGCAGCTTTGAATGAAATATGGTCACCTCAGCTTTCTTGGATGATTTATTTTAGATTATTACAGAGTGCTTGCACTCTGTTCTACTGTTATTTTTTTTATCTAGCAGATAAACATCATTAGTTCTACTTATGAAAGGGTGTATACATATACATATATACATATACATACACCCATGCATATGCATATATACAGCTTAATCAAAAATGGAAAGTTTAACTCTTTGGACTCCTAAATGTTTTTACTTGTACCAACTGTAAAGCTTCCATTTTCTGGATGACAATTAAACACCTAATGCATGAATTCATATTCACACAGCTAGTAGAATGCATAACAGTTTTGAAACTTTGCTCAAATAAGGAGACTCGTTTGGATTTAGATGTAAACAACCATGGTTACGTGTATCTTCTGTTTTAAAATATTTTTTAAACTACATTTTTATCTACAGTTGCTGATATAATGCTCTGAGAATGTAAAGTTTCTGGTCTTCCACTTCAGACTGAAACAGTGGGTTAGGAAATTTTGCTTCTTATATGGTGTGGTAAAAGAAAAAAAATATTCTTTTTTTACAAAGCTGATGTGAGATTTCATTGCAGACCTGGAAATTCCCAGGGAATCTGTGTTTTGGCAGGTCTCTAGCTAACACAGTAAAGCCTGGGCAGATTTATAATGCAAAATTTTGCACACTTTTTCTGGCAGTGAACACAGGATTTAAGCATTCTCTATAATCACAGAATCCTTAAATAAAAAAATAATTAATGGAAATTCCGTAAAAAGAAGGAACAAATCAACAACAACAAATAAACCATTTGCATTTGAAAAAAAAAAAAAATCAAATTAGTCTTCTATTTTTCCCAGCTGTTTGCCTGAAATCTCTCCCTGATCTGGAAAGTTACACAAATGCTTCTTCTGGCATAAGAAAGGCAGGATGGGCAAGAAGGATAAGCCAAAAGAAGAAAGTCACCATCTTTTGTGACAGCAGTGGCTTCTGCCTGCTGACTGTGTTCTTGGGAACTGCAGCTTCGAGCCTTGCAAGCACTAATTTTGTACATTGTGAGTCACAGAGATTAAATGTGTCCCCACTGCTCTGTAGCAAGAGAGCAAGCACTGCAGCCAGCATTTTATTCTCCCTAATTCAAGCTGCCTCCTAGGAATTAAATGTAAGAGGGGGAAAAAGCAAAAACCACAAAAAACGAGTATCCCAAAATTGAAATTTGGAAAGACACAGGCTGTTCATACAGAGGGAAAGGAAGGTGAGAACTGGCTGACAAATTACAGTTGGGAACTTGAGGATATAAATCTCTGTGGGGATAAATGAGTGCAGATTCAAACTGTTGCAGTTTTTTTGGCTTGGCATAGAAAAACGGTACATTGATGGATGAAAAAAAATCATAACTGAAAGAAGGACAAAAAAGATATAAACAGCCAATAACAAGGAAAAAAAAGGCAAAGGAAACCAGAAGAGGAATAGTCAAGAAGACAGGCAGGGAGAGGAGGAGGTGCCTTGGAGGTGGGGCTAGAAATAACCTCATAGATCCTTTCTCACAAATCATTTACAATAACAAACAACTGAAGTTTTGGGGGGGATTGTTGTTGTTGTTGGGTTTTTTGGGGGTGGAATCAAAGAGGATGCTAGTTCCCCATCTTTTACATTTGAAGAAAACAACAAAATGACCAGGAGAAGCCACTTCCCTCAAGACAGACATGCAGGTAGGGAGGAAGAACATCATCTCTGGGGCAAGGGCAGTAACTTTCCCAAATAATCTTAAAGGAACCCCTTGAGAGAAATTCAAGGTGGTGATCTCAAACACTTATGGTCATTGAAAGAAAAGGGACCATAATCTCAGACAAAACTGTAACAAGGATACAAGCTGTGTTTGTGTAACCTTACCTACAGCTTTAAATCTTTTCCACCGAGTCAAAACGGCTCTTAGTCAAGCCTTGCAGAATGAAGATTAGCATCATGTACTTATTTCCAGTCATTCCCTAACCCCTTCCTAAATGAGCTTTGCCTCATCCAGTTAAAATTAAAATTACTGATGATTCCTTTAAATTTCCTCAAGCAATTCCAGACTAAGAATTGTGCACACCTGCAAAAATCCATATACACCAAGTACTAGCAGAGACAACAGAGCATATGACCTTTTAGCCTCCAGGAAAAAGTAAATTCCATCTGCCCTTTGGGTCAGACTCAGAGTTGAAGTTGATGCTCCTGGAGCATCACCTGAGGCTGACCCAAACCATGGAATGATACTCAAAAATCTATCTAAGAAAAACAGATTTTGAAAGGTAGAAATAGACTCCTTCTGACTTGCTTCATCCAATGTTCCAGCTGCAGCCAATGCTGTGTCCCACTAGGCTGATACCTGTGATTCCCTGAACAGCCATCCTTAAGCAAGGGATGCAGGTGATAACATGTAATTACATTGTGATACACGTAATTATCTGAATCACAAGCAGTATTTCTGAAATAGCATAGTGTTTCAGAAGTTAATTGAATCCTTGTTTAGCCATCCTGAAAGTAAATAGCAAAATAAGTCAATCTCTTCATCTTGAGATAATTTGTTGGCCAAATTTTTTAAATTCTGAAGCAAATAAAAATAGAGTATTTCCTTCATCAGGGCGCTTTGTAATACTCAGGAATTGGTATTTGTTAGACAAAAATACTCTCTGTGTGAGAGAGAATGAGCAAGAGAGCAACTAGCTTCCTCTCTGCCCCTTTGTTATCCATTTCTAGATCTACAGTCACTGGAAGCACAGCATCTCCTGTCCCCTCCTATACCTTCCTGACTTGGTACAGGATATCCACCCCAAGGCAGCCTGCTTTCCTAAAACAAACTTTTCAAGATTCTTGGATTTCTTTTATCTGCCTCTAAAATGCCTTTCTGCAAACAATGTGCTCTGCCAGGGCAGGTATCTGAAAAAAGATATGTGCTGAAATCTACATTTAAACACCCAAGTATCCAAGTAAGACTGAAAAGGAGAACCCAAAGATGTATGTATAAACCTAAAATTCATTTTGTCTCTTGCTCTGATTCAGCTTCACGAGGAGTGAAGTTCCCTATTGACAAAAAAGGAAATTATACTCCTAAATTTGGGTGCGTAAAAATAAGCTCAGTGTGAGCACCCTTGTATCCATCAACCCTCCACACCATTATTCCTCCAGCCAGCCTGAACTGCCCATCTCTTGGAGCATTTTCTGTTTACCCATGGTCCCTTTCTTTATATCCTGGAGAAGATTTTCCAGTGTGGACATTTCCAAACCCAAGGTGGACATTGTGGTCTCCAGTGGGGCCTTGCAGAGAAGATTCATGCAAGTACCAAGACGGCTTCCACACTGGAATTAGCTGCAACTAATCACTTACCACTTGCAGATGGTTTATGAGAATTAAATAGTTAAGGCTTTCATAGCATTTTCAACATATCTATGGCACAATAGCACTGCAAAGAACATTGCAGAAATGCTTTCTCCAAGAAAAAGCAATCGTGCTGCATGTTTACAAGAAGTCCCCACAAGGCATTCTTCTCATCTTCCTATTATAATGTATTCAGCTTCTCCAGGAACACTTCAAGGCAATGGCTCTTTTCTGGATTTAAATTTAAAAAAAAAAAAAAAAATACAAGGGGAAAAAAAAAAAAGCAGTTTGGGACATCTGCAGACACCCCTACAGCTTTAACCAGTTCAGTGACTAATTATTTTTGTATCTAAGGTGAGAGTATGCTGGGTATGGCTGATGAAATCTCACTTCTAGAAATACTAAAATAAAATATAACAAAATCAACTGTCTTTTGACCTATTCCTATATATTTCAGTAGCAAAAATGTAAGGATATTATATCATTCAAAGTATATGATTAGCATATTCTCTTCTTCTGCTTGAAAAGGTGTTTTGGTAGATTACCTAAAATCTGTGAGTCTGTTGAAAACAAAGTCTGGAAGTTGCTATCTGTTAATCTCAGGGACAGAACAATTAAGAGTGCTGGAAAGAGCAGGAATATAGATTCTGCATTTCTAGTTTGTTTAATTCTGAAAATATCATGCTAATGTTACATCATTTTTCACAAGTAGATACAAAAACATTTGTAAAAATAATCCATTGTATTAAGATACTAAAAACATATCAACCAGACAATGTAATTCATGGCTAGGAAACAGCCTTCTGTCATAAAAAAAACAAAACCCAAAAACGATTTATTCTGACAGTTTCTGGGGATCTTTGATATCAAAGTCTCTTCATAAGGCACTGACAGTCATCAAGTGGATGTTTGTCAAAGTACATTTTCCAGATGTCTAAATAAAACTGGTTTACTTTGATGAGTTTTATACTGATAGCTGAAGGTAGAATACAGGCATTGCTTCTATTTGCAGCTCTCTACTTCAATAGCTTGCAAATGAGCTTTAATGCTCTATTTATTTTTGTTGTGTTTTTTTGACAATTAATTATTAAAAACATCATAAAATGCCTGAATCTCTCAGTGTATTTTTTTATTTAGGGAAGAAAAAACTATAAAAATTCCTCTCAGTTGCACACTTATTTCAGCAGAAGTAGTAACGATGAGGTTGGGTGGCACGAGGTGGTGACATCTGGGGACAACTGAAGGCTGGGTACTCTTCCTTTGAAATGCAGGGGAGCAGGATCAGCCTCTCAGAAAGGCTTTGACAGAGCCCCTCAGCTGCCTCATTCCCTACAGACAGACAGACACCCATGCTGAGGAGGGGAGATGACCCACACACCTATCCTGACACCCATCCACATCCTGCGCGTGTTTTGGGTGCACACAAAGACCGTGGAAGTCCCTCCTGTGTGTCCCCTTTAGTATGAGGCCAAGTTTTGGTCTGTTGGGCTTTTTTTTTTTTTTTCTTAAATCACAATATATACTTTGAATATTAACCCTCTTCGGTCATCTTTTAGTTTTTTGGTGGTTGACAAGTTCCTTTCTTACACAGCTCAAATAAAATGCAACATTTATTTTAAAGCCTAGTGGAAGGCATAGCTGTATGGAGTTTATTTATTTACAAAGGTACCAAATTGTGTTATCAATAGTTACATCTCACAAGCTAATCCAAATAGTTTAAAAAAGAAGTTTACTGTGCCCAGCATTTTTTATAAATATTTATCTCACTTTACATAAACCAAGGTTTAGGGAATGGAAAAAAGCAAAGCCATCTCCATGTGGCGACATTTTTAGTCTGTTCTCTCTGTATTTCTAATTTAACATATGAGGATAAATTGACTTATTCTTCATTAGTAACCAGTAAAAATAAATAAATAAATAAACACATACCCAAACTTGCCTGGTAAGTAGAAGCTGAAGCATAAATAACCCTGCAAAATGCCTGATGAAATTAACTGAGTCAGTAGAGCTTAAAAACAGAGAGTATAAAGTGCTCCCTATCTGTAAGGAAGGCATGAGATAACTGTGGGTATGGGCTGGTGGGAGACCCAGGAAGCTTTCTGGGACCTCAGCATCACAGACCCACATCAGAAAGGTCCCTTCTCACCCAGCAAGCACGAGGCTGAGAGTTTCATGTCCCCATGGAGCCACATCCAACTCCTAAAACACATTGCCCTCCCCAAAGATCAGCTTCTGAGAGCATTTCACTGATGGAGGATTTTACCTAAACATCATTCCTAAATAGATATAACAGTGACCCTCTTCTAGGTGAGGCACCAAGGAACTTTTAGGGCTAAACCCATCCTACAGCCTTGGCTGGAGAGCTGCCCAGACTCCACCATGCCCAAAGCACAGAGGGTGACAGAAAAACACCCATCCAAGGATGCATGAAGAACAGGGGGTGCCCGTAAGGACACATATACAACCCCAAAGATTCACCTGTAGAGGACTACAATTGCCTTGCACATACAGCCAGGTGAGGTGGTTTCCCTAAGTCACATGCACTTTGAAAAACATTATTGGTACATCAAACTGTTTAAGGAATTCTCAAGTTGCAGAGAAAGCTAGAATCTAACTGCAAATGTATTTTTTCTTCAGTAGAAGCAGAGATGATCAGCCTTCTTACTCAATCACTGTTAGCTTATGAAATAGGAATTTACAAATTAACTTTTTGTGCTTGTCCTGATAAAGTAACACTAAGGAAATGATATAGTGTTAAAAGTTACAAAGAATTGTTTTACCTATAAGAGCTGTAAAGCCGAGTGGAAAGGGTGGTGTAAAGATCCATTTTCAATCAGATATAAATTTAACAAAAAAATTCCTCTATTTTTATTTGGCACAAGATCCAGTCCCCAGCATTATCAGTTATCTGTGTCGCCTGGAAGGAACTCTGGGTAAGTCACAGGAAAAAGGTGGGAGCATTGTCGTGGTTTCCTGATGGCCAGAACACTACAGTATTGTTTTGCTTTGCTTTTTTCCTTTCTTTTTTTTTTTTTTTTCCTTTTTTTTGTTTTTTTTTTTTTTTGTTTTTTTTATTGTAAAGAAAGGGTTATCGCATCATGTCATAATTATTTCTGCAACATCCTCTTTCCATACAGGAGCTGGTGCACTATTTATTGACTTTGAAAACTGCATCAAAATACACATGCGACTCAGTGCTGTTAACTCTGAAAAGTCTAATTACCCAGTAATGTTTCTTTTTAAAGATACTTCTAATACATTGTCTATTATTTCACTAGAAATTCTATTTTATATAAGGTTGTTGTTTGTTTTTTCTAAATAGTATCTTAAAGCACCAACTAGTCCACATTTTAAAGATATATATTCCTCAGTTTTAATGAAGCAGAGAATTCTATCATGTAACTAGAAGAGAGATGAGGTACCAGTGAATTAAATGCCTCCTGCAGAGATTCAGGAGACTGTATGAACAGAGTTCATGGAAACCTAACAGGAGTATTGGTTTTAAACAAGCTCTGAGGAGAGAGAGATGGTGCCAAAGATACAGGGAAAGAACAGGCAGTGTATGTTATATACACTTATTTCAGGTGGTGGTGTGCTGTTGGGGTTTGTTTTCCTCCAATTATTTGTAGGGGACATATAAAGCTAAAAAATTATGTTAGCACTTTAAGACACATTCTCTTTCAACAGTGTTGATGAATTATTGTCTCAGGCTCAGGGGGCCAATTGAGCTTTGTTTCTTGTTTTATAGAACTGAAGCATGGGAAGAATCCCTGTGATTCAATAACATTTCACTCTTTTACTGTTGAATTGCAATATATGACATGGACTGCTGCTCTGAGTAGGGGAGAGATCCAACAGTTCAAGAATATAATAGATCCAAAATTCAGCATATTCCTTTAATGTATGAAAAACTCCCTTGTTAGGGAGAACAGGTTAAACATTTCAGTGCAAAATGAACATTATGGCCAGGATATTTAAATCTGACCACTGATACTTACATTATTTTAATCTGAATTAGACACCTTAAATGAAAGTACTCTGGTTTAAAAAACAAAACAAAACCAAACCCACAAAAGAACACTAACAAAATGATCCAGAGATGGCCTGGAGGAGGAGGGTAAAAGCTGAGAGGCATTCAGAGCAATAGATCTCCAACCCTGAGCAACAGGCTGAAGACTTAAATAGTGATGCCTTATAGTGAAGACTGGGATCAAGCTTCTATAAAACAGTTTCCTCCTACTTGTTCTTTGGAATTTAAGATTGCTTAATGAAGGATCGTGGCAGGATTACATGGGCCATGTCATCTCCCCCATCTTTTCTCATTTGAAGGGAGGGTAACAGCAGAATCAAAGTTAGAATAAAAGATGTTCTTACTTTATGTATTTATAGAAAACATATGTAACATGTACTTGGGGAGATACTAGCGAGACTTGGAAAAATCAGCTATGATCTCAGACTGAATCTTAAGAGTGCACCCATGCCCTTATTTTTCAACACGGGTTATCAGCTGTATTTATTCTTTCTCCAAGTTCCAAAGCAGTGCTTTTTATCTAATGCTGGCTGTTTGGTTTTTTTTTTGTCAACTAGTCTCTGTTCATCAGAGGGCTAGGAAACCTTCAACTTAGAGATCTGACAGCAGAAATGCCTGTAAGCAAGTCCTTTAAGGAACTCAGTCCTCTTAACACAAGCCACTCTTGCTATATTACCTGAGGTTCAGACCCAGACAACCAGTTCCCATCACCTAGCATGTGTCTGCACATCAGTGAGGCAGTAATTGCCTGGGTCCTATCACAAATTCAAGTTAAGGCACATTATGGAAACCACTATGACAAAACATCTAAGCTGATGTATTTTATTCCACGTTGTGTGGAGGTGAGGAGGATGGCAGTCTAGTCATGAGCTTTTCTAAGATCTCTTTCTGCTAAAATTGCCATTCAGATCTAGAGGAGGAAGGTGAGTTTGAAATGCTCCTGGATGGCAGGTCCTCTTCTAGTTTCAACTGGTCACTTATGTGTTCCCTATTCAACCATCCAAGTGTAGCATTGGTATTTATCAACTCTGTTGATGCTAAGACTACCCATACACCCAGAATTTCCTTCAGTTCTTTGTATGTTTTAGGAGTCTCATTTTAAAGCTAATGAAACATTATTTATTGTCATAGGCCAGCAGGCATGGTTGTGCCACATATTCCCCACATCCAATGATTAGTGATCATTAGTGATCATTAGTTATCAGGTCAGTTTCCCCTGATCTTTATAGAGATGACAACAGCTCTCAAAAAATTCCTGTGAGAATGGACTGTAGAAACAGCTCACCACAGGGACAAGGCTTAAGCTGGATCATGACCATGAAATAAAGCTTGGACTAACGTTTCTCTGTGGTGCAATTTTAAATACACATGCTAACAAACAAAACAGACTGTAGAAAATCTGTGCATGTGTGAGGGAATTTAATATATTGTTTGATATGCATCAGTCTGCACTCAATTCTGTGAACATAAATAAACATTTACTGAAATTACTAAAGCATAAGAGCTATTTTCTGGATCACCCTCCTGATCTATTAAACCAAAATTAATATGTAGATAAAAAACCATCTAGAGTGTGTTCTTCAGTGTAGCAAGTAACTACCTGTAATTGAGTCATGTTAAGTTCTGTTCTTGGTCTCCAAGGCCAGAAGGATCAAGGCAGCACTTCAGTCAATAAGGAATGGACAATTTTGTTTTCCAACACAGGAAAATAAAGTTCTTGGGAGACACTTTTTTTTTTTTCCCCTGACAGCAATTTTGCCCAAAATACTGTACAGGTTAGTGCACAATCCTGTCAGAATTCTCCACTATCAGAGCCACACACTGATTTCTATACAAAGATAAACCATTGTCAAGCTTTCCATTTCTTTCATGCTATCACTTAGTGTTAACAGAGGTGGAGGAGGACTTAAAAACTTAATTCCCAAAGGGAATCTCATTGGCA
The DNA here is from genome assembly GCA_023637945.1 of Phaethornis superciliosus. Lineage (NCBI taxonomy): Eukaryota > Metazoa > Chordata > Aves > Apodiformes > Trochilidae > Phaethornis > Phaethornis superciliosus. Next base: position 6,676,543 of record JAJQWJ010000005.1, read on the forward strand.
CAAAGGAATGTCAAGTTTGAAAAGCACAAGTTCAACAGAAAATGTAGAAAACATAACCAAAGTCTGGGTGAGTCAAAACTGTTTAAAGACTTGCAATAACATAAATTAAACAAGAGCAAATGACTGTCCTATGAAGGGCTTTGCAGCCAACAGGGATGCCATGGCCATGGAGGGCAGACTATCAAAATATCACAGGGACTGATGTGGAAAGAATTACCTCTCATCTTATGGCTACACTTTATGGAAGGACAAATACATGAACCAAAGTCAACAGGCCACTGGGAAAATGAAGTCAAGTCCAGCTACCAAAGCTGAGATAGAAGATACCTCCAAAATAGTACAAATCTCAGCAGAGGCAAGAGATGACACCAGTGCATGGACAGCTGCAAGGAAGGCTTTTCATTCTCTGGCAGCTTTAGAAGCCCACTAAAAGGTGGATACCTATATTTTCTCATCTTGTTTGATGTGGAACTAAACATTTTTTACTGTCTGACACAAAGGCCTCGAATTGCAAGATGAAGAAGATGATAGGAGATATTCTGACTCTCCATTCATAGTACAGCTGAGTCGTTGTGCGAGTTCCCAGGATCCAGCTCCAAGTCAGCATGAAAAAAACAGCTCCTTGTGCAAGTTGTTCTCTTTCCCATGGGAATACAAGGAAAGCCAAACTAGCAGAAAATAAGAAGATCACAAAAGACCTCAACCACTCTCTTTTCCTTTCCAGAACTCCCAAAATGTGTAAAGTTGAAGTATTTTTAAAGCCAAAGCAATGCCAAACACATCCAGTTTGGAAATCACTGTGCAGTCAAGGGGAAAGGGAAATGAAACACGGAAAGGGAAGGGGATGTAGAAAGACAGCATGGGTTCAGTAAAGGACTTATCAATCATCAGCTAGCACTGGGACATCCTGTGCATTGGCAGCTACTGAGGACACCAGCTTTTGTGAACCAAAGGTGAGAGAAACCAAGGAAATATTTAAAAAACTAAATAAATAAACAGGAGGGAAAGAAAGAGCTTTCAAAGGCCAAGCACTTTCCTTCCAGAAAGAAGTAAAGGAGATCTGGAGGAACAGTTCAATACAAAAACAGAGAGCAGGGGGCACGTATGGCCAGACATCAAGCAGCATATGCTGAGAAATAGGTTATGCATGGCAGAGTCCCTCAAAAATTAACACACTTCTCAGATTTAACCTAATAGTAAATTTTGGCCCTTGGGATTTTTTTCTCTCTGCTGTTTGCTGCTCTAGCAATCTGCCCATACAGTTCAGTGTATATTCTCTCCACTGGGTTGTGAGAAAGAGCTAAGTCCCCTTACTTGATATTGGGCTTTTCACATCGTTCTCTGCACCCTAGCCCGTTCCTATGGGGCTTCATAAGAGAGAAATACATGACCTCTTGGTGCTGCAATAAATCCTTCTCAGCAGATGTGACTTTAGCCTTTAAAAGCTCCTCTATCTGCCCATGTCACCAAACCTCTTCCTTATCAGTCTGCTTCCCATAACATCTCACATCTTTCCAGCCTCACTTCTGCAGGCAGCCACTTGGAGCCTTCCTCTCCTCTTTTGAGCTGTGCCAATGACCAGGAAAAGAAGCTGGCAAGTGAGCATGCAACCACCACAAAGCAGGAAAAAAGCAACAATGGGTATGAAATCCACCCATCCAGTTAAGTTACAAAACAATATTGTTGACCATCCTGGCTCTCTGACCCCATTTCAGTTCACTCACTAGGAAAGAACAAACTAATCATTTCTACCCCTGGTGGGGAAGGAAGAGAGAGATATGATTGTTCTTCTGACACTTGGGAAGTGCTCAGATACAATGCAATGAGTGTTAATACAAGATCCTAGACAGGCAGATTAGGAAATTCTCCATAAAGGGTTTCACTGTAAGAGACAGATATGCCAGTCCATCAATGAACTCTTTGGTCAGAGGCACCAAAACAGTTTGACAACCTAACATACAAATTAAATGCTTCTTCCTTCAAAGACTTACCCCCAGCTTTGACATTGTCACACCTTCCAATCATCCAACTCGATGCTGAAATACTAAATTGTGTGAGTGCAGAGCCTCAGAAAGGAGAAAGGCTTCTAAAAGCTCAAGTACAATAAAAATTATAGCAAAAACTATCTTCACTACAGCAACATGTGCTGAAAAAGCCATTTAAGTCCTAGATTTAAAGTGAAGTCATGCACCAAAAGAGATTTGCATGTGGGTGCAGTTCCTCAACTGTAGATCACTTCATAGGTGAAGGCTGCTGAGAACTTAACATGCAACTCCATCTAAAACTGATCTTTCAAAAAAATTTGTGCAAGAGAGAAAGTTTCAGGTCTATATTTTCCATCTAGATGTAATCTACTGCATGGAAGTGAGATGGAGGCTGGATAGATGGATAGATGGATGGGGATGGATGGAAAGCTGCAGAATTTACTCATTTTTTTTCATACTCTCATTTGAAAAGATCAGTTTTTCTTAAAATTTAATTCAACGGAGAAGGCTTGCACACTTGTGATAACTTGTGGCACACTAGGAAACAAAACTGCAAAGCTTCTTTTGACATGCTAGCTTGTGAGAGGACTGGCTTGTGAGAATATGTTCAGTCCACAGATTAGATGTTCTTTCTGAGTTTCTATGCAGATCTTACTATGTCTGAGAATTTAAACAGATAATGTCTGGTTATTCAGGCATCCAGGCCCTTTTTGTTATGGGCTTTTTGCTTGGTTGTTTGGGTTTTTTTTCCTTTTTAGGCTGGGGGGGAGAGTAGGGGTAACAATGATCTTTTTAAGGTTTAGTATTTTCATTAATTAGCAAAGTACCTTGGAAGATACAGTCAGAACTAATGAACTTCAATGGATGTCTTTTGAGGGCTCTAAGTCTGCACATTAGGACACAAGAAGAGGACAGTGAATCAGACACTGCAGAATGGAGTATTTAAAATATGACAATGAAATGAAACAATGTACCTTTTTTTTTTTTTTTTTTTTTTTTAATGTGCAGACACCTGCAAATTTTAAACGTAAGGTATGACAGCCTCCATAAGGCAAATAAAGGGCTGCCAATAGGGATTTTGCTCTTCCCAGGTACCTTTTATGAAGCCCTTAGAAGTACACCTGCCCATCAGCCAGCCCCAGAAAATCCCTCATAGAAGTCCATCACAAACATATTTAAAAATTTAAAAAAATTTTTTTAAAAAGTACTAATTATATTTTGACTACAGGTAGAAGACACTACACAAATTTGAATAGAACATAAACAGTTCTGGGTATACCATAACTTTTTTTTTTTTTCAAGAAATGTTTGACCTATTTGTAGAGCTACTGCCAAGGAATTCTAGTTTCCTGCCTTTTTATTTTCATACAGCAGACTATTATTTTTAACTAAAAGTTCAAATACAAATCTCAGACAGAATTAGTTGGGGTGTGTGGATGGAAAGTGACAACAGAATTTTCTAGGGTTTGGGGTTTGTGCTTTTTCAAGATCACTCTCCTAAGTGCTATCAGATTCAACTACAAGAAATTCACAGGACCTAAACTCACACTTTTTATAGAACATGTATTCAGTTGCTCATTTTGGCAATATTCTCATGTTGAGAACACACTGAGTATTCTATTTTGGTAAGAAGAATTGCCACTCTTTGGCTCCACACCAACCTAGAAGCTGCCGATGTTTTGCTTTCATCCATATATTATTCTCTTACATACTGGGGGGCAAAGGAGGGTCCTGCAGTATCTCCTCCCTTTACAGATATATACAGTTATAAGTTATCAGATAGATTTGTAGATTCTGTCCTTCACCTTCTCCTCTCTTCATAAGAGCCCATGGAAAATGGTCATAACATATTTCAAGCCATGGATCAGTTTTGGCCTGCATATAAATGTGATGCTCACAGAGACCAGTTTTACACTCATCAATAAAGTGTGTTCCTGAAAAAAAAAAAGCTACTCTATTGATAATCACCAGGTGATCCTTCTTAACCAATCTGTTAAGTCCTGAGGAAGGTTCCTCTGTGGAAAAATAAAAAATAAAAACATTTACTTAAAGCAATGCTTAGCATCAGAGCTGACTAATCTCAACAACATCTAACAACTGCCTTGAATCTTACTGCCTAACAAAACTAAAAGCCTCTGGGCTGCTTCTAAAACCAAAACTGTTACTTTGCCAATATTTTCCTTACTCTGCTAGCTGGCCCACAGTATTATTGAATCTGAATCTGCTTTTTCATGGTGTTCCTAGGAACCAAACAGGAGGGTTTGTGCCAGTCCTCCTTTCCTGATCCCTCTTTCCAGGCAGGCTGGCCAAGCAATGTGGAAGAGATGGCACCATCTCTCCATGTCTGTGCCCACCCAGCCAGGACAATTAAAGCTAGCTTTAGGGTCTGTTTTAGTTCTCAGAAATTTGTTGGCATTCCTATAAGTGAAACGCCTCAGGCTAATTTATTTTTAAACTTTAGGCATCATGATAGTTGTACATGTTCATTTTTACTAAACCAACAGTTGTACAAAGAATTTCCAAAAGTGAAGAAATAAAAATAAAAGGAAAGGAGACTTCACAGTTATTTTAGTGTTTCATCTTTGTTCACAGTTTGCAAATAAAAGTCTAGATTGGTGACTACTATAAAGGCAAACAGACGGTTGAGTAAATATTTTGGGTTTTCCCAAACTGGAATACATAATTTCCTCTTTATCAGCACATATTATTGATTAAAACATAGCCACAGTTTTGTGGACTCAGATATTAGCTACTGGTGAAGCATTTAGTCTTGACAGCATTATCTGGGTTTTTTGTGCTGTTTGGGGTTGTTGTTTTTTGGTGGTTTTTTTGTCATTTTTGTTTTTTGTGGTTTGGTTTTTCTATTTTTTTTCTCTCCAGTTAAGCAGCTTTTCTTCTCTGAAGATCACTAGATCAGTAGATAGCAATCCACTCTTAAGCAAAGTCAAAAGATGCCCTAGATAAAAGATTTGGGTTATGACTCACAACGTGTGCAATGGATGTACTATTCAGTGGATGTATTCTTGACTGATACCACTGTACCACACAACCATGTGCAGTACAATACAAATGCATATGGATGTATGAGGTTTATGATGATTTTTCAGAACAACACTGAAATAAGTCTTATTTTGATATTATTTTTTTAAAAATCAATGACAAAATTAAAATCGAAGTTGGAAAATTCATGATTTTGAATATGTTAGATATTTGAATGCTGCTCCAGAAAACCTAAGAAATAATCCAGAGAAGTATGATATTAATTTCTGAACTTCACTAGCAAAAACACAGTACTTCATTATCAACAATCTTTCCAGACCCAGGGTCAGAGCATGGCACTGAGATCTGAGTCTGGGTATCAAAGTGGGATGGAAAAGAAAAGGTGCTGCTCAACAAGCAGAAGTCAAACAGCATGGCTCCCTCTAGGAGGGACACAGACAGCCCAGGGACATTTTCAACAGCTGGTTCAGCAAACATTGAGATTTGAACAAATAAATCTTCTGCTGATGACCAGATTGCCTCCAATGGTCTTTGCCCATTAGGCTGTAATATGATCTGTGGTGAAGCACAGCAACTCACACATGCTGATTCAGCATCCCTGGCTCATAAACCAAGGGTTTAAGAATGGACTGAATCAACTGCCAAGTCTGCCTCCCAATCCTCCAGGAAAATCTGCACTCAGAGGAAGGGCAGTAAGCAAGTAAATATTTATTATTTCATTTTCATGTACAAACAGTTTGCCAGGGAAGAAATGTAAAGGTGACACTAGCCTCGTGCTCAGTGAGAGGGTTAATCTAACTTTGCTTTCAGTCACATAATTTCTTAAATATAGTATAATATATATCATTATCAAAGTGTTGAATGCACCCAGATTAGAACTGGAAGATTTATTTGAGGAGAGGAAATAAGTCTTTTGGTAGGCCTTGGAGACACCGACTGTAAAGTTCCAATTAGGTAGGAAAATATATACAAATAGATATATTTAAACCCAAGATTGTACCTATCATTTGGAGCTTTCTTTTTCATTCCAAATCCTCTTTGCCCTGTAAATGAATTCTTACAAATCTAGAATCATTTCAAGTGAATCCATAAATCACCTTGGGATGACAGGCTATAGCAATAACCTGAAACAAAGGGAATGTCACTGAGACAGAAAAGTCTCCACAGTCTCTTCCTTAACCAATGAGCAGAATTTTAACAAGAAGATTTTTAAAGTCTGTAATACCCCTTTCTAGACCACAGACAGCTGAGTCAGGTCTGTGGTACTGGTTTTCAGGGGTTTGTTTTTTGTTTTTTTTAAACAACTGCATTGCATTCTGGAACAACAATGTTCTGCAAATCATAAGAACAGGGACCTAAAACATAATTTGTTGAAGATGTGCCTTCAACATTTCATTACTGACAACTCTTAAAAAAACAACAAGAGTCCAAGGAGAGGTAAGTTAATGTCATAGTTTAAGGGTTGCAAGTACAGCATCCAAAAATCAAGAATTTTTAAACTGGACAATCACAGACATTAACAACTGAGTATCACAACATGATTAGCTGTGGCTCCTACATGGGTAAGAAGAAAAAAACTTTTGAGGATTATTCCAAGATTAAAAGTGCAATGTAAACAGAAATATTCAAGTCTTAGTCTTAGTAGAAGCTACACTTTGTTACACAGCTTACAGTAGTCTGAGGCATTTACAATAGTAATGAAACTATTACTTGAAATATTAATACATATTTTTAATGGTTTCAGTAGGAATCCATAGGCCACAATTAAAAAAAACATTACAAATCCATGTAAAAAAAACATTACAAATCCATTACAAACATAGAAATTAAAAGGGGATCAAGTTGTGAGAATTGCTTTTGAGACAGAAATGATGCCAAAAAAATCCTAGACACTAAAAATGTATGTATACCTAACTAAATATTATCAATTATTACACACAAGGTTATGTATAGTAAAGATGGTATCAGAAGTACTTAGGAAGAGTCATTCTAATATAAGAACTTACAAAGGGAATATCAGAGGTACAAAAATCTCCATAAAATTTGGTACTTGATTTCAGAAAAAAGCCCATCCAAACTCAGATCAACTCATGAAAAATCAAAATATTCATCTCTGAAAACACACAGCTGCTCAGATCTCTACTCTGTACTGTTTTATGCTTTTATATTGTATCTATTTCATTAGCTGTATGCCAGTAAATTAGGTTTTGATTTTCAAAAGGTTTACAGCGTTTTTGGATTTTGTGTGTTCTTTCTTACTCCCTGCAGCAGCATTAAAATTTAACCATTTGCTGTTAACTGGAGAGAAGCTGGCCTAATTAATATTGGTAATTGATTATAATTGATGAATTAGTTAACATGACACTAGCACCCATGCTGGCTCCAAAGATGTACTCAAAAACTGAACACCAAGCATGAATGGCAGATGGCTTTTTCTAAGACATTTCTTCTGTTTTTCCCATTGTGAACCACTGCACTTAAAATATGCAGGATGTCCAATGGAAGAACAACTTGACAGCCAGAGATGAGACAGGACTGGGAAGGGAGTTGAAATGTACTCCATAAGGATGTGCTGCATGTTCCCAGTCTGAGGAAGAACTTGGGGGCACAACAGGAAGGGGGGAAGGGCTCACCAAAGGAGAGGTGAAGCAAAACAACTTTCCAAACTCAGAGGCACTAACTTCAGGCATCATTTGGAGGAACTTCAAAGCAATCTCTAAGACTCTGCAGACATCACCATCTGCCACATATTTCGAAAGATTGGAGCTCTCAAGGGGCTACTTCCTGCAATACATGAAGATCTTCACAGGAGAGATTAGAGATACATCATGCACTATCTCATCCCGATCATTTATCATAATAAACCTGCCAGGTACATTAAATTTGCATAAAAGGATGTGGTCATCTTTAATAAGCTACCTACTTCTCGATTTCTTAGTGACAAAAAATGAATGGAAACACATTTAGTAAGAGTGCTGTGACCAGTCACTGAGTGAACAGTCTTTTGCACAAGTGCCATGCTATGATCTAGCTCCAAGATTTTGTAAATGTGCTTTTTCATTCATAGCATAAGTTTGGTTTTTCAGCTATTACGACATAGTGCATCACTCTGAATGAATGAGAAATGTCAATTTAAACTTGCTTTAAAAAAATAAAATAAAAAAAAATCTTCTCTCTTACAATGTCACTTGAAAGGAAAAAACACAGCATTGGCATTTTGAATGATAATCACTGGTGGGGAATCATCTGTTCCCTGTATCAGTAATGGAGGTGCTGCAACTAAGTTTTTATGCTGACATGTCTCATGTTTTCAGGTGTACATTGTGACAACACCCAAAGAGAAATCCTGAAGGATATTAAAATCTTTGTATCTAATAAACATTTGTTGATAAAAAAATATATCAGCTTTTCACTGAGTTGTTACTTCAGGATAGGGTTTTAGATACATCCTAGGCAAGTTTTAAATCTAGCTGATCAAGAAAATAGCAAAAAAAAAATCATCACTACAGGATATTATCCAATCTTGAATTTGCACATTAGATGACAACAAATTCCAAAATACCCTTTTAAAGACACTGTATGCTGCATCTACAAACCCCTCTGGCTTTTTACTGTTCCCTTGGGTTAGTGCTACCTATAGAAATGGCATTTAAATATGTCTTCTGTTTATGGTCAGTCAGACCAGTATATTTGCTGGCAAGTCACTTCTGCAAATCTTTCCCTTCCTAAAGCTAACTTTCACCATTTCCTATATTATTCTCCTATTTCCCCGAGTCCAAAAGTAAAGAATAGAAAATTCTGGGAAGCATAAAGCAAAAGGGCCGATTATCTGCAAATGTGTATCCCTTTTTCCCTTCCACCTCCACCAAAATGACATGGATCCCAATTAACTCTTTCCAGATTTTGTATTCAGAGTCTCCAAAAAAAATCAGCAAGCCACAGACAAAATCTCAGTCATGTTTTACAAGAGAGTTTCTCTGAGATGGAAGGGACTTCACCTCAGCTGAGGGACTCTACCTGGTAATGAGCTCCTCTTTCCACCAGCCCTTATAAATAGGATTTACAATCTTCCTCCCTCCAGCTCAGACCTTTCCTTACCTGACCTCCAAAAACACCCAGCAGTAGTTTTGCCTGTTGCCCAAATGTCTGTGGTTAGCAGCAGATTTACAATTTGCCTGGTACTATGGTGACAGAGCACCTTGGAGGCTTTGATCCCTTGTCCTGTAGCCCACTTTCTCCACAGGCTCTGGAGTTTCTGGAAAGTTGGCCAACTTCTGATGGGGCCTCAGCTACTGGCCTGACAGCATTCTATCCCCTCTGAAAATATTACATGATTACAAAAGCAAGCTAATAATTACAAAATGTGTCTTCTAGTGAGGATGCAAACAGGCAACTATTTGAAAATGTGGTAGTGAGAAAACTTTGGGTCATCACACTCTCACTGAAAACTCCGAGGTTGGACTTCAAACACATGGTGTACAGAAAGCAAATAAATGCAAGGGTGAAGCATTTTCTGTGAGAAACCACAAGAGAACTGAAAAATCTGTTGTATTTGGGAAGAATCCGGTAAAGTATTTCTGCCACCACAATAAATAAATAAACTGATGTTCACCACAGTCTGTGCTTTCCTTGCCATTCTTCTACAATTACACGGTGGGGTCCCAGCTTTCTGGCCCAAATCACTTTACCATGCAACTGTTTGTGTTTTGAGAGCTTTCTGTAATGGATCCATGCTCAAAGCAGAAAAGGCAAGCAGTGATACACATTTCAATATTTAAAAGCATAAATAAAAATCTTAATATATCCCAGATGTTTAATTTCCTCCAGCCCTTCTCAATGATTGAGTTGGTGCTGGTGCAGATAATTTTTTTTTTTTTAAGATCAGTGGTCAGTTTGATGCTGAAAAAGGTTTAGATGTCTGGGAATTTCAAATGCAATTCCTAGAAATAAATAAATCGTTAAGTAGCTGCAAGGGAGACAGCTGTAATTGCAAGTGGCTGTTATTTCATAAACTTAACTGAAATGAAACAGCCCAAAATGAAACCATAGGTTTTAAATGCATCTAAGTGTGAAAAGGGCAGTAGCATTTCGTCAACATATATAAAAAGCCTTGTACAGATAAATTTTTAAACCTCATGTTCCTAGCAAAAAAACTCCAAAGGTCCATATAAATATCAAACTGAAGGAATCCAATGCTTTAAGGTAAGTATACTGGTGTTGTTGAAGCTAATGAAGAATTTGCTCTTTGATTCAGCAGAACTCAGATTTGCTAGCTGCACCCATTTTTCATTTATTACAGCAGCAAGCCATTGCTCACTATACAATACAAAGCACTATACAGAAAGCATGTCTACAAAAAAAAAAAAAAAAAAAAGAAAAAAAAAGCTGCTGAGCCCAGTAACTGAGGCCACCCAGCCAAGCACACAATCTCACAACTATAATGAGCAGCTCAATTCTTTCACTCTGATTTTTACTGAGAGAAATCCTAAGTCTCCTAAATGAAATCAACCAGAGAAGGGGAGGGGGGAAGGGGGGGCTGAAGCCCATATTTAGCTTGCACAGCCCCATGATGTGTGCACTTGACGTCATAAAAATGCTGTAAGGCTGCCAGGTCAGCAGCCACAAACCCCCCATGCTGCCAGTCTCAGGCTGAGCAGACACTAAAAGGCTGGGAATTTCATTTAAACCTCTCCTTTCCCCTTCCCAGCAAAGCTGGAGAGGCTAGCAGCTGCTGGAAAATATTAACTATGAACATCCAGGGTTTGGTTTTGATTGGCATTAAAACCAAACAAATTAAGAATAAACCTCATAACATATCTGGCTAAATTTGTTATTATTTACACAGATAACAGTGTAGGCTTTGGAGCCCACTTTCAGGGAGTGTGTCCATGACATTCTGCTAATCTTTGTGCCATACGTTTCTCTTCAGCTAAATTTCTAATTGAGAAAAACCTTACCCTCTCTCTGTTATTTGTTTTGCTACACAATAGTCCTTAATAGCGAGTGCTGCTTGCTCTTAACCATGCTTTCTATTACACCTTTGGCATTTGTGAAATAAGTGCAAATACAATCAAAGCCCCTGAACATGCAGTTTTAGCTATGGACAACACTTGAAAGCTGAATACACCCTTCTGGTCATTTCATCTCAACTTCATCTCTAAGAACTGAGCCACCTAACGTTGCTGAAACCCAAAAGAATAGGTAGGTTCCATAAAACAAATTTTTTGCCATACCAGCTTCTTCACCTTCTTCTTGCACCTTTATATTTAGGGCCAAATGCTTGATTCACTGGCATAAATGGGAAAGCTCTGCATGGGATGAAGAGGTACAGTTGCAAGATGAGGCTGTAAAAAACTTAGGAACCTCAGAGTGACAGAGAAACAGATACTTTTAATTTTTTTTTTCTTTTTTCTTTTTTTTTTAAATCACAACAGCACCATTGGCCCACAAGCTATGTTACTTGTAATTGTGCATCTGTGTGCCATCAATCTTTAAGGAAGGGAAAGAGCATTGGGCTGAGCTCTCAATTTATGTTTCTCAGTTGACTCTTACAATCACGCTCGGTGTTCTCAAGCTTAGAGCAGTTATTCTGCTAACAAAATTTGCACACCAGGTGGGTTTAACCAAGTTCCCGTGGTCCTAATAGTTTCAAATATTTCCTAATAATAAAGGAAAATTACATAGGTAATTGTGTTTCTTAAAAACCACCTTTAGCAAAATTAGGACTTATTTCCTCTCAACAGGAAAAATATTTTAATAAAGTAGCTGGCATATGCCTAAAATAATGGTGAGAAAAACCTACTGAAAACATTCACCCATTTTGATGCTGGTTTTAAATGCAGTGTTAAACAAAGCTAAGGGAATTCTGAGGTCCACAGATGAGGAAAGGTCCCAAAATAGGATGGGCACTTAGCAGGACAAGAAGCAACACTGAGATCAGGAGGAGGCATAAATATTCATATTCTAGACTGCAATTAGAAAGAAGGCTTTTGCTCCTGTGCAGGGGAGGGTCTAACCCAGCAGAGGTGCAGGGAACTGCTTCACTTCCTTATTGAAATTCACTCCATCTAATTGATATTGCAGAAGGCAGCAGTGTAATGAAAGGGAGCAGAGATCATTTCAGTTGGTTTACCCATCCATGCTCTCCTGCTCCTCACCAATGTACAGCCCCACACAGGACTCCCCTCCTTCCAACTTCAAGCAGTCACAGGAACGATTCAAGTTTCTATAACATGGTAATGATTAAGGTACAGCTATTAGATCACCAGTCAGAAATGTTTCAAGGCTGTGCCTACCTTCATTTGTGCAACAGCAAAAATGGTTCAGTTTTGCTTAACGTAGCCCAGTCTCTTTCAAAATGACAATATACACAGTGTCTTACCCTCAGAGCCAGAATAAAATACTTATAATTACCTCATTTATTCCCAAGGAAATACAGGTAATATCTGTTAAAAAGCAAAATCCATTAGAAACTAGGTAGTTCTGGTACTGTAAGTAGTCTCCAAAAGGCAACAGATGTGGGAACGGGGGAGGGGGGAGTTGATTTTGTCTTTTTAATATTCAAAGTGGGTCTGTTCTCACTGGCTAATTAAATCAGTAGAGTGCAAACAATAAAAGAAAAAATAAGTGTTGCCTTTCTTCCCTAGAACAACCTCTCCGGTTCACCTCTACTTATTTATTACAAGCAGCTATTTATTAGAAGAAGTTATTTATTACAAGACTTCACAATATTCCCTCCCCAAATCCTCATGAAATAAGATACATATTCCATAGTGCCAGCTCCCATCGAGAAGAAGATGCTTTTCCTGGGGAATTTAAGGTAAGATAGTCTTTCCACTCTTAAAAGAAAATGGACTTGGAATGAGCTTCCTTGACTGATGTGAAACTACTGAAGAATCACACTAAAAAGTAATAGATTCAATAACAATAACACGTATACAAATTCTCCAGCAGAATGCTGCCCTAAAATATATTTGTACTTTCTTGGCAGAGCCAGTTGGTTTGGGCAAGTGTGCTGAATTATTTGAGAGGTAATGAAATGTGTTAATAACATTAAACAGTCATCTTCCAAGAACCCACAGCATTATGGTATTTTCTAGTCAGATAATTCTCTGTAGTGCATAAATACACGTACTATCAATTAAAACATTTTGATTTGTGAAATCAAAAGAAATGTGGTATATTTAGATTTGGGTTTGAAAGTATTTTAAATCTCACTAGCTACTTTTAGCCTTTAGTTAGTCACAATACGTAGCACAAAAATGTGCCATAGATAGAGAACAGAATTCCACTGTGCTAGCACTGTTCCAGAACAGAGGTGGTGGTTCTAGCCCCAAAAATCTTACAATCAACATAATGGTAGACACCACGAAGACAGGGTCATGCATGAACACCAGTAGCCAGCTAACTTTAAGAGCCTAAAGCTCAGCAAAGCATCAAAATATCTGTGCATGAAAGGTGTGTTGCATGCCCTATGTTGCTTCTGCTTCTCACACCAGGATTCGTGGGATCCTGTGGGACTTGTGCATTGCCAAATGCAAGTCTGGGCACACATGTCTACATATGATGTTCAAGTGACAGCACTGTGTATGCACCTGAGGATAAGGGGCAATAGGGGCATGTGGACCCCTTGCATTGTAAGGGATAATAAATCAGTGTTTGGCAACAGAGGGCAACCGAGTCAAACCAGTTGTTGCCAAGATTTTGAAAGCATCAGAGCCAAAGGGAAGTGTTCCGGGACACAATGCAGGAGTTTACAGGACACTCCTCTCAAATGCTCAGGATTCATCGTGGAAGAAAACTCAAGACATGCTTGTTTGAAGACACAAGAAGTCACAATCAAGAGATTAGTGCCAGTGTCAGTGAGGTCTTGAGGCTTTATGGATGCAGACTTTCTTTTCCGCCACATGTATTATTCGACCAATTTTAAGTTTACTGAGAATTTCTCATTAAAATAGAACTTAATTACAGTTAAGGAGTCATCCACAGCTGAAACACTGAATATTTAACCCCAACTTAAGGGGGTTACAGAGTTGCATGACCATTGCCAAATGCTTACTCTTAGTTATCTTTTATACCACTTTTATATCTTAGTTTTAACTTTGCCACTGTTTAAACATACTGAGCACCAAAAAGTATTTATGTCTCTTCAAGGGTTCTTTTGGCTAACCAAATTAATGGTTGCAAACAAATGAAGTATTTACTCTATACTGCAGCCAAAACAGTGTTTCTCTGTGTAATCTGAATGGTGAGCAAACACCAGAGCACTGGAGATAATAGCAGCAGGTCAGCCATCCAAATGCTGCCCTATCTTATGGCACTTCATAGGAAAATACATAATACACCTCAACCAGAAATGAGCCCACCGCTGCTCAATTTAACTACAGCTCAAACACATCGCAAAGAAAGGAAGCAAAGGAATTTCTGTTGATAGTGGTGTACATTTACCAACACCCCTGATGAACCTTTGCATTTTACCTGCCAAGTTTTCTAAAGGATGCTCGTGTTGCTTCGCAAGCCACAAGGTGTCACAGTGGCTCAACTGGTAGGATTCTTGTCAGTCCAGACACGCAGGTTGTGGCTCCAGGTTACAGTGGGAAGAGCAGGGCTGGGGAGGAGGAAGCCTGTGCTACACTCGCTGTTTGGATGAAACAACCCCTCAAGATGTAACTCGGTTGCTGTAGGAGGCTGGGGATGGGATGTTAAATAACCTGAGGGTACCACCAGGGAAAAGATGTACTTGGTGCACTGGCACCTTGACTGAGGTTTTTACTTTGCATTATTAACCCTGACAGAGTGTTAAGAGGTACTGAAAAGAGCTGAGCTTATCATTCACCTCAAATAATAAATGTTGTGAATTCCACTTTGTTCTGCTCAGAGTTGCTAGGAATTAATAATGATTTACTTGAATGCATAAAATATTCAAATGAAAGACATATTTTTGCTCATCTTTCCTAACAAGCAGTATGGTATAAGCATGTAACACCCTACTAAGACTATATGTTCAGATTGGTCATATATTGTGTGTTACTTTTTTTGCATCCTTGACTGGATGAGCACAGATGGATATAGAGCTTAAAATGCCAGGAAACTCTGAATTTTTAAGCAATTTCTTTTTTGTATTACACTTTTCCAAAGTAACTGCATGGTAAACAGCACCCTGTCCCATGAAGAAAAATATACATATATATTTACTGACCTGTAATTTTCTCACCACCACCAGTCGTTGCTATTTATTTGCTTTAAATTAATACACCAGTCAGTCCTTACTGCAAAGCCAACAGAGACTCTTCTCTGGCATATTTTATTTTTAAGTGTCAGGGTTCTATCTGGGAGGTTTTGTAAACTCAAAACAGGAAACGCTGCATCTCAGCTTAGCTCCTATAAAATAAGCATCTTCTTTCCAGAGTGCTTAACAAATTGAAATTTGCATTTTGCAATTATTTGTAAGAATAAAACTCCATTGATCAAACATTCACAGAAACGCATAAAGAGCACAAGCAGAGCCAAAGCAAATTCACTGTTAAATTCGAGTGAATAGTCATGGAAATTTTGCATGTACTTTTTGTTGCACTCAGGTAATGAACCTTTACCCAGTCTGTTGGCTTTTCATGTCCCATTATTCATGCCAACACATTCATTAAAATAGGCCTATGCTTTTTAACATAATCAGCAGTGTGCATAGGTGTGGCCTTCAAAGAGTTATTGCCATGGTTTACAGGCATGCTGTTCGTAAATACAAGCAGAACTCCAGTCAGTGCAAAATGCCAAGCTTCCCACAAAACATATGGTAATTTTTGCTCTGTAAAAGGGATAGATGGGCTATATAATGCATAATTGCAGCGCATTATATCTGAACTTCTAATTGCTTCAAATGGTACTGCAAATCACATCAACAACATTATTACCTAATTACCCCAAGGGTTAACTGATACTCCAGTGAGTAAGTCCAGGTAGAAGCAGTAAGGCCATTGTATTGCCTTCATTCACTACAGCAAGTGCTATGGTTGCAAGCATACATATAGAATCTGTATCTGTACCTTGGTATGGTGAAGAAGGAAGGTGGAAAAATGCCAGCCAAGCACCAAGAGGAAGGAAGGACCCTCCTACACGATGCTGAACACCTTCAGCAAGAAGAATTTTCATTTCCTCCAAAGGAATTATTTCATAGTAGTTCTTTTCCTTTCTCATCACAATAACATTATCGTGATGTGAGAGTAACACAGAAACATTGTTGGTACTTAAAGTGGGTAAAAGAATTATGAAAGACAGTGACACTGATCTGAAAGGTGAAGATACTACCAGAATATGGGAGACAGAGTAAAGCAGACAATTGTAGCTTTTCTTCCACTGCTTCACAACCCATGCTTGAGAGCTCTGTAAACTGCGTGAAGAAAGCATAGCAGTCTAGGTGTGAGGATTTCATATTCCCTTTATCCAACTGTATAATACAATCCTGGTTGCAAACCTAGAAGCACAGCAGATTTCATGTCTGCCTTGCCAAATGCAACTTGGAGGATCTCTAGACTGTAAAAGAGGAGATAGGAATGCTGATGCTGCTGACTGGCTTCCTGAGGGCTAGAGTATGGTAAGGTTGCTTCAGCTCAAACAATTATAAAACTAAAAAATACCACTCTATTTGCTTGCTTGCTTTCTGAGCATTTTTCTCTCTCTGTTGGACTACTGTATTTAAAGATTTAGAATATTTCTTTTTGCATAGTGTGGTCATTAATATTTCAGAAATCTCTTTGTAACCTGCTCTAGGACAGATGGCAACTCTCTTTCATACAACCTCCTGCTAATGGTTTAGGCAAAACTACACAACTGGAACAACAATCAAGATAAGGTACATGATATACTATAAATGTGCAATGTACCGGAAGTCCTAATTTTCTCAATTTATGACTTTAGAAAAGAGCATAATTTTAAAATAGTTTAGAAACCCCAAACATTTGGAAATCAAAAAGAAAAATAAAAACAGTCCATGGTGCAAGCAACCTAAGACTGAATGTAATTCTCAAAAAGGGACAGTTGTTTTTTTCCAGGTATTTCATTCTTTGAAGAATGAACACAGTGGGTCTATTACTAGGTCTGTTCTTGGGTCTGCCTTAAACAGAGGCTTCCCAATACATTAACTTTTATACACACATAATGTTCCCTTTGCCCTCTGAATGCAACAGACTGGGTTATCCAAGCAGCCTTTGCAATTCTTCTGGAACATGCAGGATGCTCTTGTAGTCATGTAAAATGGAGAGGATCTGGACAGATACTGAATCTCCTGTGAGTAATCTATGGTAAAGCTATACTCAGAGTTTAGATTTCCCCCTTTTTAAACACAGGCACACACAAATTGTGCAGACAGATCTGAATGTTTCTGCTCAGCTAACTAGGCTTGGCAAGCTGAGCTTAGAATCAGGAAAGATGGATATCAGCAGGTATTACAGATCAGGTGTGACAGTACAGGACTGTTCTAATTTACTAGTTGCTTAGAAGGATACAAAGACCTACCTACTTAGTTTGCAGGTAACCAAACAGGAGATTTTCGGTACATTTAGAAAATTACATAAAGTTATGGCTTTACTGTGTCAGCTGGGAGCTTGCGACTGTGCCCTAAGCCAAGTACCTGGATCTGAATACAGACAACAGAAAGACCTTAGGGAGAAGCTATATTTTTGATAGTTATATTTTGGATGTTGTTAGCAGAGTTGTAAAGAAGTCTGCCATGCTCAAGTCTCATGCTTCAAGACAGGAACGCCACCCCAGCCAAGAGCTTTACTGTGATTATGTCTTCTCTACAAATGGTGTATAAACAGCAAGGTGATGTCAAGGCAACCCAAGTCTCAAGGAGTGGACAGCCTGATTCTGTAAAAGTTATGGCCTTTGCAAAGGCTCTACACTACCAATACTCTTGAGTCTTGAAGAGGTGATGGGGTCAGAAAGCCACCAAATCCTAGTTCAATATTGGTTCTGCAAAGGTCTCATTTTCCCAGTGATTTTCCACTAAGCCCATAAGAGACAAAAGTGCCAGAGCTCTCTTCAGAAGTATCAGATGTTCCCATACTGAGGTTTATGGTCTGCAGGTGGTTCTAGTTGATCCCCAGTTACCTCAGGAGTACTGAATGCACTTTTCAGGTGCACTTTTCAGCTCGTATCAGTAACCTCCAGGCTTCAGTTTAGAAAGGCACAGATGCCCACCCCAATGTAAGAGAAATGGAAACAATATTCTGACCACAAAGAGCTTTCTCTCCAAAACTTTAACCGTAATGTAGCAGAGAAAACAAAGACACCAGAAAGGGAGAAGATTTCAGCCAGGGGTTCACGGAGGTTTCTTTCACTACTATTTTTGCCTAATAAATAAGAACACTGAGACCCAGCCAGCAGACCCTGCCCTACCACAGCCTTTTTTGGAGGCTACTCATCAACCACTTTGGGGCAACCCTGTCCCTGCCAGGATTACTCCTGGGCAGTTCTAAATAGCCCAGAAACAACTTTTGGAAAAGAGCCCCCAGCAAAACTGAGGATATGTGCTGGCCTCTTTATACAGTGCAGTGCAGGAAAGAAAACTTTTCTTGGGGAGGAAGCAAGTGAACAAAGTATCGGCATGGTTGGAATGCCTGTTTACAGCAGATATGCAACTTTTGGCAAAAAGATACAAAAAAAAAAAACAAAACAAAACAAAAAACCCAAACATTTGAACTGAGGAGTCCAGCTAAAAATACTGCAATGAGTTTAGCAATCAACCCATACCCTTTTTCTGTAAACAAAGAACGTGTATATACCAAACCCAATTTTTTTTCTTTTAATCTGATCTCGCAGTCCTATTGCAGGCTGAAATAAGTCCAGCTGAAAGAGCACAGGACTGGGTCCTTGTTATGATCCCTTTGGTTCCTTCTCACCAGCCAAAGGCTTCTATTTTTGAGACTGCATCTGCATAGTAAATCTTGTTCACATCAGGGCAAGACTGAGTTTGAGGGGTTTTTTAAGTGGATTTATGATTTAAAGAGCAAAAGACGAAACAGAGAAAAGGAGGCATCGAAAAGGTTTCTTTCTAGGAAGTTATTTAGTAAGCATCAGAGTATGAAGGGGATCAAATTTTACACTGTCACACTGACTTTTTCCTCCCTCTTCCCCCCCAGCCCCTGCCCCCAAATGCTCTAGGCTCTTTACATGTGATGTATATATCCTATATGACAACTTTGAGGGTGGGTGGGAGTAGGGAAGGGGGGAAGCAGCAAGATATCCCTGATTGTAAGCTAAGGATCAGCCTGGAAACGAAGTAGTCTTTTTTTTTTTTTTTTCTTCTCCCCCAGCCTCATAAGAATTGTTAGTTTGTACCAATTTAATTGAAAACAGCTGCAACTGAAATTTTTAGAAGGGATAAAAAAAAAAACCTATACGAAATAAAAGACAATCAGTAAAAGAAGCCTTGAATCCCTGCTGAAGTCAGTGTCTGCCTAAAGGAGTCCAAGAGTTTTCTTTTAAAACTGACCTTTTAGTTTCAGCAAAGCATGGTTTATAAGTACCCTTTTAAACATTTACTCATGTTCCTAGAACTGCAAAGTATTGGTATATTTGTTGGAGAAAGATTATTTTCTCAAAAATACTTGGAGATAGACGTTTATGTGTTTTCCCCTCAACAAAGCAAACTCATTGAACAAACTCAAACTTATGCACACTATAAGAGAGATCTGTTTGTGATACTAAGTTGCTATGTGAACAAATGTGATGTCACAACATAGATTTTTATGACTAGTCTATTAAAAATGCATCAGGAAGAAGAAGAAAAGATTATTTCACCAGATAGCAATGTAAGGAAGTAAAAGAAAAGACTTCTATTAAACTGCAGAAATTTTGCTTTTGCATTAATTCACTTTTCTTTAAATATTTGGTTGAGTATGAATGTCTGTGTGAGCTTCCAGTTCATTTAGTAGCTTTTAAAGAGTCATAGCATCCTTCTTCATTTTCCTTTTAATTTTCTTTACATTTCCTTCCACCATGAAAACACTAATTTTGCTAAATTCACTGTACAGTTTAATAGGAGTTTAATATGATTTGATTAAGTTGATTTTCTTTAAAAAAAACACGCTACCAATCAAGTTCTCTAGTCATCATTAAAACACTGCTCTCTTAGCCAGAAGGAAAGCTGTGTTTTGCATATAACATTGATGTAAAGCTTCACCTCTTGCAGTGACAGAGACAAATACAGGTGAATTCAACATATTGTGATATGAAAAAGTTCTTACAATATAGGGGACTAAATAAACAAATTAAAGCCTCGATATATTTCTTTGATTATTGGCAATAAAGCAAAGCCTCTGACTTTATACTGTCAGCAACTTTAAGTGATCTAACCACAGTGTGCTATAATGTTACTGAAAAATAATTACATACTAGATATAATCACCTTTTGTTTTCTTTTAAGTGTGAGCAATTTCAAATGATTAAAAATTAGAAGTGAAAAGGATTTAAAACATCAAAGAGCAAAAGAAGCCTTTTTTAAAGCATCGGATTTTTTGAAAACCAGGGAAAACATTTAAGCTCATTTTCCTACACTATGTGCTGCTACCTAGGACTTCAGAAATTGCTGATTACACCACAACAGAATTGCTTTCTTGAAATGTTAAGCTAACACAGATATAAAAATATTAAGGTAAATGGAGTTTGAATGAACGATAATAAAATCCCTAAACCCACACAGAGAGCAAGGAAACAGCTGCATTTTGGCTAACCAGAAAGTTAATCAACTATGATAGAAGTAAATAAGATTTATCTCTATATCTGCCAGAGATTATTAAACATTTAAATATTCATTTTACTTCTTTAAATCAGGATTGCTGATGCATTACAAAATGGCACTAGATGCTCCCAAAGTATCGTTATGAAAGCAAGTATTGATTTCCATTAGAAAAAAGTATTACCAGATTACATTTCTTTGAACAACTTTTGAGGAAGGTAAGGTGTTCCCATTAGTAACTCAGACTCCCTAATTTACTTTAGATCACATAAGAATTAGCTGGGTGATGGACTTTTGCCAGTGCTTACATCATAAAACCACCCCCTGCTTGGGTGTGATTGGAATTCTTTGCCTAAGACTGACCCTGAATTTAAAAGGCAGTTGCAGGTTCTGCCTGAAGAGCCCATAAAACTGTGAGAAGCTTGGAGAGCAGAAGTTTGCTCATCTAGCAGGGACTAGAGTTGCTAATTCTTTCCTTTCGTGACCCCCATTTCCTACTAAAGGAAACAAGAACAAGGAAGATGGCCATGATGCATCTAAATGACCTTTATTTATCACTCCTATCACTCTGTACTTGCTTAATACACCGAGCACATCCCTCACCACAGCTACTATTCCCTTCCACCCAGCACTGACACAACCCCAAGTGGCAGAGAGGGTCCCCAAGGCTCAAAGCCATTTTGAGGACACCTCTACCTGCACCAAGATACCACAGACTCTGCTGCTGGGAGAGCAAGAATGGAAATAAATTTTATCAGTGGATTCCCTAACGGTGTCTCTAGCAGCCCATGGACTTTTTTGGAATCATTTCTCACGTAAGTGCAAGCAGCAACAGGAATTCACTACAAGGGTGGGCTCTACAGATGGAGGGGAGAAAACAGATAGACATGATACACAGATACTCCTTTCATAGGCTCACCATCCATCCCCTGTACAATTTAATTAAATTATGTACATTTTGCTCTGCCTTGGAACTTTCACCACTGCAAGCGACAGCAGGGAATCTGACAGTAGAGGATTATTAAGAACATTTTTATTTTGCAGGAAAACAAGTGAACCCCTAAGGCTTTCCATGGGTATATTTGGGATAAGGGCAGTAGGTTCCCATTTTGTAATGCATCCTTACTGTCTCTCTCCAGAAGTATGTTCCAAGTGGAATCTGCCAGCTTGCTACGTCCAGGCTTTTGGAGAGATTTTTTGTAATTCCTTTCCCCTTAAGCTGCTTTGCTTGTGCTCACCTACCCCCTGGGGCTCAGAGAGTACAAGCAGCCTCCTTCAGAGACCAGTGCCTACATTATTCCAGAGACTGCCTGAAGAGAAAGGTTCATGCAATAAGCCTGTATCACCTCCAGCACAAGCGCATTCCTTCCATGACATACAGGACTCCATCAGTTTTGATTAAAAAAATTCAGAGATAGTTATCCATGCTCCTGAATCCTTCAGCTACCAATCCCAAACATCCTTGGAAGTGCATAAAATTAATGTGAAACTTTCACTCCCAGCCCACCCCAGAAGTCAGCATGATTCTTGCAGCCTATCCACACCTAGTAGTCACTCCAAGTGTCCCAGGGAACTAATTTTTTAGAATTTTTTCTCTTGAGGAAAGTGTTTTAACGCAAGGATAAATGAGATGAGGATATTTTAAAAAATACATTTCAAACAACCTACAGCACAGCGCTCAGAAATTAAAAGGGAAAAAAAAAATAAAAAATAGAGAGATAGAGAGAGAGAGAGGACCAGAATGTAAACACCGAACAATCACAAAGCAAAAGTATTTTTACTCTGAGCAAATAAAAGAAACGCTGGAGCATAAGGCCTTTGTTAACTAAGTACTGTCTGTCAAAGTAAAATGCTGCTGAAGCCTATGGCAGTACTAGCAAGGAAGAGTGGGTTACCACTTTTTGCCCACAACAATCCACGTGAATGTGCAGAGCAAAAACTGTGCCAAATTAAATGTGGTGAAGTCTAAAGCAGCACACCTCAGCAACACAGCAAGGGGAAGTTGTTTCACAAGTCCCTCAAAAACTTTCCAAGTGCAACATTTGTAAGGGAGCTGCAATCAGAAATTAGTCAATTATTAAACTACCACTAAAATAATATGCCAAAAGGGCTAAATTAACACTGACAGCTTTTCAGAACAGCTTGTATGTAAAACCCTGGAGGAACCACTTAATGATACACATTTCTTCTTTTCATGTACAGGAATGTAAAGGAACAAAGTTGCGAGACACCAAGAAATAAACAGCAGCAAATAAACCCCCCAGTCCTCCTCCCTGTATCTCTAACTGGCAAGACACCCTCTGCCACCAACAACTTGAGGCCAAACTCACAACCAGTTGCCATGATTTGGGGAGCAAGGAGCTGCTTGGAGTTTTTAGCTGGCACAAACTGTATTTACCAGTTACAACACAGCAGTGTTTTAAGACCAGGAGTGATAACAGTGTTAGAAAAGCAGTTACCCCCTAGCAGTTACCCAATCAGAAAGCAGGTCACATCTCCTTAGCTCTATCATATACATTAAACGTCACAGACTCTCCATGGCTTAGCTGACAATTGAGGGATGTGTGGTTTATTTTATGATAACCTCACGTTCTCTTCAGCAGTTACAATACAACAAACAGATCAATCCGAGATCCTTTACAATGCTTCACGGCAGGAATTTGGGGAATACTTGCCTCCCTGTCAAGCTTATACTTTCAAAAAGTGCTTTCAGGGCATCACTAATAAACTACTACGAAAAAATTGCAGCACCAAGAATGTTTGTTGCACAAACACAGACACATGGGCAGAAATGCAGCCTGATTCAGTCCACACACTTTTCCCTTCAAACAGACTACAAACTGGTTTGTTTAACCACGTAAATAACAAGATGCAGCCTCCACTATTTTTTTTTTCCCCCCTCTTTAAGTGACAAAAGTATTTCCCATTCCCATTCAACATATTCTTTGTGGTGGCTGCTCTGAGTGTAGAAACCAGAGTATATAAACCACTAACAGATTATACGAAGCAAAACTAACAGTGACTGTAGTTTACATTATTGGGTACTTTTGACAGCTATATGCTAAAGTCATGAACCCATCATCTCCCTGGCTAAAAGCGACTGCATTGGAAGTGTAAACACAGATTTCTCTTGTCGGTCGTTGTGAACATGTGTTCTTTAAGTGCAGCCTGGGAATAAGTTTTTAAAACTCTGCTCCTCTCTTCTATTGTCATCTATTTTCAGTTTTAACGAGTTTACAAAACCAACCCAGAGAAAGGTTCGCCTCTCCCCCTAAACCTGCAAGGTTTCCGAATTAATTTTGTGCAAAAGCTCAAGCAATACCTTGCAATGTTACAGCTGCAAATGCCAGCAGGACAGATCCTGAGCAAACACCACCACACCAAGGCAAAGAAATTTCCTCAGCCCAGCATTATTCTCAATCCTGAAGTGCTGTACTGTAATTTCAGGATTGCAGCCTAAGCCGGTACCTCCTCAAAGAGTTGCTCTGCGTGAAAACATAACGAGGGACTACCCAATTAAACTACTAAAATAATTAGGGTCCCTGCCTGCAAATACGGTACTGTCTAGTGGGACGTTTCAGCTGGAATTCGGGCTGAAACCTACCAGGGTCCATGCAGAGGAAAACAAGGCTGAGGGACTTACCTCCGTCCGCGACTGCAGCCTCTTGTTCATTTCATATATTCGGTACTCTGGTTGCACCATGTATGGTGTGTGTCTCCTATAAAATGGGCCAAAAGGAGAAGAATAGAAAGGGTCATGTGGTGTGCTGGACATCTTGCCTGCTTGCAGAGATTCAAGCTAGACAGAGTAGCATCAACATCCATACAGAGCACATGGGCTGTGTGTTCTTCACAGTACAAAGTAGCAGGGCTCACACACACACACACACATCCAGGCTGCCTGGGAACTGCTGTGGGAGCCCTCGAGAGCGGGAGACGGGGGGGGAATGGGGAAGGGGGGGTTGGAAAAGGGAGCGGGAGCGCTCAGGCTCCGGAGAGAGAAAGAGAGAGAGAGAGAGAGAGAGGGAGGCTGGATAGCTTCAGGCACCACCGCTCCTTTTTAAAGCAGCAGTTTCTAGAGGGGTCATTTCCTGTCCACGCTGTAGACTAGTTCAGAAATATAATTTTCCTCCCCGCCTGACAGAGGTCTAAGGTTTTGGGTTAGATAATTTTTTTTTTTTTAATTTTTTTTTTTTTTCTCCCCCCCCCCCCCCCCCAACCAGGACCCCTCAGGAACCTGGCAGCAAGGCTTGTTAGCATATAGGTGGTTTAAAAGCTGCCTGAGCCAATCACCCTCTGCGCGGATAATGTCAGAAATGTGATTACTACAAAATACATAAACACAGGCCAGGGCCAGCCCCGCCGCTTGCAGCTCCTGCTGCAGCCGCCCCGACGCCTTTCCCTTCAGCCCAGCTCCGGGTGGCTCTGCTGGGCTAGCCAGCCTCCCGCTGCACTCGCCACCCCAACCGCTGCCTTGTTGGTTTGTTTGTTTTTTGGGTTTTTTTTTTGAGGGGGGGAAGGTCTGCACCTCACATTGATGAGAAGAAGGTGAGAGGGGGGGGGGGGGAGCCCTGCGGTGGGATAGCCTGCACAAAGAAATCACCTCCATCCACCAGACTTGACACAATGGAGAGAGGAGGAGAATGCTCCAGGAAAAGGTTCCCTAACAGAAACCTCCCGGGAAAATAGAAAAAGAAAAAAAAAAAAAAAAAAGGGGGCGAAAAAAAAAAAAGGAAAAAAAAAAACCACCACAAAGAGAGATGGGTGGGAAAAGGGGACCCCCGAAGAACTGCTGGTGATCCTGTTGGGAGGGGAGTTAGATATAATAAACACATGGCTCTTTGTAAAAGCTCCGGCAGCTAGGTAGGTTGGTCCCTGTTTTCACGATCATTCCAACATAAAAAATAAAAATCCAGCAGTGGTTTAAGTAGGTTGCAAATGAAAGATACCTCAAATTGGGGGAAGAAAGGGAATCCGAGGGAGGAGGGGAGGGCAAAGGCGAGGTAAGCAGTGTGGGGAGGTGAGGGAGGAACTTTATCTGTTGAATCAGACTTGGAGGAAAGTGCTGGGAGCAGATACCACGTGAACAAAAAAGTCTTCAAAATACCAGGGAAACAAAATGGGCTCATCCTTTACCTGGCAAAGTGTGGGGTGAAAGAGGGGAGCTTTCAAATTACCTGTACAAAACAGCCCTTGAAGCACAGGCTGTGTCTTTGCACACAGCTGTAAATTATCAGGCATTATTTACAGTACTGAGTAAATGTAAAAACAACAATAAACAGCGCTGAATTAATCTCTCATGTAAATTCATTCAAGCAAATGGAACCACTCTAGGAACAGATTTAGTTAACTAATATGATTAAGAGAATAACAATCAGCTGCATTCACAGCAGTTCCCAGCCGGGGTGCTTCTCAGGAACGCTGCGGGATCGCCCATTTCACAGATGGGGAAATCAAGGCACGCGTCATTACATTCCCTAGATTTATTTAATAATCCAAAAAAAATATTGGAGCATGATATGGTTTCGCCCACTGCCAAAATATTAATCTGAATCCAACCGAATGTAGCAGTATTTTAAGATTTGGGGAAAAAACAAAACAAACCAAACAACAACAAACCCCAGTTTTCACTAGCGCTTGGCTAAGTCTGGAAAATCTGAGTTCTCTTTTCAGGATAAGATACAAGAGTTCATCATTTTGTTCTGCTGACCGCTGATTTGGATCATAATTTATCTTTGCCAAACCAGTCGCTGTGTAGCAAAACCATTTCTGTATGCTTTTACGGAATAACAGTTTCTATAAGAAGTGATGTATTGAGCTATTTTACAAACTTCCCACAGCTTCTGTCACTAAAGACAGAATCAACAGTTAATACATGGGGTATTTCACTTCTCTCTTTAAATGCTCCCCAGCTATGTAGCAATGCTACACTGTTCCTCCAGTGCCATCACAAGAGTTTAATAAATAGTATGTACAATGTTTGGCTGAATAAAACTGCAATGACAGGGACAGTGCTCTGCCAGGGCTCATTGGCCACACAAGAAGCCACCAGCATGGCTGTGTATCTGAGAGAAAACTTTTGTCTACCTCCCACTCTAATAGATCCCAGCTACCTTAAAACCTAAAGTCAAAATGACTCAGAAAATTAGAGTTACAGCACTAATGTATGCAATTTTTTTATGGCTGCAGTACCAGCGACTTGAATAAGTGTAAAAATAAAATAAATAAATCAACCCATCAAACTGTGGATCTTACTTTGTTTACAGAGCAGTTCCAAGGTAAAATATGTTTGCCCAAGAGGGAACACACTGCTTTTTGTAATTAAAATGGTGGAATTTTGCATGGCTTAAAACCAGTATCTCTGTTTTAAAAACTTTTTTACTAGACTAAAATTCACTGTCTCAAGAAGTGAAACAGGGCAATAATATTAATATTTTTCTTTTTGGATGGGGTGGGGGTGGGGTGAAGGAAGCAGTTGTTTTTAAAATAAGAGACAAGGAGTACTGAATGAGCTGTAGGATTTGTTTTCATGACTGGGAACCCCCCTACACCCCATATAAGAGCTCCTGTGTATGGGCCTAGTGTAAAGCAAAAATATGCAGTGATATTTTAATAATTCCAATTGATTAACTAGCAAATTATTGCTCACCACTGGCAACAATCAAGTCCCAGGGTAGGAACCTGCTAATTACAGGCTCCAGCAGCACTTCCACTTGCCTCTTATCATCTAGACCAGCGTGATGCACAGAACAGGAAAACAGGAGGCAGAATCAAAGGAAAATAAAGTAACAGGGATCCTGACGGTGTCATCTTGATTCCCACTTGGATCTGCTGCCAAACCCCTGCACCACTGGCACCAAGCTGCTACCTAAAGAGGCTCTGAGGTCAAAGGCAAACAACTGGCCCAAGCTTTCGGGTAAACATTAAATTCCTTAATCTGTAAAATGAGTTTAATGTGAGCAGAGGAAAAAAAGAGGTGAAGGAAAACAAGAGGAAAATGCGAGTTATTTTTCCCAAATCTAAAATCAAGTGAGTGGCTGTGGCTGTGCATGCACAGCTGCAAACACGTGAAAACTGGGTGCAGAGTTGTATTCACAGGGGTGGACACTGTTGTCCTTCAAAGCAGAGAGCTCTACCCCACTGCTCAGAGCCCAGAAAGTGAGGGCTGTAGCTCCACAGGCTTCCCAGCCCTCCTGTGGGTGCTGCACCCGTGCAGAAAGGAGGGAGCACTGAGGATGCTGAGAGGCACTGGGATGCAGACCTGTGATTCCCCCCAACAGAGAGGAGTTAGGCAAGAGCAAAGGGCTCTCAGATGCCACCATCAGAGACAGAGCCACGCTTCGTGTCCCTCTGGTCAAGCAAAGGCCCCTGAAACCCCAAGGTGTACTGAGCTGGCTGATGTCTGGGTGCCAGATTGCCCTCTCCTGGGCAGAACCAGAAGGACCCATTTAAAGGACTCCACTCTTGACAACTCTGGAGGACAATTTCCCTTCATTTCAGAGGGAAGTGTGGATCTGTTGGAGCAAAAGAGTCCAGGTCCTCCTCCTCTGCACCCACCAGCATCCAACCTGCAGTGCCTGGGTGTAGCTGAGATGCACCACGACCGAAGGACCCAAAAACCAACCACAGAAACTGCCTCCAGGAGGCAAACAGGGAGCAAGAAGGGATGAACCAGCACAAGTTTCTTCATCATCCACCTCTGCTGTTTGTGCTTGTCACACCTGGTGCTGCCTTCTGGTTGTGAATGGCACAGGGGGCTGCAAGGGCACCCATGCCACTCCCCCCCCCAAGCAGCATCAACAGCCCCGTGATGCAGCACTGCCCACCCCACCATGTACAGCCAAGGCACCATCCACACTTTGCCAAGCCAACAATCTGAAGGTCTGGAGGCTATTTTTAATAACCATTTCGTTATAATAATAGCAGCAACAACAATAATAATTTAAACATGCAGGAAAAAAGACACGGCTGGAAATAGGCGTCATTGCTCTGTTGGTGCCTTGCATGGGTTGACTGTTCAGTCTCTGTCAGTAATTTGGTTTATAAAGATACATTTAAGAAGGTTTGTCAAAAAGACAGGAAAGGAGAGGTTGATCTCAGTTAAAGACACACAGCAAATGAAGAGCTAAAAATTAGAGGTGCTTGAAATGAGATTTCTTGAGAATACTCAAGCAAACAGGAATTTCCTGAAAAAAAACATCAGAACTACCTTCTAAAACTGTCATTTGTTTATACAAAACCAGATGGCACTGATGACTTTTGATGGAGTGACCTAAGGTAAAAGAACAAAACAGTTTTCTATGGATGCCCATGAGTGACTAAATTAAATCTGCTTATCAGAAGTTGAGATGCACATTGAAGAACCACCAGTGATACCCCATCATCTGTAACTTACATATCACATTGATGTGTAATATCAATTGCTGAGCTCAAACACAGGATTTTGACAGATTTCAGACCTGAATGCTGCCATTAATTTCTACAGCTATAGAACAGAGTGTACCAGATGCTTGGAATTTATAAGAAATCTAGAAGCTGTAGTTTGTTTGCATTAAATATATTGAAATAAAAAACATATTCTGGAAAATACTGTCCTTACACTGACAATTTGTGGAGAGGAAATTAAATCAGTTTAATCCATTGTTAAAATTATTTGCTAGGCTCAGTATACAGGTGCAGGCTTTTTCCATGTCTTGGTAATTGTCCTTTTCTGTCATTAATAAATCACATGATTCTTTTTAACAGAAAGGTTTTTTAAAAACCTGTAAGTGGTGCCCACCAAAACTACTGTGTTAAAGTTTACAGTGCAGGACGAAAGGTTCACATCTTTCAAATCTTTCAGGCTCCTTGAAAACTCAAACCTATCTTGCATAAATTACATAAAATGGTAATTCAATATATGTGACATTTCTGAGACTCCTCTTCACCTATTTAGTGCTAGTAAATCAGCACTACAGCTCCAGCACTGACCAGTGATGCTAGAACTACCTCTGAACAGATGATAATGCAAAAGAGATTTAGAATATCTTTTTGTTCTGCACTACACAACATCTTTGCCCACAAACAAAATTTTATCTTGGAATGATGCTCAGATAAATGCAATCTTTGAGGAGCCTCCCACCTCTGACCAAGCAGGCTATCTGCTTTACCCATCCAATATCTACACAGCACCTGCAGCAGAGTCAGGGAAGAAAATATCAGACAAGCTCAAAGTGGCACAAATCCTATCTTGGTGTCACAGTGATGGGCCCTCTAAACATTCCAGGATACAGGAGACAAACTGACTCACCATCCCTGTGGTTAAGTGTGGTAAGACACAGCAGGCAGTATATTTGGGATGCCTCCACCTACCCTGCATCACATCTGGGCAATGTAACTACACAGTTAACAGTGTGACCATGTCAGACAGGACTCTTGTCAGGGGAAGCAGCTCCATGAGGTGCTGGGAGGAGAGGTTGAGGTCACAAGTGTAAAATATTCAACACTTAATACCCAGGGGAGCTTTCCTGGGCTTCACTAGCTTCAGGATACCAAAGAACACACCTGCCCATTGACAGAACCAGAGCATCTTCCAGATTAGTAGAACACCAAAGAGATGTTTTGTACCTTGGTTTTGCTGCATCTCTGACAACACCAGGAAGTTTGCCTTCCAAGAACCCAGCAGCTCCAAGAACCCTTCTTTTTTGTTTTGTTCCCTCTCCCCCTTGTTTCCATGTTCATTCTCCCATTTTCCCTCATACCACCCATACCCACTCACAGCCCCTTTCAGAGTACAGAGTTCCTTTTCCAGGAATCAATCCTAAATATCTTTTGTTAGTTTCTCACTCCACACATTTTTTTTCTTCTCTTCCCTCCCCACTCCCATGAAGGCTGAAGTTTGGGGTGGGTTATCACTGGGGGATGATGCTTGTAAGCATTCTTTGAAGCACCTAGGAATCTTCACCCAAAGTGCTTGACAAGCTCAGCTGAGTGTGTTTTCCTCTTGCCTTGAAGAGCTGATGCTAAGGATGGTGAATCCAGAGCAGTCAAGCAGGGAAAAGAAAGGGATGAAATTCCTGTCATTTGCCTCTTGCAGCCATCTCTGAGCAGCTGAGGGAGAAAACAGCCTTCAGCAGCAGAGAAGAAAGTACTGCGGTTTGTAGTGCTGGCAGACAGCCAAACCAACAAAAAAAAATTCCAAAGAAGTGGTGGGGGGGAGGCTACAGGAGCAGACTGTGGTCTGGGAATCTGACCCTCTAGTGAAAAATCAGACAGGCCAGCAGAAAGGTAAGGCCTGAAGAGTCCAAGCCCATTTCTGATATCCAGGTTTCCCTCACAGACAAACTAAATATGAATTAAATGCAGGTATCACTCAGCTCTAATGTATTAAGCTATGTGTTACTCAAAATTTCTTAAGCCCTATCTCAGCACAAAGCAAGAATCATTATAACAACCCCTCAGAACAGTAAGAAATAAGCAACAGCAGACTTCAACACCATCTTTAAGCAACCTTTGTAGCCCTCACAAATAGTGGGAGCAGAGTTTGCCTGTGACAGATTACAAACTGGGCCTGAGAAAGGCAAGAGATGTGTGACTGGGAAAAAGAGAGGCTCATTTTGGCTAGCATTGTTGGGATAGAAAGAAAGTAAAAGAAATATATTCCAAATCTGATTATTTTAGGATTGATTATTTTAGAATT
This sequence comes from Phaethornis superciliosus, assembly GCA_023637945.1. Taxonomy (NCBI): domain Eukaryota; kingdom Metazoa; phylum Chordata; class Aves; order Apodiformes; family Trochilidae; genus Phaethornis; species Phaethornis superciliosus. The sequence continues at coordinate 6,707,939 of JAJQWJ010000005.1, forward strand.
AGAGGTAGAAATAGAAGTGTGGAAACATGTAAAAGTTTTACCTTGTAGAGGCCTCAAATAAAGCACCACATATAACCTCTCACGAGTGGTTATGTGTTTGTCTCAATGCTAACAGCATCTCCCCCAGAAGTTCTAGCCTCCAGCTGGAAAAGCTTAATAATCCTTCTACATACCTGATTCCACCAGGCTGATTTACCTGTTACACACCTTACCCACTGCTCAACTTTCAGCAGATTTCAATTAGTTGGAAGTTTACTTTTTAAAGGACTCAGCTGGGAGCACTCAGCTTTGGAGGCATTTCAGTTGAGTGCTAATTAGCAACTACCTGACTGTCAACTTTTCTTATTCATAGAGAGGGAAAAGTTGGTGATTCCCTTCTGAATTACCTGGCAATCAAATACATGTTCAAGTTCATTCATTAACTTATAATAATAATCCCTAGCATTTCTTTGGCAATTTTCATCTTAAGAGCACTTCATAAACATTTTGTGGAGACACTGGTGCTTAGAACCATGACAAAACTGTGCAACTTCCTGCACGTGGGGCTGTCTCTCCATTTTAGAGGTGGGGAAGGTATGGAAGAAATTGATTGAGGAAGTCAGAGGCAGAAATGTAGTTACATCTCAGGAATTTATGGCTTACAAATTTGTATTTTGATCTTCCACAGGACAGTCAAGAAGAGTGTTGGACAGAGAAGAGAACTGGTGTGGAAGGGAAGGATGCAGAGAGAATTTCTGTGCCTGGTACCAAGGTGAGGTTAATTTAACAGGAATTTGGACCTTGTAATTAGGCCTTTATCATATAACTGAGCCAAGCTCCTACCAAAGCCTGTACTGCATTCATCTCATTGCTTTGAACCAACACCCATACCTTAGTACACAAAATACAGTGCCCCTTTATGGTATTTATTGTTATTTTAACACCAAGTCCCAACAGCAGCAGAAAGAAATCTATGTCGGGAAATACTATTTCCTACACAGATTTTTCTAGAGACTTTTATTTCACAATTCTAACATGTTTTGCACTCTTTATAAGGATTATATCCTATGCTAAAACCTTGCACTTGCAAAACACAAGCCAAAACCTGCTAGGGAATGAAATCAGGCTGAATATGATCCATTGAGATTCTGACTGTCAGCATTGCAGGTACTCTCTACACTGCTGTAGACTGTACACTCCATACATGAAAAATGCAATCAGTTACCTGTATGCATATTTTGTAGACAAAATATTTTTTTTTTTAAATTTGGCCTTTAAAATTTAAGTAGATGTTATTGATTTAAATTTTATACTTTGAAATGTTACCATGCTCTGCAGTGCTTGAATTTTGCCAAGGCCTTGTACGGCTGCATAAATGTGACTGAAATAACCAGGAGTTTTGCTTGGAAAATCTGATTATGCTGCAAGAGCAAAATGTTCCAGTTCATGAGGGTGAAAGACTGGCTGTGCCTCTCCTTTTAGTGAATAATGATTTTGCACAGAAAACTAGAGTCTAAGCAAAATATATACCGAATAAATCTTTATCTCATCTATGTTATAGATCCCATTTTTAAACCATCTCATACCTTCCAGGCATGAGACCCAGTGGCCTGTATCCAAACAGTGACCAAAAAAGTGACCATGTATTGAATTCAGGATTTTAAAACACACCAGATGCATCTTAAACACGTCTGACAAGCACATATTGCAGGGAGCATGGAAAGATGCTGACATCTCAGGAGGAGCAGAGGATCTGAGCTCTCTGGAAGTTGAAACTCATCCCACATCAGGAGCTGCTGCCTCTCCCAGAGCCAGGACACCTCCAACCTGCACCTCCCAGCCTCAGCTCTCCTTGCTAGCTTTGATTTGTGATTCTAAGAGTGCATTCTGCTCCCTGCTGTCTCTTGTCTTCCCAGCACTGTCCCATCACACAGATTCTGCAGCCACCCATGCCCATTTCTCCTGGTTTATTAACAACCTGCAGTTTTAACACCAGCACCAGGTTTTGTGGATGAAGTACAGCAGCTCGTGGAATTCTCTGCCCACATCTCTTCGCTTCTGAAGTTTGAAGTTGGAAAGTTATTGATTAGAAAGCTTGGCTTCTCATTAGAGAAACTGAAAAAAAAACCTCCAGCATGCTCACTGCTGCCTGACACTGTACCCAGAGAAATGCCTTGTCTGTAGCAAGCCTCCTTCAGTGCTAGCATCCTAATAAATATTGCCTTGATTTCAACATCTGGTTCATATTAAATAAAACTACAGATGTGAATCCAATAAAGATAGAAGCTTTGGAGGGAACATAAAAGGCTTTAAATTAACCAGCAAGATATTTGTGTTAATTTGCAAAAGCAAAAAACCAAGTTAAATTACCACTTTCCTGTGTCTTAGCTAGCAAGAGTAGCACAACAATGCCAATTATTTTAAAACCACTTCATTGTGATTGTGATATGAAATTTTGAACTGAGTTCAGGAATTACAATTCCAACTGGCATTCTAAGTTTTTGCATTTTAAAACTTTAAGATTTGGGGGAAGGATAAATTAAAGTGTGTGAGAAGGGACACAGCTAAAAATTATGAACATAATAAGGACAATTATAAGACTGTTTTACATTAGCAGCATGAGCACTGAAAATTTTCTTAAGTATTTGTACAGCCTTTGTATCTCATGTATACACATACACTGTAATTGCACCTTCTTAGTATTATACATACAGATCAAAACACAGAAGGTGTTCACATGCCTTCAGTTAAACCTACACTGAAATTTGTCATCTAAAAAACCCACATTTGAATCCAATAATTTCACGTTTTTATTAACTGGTACAGAAGAAATGTTTGAAAATTAAGTTCCTTTGTTGAAAACTTGTCCAGACTAATTTCTGTATGTTTACAGCTGTTGCCTCTTTTGTACTTCCCTGAAGCTCTTAACTGTAAATATATTTCCTATATTTACTAAGCTTCTGCCACTTTGGAAACTCTAAAATTCAAATTCACATGAATTTATTTGATTCAGAACAATCAAATTAAGTCACACTGGGAAACCTTGCAGCATTTCTTACCTAAAGTAAAAGCAGGCACCTATCACTTTAGCTTTTAAAAAGGCATAGATTACTCTTATCCTTAGAGTCTAAGAGTCTGACAATGAGGAATAGGAAAATGAGAGACTCTTCTACCTCCACTTCCAAAATTTTTATTTTCAGGTATTTCATTTCTTCATGCATCTCCCACAACCCTGCTTCGAGGAGAGTGCTCATTGAGATGAAGGAACAAGAGGTGAGACTGAGGTGGGATGTTGGTGTAGTGAGCTATTTCTTAGATTTTTACAGTATATGATGGTGTTAAATGAAGTTTAACAACTTAAAATTTAGGTTAATAATTTTTCCTGTAGGAATATATCATGCATACAGCTTGACATCATTTATTGCTAATTTCAGAATGGCATTTCCATAGGCATGGAGTGGGACATTACTGCATGCTCAGCCCGGGGACCCTGCAAGGCACCTGTCCTGATAACTCCTACAGCAATGGACTGCAGGATGTTAGACAAAGTATGGTTCAGTTCAGCCAAAGGCATGGGTACAAAGACATTTGCTTTACTAAATCCCAATGAAACTTCCTCTTCACCATCACCCTGCTCTGCAGTCATTTTTCTTCCAATCCAAACCCACCTTTTTCTTTCTCCTTCTATTCTACTCCATTCCCAGTTGGAGTTTTCCCCTAATAGCCCTTTCCTTACATTTTATCCTGAACCAGAATATTTCTATCTTCCTTTCAGTTTCAGATACTTTTGAAACACCTACTAACTCTTCCCCTGACACTTTTTTTAGACCTCTCCTCCAATCCAACATCATGTTGCAACACTCTTCCTCTACCCCTTACCAAGATGTACTCAGCTTTCTTCAGTCTCTTGGTAGGTCTCAGAACTTTTGGCAAAATGCTAGGGGAAGCTGCAACACACAAACCTTGTTTGGTCACAGCAGTGCAATGATGTATTGTGTGTCATCAACCCTACAGAAATGCTGTAGTACTTCAAATACCATAATGGCAGCCAGCTCAGAAGAAACTATCAGATCTGCTGATATTCTGCCAGGATTTTGTGGCAGATCAGGAAAGGTAATAGGGAGTGCATGGAAAGTCAGAGAGATAAGAAACTTGGAATTCTGTGGAAACCAGGGGAGGCAGTAAAAAAAGAGTTGGCTTTCTTTGTTTGTTATGTTTTTGAAAAGGCAGTGATTTAGGACAGAATATTTTTATTTTATAGGAAAGCAAAGTGCTGCAGGTTAAAGTTTGATATCGAGTTCACTGTCGATGTGAAAATATACTGAAAGTTTCCTGTACTGCTACGGTGATCAATCATCTGAATTCAGGTCACAGTTCAGTGAAATATTTATTCAAGACCTGGATATAGTCAGAGGAAAGAGAGGTGGCAAAGATGTTCACAACATGATCTGTGTGCCTTGTATTCATACCCATTCAACCCAGAGTTATGTCCATTTGGGTGCTCAACCAACTCCTCTTCTACTCTTAAGCCAAGTAGGTTACAGACTTCTGTTTCTCATTAATGCAAAAACTTTGTGATTTTTTTCTGAGGATATAAAAGGCTGTTGTGCCCCATCTTGTAGGTTTTTCCTACTTGACAATTGATCTTCATTTTAGTTCCCTTAAATAACGCTTAAATCATGTGCTGGATTTTTATTTCCTTTTTACTTCTACCAAAATGCCATTTTAAACATTGAAGATCTCACAACAAGGAATACCATTTAATGATATTGCCAGAACTGAGCTGGAGACACATATGCAGAAAGCTCAGATCAGTTTCAGAAAAGCATCTGAATTTACATCTGCCTTTGCAGATTTCCTATTCTAGGTGAAACCTGGACAAAGAAAAGCAGAGTAAAATGGGAACAATTACATCAAGTAATTAAAACCACATGACACAGTGCAGTTAAAGAAGAAAATCTATCACGTGAGTAAGTTTTCTGTTGCCTGTTAGAAGGCATCATTTACTTTTGATTCCAGGTATGTGTGTCCCAGCTGTCCTAAGCACACTTCAAGGTGCAGGTCTTTCAAGGATGCTTTTTTATGGCTGGACTGCAAAATTCTGCTTCAGCTGCAGGTCAAATGCTGTGTAAGTGCAAAGTGGGAGAAGGCAGAACACAGTGCAGTCTCTGTTTACTCTGATCCTCACTAACTGCTCAAAGGGACAGGATGTCTGCTCAGCTGAGACACCCTGTATTTACAACTGCCTTTTTATGCAGGTAATCACTAATTTTTACACCCAGAATCACTTATTTTCACAGTAGTGTGTCTAAGGAAGCACTTCTACTTTCCCATCTTCTGCAACAAATGATGTGTGTATCTTAGAGACCAAAGTCTGTATTTTAACTACTCATAATTTTGTTCTGAGAGTTATGAACCCTAATAAATCACATCTTCTGGGCAAATGTTGAAATACAGACTTTCAAACACAGGCAATTGAAAGCTAGTGTCCATCACACCTAGCAGTATATTCCAGGCAAGTGCACTATGAATTGCCTGCCTGCCTTTAGCAGGAGGTCTTTAAGGGCATGTTTAAAAATCACAGCAGCAATACCTTAGCCCTTATCTGTCTTTCTGTACCCCTTGGGTTTTTAAGAGTTTTTTTACCTGATGATGGTTCAACATAAAACACAAAGTCAAACCAGCAGAAACCTGGTGTCCTCATCTCAACCAGCTGTCCTTAGCACTTGGACTTTGAATCATGCTCCTTCTTCTATATTCTACATTTGGTTCCAGGGCTTTCCCTTAAGGAAGGGCAGAGCAATGTCCTCTTAAATACTAATCTATAACCTAGTGCTTAGGGCTCTACAGAGGAACTAGTGAAACATCTGAACCCCTTAAGCAGAAGAGAGAAAAGAGGTTAAGTTTCCCCATTTTGTAACCATGGAGCAATTGGATAAACAAGGGGTGGAGGCAGCACCACTCCTTGTTTGTGTGCAGACAGTGGGACAGGGAAACACAGACCAAGAGAATGCAGAATGTAATAATCAAAACCAACAGTGGTATACAATAGACCACCCAAAACACAGCTGTAATAGCTTTTGAGCTCTGCCATGGAAACAAAGAACAGAAACAACAAGCGGAATAGTTTTGAAAAAAGCATTTCTACTTTTCAAAGTGGAAGCTTTGAAAGTTTGAACTAATCAGGTTAGTGTTTAGAAACTTCTTTGCAGATATGTATTTAACTGTATGAGGTTAAATACAACAGGACTGGAGAGGCACAGACCCTAACAAAGCAATAGGTTAGCATGCTGTGTAGGAGTTAGGTATGGTACAGAAGCTGCTTTAGCTGGATATTTCCTGGTATTTAAAGAATTGCATTCAGAGGTAATGGCTGTCAATACTTAATCAGAACAACCATTATTTTATATCATACAGAGATTATTACATAGAAAAAATAAAATAGTTTCAGAGTCTTTCCATTTTCATTCTGCTCCAGAAATAATGAGATTCCTGGTAGCAAAACCACTTTTTTTCCAAACCAAATATGTAAAATTACAGCTAAAGTAATTTCCCTAGCAGACCCTAAAAGGTGTGGCAGACGTGTGCTAAGAAAAGGTCCGTGCACCTGCATGCTGAGAGAAACATGGGAGGATCATAGCTGAGATTTCCAGCTTGCAAGATTGACCACATCTCTGTGGGGTGACCTGCAGGGCCACCTCCTTTCCACTCTCGCTGAGTAGCAGTACTCAGGTTTCTTCCCATAAGGGAGAGTTCTCAAGAAATTATATTCCTGACTGGGAAACCCTCAGCCCATGTGTGAACCTTTCCAGCCCTATCATACAATATCCTCAACACTTCATCCAACTCCACTGAATTTACCTGTTTCTCTGCAGCCCTTCCAGGAACCTCATCAGTCTAGTATGGCTCTCAGGTGGAGGAACCTCTTGAAGTACTGATGAGCTCCTCTGTTAGATAATAGTGCTACCAATTTGCATATGGGCTCTGAAGCATTAAAAGATTAAGGCCAGAATTCATGAATTCCTCAAGTTTGGGGTGCCTCAGTGACTAGATGCCCAACTTCCAGTACCTAGGATTGATCCCTGAGCTGCTGATCATCCATATTTCATCTACAGTGAGAACAATCAGTGCTTCAGACACCTCTACCCCAATTTTCAGAAGTACAGCCAGGTAAAAAATATTTTCCTACCTATTAAAGCCTCACAAAAATAATGTTTCTCCCCAGTCCAAGTTGGAGGAAACACGGGGAAGCATTAGGCAGAAAGATTACCAGCAGGGGAAACAAACAGGTAGACAAATCTGCCTGAGTTGCAAGTTTCTGCTCTGAACCTGGCTGTTCAAACCCAGACCTTCCCTGCATGTTCCCTACACCACAGTGTTGGTTGCACAAGGCAGTATGATCCCTTCCTCTTGCTTAAAAAAGAAATTCCATGTTGAACTGAGATTTTCCTTCACAAGTAAGGGTGAATCCAATCCTATTAAAAAACATTTTGATAAGGCAGCTTTGTCCTATGACCCAGCTCTTTCTTCCTACTCTCTCCAGAATGTCTGACAACAAGAATCTAAATCTAAACTATCTCTTATCCTAAGCTTGGCAGATGAAAAAGCACTTTCAGAAACTGGTTATCACACAGGAGTAGAAATCAGCTCACTTTAGTTTTGGTAAACCATATAACCACGTATAACCACAAAAGACCATCTGCCATCTTTCTGCTCTCCTTTGTGATCTGCAAGAGCAGAGCAGTAAATACCTAACTTTGGCAAGGCATAATGCTGGGGGAAGGGTTCCCAATGCCAGCTTCATTCATTAAAAATCTTCTTTGAAGATCTTCCAGATTGAGCCCCACATGAGGCAGAAACCCAAGGAAAAATTAGGCTGGAGAGAAGGGTCCTGAATCCAGTCCTTAGTGGAGCTGCAGTGGGGACAGGTGGAGTGTCCAAGCTGTTTTCAGGATTTGAAGGCATTTAGTGGTTTTCTAGGGGAAAACAACATGCTAGTATGTGGTGTGACTCATATGTCCTATGAGAGGTACTGTGGCATTTAGGGACAACAGAGCTGCAGAAAAATAGGATTATGTGATGAATTATACATATTTCTATAGTAGAAGAAACTATAGTAACATAAGATTCCAAGAGGCACAACATACAACAAGTGAAAGCCTTAATAAAAATGTAAGGACATTTTTTCCACTTTAACTAGAGGGGAAAAAAAACCCAACAAAACAAAACCACAAAACTAACTCCCTCCTAAACTTCTGTGCCCTCTCACCCCCAACATCTCAATCTCCACTGAGCACACATAGATCATGTCTGCCTCAGAACGTAAACACACAGCAGTGCAACACAAGAATTAAAATTAACAGATGAATCCAAGGCACAAAACCAGCTAACAAATGTATCCTGTTAGACTGCTGTCAGAGAACAAGATTTTTATCAGAAATGTTGTTTTTCAGAGGACACCAGGATAATTTCCTCCTAATAAATTTCCATCTTATTGAGAGTGGCTAATGTGCTGCCAGTCAGAGGAAATCTCTCAAGGGTATGGTTTATACAGCTCTCCTACCACTGGATTAGATGTATGCACACGTTTTAAAATACAGAGAGTAAGTACAGAGTACCTTATAAAAGTGTGTTTGGGTATTTTCTAAAAGCACACAACAGTGGTAGAAGTTTGCCCTGATTTAAAAACCAAGATTCTTTACTTTGTTTATTGCAGTCTTTTCCCCCTGAATTCAAAGGAAATGACTGTGCATAATTCCACATTCCCTGGAAGGCAAAGGGAGAAGACTGGTCTAAATAGTTTGTGGTGTTGTTTTGTAATTTCTGTGAATCAAGGCATATTTTTTTACTGCATCACCTATAATTTTTCATAAATCTCTCTCCTTTCCCTTTAAAAATATTTAGAGGAAAAAAAGAACTGTGTGTCATAGGGTATTAGCTGATTAGTTCATTCAAACAGTGCTAATTATAGGTTTAATTGCTTAAATGTGAAAGTCATTTATTTAAATTAGCTGCATCAAACATACAGTATGCTCAAAACCTGAAACATTTTGATACTGGGAACCAGGGTTATTGTCTGCAAACAGAACATGCAAAATATAAGATGAGGAACAATGTGCCTCTCTGTACTGATCAGCAAACTCATTTAAACCCCAAACTCCCTCCTCCCCTGCCTCTGGGGTTGGGGAACAGCCTCATTTGAACAATGACTAATGGAATGCACTGAAATGTGTGGAGGGTTGAAAGGAGAAATACTATTCAAGCCAACAAACTCATTTCATTTGTGATTTAGAGGGACGCTGCACCTTCCCCCCTGAACTCCTTCTGAGCAAGAATGAATAGGCAGCTCAAGGTTATGTAAAAATGGGTGTTTGGGGTGGAAAAGTATATTGTTGTTTAAAATAATAAATGAAGAAATAAATAAAGGTTTGTTATGTCATAAGAATACTGCAGGGGAAAGAGGTTTGAAGCACAACAAAAAGGTAGTCAGAGCTATAGTGACTATAGCAATGACAGAAAGTATGCTTGTGAATTTAAAAAAATGCTCTGCATATATGCAGCATGAGAACTATGATCAGAGTGCAAGGCTCATCTTTTTAATCTGAAAAAAAAAAAAAAAAAAGAGAGGAAAAAGAAAAAATTGTAAAGAACATAAAACATTAGATAATTAACATACTGAAGAATGCCTGGCTGCCAATCCCTCCATCTTCCTGTATTGACAAAGGAATGCATATATACATACAGATAGACGTTTATTTTTTAAGAAAGAATTATTTTTTTTTTTAGGAACAAAGAGATTCAGAAGACCTAGATTCCCCAGACATATGAGTTTTCATGTTCTGCATCTCTGTTCTGTCAGTAATCAAGTTGTATCTGAATATTATTGCATTTTTCTAAACCTTCAAGTTGATATTAAGCCCTAGTATCCACAACAACATTATGGAGGTACACACAGCAGCAGCAGCAGCAAAGGCTGGTGGCTGCAGAAAGCTTCTCTTAATTTAATAAGGGTTTTTAAACTGAACGCTATGCACCATTGACTATGCAGGAAAGCTATTTTTTTTTTTTTTTGCTGCAAAAGTTCCCAGCTCATGAATATCCTCCTATGCTTCTCTGTGCACAGCCTCTCTCTGTGCCCCCTTTTCCTGCTGAGAGGGTCAGATGGCCACAGGAGAGCCTGACCCCCTGTTTACATTTCACTGTGCAGATTACACAGGGAAGAATAATACTACAGCTGGGTATTGTTGACAATTATTTAATTTAAAAATAATAATAAAAAGAAAAACAAACAAACAAACAAAAAAAACAAAAAAACCCCAACACTTCAAAAGCTGAATTTATATAAATCCATCCATCTTCATGCCTTTTTCTCCACAAGCATTTATTTTTACTTATAATTTGTTATACTCATTCATTTCAAGCTCAGAGCTCCTTGTTTGGGTGGGGATAATGGTCAGCCTGCTCCATGTAATACAGAGCATTAGCTTGGAAAGATAAAAAAGTAAAAAAAAAAAAATGTTTGGAAAACATTATGGCCATACTTCAGAGAAGCAAAGTAAAGGCAGTGAGAAGGTACAACCCGACCATCATGTAGCAGTCAGTGACAGAGGAAGCAATATGCTCCCATCCTGGGGGCTGAGCCAAGAGTTTCATCTCTAATTTTGAAACAGAAAAGCTGAGGGGGAAAAAAAAAAAAAAAAGGAAAAAAAAAAAAAGAAAGAAAGAAAGAAAAAAAAAAGTGCTGAAAAGATAGTACTGCAAATTTAGAAAAGTCCTGGGTAGATTTTGCTGAGATTAAATCTAAATTGAGTGGATTTCCAGTGTGATCAGGGAACAGCATGCTAAGGAAGAGAGCTGGAGACATATCCTTGGGGGATTTATGTGGTTATACCTCCAGATGATCTCAGGGCAGTTGGAAAATGAGATACAAAGGGCTCTATTCTGCCCTCATTTACACAGCACTTAACTCTGATTTTCATGCCATTTAAACAAGAATGTCATGTAAAGTGTCTTGATCATTGAAAATGGTGCCAAATACATATTCTCCCCTCAAGGTTACTGCATGCAATTCAGATCATGGGACATTTACATGAGTGGAGCTGGCCTTTAAAGAGGAAGGACAGACATTACAATACAGGTTTCAAGGAATCTAATCTGAATTGGCCTTTTTTTTTTTTTTTTTCCAGATACTTAGCCAAAATAACCATGTAAATTACAGTCTCTTTAGCAGTTTTACATTTGTATTTGTCTGAGCAAACTGTGATGCTTTGAGTTTCTTCATATAAACGTCCAGGATACATGTGAAACATTCAGAATGCCATCCTTTCAGACTAGGGTCTAATTTGCTAATATATGTAAACCTATAATACTGACAGGAAGATACAGCAAGAGGGATGCATCACATCTTCCATTCACCATGTGATATCATGGTAATTTCTCCTCACCCGTAGGTGTTTTTAAAGTGCAGCATTTCCCAGTTACAGAGAGTTATGTTGCCCTCTGGATAAAAGATGGAGAAATACACAGCAATGCTGACTTTTGAAGGACAACTATTATGCAATATAATAAATACATGGTGTGATAGTCCCAGTTTAACTGTACCATTACAGTTATGGACAGACCTGTTTTCCCTTATTCTCATTATTTTAAATCTCAGTGGTTTAAATAAACATGAAAGGTGCTCAGGTATGTTATACTCATGGCTGCATTTCAGTCATCAGTTTTACTCTCTCTCTATTAAATACCATGCTGAAATTAGGGTATGATACCAGCACGTAGGATCCAGTTCTGAATAGGGCTGTACCTGAAAAAAAACCAGTAGATTCTACGATGGCACATGCTACAGGTATCCTTGAAATTCACAAGCAATTATGAATACAAAAGGCAAGATAAGGTCATAAATCTCAACCTTTTTTTTTGATACTTCCTTGGGTTAGATTTTTATTTAAGTTAGGGTGCCAGGCACCAGACCCCAGGAAAAAACCCAACCTGTTGTCTTGGTCAGTTTTATGCACTCACATTTCTGTCTTTGGATACCATAGGCTGACCCAAGGTATAGACATTACTCTCAACTTGGCTCAAGCTCAAACCTTAGACCTGAAACAGGCAAAAGTCCTCATTTACCAAGTATGGATAACAAGCAAACTGGGTCTCAGCCCTCAGGTTCCTGGCTCACAGCCTCTTCAATACACATTTTGACACATTTCAATTAATGACTAGTCTTCTAAAGTATTGCTTTTTGCATATTTGACCACTTTCAAATCACATTCTCTTTGGGAAACAATAACACAGCAGTAAGGTACTCAGGAATATGCACTACAGCAGGAATGAAGCTTTTTTGTGCCTCTCTGGTTTTGGTCTCTGCAAGTAATGCAGCAAATACTTGGGATGATGCATTGTACATTACTTGATACATAACAGTAATCACTATCACTACCCAAAATCCTATAGAACATAACATGAAAACACTAGAAAATATTCAGGGAAAGCCAATTTTGAAATTTTGTGTCAAATTATTCTAGGTGTTCTAAAATAAAAGGAAAAAAATATCATGTAGTCTACCTACAATCAAAACAAACCACAATATTTGTGTTATGTAATGACTAAAACTGAATGGCCAAGATATTTTGTCATTAGATTTTAGCTTCCTGGATTTAGAAAGCTAAAAGAATTTTGAAAAAATTCATGGTGAGGTGTAAAAAAGCCAAATTACTACATTGTTATTTCTTCTCTAGCATATAGGCTGACCTCTGTGGCAGTGTTCAGCGAATAGCCTTTTTTCCTAAGAATTCTCCTTGTGCTCTTCAGAATAAACCAAAATGCAGATATATGTCAAAGTAAAAATAATGCCCACTGAGAAGGCATTGGCTTTTCTTCCCCAGTCTCAATTAATTACAGTTTGCTCTGAGTTCTGTGGGAGAGATTAAAGAGTTTCTGGCTGGAGCCATTTTCTCGGCAAGACCTCTTTCTCTGTGAAACAAAATGACCAAGGTGGTGTAAGTCTGAAGTGAACATATGGTCTTCTTTCCCATATTTAGCCTAAGAATTTGTACAAAGGATGTATGTCTCAGTTTCTAAAAGCTTTTTCTTTTACAGCAATAGAAAAGTTGGTAAAAACCAAGGCTAGCAAGGGAGTCTAGTACTACTCTCTTAGTCAGTGAGTACTGAGTTGATTTTTATATCTCTAAACGTTATTAACTTTACCAACTTCAAAGAAGGCTCATACCCTTAGCATGATATGAAGGAAAAAGGTATCTGAAAGGTATCTGGCTGCACTGGCCTCATGTTTCATTGTACTATCACATCACAAGCTGCTGCACTGATAGGAGAAATCATATCTCCTCCACAAAAAAAAAAAAAAAAAAAAAAAAAAAAAAAAAGAGAGAGACAGAAATGTGTGTGACAGTCTTTGAAAGTTCTGTAAATGCACGTTAGGCACCGACTTCATTTCAGTAGGAGCCACTGACAGCAAAGATACCAAGCCATGTGTCTTTAGCAAAGACAATAGAGAAGACAGAATTTAAAGCTGCCATTAGGGAGCACAAGTGAATAAGCAGTGGTGTTTCTGATGGGATCTCCCTTTGAATTTTTCAAGCATGATAGTGTAGGCAGAGCACCAGCCAATCTCTTCAGCCTCACTGAGCACAGGTGAGAGTGGTCATTCCTACAAATATGCCCACTGAATCATCAATAGCTTACTTAACTCATTTTTTATATCAAATACTTGAAAAAGGGAAAAAAAAAACCAAACCCACAACCATCCAACATTACAATAGACTGACTACTGCCACTAAAAAGAATTGCACCATGATAAGAGTGTAACAGGCACAAGAAAAGCACAACTTTATGTTTCCCTAGCAGCATTGCAGAGGTGTAATTCTGCACCCCAGGCACTGCTTTGGGGCAAGAGGAGAATTGACCCAACCCCTGTGTGCTTCTGCCAGGCAGCCAGGGGCACCAGGGCTGAGGGCTGGGTTTCAGACAGTCAGCTTCAGACAGGAAAAAGCTTTTTACCTTTTCATCAATTTGCCTGAGACCTTGGTACGTACATTTTTCCTGCCCAAGTCACAAATCATGGGTGGAAGGACATAATTATTTGCCTCCAAAAACTGCCTGAAATAATAAAAAGTGAACGATAGAAGAGATAAGACCAGAGATTTATTCCCTTAGATTTTTGTTTTTCTTTCCTTTTTCCCTGAAATATCCATCACAAGTGTGGGACACAAGACACACATTAATAAAATAAACTCTTAAGTATTACGATTGTCTTGGCTCTGAGTGTATTTTTAATAGAACTGTGGCCATTAGAAGCCCAATCACTACTAAAGGCCTCTGTATTCCCGTAAATGCAACTCTTAAGCATGATCACAAGGTTGTGGCATATATCTCAAGTATTGCCTCTGCATATGTGGTATTTCAAAAATACCATTAATTTTATTGCCAGGTATAACCTTTCACAAACACTGGACAAAAGTGTGTATGTAGGTGGTAGCACTTTAGTGGAATTGGCAGATTGCAACTAATCTAATGGTGTAACATGAGATGTTTTCTATTTAATGTGTTGTGAGAAATCTAAACACAGTTAAGATTTTTATTACTTTCATTTTCCCTTTTTTCCAGTGTTCATTCGGTAGCACGAGCATTGAAAGCTGGACAAAGCCCATAATGTGATGTTTAAAGTAGTTACCCTTTTTCAGGAGTATTTTTTAGGAGGTGGTAGAGATTGAGAGATTGTTTTCTAAATTAAGAGTCCAAGATTTACGGGCAATTTGAGTGGTACCTGGAAAATTGAAGGAGTGGGAAGGAGAGAAAGAAGTAATGGTGGTGGGCAGAAATAAAAAGCTTTTGTTGTCAAATTCTTATTACTAAGATTTAATACCTTTCTTATTTATTTGAGCAAATAATTAAACTTGGTCATCTCAGTCTTGAAAACAGTTTGCAAAAGCCTGGGTCAGGCTATCAAGCAACATGAGCTAGCAACAAAAAAAAAAAAAAAAAAAAAAAAAAGAAAGTCACATCTCTTGAGAATTGCACTCAGGTATCTGAAAATCTGCCACTAGCACGGGGTGACATAGCATCCTAGCTAAAACACAATTCTTAAAACCTCAGGTACAAAGCTGAAGTGGTTAGACTGCTAGTGCTTAGGCATGGTCAGACTATCTCATGGTTAGAGATCCAAGGTTCAGGCTGCCTGCCATCTCCCTGTACCTCTCATGTTCACAAGCTGAACAGGAGCCAGCAGTGTGCCCAGGTGGCCAAGAAGGCCAATGGCATCCTGGCCTGGATCAGGAACAGCGTGGCCAGCAGGTCCAGGGAAGGGATTCTGCCCCTGTACTCAGCCCTGGTGAGGCCACAGCTCGAGTCCTGTGTCCAGTTCTGGGCCCCTCAGTTCAGGAAGGAGATTGAGGTCCTGGAGCAGGTCCAAAGGAGGGCAACCAGGCTGGGGAAGGGATCCAGCACAAGTCCTGTGAGGAGAGGCTGAGGGAGCTGGGGGTGTTCAGCCTGGAGAAGAGGAGGCTCAGGGGAGACCTCATCGCTCTCTACAACTCCCTGAAAGGAGGCTGGAGCCAGGGGGGGTTGGGCTCTTTTCCCAGGCAACTTTCAACAAGACAAGAGGGCATGGACTTAAGTTGTGCCAGGGGAGGTTTAGGTTGGATATTAGAAAGAATTTCTTCACGGAGAGGGTGATCAGACATTGGAACGGGCTGCCCAGGGAAGTAGTGGATTCTCCATCCCTGGAGATATTTAAAAAGAGCCTGGATGTGGCACTCAGTGCCATGGGCTGGGAACCACGGTGGCAGTGGATCAAGGGTTGGACTTGATGATCTCTGAGGTCCCTTCCAAGCCAGCCAATTCTATGATTCTATGATTCTATAATTCTATGATCTCTCACTCAGTGCCAACAGATCTGGGCTGGCAGCTGGCTTCAGGGCTAGACCTTCTCCCAGAGGCCACCCAAAGTTGCTGTGTTATTCTAGAGAGGTTGCTGTGGCATTCTCAGTACCATCTTTCTGTGTGTGGAGAAACACTCCCAGTGACAGAGGAGCTCCCATCACTAACCCTCTGTATCCTCTTGCCCACTCCCCAAGGGAGAAGATTGTGCTTTGCTTGGTCGAGTTTCAGAGCTGCGGTCGATGGTGCTTTTGACATATGTATATTGTTAAATATTTACATTAGAGAGGATGGGGTCAAAGAACAGTGCCTTGCAACTGGAGCAGAAGGCAGTGAGGTCTGTGGGGATTTTTAAAATTTCCAGAGTTCATCCCAGTGTGAGATCAGCCTTGGAAAAATTTATCCTCTCCATGGAGATGAGCTTTGCTCTTAACACAGGGTGCTCCGTTTTCCAGAGAAGAATGGTGAGCAACAAAACTCTTCCACATCTTTCCCATATTCTGGACAAAGCAATGAAGTTTAAGGATGAATATAAGCAACAGCTTCCTGCATCTGATGTAAAATCCCAGGAGGAAACAGTGAAAGCATGAGAGGACAGATCTGATGTGCTCCCAGCAGGATGCCTTGTTGAGAGTACACTTTGTAAAAAGTATCTGTTGTTGGAGGCTCTTCCATGCTGAAGATGGCATAATTGATTTCATACATGTTCAGAGTTCATACAAGAGTAACAAATATACAATTATCTGAGTGTAGATCTTCAGCTGGAGATGGCACTGAGAAGTTATTGCATAAACTGTGTTCTGAGAGTTTCAGCATCTGCAATGCCAACTTGCATCCCGAGTTCACCAGTTCCTTGCTCTATGCTCTGATGTACACAAGAAGATAGAGAAGGGACATCTGTAGACAATGGGTGCTCTGTTGGCCAGACAGAACTATGACACCCAACCTAGTCCATCCTCTGGATCCATGCTGTATTCTGCTCTTCAGGGGGGCAAGGGTAGTGGAGTGACTTGGGACAGTATCACGTGACAAAATCAAACCTGCCTTTACATTGCTTTCAAAAATGTATGCAATATATTTTCTTTCAAAATTACAGGCTTAGTAGTGTGGAATAGATGCCTTTAGGGTGCTGTTTTTCCTTGACCAAAGTTACCAAAAACTTGCCATAATCACTCACCCATAAGGCTTTCACTGTTGCTACAAATGAATCCCTTTCCTCTGTCTTCCTCACGTAATTATTCCTGAAAATAATCTCTGATCAAGTAAGTATAAGCTGGACAGGGCCACTGAAATTCCATAAAAATTAATGTAATATTTTCTGAAATCAGTAACTATTTACTCATTTTTTCATGCTTCAATTTTCAGCTTTCCTTCAAATTGATATTACATGCCAGGTGCATTTAACTCACATTTTATATTTAATAGATTATTATCTCTAGCTGCCCTATTATTGTTCAAAAGCTGTGAAAAAATTCCATAGCTATTTGTTGAGGAAAAAAGACTGAAGTTTATTTTTCTCAAAATATTAAACTTTATCCATTTTAAAACACACATCCTATTTCATATTCGTGCCACAGAGTGTCAGCCCTCTCTTGTAGTTTTTTAAGTGTAAACATCTAATTTCAATAAAGTTTAAGTAATTTGTTTTACTATGCAACCATGTATTTTAGAATTTAAAAGTAAACTCTTTAATTTTCATCTTCTTACTATTCAGAGGGACTAAACAGATAAAAACTCATTACCAAAGGAACCTATGATCTTTTCAGATTTTCTTATGAAAACTTGAAACTTAAACATAGAATCCTGAAAACCATCCCACAGAAAACATTTCATGTGTAATACACGAAACAGTGCTGCAAACCAGTGACATGACACCTATTTCTTACTTATTCCTTTCTTTGGGCAAACAAACTCAGTTACATTTCACTTGGAAAATACAGAGTATAATTTGTGTTCCACATAGTTTCATGCCTGCGTGATGTACAGCAAATACCTTGCAGTGATGCAATTTGACAGTGCTACAGCATGAAAAGTCATGAACAACCCAAACAAGCTCCTGGCAGTTGTCCTCTTTTTCCTGTGAATTTTAGAAATGCATTCTGTGGCAGCAGCAGCAACTGCCTATTTATTTTTGCTTATCCAAATAATGTATTACTAGCTAATTAGGGAAGAGATATTTACTTACTGTCTTGCAGATATAGTTTACTAAACGGTTCCATTTACTGTTCAGTGTAGTTAAAATTTTAGTACTCCTGATGTGGTACCAAATAGGTTTAAACAACTGTGACAGCTGGAAAGAGCCAGACCTTTTTTATTGGACTGTTTTGCAAGCTTCAATTAAATACCCGCAGTTGAGGCACTCTCATAAAAAATCATAAAACTCTTCTATGATAGGAAATAGAGCCAAAATAATGTTATTTTTAACGAAGTTGCGAGAAAGTTTAGATTAATTACATACAATCCAAAACTTCCACTTTTTCTTAGGTATGGGGACTGTGGGTGATGGAAGGGAGACTGGAGGCCAGGAAATGGCCTCTGATGTGCACAGAGATGCAAACCACAAACCTGCCATCACAAATTCTAGCTGTTGCTCAATGTACAGAGAACCATTACTGCCACCAGATCATAGGAAAGCCCTTCCTGAGCAGCCCAAATGTGTTGGACCAGACAAGAAGAGAAGATGGGTGCCAGTTCATGTAGGGGAGTGGATGAAGCTGGAATGGCTACAGGAGTTCTTGCTCTGTACTCTGTCCCACCTCTCAGGATTTGGTGTCCCCAAAGCAAGGGCACACCAAAGTTCCACCATCTGCAGCCACCATTTTAACATGAACCATAATGGGAGATTTTTTTCTAAAAAAAGATCTTGCTCCACAGCTAGATGAAAGCAGCCAATGTGAGGGCTAATATCTGAATTAGAACAGGTTTCAGCTTCTGGAAGACAGTCAATCCTGGTCATCTCATTTGGTCCAGGTTTGCATTTGACAGGCCCAGAGAGCAGGAGCTATTACCAGATGGAAACTGCTTACATTTCTTCTTGTACCTAAACTGATAAAGTTTAGTTACTTTACATAACCCATGTGAAATTGCAACTTTTGCAATTGCAAACCTTTTTTATTCTATCTCCATGTCTTTGCTAGCCTTTGTCATTGTTGGATAGGTAAAATGGTGAGAAAAGATGAATAGTAAACCTGCTGTAGAATGCAGCAAACATAGTAGGCAAACACAGATATGCTCACAAACATCACATCATTTTATGTGTCTAAAATTCTTGATTATTCATTTTCATAATAGCTTTTTTACTTTGAGATGTGTCTTTTAAATGGAGTTAATTCCAAATTAAATGAGGTGTTTTACCTCAGGTTCATCTAGCAGTTTTAATTATTTGTTTCCTCAAAAGTAGAAAATGTTTTGCTTGTATTCTGGAACAGACCTCAAAAAATAGGTATTTTCATAGCCCAGTGAAAATCTGACAGTAATTTCCAATGAGAAGAAATCCAAGAATTTGACTATCGGTGCAGGGAAAATCTATAATTAGTCTCCAAAAGAGAATATGGACAAATAATAATATTCTCTCCTAATGCTTTTTCTTGCCACTAGAGGTGTAAAAAACAACAGAAGAATTTAAAGAGCAGAAAAAGCCAGGAGTGTAGACCACAGTGCCTTGGGAAGGAAAGATTTCCTCCCATTCATCTCTGGCATAGCAAACCAGCCAGAACCATCCAAAACTAATCATTCAGAGATATAAATGGGGAGATTTAAAGGAAGACAGGAAAATGCAAAATGTATTGTGCTGTAAAACAAGTGACACTCATCCACTAGCAAATTATCAACATGTCATTCCTAATTTGCTCTCTGGTTTTAAGCTGTATGTGCAGATAGATCAGGTGTCTTTCACTGATAGGTGGAAAACCTTGGGCAAAAATAACATTAAACACAAAAAGTGTGAACTTGATTTTCTGTTCCTATTGCACTAGCTCACCTGCCCAGTTGTGTAAATTATCACCTTCAAACTCAGAACTGCTGTAAGATTACCAAAATCTTAGAATCAGTCAAAAGCTTTGGTGTGCATCTTCTGAGGATTCTCTTTGGCAAGCATTGACACAAAGTTAATTTCATTTTGGATTTGTACAGATGCTCACACAGCTTCTGTGGGACAAAATCAAACCTGCAGTGACCAAAGGGCTGTGAGTAGCACGACAGAGTCAGCTCTAAAATATGTGAAGGAAAAGAAAAAGAAAGTAGTAAAACTACATAATGAGAGGGCGTTATTAAACATCCATTAGGTTTAGGAGTGTTTATTTTCATTATGTCTGTGATGTTGGTTTAAAATGGGCTAAATCCAAATGTAGAGGCATATGCCTTCAACAGAATTCTCTGTCTTCAGAAAATTCACTAATGGGAAAGCTTTAAGAGCCATTGAGTTAGTCCTCTGATTTGGAATTGATGTATCTGCCCTCTGAATCTTTAAGATGTTGCACAAACTCCCCTAGTTACTAAATAAAAGAGTTCAGATCTCAGAGGAGAAGTAATATGTATTTGGAAAGGGAAATATGTAAAGGAAAGGGAATCTCATGAAGCAATCTAAATGCATGCAGGTAACACAAGTACAATTGCCAGTGAGTTACATGCATGCAATTCAGAGCAAATTTTGGGCCCATTTGATGCAATTAAGTATGAATTATTTTAATTCCCTCACTAATAGATCAATATTACCAGAAATAAAAATGGCTGGACAGTTATGTAGAACCTGCCCTTCTGCCCCCAAATGAGTAAGACTGTAGTTACTCAAGCATAGTCTATTCTGCTTCCCCTAAATATCATGATACTATAAAGTGATCATGACCAGAATATTTCTAACCAAGGTCCCACAAAATACTGAAAAACACAGTGGTATGAATCTGAACACTTCATTCACTGAGTTCAAACTGTCAGCAAGGTGGAGAGTTCATAACTACCTTCTAACAGAGTCCCATAAAGAGGGATGGCAGTGATCCATGATGTTTTCTCTTGTAGCAACGAGTTTCAAGCTTCCCATGTGAAGACTCATGCCTAAAAAGTAGAGTGCCCCTGCTCAGGAGTTCTGTAGATCATTGGGCAAGGCTGCAGGAAAAATGCTGTAGAATTGGTGATGAAAGCAAAAGTACCTCACAAAAGAAAAGACTCCCCTTTCAGCCATGCAGCTATGCTGTTTCATGTTTATGGGAAAAGAATAAAAAATATAAGGTTTGTGATGTTCACCTTATAAACACCCGTGAGGTTTCCCACCCTCACTGAGGATTATCTACCCCAATACAAGGAATGAAACATGGGATGAAAAGCCTCCACTCAACAGGTTGAAAAGCCACCAGCCTTCCTTTCTCTCTGCCTTTTCCACAGAAAGTGAAAGGTAGATAAATGCTTGTTCAATCATAAAATCAGCTTCAGTGAAGCAAATGACTTTAAATTCTCTCTTAAACTCCCATATCCAAAGTTGTTTCCTTCCAGGACAGTCGCATGCATTTCTTTCTTCCAACAGAGACTTTTTTTTTAAATTCCTTATGCTGTCAGTTTCTTTTTATTTAAGAAGTGAAGCTGTGACAGGGAGTGGGTGTGGGAACCATGTGACAGGAGGTCGTGCAGGCAGAGTGCTTGCTGAAGACCTGCCAAGTACCTACTGATGCTTCTGGAGCTGCCTCTCAGCCCTCTGCTCCCCAGCCAGCACCTCCCCTCTGGATGCTGAGCAGCAAACCCACTAAAGCAGCCAGATTTGCTTTTTCCCCTCCCTGCAGCACTGGGGTAAGGAATGCACAGTACCTGTTTTTTTAAAAAATGTCATTTTACCTGGGTTTGTTTGGTTTTTTTAACCACTGGAGTGCCTTGAAAAGATTTTTTAAAAAAATAAATTATAAATTAACACAGTGACCATTTGATGTCTAAAGCAAATCTTTTCTCTGCTGGTTTGTTTGTTGGCCTGAAAAGCCACAAAGCTGAGTGTGTGACAAAGGAAGATGAGGAACAGTCTGCAGGGACAGGCAGAACCTGGCAGCATGAGGCTGTCTACGAGAGGAAGCATGCAAGGACAGGATTTTCCTTATTTTAGGCCAGTATCTGGAACCTCATTTATCCCAAGGTTGGTTGGTGCTTTTGGTTGTTTATTTATTGAATGTATCTTAATCTCTTGCAAAAAACCCAGTGATGGTCCCAAAGCTGCCCCTCTGGGTGCTGCAGGACATCAGCCTGGCAGACAGATCTGCAGGCTTGGAGGAAGTTCAAGTATTTTCCAGCACATCAACAAATATGACAAGAAATCCTACTATATTCTGAGTGATGCCATAATAATAAGTGAGGAAGAAAGTAGTAACATTAGATAATCCCCATAGAAGACTAACTCTTTGATCTCCAACATTTACATGCATGCCTTTACACTTCGTACTTTGTAAGCATTTGATTTCTTACCAAAAAAATACAGCTACAACCTCCACTTGAATGTTCCAGAAATAAAATTCTTCTTGATCCTGTTATATGCCTTCTAAGCACTGAGGGAGAAAACTGAGGCCTCAGATGACCACGATGAGTAAATGAACAAGTTATCAGACAAATGCCAAGAACTAATATGTCTATTTAGTTTAGCTGCTTCTAAATATTAAGTCAATTATGCTTCTGTTTTTTCTACAAGAGTCACTGCATTATCACATTTTTAATGCTTTATCTCCAGACACATAGGCAAAGCTAACACTGGGGCTTGTGTAGATTGGGAGCATTAATAAGAACATTTCCATTGCCCTGTTTCTGTCTGTGATGGGAACTAACCCAACTTTCACAAATAAATTTTGCATCAGCTCATGTGAATAAAATTCATTTTCCCTTGTGTCCTTGACCCCCCAAGGCCTAGATTTCTTTTGATTTCTTTCTGCCCAGGAAACATTCACATACTTGAGCAAATGGAAAATAATGAGCTCTGACCTCTCGCGATACTGCTTGTCTGGTTACATCAGTGAATTTTCAGCAAGGGAGCCATTTCAATGGGTGTCAGAGTAAAGGAAATGACTCACTAGGCTGGCTTATAGGTGCTTGGAACTACAGAGACTGTTAACTAAATCCTAAATAAATAGCAATAAATAATAGAAAATAAATCATGTTTTATTGCTAGCACTAAAATCCGGTACCTATATTATTAAAATCAAATGGATAGAAATAGTCAAAAGTCTCTGAGCAACAATTTTATTTTAAATGAAAGAACTGTTTTTTTACTTTTTTTTAATTATTTCTTTTTTTTATCATCAAGAGTAGGGAGGAAGAAACAAAGAAAAAGCGAAGAGGAAGACATTTTCAGGCTTTAGTGCCAGAGT
The DNA here is from genome assembly GCA_023637945.1 of Phaethornis superciliosus. Lineage (NCBI taxonomy): Eukaryota > Metazoa > Chordata > Aves > Apodiformes > Trochilidae > Phaethornis > Phaethornis superciliosus. The sequence continues at coordinate 6,731,137 of JAJQWJ010000005.1, forward strand.
CATCCCTTCACAGGCTTTACTTCACAGAGAGCTCAGATTCGGAAGATGCTGAAAATGTCTGCTTCCAGATTACACCCATCACCTTTCCAGATTTCAAGCAGGGTTTATTCATGGTTGGGAGCAGCAGCAGTAAAAGGAAGCAGTTAGAATCAGGACACATTCCTGGGACATTATAATGCATATTACTCTTTGTCTCAGCTTGACTGTGAACAACAAACTTGAAAATGAGCATCAGGTAATTGGTTGCATACCAGAGAGGAGGCTTGAGCCCATTTCATTTACTACACAAATGATTTCAGACTTTTTACTTTAACTCAGAAGAGACATAGCCATCCGCCCCTTCCTTGGACATGGAATTTTACAAAGGACATGGAGATGCAATCTGAAACAAAACAGAAACCCTGGAAAGCCACAGACTTAAAAATAGTGAGAATTTGAGCTTCCTTTCTGCTTAAGCAAATGTCTGAGAAACAAAATCTAGTAATCTGGTTCCTGCTAAAGAAGTTTGCATCTAGACCACAAATGGCACTGCAATGTAGACATACCCTAAGCAGCTGGAAAAAGAAAGGACAGGGAAATTAAAAAAAGCAGTTTGCTCTGGTACCACATACTATTTAATTATAATGGCATGTAGTTTAGCTTCTCATCCATGTGGATACCCCACACTGAATTGTATGCTATTGTGGGTCCTCAAGCTCATCTCTGAGCAAGCTCACCTAAAACCCATTTAGTACCTTTACAATGCAGTCAAGTCTATCATAGATATACCCTAAGCTTATGCATCTCTGGGCTAAACTCCTGTCAGCTCCATTCAAATGATGCCACCACTTCTGAAATATAAATATTCCAGTTTCCCCTCTGACATACCACAAGAAGGATAATGAAAAATTGAAGCCCAAGATGGTAAGGGCAACAGCAGCCTTCTGCTAGTTCATTGCAATAGCTTTCATAAGAGGCAGCTGGCTACTGGGAAGCTCTGTGAGTGCTATAATATAAATATAATGAAATGACAAGGTTCTGCCATCTCTCATCCTTGTCACTAATTGCATACTTTCACAGCTCTCCCTGAGCCCTAAAACTCTGTAAACACCAGAAATGTGAAAGTTTTAGAAGATGACTAACAGCCTGAGGAGAGTTGGAGTTACAGACTGGGAAGGCATAAAATGGAAATAAGACTGCGAAAGAGACCTTTTTTAGTTAGTCCTGCTGACACTATGTGACTTAACAGTGCAGCAAAGTAATGCTCAGTGGACACAAGCTAACTGGTTGTTTGCAAGCTGAAAGCCTCTACACTCTGTGGCTTTGACCACCCAGAGCCCTTACACCATGCCTACTAAAGATGTGAAATTGTCTCTCCACATCCTAGCCTAGGAGGTGGGTGCCATTCACTGCCAACACAGGCCTCCTGTTTTCTCATGCACACACAAAGCTTTCAAATAAATGTTGCTGAACGTCAAGGCAATTGTATCAAACAAGGCATCATTTGATTCTGTTGATGATTACAGAAGTTCAGCAAGTGATGGAGCTAACAACAGCAGTTCAACAAGGCCAGTGTGTGACTGTATGTCTTACTGACACATCAAGCACATTAACAGCATTTTTCATGTAAACTGAGTAGGGAAAAAAAATAAGCTTCACAGAGGAGCTTCTGGCTTTGCACTTGATCTTTCTTTTCTTCCTCATTTCATTCATCGGATAACAACACAAGATTTAAAACCAGAAAATTAAATTAACTAGTGCTAGAATATGGCTACATAGAGTGAACACGGAGCATCAGCTGTGAAGGGGTTGACCTAAGTCAGAGATGGCATTGACAGCTGTGGAGGTGTAGCTAGGGAGGAAGGTCTCTGCATGAAGGGGAATTCTTTCTTTGCTGAAGTGATTTCCTACCCATTTCTGCTGAGTTGGGTAAACTCATTAGGCAATTGCATTGCCTTTGCCTCAAAACAGGACCTTGCTGTCTCACAAGCGTTTGTCTGACCAATAAAATGTCAGCTCTTTCAAGCTTTGCTTGTAATTCATGTATTGGGAGGGGGGGGAAAAAAGCTTATATTTAATGAATTCCAAAATTCTCTTCCTACTCCTGAAAATAAGATACATCTGACATCACAGCTATGTCACCAATTTTTTCTCCGGAATGACAGCAGATTGCAGTTGTCAGTTTGAATTGTTTTGAAGTAGTTCTTTCTAAAACAAAATCTTTCAAAGGTATAAAATGACATAAGATTTTATTGCCCTCTGTTTTCTCTTTCTTTCCTAGTGCTCTCAGTTTTGCTGTCATGAGAACATACAGACTAAATTCCTCAGACTGGTCCTTCATGATTCCTTTTTTGATACAGTAGATTTGACATTTCTTTATCATATGAGGTCTCAAGCAGTTTTTTAAGTTTTCCTCCAAAGGAATATTTTTATTGATTGCTTCTGTGGCTGTGAAACACATTTTCTATATTAGCAGAATTGTTTGCATTTTGTCATTGTAAGTTCAGAGGTAGAACTCTAGTAACACAATTTTATTTTCGTCCAACTAATGTCTATATTAAGGATCTCCTAACCTTTAAGGCAAGCATTTTCAAATCAATTATATTGTTTTTCAAGAGGGAGGCTAGAGAAGAATTGAAAATCCAAGTAAAATTCTATTTATTCTTTCACAGTCATGGACATGCTCATAAGTGACTGGCTAGGAAAAGTCCAGATAGAACAAACTGAGGAACGTATGGTTTATATTGGATAGGAAGTTAGGAAAGGTCTCAAGAAGAAGTTTTCCCATATGAGAAGTCTCAGAGACTTCACAGTTTTGTGCTTGCCTGTGATTTTCTAATCATTGAACAGTACTGATATTCATTAAAGAAAATCCAAATACATTTCCTGGGAGTAAGAAATGCAGGATTGGGATCATGATCTATCAGTTTGAAACAACCCTATCACAGAAAAGCACTTCACACTGATCATCTGTGATCTCTGCATCTTCCACAATTATGTCAAGCAGAGCACAACTTAGATGGGAGTTGCACATGCATAATATTGCTAGAGCATGCCTTAATCCTCTCATTAATTCTCCTCTAAGGAGAAGACAAAAGAAAAGTGAAGAAAAACAGCCACAATTTTGCAACATTTATTTGTCAATTATACAGCAACTTAAATTAAAATAATTATTTTCAAAGTCAGAGACAAGATAACATTACTCTTATTTTAAGATTGGACTGGAGAGGACTGGAAGAAGCAGTCAGAATGTTACTATCTCCCCCTGCTACTCGCTGGAGCAATATATTTGTCTCCCCAACGACCTAAACCTAAACTAGAGCAAGGCTGAAGGTGAATGAAGGAAAAGGTATTAGTGGTCATCTCTCCATTAGAGAGCTTCTGGTCAATCCATCCTCAAAGGGGAATGTCCACTTTGCACACTGAGCAGGGATGTCTAGTGCACTTGGGTTGTAGCTCCATTCTTTGTCCACTTCATATTTTATTTTCCTCAGAACCATTTTATTACATAAATTATACAGCTTTCAGTCAGTGGTAGCCATTTGCCAAGTGTTACTAGACCAATATGCATAATTATGTGTATTCTGCATGTAAATAGAAGCTTGATCAAGACCTGAGTGTGAGAAAACTGTAGTTCCAGCTACTCTATGCTGAGCACAGTCCTAGGTACAGGAGAAGCCAGTGGTATCCTGGCTGGACAGAGAGGTTTTGGGAAGTGTTCCCTTCAGGCTTAAGCTTTGAAAGCACAGTATTCTGTAGCACAAAATTCCATTGCATGTACATCTGACCCACACAAAGTCAGAAGAAAAATCCAATCCCAAAACCCAGAATGAAGCAGAAACAGAAAAAGGATTTTTAAACCTACTTTTCGCCACCAAGCAAACTCAGAAAAACACTGTAGACATGAAGAAGTGCATCTTAGCCCCTTGCAAGTCCCAGCTGCCTGTATAGCAATTTCAAAATGATAAAAACTTCTTTTGTGCAAAGAGTGAGGGCTCCCCAGTGAGAGTTTTAAAGACTTGAAGGCATTAGAAACATTTGCAGTCACTTCATTGATTTTTAAAAGAAATCTAAACAATGCAATTCTATCAGCTAATTAAAATGGTTGCACTGAATTTCTTTTGGAGGATCATTACTTTCCTTGTAGCAGATTTTGGTACTTTGTTTTAAGGTTTCAGATTAAAGGCAGAAAAGTTGGGGGGAGCCAATAAAATGATACAGCCAACATACAGCAGCACACATGGAGCATGGACCTTTTGGTACAGTTAGTTAAAGCAAATCCCATCTATTGAGCCAGAACTTCAATGCTTTCTGATGACAAAGTCTTCCAAGCTAGTATTTCCAGAAAGAATAATATCATAAACTATACAAATAAAAGAAGTGATATTTATCTTTCTTCATATGTCACATATTAAAAAGAAATAGTTATGAAGGATAAAGTTTACAGTTCCTCTCACTCACTCGACAGGGGACAGCTTCTGACCCTGTCATTGTGCAGTACTTGTTAGTATTATTTCTTACTGCTATTCCCTAGGCACAAATGAGATTAAAAAGACTTCTCAAAGGTCACTGGGCAGAATGTCTATTCTCCGTCCTAAGACATGAATTACAAAAAAAAAAACCCCAAACAATAAAGCATCAGAGAAGATGGCTGAACCACTTAGTAAGCAGAGGTTACAGGATTTTGCAGACCTGAACTCAAGACCCTGCTCTGCTCTGGCAAGGCAAGCAGATGGAGATAAATGTCTTCAGTAAGCCTTCCACATGCCTAAGTAGTTCAGCTTTTTTTTTTTTTTTTTTTAAATCCCATTTGATATTCCTCTGCTTTCACAAGTGTCTAGACACCTCTGAAAACCTGTTACTTAGCTCCTGGAGGGATAGTGATACTCCCTTATTTAGGTGCTGAGACTCCTGAGCAGTCATTTCAGAGATTGTAGAGTACAAGTCAGTATGGCTAAGTTAACAGCTTGACCTTTTTTATAGCCCATACTGGGATCCAAAATGAGGCTTAACTTAGACAATTAAAGCTGGACAGTATGAATTACATTCAGTTTTTAAAATGTAGATAATACTTACTTATTCAGAGGGGCCTGGGGCAGATTCACACATTAAAGGGTATGAAACTCATATATTATGTTAATGGGAACCATGAAAATAGACAAAGATAAATAACCACATTTGAAGTAAGACTCTCCTAAACACAAAGAGAATTATCCTTATTACAGTATTTTAAAAAATATATGAAAAAGTTAACCCTGTAGAATAGCACCAAAAATTCTGACAGTTTAGGTTATTGAGATGAGAACTCCAGACTGGAACCAAATTAAATAATGCAGTAGCAATCCGAAGCATCAGTTTTCTGTTATTCCTAAGCACTGGGGGCTGAACAAATAAACCCATTCATAGCTGCACCATCCCCTGGTGCTGCCTCTTTTTGTGAAGAGCCATCCAGAAGTCTTGAGCCTGCACTTTAGGGTTAAACTCTGCCAAGATATGTGTAGAGACAGGAAGATTGCATCCACACCTCTGCCAAAGCTTACCCAACAACCACACAATCTTCCTACTGGTAATGGACTGTTGAGTAAAGTTGCTTAATTTTTTTTTTTTAATTTTTTTTTTTTAAGTCTATAGAACAGAAACAGCTAAAATAAGACAAAGGGAATGTCTCAGATGAAAGCAGATGTGACCTTTTAAAAATGAGAGATCATTTCAGTGGTTTTAATTAGAAGTTCAGGAACACAAGTTAAATAAGCTTGAAGATACCTGCTCTTTCAGCTGATCCTGGTGAGATGGTACGAAACTTTTAGAAGTCTGCCTGCTTTACAGAACATAGGTTTTATAGCCTCTCACTCCATTAAAAAAAAAAAAAAAAAAAAAAAAAATTAGAAGCCCAAGGCAGCCACATATTTAGAAGCAATGAAAACCCAACCTGTCTACCTCTAAAGCATTTAAAGGCAAATGTATTTGGGATTACAACCCAGAAATGAAAGCATAGCAGAGTGAATTAAAATATTGTGACTTTGCTGTAATCTTTGTTGCTGCTCATTGGCAGAAGTCTGAAGACCAAGAATTCATCCTGTGTGCCTTAATATTTAAGAGAAATAAAGAATCTCAGAGCTAACAAAATAACACTGTGAACAAATATATCTCATTACAATATCAATCTATGTAAAACCACAATGGACCATACCAGGGGAGTCAAAACCAATTAGTTGTATCAGAAAATCTACCAGACTGCAAAGCAGAGAGGCCTGTGAACTTCTGCAACTGGTTCAGAAAATAAAGAAACTGCAACACAGTGTGGGGACAAGGAATAAAATGAGTGGCTTTAGAAAAACTCAAAAGGAACTAAGAAGTTCAAGCCCAATTTCAAAATTTAAAGAAGTGTAGGACACTTTCTTTTCAGCTTAGAACCTACTTTCTCATAAATTTTAGATTGTTTCTATTCCTAGATATAAAATAATGCTCCCAACCAGTAACTATAGTTCATTTAAAAAAAAAAAAAAAATGACCATCAGAACAGAACTCTGCCAAGAGAATTTCTTCTTCCACCCCCTTGTGTCCCTGTTCATAATTTTATTCCCTGTGTGAATCCTGGAATGGAACAAAGATATTCTAGTCCAAAATCAGAACCATTTTTGAGCCCTAATTGTAGCTTTAATTACTCATTTAAAAAAAAAAAAGTTTCTCCACCTCTTTGTTTCAATGACTGCTATAAAATATGCAGACAGGTCCCAAGCTTCAGGTCAGACATGGAAGAGTTACTACTTCTTAGTAAACTCATAACATATAGCACAAGATGTGTATGATCACAAACTCAACTACAGACACTTTAATAAAGACTTACTAATTGGAGAAATGTGTTAATCCAGGATTGTATGCAGTCCTGAGCTCATACAGTGCAGACCTGAACCACATTCATCATAGAAATACTGGCTAAATGAAATAACAAGCTAAAACAAGGTAAATCACTAATAAACTCAAAATAAACCAGCTTTATGTACCCGTCTTCCCATGTGCATTTTTAAAGTACATATTGTATATATTCATTATTGTCTTTAACTCCTGGCAAGTATCCAGCATTACCTGTCTGTAGGAAATGTTAAGCAACTCCTACCCCTCAATCCCTATTTAGGATTGCTCATAACTTGTGCAACATGCTTCATTCTAAGGACTTCTCAGCTTCAAAGATACTCTTGAAAATAGGAATTAAACACATAAATTGCATGCTTTGGAAGCTTAGCTCCGTGCCTCTTGATCATCATCAAAGTTACCCTACAGAAATATTTCTCCCTCAATTTGATACCAGTATTAGAATTTAAAAAAGATTCTGTACAATATTTTAAAGACATTACAGGGAGCATTTCCTAGCATAAAACCTGGCTTGCTATCATACTGGTTTTGTGTTCTGCAGTTCTAACAATATTAATACACTTTCACATGTTTATTGAAGATGAGGAAAGAAAACATTTTGGGGCACAGCTTACCATGGAAGTCAGCCCCCATGGGGACACCTTTGGGTTCTCCTTGTTAACTTTTTTCTGAGTTAAGCATTTCAACTCATTAAAATATGGAATCTGCTCTACTGCTTCAGAAAAGAAATTTGGTTTCTTGTGCCTTCTACTTGACATTTTCTCCCTTGTCCAATTTGCCATCAAATAAAATTTTCACATCAAAAAAAGAAACTTTGCAGAGGGTCTGTTTTGAATTTCTCTCTCTTCTTTCTACTGTCTGTGTACAAACAGGGTGTGTGTATCTAACATACATGAGAAGTACTGATTAAAAGAGTTTTTCATGCCAATGAGGAACTTAAAGTTCTCAAGTGCAGTCATTTCCCATCAGATTTGTGTTCTAAAGGATGCAGTTTCTAGAGCTGAGTGGGGAAATGAAACTTTCCATTAAATTTAGGAGGCAAATACCCAGCTTTTTTGAGGGTCTTAAAATAAGGAGGTATTCACTTGGCTCAAGTGAACGATTATTTATTGATTTGTAAAGAACAGATTTGAAAAGATGGTTAACAAGCAGAAAATAAAGATTGGCATTTAGAGGGTATTACCAAAAGAGATTTTGTCTAATATCCAGTGGAGTCAAAGAGAGTAAGATATCAAGTCTAGTTTTATTAATCCCATCAGAGATCTATTTCTACAGACAGAAACTCAACTTAAACCCTTCTCTGCTGGGTTTTATCAAAACACGCATCACCTTCTATTTTTTGAAAGAAAATTATTTGGGTTCTTTTTCCAAATGCAGTGTGACTGTTGCTTTGGTAGTTTGTACATTACAAACACCTACTAAATGGCAATCTCTCTGTATTCAGCAATGGAATTTGATAAAATCTATATTCTGCATTACCTGCAAATTTACGCAAAGGGATATAGAAGAAAGGCAGCAATGTCACATTAAAACTCTTTAAGTGAACATCTAATCTGGGCAACTTTCAAAAAATGCATCTGAAAAAAATGCCAGTGGTATTTAGTCTAAGATAGGAAGCTGAACAGAAATTTAAATGACAGGGGTCTTTTTACGAAGAGATAGTGCCATTTTTAAGCAGAGACATTTCTCTTCACAAGTTTTTCAAATTATATGTTCTTGTGAAGGATGTTAAATGTCTGGGTTGTAAATTTCAAATTGTCACTGCATGATGAACTCCAAGATGAGAAAGGAAGGAAAGAATTACTTGTTTTTAATTCAAGCTGAACATAAGCTATTGAAAATTCATATTTCATGATTTTGCTCAACATTCACAAGAGCTGGAAGTGCTACTTCAAGGCTAGTTAGCAGAAATAAACCAGAAAAAAAAAATCTGTTATGTCACTATTATTTCACCATTTTGAGGTTATAATTAGATCTAGATAAAATGAAGATTTCCAGTTTTTAAGAAATTTTCAATAAGTATTTTTTTACGTCTGCTGAGTTAAAAACTATATTATTTGCTGATAAACTCCAGCTATTTAATTCATTTGGAGTGGTGCAGGACACATAGCATCAAAGCAAATTGAAGTGTTCTGACCCAAGCGAGTTATAAACATTCTGTGATGTTTCCATCAAAAACTTTTAAAACGAAAATTCATCAGAAACAGCTGATATCCCATGCAAAGTTTTGTTGTGAGAAAATACTGGTTTCCAAAGAGAAACCCTCTTGGCCAGCTCAAGAAAGGATGCCACGCAGCCATGCTGACAAAACACAATAAGGTTCTGCCTAAATTTTGTGTCTATAAAGAATATGCACGTAACAGCAGTATTTTAAGGATTTGCTCCAAAATCTGGAGCCTGACTTGGTTTTGCAATACAGTAAGTTGCAGCGATTTGATGGGGAAGTGAGAAGGACAGATTTTTTTCCCTAAGGATCTTAAAGATATTTGTGGTAAAAATGTGTTCCAGGGGCCCACATCAACAGACTTGGAATTGTTTAATAGTTCAGAAAACCATGAGCCTCTGCACTAGTATGTCAACTCGTATGGCTTTGGGTAGGCACAAATTTTCTGTACCTCAAGGTACCCACAGCTGTTCCTTCTAGGGCTGCTAAAAGGCTCATTTAGCTTTTGTAAGGGACTCTGATTCTCCTGAAAAGAAGATGCAAGTTATTGCATGCTGTCCAAATCAATCTTGGCTCAAGAGCTGTTTGTCTTGGACACAGTGAAGTATCCAGGCATGTTACTGCAAAAGCCCCATTCTTCGCAAGAGATTCAAAACAAAGCACTGCAGTAATATGGGGAAAGCAGTTAGTTTAGTCCCTTGATTGTCTTGATAAGAGGAATTGTAATTATTCTGCCAATAACAGGGGTGGATAGAATAAAGGAAAAAATGTTTACCCTCAGCAAGTGAAATAAATCCCAATTTACCACCATAGGAGAGAGTAACAGAGAGAGTAGTGATGGATTAACCAATTCCTCTTCCCCTTCACTCTTCTTAGACACAACACGTGCTGATGTGGGTTTATATATTTTTAAACAAAACTGTTATGGATCTTTTATCTAGAGGAAATGGTGTGCACTCTAATTCAAAAAGGGATTTGAGGAAACCAAGTAAAACTGGGGAGCCAGTTGGAGAGGGAGGAGAAATAAACTTGAACAAGTACCTCCCTATACATCAGATTCAGAAAAGAATAGAAAGTAGGTTGTGCAGGTAGGAAATCCAGCATCTTTTATTTATAGAGGTGGTCCTCATGTGTTCACCTGTAGAATTCATTCCACTGCACCAGAAAAAAATATTGTGGTGGCCTCATAAGCCACCATTTGCTGCATACTCCTGGCAGTTTCCAAAATGTCTCAGAAAAGAACACATTCCAGATGTCTCTTGCACTCATCCTCTTGCCTGAGATGCAAGCCTAACAATGCAAAGAGAATAAAGCTATTCCCCTAACAAAGACAGCATTAAATACTGGCAAGAAAATAAGAAACAAAATATTCCCTTCAAACACAGAGAAGGCACACAAGTTCACATTTTTTCTTCTGCGTGTTTTCTTAGTAAGGGTTTGTGTATCTCAGAGATTAAAAATGTAACACATACTTGCTTCAGTTGCTATGGTAATTCTGGGTGGGTTTTTTTATTATTATTATTTAACTGAAGAGCACTGTAAATAGCTATATAAATGTCCAGAGCACAAAACAGAGCTTTGCCCCAGGCAGCTTTTATTTACACACCCCTCTTTTCTAACAAAACTTTATTATTGTTGTTTTTAATGAATAGACACACTTTATGCACTGATGCAAAACTGAAGCAGAGAGGTATAGGAAATTGTACCTCCACTAAGGCCAGAACCCAAGGGCCAGAGATATTTAGGTGGAAATCTTCCAAATCCTGAACTGAAGGGTTATGAACAGCACTTTCCAAGTAATCTTTGCAGTATCACCAAGTCACCACTAGTGGAGAGGGTCCCCTGTGGTGGGTGTTCTTTCTGTACAACAGACTCAGTGGCTTGAGAAAGGATTTGCTGCCATGTTTATCTGTGGGGAAGAAAGGGATTTTGCCACACATCAGAAATTTTTGCAAATTAAAAGTAGCCAAAATCTTCAGCATGCTCAGAGTGATTTGAGTCAAATTACCTAATTTAATAGGACACTAAGAGGACCTGTCTGCTTTGACAGGCATTGGCCTTAGGCAAGCACCATTAATAGAGGAAGATGTTCTTCTCTGAAGGATCTGAGATACAGAATTAAAAAAAAAAAATAAAATTGCACTGAGAGTCACACAGGAGATGAGGAAGGAGCACCACCCCACAACTGGTTTGAAGGTATTCAAGCACAATAAGAGAAACTCAGAAGCATCACTGTAAGTCTCATAAGATGCATGTTCTGTGTTGTAGCAAAGTGTGGCATTGTCTGTGCTCTGTGCCTGTGTGCATGCAGCACTCTTCAGAGAGCAGGGAGCAGTAGCATATAAACAGCAATCCATCAAAGAGCGGGTGGAGCAATCCTCAGGAGAGCAATTTTAGCATGCAGAAAAGATGCAGAATACTAAAGCCTCAGGTTATGGAAGAAGAGCTGATTAAAATGAATGGCTGGGGCAACACAAGGAGAAAGGTAAAATGTGAGATAGAAAACAGCAGAAAGAAAAGGAAAAGTGTAGAAAGAGTAAAGAGACACAACATTTTTCCAATGGGTATGTATCACTCTTTGTGGGATATTGCACCTTTCTGCTCTTTTCTGATGAGTCTTATCCTAGGCCTTGTACACCTATTTTTTCTGGAGAATATTTAAATAAAATTGCTCATCTCAAAACAGTCCCTAGTCCACAGTACTTTGACTATGTTATGAGAATCTTCTGTGCAGCCTGGCTCCCTCTGTTCCATCCACCACAACTCTTCACCAAGTGGGATAAATAACAGTCTCCTCAGCAGAAAAAAAAGTTACATTTAACAGAAGTAATGATTTCCCTGAAGAAAATTGGTTTTAATAGTTTTAGTTTATCTGTACATATATTTATGTGCCTTATCTAAAGGCATACCATTTCCTGAAAGAATAGGTAGGTCCATTTTATGCAGCCACCTCACGTGTCCCTAAGAAACTAGCCTACCTCTCTCTCCTCAGAGTATCAAATTCCAAGTTTATTTTTCTCCTTGCTTGTAGTTTCCCACCAGAGAAGCTTCTGATGCTGAGTGAAACAAAAGTTAAAATCAACCAGCCCGAACAACCAGAACTGTCTCTGAAGGCAAATAGTTTAGGAAGGGGTGAAGACGTGCCTTAGGTTTTTCATTCCTCTCCCTTTTCACTCTCACACTGCTACACTAAACATGTAAATCTATATTACAAATAAACTATAGCTAGGATACCATATAACATAAATACAGCAATGCAGATGAGCTACACAGAATCTGCTTGTTGAGTAAAAACAACAGTGCAGTTATTTTCAGGGCAGTTAATGGATACAAAAAAGAAGCAGATTACTTTCTCTTTCCTCATGAAGTTGCCACATGGCTTCTCCATCTCTCAAGCTTTATCAAATGGTAAAGGAATTAAAAGACACTTTTTTATTACTTCAAGTGTTAGTTATTCAGTTGCTAAGGGAACACAAAATACAACTGCATAGCTCCAACCTACCAAGGTTCATATTGCATGATAGGAGTGCTGGAGAAAACCAAAGTGCTGAACAAGGGAAATACCTACCCAGGCAAATATTAAAGGAAAGAAGTGACTAGTCTGTGTCTAAGAGAATCATAAAGCATGGTTGTAAATGTTGTTCCAGACCCGTTTGAGCAGTGTTTCAATCTCTATTACCCATTATCTGTACCCTAGCTAGCTCCTTCCCTTGGTATCTCTCCTTCCTTTCTGCTCAGGACCACTCTGGAAGATCTGCCCTAATTTTGCAAAGGTGCAGGGAACTGCCCCATCTGCAGTCAGAACCTTCCCATTCTGGTCCCAGCTTCTGAATATTACAGCTTGATTAATTCTAAGCTATACCTTCCAGTGTCAGTCTCTATTCTGAACCTCAAGATGCCTCTTTTCAGCCTGAGTAGATTCATACTAATAACCACAGTTATAGGTCCCCTAGTTTGGTGCAATTTTACCACTGACCAGCCCTGTAGAAAGAGAAGCAGACAGAGTGGATGCCACTTACAATTTCTGGCTGAGTTCTAAATATGAACAACTGTTTGTTTTTGAAAATTAAATTTACTGTACTGCTGATGCATTTCAATTATCAGTCAGTCTTCAGGCCAAGAATACTGCTGATTGAAAGGCAGTAGTCTCAGCAAGCATGAATTTTTAGAGACAGAATGAAAGAAAAATTTGGAGGACTTGCAGCTGCGTGCTCCAAACTTCATTTTAGTATAATTAGGATTTATTATTTGGTAAGCATTGACAATGTGGTCAGCTAAGTGGAAGGGACAAATAGACTGAAGTTAATAAGGTCTCATAGAAATGGAATCCAGGAAGCTCATGCTTACTCATGTCCCTAGAAAAAAATTATGCATATATGTTTATAGGAGGGATGCTGATGGCTTTTTATTGATATTTATTGCTTTGAGTCTCTCAAAAGCAGCAAGATTTCAGGAGAGATTTGAATCTGTGTTGTTAGTCAGTATCCCAAGAACTAAGGGATAAGCAAGGGCAGGCTACCTCAAGAACAACTAATATTCAACATATTTATTGGTGGTTGAGATTAAAGGAAAGGAACATAATATACATCTATGTCTATTCTTTCTTAATCAGGAACTGGGCAAAAAAACAATAGATATATCTATATAAACCTTACTTGTCCTTCACTAAAATCATGGAACTTGGCATTTTTTTGCACTATTTTTTAAAATTTCGTTTTATTTATCGAGTGCTGAGATGTCCTTCCAGTGACCATGGACATTTTTTGATGTACAAGAATTCAAACACTTGTTAAAAAAATTAAAAACACATTTGCTAGAGCTCATATGGCACTATCAGCCTCACTTGCTTTTCCAGGATTTGCAGGCTATTTTAGAATCATAGAATCATTAAGGTTGGAAAAGACCTCCACTACTTTTGGGTGGATCCCATCTGGCTTCATAGGCTTGTGAGTGTCCAGTTGGCACAGTTTCCTCCTGGATTATGAGGGGTTTATTCTGCTCTCCTTCCCTGTTTTCTAGCTCAGGGTGCTAAATACCCTAAGGATAATTGGTCTGACTATTAAAGAATATAAACACAATCAGATATTACATGAAAAATCAAACATAAAATTCTTGATCTTATGCTTAGTAGGAATCTTAGATTTGCTCTTCGTAAAAAAAATTCCACATCCTTTCAGTTAGAAAGAAATCAAGAGAAATGTTCATGTCTGTACATAAAGTAGGCAGTAGTTTAACAGTCAATTAATATAACCATGATATTTAGATGGAGTCAAACATATTAAGTGATGCTGAGGAAATACATAATTCAGAAGATAAAAATACTGTTATGGCATCACATTTGTAATTCTGTTCTACACTATTTATGGTCTTATGGCATTAAGTTCTAAATTAGTTCTGATTTTAATTACAAAAGAACAAGTTTAAGCATATATGGCAGGCAAAATTTTGTATTTCTCGTGTCTCTAAAAAGGCATCTTTTTTCAATTTTCAGCATTTAACAGAAAAAAAAAAATACTTATGTTGATCCATAGCCTTTCTAGTAAGTTGGTTTGGAGTTTTTTGTTTGGTGTTTTTTGTTTGGTTGGTTCTTTGGCTTTGCAACATCATTACCAAAATAAATTTTCCAGTACAATAACCCTAGTTAATGCCTAATGCTTTCACTTTTCTTTTACATCTGTATTGTTCAAATGTCAGTGATTTTAGCACCAAGTTTAACCTTTACACATTTTTCTCCTCTTGCTCTTGAAACCTTTCTGGTGTCTTTTCTCTGCTGCATTTGGATGACAGTGAACTAGAATGCATCCTGCACGTCCACACATCACTGAGTGAAATCCTCCAAGGCACTGCCTGGCAAGCCCAGGGAATGACATTGTTCTTTCAGTGCAAACATACAGAACACCAGCTCTAAAAGCCTGTTAGATCCCTCAAAGGAATGTTGCAAACAAGGCAAAAACCCACCTTTGTCTGGTCTGCAACCACCTGGGAAGCCTCCAAACACTTTACTGTTTCTTCACAAGAGTTTCTAGGAGTCAAGTGGAGAAATTGTGACCTTTCTGGTTCAAAAAGCCACATCAGCTACCAAACTAATACTGAAATCTGGAAGCAGAGTTAGGAGGCATCTCATATGAAGCATTCCTCTATTGAATAACCTCAAACAAAATCTTTAAGATCAGATATAAACTAACAATCCCTGTACTAAAAAAGATAGTATACATTCCTTACTAAGGCCACTCTTCAGTCTAACATCTCATTTTTAATACCTATCTGTCTAGCACAGGTAAAACTGACTCCTTTTAGGGGCTCAGAGTAGGAGCTGTACATAGTCTGATGTAGTCAAGCAATTTTATTTTAGTTGAGTAAAGGTCAAATAGAGAGAAACTAACACACTTCTAAATCATTTCAGACATTGGAATGGTCTGCCTGGGGAAGTGGTGGATCCCTCCACTTTGGAAATTTTTAAGTCTCATCTTGACAGGGTGTTGAGACATCTCATATAAACATTAATATTAGAAAGGTGGGACAAGATGATCCTTCAGGTCCCTTCCAACCTGGCATTCTATGACTCTATGATAATTAACTGTAACTATGTAACAAGCATTATTTCTTAACACCATTTTTATCCCCTTACCCTAATGAATCTTGCTTGAATGTTCATCTAGTTTTATGACAGGGGAAATTAGGCCAAGAAAAATAAATAAAGTCACTTTTGGAATTAGAGCTGTACTGCAGATCCATGCAGTATTGCAATGCAAAAGTCTTTATCTGCTGTCTTATCCATGGAGTCATATTGCTCCCTTCATGACTTGAAATATGAATTATTGACCATGCACCTCAGGGTGAATGCACTGTTCATGATCTCCAGCTATAAGGTTGAATTTGTTTTTCTTGAATATTATTACATATTGCTGCCTCTCACACAGAGCACACGGCTGGGTTTTGAGTTTCTCAGTTCATTCTGGTAAAGAATTCTTATTGAAACCTCAATAAAAATAGCAGTTTATCAGCTGATGCTTAGAGCATACATTCCATGGAGCTGGCAAACATCATAATGCTCAGTGGTAAATGGTTAGCTTGGGTGTTTATTTAAACCTGGCCAAGCCTCTCTGGTTCTGGAAGCTGTAAAACTCCTAAGGCCAGGCTTATGAAAAAGTTGTATGCTAAGAAGATGAGCAAAAATTCCAGACAATACAAAGGAACTTTGCTTAGTGTAAAAGATAGGCACAAGTTCCTAGCTTGTGACTAGTCTAACAATGAAATAATCTGGAAGGGGATTTTCTTTCTGCTGCCATTTCTGAGTTTGGCTGGGTCCCAGAGAAGCTGAAAAGAGTCCTTTGCACTTTTGGATTATTTATACTGCTTGTTTTCTTTCACTCCCAGAAAGCAAGATCACAAAATCCTGTTTTCATCATTCCTAGACTACAGTATAAGACCCTAAAATGAAAAAGAAAAATGCAGGTGATTGAGAGGATACTGTGAGGGAAGATCAAGCATCCCTTTTTTTCCTGGCACCTTGTTCACTCATTATAACCATACATTTTAAGTGCTTCAGTATCTCATTCACCCAGGTGCTATCAGCAAGTCTATGAGAATTCCTTGGCATGTGCATCACTAGGTAACACTTTCTTTGGAGGTTCTATTGCTAAACTCTGAAAAAGACACACTGTTGGTAAAGTTTTAGTTCTCTCACATTTGCTCAAACAGCAAACATGGCAATGCATAAGTGACAGAAACGTGTTCACATTACCTACCTTGAAATATATAAAAACATAGGTATGCATGCACACATTTTGAATTCAATTAAACCTCCATTGAAAGAGACCAGGTCTCCTCTGAATTTAATGGAAGCAGGATCAGGACTTATTCTGCAACTGATACTTGTATGCCTTCTCTTCACCCTGTTCCTGATCCAAACCTAATAAAATCAGTAGAAAATGACATCACTTGACTTCAGTGTAAGAACAGTTGTACACTTAGTCAAAACTGGGAGCTTGAGATCATTTCAAGAAATCATCAAAAGCCAAAATCGAAGAAGTGAGAAACCACATAGTTTGTTCTCTGCTTCAGCAGAGTATCAAATATAACTACCACATTCCTGACAGATGTTTTCCCAATCTGCTCCTGAAATCTCACATTAACAGTAATTCCACAGTACTGTTAGACAATTTCTTCCCAAGCTGAATTATTCGTGTTCTAACCTGAGGCTTTCTCTCTGCAGTTTATGACCAATATTTTCGCTGTCCACATGAAAAAGAGTTTCTCCAATTGATCCACAAATTTCTCAAAGTGTTATGCTTGCAAATGGCCAGAGTTCTCCATCTGAGGCAACATCTGTGCTGGCTAGATCAAAAAAATGGACCAGGGAATAATTACCTCTCCATCCCAGTACAGCAGCTTACCTTTCCCCAGCAGTCTGCCATTGCTGATTCCTGCTACCTGATGATAAATGTTCAGCTTCCAATGCACTCCTTATTCCTTAGCCTATCTTTGTGCAATTGTTCATACCTAACCCTGTACTTCTCTTCCTTGAACTGCATGCTTTTTTTCAGATTTTTTCTCAAGCTCGGTTTGAATTGTATCTCTCCCTTAACAAAAACTTCTGTTTTATCCCAGCTGGGCACAGTGAATGTATTAAGAATGCTCTTTTGCTCTCACCCACTTCATTACTGAAAATATGCAATTCAGCCACACCCAGGAGATAGACTTGCAGAGCCCTACTCAGTATCTTTTCCTGACTTAATACAGAACTTCCCCTCACACTGATTTCCAACCAGTTTTATTCAGTTTATAGTGATTTCACCTAGCATGTGCCATAAGGCAGTCAAAAAAGCCTGGCTACAGCCAAGATGTAAGACATCAATTTCCTTCATATTTACCATGTTTGTTACCTATTAAGAAAAAAAAATAGACTAGTTTGACCCATTTAGTTTATTAAATCCATGTTAGCTCTTATTCTTTTCCTTGTTATATGGTTGTTAACAAACCTTCAGTATTTGTTCCAGGAACTGGTACTGAGCTGCATGGTGTGTAACTCCCCTGATTGCTGTTACTGCATTTCACAGGTAGGTTCTGCATTTTTTTTTTTTGCTGCCATCACTTCCATGATTGCACTGCTGTCACACCTAATCCTGAAGAACCTTCTGACAAACTTTATCAGGTCCAGCCCAATTTAAAATGGACCCACATTCCTTTCATATTCATTCATTAATTAATTTTTGCTATGTCTTCCCAGTGCATCTGAAGGAAGGGAGGGGCAGCATTGGTTTTTTTGGGTTTTTTGATTCTAAACTAACCTTCAAAATATTTTTATCTTGTCTTACCAGGTTACCAAATACAGTTTGAATTGCCTAATGCATGCTCTGATTATTCCCTGCAGCACCGTGAACATTACACTGACTGACACATCAGCAATAAAATGCTACACAGTAAAATAAGTCACTAAAAATCTAACATGTTAATTACAGAGGCACCTCCTTGCAATACCCCTGAATAAAAAATAGACTGTGGAAGAAGATACAAAAACAAATGTAAAATTTAGAGTATTTTTAGTTTGCTTTTCTTATTTTTTACTTTAAAAGTTTTTTCTTTCAGTAAATATCTGTGATAAATTAAATATCCTAAGTCTTGTGATTTCCAAAATACTAATTTTTTTTTAATGTTTTCTTATAAACATCCTAATCTCAAAGACAAGTGCCAAATTTTAAAATAGTATTTTAAACATATCAGTGATAATGTAAGTCAAAAATATTTTTCTGCCATGATGTGAATTGTTTGGAGTTGTTACTTGATTCAAACCAGTTATCTTTAGACAAGGCACTGCAGAGAGTGCTCTTTACTACAAATTTAACTTTCCTTTAATTATTCACGAGATGTGCCCTGATGATGTAAAATATATTCCAAAACCTACTCTTTTAATACCAAGGACTGCAAGTAAATTGGTAGCCCACAGTAACAACATAT
This sequence comes from Phaethornis superciliosus, assembly GCA_023637945.1. Classification (NCBI taxonomy): domain Eukaryota; kingdom Metazoa; phylum Chordata; class Aves; order Apodiformes; family Trochilidae; genus Phaethornis; species Phaethornis superciliosus. Next base: position 6,750,110 of record JAJQWJ010000005.1, read on the forward strand.
GTTTATAATTATGGTTACCATCAGGGAATTCAACCTTACTGAAGGATAAAAAAGAGGCCCAAGCAGGGAAACCTCAAAAAGTGTATGGAAAAAAAAGAAGGGGAGGAGAAAGCTGAAATGGGAAACCCACTCCTGGATTATAGAAAAGATTCTGTTGTGAAAATAAGCAGAGCTTTCAGCTAAGGCTGCTACAGAAATTTCAATATTTTCGTGACCAAGATATATTTAGTAACAAATTCTTCTTTTCACTATTGGAATGATGATTTTTTACAATATTCACATTCTAAACTCTAAGTGTAAATTCTCTGAATTTGTCTCAGGCAACTGCAAACAGATCATCTCTCTGACAGCAAGATAAAAATGGTACAAATGCTGCTTTATGTTATTAAAATAGTATACACACATCCACAAGTGCCAGTGCTGAATTGAGGTTTCTCTTACAAAATTCATTTTGAGTGTTCAATAGCTCAGCTGTCTGAGATCATACTGAGCTGAAGTTGACAAGCTTCACTTGTGTGTGCACAGAAGATATGGAATTAATAGTAAAAAAATCACTAAGTTCTGGGTGAATCCTGAAAGATTCATACTTAGAGGTTAGCTTGACTGAGGAAAGACCCTGAACTTCTTGAATCTAATGAAACAAAGAGGAAATATTCAAGAATTGTCACCATTCATACTATTAAACTCAACAGGTTTACAAATAAAAGTTGTCCAGGGTTACAGCTATCCATACGTCAAATATTTTGTAATATAAAATAATCTTGCTTAAATTCAGTATGTGGATGAAATGTACTTTTATTACTTTTACTAAGAGAAGAAAAATAATAAGGTTGAATTAAAATTCTTTGAAACAAACCCCATAAAGGCTGAGGTTTTTGTTTTGTTTTCCTGGGCAAATGTTTTTTTCTCAAACTTTCAAGCCAGGTCTGTTTTGCAATTTTAAAATCAGGTGAAATTTAAATAACAGGAATCTTACATTATCAACCTCTTTGTGGCAACTTCAAAATGGTGCTAGACACAATTGATAGAGACTTGGTTTATGTACTTGTATTTGGAGAAAATCGCTTTAATGATGGAAAAAGACTGAAACTGTAATATTTCTCCACCTTTTTTACACTGTTAAAATGAATCAGAACATGAGGTCCACGTGACACTGTGGGAAGGAGCCCTCCTATCTGGCTCAGGACTTTCTCAAAATGGGATTGACCCCTGAAGAGGCCACAGTGGCCTAATTCCAAGCTGATCAGAGCTCCTGGAAGGAAGGCTGTTTGGCAATTGTAATGCACAACCCAAATAAGCTGCAGTTCATTATTCCTGCAGGGCAGTGCCAACTTGAGGGACTTTAAAGGTATGTATCTTCTAGCCCCAGCTTCAGGACTCATGTGGTTATGACTGAATCTCAACTTCTTTTTATTTCTTTCTTTCATCATCTGTAAGAATTGCATTTCCACACTTCATGATTGGAAGGAAAAATGGCTGATAAAGAAATGGATTGAAAGCAAGTAAACGGTAAGAATTCAACTTAGAAACTCTGAATAGAAGAATAGTAGAAGAGTAATAGAATCTCTAAATCAAGTTAAATTCTAGTTGAATCACCTGTGATTTGTGATCCTTAATTGGAATGAAAAAAAGATTAAACAATAACAAATAACAAACCTCATTTTAAGCAGTGTCATGCACTACTGCTCTAACATGTTCATTAATTCTCATACCTCAGAGTTAAAATATTGCAGAAGAAAAGCTAAGGACTGAAGTTTTAGGTTTTTTAATAAATGTTCAGGTTCTGCTATGAAGTGCTTCTGAAATAAGGTCATTTACATATAAATTTGTGACCTCATCTAGAAATACATCCAATTGTCATTGCCCCCTTGAATCATCCAAAGCTCTGGGAGGGCCATGGGCATTGGCTTTGTAGCACTCAGTTATTTAACAGCAATTTCCCTACAGGAAGAAGTCACATTGATCCAAAGACTGACTGCACTTAGATAGAGGTGTAAGACACAGCTTTGTGACAGAGCCAGAAACAGCACCTGTAAATAATTTTCTGTTAAAAGAAACCTTTGACCACATTAAATTCCTGAAATAGAGAGTAAACTGGTTGGGAGGGAAAAAAAAATCCTCTCTTTGAATTTTTATTTCTTGATTTTGTTCAGGACCTGAGTCCTCAAAGTTATCACTGTGGTAATTACTGGCTACTTCTGGCAAGTGTGAGGCTTGCTTTAGATTTTATAACCCAGCTTCCAAATTTTTCCTTTAGCCTCACAACAAAGGTAATGTTCCATTACTACCTAATAAATAGCAAAGCCAGTTTTAGGCCCTAAAAACCTGTTCCCAGAAAAAATGACTGACTAGAGGGCCCCATGTTTCTTTGAAATGGCTTTACATAGTAGTTACATGGGAAAATCTTATGAAGATCTTTCATTCTTGCCTATGTAATTCTGACTTTATCCCTGCATCTTGGATCTAAACTAGCATTACATGATCACTAACAAGATGAAAGCAAATAGCCCTTTAGATTTTGAGAAGAGGAAACTGATCTGATTGCAGTTCCAGTTGACTTCAATAGTTCTTTGTGTGCCTCACATCCTCGTGAATCACATCCTGAAATGCTGAGCATCAGTATGACTTGCTGAGATTTATGATCTTAGCAATGAAGTTTTACTCCTTAAATCAACCCCCAGAAGCTAAAATGCTGAACTTGTGTGAGAAAAACAAGGTACATATCTGAGGAATGTATGGCTTGTATCCTTTATATCTAAGAACTGACTGAGTCTTTCCAAAATATATGACACACTGATTTATTTGAAATTAATTCTGAATGAGATTTTTCAAAATCTTTAATAAATGCAAAATATTTTATAATCACATATAAAATTCATCACTCGTAAAATTTACATATATAAAATCTCTTTATGGCTTGCAATTGTGGCCACAACCATGTATGCTGGTTTAGTATTTAAATAAACACTATTTGGAAGTCATTTTAGCCAGATCCTTTATATTGCTGCTGACTGATAAAGTAATCAGTCTCCAAAACTGTAATAATCACATCATAGGGAATGAGTCCAGAATGAGGATACTGCATGAAGTAATATTTCAGCTGGGTTAGAAATTATTATGCAAATTACAGGAAAATATAGCAAAGGTCTCCAAGAATTTCTTAGTCCTCTAGATCCTACAATTTCAGTGATGGAAGAGTAAATGCACTGTAGGAACTGATTTTCACTGCTCATTTGTTGTTTTATCCACAACTTCCCTGGGCAACTTGGCAACCTTCTCATTGTCTAAGAAAAAAAAAACAAAAAAAACATGACTGCAATCAAACCCCAGGCCAATGATGAAAACTAAAGGCATTCAGAAAAATTCAAGGCTGGCTGGGCTCCAGGTTTTTTTTTTTTTTTTTTTTTTTTTTTTTTTTAAGGATATTATTTTAAAAAGTGATTTTTAGCAATTTATTGACTATTTCAAGGTGACAGATTGCTAAGGCATATAGCAAAAGCTGATACATTCTTTAGTTCTGACAAAAGGTAATGCATATTGACACTGGGATGATATTTTTCTAATGCATTAGTGTCAAAGCTGAGTGTTAAAACAATAGCTACTTGGAATAAATATGTTGCAGTCAATGAATCTCAGTATTCTGCACCCAAGTATGTTAAAAGAATGGCCAAGAATAGGTTCATCATACTGTTGTTAAACCATAATAAATCTTGCTGTATTAAGGAAATTCTAGATGATTTGCAGAGTGCTACTGTGCAAATACTCAAAAGGTAACAAGCGATAAAATCAGATAACTATTGGCCTAGGTTTAATCTAGTGATTAAACCAATGGGATATCACACATGGTAGTAACCTGAATAAAAATTAATACAAGGAATCCTCAATAATGCCACTTAATCAGTTTTACTGATAACAAATCTAATCAAATCTGACTTGTTTTTAATAGATTAGAAGTCTGGAAAAAGTTGGGAAATTGATAAATTTAATTGAATTGAATGCAATATACTTAACCTTTTAATAAAGCACCAACTTGTAGTGTTTTACAACCCAACTGAAGCATAAGCAGTCTACAGCATCAATAGAACCAGTGTGACATGAATGAAGTCCTGACCAGCTGATCAATTGCTAGCACAAGGTGTCAGCAGAGGATCCCTGAGTGAGGATATTTTTAGTGGCAGTCCCATCAACTTCTGTCTGCCTGAGAGAAAATAAAAATTCTATTTTTTTTTAATTTATTTTTTAAAATTTTTATTTTCAATGGTGATTTCAAATAGCAATAAGATCCCTGCCAACATTGGCATCTTTTAGGTAACAGAGATCTGGAAGCAAAGCTGAACTAACTTGTGAGTGCAGCCACTGGGCTGGGATTGTGCTGCCCTGCACAGGGAATGGGATGGACCATCCTCCTCATTAGAGGAATTCTCTGCCATGCATCCCTGTGGATCAGAGGCAGAACCATAGAGCCTCAGCTCTTGGGGCAAGAAGAATCATCAGCTGACTGAATCCAAGCTCCTGTATACCAAAAAACATGGGATGTTATCACTTTCCTACTACAGAATGAAAACAGACCTTTTTTTTTATATGTGTAGAAAAGAAGATTAAGGATTTGCACAATTGCAATGGAAGTAATAAAAACTCATCTAGTAGTAACTACTACTACTTATTGTCACTACTATACATGTCTATGCACCTATGCCAGCAACAAGCACATTTCTCATTGTCTAATCCTATTCTTTTTCAACACTACACATATTTGGAACCTTATTTTTAGGATGTTTTAATACTACAGAACTCAATGTTTTTCCAAGGTACAAGAACATTATCTGAAAGGTCAATATAGGTGCTGTACCCTAAATAGCTTTTGCCCAAAATAAGCTACTTTCTGCACTGAATAATGTCACTGTTAGAAGGTCCTCACATTTCTTTTCAATATATGGATTTCCTTTCTCAGTTCTTCATTTAGACTGTGTCCCCCCATATTGAAGTATTCATCTTGTTTCAAAGGAAGAACTTAACTTTTGTATTTCAAATATTGTAGTTTATTTTCGTAGAGACTTTTAAATTAAAAAATCATGAACAGAAGATAATTCAATTTGCAAAAGGATGATAAATTGATATTTCAGTAACCAAGATGACTAAAACTTGGAACACAGAGTCAAAATACCCAAGAGAAACAATAGTTTACTAATGAATACAGCAAGAATAATTCAGCAATATCTGTAGTCATGACACTGACTGGTTAGTGTATTTGGATACTGGTAATTTCTTCTAGGAGAGAAAGTGAGTTGACAGCAGACACCAAAGTGCCAAATTATCCTATTATACTTTTATTCAGAAATGTAGGATTCCTGCAGACAGGCTTTGAATAGACTGGATTTTAACAGCAAAGTAGTGCGATGCAGGCTCAGGCACCAGCTAGCAGCAAAGATATTTTTCACCATCTGCTCTTGGAAAATCCAGATTCTCATTCCCAATACAGCCCCCACACGTTTTCTCTTAGAGCGTTCATCTTCTATGGTAAAAGATTTCTAACCTGGTAATACTTCTGAACCCAAAACCCTGTGTAAATTCATGTCCCTCCTTGAAATCGATAGCAAAGCTCACGTAGACTTCAATAAACCCAATAAATTGCCCTTTAAATTGCAGAAGTCTGAAGTTGGCCATCTGGCTCCAGATGGTCTGAAGCCAGTCTTTCAGGACTGATTCTCCAGAGCTATCTCAGAGAGCAGATTCTATTCCTGCTGGGACTGGAGCCATCAAGTCTAGGGGCAATTGGCCAACACAAATGGGAAGCCACTTCTACCAGTGAACAGCCCACCTGGTATTCAGTCAGTACTCCTTAACCTTCCTTCCACCAAATTGCTGACATTTCTTTTGCCAGCAATTACACAGATCCTCCCCCCTCACGACAGTGGTGTCCTCATTTATGTGTGACAGCAGAGATGCAAACAGCATGACTGGGGATCACCTAGAAAATCATTCCTTCTAGATTCCTGTATCTGCATCACTACCATGATAGATTCTGCATGACAGCCTGGTAGTACATTTGATACCACAATATCAAAGATTAACATGTTTTGATGTTTTTCAAAGCAGTTTACAACCAGAAGGGTCTGCTTGTAACCCAGTTTAAGCTTGGTTCAGAAAAAGAATGAGTTGTTTGTGTGAGCATGAGTAGATGAAAATAAAGCATGCTTTCACTCCAGTCCTTTTCAGTCCCTATAGATTCATTCACTGGGCAATTATAGACCCAATCTTTGCAGGTTTTTTATCTACTATTTATAAACTATTTCATTATTCCATATAACATAATTTAGCGGTCACGATTTGCCATAATTTTTTTTAAAATAGTTCAGGTGAGCAAAGGCAGAAGTCCTCTGCTTTTGCCCAGGAAAAGTGCTCTTAGAATCCATCCTTTACTTTTAAGCATGCAACTCCATCAGTTCTGCAAAGACCTCTTAGTATTTGTTGTATGGAATTAAAAAGAAATGACATGTATACCACTGATGATGCTTTAATGAAACTAATAGAATTGTGGAGGTACTGGGTTGAAGAGAAGCAAATGAAGTAACAAAATATTCATGAAAAAGAAAGAAGAGTTGTGAAATTTACTCTTGCATAAGTTTGACTTCGATTCCCAAGAAATGACATGGAGTAAAAAAATTGCAAAACTGTTTCAGGATAATAGTAGAGGTACTGAATAATAGGGAAATTATTTCACAGAAACATAATTTCAACGTTGTTTCTATTCCACTGTGTACTGAAACTCACATACATTTCCTGTTAAAAATAAAAAAAGGAATTTTCACATGTTAAAAACAATACAAGAATTAACACTGAAAGCTCAGATGAAGCTAAGCAAATTCAAACTCTGCTAGGTACATAATTCTGCCACAAATACAGTAAACCCCAGAGCAGTTAACCAAGGGTTGTAGTATTGGCAATGTTGAAACAAAGACTGGAAAGAGATTTGGATTTTTTCTTTTGTTTTTCTTTTCCTCCTGAAAGATAATCTGTCACTCAAGCAGAGCCTCTTGATTCCAGGTAAGCTTTAAATAGAGGTTCAGACTAGACAATGATCATTTGAAGGTCCATCAGCTTTTAAAACTCATTAGCTAAACTCTAAAGAGGAAAAGTTAATGACATGAGAAAGAAATACCTTGGCCTTTCAGTTTTCTTAAGAATCACACCAAATGTGACTATGAAGTACAGTTTTGAAAACTTTTCTGAACTGATTTATGAATACTAATATTTGGAGATGTAGCTAAAGTCTAGTTAAGACATCTGGATATCCCAAGGGATCAGTAAGAAGATAAGGCATTTCCCTCTAAGTCAGTTTGAATATCACCAATATTTTTGCATATTCTGTAAATAATACCTATAATGTTTTCAAGGCACTCTGGAAAACTGGAAAATTATTATTTTCCACTTTTTTAGTTGGATGAATTGAAGCTCAGATAAATAAAATAATTTCCCTTAGGTCATACAGCTTGTCAGAAAGAAAATTTATACTTCTCATACCAAAATCATTTCTCTGGCCACTAAACAGTGGGAGCACTGCAGTCTTCTTGCTGTACACGTGGCACAGTAATAAAGTAAAAATCAGGTTTTAGAACTATTTACCTAGGCCTCTCTGTTACTATCATTGGAAGACAGGTCATGTTTCTCAGGCCAGCTCTTTTGAAGCATTCAACCAGCCTAGAGAAGTGTTTTACCCATTTGCTGTCTTTTCTGTGAGCTAGGAGGGAGGGCAGATGAAGAAAAACAATGACAATACTACCAGTCAGAACATCTGAATTGCCCACTATATTTATTCCTTTAAATATCTGCTGTCCTGTAATCTCCTTAGAGCCAAACTGCACTTGTTCTGGTCTTCATACTGCAGTAATGCACTTTTGGCAACAAATGAATACTGATTTTCAGCAGTATTCGAGAAAAAAAAAATAATCCCATTTCAAGGCAGTGTTTGACAAATGCAACATTCACAATGACACTTATCAGACAGTATTTAGTCACCATTACAAGTGAAACATTCCCTAATTGCAAAGGTTTAATGAACATTTACTCTCAGAATAATTCTAAATCATGAAGTAAACGTAAACACACTTTCCCCTGAAAAATCTCTGTGTGGTATGTTTGAGAGTCTTAAATATGTTAATTCAGGGGAGTAATGTTAGAGTTCACACACAGCCATCTGCCCACATGCACCCAGAAATCTCTTCTCACGGAAGTGAAAGTCAGGCTACAGACAGGCAGACCACTCTCTTTGAGAGGTTAAATATCCACTTGGCAGCCCAGATGAAAACTAAACCAACTAGGCTCAGGCAGTTTTATCAAAGTCTTCTCATAATCCTTCATTTATACCCCCCCCCCAAAAAAAAAACAACCCAAAACAAAACAGATTTTATCTCCCACAAGTTTGCAGGAAAGCATCACTGAGCACCTCAGCTTCACACGGCCCTGGTGACCCAGCAGAATGATGACACAAGTTCTAGTGCCTTTAATAAGAGCAACTCATCACAGAAGCAGCACCTAGACAGACTGAAGTCCTGTCTTGAAGAGCAGCCATTCACACCCAAGTCCCACTCTATATCCCAAGACAGCTCCACCATGCAAAAAAGCAATGAAATAGCACTAATATCAACTTTGGTAAAGGCTAAACTAGGTGTAGTGCATGATCATTTGTATAATTCAAGTGGATTTTAAAAAGTTTCTCTCAACACAAGGTAATCTAATAGTATAAAACTATTATATTGGAATTTTGAAAGTATTTTGAATGGGTACATGGAAAGTCAGTATGTGTACCTGCTCAGAAATATACTGGATTGTCAAAAACTTAATAAATTTGCACTCAATATTGAGTAGTTGATGCATTCAGGGAAGTCAATCCTATTTTACAGAGGTATCTAAAGAAAGTTGCAAACCACCAAGCACTCATTTCAAGCTGAGCTTCTTTTCTCCTCTAGATGTGCCATCAGAATTGGAGAATCAAAACACAGACTGAGCAGTTCACTCACCCTAACTATTCAGTATCAAAAGGCAACATCACAGAAACCTTGGATTCCATGCCCTCCTTTATAAAAAGCCAGTGCTCTTGGCTCATGTAACAATGTTGACCTTAAGATGTTCTCTGTCTTTTCTACTCCCAAACTGCTACTGAGCTATGTTAATATAATGATTATTTATATTATGTTCTTCACATATTTAAAAAAGTGATTTCTAATCATATTTTTAAGCCCTCGTCACAACCTCTCCAATCCATCTCATTGGAAAAAAAGAATTTAAATATTTAGAAATATTTTCAATAATTTAGATAGCTAAGAACCTGCAAAAAAAGTCAAGATCTATGCAACACTGTTATTCTGCCTTTTCCACAAGTGGTTTAAAGGCTTGTGTGAAATACAACTGAAAAACTATTTTTTTTTCTACTGCATAATAAATTTAGATTATGATGAAAAAGAAATAAATGATATTTAAAAGTAAACTCTGAAAATAAAAAAATAAATAAAATTTGAAATTGAAAACACACCTCTTGGTAACTCCTAGGACTTTAATTCTATTTCATTCTCTTTCGCTTTTAAGTGTTTGCTACTCCAACCAATTCCTTTATTCCTTAGCTTTTAGATTTTATGTTTCATGGTCCTACTTTTGTCACTTGTCTCTTGAGTGTATCACTGGGAATGTGGTACAATCTGCCCTTGAATTAAAAACAGTAAACAGCTCATTGGAAATCAGGTTTTGGTCATCTGAATTTAGCCTCTAGATTAGCTGCTACTGTAGAGATTGCCAGGACTGAATCATAGCAAACAGAACTTTTGGTAATGTGTTTTTATTAATAACTTCTGTTTCAGAGCTACACAAAGCCACCTGAGCTTGGTCTAACAAAAAGGTTGAGAAGCAAATGAAACTATCAGGGTCTCTCCTGCCTAAATAATCCATTGTGGGGATTGCCTGGGACAAGTGAAATCTGACAATGTAGTGAGTTTTTTGGTTGTTTTTTTTCCCCATGAAATTATGTCTTTAATAATATCCATTCTCTTTAGATAGACTTATATCCCCAGAAGTCTGGAAGGAAAATAAATTTCTGCTACCTGTTCCCATCCTTATGGATTTGCAAATACATTAATTAATACATTAGTTAATTAAAATTACATTAATTTAATACATTAATAGATATCTGTGTTGAGAAATACATGTAACTGCTATTCACATAAATTTCAGTTGTATTAGCTAACCCTCAGAGAATCACAAATTACAAGACTAAGCCACCTCTTGGTACATTGATACAACTGAGGGCTTCTTTGTTCAAAATTTCTGAGGCCTTACCATTTGGTACCAAACTGTTCAGGACCTTAGAGTCACTGGTTGGTGACCACTCTTCACTAAATGATAAGTCTTGTCAGAACTTCACAAAAATCTGTTCAAGTAGCTCTCTCACCCTACTGAGCCCCCATCCCCCATTTCACTCTGACAACATGAATATCAAATTCTTTCTCCAGCCCTGCAAGCAGTGATTTATCCTCCCAGGCTGCCTCGGTATGCAAAGAGAACAGCTCCACCAAACTTTTAAACCACCGTTACTCTATCCTTTAAACCCTTTCTTAACTTGACTTTTGCTATGGTATTTGCAAATCTCTTCCATCTGGTATTGATTAGGAATTATGAGCTCTACTTTACTATTCTACTCTGTTCATTTAGCTTTTTTCCCCCTACTATAACTTTGTTCCTCTGTTTATATCCTGGTGTATGTACTGGAAGCATCATGGGCCCCAGAGGTTGTAACCTAACCATGCCCAAGAGCATGCTCAGTGCTTAGGTCAGCAGGCACAGAATGGTGAGCAGCCATGCTATAAATTATCATGAGCAGCCAAAGGAAGGTGGACACATGCAAACAGCTTGTTGGGAGTTGTCCCTCAGCTGAACTCATTTCTGAGGAATCATTTGGGAATGTGCTAGTGGGCCCAGATGAAAGCCATGCCAAGGAGCTCTTCTCCCAAAGTGCCAGCAGGATGGCAGTGCTTGGGCTACTAAGATAGAAAAATCCTTTTAGGTCTGTGGTTCAGAACCTTGGTCTTCATTTAAATAGCCTGGACAGAATCATAGGATGGTTTGGATCAGAAAGGACTTTAGAGACCCTCTAATTCCAATCCCTCTGCATGGGGAGGGAAGTGTCCCATTAGACCTGGTTGTTAAAGTTCCATCCAATCTCTCCTTGGACAGTTCCAGCAGGGATAAAGGAGAATAGAATAAATTCATTGACAAGATATGACAAATACTGAACAACTACAAACAGAGAATAATAGAATTAATTTTTTTAAAATGTCATGGATCATAGAAGCTAATGTCCTAAAATTATGTAGGCCTGAAACAAAATGGAAACAAAAGAGAATCTGGGTTTAGAAAAAGATTTTTTAAAAATCTCTTTGTATTTCCAAAACAATCAAATTTACAAAATAGATTACTTTTGTTTTCTAGTCGTAGAACCAGAAATCACCACTGTATGTTTTACTGAAAGCCTTTAAGACTAAAATACAGCTAAGCTTGAACTAAGGGAGTAAATCTTGGGATGTACTAAGACTTACTTTGTCTGTACTTTGGTTAAGTGGTCCATATTCTTAAGTCCCTAAATTCGTCTTGTTTGATGCGTCATTTTACATGTTTTATTGATGGCATGATACAGGCAACATTACACTTAAAATAATTTCTTTGTTTCATACTGAAGCTGACATTATCTACAGTTTCTAGTGGATCAGTTTGTTCTCTGTAGGTGTATATATATTCAGGTACAGTTCTCAACACTCACAACCAAGCTAGTCTGTAAGAAATTGATGTGATATGACTATTTTTCTAAGTTTAGTATTCATAAAAAGGTTATAAAAGTAGACATGTATGTCTGTCTGTCATTGAAGGCAGAATAAATGCAGTCCTCCTTGGTGCCACACAAGTATGTCTCAAACCTAAATGTTAGGACTACACAAGGTCTCTGTGTGCAGCAGTTTTCACCAAGCAAGATTTAAAAGAAATCATCACACATCCTATGCTCTGGGCACACCTTTCATGAACCTGAAGAAGAGCAATGAACTTCCTCAGACCATCTTGCATCAGACCAACACCATCTTGCATCTCCAGAGAGAAGCACAGTGCTTTACATCTCATTACTGAGCCCTTGAACGTGTGTCCCAAGGCTTTACAACAGTTGAAGTCAGCAGCTCTCCTGTTGGCAAATATGAATGCAATGTATCTGGAAGAGACAGTGTTATGTGTTTGTCAATATTTTCCTTTTAAATTTGGCAGTGTAAATTCTGGGGATGAGTGAGTGAGTGGATGGGAAAAAAGTCACACAAGAGAATTGACATGTCAGTACCTATTGTTGACTAGAAGCTCCTTAGCATGCTGCTATGAATCAACAGACATTTCTACTTTCACACTTACATGGATCTGCTAGACAAGACATCCCAGAGCTCTGTTTCATCTTGCTTGCCTTACAATGTTTATATGCTGCCACTGGGACAGAGAACAGATGTGATGGATTAACTAGCAATAAATCATATGGCAGACAACACACAGCATTATCATTCTAAAGAGGCAGCATTAAGTATTCCACTAGAAAAAAGAACATTTTCCATCTTCCTCAAAGTAGCTGTTCCTTTATCCCATAAATGACCATCTCCTCCTGTGTCCCAGCCTCCAAATCCATCTGGGCTACACCAATGCTTTGCCTCACTTTTAAAAATTGTATTAAGTATTTGGCCAGGTTCAATGAAAATTAATATTAATCATAGTCTACAAAGTAGTGAGCAGCATATCCCACCATTTTCTCTTTCATGAAAAAGAATAAAGTTTCTTACAACCTGTAGAACTCCCACAAACAAAGCAGTAACAAAAATGAAGCCCTGAAGGTCCAGGCACATCCTCCCCAGGGAGCACTTCTACTCCCCCAGCATCTATTTTCTGATGGCAAGATGCTGACTCCTACAACCTCCACAAGGAACCCAAGAGTCATAACATCCCCTCATTAGTATTTGCACACCATCTGGTGACTATTACTGAATTAACTTCTCACAGAAAACAAGCCTTTAGAATGTAAGGATAAAACTAGACTTTGATAAGTAACCTTACTCTTCTTTTTCTTCCACTCCCCCATCCCCGCCAAAAAATGCAGAATTTCTAATAGACAAAAAAAGAGGACTGTGGGCCAGATACAGTTAAAGAGTCTTTCAAATGCCCTCACTGACCTTATTCCCAGCTTATTGGGGTCTGATTTAATCCACACATTAAATGCACACAATAAGCTGTACCTAAAGGGCTCTTACTCTCTGTTTGCTTTTGTTAAGTAACATCCACATTGTTGGACAATATTGGGTGATAACTTTGTAGTAATTTTACTCCAATCTAACAATTTTCTTCTGTGAAGATACTTGGAAGTTTAAACCCCTGGGTGTTTCTTTTGTCCCAGCAAGTCCCCAGGGGCTGCTAGGGCCTCTGGATTTTGAAGCTCATTTTAGCTGTAGTATAACCATGGGAGAGGAGAACAAGGTGTATCTTCAGTTTTGAGTCTTCAGTACCAGTTAAGGCACAATTTTTGCCTTTTAGAGGCAAAGGGAAAAAGAAAGAACGGAAGAGTTTTGTTCTGGTGGTTTGATTTCTTTGCATTTTAATTTAGTGCCATTTCTTTCAAGGGGAAGAAAATCCTGGCAAGCACATTAACCGACTATTTAATTTCACTGATTGCTAATAGAAATTAATCACAAGCTCCAATTAAGAGCAAAGCTGTGACAACACAAAGTAACTGACATGGTATGTATTACTTAAAAAGGAAACAAAAAACCAAAAGGAAAAAGAAAACCAAACCAAAGATAAAACTGTCAATTCAGATAAACTACTGAATTTCAAAAAAGTAAAACTCTTGATGCTCTAGCAAATTAGGAAAAACAGCTGTTCAGGTTACATGCAGCATTTATCTCTTAAATGAAAGACATTGGTAATATTAAAGGAATTTTAATGCAACTGAAAAAATTAAAAATAAAATATCAAGGACCATATGGTACTGCCATAAAACATTTATGTCCAAATATTTGCTCTCATTCTCATCCAATGAAAACAAAGTCCTAACTAGGAAGCAGAACTCATTTCTCTCCTAACAACCTGTAAAATATCCCCCTGCCAAATTAGAAACTACAGCAAGCAAATGCTTCCTTGATTAAAATAACTGAAGTCAAACTTTGTCAGAGAGAGCAGGAGGTATCTCTCAGGGTAACCAAAATACTTTACCATTCACCAGAAGACCTCAGCTGTACTGCTCTCCTTGTGAAAAAAATGCAGTGAGGAGACATGGAAATAGTAATGATGATTTTTCTATCTGAATCATTTAAAAACTTTACATGTTAACACTGAAATCTATGGGTTAGTAAAATTAAGCATATGTGCAGCTGCTTGCAAGCTCAGAATCTAAGCCTAACTGATGATGATTGAATTTGTTTCTTAATCAATATTTTAGCCAAGAGAGATTGAAAGTTATTTTAATTGCTGGTCTTGGAAATGTTAGAGATCTGATTTCAAGTTTAAGAGATCCAGATTCCACCAGTTAAACCTCTTCAGTTATAATGCTAAGCATTCTGGCCCAAATCCAACAAAACACTTAAACACATGCTTGACCTTAAAACCCAAAGACAGCTGCAGAGAACTTAAAAGTTAAGAATTTACAGGACTGGGGAAAGAATGTTTGGTACTATTTAGGATCAAGCCTAAAGACCATCAGTCTCTTTAAAGGACTGATTTCTCAAGCTTCTTCCACCTGTAATTAAAGATAGAAGTATACAACAATGTGATGATGTTAAAATCTATTTTCTTCTGGACTTAGATTCATCCATATTGACTGTTCATAAAAAAAAAAAAGAAACTCAAATTATATTTCTATACCTTTAGAAAGGGGGAAAGATGAGCGGTGTCTTAGCCTACAGTAGGAGCACTGAGTATAAAATGTGACAAGGAAGCATAATAAAAGTGTAACTCAGGCTGGCAATATCATAACAGACCAAGATGGAATTGTAGTGAAAAGAAATTCACACAGACTCAGAGATATAAATAAATATAAATATCAAACAGACTTTCTAAAAAAAAGTTGAAGTTTTCCACTTGTGGCTTTAAACGGGCTTTTTGCTTTGTATAAAATGCTTGGAGGACAAAACAAGGGAAAGGATGTAGGCACTTCCCATCTTCTTTATGTTAGCCCTGAGAAGAGGAATGTAATGCTATACAGGTGAATCAGGAAATAACTGCCAAAGAAAAAGTACAAAGAGAAAAACCTGTAAAAAAGTAATTGCAGTATTAATGCAGTGGATTTAGTGTTGTTATTATCTGACCCAAGAAACTATCAGGGCATTGTGCCATTTATTGCATCTGCAAAAGTGAGGCAAATCACAACCACCACCCCGTAAATGCTTATACTCCTTATCACCAGGTATCTCTCAAGTGTAGACTCAACTGACTCATAAATAACACTGCACATGGAATTATGCTTCCATCAGAGAATCCCTGTTACTCCTGATCTCACTGCACAAAGCAGCCAGCTCAGGGAACACTTCACTTGCACCGAGGGAGCGTTTCCACCAGGCAAGGGATGGCAGTGCCCATGTCCTCAAAATACAATTCAGTGAGCACCAGCACCTGATTCCCACCAGTTAAAAATCCCTACAGCTGTACCTTCATGGGGCACTTCCTAAACCATTTGTCCCTTCTGAAAACCAGGACTTAGTAACCACGTTTATACTCTCTCCTCCTGACCAGTACCCACGGGCACCACGCTGGGTGCTCAGAGGAGCATCTGCAGGAGTCCTCACTGACCACTATCCCTGGCAAGAGGGCAACTTTATCCACAGCCCTCATCAAGTAAGATCATACTCAGGTTCCACAGTACTTCACCACAGTATTTTTAAGTAATTCAGCCATCTATTTAGTTAATATGAGGTGGCTTTAGGCCTGCATTTCTTTGCCGTGCTGGTTTGACTCCTGGAGACAGAGCGTCTGTTCTTCTGTAATTCTCAGTATTTTTCCTCATGCATGGAAGGGGAATTATAGTTTTAAAAGCTGCTTTAAATGTAGCAGAGACTTTCAGAGAGGATGGTGCCTCCTGTTTTTATGGAGGCATTTCTCATTTCTCCAAAGAGAAAACTAGTATTTTTTTTTCCCTTGTAAAAGTGATGACTGAACCACTTTCTACAGATTCTTATCAGAAAAAGATAAGGCTGAAAGAGGCATTGCTGCCGTAAAAACTGACCCTTTTGTGTAACTCAGACCATAGATGTTTTGACAAAAAAAGATCTTTTTTGAACAGGAGCACAGACTTTTAACAAAAATGCCCTTTTTAAAATGTTTTCTACAATCACGGGGTTAAAAATCTTGTTCCATTGATTTTGAAAAGGTATTATAATGGTTAATTTTTAAAAGTGCCCTCAATTTCCAGCTTCAGAGGGTTGTTTTTCTTTTGTCTGTAACCTTCTAGAATTTTCTTCTCTATTTTAGTACTTGTACATCAGGACTAAGTAACCTCCTCTGATAAGAAAACAGATGGAGATCTCAGCTTCTTACAGTGCAAAGCATATTTGAAAAAATATTTTAACCATTCTTCTTATCATCTCTCTTGAAAACTGGACACCAAGGTCTCTCCAGATTTTCATCACACACACACCCACCACCCCAAAATAAAATAAGTTGCCTATCCTTTACCTGAGATTTCCCCATCTAACATATCCAAACACTTCAGTCTCCCTGCTCTGTCAGCTGGCAGCTCACCTTTAGTTGCTTAAATACCACAACTCAAAAGCCTATTAAAGCCAGAGCTCCCCACATTGTAGTCTCCATTTTCCAAGCATCACCTTTGTCCCTTCTTTGTCTCTATTTGACCACACAACACGTGTTGCCTGCTTCTCCTTAACATGCAATCTGAGACCAGTGTATATCAATGATCTGTCATGTTCATCAGCAGCCTCTTCCTCCTACCTGAAATACTTATGAGTAACACAAATCTTCTTTCCAAAGAAGTGTAACTAAATAAGAAGTTAATTTTATGAGCATTTTAAACTCTGTCAATTAGTTAACCAGTAAAGCTCATAAGCACATGCTTAAACACTTTACTCACACTGGTGTCAAATACCTTGGTGCCTGGAGGCCCAGGACTTGGTTATAGAATAGAAACAAAATACAATAGCACAATCAGTCTGTATGCACAGGATTCCAGGTTTGGGATCTCATTCAGAGATTCCAGGGCAGCTAGCAGTAATGTATGCAAAGAGAAAAGGCTGAGCTCAGACTAAGAAACAGCTAAAACAATAAATCCTTTGGATAGAAAGGATCGGGATTCTTTCACCTCATTCTTGAATTTTACAAACCACTTTTACATGGAAAAGCTGGGGTGTAGACAATAAAACGTCTTTGGAGGATTTTTAAAACATTCACTTATTCATGTAGGAAAGGTGAGTGAGCCCTGGTGCGTGGATTACTCCTCAACCAGGTTTTGGGTTATATGATTTGGGTTTGGCTGAGAAGAGAATGTTGTTTGGAAAATCTGTATCTCCTCCCCATTGTTATTACTGTTTTCTAAATAATAATTTGTTTCTTATTTACAAATAAAACTGTTGTTATGAGTTTATGAGTCTCCAAAACACTCTGAAAGTAAAGGAAAACAGAAGAGAAAAAGAATGTACCAATCCAGCATCCTGTTTCAGCTGGATGCTATCTTAAGAATACTGCTTAGTTTTTCCTTCAAACTTCTCTCCAGTCAAATTTATTTTAAACATGTCATTACTTCCATGATCAAATATCTTGGACTCACAGATGAATAGAAGTTTCTGTTGTCTTTATCAGAAGCTATAACATTGGCCAAGATATGGCTGAATTCTGATCCTGCCTGTGCTGAGGGAAAAACAATCCCTGAGTGCAGTGGGGAAGGATCAGACTTTCATCATGAGAACTGTAGGGATATTGATTAGCTCACAATGCACTCTGAATTAGAGAATTGCAATTCACAGATAGAGATTCAAGTCTGAACTTCTAAAGATTTAATTGCTGAGGCTAATAATAGAAGTGTAACCAAGGAAAAAAAAAATTAAATGCTTTCAGAAATACTTTTTCAGAGGAAGGAAGGAACATATTACTGAGTTTTTGTGGGGAAAAATTAAGGAGCTGATGCTTTAATCAAGATCTGCAGTTTATCTTTTAACATGCCATACTCAATAGGAAAAAAAAATAATATAAATAATATATGTAAATGGAAAACATAAATAAATTACACATTTGTCTAGACCTCATAAAATTAAGTTAAAATTTCCTCCCAGACAGAGGTTGCTATCATAGAAGAGAAGTCTGACCTGTATCTCTTAAGATCAGATGGGAACACCACCAGAGGAGAATCTACAACATAAGCAGATGAACCATGTTCACTGGTGAGTTTTCCAAAGTAAAGCAAGTGCTTTCCTTATAGGAATTGAAAACATCCTCCTAAAATTGCTTAATAAGAAGGGAGGAAGGTCTATTAGTGTAACAGGCTTTTAAATTTCTCTGCCCCAAGTAAAAACATCTCATTTTCTGCTCAAGTCCTTCAGTTTCTTCTTAAATGGGTTCTTGCTTTTGAGGAACATTGAGTCACCAGCTCATGCCTGTTGCAATATCCACTGAGAAAACTTAAAGACAGTTTTTGGAGCAAATGCAGACAAGTGCCACACTGCTCTCAGAGGCAGAAAATACACACTTCTTGTTTATGATCAAGAAATAAAGTCAATGCACTTCTTTGAGGCAAGAATGCATTATTTTTCCATTTAGAACAACAGAAATATACAGACACGGATAATAAAACTGAGATCTCATTTTAGTCTCTGTTTCTCACATTCAAAACAACCACACTCAAAATCTTTAGACGGAATTTGATCACTCACCTGATCCTCCAGTTTCCATTTCATTTACTCACCAGATGATTCCATGCAGCAGCAAGAGCTGCATGAGCTGATTTTGCCAACTAGAAGATGGTTTCAACAAGCAGTCAGCAGGAGAGGAGAACTTAAGACCATGCATCAGAGAGAAGAAGGTCACTCTGGCATACTCCCACTGCCTTTAATGTACAATTTTTGGTGATGCAGTTCATGTTGAGGACATAAGCTGTCCATCCAGTAACTGTTACAGCAATATATTTTCTTTCTTAGAAGTAAATGCCAATTTATATTTTTCTAAAATTGTTGTAACTATGGGATTTCACTCTTCTGTTGTCTTTTTGAAGTCAGAGAGGGAGAGTATTTCCATATGCAAAGGACCTGCAATGGTCACCCATGACAACTGACTGACCACTTCAGGGCTGAGCAAAAGTTAAATCATGCTTTGAAGGGCATTTTCTAGATGTCTCTTAAACACTGATGTGCTTGGGGCACTGACCACCTCACTGGGAAGTCTGTTGCAGTGTTTGACCATCCCCTCAACAAAAAAAATACTTGCTAACATCAGGTCTGAAGTAGTTTCAAGTCTAAGTAGTATGGCTGTTAGGATTATTCTTTTACAAGGAAGAATGGCTTCACAGAGAACAGAATTATGGAGGTCTTTTACTTTGCTTGTTTTTGCAGGAGACTGTAATACCTAATACTGCACTTTCTCTAAACAATTTAAAGCTTGTTTCAAACTTTTATTATATGTATGGAAGTAATAACACTTACAAAGGACTCAGAATAAATCCAAGGTATTTTGTATTTGTCATCCTCATGATATTTGTAGTCTGATCCAGGTACCTGAAAGGAAGGGCAATGTAAGTGCTGCTTTCTAGGGGCCACCTTTAAAGCAGGGGCAGAGAGCACAGAGAGCATTACTTCATCTTCCATTATGTATATCATGCAGTTCAAAATGTGATATCTATTCAGTATAAGCAGCTAAAAACACTCTTGTTTGCATATATGTAAAGTGATATTTGCTGCTACTTTCACAGCTAGCTAATGCAGCATCTTAGCAGAGATACACAAAAAAATGTAAATTGAGGAATCCCTGATTTATCTTGTACAGCAGAAAAAACACTGAAAGAGAGCATCCTATATGCTTTACAATTATTTATGTTTGTAAGATGGGAAAAATGGCAGGAAAAAATTAGGCAGGATGCATTTTTTCAAATGACTTGTGAAAGGCAAAATAAACTCCGATGTTATTTTATTTTATTTTGGTTTTGGCATTAATTTCAGTTGGGTCAGAAGCAAACAACTACAATTCTGCTAATGAAATGCTCTTAAGCTAATTTCCATTTGTATGCAAGCAACATCATCAGGTTTAGTACATGCACACAGTCACACATACTTATACTGATATCTGCATGAGAAGAAAGCGAACAGGCTCTTGATTTATTACACACAAATTGAATGAATAAGATAACATTTTATTAGCAAGATACCATTATAAAAATGACTATAAATGGATACAATACAAGTGGTATTTGGCCCTATCTGTAAATCTACTGTATGTTAGGACCTGGTACATGCTGTAATAAAAAGATAATTAAAAGTATTGAATCACAGAACCATACTAAGAAACTGCCCAGTAACAACAAGCTCGATTAGTTGAATTGAGTCTGAACTGCCAGCCAGGTTCAAAAAAGACTGAAAAGTAAGTCAATATTTTTGGAAGCATAAAAAAGCCTAAAGTCCGAGCAGTAAAAGAATAAAGAAGGTGAGTATTTTTCTGCCTTTCTCTAAAAAAGACTATAAAAAATTATCCAACACAAGGATTTCTCATCTGAGGAGCTTTATTTCATATCTTTAACAAGTATTTTCCTGCTAAAGTACTATTCACACTCTTTAATATACCACACTGGAAACATGTAAAAATATTTCAGAAGGTATTTTTGTGTTTTGGTGTGTTGTTTTTTATGTTGGGGCTTATGTTTGTTACGTTTTTTTGGTTTTGTTTTTCGTTTTTGGGGTTTTTTTTTCAGTTTTACAACCAGCACAGTCTGGCTTTGGAAAAAAACACCATCGTCTTCTCCTCATCCTTCCCCCTTTCCCCTGAAGTCAACTGCTTCCCCTCCCTCCTTCTGGTCAGTTTAATACGGAGATGCTGCCTGAGCCTTGTTGTACAGAATAAGCACACAACATTTTCTCCTGGGAGTTGGTTCATGCAAAACACTGCCCCGCGGAGAGAGTGGAAATTTACCCATAAGACATTCTTCCAGCAGCAAGACTCCAGAGGAAACCTGATCAGAATTTTTAAAGACATGCCTTGATTTTCTCTATAATTCCTTCAAAGTTTCAAGGAGAAAAAATATAAACCAAATGTTTAAGGCTTGTTGTGCTTGGTCTTGACCAGAAACAGGCTGAAATAAAGTCTCACTTGGTGATAAAAAATGAGAAGACAACAGCAGAGGATTATTTTCAAGAGATTTTTCTGCTGCTATGCCTTCTCCTTTGATTTCTTTTTGTTTTTCTTTCCTCCTCCTATCATTTTATAGTCTCTGCAGCACCTCTGGTGATCAATACACCAGCTCCCCCTCCTCCACAAGCAAGCAGAATCTTACTGGTTTTAAGACTTGCCAGTTGTATTTTCAAAATAAAAATAATATATTTTTACTACTTAAGTTTGTGCCACAGATTTATTAAGAAAATATATTTCCCTGCAACGTAGAATGTAAGAAAGGTGATTTTTAAGTTACTGTTTTCCAAGAAAATGGAAAAATGTGTAGGAGATCTATTTAGTGAATTTAAATTTCTTTTAAGAAAGAAACGTTTAATTTTTGGGCCTGATCCAAAGTCCAATGAATGTTCCCTCCTACTTCAGTGTGTCTTGAATCAGCTTTTTATTGTTTAATCTTACTCTGATCGATTTCAGCAGCACAGCTCCCACAATCTTTTTATTATCATAATAAATTTAACCTTTCTATTTTCATAGTAACAAAAATTTGCAGCTAGGGTAGGATCCAGCTATGATTTAGAAACCTCTTATCAAGTGACAGTCCCTTTCTTTAAAGTTTTCAGTTGTTACAGTCACTTTGAGATCAACACATCCCACAGCTGCCCATCGGGTGATGCTGGCATGGTCAGACCTAGTGAATCAGTGAAGTTAGCCAGGTAAGGACTTTGCAGAACTAAATTTTCATCTGATAACCTCTTTAGGAGAGGGAACACAGCTTCCTTTTAATCTTAAGCAAACAAGCATCCCTAAATAAAACTTAACACTGGAAACTTTATTTTCTCCCTTCACATCCTGCAGTAGTAGGGAGATTGCTTGCCCACCTCTGCAGCAGTACAGGGACCCTACTTACATTGTGGTGATCACTTTGTAAAAATGATATTAAAAGTGAATCCAGGAGTTGCACAAACTATGTGAGGGATGGAGAATTTACAATGATTGTTCAAATTTGGTGTGTGGAGGATAGCAAAACAAGATTGAGATGTGATTGAAACATTTAAACACCTTAAAAAGAAGAAATCACCACACCGTAAATGGCTTTTTAAATGCCACAGAAGGAGATACAGCAGGGAATTTATATTCAGTTAAAATAAATACTGTAAGGAAGGTACAGTTTTAACAATGACAGCAATAGATTCTTGGAAGTACTAAGAAAAGTGGTGGATCCCCAGTGTCCTAAGATATTTGACTCAAAAGCAACTAGAGACTCATTGCCAGGCAAACACAAATAACTAGAAATCTTGATGAGAAGTCAGTGAAATATGAGGTCAAGCTACACTAGTGATAAATTTAAAGATCAGAAAAACTACTTGCTCAGATGAAAAGTAGGGATTTTTAATTCATTTTGATACTAAGCAACATAGAGAGTCTACAGACTCACAGAGTATTAGGGGTTGGAAGGGACCCTAAAAGATCAAATCCAAGCCCCTGCCAGAGCAGGATATTCTGGTGTAGGTCACACAGGAATGTGTCCTGGAAGGTACTGATTGCCTCCAAAGAAAATTAATTCATGTTTACTTCATTAATTAATGTTTATTTCATTAATTAATGTTTTATTTCTCATTAATGTTTATTTCTACCAAAATGTTTCTATCATCTGGGAGGAAAAAGCACTTAGGGAACACATTATTTCAGCTCCTCTAGGTTACCTGGCACCTCAATCCAAACCCATTATTTGAACCCATCATTATTACTGTACTTTCTAATTCCATAGCCTATGGACTTGCCATAATTATGCCACATTTCTAACTATTCATCAGCTGCCTAATATCTCTGTTCCCCTGTCTGTAGTGAGATACTATCTAGCCCAGGGGAAGTGTTTTATCTTGCTCAAATGTCCAGTTACATAGTAATGCAAACATCAAAACAGGAATCACAGTAAATGAGGAATGAGAAGCACATTCAAGACACTTCTAACTGTTGGAAAGGTACTTCCAGAGGAGCTAGAGAGAGTCCAGGTACAATTTAATCACTACCATTATTCTGAGATGCAATACTATTCCAGTTCGCTCTGCTCATCCCAAACCTGGGATGCTGGTCACTCCCAGTAAACCCAGTACCAGGCAGAATCACCAAGATGCTGAACCACCCCAAACTAAATCATAGCTGGAGAGAGAGTCTGAACCACATCTGGAGACTCCTAATTGTGGATGAGACCAATTCCAGCAAGTATTACAGGATGTGTTGCAATAAAACTTAATGAGGGACAGGGGAGAATTTAAGCATTCCTGAGAACTGGTGGTCTAATTTTTCTCCACCTCAGGGACACGTAGCTGACATTCAATTCATCACCAAAAAGCAAACATAAACTCTCCATTCTTGCATATGATAATGCAGACACAGAGTATTTTACGTCCATAAGCTTAGTACTTATTCACTTCTTTCCCTCTGCTCAGTATGTTTCACATTTACCACAAAATAGTAAAAAGACTTAGGCTAATTAGCAAGGACAAGAATTTTAAAATGAAATTTTTACTGGAGATAAGTTCCAGGAAGAGAGGGTCCTCTCTCATTCACACTACTCCTCTGTGTTTTGATGCAGAGGCATTCTACCTTTGCATAGTCTGAATTCCTCACCATGACATGTTCTATCCACAGTTATAAAAATCTTTTCCACAAAGCACACGTCCCTCACAACTGGCCCAGTTACCTAAGGACCATGTATAATATTTCTGTCACACTCTGCCTGTGGGTGAAGGTCTTGTATTTTTGAAACATCCACTCTACCGATTTGAACCATAGACCTCTTGATCCTCAGAACAATCTGAGGTATCTTAATTTCTTCTCATGAAGGCTGTGGAAAACTCATTACAAAACTAGAACATAGAGAAGGTGTAAGATTTTGGTATTTATGCTCAGTCTCAGGATTTTTTGCTCTCCAGCCTTCCAAAAAGCACATCCCCTAGAGATTCTGCAGCTCCTTATGATCAGTTTAAACTGTTCTATCCTTCAGAAAGGAAATGTTTCTCAAATTAGCAAGAAAACATTACCTGGAGCAATGTTCCCACCATTAAGGTCTATGAGTAGATTTTCTGCCATCACATAGAACATTCCATATCTTCTAAAAATTCAGGTAGCATGGACCTTTCCTCAACTATCTCATGTAGAAACCCTGAACCTTCCACATTTCATGCCAACTCTGGAAACTTGCTCTTTTCCATCAAAAACCTGATGCTAGGCACAAAGGCCACATATCTGGGGCAAGAGGCAGATCAATACAATTAAGTACACAAGTATTGCAGCTCCTAAAAGCCCTGGTGTTTGGATTGGATGGGATCATCCAAGATATGGCAGAGGTGAAGCAGGTTTCTCTCTGTGAGCCAGAAACTTGCATAATAAATGAGCAGCTGCACACAGCTTAAGCAACAAGGAATACTTACTTGGCAAAGGAATGTGTTGCAGTTCTTGCACTATTTGAGATTTGAGGCACTGTAATCAGTAAATCATTTTCAATAAATCCACCTTTGCCATAGGCTTTACATTTTTCCTTTGTGCTTAGAAAAGTTTGATTTTTTTTAAATCTATTACTGTAAAAATTAATTTCAATAGAAAAAAAAGCATCAAGCATGTGTATCAATGTCTCTGTATAAAATGAGACACTGAATTTCATTTAAAAATTTACTTGAATATTACTAACCATCATTTCCTTTGAAAATTTCTTTTCTTTTCAAATTCCTGCTTACATTAAAATTTTGCATTCAGCCATGCAGTACAATACAAATTGCACCAATTAACTGACATTTGTATGCTATGCTAGTAGTCAGAACACAAAAACCACCTGTAACACATTAATTAGATAGATAACACAGATATATATTTAGACAGAAATTTGCCTGAACTTCGCACGTTTAAAAAAATAAATTCATTTCCATTAATGAGGAACTATGCTACTGAAAGAAACTCTTTCTAAAAGCAAAGAGCAATTATGTTTCATGCTCAAAAGACCAGATTCCACATAAAATTCACAATGCTCCGCCAATTATTTGGAGTTCAAATTCCCTCATTGTAGCAACTGAAATAATCTCAAAGAGTGCAAAAATTACCGAATTGAAAAATCTGTTCTTTAAAGTATTCCATGCATTCATTTTGCACATAAACGATCTTAAAGTATTTCAGAAAGTGCTATACTTTTTAGTTTTAAAAGTAAAAATAACATCTATCACTTTAGTAACACTGTTAGACATCTTTTAAATAGATACTTAACAGAATTACAGATATGTTGGAGAAGATAGCTTAGATTCACTGAAAAGGCTACTGTAGTGCATTAGTCTTTAGATAAAGTAATAGGATCTTTTCCATGTATTAACAATCCTCCATACAAAAGATTTCTTAAAACTTTTTAAACAGCTTTATCAAGCCAAGGTTACAAAGCTCAAATGGGTAGCAAAATGATACGTGGCTACTGAAAAAGATATTGCCTGAACCCATACAGATTTTGATTGCTTTAGGAAAAGAGGAATTTGCAAGGTTTGCTTCTTTAAAATGAAATTATATTTTTAAATTTACAATGGCATAACAAATTGAAAGATAGTCCTACGGTGCAGATTTTTTGGCTATCTCACTCGCTTTCTAAGGATCTCTATCAGACCAATACAATTAAAACGGCCATGCATTGATTTCTCCTCTCTGACATGATCTGAGAGCCCATCCCATACCGAAACCTCCAAAATTCTTGCTGGCTTCCACTTGCAGCTCTGGTAATCGCAAAATCAATGTTAATTTTATGCTATAAATAACTGCTTTTAAAGCAGTATATACTTAAATAGAGATATAAACTGTTCTGGTCAAATTCCTCTTGATAGAAATATAGCTGTATATTCAAGAGGGTGGAGACATACATATAGCTTCCAGCATTTGCACACATGTATTCATGTTTATCTTCCCAACATCCATCACCCCATCGATGATTTAAGCACTTCTAAATGTATATCAGCTTCTGGTTCTCACATCTCCTTCTCTTTCTTAATCAAGACTGCCCAAAAAGACTCGTACAACTATACCTGCAATTTGTCCATTTTTCTGGTTCAAATTTCAAAGCACTCAGGATCAGGAAATATAAACCCAGGCGTTTGGCAAGGCACCCAAAAGTAATAGAAAAAAATACGTTGTGTGGAACAAACGATGAATCAGTCTTTTATTCATTTTTCTGCAAGGTTTGTAGCAAATAAATGAGCCTTTCTTTTTGGTGCTACCACAGCATAAAAAGAGAATCACTGGAACATGCTGGAATAGCCATAAAAAGTGAATAAAAAATAGAAAGAATGGCTCTCAAATGCCTACATAAAGCTAAGTCAGGGCTATAAAAACTGCTGCATCTAATTCCATAATTTCTTTCTGTGTTTTCATGCAGTCAGCCATTCTGAATTGTCCTGGAGTTCACTGTCCAAGGATATTGTAAAAAATCTTATCTAACACATAATAAAAAATATTTTTTATTATCATTATTTCCTGTTGATGCCATGATTGCTACAAAAAAAGATGTTAACTTCAGACAAAATTATTACTAGAATAGGGTGTTCATCCTTTTCCTTCCCCTCCCCCAAGATTTTTTATAGACATACATTTCATTTGATTTTCTGTACACCCCTTAACAGTTTGTGAATTTTCATTCCTAAGATATGAATATATTATACTAAGGGATATTATATAAATGAGACCATTACTCAAAATGAGAACCTTCTTTACTAACAGCATCACTATTTGCAGAGTATGAGACAAAATAAATGTCTCCCATGAGTGACTAAATGCAAAATAAAAAGTAACCACTCAACTTTAATAGTTTAAAAATGCTATTAAACATAATGGCTCCTCAACATTCAAGCAGCACTATGTTTTAAGTGATCTTCACTTTTAAAGAACTATTTTATT
This sequence comes from Phaethornis superciliosus, assembly GCA_023637945.1. NCBI lineage: Eukaryota > Metazoa > Chordata > Aves > Apodiformes > Trochilidae > Phaethornis > Phaethornis superciliosus. Next base: position 6,777,401 of record JAJQWJ010000005.1, read on the forward strand.
TACATTTGAAATATTGATGGCGCATAAAGTTCTGTTCATGAAGTAATGACAGTCAAAAGTATTTAAAATAATCACTGAAAGACCTAAATAATAAATTTGTTCTGTCCTTAGGCCAGCGGAGACTCCACTGCTAAAAATGTAAACATCTGAAGAAATAATAAGAAACATCCACTGTATTCTGTGTAATTCTTGAAAAATACCTGTGACTTTCTCAGCAACTAAAAGAAGAAATATCAAAGCAAAACCTACTAGGTTATTAAGCAATAAAGAAGTAACTCAATCTGTGGGGTTTTTTTTTTTTTTTATTGGTCAAGCAGAACTCTGGCTCTGGGAATATGTTCACAGAAATTAACTCTTTAGGTAGTAAGAGTATCATCAAAATTTATGGATGTAAGGGAGCTGTTTCAGAATACCACAAAGATAATGTTTGCATTGAAACAGGGAAAAAAAGAGAAAGTTTATTTTCTAACCTGTGACATCATCTATAATAATAAATCCACAATTCTATTTCTAATTCTTGTTAAAAAGAAATTCTATTTCTTGTTCAAAAGCAAAATCTTCAGGATGCACTACAAATGATTTCCCAGATTATCCTTGTCAATTGATACCCAGCCTGGTAACCATGCTGGCCCAGTACCCATACATTGCATGTGCTTTGTGCAACAGCAGAATTTGTGGGGAAACAAAGAAATATACAACTCTACGGGAAAAAACAAACAAAAAACAAAACAAAAAAACCCAAAACAAACAAAAAACAACAACAACAACAACAAAAAAAAAAAACAAAAAAAAAAAAAAAAAAGAAAAAAAAAAAAAAAGAAAAAAAAAGATTACAAGTCAGATCTATAAATCTACTGTTTCTTATGTGCCAGCAGCCTGCAAAGCTGTATGTAGCCCAGCAAATGATATGGACAGATCTGCAAGATCCACCTCTCCAGTGAAAAGCTGAACTCCCAGAAAGCAGGCAGGGCACACTGAGAGGCCACAGTTGGCACTTGTTGCAAGTGTAAACTATAAATTGTGTAGCCTTAATCTCTCTTTTGCTGTTGAATTTATCCCGAATTTCTCTATAGTTCTATGGCCTTCTGAAGAGCACTCCAGCTTACTGCTTTTTCAGGGTAGTCAATTAAAAAAAGAGAATGGTTACATCCATTTACTAAAAAGGTGACCAGCCATGAGCAATATAGGTTTCAAAAAATGCCTAGTACTAAATACAATCTTACTTTAGGGTTGGGTAAAAATATCAGTAGCTTTACTTTTTATTTTTTTAATCAGGAAAACCAAATTCTTAGATCACCTAGAATAAATGTGTATTTATTCTAAACCAAACAGATCAGAAGAATTTTCCTTTTCATACAATGTTGAATTGTTGGGTATAACAAATGTAGAATGCTTGTGGAGCAAAGAGACTTGGAGTCCAATGTTTTGGAAGCAAGAACCTCAACAACATCAGTACTCTTAGGGGTAAGAAGGGGCTCCATAGAGCTGCAAAAACCTCTTGGGGAAACTGGTAATCCAAACCCTGGGGCAGGATGAGAAATATTCTCATTGTGATGACTATAAGAGATAGGTGACAGACAGTAACTGACTGTGACTTTGGGGTATTCTGCAGTGAACTGGGCTTTTTCACATCTTATTTTTCACTTTTAAATTTACTAAGGTACCATTTAAAAGATCCCAGTGAAAATAAGGCCAACTGGGACAAACTTTGTATATACAGATAAATTAAAATAAAACCCCAAACATACTTTTCACAGTATTTTAAAATTATATAAAGCCACAGAATAGGGTAAGAAACAGATTTAAACTACTTGTCTGGTATCACACAGCAGGACAGGGACAGAGGTTTGAGGGAATCCAGAGGTACTTACTTTGCAAGTTCTACAAGTTCTATAAACTACTTCTTTGCTTCCCCTTGCTTACATCCCTTCCTGGGTAGGTGGTAACCATTCACATCCTCTAGCTACCAACATTTTTCTGGCAGTTCAGTTGCCCATCTGCACTCACAGCTGATTTCTGTCCAGCCAAAACCACATCTGGCATTTCCAACTGGAATAACTCACAATTAAAACACGGGCACCATTAATTCCCAGCTCTATTCTTTCTTTCCTATATTACCACAACTGATACCACAGTCTTCTCTGCAGACATCCTAGATACCTGCCCTCGCACTGAAGCCCTGTCACCTGATATACTTCTTCCTAAAATTCATTTCTACAGTTGTTTTTTTCCTCTTTTTAGAGTCAACACCCTCCTCTCACATCATAAAAGTCACCATATACCATTCACAAGCACAGCATGTTGTAAAACACATCTGTGTTTTTTCTGACCAAATTCCTTCTCTGCATTTTAATCTACCAGCACCCAGCTTCACCTTTTTTTCCTAATATCTGGCCTTTCCTTCAAGGCCCTGCACAGTTCTGTTTCTAAATGCCTGCCTTTATTCACATCTCCTCTGCTTTGGTTGTCATGGCTACAACACCAGCTTCACATCCAGGCTTCCCGTTCCCCATTGGCAATTTCAGGCTTTCTTTCAAGATGCCCATGATATTTGAAAATCCTTTAAATATTCAACCCTGCCTGGTGACCAACATTTCTCATGACACTGATGAAAATGTCTCAAATTATCAGTTTTTGTCAAACATCTACGAGGATCGTCTTTGATTTCCCAAGCCTCTGCAAGATGGGTCTTCAGTGAAGTTTCAGTATTTTTTTACAAATCACCATGTCACTAAACTTACAGCCAGCAAAGCATTAGGGTTTTGCAGGTCTTGCCTGCAGATTTCTTACAGTAGTGTTGGAATCAAGTTTGGAGAATGGGCGTGGGGGATGTGTGTATCTTAGTTTCACAGAAATATTTTCAGATCAGTGAGACTCAACAGGCAGGCATCAGGGTAAGTTCAAACCACAATACATGTCCATTCAGAATACATCATCAGCCCAAGGCAAAACAGCTATCTGGATGGGAATACAGCAGCTACCAGCTCCCAAAATCCTGAAAATAACATATTGCTATGAAGCAGAAGGTGAAAAAAGAGAAACAGCATCCCCTTCCTTTGCACAGCCTGTGGATTCTAAAATATTCAGAAAAAGATCTGTAGCAGATCTTGCAGCTACTGCCATTTTTGGTGAGGGAAGCAGGGCATGAGCAATCCAACATAAAATCTATTGTCTTCTCTTGGGGGAGGCTGAAGGGACAAGAACCTCCAGAAATGTGCAGCTGCTGTTGAATTGTGGATACTGGAAGAGATGGCATGGCCAACATGGCCAAGAGCGCATGGGAAGGTGAGAAAGGGAAGACATTTCATGAGCAAGAGTGAGAGAGAGCCCCTCTCTCCCAAAGCAGCTCCAAGACAGGAATATCACAGCACTGAGGCTGCAGAGTTTGGTTAAGCTGTAGTCCCATGATGTGATTAATCTTCTCTGAAGCATCTTCCATGTCTACTTTTTATCTCCAACTTTCTTTCATATAACTGGAGCAGATACCATGCTTTCATTTCTGTCTTGCCAGAAAAAATATACTAGATGTGTACAAAACAGCTGCTATGGAGCAGTCAGTACCTCCAGGGATCAGGATGGCTTATGGTACAAAAGTTTCAGATTAACGAGAAAATGATCAACTGATACCATTCTAAGGTCATTTTGGATTTGAAGTTTCATCACGTGCATCATCTTTTTACATTGTTTCTCCTAGAGTTTTAATAATGTCTCTAGTCTGACTTACAGCCCTGATACCACAAAATATTAAAATTTCCAAAGAGATAAGATGCAGGGAAACAAATCGGGGGGGGGCCTGTAGGTTGGCTAAAATTTTGTTTACAGAGATACACTCAATTTGTATCAGTCACTGATTTTGTAGAGAAAATGTGAGAATAATTTCCACTGAATGTATTTCTTCCTTACCTTGGTGTATCCATTGTTGCTGTTAACATGGCATCAGCTATCAGCCTTCACCTTTTAACAGTGTTCACTGGAGGAAGCAAGAAGAAAGGGGCACACATCCATTGTCATCAGTAGCATTTTTCAGCATCATGACAGGTTCTCACTCACACGGTGGCAGCTGCACTGACAATAGGTTGTTTTACACCTGGTGTTTTCTTGAGGGAGAATAACCCAGTGACAGCAGAGAGAGCACAAGTCAGTGCAGAAGTGGGGGCAGCCTGTCCCTCTTACACAGGCATAGCTGCTGAACCAGAAGAATTGCCTCTAAAGCCTGTAAGCCTGTGACCCTTAAAAGTTTCAGTGGGCAGTTAATTCTTGGGATTTTTATAATTCTATTTTCCTCAACATTTTTTTCAAGGCTAAGCTTAGGGGAATGGCAAATCAAGATTTGTCTTTCCTTATCTGTCACATAAAGCCATGGGCCAATTGCCATCGAACCACTTAGTTGTTCAGCACATGGGCATGTAAGCACAGAACAAAGCTACCTCCCAGTCTTTGAGGGGGGTTCAAATCTTGAGCTCTGTTGCTCATCTCAACTTATGTCTACATCCTTGTGAAAGTAATGTAAAATGACAACACTTCCCAAATAAACAGACTCCTTTTTTTTTTTAATCTTCAAACAATGTAGCACACTAAGGGATGAACCGAATTCTCTGTGTGGTCGCTTTTCTCTCTGTTTTTTAAAAAACAAAAAACCTTTCATGTTCTCTCAACCCAGACAATGAAACACATCTATCACAGACCTGCTGTAGTTTGCATGGGCAGATGTGTGTGTTGTTTTAGTCCCACCACACTGGACTTTAGCTTTCTCTCCAGGTTTTTGTCTGTCTTTGGCTCGCCAGCACACTGAGCATGTACATTCTGTAATCTAAGCAAAACTTTATTCCTTTGGTTTACATTTTCTTGTGTTGAGGAATACATATTAATCTGACTGTGCAACTCCAGGATTTCCTCCCTTAGCATATCTCTTAAATCATGCAAATCTCCTTTGGTTCTGCTCTGCCCATCCAAGCTTATCTCTGCACATCTGCCTTTCCAGTGCTCAGTAAGGTACTTTTCATTTCCTTTGACAAGACTTGATCAGAACCAGTTGGGATATATCAGTAGATAACTCATTTTTCAAAGTAACGATCTCATCAGTTCTCCTCTATTTACATTTACAGGGTTCTTGCCATGTAAGCTGTCACTCTTTGTCTTTGATTTCTGGCCCAATGTAAAGGTGAAAAGATGAAAGTAAAGAGATGTGCAGTCAAAACTGAAACTGATACTTACGGAGAGAGACTGTAACACTGAGCAAAGTTCAGAAGTTGCTCACAGACACATTGGCAATTGGCACTGCATGCAGTGCAGCTCTCCATTCTAAGTGGCTAAGGATGGTAACTAGATTTTAGATAATACATTTATACCTCATATAATGCTATATTTCTAGGTGAGAATGAGGCAGCAAAAGAGCTCTCTCCAAATAGTGTGCAGTGGGAAAACACAAAAGTGGGTCATTTTCACAGTGATGTTTAGTTTCAACAAGGATCAAGAAAAGGATTGTGTTATTTGCAGTGATATTTACTGCTAATATTACTCTTGTTACTCTACTTGCATCTTCCTCTTTTCCCAGGCTGTTCTATTATGTCTCCATGCTTTGTTTTTTCCTTGTAAAGGAGTCCTTTGGAACCTTCCTGCTCCTTGCTCTGATGTCTCCAGCTCCTCTGGTATCTCTGATTTCATAGATCAACTCCAGTTCTGTTCTCCCTCATGCACAGAAGCCACCAATAAACCTTACTATGTCCAGTCCTCCTTTTACAAAACCTTAGTGCTCTTTTATGATGAGGTTAGGACAGTTGTAAGCACATTTGGAAATAAACAAACTCCACCCAGATGAGCATCCAGCTAGGATTCCACAGTATGTCAGATCTCTTTTATGCACTCTGAACTTCAAAATCTCCAAATACCTTCTGCTCTTCTTGTTCCCTTCTAATTAATTCTTTGAGTCAGCAATTGGAATTTCATCAATATAAAACCTGGGACTTTTCTGATTGTGATTTGTTACAGCTTCTCCAAATTGATCACTCTAAGAATAAAGACTAACCTTTTCAAACTTCTCATCTGGAAATATTATGATAATGAGAAATGCCTGAGCCTCACAAAGGATGCTTGCAATATTACTATGCAATTGAAGAGACAGATCATTTATAAAAGTAAAAGGTTGCTTCCAGAAAAGACATCTTTATGGAAATATTTAACCATCTTTAAATTAACAGTTCAGGTTTATTTCTTCTTTTAAGGTCTTCTTTGCCAGAAGACCACCTAGATGGTGACATTTGCCTTAGAAATGACATGCTACTATTTAACACAGAAAATAGGTGCTTATCTCTACTCCAGTCCATGGAACATTTTTACAGGAAGAGTCTACAAAAAACTAAGCTTCCACAACTGCAATATAACTCTCTTTATGTGAGGAGTAAGTGAGTGGGGGGAGGGAAATGTAAACCAAAAGCCTATTTAATCGTGTGCAATTTATATGAATGATCTCATAGCCACAAAATAAGTCCATGTACAAACATTTCAGTGCTAAGTATCCAACAAAGAGTCAAAATTACATTTGCACAAGGTACACGGATGTTGTTGTTATGGAAGGACAGACACTCCATTTGAGGTTTTTTGCAAAAGAAAATTTACAAACATTTATTTTAGGAGGTCGATAGTGCATTCTCTCTCTGGGCCAAGCAATTTTTGTGATGCTGTTAGGCAGGTTTATTTGCATAACCTATGCTTATTAAAAACTGTAAAAAGAAAAATTTAGTTTTAATTTTAGCCCACCATGGAATGTAATTTTTTTACTCTCAAAATGAAGTCCTCTAGTCAGCTATCCTATAATATCTGTGCGGTGTCATTTTATGACACTCATGTTCCAATACTCTAAAGCACTTAGACAGTATTGTTGACTCCAGTGAAACAATCTGAATACTTAAAGTTAAGTACATACTTTTTGGGACTTGGGCCTAATACTTCCTTTCATTGTTTGTATGTATTACAAATGGTTTCTGCTTCCTTCTGGGTGCAGGATAGCTAATTATGTTTTAGTCCCTGGGCATCCAGCAAGCATAATATAAACCCAGAAGCTTATGGCTGATTTTTTGTCCCAGTGCTAGCTAGCTAAAGGGGCAGTTATGGGCTTTTACTCCAGAGCAGCTTCCTCCTGATATCCAAGGAAAGTAATCTCCTGGCTATGCTAACAGTCATCCAAAAGACCTACCATATAATCTAATTGAACTATTGATTCCCAAGCTAGAGCTTCTATTTAACATTCTAGAGAGAAAGAAAAGAGAGAGAAAAAGATTTTACAGACACAGTAACACAATGCTGCACAAATCTTCCTCAGCTTCTGTTGCTTTATGTTCATTTATCACAAAGATTATGCAAAAATGTAGTTACAGTACAATGACAGTATCCCCCTCCTTCTCTGAAATGTATTCTCCTTTTTTTTTTTTTTTCAAATTGCAAATTCTTAAACAGGGAATATGCGTTTTTCTCTAATAAGAAAGAGTCTAACTGCAAGGAGAAATAGAAGAATGGAAAGCATTTCATCACAGCATCATCTCACATTAGTTATGAGTCTAGACAGCTGGTAGTACCATCAGTATGACAGAATCCTCAGCTCTTTTGTTTATTTAGCTTGTTGTTTAGTTTTCTTTTGGTTTAATTTAAGAGGAGGAAAAAAACAAGTGTAGTTTGCATTTTAAAAATTCCATTAGAAACCTACTTTATCTTTCATTCCAATTGCAAGATCAACAAACTCCCTTGACAATTATTTCCTATGAATATTAATTGTTACGACCACAAAGTGTGTTTACTAATTTCTTTTAGAAATAATGCAAGCATTATGGGGGCAAAATATTAGTGCCATGAAACTAGAAAAATATTTGGAACATTTGACCAACAATAGAGGTTCTATTCTGCTAATTCTGTTAACCTGATAGATATTTACAGAAAGCTACATGTGCTGATAGCAGTATGTGCCATTCCTCTGCATTTTTGATAAAGCAAGTCAGGATTATTCATACCAGGATCAATTTTACTTCCTTACAAAAGTATTCCATACTGCTAAGTGATCCCAAAATATTTAGGTCATATTGCCAAAATAATTTAATAAGAAAATGCCTTCATTTATAAAAAAATGACATTATGAGATTTGCTCCTGCTTATCAAAATATTTTCTTATATTTGAAGGGGTTTAAAGCACTTCTCAATTGTTTCTCTGATAGATTTATACATTTGGAGATCTTTTAAGTCACGAATTAAGCAACTCCAGGAAGCTGGGCTCTCGACAGAATAATTTAAAATCAGGTCTGAAAATGCTTCTAGTCTGATTTTTTAAATGTAGTTATTGGCAGAAAATAACACTGGTGGTTCTTCATTCCATGCTTTTCATGGCTAATTTGTAAGTTATAATAAACCATTTCCTCTCTGTCAGCCCCTGAAACTTCCCTAAACAGTTAAGCAATATGCTGATCATTAAGAGCTACAGTTTACTCTAGTCTTCTACTTATGGTTTTGGGCACTGAAGCTGAAAAACAGGACATCTGGCAACAACCTACACTAGTATTGTTCCTGCCTGTTTTCCACTGGGATTTTAAGCGTGGAAACTTTCATCTTATCTAGGACAACAACAAATCTTCAAGGGAAAAATTTCTTTCTACTGATGAGGTCCATATACACATAAGGGAAATGGAGTGACATAAAAACCCTAGGAGAGATTTCCCCAGAGAGGGAATTACTGCCTTAGGGTCCCTTTGCAAGCTGCAATGAAGGAGCAGTTGTGTGAAAACAGCCAGAGAGATCTGTCAGGAAAAGCATTGCAGCAGGCAGGGATTGCAAGGCAATGAGTTGCTGCAGGAGTGGTGATCCTAACAAAAAGGAAGCAAATGGAATGATACCATTCCCTCCTAACACTCTGACAAAAAAAAATCCTAGCCCCCAGTTTCAGCAAGGACTGTACACCAAACACTTCGCACAGCTTAAAAGCAATGAATGTTTCAGGAGAGGAAGCACTGGGTGAGGAGGAGCCCAAGGGAAAGAACAGAACCAAGGCAACTGGCCAAACACCAGCCCACATCAGGCAGAGGGGTCTGTGATCCATCCAGGGCAGGGAAGAGGTGAAGAAGAAGATGCAGGAGAGCAGCCACAAGGCAAAGGACAAGAGCACATATAGTGTTGGAAACATCCTTAACTCATTTCCTGCTTCTGTTTGTATATTAACTGCAAAACAAGAACACTACCACATCCCAGGGTCCTTGTGTCAGTTCAGAAATGAAGGCAGAGTCATTACTGGCATTGTTGATGCAAAAAGGGTCTTTGGCTGATGGATTTTCTTCAGTGTTTTCTCAAGAACAATGATCTGTCCTTGACAATTTGCTTGGGTTCTATACTGCTGTAGTAATACACAGGTAGCTGTCCAGGTCTGCCTCTCATTCCATCACATTTTGCAGCTATTTACTGGTAAACTGTATTGAAATTATTCTTTTCTGTTGGCAGCAGTTTGGTCTAATGTGACTAATATGTCTTCTCTATGAGAACTGTCCATATTAGAAAAAGAGGACCATGTGAACTCCTGTTAGAGTTTTATTCCCTGCTAGCAGCAATGTCTCAAGACTGCTGAAGCCAAGGGTCATGTCTGGTTTTACCATGTCTAATTTTACCTTGTTGATCAAAGACTATAGGTATTAGAGGAAAATTCAGGAATAGAGCCCAAGACAGCAGCAAGCTTTCATTTTCTGCAAAAGCTAAAAAAAATCATGAGATCATCATCTAAGTCCTCCTCCATTAACTGTGCATTTGAATTGTTCTTTATTATTTTTCCCCTTCTGTTAAGGAATCACCAAGACAAACTCCTTACCAGCTGTGTCATAAAGCTGATAAAATATATGAATTCTACATCACCAATCCCTCATATCACAAATTTTGAAGATTTCACCGTAACTGCCAATCCTATTCCTAACTGATATATAAAGAATTGATAAAATACATAAAACCCTGAATGGCTCAACACAGCATAGCCCTATTCAGAAGAAAGACAGGGACCTCTCACTTAGGAATTCAGCTGAAATGAAACTGTATCATTTTCAGTGGACCACAGATTAGTCATCTGTAATTTTTCAGCAATACAGAAATTTCTTGGCCTAGCCATGCTCCTTCATGATGTTTTTCTCCTAAAGTTTATTGTAATGGGCTCTGGCATTAAATGCTTTTTCCCAGCTACCCCATTTGCTAGAAAGTACAGCTTCGTCTAGTGACTACTAATGAGGTATGGTTTTTGTTGGGAATGCTGAAAGCATCTTCAAAAGCACTTTGGAAAGGACTCAGGCTGCAAGCTCAGGCAATGAAAACAAGTATTTTAGACTTACACAATTCTGTAACTCACTCCTTCCTCCTTTACAAGGTATTATGCTTTGCTGAAAACCCCAAAATGAAACATACCAAAAAAAAAAAAGAATTTGAAGTGCAAAGTGCACCTTTCTCCTCAACCCAACTGCAACAATTATACACACTTTGCAATGGCTCAGCATCAATATGAATCCATTTACTGAGAACATTTGTGATGTCCATCAGGCTGTCAGGCTACTTTCTGGAATTTGACTACATAAACCAGCTCCTTCTGAAGCAGTCTCACTCCTCTGATTTCTGTGCTTGTAGGAAAAGGTACAACTTGAAATTTTCAAAGCTAATAAAGTCTTGGAGATTGCCAGTGACAGAAAGGTTCAAGTAATAGTTCCAGTAGTGGTAGCACATATCAGTGAACTTTTTTCCCCTCAAAGAGCTCATAATTATTTCTCCATTTTATCTTTTTCTCCAGAGTTGCATACATTCAGACAACCTGTGCAAGTGTAGGATGTTTTGAAAAGAACAGTGCATTTAAGGACATAAAATGGCAATATTCTATTAAATCCTCTTTTCACAATTTGACAAAGGTCATAGACTCTGTCGCAACAATGCTTCTAATCAAACTGGTAAATTCTTTTTAAGCAATCATCTGAATGGAAAATAGAGAAATTCCAGCTTTCAAGAGGTCATATATTGTCATATGTATTTCTTCTGAAAATTGTTTGCTTGAAAAGGTGGAAAGTTGAGCTGCCTAACACAATCACAGCAATCAACAAACATAGGAATTTGACTGTACTTCCTATTAAAATGCTAGAACTTGGTCCTTTCTTGCTTATTTTTTTTTCTCCTTCCAAAACTGCTTTGTGACATTTCAGCTATAAAAGCAGCCAAATAAAACATGTTTATTCTTTCCAGTGTTCTGAAACGCTCTGAATTATAGGTAAAAAGAACTGTTAAACTGCAAAAGGTTCATTGCACTATACTGATTTTCTACAAGTGATGTTTTACTTGCTTCTATTAATTTGGCTTTCCATAGTGCAGAGGCAGCCTTGCACCACTAATCTGCCCACTGCAAAACTATAGTTTGAGCACTGCAGTAATCTTCTTGGTCACCCACCCAGCAAGCACATGAATCATTAGATTCTTAGTCAGAAAAGATACCTGTATATTTGGAGAGCTGCCAAATAAATCCAGACAAAGTTCCCGATGACAAGACGACTTTGTTTTCTACATTTGAACTTAAAAAGGAACAATTTCTCTTTGCAAACAGCTCCAGAACAAGGAGCATTTTGCCCTATGTGCAGGATTCTTCAGCAGTGATTATTTCCCTTCTACCACCCCTTTTATTTTTCCACAGAAATATGCACCCATTTTTATATATATATAAAGAATATTCACCAACTAATCACTAACAACACGTGCTCACAGATCTACAATAATTTCTTTATTTGATTTCAATGAGAGGTTATCCAAGAGGGTAGCAAAGCAGTAAACAGGGAAGAACCAATGAGAGGCAGAGAGCCATGAGGCCCTTCCATCCATCAGTCAAGTTGTCACTGCCCCTTCAGCACAGGGGAAGAAAAGTCAAGGAAAATTTGCAGCAAGTTAAGCATTCCCATAAGACTTAGTGGGAGAGTACTGGCTCCAGATACCTGTTTTCCAATTTTTTTTTCTTTGGGGAGAACAATTTTGGAGGAACTAGGTGGCTAGCTTCCATCAGAACCTGAGGTAGAGTGTGAAGTATTATGGGACACTTGAAAGACAACATGTGTCTAAGAAATAGGTAGTAAAGTGCAGGGTTGTCAGTGAAGATAGTAACACTGGCACATGAAATAGCAGGAGTAAGTAATTGCAGCAAGGAAAAGGAGTGTCAGGTGAGACAGCTGAATTGGCATGTGAGTCTCTGGAGATATTGAGAGACATTGGTTTGGAGAATCAGACTCTCTTCTGCCATCATTTACTGAGTCTCTTTCTACTCCTCCTAAACTGAAAAGAATCACTCAGGCAACATCACATCTAGCATCACTTAAATTTAATCTTGGTGATCGGCAGATGTTCATGCCTCCTATCATCTGGGAAAGGGCTGGGTGGGTGGAGGGTTTTTTACCCTTACTGTCTAACCTGAGCTGAAGTCCTGACAGCAAGTTATTGTTTGCTTCTGCTACTTCTTAACTAACACACAAAATTCGCACCACTACCTCATTTATTTGTTTCCACCAGGAGGTCAGCACACACCAGAAATATATTTTTTTTTAGGTCGTATCTATCACTTTGCATAGATAATCCTTCAGTCCTCACCTCCATCAGCTTGACAAGGAGTTTTTCAGCCAGGAAAGCAGGAAAGAGGCATCTCCTCTCAGCACCCTTTGGTGCCAACCTGCAGTAGCTCTGCAAAGCTGATCTGCTGTCACAGCCAGGGACCATGCCAGGGGACAGTCCCTGCTGTTCTCCATACAGGAGATTCCCAATTCCTAAACCTCTTCCTTCACAGCAATGTCTCATTGAAATGCACATAGAGTTAAACTTCAACACTGGCACCCCCAAGCCAGCTCTTGGGCTAGGAAAACAAAATTATGTAGGTTTTGCAGCAGACAGCAAACTTTATAGTATGAGGAAAAGAGGTAAAATTCTGCCCACAAGGGAAAAAACTGCAAGGAAAACAAAACCAGAAGATTATTTTGGGTATGCAGTTATGAGGTAGTTTTAAAATAAATTAAAAAATGGACCAGCTAGTATACAAACATGACTGAGGAAAAATAAATATTCAGACAGGTTTGGCTGCTTCATTATTTCCCCTGATGCTTTTCACATGTCTTCACTCTCAAGCACTTAAAATACATACCAAAAATATTTGCTGCTCCCTTAAGCCATTTTTTTCAGCTTACCTGCCTAGTGCTCAACTACAGTTCCCTTGCAACACCAAGCCATAGTATTGTGTTACTAATTTTTTCCAACTCCACTGAGATACCAAGAGAAACTTGAAAGAAAGATCAAAAATTAAAGAGGGAAGGGGATCTTTTAATATATATACACTGTCAAACGGTTGTGAGGCCTTAATCCAAGATTTCTTTTTTCCTCTTTCTATAGCACCTACTCAAGATTTTTCTGTTCCACAACAAAAAGATGCCCAGCCTGAAAAATTAATTTTTAAAATGTTCTTTTATCAAAAAATGGTGATTTGGGCACAAGTTTCCACCAACTTTGCAACTGTGCCCAGGAATCATTCTTCACAAATTTGATGAGGAGTTGACTTTTGGTTTGTTACCACCCAGCCCTATCCCCCACCACTATTTCATTGCTGCAGGGCATTTTTGCCCAACACACCAATCCAGAACAGTGTCCAACAGATGGTTCAAGTCACATTTTCACTTAACCATCATGGGCTTGTGGTCCTTATCTATATAGGCACAGTGAAAAAAAATAAAGCCATATTAATATCTAGTAGGAGTAATTGTGTTAATTTTAAGAAATTTATGTACAAATGTTATTTGAAAAATAAATAAGGTTTTAATTTAAAAAATAAACCTATCTAAAATTAATTTTCAATTATGACAATCTTTGTGAAAGGCCCCAGAGCAGGGTTCAAGTGTCTTATTATTACACATAGGTGTGGAGTGAAAGGACAAGGGGAAATGGTTTCACTTTGAAGAAGGGAGATTTAGTTTAGAGCTTAGGAAAAAATTCTTTCCTGTGAGGGTGGTGAGATGCTGGAACAGGTTACCAAGGGAAGCTGTGGCTGCCCCATCCCTGGCAGTGTCCAAGTCCAGGTTGGATGGGGCTTGGAGCAACCTGGGCTGGTGGGAGGTGTCCCTGCCCATGCAGGGGGTTGGCACTGGAGGAGCCTTAAAGTCCCTTCCAATCCAAGCTATTCTATGATTCTGTATTTAAAACTTTCACACAATTGTTTTATCAATTAGAATTTGTTGCAGTAGTTCCTGAGGATGAGGGAGAAGGGATATTCACTTCTACGTATTGAACAAGCAAACTCAGAGATTACATAATGAAAACCAGAGCAACCATCTACAATCTGAAAAAAATATAATTTTACCCCTCCAAAAATGGGGCCAGTACCAGGCATTAGTGCATGAGGTCTACTGTTTCTAAACCCTGGCAGACTTAGTCCCCAGAAGTTATTACATTTTTTCCTTTGTAATTTTTATGTTAAACATTTTGAGAAATTTATTTACTTATACACTCAACATGTTTAAATTAGTATTTTTTAAATCACTGTAGCATTTTATATCTATTAACTGAATTTCAGTTGTTTCCAAAACCTGTTCAATATACGGATCAGTAGAATAGTAAAATATTCAATGTTTGAATCTACTTCAGATAATGACCTGAATATATGTTTCTTTCTTTATGAATACCTTAAATAATGTGCCTGTAGGTAACCAGCAAGTATTTCCTTTATTGTAAAGACAATATTTTGCAGCAAATCAACACCGAATGGAAACTTCAGCTTTCAAAATTCATTAGCTATCGACTGATATAAACTAATTCTTCACTCAGAAAGCAGCAAAATAGTAGGAAAAAAGCCTCTTAACAGTCTATTACTTAAGTTTTTCCTGCGTCAGGTTTTAAATCAGAAATAAAAATGGCTATTTAAATTACTTTCATGTCAATCCATCTACTATGATCTGCAGAGAGCTATTTAAGAAGACAAAGAGAGACTAAAGAATATCTTCACTTGTCTTACTGTCAAACCTGGTATGCTTCATATTTATCATGTTATACTAATATTTCTTCAATCTCATCTTTTTGCTGCATTGAGCCTTTCAATGGAGAAAGTTATATATGTTATTGTAAAGACAGAGGACTGTTTATTTGGCCCAGTGAAGGAAAAAACTTAAGTGCTTGAAAAAGCACATGGGGGAGATGACATATGACTAAGAGCTTCCACTGTAATAAAAAGATATAACAGCAACAATTGGAAACCTGCAGAAGCACAACAAATATGTGATTACCCCTGACTTCTCCAATACAGACAGCAAGATAGAAAATAACATGAAAGAAAAGAATAAATATGTTTTGTAAATCAATTAAAAACCTCACCAGTTCCATGTACTTTGTACAATCTACTCAGGTGAAAAACCACACAGAACAAGAAACTACTAAATTGTCTGTAGAAATAAATTTTCAGTGACACCAAGAGTCTGAAAACCTTTCAGAAAACACTCCAAAGCCCAGAATGAGATGTGCACTGCTGCTGCCTTCTGTCTTTCTTCTCCAGCCTTTAAAATCCCCTCCCAGTAAAGAGACATTAGAGAAGTTCATGGAATATCTATTGGACTCTTCCATGTCTATCCTAGTGCACTGGGAACCTACCCAGCAGAAAGACCACTGAGTTTTATGTCTGTTCTCCTCTACCCCAAGGAAAAATGTAACATCACTGATAACAGGCCAGGGCTATCAGCAATTTGTGGACAGTATCTATTTCAGTGCACTATTGAAAATAAACATGATTACAGAAAATAACCATGTAGCAACACCTACAGGAATCAGGGATTAATCTTAAATTTGTGCACCTAAAATCCCATACTTTTTAGGTCCAACACATAGAGAAGTTGATTCTTTAAAAAAAGGAAGGGCAGTATATCCTGGCTTTATGGCAGCTGGGTGAGAGCTGACAACAGTGTGAGATCTTCTGGTCTGAAGTCTTAGCTGAGGATTTTCTCTATTTCTAGCAACAGCAAGTGGATGAAGAACTTCAGGTCTGCATTATGCCACAGCTTGCCACACCTTGCTATGAGCTGCCTAGCCTTCTCTTTGTCTGGTCCTTCCTTTCCACATGAATTAGCCCACCTGGATTCATTAATCAAACTCCACCTTAAAGATTTTATTTGCAAATAAAAATATGTATTTCTAAGCACCAACATATAGAGCAAAGGGGAAAAATATACTTTATCTAATCAGAATACCGACATGAGTGCTTGGGCTGTAAATTTTTAAATCTGGCTAAATCCATCAATTTATTTTGACATATATATTTCTTTATGACAAGGGGAAAGAATAGTTAATACCTTACTTGGCTTAAATTTCCCTATTTATACATCTCCAAGATGTATATATCTCCAAGATCCACATACAAAGCACCAGCTCAGAGAACACTTGCACATTAGGAGAAGGCACATGGTTCTGAAAAGCAGCAGTCAGGAAGCAGAAAACCACTCAGAAATAAAGGAATCCCAAAGGTACTGTTAAAACTCACATGCCTGAAAACAAAATAGCAATGAGTAATCTCCATGTGAAGATTGGAAATTAAATTTCAGGACAATGGAGGAAAACCAGTGGATGGGCAGAAGAATTCTTTCAGGTCAGAGCAAAAACCACCTTGCTTAGACTGCAGTGGCCAGAGACACAAGATTCCCAGGGTGCTGCAGTTGCATTGCTGTGCCCCAAAATCTTTGCACAGCTCCTCATCCCCCCCACACCATGCTGGGACATGTGCATGAAGGGGCTGGCAAGGAGAAAGTGTGCTGTACCCTTTGCTTTTTCTCTTGAAATAAAGTCAAGTCCCATTTCAGAGGATCAAACTCATCTCAACTGATGTCTAAAATCTGCTGCTAAGACAGGGGACTCTGTCTATAATCAAAGTAGACATGAATAGGAGGAGGGACATTTCCTTCTGCTATCCTCAGTTTTGCCAAATTTAGGTATATTTGTGACATTTCAGACAGTTAGAGCCATCCATCAGCATCTCTGTCACTAGCTTTGGGGTTGCAAAAATGGAAACAAGATGTTGCCTTGGAATGCATCTTTGCAAAATTCTGCAGATTCAAAAACACCTCACAAGTTTCTCTCTGCAACCAGAAGCTGCTGCTGGAACACGATAAGCAAGACAGGTGCTGCATTAAATGACCATGTGAATGGTCACTTAATAAAATGTTAATAGTAGGATCCTGAACTCAGGCAGATTAACTTTCCTATTATTTACCCAGAATATCAAAACGTACCACGCTGTAGCCCAGAAAAACAGGCAGTGTGCTGGGGGGTTGAAGAAATCAGTATTCTGGTGCAGTAATAAAGGTTTCTTTCTCCAATGATAATCAACTCTGCATAATTAAAATAGCTCAGACTGCTGAACTAATTTTCAGACTGGAGGTTTCTTCCTGTAGCAACACTTACACACAAAGTTTCTACTGCGGCTGAATTTAATCGTGAGTCTAATTACAATTTTAATGAATATCTTCAAGACTGCATGTAAACTTGCACTTCACAGTCTTGCTATCAGAGCATTTTTAGAAGCTTTCTGCATTTAATATAAAGGATTGTTCTGAGAGATGCTCATGGTAAAGCAGTATTTTTTAAAAGACAGTTAAATCATATTTGGGGAAATTGAAATTATGTTTAAAGTTGGTTTAAAATAAATTTAAGTTTTAATATGCATATTTCAGAATATTTTTACTATACATTTAATAATGAAGATCATTTGGCCTATTTCTAGCCAAGTTCTAACTCCAGCATGGTCCAAACTATATCTGTTGAGTTTCCCCTTCTCCTATCACCCCTATTTGTAAATACTTAAGGTTTCATTGTGCATTTTCTCATGAGAGGGCAAAAACCAACACAGGATATTCTGTGTTGACAGGAAAGAAGTCAGATTTAATGGTCAGGTCCAAAATACTGCACCAATTCTATCTGAATTGCTTGATTTTTTACGAAATGCTAGTGCAGCAAGCTAAAAATTCACTAGCAGCCTCCCATAAATCAGAAGCTTTTTAATTAAACATGAAAACTGACTATTCACTGTAGAGTTTCTTCTTCTATATTCAGTTTAGGGTTTTTTTACACTCCCCTCAAATTTGCAATGGCCAGGCTGATGTACCATTTACACTACAGCAGCACAGGTAAAATATAAATGGTCTGGTGATCCAGGAGCTGGCAGATTACCTGCAGATAGGTCCCAGGCAGATAGATTCAAGGTGACAGGACATGAACAGTCTGGAGCAGTTATTGATGTACCCATCACTACTGAAATCATCAATACAGAATAAGCATTTTTATGTTCCAGAGTTAAACCTCAGCTAAAGTTTCTCTGAGGAAGCCTGTTCAGATGTGCTGAAGGTTTCCAGGGTTGAGTTTCTCTCTCTCCACTCCACCTGTATATTTCAGTGGAGAAATTTTCTTATTTGCTTTAGAATTTAAATCTAGCAGCAACATCTTCAATGACTGAGGCCTGTTCTGTGCTTCTATAGAATAACTACATAGTAACTCATAAATTTATAAATCATAATGTTGAAAACACTTAGGTTTCTTGTCCAACTGGGAGGCTGTTCTAGAATCCCCCTGGTTTACTGACTACATTCCCCCTTGAATGGTGCCTAATTTTCTGTGCAGGAGGATTTCTCCTCCAGCCCCCATCCTGTGCCCTGCTGTGGTGCTGACCCCTCCTGCATTCACAGCTCAACACAGAATCTTCAGGAACCTCCCCGTGCCAGAAAATACCACTTAGACCTCCACCCAGCTGGTAGTGGTATATTTCATAGAAGATTTTAAAAGTGATTCAGAAGAAAAACTTTTTTTCCATTGTTTGTTTTGCTTTTTCCTTCCTTCAGTTCAAATGTCCATCTAAATGCACCAGTGTGGCTCTTGGGTTTTTCTGACTAGCACTGAATTTCATGAAGAGAATAGTTTAAAAGTTGCCTTTTAAAATTTAGAAGTTTATTCAGAAGCAGCAGAATTCTAACCTGTGCATTTAATGGATGAATTCAGCCATGTTGCAGTAAAATTTGAATGTATAAAGTTGCTTTTTGATCTATTTTTCTTTACTCTGGAGAACACCACCTCAGTACTGGAACACACCTGTGCTGTCAGGGTCAGGAACAAGAAAAGGGAAAATTGTTCTTCTCTGAGTCTTTTACTTCTAAACATGCCCTACCAGGTGAAGATCTCCATCCTAAGATGTAATACAGATAATAATAATTTGCCCTACTCAGTATGAAGCCCATTTTTCTACGTGATTAAGTACCAGTACAAAAAAATTGTGAAAAAAAGCAACAAAAAACCACTAAAAAACCCAAACCAACAAAAAGAACAAAACCCAAACTTTCCAGAAACAAGCAAACAAAAAACAAACAAAGCAAAACAAACCAAAACAACAGGAAAAAACAAGAGCAGGTGGGATTTCAAGGTTAATCTAATCTGATGTAGCTGCAAACCAGTGCAGGAAGGTGCTGCTGTATCCTCCCCAACCTCCCTTTGATGCATGGTGCTACATCTTACTTCTGCCTGTTCACATGAACAACCTCACTCATCTCATGAAAAGATAAAC
This sequence comes from Phaethornis superciliosus, assembly GCA_023637945.1. Taxonomy (NCBI): domain Eukaryota; kingdom Metazoa; phylum Chordata; class Aves; order Apodiformes; family Trochilidae; genus Phaethornis; species Phaethornis superciliosus. The sequence goes on from JAJQWJ010000005.1 coordinate 6,796,992, forward strand.
TTTGTGGTTGTCTTTCAGGTAGAATTTCAAGCAGGTCTGACTGACTGGGTTGTTGTACACTGGTAACATAGGACTGAGGACAAAGAAGTCTGAAGGTGCCACCTTCCTGCAGTTAGGTCTGCTCAGCCTGCTGTGATACCCTGCACCATGCCCAGCAAACCTGACTCTGCTTTCAGGCTAGCAGCAGATGCAATAATGGTATTTTTGTATTTAAATTACACACACAGTGGAAGAATGAAGTAACTAAAAGTATGATGAGAGCTGGAAATACCTCCAAAAAGGATAAACGTAAGGAAGTCCACACAGAATTTCAGGTGTACTTACAAAGAGTAGGAGCTAAAAATAAGAAGATACATGGGATGTGGTCTGATTTTTCACATAGCACTGGCTAATTCAGAGCACAAATGTTTAATGGTTTTCAACTATCTTAGACATAGAAGACTAAGTATGAAACCATTCCAGAAATTTGAGGAGAACTGCATTCCTTGTAAAAATGAAACACATGAAGTATGTGCTTTTAATCAGGGCACAGAAGAATGTGAAATTACAGAGGGGGTTGTGATCAATCTAAGCCAATTTTGCAAGTCTAACTAGGACCAGATATGAGATAAGATTGTAATTGAGGTCTGGTAATAAAACTGAGCGTGCACTGGAAAACACAGAATTAACCCTGAACTATGCAATTAGACTTTACAACACAACCATAGTTGTGCAAAACATAATGAAGATTAGGGGATTATGAAAGGTAAGCAATTCTCTGATAACCACAGCCACAATTAAAGATGCACAACAGAAAAAAGATGTCACAAAAAAGGATAGGGGAGAGTTTCAAAGTTTGAACCCATTATGGCAATTAATGTAAGCTGCAACAACAGAAAGAGGACAGAAATGAAATGAAATAAATGAAATTGATTTTTATAGCTTCACAGCAGCTTGCAATCTCCAGCAACATGAGCTGCTGACAAGAAAACATCACCTCTGCCAGCTCACTTCTCTGATACAGGTGAATGGTCTATAACCCCATTTTAAGCAAGCAGGACATTCCCTCCTTGTACATCAGCCCAGCCCATGCACTAGGGAGTAGTTAGGAACAGGTAATAGAAAGTAAATGGGTGAAAAATGCAACTTACAGGAATGACTGTTCCCTCTAGGGAGGGAACTAAGCACTAAGCACATGCATGAGAAAGAAACTGCAATAACACCAGTGAAAAAGAAGTAATTGTTATCACGTTAAAAATTTGTCCTACATCCAGTCTCATCAAGCAGATAGGCAAGAATTATTAAAGTATCATCTCAACCAATCTTCTAGGGACAAAGTTCACCCATAAAGACAAAACACAGCTAATTCCATTGCCTGTAGAAATGCTGCTCTTACCTTATGACAGAAGCTGAAAGAGGAGCCCAAGAGACACATTGTTCTGGGCATATGAGAAAGAAACAGGTAAGAGAGTGAGAACACACACTCTGCATTGTTTTAAAAGCAGAAGGAATAAGAGAGAGAGTGATTGAGATCATACTTTATTTAGAGCTAAGTGACAAAGCAGAGAGAAGGTATGTGAAAAGGGATCATTTTTAACACCTGCTGAACATGAGATACCAGTAGAAGAGAAAGAATATGTTGTATTTCAAGTATTTTTCATGTACAATTGTGAGAGGCTGTCATAATAAGTGATTTATTTTAAAAAGGCTCATATGCATGTATAGCAAAAAAAAAAAACCAAACCCAAAAAACAAAAAAACCAAGCATTTTTTCATACTCATGTGAATTCCGGTCACTATCCAATTATAACTGAAAACACAGATGTCTGTTCACATAAAAGATGCTTAGGATTATTTAGATTATCTTTAAGACTGGGGAAAAAACAACAGAAGACTCTGAGTGGAAACTCCAGGCAATTTTTGGCAGAGCTACAACTAAGACAAAGTAAAATGACAGAAATATAAAACCCATATAACAAAAATAACAAACAGAAAAATCATTAACTGAGTGAAGCACATAAGCAAACTGGGGTAAGGTGAATAATCCAGAGGGAAAACTGTTTTATGTACTATTTTTAAATGCTGGGATAAAAATTCCGACACTTCCTTTTGTTTCTTCCAAGTCCCCTTGCTAGGGATTGCTGAAGGCACTGTGGAATATGCTGGTTCAGGTTTTGGGGATAGATCACTGGAGGTTTTCTAAATTGGTGGGCAGTAGATTTTACCAGCACTCATCTCAAACTTCCCTAGCTTTCCCCAGGGTACAAGGTAAGCTGGATCAGGTTTCCTGTTTAAATTCATTTGGAATTGCTTTTTCCAAAAGTGACAGGGGTTTGCAAGTTTTTTCTGCTTTCCTTTGCTGGAGATGGAATGCTACTTTTTGTCACTATGCTTTTCAGTCAGAATCTTCAGCATTTCAGGAAATATACATTGCCTGATCCTTCTTGCTTTCTACCACAATTCATTCGTGTTCAGTTCTAAATTTTTCTTAACCAAGTACAGTTCTATTCCTGTCAGATTTGCCCAGCTCTGAGATCCCATCTGCTTGGCTATATATTCCGTAACAGATTTTGTTTGCTATATGCTGACCTAGTTCAAAGTTACATTTGCTCATTGCCTGTTCTGTACTCCACCTTCTCCCATGTTTACCTCACCAGAAAATTTTATAGGTATGCAGTTAAATTTTTCACCTAGGGCATTTTTTTAGAGATTAGAAACAACACAAATTCAAGTATTGATCCCTGAGGACCCCATTCAATACTTTACCTAAGCTGAAAACTCCACTTACAATCACTTTTTATTCCATATGTGTAACCAATGAGCTATTAATCCAATTTCATATTACTGCATCTCTTGACCCCTTGAAGCTCTTTACTGTGGGCAGTTTTGTGACCATGCTTTCTGCTTAAACACACCATATTATACCCCTTCACTGGACCTGGATGATACTTTGTGTAGCAGTTAATATGTTGGGCCTCTTCATGATTTTCCTTTTGCTTATGCCTGCTTTGCTTAGCAGAAAAGGAAACTACTAAGTTCTTGCAGTGGTAACTTTGTTCTTCCACACAGGAAAAATGCAGTGATCAAGATTAACTCCCTTTTTTTTTTGGCTGTTCTCTCTAACATGTGGGTTCGATTGCTCTGGTACACCCAAAAGAGCCATCATAAGATGTTTCACAGACAAATCTTAAGCTCCTCCCAAGACACTTCTGCCTTTCTGAAAGCTCTACCACTCCCTATAAGAATGGGGATTAACACAGACCCCACACTGAGCAAGCAGATCTCATAGCATGTAAAGGCTCCCAAAAAATTCCTGTGCAAGCTGAGCTAACACAAGCTTTTCAACGAGAAGAAAAGCTCCAAATCCAGCAAAATTTCCTGTGCTGACTGGAGGTGTGGAAGGGAATTTCTGACAAGTCAAGGAGAGAAGAAGGACTGATGGAGCAGGCTGGTGTAGTGCCCTCTCCACATCACTCTCCCAGAGGCTGACATTTTTCTCATTGGAGGGGAGACTGTATATAGGACAGCAGAAGCAATTCAGCATTTTAAGCTTCTGTTCCTATCTTTATCTGGCTCTTGTTGAGAAAAAACATCTCATCCTGCCCTCTCTAACACAAGGATTTATGGAGAAGTTAGGGATCCTAGCCATTTCTTTAAGCCATTTCTTGGGTTTTAAAGGAAACCCAAGGCCTGAAAGAAAAAAATAAGAAGAATAAAAAAACCTAAAATCAGCAGTGCTGAGAGAAATATTAATATAGCAGAAAGGGGAATGTAACAACCTCTGGATCTACAGATGGAAGAGATATGGGATATTGTTCATCTATAATAAGAGAAGCTTTAGGCCTTTCAGAATGGGCACCAGGATTGGGGACAGGCAGATGTCAATTCTGTTGTAATGATCTACAGGCTGGGAGATGCATGGAGTTAATTACAATTTTGGAAGCCTCACAACATCAGGCAGACCAAACCAGCTGATAACTCCATCAGATCAGCACTCTGAAGCTAGACAGGGGTATTCAGAAATCAAAAGGCACACCAAAATAAGCCTAATAAGCCATCTAAACATTTGAAACACATGCACATAAATATTCTCATATATAACTGTAGATATGAGCACACATACCAGCTAATCTCCTGGCTCTTTGGAGGTCTGCTTCAAGATTTTAAACTTTGGATTTGGCTATCCTGCACTTCTAATTTATTTATGTATAATATGAAGTTACTGACTACCCTGCTAAAGGAATATAGAGTGTTCAGTGGGACTAGATAGGACCTTCTCTTCCTCCTAAACACAACTCAGTTAGAAGCTAGGTCATATTATTTTAAATGTGTTATTAGATCATTATGTAATATTTTTCTATCTTTATCTGATATGCCATCTGCTGCATAAAACCCATCACCACTTCCAAATTCTTCTGTTCACAGCTGAGGGGACAACTGGACTTGATCCATTAGATCAGACTATCCTACCCATTTGGTATCTTTTCAGATAAATGCCTCTGCATTTTTTCCATGTTATTGCCCATACCTGGAGTAGTGCCCTTAAGCATCTGCAAAACTGCCTCATTATCCTCCTTTGAACTTTCTTTGCATCAACTCTTGTGCTGATGTGAGGTGGGGAGGAGAGAACAACAGGAGGTAAGAGTGGGTCCAATGCATGTTAACTTCTGCAGAGCTGCAGCAGAGGCCTGAGGTTACAAGTAAAGAACAATTTTGCTGCTGTTCAGCAAGTTGAATTATTCTTTTTCCCAGCATCCATGAAATAATTCTACATTAAGTATAGCTATAAAACCATAACCCTGGAGAAAGGACTTGGCTCTAGGCCAAGTGTTTTTCATATTCAGTTTCACTTTCCTGGTATAAAATATTTAAGAAAACATAATTCTGCTTAAAATAATTCCATTAAAAAATCATATTCTTGTCTTCTTTATATGTATAAGAGTCAGACATTTCAAAATTATTTCATCCAGCACAAGGCTTCAGCCTCCCTTATGCTGTAAGTAATTGGTACTTGTGAAAACCTACAGAATTTGTACTGAAAGGGAAGCCAATAAAAAAAAACACAACACATTCTTATTGCATTAAACCCTTCCTCTCATCTGAGTGTTTGTACTGTCACCAGCTATTGGAAAATGTGAATATTTCTACATAAAACAGATTAGTGCTAATGAAGTCTCTGGTAAACCATGTGGAATTTCTGGCCCTTCTGTCTGTTAAGTCTGTGGAAAAGCTCTGCTCTTGCTGAAATTTTAGGAAATTACGATTATTTAAGACATGTGAGTGTTTGGTGTTGTGAGAAACATTCCAGTTTTGGTGGAAATACTTTATCACATAGGGAAGTTTTGAAACCTTTCTTAAAGATGGTCACAGAATCACAAAACCTTGGAAAGGACTTCTGAGATCATCTAGTCCAACCCTTGATCCACTGTCACCGTGGTTCCCAGTCCATGCAACTGAGTGACACATTCAGTCTCTTCTTAAAAACCTTCAGGGATGAAGAATTCCTGAGAGAGAGAAGAAGAGAGAGAAGAAGAGAGAGAAGAAGAGAGAGAAGAAGAGAGAGAAGAAGAGAGAGAAGAAGAGAGAGAAGAAGAGAGAGAAGAAGAGAGAGAAGGAGAGAGAAGGAGAGAGAGAAGGAGAGAGAGAAGGAGAGAGAGAAGGAGAGAGAGAAGAAGAGAGAGAAGAAGAGAGAGAAGAAGAGAGAGAAGAGAGAGAGAAGGAGGGAGTAGGAGAGAGAGAAGAAGAGAGAGAAGAAGAGAGAGAAGAAGAGAGAAGAAGAGAGAGAAGAAGAGAGAGAAGAAGAGAGAGAAGAAGAGAGAGAAGAAGAGAGAGAAGAAAAGAGAGAAGAAGAGAGAGAAGAAGAAGAGAGAGAAGAAGATGAAGAGAGAGAAGAAAGAAAAAGAAAAAAAAAAGAAAAGAAAGAAAAAGGAAAGAAAAGAAGTGTACACTATAATTGTCAGTCTCCAGAAAAGTAAAAAATTGTCAGATAAGAACAAAAAATTCCAAGTCCAGGGAGTCAGTTTTGTTAACTAGTGGAATTTATTTAATTTATTGAACTATTTCATTTGACTCTTTAAATAAAGATTTTATATAATTTAAGTTTTAGTTTTATATAATTTAAGTTTTGGCCTAAATAGATTTCATAATAATAAATGCATCCCAAATAGTTAGGTACATTAGATCCTTCTTTTCAATCTGGTATTTTTGACATGTGTAAGATATATATGGCAAGTAACTAATCTACATCTAAAAGGTCTTTAATGCTGCTGTCCTGAATATGCAGCTGGAGGATACCCTCAACAAGGAAGTTTTTCCTTCAGTAGCAATCACAAGGCTTGGACCTTTCCCAAAAATGTTACTACAAATTCTACCATATGGCTGCCCAGCTGGGCAAAGTCTGTGAGACTCCAAGTCACAGGGTGGTTTTGGGGATGATTTTATTTGTTTGTTTGTTTGCTGTATCACTAAGGAGACTCATTGATTTTCTACAGACTGGCTGTTGCTGAGCCTGTTTTCTTCTGCTCAGTCTATTTTAGGGAGGTCAGGGAAAGCACCTGATGTCCAATTTAAATAGGGAAAGAGAAAGAAATTTGAAGAGGCTGCTAGGGCCAACACTTACTGCTTTAACAGTGTGCACAGGAACCAAAGTGATCCAGAGATCACTCATTCCCTGGTGTCACCAGGCACAAATAACATCTCCTTTTCATGCAGTAATCAAGAAGTCAGCATATGTAGCAGCTGAGCTTACTAGAACAAGAGGTGAACAAAGTCAGCTATTCTACAAAAAAAGGTCACAAAGAAATTCCTTCAGTCCAGCATAGGTTTCTGAAAGCTCAAGTTGCCTATTATCATAGGATGGGTTGGAAGGAACTGTAATGATTTTCTAGTTCCAACCACCCTGCCATGGGCAGGGACACTTCCTACTACACCAGGTTACTCCAAGCCTCATCCAACCTGGCCTTGAACACTTGCTGAGAAGTAACACCCACAACTACTCTGGGCAACCTGTGCCAGTGTCTCACCTGAATATGAGAATATGGAATATTCTGAAATATGAGCAAAGAAAAGGAAGGAGATTACTGCAGGGAAGTAACAAATTTCCTGACACAAAGTGCTCTGCTAGTGGTCTTCCTTCTCATTTTCCTCCCAGAATCTGCCAATCTCTGTTCTGCCAGAAAAAAGCTGTCCTGCACAGCCCCTGGGCCAGAGTGCCCACAGAGTTCCCACGTCCATTCACAGAGGCTGATCTCATGATAGTTGTCTTTACAAAAGTTCTAATTTTTAGAGCTGTCAGGGGGGGAAAAAAAAAAAACAACAAAAAACCCCAAACAATAACAACAAAAAAAAACCAACACCAAAAAAAACCACAAACAAAAACTCCACAAACAAACAAAAAAACAAACAAAACCCACACAAGCCTACTTCATTCTTTGAAAGTAATTAAGCTCCTGGAGAGTAATTTTGCTGCATTTCAGAAGGTCACCTCTTAAAGGATGAGTACTTAGGCTTCAGCTCCCTAGGCAACACATATTTGCTTTGAGACCATAGTGTGTTGAGTCAACTCTTGGGTCAGTTTGAGTTGTTTCCAAACACTTTGATGCAGCAAACTCTAGGGTTGGTGGGTTTTTTTTATTTATTTATTTTAGTACAATATTTCATGCCCAGACAGAATCATAGATAGGGTAAAGCACAAAACTACTTTTGTGGATGCCAAGGCACTTTGGAACATTAACATCTGCTTAGACCATCTATTACCATTTCTCATTCAGTCTACTAAGGCAAGACACTATTGACCCCAGGAATGTAAATGGATGCTCAGGCTGCAGTTGGGAATGTGTAGCTCAGAAAAATCACAAACAGTAGCACTGACTTTAAGGTAAAAATGAAAGATGTACTGGCATTTCATAAAGAATTTTCAACCTGGCTAAATCATAATTTCCAGCCAGAGTCTACTTGTGTCCCAAAAGGAGACAGTCCCTTTTCTGATGTTAACCAACCTAATGTCAATCCTTAGATAGATTCATTTGTATTTTAGTTAAGCTGAGGTCTATCACTTCTTGTTCTTGATCAGATTATTAACCCCACCCTCACTGACTCAATCTCATTTGTTTCAATGGCATTATCCTCACAGAAAGGCAAAATTTATGAAGTACAAGAGAGCAGCAAGGTGGCAACTTAGCAGTAAGGTTATTAGCATCCTTAGCACTAACAGTTCTATTCTCTGCATTATTTTGGATTTCATTATATTGTCTTTCTTCCATTCCATATTAGCCATTTAATCAGTCTTCTGCCACGGAACATTTTCTTCTTTTAAGATTTGCTCAATAGAGTAGCTCTGGAAGAAAAATTTTATTAGCATTTCACAGCAATTTTGTTTTATTTTTAGTTTATTGTTCAGTATATATTAATCCTTGGTTAAGGCACTGTGCAGTTCCATGGGGCATTTTGACGTGTTCAAAATTTGCCTTTGACCATGGTTCAAAATTACCAGCCACCTCCATTCTCTCTCCTTTGGTTTATCTGTCTCATATTTTAAGTGAAAAAGGGCTCTTTCAGGAGAAAGTCCAAGTCTGTTTGAGCACAGAAGAACAGAATCCCAAGCATCAGAAGCCCTTACAGATGTTACACTACATTCCAGGCAGTTCTGCCTGGAAACCTTTTGAAATTAACAAATTACATTTTATTACTGTTTGATGGATATTCCTGTATTTTTTTGGCAACAAAGTATTTAGCACAGTGATTTTATATACTACATTTGTTATCCAGCAGGACTTAGCAGCAAAGTGTTTTGAAGCTTTTAAACTTCCAGCTGCATCACAGGCATTCAAGATGGAAAGGATTCAGCCATCCCTACTTTCTGAATTAGTTAGTCAAGGTTATTATATAAGTAACAAATCCTGTCTCCGTGGATCACATGGAGACTTTCCTCCATGATGAAGATTATTTTCATGGTGGAAAAAAAAAATGGATGTAGACTTTGATTCAGATTTTCATATTTCCTAAGTTTTATTTCAGTTTTATGATAAAGGGAGAGAAAAACAAAGGATATTTTCTCAGATTTTCTTCCCTAGTTAAAAACAAGTGAATGTCTTGAAACCCCAGAATATTGTAGAATTTTCTGGTTTGCTACACTGGTTTTTACTTAATTTCCATCCCCTGAGTAAGGGGGTTATATTTGGCCTTCTAGAATAATGGTGAAAAGCAGAGGTCCATCTAGTCCTGTCAATACTCTGACTGTAGCCAACAGCTTAAAAACATGTAGTGTTACTTTCCCAAGATATTCTTGAGCCTCTCTGTATTTGCTACTGAGAGACAGGAGTACCTGAACTGATGGTGGATTTGGCCATTAATTTTTCCAGTCACTATTTCAATCTATTAAGTACACATTTCACTATATATGCATAATACATGATATACACATGCATATATTTACACACACAACATACAGATATGAAAATTTGAGGTAAGGACTTCCATAGATACTATGCATCACTTTTAATGTGCTTCACAAAATAAAGAACCAAAGCCTGCATTGTTTACTTAGGATCATTCTGTATTCCTTAAAAGCTAAATGTCACTTTGAGTTATTTGCAAGTTCCTTTTAGGAAAACATGTATAAAGTTTAAAAATTTCAATATTCTAATAATATGGTAATCAACAGAAACACTGAAAGGCTATACAGCATCACTACTCTCTCACTATTTTGTAATAACACCTTAAAACTTCTCTTAGCTAACAGAATTTACCCCATGTTGAACACATAATTACTTAAGCTTTACACAACGTTTTACTGCTGGGTGACATCTTCACTTCTAAGTGTTATGAATGCTGCCCATGGATAGTTTCATGTCAGTTTAAAGATTATTTTTTTATTAAGTTCTAGCTACAAACCTGTAATAATAATGTAGTGGTAATAGCTGGTAAACAAATTCACAGGGGGCTTCACCAACGAGTAGGTTTCATCCCCAAGAGTGAAAGCAATGTCTGAGGGCAACGTTGCTATAACTGAGTGAGCAGGAACAGGAAAAAGCACTGAAGTTAATCTTGCCTTTTTGCTACACTGGCTCAGCAGTTATCATTAGTGCAGCTCTCCTTGCAGGAGAACTTTGTGTAGACACACACAGAGAGAACTTCAAGGTTAGAATTGGAAGAGACAGAAAATGGAAGGAGATTCTTAAGCTAAACACAACGCTTTTATGGAATTTCGAGTAGCTGTTGAATTTTAGACAAAAGTCATCTTTTGTTACAGCAAAGCAGGGGAGATAGAGTCAATTTTACTACTAAATTTTAGATGTTTCATTTGGCTGCTTTAACGAGGGAGTTGCCTGGAACAGGCAAAACAGTGCTTCTCTACATACACCTCACTATCAGTTGAGGGCATGTCATACCATTTGATTAATCTTAAATTGTCATTTAATCTCATTTCATTCCCAATACATTGTAATTTCAACTAATTTAACCAAGGTCCCACCCCCAGAGAGTAAATTTACCAAGATTGGTAACTGCACTGCTTGTAGTGTTTGTATTGCCTGCCTCAACTAACAACCCTCTCTACATGAAAACAAGTTGTATTTTTGATACCACAGCATGATCACCAAACATAGACAGGATACACAAGTCCACAGAATTAATAATGAGATACAAAAATTCTCATGATTGTTATCTGCATGTATATACAAAATTCTTTTGTCTCCAAAGGCACTGAAGAAGTAAAATCAGACTGTACCTGCATGCTAGATGACTTCACACAGAGCAGCACTGTCTAGAAAACCCTCTGGAGACCTGGATTTCTGATAGCTTCATCACTGTACAATCATCATAATAAAAGATAATAACTTTACTCCAAGAAAGTTATAGTCTGACTAGACAAGACAAAGGGGAAAAAAGAGAATGAGTCACAATAGAAAAGTGAAATGTCCAAAATTAGACAGGACAAGGTCTGTAAAATTCTAACACGACCGTCATCAATACAGCTTGGATAACACTACACACACAAGCAGTGTGCTAACACATATTGTTATTGATCCTTCTTTAAGGACCAGCCTCCCTACAGCATTCAGGAATATCATTCAGGAATATCAGACTTAAAAGCATGTAAATACATAAGAATTTTTACTGCAAGTTCAGCCCTTCTGTTCTAAAAGAATGCCAAAGAGGAACTTGGCATTACTCTATCTGAGAATCACCCCCCTTCCAGACAGTAGTCCTTTGCTACATGAGGCATAACAGAAAGTGTTTGCTGTGACCTAAACAATTAAAAAAGCAAACTCTCACTGAAGTTTTCAGAGGAAATAGAAGACAGACTTCTTGGCTAGTCTTTAATCAGAAATAAATTGCAAAATACATATAAAGCTTTTTCTCCCTTGTTCCTATTGGAAGATATCAGAGGTCTGTAATTTGCTTGCAAATATTCTTTGTTTTGATGAAATTAATGTAAATTTCCTCCCATATCAGGAAATACCAAAATCTTTTAAAATTATCTTCATGCCATGCTGTGCCTCATAGGAATAGGATAACAAAGAGTTCTTACTTTCTTCAGAGAGAACAAGATCCTGCAGAGTTAGGTCCCTGATACCAGTTTAGATTCACCCACAGCAGCAGCAGCACCATGTCACTATTCACCTCCTGGGTTTCCATTCTCCACTTGCACCCACCCAGTAAGCACTGACAACCTCCTTAGCTTTCAACTCTTTCCTCCTCAAAGCCTCACAGAAGACAGGCCCAGAAACTCCTGGTAAATCAGATAGTAAGCTCCAGACCTATCTTTTTATTCTAATACAAGGATGGGTTTGCTTTGATCTGTTCTAGTGCATACTAAGATTTTTCAGAGAGCAACAGCTACGAAGCTGACAGCAATGTCTTCCTGCTCATACAGCTCCTGATAAATTCCTTTTTAGCAGTAAATCATAAAAGAAACTGATGATACATTACTGCTTTTTTTCATGCTCTCATCCCTAACAGAATTTGCTCATGATGTAACTTTGTACTTCATGTGACTGTTAAACAGTTAAGATAAAAAGCATTTGAGAAATAATTGCTGCATTTAGTGAGAGATTACTTTAGCACAGTCCTTCCCCTCCCCATTTCCTTTTCCTCCTTCAGACCCTGCCCATCTGTCCTGGTTTGAGCTACGATGGACAAATTTACCTTTTAGTAATTTTACTTTTCAATTGAGTCTCTCCTAAGAAACTTCACTCTCTGAAATTTCAGCCAGTGTCTGCTTCTAGGATTTATAATGCTCAATGTTTAGAGCTGTTGCTGGAGAAAGGTATCCAGAAGCAAGGTCATTTCTTGGTTCTGCTGAAGTTACGTGCTGGAAATGAAAGGGAGGAAAAGGACACACCTGCAACTCTCTTGTAGGGAGGAGTGGACCAGACAACTGACCCAAACTGACCCAGTGAAGTATTCCATCCCATATGTGTCATAGTATAAAGCTGAGGGATCAGAAGGTTAAAGCTTTCTTCATCTGTGCCTGGTGTCCTGGGAGAACTCCATCCATTGTTCTGCCTTTTATCCTGACCTGTGTGTTACTAAATTTTGGGGTTCCTGAATCCTGTCCCCACCTTCTGTTGAGTCCAGGACCTCAGAGTCAGACATTTCAGAGTCTGACCTGCAGCCTCAGTGGTGACACGAGTGTTATTGGTGCAGAAGTAAGATATCTGGGTCTGTATATATTTTTACATATTCCTTTCTTTTATTTTACCCCTTATTATTGTTTGTTTTAAAGCTTTAAGGCTTTGCAGTTTAGTTTCCAACCTATAAGTCTCTCTCCCTTGTTCTCTTTCCTTTCTCTTTCTGAGAAGGGACAGGGTTTAATAGAGACCTTCAGTCATTCATTTAACTGCCAGCCCAGCATTAAACCTTGACACAACCCCACAGATGTTTAATTTTTTGCAACAAACACAGAGTTATTTTTTGTGCTCAGGCTTACCAGGATGTCTGCTTGAAATGAAGGATCTAACCACACATCAAGAGGCTTTTTGCTGGAACTGCTCAGACATCTCATGGTTTCACAAAACTTTTCCTGTTTCTCAGGAAGGAGCATTACCAATTTTGGGAGAAAATTAATACAGTATAGACAAATATATAAATATTTCTTTAGATCAGAAGTGTCTCTTTTCCTACATAGAGCTAAAATTTTACAGGTTTGATTTTAGCAAAAATAAGTTAAGGCCTGGGGCTTTTTTATTTCACATTCCTGAAACCTTCAGGTATGTTTCAGCCACCTTTTTTTATGCAATAATAAGAGAGCAATAAAATAAGTCTCATGACTCCAGGAATTTGAGATAAATACAGTGAGATTCATATGAAAATTGCTGGAGGTGACAAAACTGGAAGAGTAAACCCAGCAGCTTGGAGAGAAATCCACTTGATAGTAGACTATCAAGTTGTGAGAATGTGAGAAATAAGTACTTTTGATTTTAAAAAATAAATCAGAAAAAGAAAATTAAGAAAAATTTTCTATTTCATGATTTTCATCCATAAGTAACAGTAACTTCCTGGTTGTAGACTACAAGCAAGGAATGTGTGTCTTTACCAAGCTATTTGGGGGTAAGAATCAGCACCAGCTGTCTCTTTCCCCATCCCCTCTTTTTCTTTTAAAATTTTCCCTTTGGACACACAGAGAAGTGTTCATTGTGTTAAGAAAAAAAGGAAAATCTCAAACATAAACCCTAATTTTACTAGAAAGCTAATGACTGCACCATAACCCAGATTTTCTATGGCTATTGCATTAGGGAGAAGGAGTTATGAAACTTCATGCTTTTTTACATTTTGTTGAGCTTGCAATCCTGGCTAAAGGAGAGAGCAAATTCTCAGGTGCTAAACATCAAATTGCTCATTGGAACAGCTGCTGCACTGAGCTGAGTAAGCAGGACATGCAAGGAGGCATAGCCTTTTCCAGGCTGGTCTCTGACCAGCTTCAGTGCTAATGCTTACAAGTTAAAAGGAATATCTTACAATTAGAATATTACTATTTCCCTCCCATAAAATATACAGACACAAGTGTTCTTTTTTGCATCTCTTGCTCTTGGTTCCACTGTTCCTGTCACACACTCCAGTTAGGCTCTACAAGGTGTATTTTATGTGTCCTATTCTCCAAGCTGTAAAATCCCAAAGGTTTTCTGTTGGGTTTGTTTTGCATTTGCTTTTGTTTTGGAGGGGTGGTTTTGTGAACAAATATTACTGGAAATGCAAATTGTTCCCCTTTTGGAGACTGGCAAAATGCATGGGGGCAGAGCAATGTTAGAGAACTACATACTGTTTCTTCTTTGAAAGAAAGAAAAATCTTGCAATACCACCAACAGATGGAAAACCTGAAAGGTATGGATTTTTTCTTCAAATGCATTACAAAGAAAAATGTTCACTGATTTCATGGGGGTGGGCAGAGAATGTTAAATATAGAGAAACAATGCTGATTGGAATGTAGATTATTCAAGATTCAGACTCTTTGACTTCCAGAAATGAGCTTGAGTTCTTTTGTTGACTTAGATGATGAATTGAATCATTTACTTGGGAGCAGGTAAGGCTGAGCAACTATTAGTTGCTCTGTGATGGAAACAAGATTAATATTATGGCAAACAACCTATTTTGGCTGTCAAGGTGGAAGCAGGGGAATGCTGGAGCACCTTTCAGTGCAGACACCACACTGACAAGCTCTGCAAGCAGGTAGGAGTAAAAGGCATGATTCTGCAGAGCAGGCTCCATCAGACCTGCATTAATACCCCCTCCCACCTCCCTTCTCACTTTCAGGCTTTATTTCCTTAACCTTTGATTTCACTCGTAGTGCTTCTGCATTTTTTTTTCCTCTAGTGAAGTAGGGGTTCAGCTTCTGCTGCAAAATAAAAGGTGCCAGTCCTGAACTCTTCTTGCTCACTCTGAACAACAACTTGCTGAGAAAATCAGCTTGTTTCCAGCAGGTTCCAGTTCATATTAGAAGCCTGCAGGAAATGGGCACATTGCAGCATCTGATTAAAGCCTTTCATTGCTTAGATTAATGCAGGGTCAGCTGGTGAAAAATCATTCTTTAACAGAAAGCAAGCTGAAACACAGCTAAAAAGCGTAATCACTTAAAACTCAAGCACAAAACCAAATATGACCAATCTTGAAAAAAAAATCCTAACAATTATATGGATTATTTTGAAATCAGTCCTAAAATGTACTTTTCCCTCAACAGTAAAAGGGTTACCATATTCTAACCACAAACCTCCACACTTCAATAATTAGAGATATTAGAGATAATTAGAGACAAACCAGTAGCTTCCATACTTTTTCATCACAATTAACAATAAGCAAGTGTAAGAACACCAGAAGTTTGATTTATGAAAGGCCAGAAGTTGCCTTCTAGGACATATTTGGGATGCAGCCAGGTCTTCCCTCTTCAGCAGCAGAATCAGAACCTTCATGATTTCTGATTCACTACTTTCCCCTACTTTTCATCACAATACTGTATGCAAGCAAGGAACCTGTCAATCACTAGCTTGATTCAGAATTCTGATGCTCCGTATGGTCTGAGTATATTGACAGATTCTTTCTGCCTTTGAAACTGTCAGGTTCTCAGATTTCTTGCCCTTTTAACAACCCACTCTGAGATTTAATCTCCCAGGTGCTTCCTGTTTGCAGATTGTGGAGCAATAAACAGCAAGATCAGTAAGCATGCAGGTCTGCTATATCTTGTTAGTTGAGAACCTGGATGTAGGGAACAGGTCTGAGAGAAGGGGGATGATATTTATGCACATTGATCTGGAAATTTATTTAAGAGTTATGTTTATACTTGGTTTCAGTGGAAAGTGCCAGAACCCAGAGCTTTTTAAGTGCTCCTGAGCTAATTCACCAAAAACATTCAGTCATTCTGTTGACCACTGCAGAATTTGCCCTTGGGCCTTTCAAATTCTAAATGAGCTGCAGAGGAAATACAGGAGAGTCTGACTGAATGTTTTCTGAGCAGATGGTTTTTAAAAAAAAATGCCCAACATATATATGCCTGTAACATAGGTATCTTATCAAAGTGCATGCATACTTCACTGTGTAGTTAATTCAGTAAAACAAATTGTCTAGATCAGGCTGAAATAGAAAATTGAATTTTTTGGAAGTTCACATCAGCCAGTTGCTTTGTCAGTCTTTGAAAAGCTTAGCCCAAGTGTCTCCAAACTACCATGTTTTCTTCTATTTTAATCCTATGGTCTTTGCTATGTTTTGTAGCAAAATACTCTTGGAAGTCTTGAATACTCTGAGGGCCCTCAATGCATCTTGATCCTGTGTTTCATTTTAGTGTCATGTCAGACATGAATTCCCATCATGTCAGACATGAATTCCCAATATTGGTGTGGACAAACAGGTGGCTGCCTCAAACTTCTTTGTAGAACTCCTAAACAGGCCTCATACTCTTAGTTTTCATTTTTTAGGTTATTTACTTTCCAAAGTCAGCCTATCCATTTTGCTGCAATGCTTTTACTGTAGGGAGTATGTAAAACTGAAGTACACAGTGTTAAAAATTGTATGTAGCAAAATGGAGTCATACTGTAATAGCCTATTGTAATGGCCTACACAATCTGCCATCCCCCAGTGACTGCTCATATAGATAGAAGGACCTAGAGCAAACCCTTTTCCTTGATGTCTTTGCCTGAAAAATAGGGGTTTTTTTCCCCTTTTTGATCCCAAGATATTGAAAATAAATATATGCAGATACGTGAAAAGAAAACAGGGCTGTTTTCCTGAACCTGCCTGCAAGCTGTTGTGATGATGATATGCTGCTATTACTCAGCATATTCCTCATGGAAAAGAAGACTGAAATTCAAAACTGATTAAAGTCCCTGCTATGAAAAGGCCATGGATGACAGCTAAGAATCCAGTCAGGAGCCTTTAAAAATTGTCCCTACAGCAGCTTCATGCAAAAACAGCAGAAGCAGAGACTACAGTCATTTATACTGAAAAAATGACTCGAGAAGGACTGACACAGCAGTGAGAAGGGCTGTGAGGGACCCCTCCAGTAGTTATTGGCACACCATGAAAAAGATGGCTCTTCCTTTTTCCTCCTTCAAAATGGGTATAGGAAGAGGTAGGGGTGAAAAGGTGAAGCAGACTACTCCCATGAAGAATTTGACACAAGGTTATGTATTCATTCTTTTTCTAGTTTTTACAAGCATGAATTCACATTGTAATGAAGAAATGAACTGCTATCGTGATATAATTCAAACATACATGTCAGCACAGGAGCCAAAACAACTTAGCTAGGCTACAGGTTGCTGATAGATCTTCTCTATCGAGGAAATTTACTGCAAAGTGAGCTAGAACAAAATTTGTGCTATGTTACTCATTTCAAAGAACCTTTCTGTGATGGTGAAAATAGCTTTCTGCAAATGAAGCACCCCTCCCTTATGCCTTCCTGAAGGCAGAGAAGACTACATTGTGCTTGTTCTTCTCAGCATCTGGATGTTTTGATACTGGGTAATGGACTGTGAATTCACACCCTAGCTAACTTCAGAGTTATATTCTGTGTCAGACATCTCTGCTTAAACAGAAGATGAAAAAGTTAGTTGGAACTCTGGAGTATCCAACTCTCATACAAAAAAATGATAAAGTTTAGAATTGTTCAAGCATTATGAGTTCACTTAAGTGACTTAATTGCTACGTGTCACTTTGGTTTTCATTATCAAAAGCCAAGGCCTTTCAAAGGTCTGCAAGATCTATCATCTTGTTTATTGTTGTGGTTGAGTAATATTTAGCAGCAATGTGTTGGCCCCTCAGCACTTCTCTTTATCTTTAACATTATTCATAAAAGAAGGTAGCAAAGTACAAGTTGATCAGTCTCTCTGGTTTAATTTAACAAGGCAGGTCATAAAGGCTTTGTTCCTTGACCAGCCATGCCAAAGTGCTGCTTTCACATACTAATGTGACATGGCTTGTACAGTCATAATTACTATGACAAGATAAAGGGAATTAGTTAAAACTTAATTAAAACCACATGCCTTACAACTCTGACATTGTACATATTCAGTAACTTTACTTCTTTGTTCCTGGTTTATCAAAAGGGGAAGGGGCCCACATGAATTTTCCTGGTATTACAAGTGCATCAATTAAGGAAGAAAATTAAACACTGATCATAAATAACCAGATAAGAAATAAACTTGAAATAAGGCAAGTACTCTGATTCGTGGTTAGGAATGAATTTCCTCACTGATACCTACATACTAAAGCAGGAATAAGGCACAAACAGCAATTCCACAGGTATGAGAAGAATTGATCAGTGCAGAGTCAGGGTACAGAGATGGAAATCTGAAGTGAGTCTGTGCAGCATTATTGGTAGCCCTTTTAAAACAGGCATTACTGAACAGCACCATGAAGAACAGAAATAAGGCTTGTCTTTTTACATTACAAATAAGGGCTATCAAAAGGAAACAACAGCTTTCTCTGGCTTATCATTACAGTGTACAGCTCTATAGAAAGTAGAGGGGGAAAGCAAATAGCCTAATCTAATACTGTTTAAAATTTTAACCCTGTGCTGTATACTATAATAAGTCAGCAAAATCTAGTTATGTGTGCTTTGCTTTAGCAGCTATATCATTTTTTTATGAAGAATTCAATTATACAGATGCTCTGTTGTCATTTGTTGTCACCTTCTCTTTTCTGTTAGGCATTTCCCCAAGGGCGAGACCATATTATTGTGGTACAACTCTTCAATAGTATCAGAGTAAAACATCACCCTTTCCAGGTTTTGGCTGCATAATAATCTATCTATTCTTCTAGAAGTCATGTGCTGCCTTTAGTCCAGACAATATGATTCCCAATATGATCTGGGCTCCATGGTGACAAGTTCCCATCTCTTGGATTTGACTGTTTCAGTCAGCTTTATGGGCTTCCTCATTTTCAAGGTGTCAATAAACATTGTATGTCACAATGTGTTTCTTAACCCTTCTTCACCAGCAGAAAATAATGGCAACTGTGGGGAAAAAAAGAAAGCAAGAGTGGGAAAACTTACTGCCTCAGTGGGGCAATTGACTCCTTGATTAAGGAGGTGTCTGATTTCTTGATTAAGGAGGTGTCTGATTTCTCACACTGACACCAATGGTACCAAATAATCTCTAGCTCTCAGTAAGCTTTGCAGCCATTTATAATCCTGCTCTAAGATGCTTCTGATGAGCAGTGAAATAGTTAACAGCACTGACATTTACAACATAACTAGGTATCAGCATTAATACTTTTGAAATGAACAGGCCCATCACATCTGCCAGAGCTATTGTTTCAGGTCCCTGCATCCAGTGCCTGTTTCAAGCCTATGGGGTGACTTTTGTATAAAACCAGAAAAAATATCAGCATGGGAAACAGGATGTCTGCACTAAAGAAGCATCTCTTCTGATGCTGTTTTGTGGTGCACAATCAGACCTTCACTACCATATCCTGAGGCAGGGAGGGGGTATATCCAGCGACAGTGACAAAAGATCTGAAGACCCAGGAATTTAGGAATATTCACAGGCAAAGCTCATATGAACATCTTTCTGGTTTCCTTTGCAAAGGCACACTGCAGAGACAGACACTTCTCCAGACTCTTAGACCTACAACTGAATCTTACTCGAGGTCTGACTGCTTTGTAGTGACTGTAGCTCTTACAAGTAGCCATCAGCTAGGTTAAAACAAGCTAGTCCAGGTGTCACTGGTAACACAGCTGCAGCAGCACAGAAGGTGACACCATCTACCCACCTACTTAGTCAGCATCCCAAGGGTGAGCCTTCATGTGTGCTCCCATGATTGGACCTTTCTGCAGAAAGCTAATGCAGGCACATAGCCTCTTGAAGGAGGAGAAATAACATCACAACAGCAGTCTGGCTCTTCCCTTCACATTATATGACACACAAAAAAACAAACAAAAAAAAAAAAGATGCAGCAAGGTTTTTCTTCTGCCTAGTATTTTGACATTTTCTACAAGACTACTTGCTGCGTAAGAGCACTGTACAAACATCTTTCTAAGGGGATTCCACCTTTTCCAGCTGCTGGAGGAAAGGAAAGCATGTGAAATACAATCCTGAGATTTTAAGGTAGAATTAGCAGCTTGTAATTCATAAGAGCAAGAATAATTCAAGTGAAAAACAAACCAATCAATAAAGAATAATCCCTGTTCTATTCTGGGTGAGCCACACAGCAGTTATTTCAATTGGAGCAAATCTAAATATCAATTAGACCATATCTGTATTAATATAAGCAGTTTACAGATACCTGCATGCTACAAAATATAACATACTCTATACCACTGTAATGCTTGTACAGCAGATGTTGCTATATTGACAGACAAAATCTAGCACAGCCTCATCCCCACAAGAATTAAACAAGTAGCACTAATAAAAATCCATTTTTTAGATATAAACCTCTCTCAGGCAAGGAAAACTGCTGCAAGACATCATTGACTGCAGTTCTCTACCTCACCTACCTGGCAGAGGTAACTGACCCCACAGCAGACAGAAAATGTAAACTCCAGTTCACATTTTAGCACAAGCCTGATTTCACCAGCAATTTAAGCACCTATATCAGAATACGAAGTAGAACATTGTTAACAAAAATATGTGTTCCTTTCTGCTCCCGCTACTCCCCTGCAGCAATGAGAGAACTTTACAAATTAAAGGCAGTAGCATCCTATCTCATTTCAGAGCCATCCAGATATGTGAGACAGAGTGGGATCGTCCAGCAGAGCACAATTTACCTGGCTAACAGAGCTTTGCCAACATGCACTCAGCCAATTTCAAACGTTTTTTAGATAGTTACAACTCAATTAACACTGGAACTGATATGCTGCAAGTTGCACACAAACAAGAGTGAAAAAACCTGAAGCATGACCTGCCTTCAGCCTTTAAGGCAGATGTCTCTTAGTGACCAACAAAATTGTCAACAACTCAAGTCAAATGCAAAAGTTAATAAACTAAAATGTACAGTTTTATGCAACCCTGGGGCAACAATTGGGATCTGCACATTTGCAAAACAGTAAGATTCTCTTGGTGCCTCATCACCTGCTAATGATGTGAAAGAAGATGTGAAAACGTTCTCTTTTTTCCCCCCCATCAAGTGCAGCACTAAAGAGAATGTTTCAGACAGCAAAATTAATTCTTTGGAAGGTAAAAATACCAGGAGCAGACAGAAAGACTATGGGCTGTAGCCAGGCATGGCTACTTTGAAGACTGGAATATGTAAATATTAAATTTTATATTTTTAATTTACAAAACTGTCATTTTTTAATGCTTTATATTTTGTCTTACTGAAAACCACAGTAACAAAACAGACATTCTCAACAACAAAATTCAGAAAGGAAAAAAAACAGGGAAACAGGTACATCTAGCTAAAACCCACAAAAGCTACTGAAAACTTTCTGAACAGTGTTAATGGATACTTGAGAAACAGAAATATGCAGGTAAGTCATATGAACAAGGGAAGATTCTTTTGCTTGCAGCTTTAAAGCCTCCCAAGTTTCAAGTGCTCACTGGACCTACTTCTCTGTTATTTTGCAATCAAAATCACACTGATCCTTGCACTGCTCAACACCTCCCTTACTGCTCACTCTCCCCACATACAGGTTACAGATAACCTGCAAAGTGCTGCATCTCCTGGGATTTTGTGTAGAAAACTGTGATAAGACCCTCATATGTGTTATTTAGATTATAACCAGAGCAAAACCTCAAAGAATTGTCAGGGGAAACCTGCATTACTTCCAGTCCAACATAAAAGCACAGGAAAAGTCCTGTTGGGTCAGACCATCTAACCAGCCTCTGTCTCCAGCCAGGTCATGAAACTGCTGCTAGCTAATTCAACCTTAAAATTTCAGGATTGTATTTCGCATGGCCACTACCTGCTACTCATTCCTCTCTTCTTCTCCCAAAAGCTGCTGTCATTGGGTTATGGATCTCGGAAGGTTATCCCTATCTCTGCCTTTAGTATCTGACTTGGCCACCTTGGACAGGGTTTTCTCCAATCCACTTTTCCACCTGATGGTACTATGGCTCCTCTCTACAATGTCCTGTGGCAACAGTTCTCCAAATTCACTCAATGCCATGTAAAAAATGCCTTTTTCCCCCAGTTTTAACTCTTGCTATTTTCAGGGAGTCTCCCTAGACTGTTGCTCTATTTATTGAATAACTGCATTTTTCATAAACACTGAGTTCATCGTGTTCAGTTTTCACTTCTTCCAGGTGGAAAGTCCCAGACATTTTACTCTATCCTTGCAATTTGACAACTGTTACCCCTCTCTGTCATTTCAGCTCCCTCTTCTGTAGCTTCCACAGTTCTGCTGTGACTCTACAGAGACCAGATTAGCACATTAAACTTCAGATGTGGGTTATTCAAGGATTTATATGGCAGCAAATCTATACCCTCTGTCTCAAGCTCCAAATCCTCCTGACAAGGCCTGGAATTGTGTTTGCTTTGCTGGCTGACACTGTGCATTGAGCCACTTGCTTCAGAGAACTGAAACCAATGATAACTCTCAAGATCTTTTTCCGAGTTCCAACTCCAAGATCTGCAGCACACAGATTCTAAAATCAGTTTTCTGCAGATGCATTAGTGTATATTTATCTGTCATGAAGCTCATCTGACACATCTTTTGCTCCCTCACTCAATTTGGCAAGACATCATTATCATTAGTGTGGCTTTTGAAAACCTGAAAGAGCATACCATGATCCATGAATTGGAGATTTCACTGCACATTCCCTTCTCCAGGTCACTAATGAAGATATTGAATCAGAATGGTATTCTAATCTTTGGGATTCTCCACTACTGACTCTTTTTCTTTCTCAAGTGACCTTAAAACCCATCCATCTGCTTCCTAACCTAGGACCTTTCCTGCTGTTTCTTCAGCAATCCTAGTTCTCTCTTTCTCCATGGTTCTAGTTTGAACCAACAAAAAGTAATGTTGAAATAGTCTCAATCAAGGATTAACACCCTTGGTTTCCTTTCTCAACTCCTTTGTGAACAGGAAGATGATTTTCTGGGTTTCCCTTAGGTCTCCTGCTACAACCCTAATTATTTTCCTGGCCTCCCCTTTCACCTCTGCTACTTTTTCTCTTCTAAATAGTTCCACCACTACTTGTACAACTCTCAGCTTTCCTTACTGCACCATATCAGTGACTTTACTGACTTCCAGTGGATCAGAGGGAGAGCATTTCCTTTGTGTAAGAGTTATACCATTTTCTCAAAGAAAACATTCAGTTAGCTTGCTCCAATCTTCTTCTATGTTTTGCTTTAAAAATAAATAAATAAATAGATAAAATATATCAATAATTTGAAGAGTATTTAGCAGAAGGGGAAGTTGGGTAATATTTTCATAAGCAACACAAATGTCTAAGAAATGATCTGCCAATTTGTGACTTGCTTACACTTTCTTTACATAAATGATTTACAGATGAAGTACTAAAGAGACCCCATTAAAGGCTTTTTTTCATCTAGCTAGCATCTTGCTGCTAGCTAATCTGGTACAGCAGGAACCATGTCAGAGGGGAATGATCAAAGTGTTGAACTAAAAAATAAAGTAAAAAGGATTGGGTGACAACAGTTTGATGTCTCATTGAGGAGAGAGTAAGGCTTGGTAACAACTTTTAACATTTGGTTGTACATTCAAAATTCAGTTCCTGTGTAGCATACACCAATTAAGAAAGGAAAGGATATTTGCTAATACTATTTAAACTGTTGGTGTTTCTCTGGTACTTATTAGCACCTACTTGTCTACAATGATAAGTAAATGTTCTGGATAAATGAAGCCTTTGTTAAGCATTCAGTGCTTCACTTCTGGACACAAAGCTCATGATGAGCAGAGGCCAGCCAGCCAACACAGGTAGGGCTCCCCCCAGGTCAGTCTGCCCAGTTGTGAATCAGAATTTGGACTAGGAATTAGAAGTTGCTGCCTGATGATGTTGGTCAGTCTGTTCTCCTATGCTGCTAGCTACAGAAGTTCACCTAATTTGATCAGTTTATCCAAGGAGTATCTCAAGATTCACAATGTATCTGGTCTTGCTGTATTTTCTATAACACTCTGGAAGGCCAAATACTCCAAACACTAAAAAAGGCCTTTTTCTCCCTTAAATGATCAAAGGGCGGGGCTAAAGAGCTGTTTTAAGTTAGAAGTAAGTAACAAGAAGAAAAGAGAAAAAAAGAAAAAGCATGAGAGAATTTGGGATCTCCTTTACAGACCTACACCTATGCCACCAGGAGATAAATGGGCATAAAGGAGACAAGACTGGCACAAGGTTATCAGACAGCTTTCACTAACAAGCTATTCAACTCCCTACTAATGTCTTCTTTGTTTTGCAAGTAATTTCATTCTGCTGACTGTTATACAGAGGCAGGTTTACATCTCTGTTTACATTTTCCTATAACAAAATATTAATAGCAAGGCATTTTTTATTTCATGGCAATTCTATACATGTTTAGGCTAATGCAAAGGGGTAACAGTAAGCAATAACTACTTCCACTCTGTTTTATTCAGGTGTATTTCTTGCCTTCAATTGCTGTGCCAACATGACAAGAATCAGAACAGGACTAACTAATGATGATTAACTAAAGCAAGTTAGTTACACATGCACACTAATGTTGAGTCACTTTCATTTTCCCCCTCTGCTTTTCCCTAGTTGCAAGGGGAAAAAAATACAATTCCAGAGAGACATTTTGTTTTCAGCTGCAGCACTGAGAAAAAGAATATTAAGATGCTGGATCCTGGTTTATGCTTTTAGAAAGCATCAGCTGGGGATTTATTACACAGACCGAACGGAATAAAAAAAAAGATAAGTTAGAGGCCAACCTGAAACCAGAACTCCAGGGAATCTTTTGGACTTAAGAAATTCATTTCAGGTTAAATGAAATGTTTTGCTTGATCTATGACAATTCAGTTGGTATTTTTTCTACATAGTGGAAACATAAGAGTATGGAGATCCTGCTGTTGCCCTGAAATCCAGACTTCAGACAAATATGTTTGGGTTAGTATTCCTGGAAGAAACAGGCCCAGGCACTGCCTGGTTAGTGTCTAACCCTCAGCAAATATGATTCTCATCTTCAGCTTCTATAAACCCCAGCAACAGGAACTATTAAGAACCACTGTAACCTTAAATATAAAGTGGGAAAACAAAGCATTAAAATTGTTCTTTGTTGTTTGCTCTTGGGCTTGGAGTAGGTGATCCTTGAATTCTGACCAGCTTTCTTGGGTTCTTCTCCCCTGCAAGGCTTTATCCCAAGGTATCCTACCAAGCAGATGCCTGAAGAGGTCAAACTCTGCTCTCCTGAAGACCAGGATAATGATCTTGCACACCCTTCTTGTTGGCCTAAGGATCCTGAATTCAACCATTTTGTGATCACTGTAGCCAAGGCTGGCCTTGAGCTTCATGTTATCCAACAGTCCATACTGTTGGTGAGAACAAGGTCCAGCATAAGACCTTCTCTGATTGGATCTCATTCTGTTTAAAAGAACTTCATGCAATACAGGTTGTAGGTTCTGTCAGTAGGACTTTTGGGTTGGAAAAAAAATGACGCTGTGGTAAGATGCTGTGGGTAAGAATTCCTGAGTGACCAGATGAAAAAAGCTGTGTCTATAGAACTTACATAAGAGCTGAAACTCACTCTGGCAGCTCTCATTTGTTCAAAAACATTTGTATTGCCAGGCTTTATTCTGGATCAAATATTGTCTGTCTTTCTACAATCAGCATAAAATCCATCTAAAACTAAAGAAAGCAAGCTGGCACAAACTTCATACCATGTTCTGACTAAATAGACAAACATGCCATTGTGTCCTGGTGCCTGATCCAGATCTAATTTGTCTTGATAGATGACTCCAGAATACAGATCTGGTATTAATGAGCATGCACCCATAGCCAGAGTCTCTTTTGTCGTTTTGGCATTCGCAAGCAATTTTATCTAAAACTGGATTGGATTTTTGTTAACTCTGACAATTTCAAGTCTAGGCCTCTGCTGCGTGATGACATAGATTCAAAGTCTCTCTATCTGATTTAGCATGAGGATTTCTATCAGAATCTCCAAGCAAGCTGTACAGTACTGTCCTTCCACTTCTCTCAGACTGCATCATCTATACCAAGCCCCCTTATAGGACAAGGTGCAAAAGGCCACTCACGTTTCCATATTATGACTTTCTTCATTCCTCTTGCTTCTCATATAGACTGTCTTTTCCTTTAGTCTTGGGCCAAATTTCTTTACTTAGCAATGGAATGACAACACATTCATCTTGTTTCTGTTGTCTGCCCTAGGCTCTGCAAAACCACCCATGACATCCTCCAGGCCTTAGACTGAGGACTCCATGTGAACAGCTGCATTGTAACCTATATGCAGCAAGGGTAAAATGCCCCTGATCTTTAAACCTTTTATGGGTTACAAAGATACTGAAGCTATGTCTCCAAGAATGAAGGCATTTTACTACAGGCAATGTGCTGAGAAAGGAGTTACAACTCCCTCCAGCAGTGTCCTTCTGTCACACTCTATGAGGAGGTCATGTCATTGCTGCATCTCTCTCAGGATGTGTGGCAGGATAAAAAGACTGATGAGGAGTCACTTGTTCCATCAGAGCAGTGCCAGCAAGAGCTCCAACAGGATATTCTGGGGGCCAACAGCCTGAACAGCAACTTTGCAGTAAAGGATTCAGGAGACCTGGTGGACACCAAGTGGAACATGAGCTAGCAATGTGTCCTTGCAGCAAAGAACTGTAATGGTTGCTTTGGCTGGAATGGGAGGGAAGTTGCCAGCAGGGGGAGGGAGGCAATCCTTCTCCTCTACTTTGCACTGGTGAGGCCACACCTGGATGCTGTGTCCAGTTTTGAGCTCCACAGTAGAAGACATGGAGACAGTAGAGACAGAAAAGTGCAGGGTCACAATTATGGAAGAGGAAGCTCAGGAGCAATTTCATCAATGACTAAAAAATACCTAAAGGGAGGGTGTAAAGGAGGAGCTAATAGTGCCCAGTGACAGAACAAGAGGGAATGGGTACAGACTGAAACACAAGGGCTTCCCTCTGAACATCAAGAAACTCTTTTCTACTGTAAAGGTGACAGCACCGGAACAGTTTGAGCAAGTAAGTTGTGACCTTGCTTTAGCAGAGGTGTTAGACAAGATGATGCCCAGAGGTCCCTTCCAACCTCAAACAATTTTTGATTCTGCACACCTGCAAGCTGTGTTTGCCCACCTTTGAAACTCTCCACCCTTTAGTCTGTAGTTGGAACAGCCTTTGGCACAAGGGACATTGCAGCAGTTTTGTACTGCTACAACCTTTCCTCCCAGCAGACTTCCTAGTGCCAGGCATTTGGGCCAGAATTTATGCCAAAGGAAGCTGGCAGAGCCCCAGGTAGAACTTCACTTGATGCTTTAAGGAATCTCAGAGCCAATTTGAGGAAGTTTGTTTTTCACAGGCCATCACTTGTTCTGGTAAGACAGCATTTCCAATGCTAGCCAGGCTCTAAAGTTAATTTCTTGGAAGTGAGGTATTATAATGCAAGGTTTCTCCCCATCTGAAAAGTATTTATATTGGCATAGGTAATGAAACTGAGATATACTCATTTTCTCCTTCATCCTGGCCTATTCTTTGAATCACTCATCTTTTTATTTTAGCCAGCCCATTATTTCTATACTCAACACCACACCTGCCCATCTCGCTCCATGGATGATACTGTTACCACTCCAGAGAATGCATTTTTGGCATCTGAGGGATGTTGTTTCTTCTGAGGACTGAAAAAAAATCCCATGTGACACTTAAAATTCTTGGGATTTTGCACTGATTATGATCTTGAGATGTTATCTGCTTATTTATTTCTCTGTTTAGGTTGGTTAAGAGCTGTTATTTTGAGAGAATTTGAGCTTTAATTAAAGAAAACGGGACAAAATTGTCTTTTTGGCAGAAAAACACATTCTGAATTTATTCTACAAGCTCAAAACTTATAAGGTTACTACAAAGATGTCACCACAGTTAATTTAATCTAACCTAACAGGTTTGGGGGGGAAAGGCCAGTACTTTTCTAGCCAGGAAAGATAGGAATACCGCCTCTTCAGGCTTCTCTCCACACAATCACTGTTCTCAGTTGAGCCCTAGACAATCTGTGGTGTCCTCCAAGCAGAAACACTGAGCTTGGAGACAGTCATAGGAAAGTTTATTTCCTGCAAATCAAGCTCTCCAAACACAGACTGGATTCTACACTGGGAAGCAGAAAACGACCCAGTAGGAATAATGACATCTTCAGTTACTTTATCTTCGTGGCACTTTGATGTGATAGATTTAGATTGTATTCATTACATGACAAAGGATTTTGACACATCTCTGAGCATGAAATATGATCTCTTGCTGAACCACCATTGAAAAAGGAGTTAGGGTCCAAGTCTTCCCTGGTTGATTTTACCTGAAGGGAAGAATCTGGATTCCTTGAAGCTGGAACCCATAATCAGAGGGTTAAACATTTCTAACCTAGGGAAGGACAGCAGGCTAGCAGTTGTGCTTACTATGGAATGAATTGCTTTCCTATTCTGTAGAGACAGGCTCGATAAGAAGCCTTTTAGAGGTTGAAAGATGAACAGCTGCTTAGGGAAATATAGTGGCCAAAGTTTTGAAGTACTTTGGCAGAAGAAACCAGCACAGGACAACTGGAGTCATTGTTCCTGCAAAGCTGCAGTCAGAGCTAAGGGCCTGGAGAAACATTTAACAAAACAAAGAGCAAAGGTGAATACCTTCTGCTGCTGCCAATCCAAAAAAAAAAAAAACCACCTAAAAAACAAACAAACCCCAAAATAACAATCAGCTTATTAGAATGAAAATAGTATTAGCTTATTAGAATGAAAATGTCTTATTATGTCTGAAATGTTTTCTTGCAAATCCAGGGTTCCTGTGTCACTGAATCTAGGTCCTTGCAGAGACAGGTAACCACATGACAGATACTTAGTGCAGGAAGACCCATGACCACATGCATCTTCTCCCTGAGTTCAGCATGCCCCCCCATCTTTCTATCTGAAACTTAAAAATATATACACATACAAGAATGTTAAAAAGGAGAAGAGTAGGAGATGCAATGTCACAGGCACTGTCACAGGCAGAGAACTTGAAAATGTGAAGTATCCTAGAATAATCTCTCCGTAGAGAAGGAAGGTAAAGTACCCTGTGCAGTCCCAGATAGTCTGACACGAGGCAAATTACTTGCTAACCCCAAATATGAGACTGATTATCAGTCTACTACAAAAGCTCTTACTAATTGACCCAAGTGAATCAGGTACTAAAAACACAGTCTAAAGCTAAGTACACTGGACAGTCTGATGAGCTGAACTTTCCATTCAAAAGGAACAAGTACTAATCCCTACTAAACCAGGCAGAATTTAAAAGAAAGAGATTTCTGCCTATTGCCTAAATAGGCCAGGAAGAGGATGCTGTGGATGCCATAAAATGGATGCATTCCATTAGTGATAAAAAAAAAAAAAAAAAGATATATTAGGGATGTTAAACAATTGCATCTAACTTAAGGTTCAAGAAGTTCATAAGCTGAAGTAGAGTAGGAATGGAAAAGGCATGGAAAAGAAATTTTTCATTACATTGCTCTGTTTTTGTGTCCTTTTTGTAATTATCTATTACTACTACATGTATTACAACTATATGAGGGATGTCAGATGAATAAATGGAACTGTAGTCTCAGTATTTTTTTCTTTTATTCTGATAATGTTTTATTAAAATGGGGACAGAGAGGTGAAAGGCTCTACAGACTAGTGTGTCTTGTGATGTAAGCACTAATTTTAAACTGAAAAAATAATTTTATAGAAAGAGAAGGCATTTAAACTTTAAATATACTAGTTTTTGACCTCTGCAGACCTTGAAGAACTTTATCTTTTGCACTGCTTTGCTTGTTGAACCTACCAGTTCTGCAGCACCCAGGCTGTGTATTTGTGAAATGATAAACAGTATGCTAGGTTCATGGTTGGATTTGATGATCTTAAAGTTCTTTATCAAACAAAATGATTCTATGATAAATCAAATACAAGTAGTTTTGAAGAACACACTGCAAATCAAGTATTACTACAGGAGCTAAATTATTATTATTTTAGAATAACATCCAACAATAGAAATTTATTCCAAAACTTATTCCAGTGATCCTTTTCAAGACTTTTCTGTAGCCTACTATTGGTGCTTTTCATCCTCTGTGGCTGTAACAAAAAGCAAGGGACTCAGCTCAAAACCTTAATAATCACAACTATAACCTATTCAATTCCAGGAAAAAAAAAAAAGGTAGCATAGAAAGAAGTTATCACATCTCTGTGGACTATCCCATGTAGAGGAGATAGTTTCCTAAATCCACAAGTCCTCTTTGCTGATATACACAATAGTACAGCTGTGCCAGCAGATTGCAGCTATTCAATGTCTCTTCCTGCTTGTAGGAATAAATGGTGTAGTGTTTACAGGTATTAGAAGGAAATAAAAAATCATTTGTCTTCAAAAGAAGACAGAACTCCAGGCTCCTGGAGAAGAGCACTCCCTTTTCCCACTTGGTTAAAGCAGGATGCATAAGTATTTATATTTATACTTGTGAGAACAAACATTCTTGAAGATACAACCTCATTGAAGTGTCAGCTTTGTAGGACCAGAGTGTCCCAGGACACAGAAGAGGAAACAGAGGTGCAGCCACATCTTCCCCCCCAGTTTGCCTCTACTCCATATGAATAGGAACTACTTATCCTGCAGAAATAACTGGAAATTATTTTGGTGCCTAACTGAATCTTAGAAGCGCAGTGTGCAGTGAAAAAACAAAACTCAAACAGATTTTAACAACAATACCTTAATAAAGCATCTGGCACTTCATTGGTAGCACTTCCTTTCCCTCTCAAAAAACACATTTAGTAATTTTCCCAGCAGTTGAATTAGTTATTTTTTTTAACAAAAATATTTGAAATTATTAGTTTTAAATTGCTGTAGTGAGCATTACAATTACTATTACTCACTTCCTCTTCTTTCATGCTCAGGGACTGATGAGAATCAGAGAGCCCAGATGCCAGTCTGTATATTATACTCTCAGCCAGGGTATTTGGCTCCTTGGCAAATTATTCTGCTGCAGTTATTCTGGCATCTCACAAGTTTCCCCTGCCTAGCAAACAACTGACTGCTCAGACTATCCTGTTCTGGACATCTGGGCTTTTTTCCCTCCCTTTACTTGTAGCAGAACAGCTGTTCTATGCATGGACTGCACTTGTGCTAGTGTACATCCATTCATTTATTAACAAGAAAAGCATGTTTATATAGGTCCCTTTTAAGTAACAAAATGCATGGTTATCCCCCATGCTGGTATGATTTTTGCATAAATTAGAGAGAAAGTTTCCAAAGAGGCAGACACATAGAAATGTGTATGAAAGATCATATCTGGGAAAAGGTCTCTACACACGTGTAGGTCTGGGGCAGGCAATGGATATTGCCTGTTGCTTTCCCCTGGAATCTGAAAAACATTTGTTTTAACATGTGCCTAAGAAAGTTGCCAGAGACTCTGTAAACCCTGACTCTGACCTTAGCCACCTCTTTGACTTCCTGCACAGAATTTCTTCTATATCAAATGGGCCAGAAACACTCCATATGTGGCTGATCTCTCAACAATATTGCCTTAAAATATTTATTATTTCTTGAGTGCCATCAAGGTATCTGAGGCTGTGCAATACAGAGGGAAAAACGTGGTCTCTGTCTCATGAGACTTAATCTAAATGAGACAGAATGCTTAGTGGCAGACATTCAAAGTAATACCACACAGCATGAACAGATGAAGGGCTAGGCTCAAAATTTCATCACTCAACTCTGTTATTATCTAAGATTATTGCAGAACATGTGTGCTTTCAGTAAGGTCGGGTGTGCATGTAAAGATTTTCTTAGATTTCCTACATCAGGATGGAAAGTGATTAAAAAATCAGAGCTATTTGACGTATTAATTCTGTCCAAAGCCTTAGCATAGATGAAAAAAAGTCACAAGCAAAAAAGTGTCTCTGTGATTTAGTTTATTTTGTTTGATGAACAGGTATGTGTCACTGTAATTGAAGAACTGTTTTGTTGGTATAATCTGTCTCTATTAAAAGGTTTTCCTGCCAGAGCAACATTGTAAAATGCTTCTGATGTACCAAGGCCTAAAACTGCTCTGAAGACCAGGTACAATACTGAAGGTGGTAGAGAAATGTTTTGAAGACAATGTGGCCTGAATACACATGGAAATTACTATAAGGTTACCTATGGACTACATTTTACATTTTGGACTCAATTAACTTGAAAATCTTTTCCAACCTCAATGATTCTATGTAATTAGATATCTACTAATCAGTAACTGCATCTATGGCTGATCTTACTCAATAATCCACATGCTTAAAAGGGTATGAATTTTGAGGAAAATTACTCATATTTATAGATGGGGAGAGAATGCAGTGGGGCAGTTACAAGGGTCCAGTTGACATACCATGGGTCTCCAACCTAACCTACCCCATGGCAATTCAGGTACAAACCAACATGCCTTGAGAAGTAACTTTACCTCAGCACATGGGCAATAAGATGATGTGAAAAGAAGTGAGCAGAATTCCAGGCATAGCTGGAATCACTTATAGTAATGACTGCTAGGAAGCTGGAACAGAACACAATAGAGATGAGAAAGGCATTAAAAGAATTCAAAAGCATTAAAAAAAATTAATAGATGGTCTTAGAGAGTCACGTGGCAAGTGGATTCAATTGGTAGTACAGAATGAACTGAGAAATCTGAATATTGAGACGGGTGAGGTATTCAAGCCACAAACTATTTCTGTCAGGTGTCTGTCCTAGGCTGGCTTGCTGAGTGCATGCTCCCTCTGTAACAAGGAAATGCTCAAGATACTTGGTTCAGATGGAAACCTGAGGAGAGTCTACCCAGGCATTTTGCTTTTTATGCTTCATGATATTTCAACTCCTGGTCTAAATTCCCATAAATGAAGAACAAACATGACTACTGACTGCCTACACATACCCATCTGTTCAGATGGCACAGCTCCTACTAGCAATTTAGTTGGGCAGTTTCACTGAAGTCTGGGTGCCAAACCAGCATACGTTTCACAAAGATAGTCTGTATGACACCACAAGCACCATTTCCTTTGCAAGATTCCCTTGTCTGGGACAGGTTTGAAGATCAGCCATCTAATGCTTCCCTGTTAGCTTGCCTTCATAGGATACAAGATCATGCAATCCCAGTGTGACTCCTCATCTGTCAGCCTACCCCCCTCTTGTCTACACAAGTTAGGCAAATGTCAACTACATTTGACAGAAGAGCAATGGCTTCAAAATTATTATTTTCCTTTACGTTTCAGGACAATGCATGGCTGGTTAGAAGAGACCTTATCAGTGAATTTCCTGAGGGAAGTTCAACTGCATGAACTAAATCCTTACGAGACAAGAGAGAATCAACACAGGTGAATGCTCTCTTACCCATGGGAAAAGCTGCTGTCAGAACTTCACTGATACTAGACAGAAATCCAACCATTAGATACAAATACATAACAAAAAGGACAGCTGCTCACAAAACAACTTGGTTTTGGTCACACTTCTCAAAGTGTATGACTAAACCAAATACCTGAACGGAAATGCTGAAGAATCCTGGAGTTTACCAACGTTTCTGGCCACAGCTCAAACACTCCATGTGTGTAGCAGATTAGATTGGTGGCACATTCTCAGCTTGCAGAGGGCAAGCCCAGTGCCATCCACCCACACGTAGCAAGAGTGCAGCAGAATATCTGTTGGGTTTTTCAGATTTTGCAAGTTCCTCGGTGATTTCCTAATTAATGTTACAGAACTTGGAAAACTCACATCAGCTCTCTCACCCTTTTCCTGAATGTTCAGTGTTATCCATCAAACACTTGGCCACAGGAGAAAATCAGCTCAAAGAGCAAGTCATCCATGGTCTTGTACACTACAAAAGAAAAGCCTAAGTGACAGCTTCCCCCAGCTGATACAGTCCAGTCCAAGTACCTCAAGCCACTTGGCTGATAAGGTTTCTTATGAAGTTGCACCATTAAAAACTCTTAATCAAATATATGTTGTACTCTAAAGACCAACAGAGCTGAGTTTATGCCTCAACGAATGGCAGTGCAGAACAGAATAAGAAAATACAAGAAAATCCAGGCTAGTTTCCAAACAGCTTGCTAATAAAAAGTGACCAGTGCATCCAAGAGGACACTTGTTTATCTCTCTAGCTTCAGAAGAAAGAAAAACCCACAAAACTATCAGCATTCACACATGAGCTCTACAAATGCAGCTAGTTGCAGTGAGGAAAGGGGAAATTACCACATTTGGGCTCACAGTGTTGATACAACCACACCAAAATCAGTCCCAGCTGTCCTGGCTAAGAACAAGGAGGCTGAGGACACAGAGAGAACTAGATGAACAATATTAAGGGGCTGGCCAGCACAGGCATCATGTAACCTCATCCTGGCAGGAAGAATAAACACTGTCCTGGTTTCCTTCAAATGCACCATGGCCCCAGATGATCCACCTCTACTAAGAAGTCTGTGGCAAAAAGCAGAATTTAAGCTGGATGTGGGAACCATAGAAGTATCAACAATACCAATATTCCCACCACGAGTCCTCCCCTAAATTGTACCCCTCCCAAACTAGGACACCATCATCAGAAGAGGTAGATCATCCTCACAAGTCAGAATTCATTAACTGAAATAATTTTTCCTGAAAGCCTCATTTGAAACTGATATTTTGTACAACAGCACTTTCATTTCATTGTTTTGTTTATTTTTTTAAGTGAGGACAAGTATTTTATTCAGCAAAACTAAGATTACAGAATCACAGAATGTCTTTAGTTAGAAAAGACCTTCAAGATCATCCAGTCTAACCCCTGACCAACACTGTAAGTTCACCACTAAACCATGTCCCTAAGGACCAGGTCTACACACCATTTAAATTCCTCCAGGGTTGGTGACTCCACTACTGCCCTGGGCAGACTATTCCAATTAGTGTTGCTGCCACGGATATTCTATCCTGGGAAAATACATCCCCACTAGAAATGGTGAATTTTGCAGAATATTAATTCCCCTCTTGACCTGGCTGGATCAAATACAGTACAGTTTCCATTTACAGGTGGTTGATATTCTACAGAATAGTTCTGCATGTAGAACAGTGTCACAGTCAATGTGAAAGACACAAATATAAAATAGTCCAACTAATTATCATTTTTATTTTTCTAACTGTAGTTTAGGAGTAAACAGGAAAACAAACAAGCATTCCTTTTGTTTTTCTGAGAATCTTTCACTCTCTTAGCTAAAATTGATGAAGACTTTTGAAGGATCCAATTTTACTGGCAGTTACTTCTCAAATGAAATCAATAACTAACAATTTTTATAGCAAAACTCTTTCATCCGAGTGACTGCAGTACATGTGCCTAAGCTGCAGTTATGTTTATTGTATATCAAGATGGAAAAGCTAGGCTTTAAATTTTCTAACTTTCCATAACAGAGTTTTCCTGAGGGCTGTTCAACTCAACAAGCAGCCAAGGAAAAGGGAGGGTGAGTGTACCAGATATGTTCCTTTCCAGCTTGAGATGCAGAGGAGTCCCCACCCAACAAACCAAACCTTTGGCATTCTTCCACATGATCCTCCAGGCTAAGGAAAGTGAAGCCATGGAACAATACAGCAATGCCCTTCTTATGCTGGGCCTTGCTTTCTCACAGAAATAAATTGCCCTCAGAGGGCTGCCAGATTCCTGGTCTTCCATAATGATCAGAAAGTAGCCATGTAAATATTGCTTCTAGTATGTTAGCATTGCCCAGCTTCCATAGAGTAGAAGCTACAACTTTTAATTCCCCATTCCTCACTATGTCCACTGGATGCAAACAGGGTAGACTCTTCCACCTGGACAAAATCATGTTCTCTCTTCAAACCAAATTAAGAGGAAAGCAACAGGAAGACTCACTCATCTGAAATTCAAGAAGTAAATAGAATTCCCTTAAACTACGAGATTTTTACTGCAAGATCAATGTGCAAATCATTTGGTAGAATATCACCATCTGGTGGATACACCCCTTGTTATGTTGGTTTTAATTTTTTCCTTATTTCCCAGATAGTTCTTCAGCTCACTGGAGAATAGCATATCACAACACTGCATCAAAAATACACTCAATTCATACAACAGGAATCTATAGCTTCTCTTTGGGACAAGATACAAACCTGCAAAAAGAGTGGAGGAAATTTCTGTTTTCATAGATCACTGTTGGTGGCAGACCAGCTAAATAAATAGAGTCAAACCTCACCAAGCTGGACTCTAATCAACAAACTCTTCCAGGCTGCCATGGAAAGATCCCATCCTCTGTGGAAAATAACAGACACTTCCTCCAAAGTCAGAGATCAAATAGTATTCTGTGATTGGTTCATTAAATAGTGCATTGCACACCAAAGCTGAGATTTTTTTTCTTTTTTTCTCCCAGAACTGAGCAATTAGTCTCACTATTGAGAGAAACACTCCATTTTGCATCATAGCTACTCCCCAGCCACACTTTTTAGAAACCCCAACCAGGCAGTGGAGGGAAAGGGGAGGAAGCAAAACAAAAAACATCCTCAATGTCCTCTGAAGGCAGTGTGATGTCAGTCAAAAATCAGGTTATCTATAAACACTATCTGCCCTTAGACCTCCCATCTCATCCCCTTGAAGCAAGATGTTGAATACCATATTTTCTGTCTGCTTTAGTTTTTTGATAGCCAAGTGCTCTGCAAAAGAAACCATATATATAGCAGGCTTGATAATTTTCTCATACCATATGAGGACAGCTTTTCTCCATTCTATTTTCTATATGTCAAAATCCTTATCCAACAGTTTCATTTAAGCTCCACAGCAATGGACCTTATGCCAATCTGCATTTATGTCTTCATCTAGATGTTCACCTGCTTCTTTCCACCAAAAGCTAAGAAAAGGAGATGGTCTCTAGAGCCATTACATTGCTGTAAGTTCCATGTAACCAGGCTGGTATATAAAGAAGAAGATGGAATTTATAACACCAAGGAGACTTCTGCAGCACAGAGATTGCAAAGTGTGTGGAGATCTGATGCCCAGAGACAAAAGGGCCCCAATCACTGAGGAAAAACAAAGATCTGGGGAGAGGATTCAGGCTTCAGTGCTCCCAAACTACACACCAAACCCCAAGGCCCCCCACTACAGTCTACCCTACCTTTTTTATACTGTTTTTGACTTGCTCTCTTATTACACGAGACCTTTAGCCTGGCACACTGAAACACCACATTGTACTGAGAGCAACAGATGCTTGGAAATGTAAAAGAAAAAAAAAAAAAAATCAAACTGATTTCAATAGCAATGTGCATTGGGAGATTTAGATGACAATGTTACACCAATATTACAGCATATGTAAAAGTTGGGCAAAGAAAATTAAGTATTTTTGGTGAGATTTTAATAAAACCACACACTGCACCTGCTTCCTAGTGTGTTTGTCAGGAGTTTGTATCATGAAGTTCCTATGAAAGCCTGTGACAAGCAGTGGCATGGTGCTGGAAGGCTCTAAGGTCATTCAAATTTATCATATTCAATACAACTTGAAACAATGACAGATAAAGTGTTTAAAAATCAATAATTTCTAGGCACTACCAGAAAAAAAATTAATACATACTTTAAAACAGTACTAAGAATTTCATAAAGCTATCACTAACATGGAAATTCAACAGTTAACAGCAAAACACTGTTTTTTGTTTTTTTTTACAGGTGTGGGAGAGGTCCCAGGGCAGTATATGACCTCAGAGAGAACCCTGAGTTCCAAAAGACTGTAAAGTCTCAAAGAGACTCAGAGCACCTGAGCACTGGTTGAATTACCTAAATCTTTTGCAATATATTTAAAACAAAAGGTTTTCAAAGACAGTCAAAATACATACTCAGAAGATAAGAGAAAAACAATAGCGTATCAGAGATAAACACATCCTTAAGACACTGTCAATAAAAAGCAGCACGTCTTGGATTCATTGTTGTGGCAAAAGTCACTTCGGAAAAAAATGTTTAAAAGCAATTAAGCAATTTTACAGAAATAGTCTTGGATTTTGTGCAAAAGAGAGAGAGACTCTAGGCTTGCCTCATCTCCTAGAAGCATCCCATATTCTTAGATGTGACGTTGCCATGACAACCACAACTTGGTGACCTCGTTATTTCAACCTAATCCTGCTTTGAAATTATAGTTGCTCCACCCTTTTGCCTGGCTAGCCTGATAACATAATCATTGTAAATGAGGATGGAAAAACACAGCAGGATACCATTCCCCTAGTGACATGGGACGAGTCTCACCTTATCAGGGAAATAGACCAACAATTAAACTCCACAAATCTAAAAGCCCAAAAGTAGAAATATTCCTCTTTTTTTGCTATTCTGTTTTTAAAAAAATAATAAATTTAATGGCTTGACAGCACAGAGATTCGGTTTGGAATGGGGGCTTTGGGGGAAATTCCTCTTAATTTAATTTAATGTCCTTATCAGGAAATTAAACAGTAATAAGGAGTAGTACTCCTTAGTTATGCATTTGTTTTGACTAACAGCTGGAGGAAGATTTAGGATATACACAAAAGAGTCAGGACAGAACTTGTTTAGCAGATCAGATTGGGGTTTTTAGGTTCAGGCTTGCCTTGCTTTATTTAAACTGGTTAAAGCATAAGCATTACAAAATCCCAGCTGTAGCCATTGTGGAAATACTTACTATATTTGCTCACATGTTACAGGAACATGACTGTAATTCTGCTCTTATTGACAGTACTGTTGCTGTCACAGACTTAAAGGAAACATTTTCTTGGCTCGTTGGGGAGGGAATTCAGAGTTTTCTATATACTAGGACATAGGGGGAAATGTGGAGCAAATACCTTTGCAGGAACATAAATTTGGAGCTATTGACACGTGATCGAACCCAAGCTACACAGACTGTAGTTGGCAAAAGCATTTTGTGACACAGTTCTGTCTCCCTCCCTTTTCTGGCAGAGCAGGCTGATTTCCCCCTTTCCCAGCATTTGCATGTTTTAGTACACAGGGGCAGATTTTACTTGAAGGTTGTGACATTGCCTGGGACTTCCCATGGCAATAACATCCACCCTGAGGAAGCGAAATTTGTAAATAATGGTCACTCTTAAGACAAGAGGACAGAAAGAAAAAGGAGCTCCTTTGACAGAGAAGAACAGATACTTATTAGCTTGCTCAGGATGGGCACAGAACTTCTGTTATTATGGTTCTTTTCAAAAGACTAACACAAAGCTTTCCTCTATCCTGATCTTATGTTCCTCAGCCAGCCTCTGGAGATATGAATCTGGGATTCCAGAAAGAAATTCGACATTTTGATATTGGGAAAGGTGTAGTGCTAAATGGCTCTTTCCAGTTTCCATGTCAAAATAAGGGAGTTGGGTGATGCCCTCTAAAATACAGCAGCATGGACTCCATACACAAGCAAAGTTACCTTTTGGGCAGCCACAGACTTACTTAGTGATAAGCCAGGAAAACCTCTACCCAGAAACTCTTTTATTAACAGTATAATCACAAGCCTGTTAACAGGCACCATCCCTGAGACAGCTGCTGAAGTATCAGGGCAAATACAGTGATCTCCTGGATCACACAAAAAAATTTATATTAATTCAGCAGTGCTTGGGGATGGTTTTCCTGAACAACAGGATGATCTGAACACTGAGCTCTTTCCTCTGTGCCATGAAAATGTGTTGGTATTCAGAAGCATCTTCAACAGGCAGGGCTAAACCACTTGCTTGTGTTTAAAAACTTGCCACTTGCAGGTAAGAAAATGAAACCACTGGTAGCTCACACAGCCACCTTCCCCTGGGATCATCAGAACTATGTGTCCCAGACACACAGAATTTAGGTTTTCCCAACAAAAAGCAAGGGGCTGACCAAACACGTGGTTTGATTCCTCCATGAAGGGATCACTTAGCATCCTCCCAGCCTTCCCCTTTGGGTGGGAATTGCTGTCGATTGCTGATCACTGATGATTAGAAGTCAATGTAATAATTAGACCTTTGTTTCTTGAGCTGTTCAGCAGGGGTTAGAAATCAGTCTCCATTAAAATAGTTTCCTTCAACTGTGCTGGATCCCAAGAGCAGAGAACAGACATGAGTAGGAGATGTTTATAGAGCAGTACAGCAAAGGGAGCAGGTTTGCCTTCACTAAAAGGCCAAGGTTCATTTTCTTAGAATAGCAGCATGCATCCCCAGTGGTGCCTCAGTTACCAGCAGCTATCAGGGAAGAAGATTTATCTACAGATTCATGTTGCAGTTCTTCTAAATACACCAGTAAAAGTGAGACCATCCGGCAGTCAGGTTGAGTCTGATTTTTCCAGCCTTACTCAAGATCCCCGGGTGTTGTATGGAGGCTGATTTATCCTTTTAACTCCTGATTCGAACACATGAACAGGAACCCAGAAGCCCCAAATGAAATTCCACCCAGGAAGGGTACGTCCGCAATTGATTTTTTTGCATAGATAGCCTGACTTCTTAATCTGTTACAACATAGTTTTCTGTACTCCTTTTTTAAAAAAAAAAATTTAAAAAATGGAAAAATATTATCCCTTTTAGAGTGAGGGTCCGGGATTCAAATGGCAGCTGAAATCATTGTGTTCAAAACAGCTAACATACTGGGAACAATTAAAAAATACTGACTCTTGTGTAGTTCAAAGTATACTGCATAGCAGACTTTTTTCTGAATTTGGGGAACACAATGACTCTGTGCTGAGCATGCTATGGAGTCCATGGGTGAGTTTTTATAGACAATACAAAAGTTCTTACGTACAAATGATTTTCTGCCTTCTACAAATTTAAAATAAAAATGGAAACAAAGCTCTGCTTTTCTCCTAGATCGGTAGTGACACCTAGTGACCACGGACTAAAGGAACAGCGCTTAAACACAACTGATTTTCACAAAACCATGCTGTATTACATTAAAAAAAATAATGCTGTCTGTGGACAAAACCACCACCACAAAAATTCCAAGGTTTGGCAGGAGGACATAATTAAATAAATATTTAAAATAGCTATGGAGTGATCAAAATTTATATAGAAATGCTTCATCTGCTTTAAAGGAAAATATGCTGAAAAAAAAAAATTAAGATATTTTTTATACCAGCGAAACCATTTGGAGAAGCAGAATGTAATTGCTCAGTGAAACTTGGAAAGGTTCTGGGGCACAGCATTCCTATACATGAAAAATGTTCATGGGACAGGGAACACTCTCTAGTTGCAAGAACTCCAATTTTCCATCTCATCCTAAGAGAAGAACTGCCAGACCAGGATAAAACTGCTCCAGTGTTGTACTTATTCTGGTCCATGTTCTTGCTACTCTAGAGACTCAGTGACATAGCTACATTAGAGTTATTCCATTTAACAGCAGATCTCTCTCTATCTGGAATAAAAATTATTTGGTTACTGCTAATTATAGTCTGGTCAATTACTTGTGGATGCAGAGGGATGCCAAAAGGGCTGCAGTCTTCTCACAGGCTTTGCCCAGTGTTGCTCACACGTTCTGTATTACATGACTAGAGAAGAGCTATGCAGGTGGAAGGTTCCCCAAACAGAGAGCTGGCTCCAACCTGGAAGTCACCTTTATTCTGTCACATCCTCTCTACACAGTAATCTTTTCAGACCTGGCAGTAACCCAGGAGCTCAGCACACTGCAGTAATGCTGATCCAGGTTACAGAAACACAGGCTTGGCTTCAGGGGCAAAGGATGCCACTTGCTTCTTGAGAATCACTTCTCCTTTCCAGCTTTGCACTGGGTTTTAGGATTCATAAAATGCTCTGCACTGTATTTGAAATATAAAAAGTTAAAAAGATATTGAGGAGTAAGGCTAGGAGAGTTCCCAGAGGAAGAAATAAAAGAAAACAGAAAGAAAGAAAGAAAAAAAAAAAAAAAAAAAAAAGGAAAAAAAAAAAGAAAAAAAAAAAAAAAAAAAAAAAAAAAAAAAAAAAAGAAAAAAGGAAAAAAAACTCCACAGCAGAAGAAAGCAGAAGCTGTACACTCTAGATCAATAGACAAATAGACAAATGCACAATTCAAAAGAGCAGTCATCAATTACTTCTGCAATATATCTTGTGTTGGAAGAATATTTTTTTTAGTATCACAGGAACAAGTGGACAGTGAGGTCTGCAATAGCCTCTGTTTTCTTCACTTTGCATTCATTTTGCAGAGAAAGTGACTCCAAGTCTCAGCACAGCAGACAATCAGAATTACAGTGTTGAACCATGCTGATTTGTGCAAGGATTCTTGG
Organism: Phaethornis superciliosus; assembly: GCA_023637945.1. Lineage (NCBI taxonomy): Eukaryota > Metazoa > Chordata > Aves > Apodiformes > Trochilidae > Phaethornis > Phaethornis superciliosus. The sequence goes on from JAJQWJ010000005.1 coordinate 6,839,190, forward strand.
ATAAAACAGTTAAAATTGCATATGGCTAAAGTAGCTGAAAAAGAACTTAAGTAAAAGGAGACACATCCATGACCAGCATCAAAGAGATCATTAACCACAGAGCCAGAAAAACTCAGAAAAACTATTTGCCCTTTGAATTTGTGGTAAAAGGAATACTGGGGACAGAGGACAAAGAAGGTTTAAGAGTTTTGCCTTACCAAAAGATGACATCTGCAACTTTGATTCATAAAAAAGTATCCAGCACAGTGACTGGTAAGTCTTTGTTGATTCCATCTCCCAGTAAGACTTCTTAATGGAGAAACAGCATAGGACCTTGAGCAAGAAAACTACTGTGTGTGTGACTGGGCTTTGATAAGCAGTTCTCACTCTGGTCCTGACTCTTCTGTAACATTGCTAAAGGATCCATGGAAAGTGAAAAATAGCCATTATTTGATCTTTGTGGCATTCTTAAGAGTCAGAATCACTGCTGGAAAACATTTGGGGTTCATAAAAAGGAAAAAAAACCAATGAAAACTATCACCTTACACTGGTAAGTCTTCAGTTTTGTTCCTATATGCATTGTGGACTGGCTGTGACCTTACAGAAAGTTCAGTAGGACATTTGACATGAAAATAATCAGCTGAAGTATATTGTAACATCTCCTTAAATTGAAATTAACTCAATTTTAACTGGCATCAAGATTTACACCCTTCTTCATGTGGTATCTTTCTTTATAAATAGTGAAAGAAAGGTCAATACCTATTCACAGTTTAATTTATGTATCTGCTAATTACTGTAGATTACATCTGAAGTGAGGTGATCACGCACTCGTTAGCTCTAATTACAACAGAAAAATCGTTAATCATAGCTTTGTAACACCACATAACTGTTTAAGTATTAAAAAGATGTTTACTGTATTGCTGTACAATTCCTATGGAATCAGTGCAAGTACTTCAGATATCCAAAGGTTCTAAAAAAGCCTGGAATCTTCTGCTATTTTGCAGACTTGTGATCCAAAATCCTGAACTGCCAAAGAAACCTGGTGCATGTGCACTAGGGAAGTGAGCAAGACTTGTAATGTTTCATAAAATGAAGTATTTACAGTCTAATAAGAAAGCCCTCATCTCAATGTATAAATTCAACTTTTTCCCAAAGTGAAATGGAATTTTTAAGAACATAAACTTGTAAAAAGATCTAATTCTTTGCATTGACCCTTAGATACAGTCCTAGGTGGTTTTGTCTAATGATCTTACAGCTAAAGTCAATGAAATTGAGTGTTAAATACTCAAAATCCACCCAACTGATACTGAACTTCTGAATCAGAACTCTATATGCAGGAGTTCCTATTATTAAAAATATTTCTTGGAGATACAGGAGCAACAGAGACATCAGTAAAAAAACTCATGCTTTGGTTTTAGTTGTGTAATCACTGGTATATCTAGTGCTAAACATAGGAATTGCTACCCAGAATTTTTTTACTGCTAAGCCATCAGAAGATTTTGTGAACAAAATGACCCCAAATCAGCAGCATTGGTAGCTGCAGTGACACAGCAGAGGGTAGGCATGCAGAATTCTGAACAAAAAGCCAAGTGAAACCATACATTGCTTACATCCACAATTTCAAAACCACATTTCTAAGCAGCAAAATGCTGCTAAGGAAGTCTGCTCAAACTTTAATTCCCATGACCACATCAATGTCTTATGGGACTACACTGAGAACCACATCAACCCAAATATTTGGTGATGTGGTTCAACAAATAGGCCCACAAGTAGTCATATAAGTACACCTGAGGGAACTAAACTTGGGCAGAAATGAGTGAACAGATCAAGGGAAGGAATAGTTAAAACCAATTTAATAACAGAACTTTCAAAACTATTTTGCCTTCCTCAATGCTTTGCTCCCAGGATCACATCAGCTCTAGCCAGTGTAGTCTGTGCTGAAGCCAAGTCTCACAAACAATTCAAAAGCACTTCATACATCAAAAAGTCAAATATTAATAATCCAATAAAATGTTTGAATGCAATGAGTGTAAAATATCTAAGGCTCTGCCATTTCTTATATATTACACAAGTCAAAAGAGTACTTAACTGATCGCAAAATCAGGAACCTCAAAACTGGCAAAGGAAATTTGTACATTCCAGTTATAATAAATGCATTAAAACCTGGTTGGTGCACCCTTTTTTACACCTGGTTCTCATCAGCCCGTTTTCAACCCAAGCAGAAACAGCTCTATACATTTCCTCACTCCAACCTAATCCTTACACACTTGCCCCAATTATATTTAAAGATTGGTTCTTCACTCAAACTCATTAGAAGTAGTGCATGTAAAATGCTTCAAGAAAAAAGTCCTTTGTAGCCCAGACCTTTACTTTAGTAGCCCTTTTCCAGCCCCACTCCAACCAGATCTCTAGGCCTGATGGGCTGATTCTGCCCAGCCACAAACATGGACTTGGAAGATGAACACTTGTGCATCATATCTGGCAAAATCAACAAATTCAACATTTCCTTCTAGAAAAGCCAAGTACCAAGATCTCTGATAATGAGGGGTTTGTTGGCAGACCATTCCACCTTCTTTTAGCCTTGACACAGTCTTTATTTTCACTTGGATAAAAGAGGAATTGTTAGAAATCTTCAGCTCTTCAGAATATTTTACCAACTGCCTCAAGGACACCTGGCTGGATCCTGTGAATTGCAGTGACACTCCCACTTTTGACTAAACTGTGCCTGCAAACTCAATAGAAATGTTTTAGAATGAGCTGCTGCCAGCCTCCCAATGGATGTGCTTCCCACATAATTAAAATAAAGCACCTGTACCAAGTTATACACTCACAATCAACCTTGAATGAGGGCTAAGTTTCTACTTCCCAGCAAGTATCATTCTTAAGTCATATTTTTGCCTGCAAGAAATATTTTGAAGAAACCACAAACTTGTCTCCAGTATCAAATTCAGGGATATTCTCTGTGTTTATTTAACAGATTCACATGACTGAGGTGTCAGACATATGGCTGTCTACAGATATCTGAAGATGAGTGAAGGTTTTTTTTCTATTGCTTGCTTTGCAAGGTCAAGACTTCTTCCTTCAGCTGTAGCTCAGACTGCAGTAATCCATTCCTTCCTCGTTTCTGAAGCAGATTACAACACCCTACTCCTGTCCACTTAAAATTGCAGCTTCTGCAGCTGCCCTCCACTTATTACTCTCACATGCAACAAAAGGTACTTCTGGTCCCCACACCTGCCATGGCCTTGGATTTGTCTGGATTAAGAAAAATTCTAATCCTGTGGTTAACAGAAGAGTTTATATCACTGTGATCCATTCAAGTAGCTGAGGAAAGGGGGTGTGCTCCATTCTTGCAACCCCCAGATTTCAGTACTTCTAAACCGAGGACAAATTTGGCTCCTGATCCTACACTTTGTTCTGTTTTTCTGATTTAGGGAAAACCTGATGAATTTTAAAATGCAGGCTTTTGCTTATCTGCTTCTAGTACTGTCTTATTCCCAGGTGATTTCCAGATTTTACATGAATTCTAGCTCCTGTAATTTTTATAATTTATATCCACCCTAAATGCAATCAAGCACATTGAGAAAAGTATGAGATTAAAAAGAATATAGTAGACTGAAATAGAATGTATTATGAAAAAGCAAAGCCATCTGAAAAGCTGAAATTAACTTCAGCTTTTTAAGAATAACACAATATTTTTCCGTTTAAATTATTGTTTTGGATTCTTTTCTGTTTTTTTTTTTTTTAATTTCCCATTTCAAAGTATGATGAATATTGATACGCCTAAGAGAAGTACACCAAGAACATTGCATTTCATTTCATTCTTCTTGCTCTGATAAAACTTTTTGTATTTTTTTACTTGTTTCTTGTTTTTGACAGCTGGGGAAGGAGGAGAGACAAACCCCAATGACAGAGGAAGTCTTCCATGTGCTATTTATGCACTGTGGAACAGAAGTGCCTCCTAAGAGTGCAGCTGTGTGACAGGCAAGCAGTGCAACTCTTTAATGCAATGTAGGCAAGAACAGCTACAGAAGAAAAAATCTGACTTAAGAAAAATTTGAGACAGATTCCAGCTTTGCTTGTTAAGGTTTAAAGAAAAGTACTTTATGTGCCTGAATGACTGCCTTAGCATGGTGTACTGCTTTCCAAGTCCTTAATTTCATGCCTTGTATTCTTTCTAAAGCTGACTTCAATTTTGTACAGCATTCATTTAGAATGACTTGTATGTTTTTGATTTGTCCTTTGAATACAGAATTAAAACAAGCAGGTTTGACTGGGTACCTTTAATCAGAAACAGAGAAAGTTTCAAAAATGAAAACTAGGTATGCTTCTGCACCACAACCAACTTTCATTCATTTACTCCTCCTTTTTCTCTGTTATCAGCAACAAAGTAGTTTAGCACTCAGTTTTGTCAAAGACTAAAGGATAAAGAAATACTCAAATCATCACAGATACTGAAGTTGTATATAAATTTTGTCCAGGAATCTTAAATTAGAATAGAGTGTCAAAAAGATTTTGTGTCTGTTGCAAAAGAACTAGATAAAGCTGAAACTGAGTCCAAGATAAACAGAATCAGTAAAATATCAAGATTTCAAGAAGTCTGGCTGCTCTGGTATAATAGATAAATCTAAGGGGGGTTTAATGCCCTAATTTGTTCTATATTCTTCCATCTTGCAAGGCAAGACTGATTTATTACAACAATGTTAACACCACTTTAGTGCAGTAGGACAAAAGCAACTTGTTTAAAAAAATAATTAAAAATCTCTATACAAATGAAACCCTTGAGATCTTTAGATTTGATTTCGGGGCCTCCTAGTTTCTAAAATCTTGGGATCTTGGTCTTTGAAATAAAACTCCTCAATGAGACTTAACTGATATTAAAAGTAGGAGTAAGTCTTGATGAAAATAACTTCTGCATTCAGTCCACCTCAGTAAAAAACTTAGTCTGGTAAAGAAATAAATATATGCTATGCTTTTGTTTCCTTTCATGTCAGAATGTGTTCGTTAAAAAAGCATAGAAAGCTTCCCATTGTTGTGGAACTCATTTAAATATATCTATGCCTAAAATAGGCTGTTCAGTGCATCAGAAACTGAAGGTCTAATGAATTCCTAGCACCATCAATATCAACTGGCACTCTACTCTTGCCTTTGTGCAATCAGGATTTTATCCAAGGTGCTAAAATAATCTAAAATAAGTTCTGAGAAGTTACAGCTGCTCTGTTTATCACAACAAGATTTTATCTTGAAATTACAACAAAGTGAGGTTATAAAAGCTACACTCCTTTCACTGATAAATAGTTTTTATTATTGTGTTTCTCTATAACCATTGGATCAAACTACTGCAGAATGAAGATTCCAGGCTTGCAGATTGTATTCTTTCTTGGATAACAAACTAGGAGTTCATGTTACATTTGCTAAAAAAAGAGAAAGAAAGAAAAAAAAAAAACCTTCTGTTTCTGCCAGTGTTCTTAGAACAAGGAAGAAACTTCCTCATCACCATGCAGGTAGCAAACACTGAATAAAAATAAATAGCCTCCAACAATTTTCCAGGAGTCAAAAGCCTCAATTATTCCACACCAAAATGTCAAATCCTTCTTTTTGGCTTGTAACAGATTCTACAATACTGTTATGTGTTACTCAAACAAAACAGAGCAATCCAAAACCTCAGGCATCACACAGAGAAATGGATAGGGGAATGGGGAATAACTACTGCATACATTAGAGTCTCAGCATCCAAACACTTGCCTTGGTCTCACACACATCAAATGACATCAGTAGATCTAATAAAAGATATTATCTTCCCTTATAAACCTTCCATATGTTATTCAGTATTAAACAGAAAATATTCCTTTTTAAAATGTAGTAGAAGGGCTACAGAAAACTGAGTAGTTGAACTATCTGCATGATAGATGAACTGTTCCTTAAACCAAGAGAGGAGAGAATCAAAACTTCAGAGTCCAATTTTGGTAAAGAAGTCATAGCTCAAATACTGTATGTAATGGAAATTCTGAGGCATGACCAGACAAATACCATCTAATGCAATTATTAGCATGTTTCAGATAGCTGTATTGTGATTTTCATTCAAAGAAAATAGAGGTAAGGGAAACAGACAGGTAACAGAGTGCCCTTGACTTCCTCTTTGCCTTTGCTTACAGGAATGCTTACAGTAAATGGTTATAAAAGAAATCCTGTAAGAACAGAGATGTTTATAGCTTTTTTTGTGTAGTATGGGGCCAAGCACATTATTAATGCCACCGAAATAGCCAGTGATTTCTTCTCTCCTTTGTTAGTTCTCAGCACATTTCCACTTGATGATTTATGTGTTAAAAATCAAAATTACCTTAATCTTCCCTCCAGAAACAGTTTGTGGATAAGTATTGATGTCCAGGTCTCCCTTTACATTGGCACAGGCTAACACACAAACACTTCACAGTTCACCTACAGATGTTTATTTTGCTCAGCCATCTGTTCCATTTGTAACACAAAAGAGATCACAGAAAATGAACTCTAACTCTCTTCCTGAATACATGGACAAACAACTGGGTTCCCAATAAAACAAGCTTGTGGGTTTTCAGAGTGTGTTGAATAGGATTGCCCTTTAAAGACATCTCAAAAACTCAGGTTCCCAATCTGAAGAGTGTGGAATCTTGGTAACATAATGATGAAGAAATGATGACTGATGATGGGATACAGAAGTGCACAAGTCACTCTAGAAGAGATTTTTATCTACAGGAAATTCTGGGTCTTTAATACTTTTTATTTCCTTTATAGCTGTTCTGTTCATTTGTTTTCAGACACACAACTAAGAACTGTATTTCACTAGAGCAGATTCAGTGAAGGGTGGCAAGCTGAGAGAAAAGGATTTAATGAGAGACTTGAAGGGAAAGTGAGGTGGGCAGTACCAAAAAGAAAAGAGTCTATTTTCAAGTGCAAAGAGTTGGCCCACAAGAATCAAATCTCAAAAGAGCTGTCAGGTAAGAGGCACATGCAGAAGGGACATGAAAAGGGAATGATAAAGGCTGGGAGAGATATACACACAGTATGAAAAACAAGAACAAGAAAGAAGCCTAATTTGGGAATCCAATAAGAAGTATTCAGCTTTGAGTCAACGACAGAACCAGGAGAGAACTGCAAGAGAGTATAAAGGCTGTAGTGCAACTTGTTAGCTAAAAAGAAAGTTCAGCTACTTGGTGCAACTTGAAGACAGGAAATAAAGCAAAAAGGTTACAACTGCTATAGCCCTGTCAGAGAACTGGTTTTCACGTGTTTTGCAAGATTTTTGTTGCCTGGAACTAGTGCTTACCCATCCCTGCCTTCTGACCACATATCTGCATGAAAAACTGTTCCTTTACTTGTTTCCTGGTGCCTGCAGCTATCCAAGGTAATTCCAAACTTTGGTCCTGAATACTGTTTCAGAATTCCTACAACATAAAGCTGAGCAGGTGCACATAGTTTAGGCATGGGATGATTTGATCCACAAATAAACAAACACGAGTAGATTAAAATCTCATTGGAAAAGGCAACAGTAGCATCTTGAGCCAAGAGGTTCACTACAACTACTCACATTAACTATTCATATTGACATGTAACCAGAAAAGTTTCCATACACCAGGCCAATGCTCACTACAGGTTTCACTTGCTCATCATTACAATAGCTCATGTACACTTACATTGCAATAAATATATATGTATACCATAATACTTGACTTCAGGATGAAAAATTTCCACTTTATACTCTCTGAAATTAAACAATCAAAGTATTAAGCTTTATATGATGAATCAAATCAAATTCATGTCCTGATTCTCGCAGTGGGGTTTTAAATCAGAATCATACTTGGTGACTAAATGCCAGGCCTAGAAGTGACCAAGTAGCACAACTTTGTTTCTTATTTTACATATTAAAAAAAAACAAAAAACAAAAAAGAGTGATGGTGGAATGCTAAAGCTGATTTATCTTATACCAAGCACAGCAACTGTATCACATGGAAAAAGCTGTTAGCCCAAGAGGTGCTTTCCCACCCACCCACACTACAGAAAGAGTAAGATTTCCAACAGCTGATTCAGATCTTGTTCCTGAGTCCATGCACTGTGCCACCCTGTGCAGTACAGAAAAGCAGAAATAGCCAAGACAAAGGAATGAGCTTTTGAATACCTTGAGATTTATCCTCAGTCCAATTGCTTGTGGGCGAGTTTTCTATCTGACCTCCTGCACTATAAAAAAAATGTTCTTCATCTGGTACATGTGAAACTCACAGCTTTTCTGTTAGAACGACTGCTTTATCCCAGTGAACAGGCTTTTATGGAGCATGCCTAGTGAGTAGGACAGCCAAGCCAAAGCAAGTTAGATTCATTCAAGTTCATATTAAAGGGAAATGACAACACCTCTCCTATAGTCCTTTGGTTTGACCACATTATTGACAATTTTTTTTGGTACTGACATCTCAAGCATGAAACAATAATGCTATTATCCATGTATCCAGAATTGAAAGCAAGGCAGCCTTTAAAAGGAGAAAAGATACATCCACAGCTCTTCTTACTGGGCAATGGTCTTGAGGTAGTCTGTAACAACTAATCTCATGGCATAAAAAGACTCAAATAGATTTTGTTTCAAAAGCCCATCCTTGCTGACTCTTACTCCTACATCTACACCTCAACATACATACACACTCCTTATATGTTGATCAGTGAGAGTTTACATACAGACAGGTAAAAAAACAGCCTTATTTTAGAAAGACTGGTTCAGCCAGTGCCATTTTGTTTGCAGTTAACCTCAGTCAAAATGTCTCTCCCTGCTAGCTTTGATTTCACATATCACCCTTTCAGAATCATTTCTGGTTTTCATCTTGATGTATTCTGTTCCATTCTCTACCTGAACGAAACTAAATGGATAAATGCTGGTGCTTACTCAGTACATTATTAGAGCACTATTTTGCTGTCCACAATAAGCTGCCTCTGGTGTTCTGTAATCAGGCCCCTTTGTACAGTTTTGGTTATTATGGTTCATCAACTTATAATGCATTATTCTAAATGGCTGCTTTTTCATCCTTGTTTTTGTATTCTTTTTAAGCTGCTAAATAATAATAATAATAAAAAAAAACAGATAATGGAAGTAAAAAGAATTACTCACCCTTCATCTCGATCTAACATAATCTTTATGGGCAGAAGGAATAGCTGGAAGATGTTCTTGTGAAGAGAGGAACTTGAGCAGCTTTAGAGGACAACAACCTAGAAAGAAATGACAAGCCAATACCCACGTTTACTGTTTGTAAATCTGAGCATTGATTCTGCTTTCACAAGTGGCTTTCATCAAATGCAAATCAGAAGCCTGGCATCTGCTTGAGTAACCAGGCAGCCCTGTCCCCCTTTCAGGGGAACAAAAGCCATACAATCAAAGGGGTTTTAAAGGATGGCAAACTTATTGTAAGCTAGAAAAGGTTAAAAGTCTGCCAGGGCTTAAATATACCTCTCAGAACTTCTAAATTTGAAAGCTCTTGTGACCTTTATGAATTTCTTTTTCCTGTGAAATGTTTTTGTATATTTGCTGCCTGATAAAAAGTAATCAAACAGGAAAGAAATAAACTCATGTGTCTTACTTCCTAAATTATTTTGAAAGCTCCAAAAAGGAAATTAAATAAATGTTATTTATTCTGAGATTTCCAGAGTCCTGCTCCTACCAACAGCACCCTGGCTATGATAACAGCCCCATGCTCCCCTGCATCACTGACAAATCTCTATCTGCAAAGATGAGCAGCAACTGGAATTCACCCTAAACCAGTGATTTTTTCATCTTGGAAATCTTCAGTGAGACTGGCACACCCTAGAAAATGCCCAAATCCCATCTGGGTAGAGAAAAACCTTTTTTATTGAATATGCTGAAATGTTGCTACTGATTGCTACTCCAGTTACAAGCACACATTCCCAGCACCAAGGGAAGATAAGATTACTATTTCTAATGAAGATCTTAGAGAAAAAAATTCATAATACCAATTTCAATGTACATTTATTGTGAAAATAAAGCCTTTTGATTTCTGGTAACAGCAGAAATTAGAAATTTAAAAATACATTAAAAGCACTTAAATTCATCACAGTGTATTTTTCTAATAGCCTTATTTCTCATTCTTTTGGGAATAATCACAAAGCATATCCAGTGATATAAAGATAGAAATCAGTGTTCAAATATTTGAAATGAGCCTGAAGTGTCAGTCTGGACAAAGTTGTAGATTTTGTTCAATGACTCTTTCCAGATTCCAAAGTACAGAAAGGACAAGCATTTCACATAAGGAAACTCTTTATAAACAATTTAATTTAAAACAGGTCTTGGTTCTAATGGTTTTGAGTACTGTCCTTGTCTGGCAGAACAACCAATGATTTCTCCTGAAGGAATCATAACTCTCCCTGGTGTTTACAGAAAACTAGAAAGCAAAAGCTGGCAATTCTTTAATCAATATCAAAACAAAAGCAGCAAAGCAATAGGAAGGATTATTTTTTTGAACATAGTCAAATTATGAAACTCAGAGTCAAAATATGTCATGGAACCCAGAAATATAAATAGACCTGAAATAAAATTAAATGAAGAGAGAAACCTATTAACAGGCATTAAACCTGATGGTACAAGTGTACCTTGAAGTCAGGACTGACTGAAAACTACCAGGCTCACACTGTACTTTCTGTCTCTAATTCTATGTTTTCAGCCTCTCATGTTGGCAATTATCTTTGTTGGATTACCTCAAAAATAAGCTAGCTTGAAACAGCCTTCTCTCTGAAGCACAGAAGCACAGTCTGCAACTCAAATAATGCAGATACAACCGACAATAACAAAAAACACCCCCAAAATTTTAAAATTAAAGAAAACAAACAAAAAACCCCAAAGAACAATGATGAAATATCCAAGAAAAAGGCGCCACCTAGGAAACAGATTCTGTTATCATTGTAAAACAGAAGGTAAAAGTCTACTTCAAGGAGGAATCATCACATAAATACAAAATGTGCATGGTTATTGCAGGACTAAGCATCCTGCATTTCAACCATCACATCTCAAAGCCAACCCACTCTGCTGCCAAAGATGACTTCTCCCAAATTCAAGCTCCTTACCGGGACCAAGAGGACTACAGTAAACAAAACAGATAAATAAAGTTATCCCAGACTACAACAAATGAAATAAAGGAAGTGGTCAAAACACCAAAAGTGGAAAAGCCAGGTAACTGGAAAGGGAAGTTAAACAGAGCAGTCCTGACCAGGACCACCACTCCCTGACACTACTCAAGGAACTGATCAGAAAATCATAGCATAGCTTAGGTTGGAAGGAACATTAGAGCTCATCTACTCCAACCTCCCTGCCATGGGCATGGGATGCCTCTCAACCTGACAAGGTTGCTCAAAGCCTCATCCAGCCTGATGGATGCTGCCATGTGATAGTGTGCCCAGGAGCAGAAACATCAATATTAGAAAGAGACACTGAGCTGGACTCAAATCTGATAGAGTTGGCCCTACCATCTAACCCACTAAAAGAGTTCTGAAGGCAACATGGTAACAGAAACAGAAGTTCTGCTATGCTGGTTTTCAGTACAGTACCTCGTGTTCAGAGCTGATGTGCACCCACAGCAAGGCTTTCCCCACAGAGACCTTTGTTTCAAGGAACATTGCAAGGTCCTTCTCCTCATAAAAACACCATCTAGATTTAGTGTATCTATTCAAATATCTGTTTCAGACCCAGAAAAAAAATAAGAATTTCCATGCTGATTCATGCCCAGAACTATTCTTACCTTCTCCACTAACCTATACAGCTGCAGATACTAGACAGTTTCCTGAGAAAGAAACAAATACATGAGTTTCTTACTAGTCCTGCATAAAAGTCACTTTCACAACAACAGCTTTGCATAACTTGTTTTCATCCACTATAGTTATCTGTGTAATAACTACTCCTCACAGACCCTTCCACAAAACCACAAAAAATAAGAACAAGTATTAGTTGCTGGAGCAGCATCTTTACCTGCCACTCACAGTTCAGACTGTATGAAAACTACTACTGTATGAAGCTTAGTTACTTCTGTTATTTAGTTGGCAAGACTCTACATTTCTCTTTTCTGTGCAGCAAGTAGAATTAAGGTTTGGCTGAAGACACTCAGGAAAAAAATTTCTATACTGGAGGCTATGAACAATTTATCTGATTGAATGCCCAGCTTGATGTACCTTATCTTGGCAGCATTGGCATCTTGGCAGAAGATTGGTATCATTAGAGATTAGGGTGGCATGCTAGGTTTGCTTCAGATAACTATTCTACAGCATCTGCAGTGGTGCACAATAAGGATGCTATGTTCTGCTAATGCTATCCAAAATGCTGATAGCCTGATGGGAGGTACGGTATCCTTGTTCATTATGTTTACTTCATGTAATATGAGAATGACACTCTGTGATAAAATTTCATGTTAATACAGACATTATGCTGGTATATTATTGTTTCCCACATAATCCTCTGGTTTTAGCAAGATCTCATGCAAAGCTCTGAAGTATTATCAGATAATACATGTTAATTATCCCCTGAAGTATGGGCCAGACTTCTGTTAGTTACTCATTCCCATTAAAACAACAGGATGTTTGTGTCTAAACATCATGAACTCCCTCTTCTAGGTCAGTAGCAAGGATAACACAGATTAAAGGTTAAAATCCTCCTAGTTTTCAGGCCTTTTTTTTTTATTTCAAATTTAACTGGAACACCATGAACTGTTGCTCTACTACTTTACTAGCAGAGCAGTGGTAGTCCCAGCCATAAGGAAGACTTTTCAAAACAAAACCACCAAATATTTAAATTGCATTAACTTCTCACCTTTCCCATTCAAGCTTTCACCTCCTTCTCCTCCCATACACACAAACTTATGCAAACACATTCAATAAAAGCACTGAAGATAAGAAAGAGTCAACATTTTAAAATGTGGAAATATAGAGATATACTCTCCGAAATATGAAACCACCATGGCTTAGAGTCTAAACATTCAACACATAATTTGTAACTTTAATCAACACATCTCATTTTGCTAATGCATACTGACTGGATGCCTGAGTGCTAATGAGTGTCCCTGAATGCTAATGGCTCTGTGAAAGGAGATGGCCTCTGAGCATCACATGGATTATCTAAAACGTATTTGCATCTCAGATTCCCAGCACCATTCAGATTCACCTCTTTTTGACCTTGATATTTTATAAACCAGGGAACAGTTGTATTATGAAAGAAAAGCCAAAAGCTAAACAAAGCAAAGAAAAAGAAAAAAGTGCAGGAAAGGACGTATCCATCTAGGATACATTTGAAGCAGTTTACTGAGTGGAATATTCTTCCAGGAGAATGTGATCACTGTAAAATATTTTACATCTCACATCCTCATTCTTTGAGCTCTAATGCATACAGGACATCTGCTTAGGAACAGAATTGCTGTAACCAAGAAATTTTAAGGATCTACATAAGAACAAGATTGTGAGAACAAATAACACCTTTTAAAACCCACTGATTTGCCAGCAATTAAAGGTATTATTATGCATTACTGTATATATAACTATGAGGCCATATATTAGTACATACATCATAAATTAAGTGCAGTTGGAAAATCAGCAAGGGTTTTAGGCACACAATTCTTAAAATCCTACCCTATGTATTAAAAGAATATAACCCCTTTTCCCCATTATGTCACATTTATTTGGTGATTGTCAGATGTTCTCTGTAACTTTGCAAAAACCCCACCATGCTTCCTGAAACTGCTCCTGGGAGCAAACACTGCATCAATGCCCTGCTTTAAAGGGAAACCTATACTCAAGGTATTATTTAAGTGCCCTGCATGCCATAGTTCTCTGTAGAAAGTCAGTAGTGTCTCTAGAAGCCTTTTTTCTTTTTAAAATGCATATATAAAAATGCATATATATATATATATATATACACACACACACAAGTAAATATGCAAATATTTCTATATTTTCAGAAAGGAAGCTCTTCTGACAAGAAAAATTAGAAAAATTATAATTGAAGAACATGATGCAAAAGCTTATTTAAAACTAAACTGACTTTCCATGCTTTATTACCCTCAGAAAAAACAGACACACAATGTTCAGATCTGTTTCCAAGAAACACTTGATAAAGCAAAAACCAAGGAGAAGTGATTAGATACTCTGGTTTGCTCTCTGCCATGTACAGTACGTTTTACCTACCAACTTTAAGAGGGAACTCCTAACCTGTGGGTGACTCAATCATATGTCCCAAAAAGGTTTATGATTTTGATCTGTGAACTTCCAAGTTATGGAATATCCACGTCTCTTTGTGTTTATTTTGCAATTAAAATTTGCGTTTATTTTGCACTTTCCAATTAAAAATTATTTCTAATATTACTTTTCCAATTTCTACTGCCAGATAATAGAACCTTTTTGGCTTGTACACTTCTGTATTGTATCTGCTTTTCCATCCACCTAAGCACACTGCCTCGTCCAATTTGTCCTTTTTAATATTTACATTTTACTCTACTGAATTTTATCCAGTACTCCAAGATTTATTGAAAATTATCAGCATGCCAGATGTCTTTCTAGTTCTTTAAAGACTGTTTGGTACAAATTATCTGCAACTCTAAAAGTGTTTATCCTTTAGTGACTACCTATGTTCTGAAAAGCACTTTCTTATCCTCATGGAATGCAAACACATGGCTTTCCAAGTACGTAACAAAAACTCTCCCTGAATGCTTCTAGATCCTCTATATCATTTTATGAACAACTTTATTGTCTCTGTTACTCACAGATTTACAGCATGACTAGGATTTCTCTGACTCCTAATTATCATTAACTTGAGGTTTCTCTATTCTTGTCTTCCTTGACTTTTCAAGATTTCCCATCTTCCAAATGACACACACTGTTATGTATTTACTCAAAATACTTTTCTTTAACTATGTAAAATTATATGCCCTATATATAAGAGAGCTGTCTTCATGAAGCTGTCTCCAGTGACACTTACATAAAAATCAGGTTTGGATAAGACTGAAGACAAGTTTCTCAAAGGCAGAGTTCAAGGGATCATGGATTCTTCTGGGAGAATTCAAACTGAAGTCTGAAATAAATTATGTCCCTGCACAATCAGGAAGTTTAAGACCCTTACATTAAGAAGTTTATGAATTAACAGTTATAAAACACAACTTAGGAACACCAAAATTGGTGAAACATTAGATTTGATAATGTAAGGAACACATTTAGCACATCCTAAACAAAGACCACAAAGTGTAATGTTTGTTACAGATGGACTGTACCATACAGGGTAGGTGCTAGAAGCTTCCACGGTCAGGGCAAAAATATATAAGGAAAAACTATAATGTAGGAAAAAACCCTAACATTTTAGCATCGTTAAAGCTACATGGGTAACTTTAATAGAGAAATTAAGTGTTCTGGGTGCACACCCAACACTTTACATAACTGATTTTCAAATACAAAACAGCACACCACGTGGACAACAAATGAATAAAAAAGGAGAGCATCCAAATCTACAAATCCAACAAACCAGTAATAATCAAATAAACATAACAGCATCTTGGACTGATACATTCAATACTGATACAGTCTGATATGCAGAAGATTCTAATTAATACAACTGGAAATTTGGTACAATAAAGCTTTTAAGGAATGGAAAGATATTCTATAGGAAATTACATAAAGGGATGTAATTTAATATTGGAGCTTAAAATGGTTGCATTTCTATTCATTGCCGTATATTAACAACAATAACAACAAAAGTTTAAGTAACTGAAAAAAATTAGCCTAAAAATGCAAACTTTTATTAATTTTTTAACATTCAAATAACTTACTATCTTAATATGACATGCAAAAGTAGTACCCTCAGATATTTTTTTTTTTTAAAACTTTGTGAAATTTTCACTAGTTTGACAATTTGCAGCCACTCCTCATCTAAAACCCCTCACTATTTCCCATTTCCCTGTAAGCTGCCAAGGTTTCATTGCCATCAGACAAGAGCCCAAAGTGTAGCCTGGCTTCTGCAGCCAATTATAAATTGCTGTGGCCAGTTGTGTGATCTCAACAAAGGACCTTGCCAGCTACTTCATTCTCCACTGTTTCTGATAACAGACTCAAAGCAGGCAAAAGGCAATTCCTCAGTGCCCTGTTACCTGTGCTGGGTGACTCCAGAGCAGATCTGAAGGGATCTTTGAGTCGAGAGCCCCCAGGGCCATGGGGCAATTCACATTTCTCAGAACTACTCTTCATAGGCTGTCTTCTGACATCTCTGGTTTACTTCAGCTCAATGGATGTTCAAGTTTGGAGGGTTTCCCTCCACAGTTACAGCAGCTAACAACTTTAAGTGTTAAAAGAAGAAAGGAAAAATTGGGGAATAAAAAAAAATCAGTGGTGTTTCATAAGATTATTCAGCTGCTGTGGCAATGTTGGAAACAAGTGGAGGTGATTGCTTGTTTGTAAGCAAAGCCCAGTTTATTCTGTGCCTTGATCAACTTCATTTGCCATCAACATTTCTGTCCTCTTTTCAAGCAGCCAACATCAAACACCACCTATGGAGCTAATTGAAGAAATCCATTTATTTCTTTTATTTATTCCAGCCGGAATCTGAACTGCAAAGAAATTTTCAATTTCAGTGAGAAATCCTGTACTGATTATCATGTTCCTTGCTTCCTGAGAAGCAGCTGAATAATACCTCTACCAGTGAGATACAAGAAGGATGTAGAGCTTGAGTAAAATTACTCTATGGAGCTCAGCAAGCATTCACTGAGTAACCCTCCTCTACTGAACCATGGAAAGCAGTTGTTATAATTGCTGTGTTTGTCACTAAATAAAGCATCAGAAATTATTTCACTCCTGTTCTACACTCTGACATGTGGGCCACCTCAATTTGACCAGCACCATCTCCTGTGGGCCATGGTTGGTACTGGACCAGGAAACTGCTGCAGCATGAAAGAAATGGAAGAGACAAGTAAATGAGATGTTAAAGCTAGATCAGACTCACAAATTCTCCTCCTGCCACTGACATATCTACAGCAAAAGTAGATGTTGCACAGAAGCAAGTCATAAGGAAGGGTATTATCTTCTGTCAGAACTGGTGCCAAATTTCTCTAACATGAAATCATGGTCTTTATGATGTGTAAAAACCAGATCATTTCAGACTTTGTTAGAGTATCACTAGGCAGAACACAACCTAAAGAGAAGCCTGTACCCATTCAAATTCCATAGGTCTTAATTTGGCAGGTTAAGCACCTGCTTGAATATACATTTGAAAGCTTGACAAAGCAGCTGTTAACAACTACAGTATGTGAAAAAGCCTGTAAGAAAAGTTTCACAATATCAGTTAACTTCCAAAACTCTTCAAAAAAAGCATAATTTTCAGTCTTCCCCAGTTTCTTTAAAAATATATTTATATTCCAGGTATTTTATATATAAGAAAAGTATTTTGAAAGTTTGTTATCCTTTATGGACTTTCTTTTTCTAAAAACTTTCTTCCAATATATACAACCCACAGAAATGAGTAAATTCACACAGTTTCTGAGCTAACTGCTCAGAACCCAGGTTAGATGCCACTTGGGCTTTGATGCTGTATATTCACTGCTCATTACAGTAGCCTTTAAATGTTGGTTTACAGTCCCTTGAAACGTTTGTCTAGGGCTCATGAAAACACAAGACTAAGCTTCACCTTGTGTTTGACAAAATTAAGCTTATCCTTTTATTATTAATCTGATTATCTCTGCTAATGGCTTCAGAAGCTACTGCACAAATATCTTAAAATAACTCCATGTAGCACATTTTAATCCTGGTTTAACACATCCTTTTTATCAAGGAAAAGATATCCTATTAATGATCCTGATAACTTTGTGATATACAGAAATGGGTGTTGTCTTCAGCCCAGTCCTCCTTTTCCACTTATAACCTAAACCAGAAGAAAGAACCTGAGCAAATCTCTGATGCAGTAATCCTCTGACACACCAAACACTTTAGTGAAACATTTTATCCCACAACTTTAGTTTTATATTTGCCATGTTAAGCTTTCATAACTTTTTTGAGCACTGATGCCATATTTGCACCCAGGGTGCCAGGGCATTACAGGGAAACCATAGTTAAAACAATTTCTTCGGATATTTAGTCTGTAAGCCATAAAATCTTTAAGGCTTCAACTACATAAATCTTTGCACACTTATTCTACAAAGTGATGACTTTAAATACATCTTTGGGACACTTTGCTTAATTTTGACCTTTTAATTTTCAGTAGGGTCTTATTAGAACAATGGAGAAAATACTGATGAATTTCTGTATACTAACATACTATTTAAGTTCTCTCACATATAGAAATTATAATTTCCCATGAGTTTAAAAATAGAGAATTTTTCATGAAATTTGAAGGCAAGTTTTAAGATCCCATTGACTTTTCTCATTGGGTTCCTAGTTTGCCACATAAATTACCTATAAAATAGAGTAACTGCTTAGAAATAGCAAAAGTGTTGGCAAGTCAGTCTCTTTTAGGTACAAACAAGAAATCCAAACCAAAATAAAACTCTCTCAGTTGCAGTTCTTGAGGACAAGTGGTTTTGTTGTTTTTCACAGGGTATTTTTCCCCTGCCTCCCTCCCATGAAACAAAATCATTAATTCTAAGTCAGCAGCTGACACTGGTTTGCCTGACCTGGGATGGTACTGCCCACATCCCTTCCTGCTCAGTAAACCCCAGACTACAAAACATCTATTGCTTTTCCTTTTTTATTAGACATTAACCAAGCAGTCAGGCCAGGATGTTATTTCTGGTACAAACATGCATTATTACTTACAAATCTACCTCAATTTTGGTACAAGTTTGTGGCCCTATAGGAAAGAGACTACAGAACACAGAAGCAGTAAAGAAAGCTACACAGGACTTGAACCTATATGACTTTGCACATTCAAATTACAGTATTTCATCAGTCATTTATTACAGCATTAAAAAAAAAAAAAAAAAGACACACACACAAAAAAAACCAACAACAAAACAAACAAACAAAAACAAAACAAAAAAAAACAACCACTACTTTAATTTAAAAGAAGTGTGAAAAAGGACATAAAAGATATTTAGGAAATGTCTGTTCTCCTGATCAAGATCAAGGCTACAAATTGGAAAATGCAGACTTGCTCCTCTGAAATGCTTAAACACCAACCAAGTGGTAAAGACAGACCTTACAGCACACTGATTCCCCCATCTCTCAGAGTCAGAAGTAAGTCTGAGACATTCAGATTGTAGGATTTGGGATTATTCTGGGCTAACTGTGTAAAGGGAGGACAATAAGCAAGAAAAAGAACGTAAGAACAACTTTAATTAATAATTTTCCAAAAGGATTGATTATGCAGTGCATTGCCACCATGAACCAGACCCATCTATCATATGGTCACTCTGCAGCTTTCCATAAAGGTGAGGGATTGCAACTTTTCACTTCCAGTTTATTTAATGCAGTGTGTTCCCATGGATCCAAGCCTGACAGTGATTTCCCAGCAGCCTGTGTGATGTGGGGAGCTGCTCCAGCCTCAAGACTGTAAAAGGATTTTTTGTCACATGATATTTTAGAAAATTCTCACGGAAGAATGTGTGAGAGCTCCTTAAAATGCAAGATTCACCAAGGGGGAAACAGCAGTTAGCTCTGCAAAGGAAAAAATGTCACATGGCTGAACACATTCTCTCATTATTCCCAGAAGCTAAAGAAGTAGCAAGAGGCAGAAAACTGACAATAATTGTATTGCCTAGAAACTGACAGCATACATAAATCTACTGTATTAAGCCTTTATTCATTGATTTACTTTCCAAAGCTCATTTCAGCATTAGCCCAGAAGTAACACTGTGCAAGACACTGCAGTTCAGTTTTAAGGTAAAATTGGGCAAATTTTTCTTCCACATACTGTGATAATTAAAGTTTTGTATGGTTGCTCTCTCTATCCTGTGGCAACCTGAATTGCCATGATTTTTGACTGCAATTTTCTTTCTTAGTAGCCTGTCAGTAATACATAAAACAGAAAGCAGGTGTGCTTAAAGGAAAAGTAATTCAGCCTTTGTTGAGATTGTTAAATGTACAGCATAAGACTGCAGGGCTGGCAAGACAGCTATTCAGTCCTGAACCTCTGTTTATGTCAAATCACAAGAGCACAGTGCAAGCAATCTGGACACAGCAGGAATCATTTACAGAACTAATTGTGGCTTAACACTGAAAAATCATGAATCAGAGGTATCACTAAGATGGGAAAATAAAGACTGGTGCTAGCACAGAAATGGCAGCCTGACACATCAATATTCCTGGATTCATCTCAGAAGCCAGAAAATTTTGAAACTAACTTCCCTTGATTTAGGTAACAGATCCAGCTTGCACTATGACTGCTCCTTCAGAGACTTTTTGCTGTTGGTTCCCTGGACTGAGGTGAGGATCAGACTAGCCCAAATGGCAGCCAAAGGAAAAAACAAATTTACAGCTTCCCACAAGTAAAATGTGTCATTTTTGACCTGACAAAATGAATTTATAACAACTTTTTTTCTCCTATGAATTTCAGGTATATATATTTTCCTTGCACTGATATTAACAGGATTACATATTGCTCACTAAATGAGAGTTCAGTTATTTGGCCTTATAGTCAATCTGAAGAAAAAAACCATAAAATAATAAAAAAGGAGCAGTTTTAGTATCAGCTACTTTTGTAATGCTACAGAGTAACACAGAATAACATCTACTGGAGCGGGTTGTGGAAAATGTAAAAATCAGACCTTGGGAATCACAGAGAAGGATTCTGTCCAGAATCTCTCAGAATCTGCCTCATCCATGGTTCCAGGCCTCCTGTATCTATTCATTCTGCTCAGGAAGACAACTTGCTTTCTTTTGCTTCCAGGGAAGTACATACATTACGAATGCACCAGCCCTAAAAAGCAGATTTGAGCTTTTTCAAGGGACAGACCAGATATAAATCTCACAGCAAATCTCAAGTCCTGAAGCAGAGGTGAAAGTAAAGAGACACGAGGGACTCATCAAGGCAGTAGCCAAGCAGGGGGATATTCCTGATGCCATTTCCAGGTCAATCCATCCCTTCTGCAGCCTGCTCCCAAGCTGTCCCCTCTAAGGGGACAGAAGGCAGAGCATGTGCTGGGTATAAAATGTCCTAATGGTTTGGACCAGAGACAAAGCAGTTTGCAAGCAATGCCTCCTATAACCTCCTGTCCAACCAGCCCAAGTACTGCAGCACAGGCACTGTTACTCCTTCCTGGCTTGGGTGGAATAAAACACGTGGAGGTTTTTTGCCAGGATTGCTGCACCTACACAAAGAGCTTTGGTCTGTATGTATTGAGGGTGTGACTGTTCTGCTGCTCCAACTTTCCTGGGTGACTCCAGGTAAAGGGACAAAGGAGTGTCTGTGCAGGATACAAAGGAGTTTGTAGCAAGGACATGGTCATCAAGTTCCCATTTCAAGAATCACATATGCCTGATTTAAAAAACCATGAAAAATTTGGCATAATCTTGGATAAAGAGCAAGCAAAACTCTCTGTTTGGGATGGTCTTCACCTAAAATTAGTGTTTGCATTGCTTACACAGCAGCCTTGTTACAGGGAGCACTTGTAATTGTTCCTTGAGAAATATACCATGAATACAGCTTATATTTGACCATCATTTGAGAACAAGCAAAGACTGTGACTGTCTTTGACTCCACAACAGGACTTGTGATCTGTGATCACAACTGTGATCATTTTTCTCTTTCCTCCACTCACCATTTGTACTAAACAAAAACAAATTTCTAGAGAGACATGTTTTTTCCTCTTGCCAGGGAGGAAGGAAAAGAAACAGCCAACAAACAAATGATCAGCCTAAGAAATAATAGAGCAAACCAGCTTTGGTGTTCCCTACTCTCTCTATTTCAATTTTTTGCTATTTTTATATTAAATACTCTGAGGAACTAGTATGACCAACATAACTAACTATCCAAATATAGTAAATCTCATCTTATGCTCCAAGATCCTACTGGGAAGGAAAAGAGATTACACCATTTAATAACAAGGAAGAAAGTCACAATAGCACAGTCTCTCTATTAATCTCTATTAAATAGTTTAAAAAACTCTTACTCTGGAACCACTGAAACTTACTTTTATAGAGCTCTACTACTTCAATGTTTTCTAATATGCTAGAAATTAAGTACTTGGTTGTGTATTACTTCTACCATGCCCACAGGCTGTGAGGAATAAAAATCTTAATTTTTTTTTTTTATTCTGCTTTTGTTAAAATGTTATCCTGATTAAATATTTTCAATAAATCATTGCTTCCTTTCCATACATGGAAGAATTTTTAAATTAAGTTTACTTTGGGTTCTATCTATCAAATGTACCAGCAAAGCCAGTTAAAACTCATGCTTACTAATCCCATGAAATACAGTAATTCCACACGGCCCTTAGCAACTTGCACCTCTTGCTCTATGAGCACCAAAATACTGTTAATTTCTAAATGAAAAGTAATAAAGAATCAGGACTAGATGTAGAAGCAGGACCCCCTGGTGCCCCTCACACAGTCTGTGACCATGTAATAGACAGGCAGAGCATTGTTCAGATTTCAAACAGTCTCCATCTATTGTTGGCTGAATGGTGCCTATCAAGCTTGGCTGAAATCCCTGCCTTCCTATTCCAATGTTTTTTGGAAATTTAGTGTAAACCAGTGTTCTCCATACATAAGCTTCCATGTATCTATCACAAGAAATGCAAAAAAAAAACATTCCTTTTTTAAGCAAATTAAAGGAACATTCATAAGCCTAGGGGGAAAAAAATTTGTGGCATAATGTGGCTAATCTTTTTTGTCTGGGGAGTTTCTACAAGAGATTTTGTACAAGAAAAAAATAAATTCTACCTTCTGCAAGAGGTTTTCTAGTAAGAGGGTTTAATGGAGTAAAAAGCAACCTCTCCAGTATCCACTCGTACCCATTCTTTCCTCCTTTCTTCTTTTGCAGAGTTTCTCAGTCCTTTGCACAGACAAAAGGAAAACACAAGTCGGTGAGAAGTGATTTTGGAATCAATGGAATAAAAGCCCCACCTCAGTAAGCTCTTCAGGAATGATCTGCAATCTTTGCCAGATTTTGTCTAACACCAAACAGTACAGAGAAGCAATTAAATTCGGGAATGTCAGGAACCTGCTGCTAATTTTCCTGATCTTGCTGCCAGGTGGGTAATGTCAGTAATGATCAGAATAGTGGAAAAGGTTCATGTAAACATTGTTAGGAGTATAAAAGAAAAAAGAATGCATAAAGTTGGAAAGCAGAATGGTAGAACTTGAAGACAGACCAGAGATTCTATAGCATTTTGCTGCAGGATGAAGAGAAGTAAACCAATACCTTTACCTATTGGCACTAAGTGAGTTTCTGAAGCTGCCTGTAATTTGGCACAATATTTTTGTTATGCAACCAAAAATGTTTAATTACTATTTTTGTCCTTGTGTTTTACACTTAGCAGATTGTAGATGCCCATTATCTTAATATTTCAGGCAATCTTTGCATTCTCAACACTCAGATAAAATGTACTCTTTATATTTAGACTGGAAAAGTAGTTGGATCCTATGTCAATATATTAATAACCATCACAGTCTTCTATGTCATGAAGAGAGGAAGCTGCATCCTACAATGATTACTTTTTTGAAATAAAGAACAAAAGCATTTCATAATTTTTTCCTCAACTATTTCTGAAGCAGTAGTTTCATCACTTCTTGGTAAAATAGATGGGAATTTTTCCATCTATGTTTCTTACATAAAAAAACCCAACAAATTCATTTTAGTCATAACCACATTCCTTTTTAACTATTTGAGGTTTTTACTGCATTTTCCCTATTTTCTCTTCTTTTTACAAGGAAGAAAGAAGCATGCAACAACTTTCCTCAGACTTTTTTTTTTCTTAATACACTTACACACAAAAACATTAGGTAGAAATAAAGGAAGAGCACAGGTTTTTCACTATCTAAAGAACAGTTTTTGAAAACTGTTTGATCTCATTTAATGGAATTTGCATAAAAATAATTTCTATTTTCTCTCATTTCACAAAATTTCACCTATTTACTTCTTTAAGTTAGCTTAAATCTCCTCATTACACACTTAGCTACAAGAAAAAATACAGAAATTACATTAGTGCAAAAATAAACTAGACAGGCTAGAATTTTGCCTTAAATCCCACTTTTGAGGCATTACAAAGTATTAAATTACCTTATTACTTTTTTTCCTTTTTTAAGCTTTTAAAAAACATCTTACTTAAAAAATCTGAAAAGGCAGCTTGTTTTGGTAGATCATGTTAACTACTGAACATAATTGAAAAAGAAAAAAAAAAAGCTATAACCAAAACATCCACTGCCACTTCATCCTGCATTTGATGGATGGACCAGGCAAACCCTCAAAATAAAAAACTTTTTGCACTGATTTGCATGCATTGACATCTTTCAGTATTCCCAGGGCTCTGTTACTATGTTTAAGTTATTTAGAGAATGGCTGTTTATAGGAATACCGGTGCTTTTACTTTTTAACCAATAGCAGAACCACCTGGCTAAAGGACACAACAAAGTCCTTGTCAAAGTCTCATTTTTGGACTTCAAAGACACCCTGGAAGAAAACATTTTGCTTTGGTTCTAACTTAATCAGTGAACCTTCAGTCATGAATTCTTGCTTTGAAATACAGTATATTCCTCCTAGGTCATATAAACTAAGTTCATTCAACCTAAGACCTCTGATCCTGTTTTGCGTGCCTCCCCACATACTTTTACTGCCACACAATATATAAATTAATATATTGGCTTTTCTTAAGCTGATAAATACATTGCCAACAGGGTGATACTGGGTGGATCTGATCATCAGCAGATGAGAGCCATGGTTTCATTATGCTGCATGGTAGCAAAGTGAAACACAGACAGAATCAAAGCTCATTTGAGACTGATCAAAACTAAGCCCAGTATGAACATCTGCCCAGCACCACTCCCATCCACCAGTATTAGAAGAGGTTGGTCTGGAAGAAGGTAGAGAGTCCCTGTTGCATGGAATGAGAAGAGGTCAGAGGTAGCTGAGCATTGAGCTGGAGATCTCTGGTGGTGCCTCCTGCACTCCTCTAACTCATTGCATCTCAGACCCACTCATCTGACTTCACACTCCTGCTTCTTCTATTCACCTGCAGAGACACTGAGCAAGATTTTCAGATCATTAAGGAAATACCAAGGCCGTTTAGAGCTGTGCTTTTGTCACTTCAGCAATTTTATTTCTGTCCATGTGCTTTAGGGATCTGAGTTTGCAGGGGAATAAAGGCTTAGTGGGCTGTGCTAGAGAGCAATTTTAGCCTCGGAGAACAGGCTATAATTTACATTTATCTGTGACAAGGCTGCCTGTGACAGGGGCAAGGAAATGTTGCTGCCTGTCTCTCAGGCTATGGGTAATAGGAGCAATGGTTAAATTGCTGACAAAGTAACAAAAACAGCTCCCAGCCTTAAGGACTCAGATGCAGAGAACTTGCACACTTCACCATCTTAGCATCCGAAGTGAAACTCTTCTCCTCACAACTCCCACAGCACCTATAACTCCAGCAACAGCAGATCCATTCCAAGGAAAAATGCAAAATAATGCATTGGGCAACTACTGCTGGTTTTCCTAATTTTTTGACTTTGTTTTGTTGTTTGTTTGGGAGGGGTTTTATTGTTTTGGGTTTGTTGTTTTTTTTTTAAACCCCATCCCCTGCCCTCAGAAAACCATCCAGTTCAACCAGTAACCCAGAGGACAAAGAGCTGCTACCCAAACAGCAAAAGTTTCCTCCCCAGGCACAGCAGAGCAAATGCTGCCAGCCCAGCAGAAATAACACAGAAACATCACCCAGTCAAACCAGTCAGGCTCACCAGTGCCCTACAAGTTCTCCCAAGGAGATTTTTCAATCCTATGCACCCACCTCTCAGGTGTCTGCCTGCACACCAATGATACAAGGCTACTCCCCACCATTCCTGGGGCATACAGCAGTTTTCTTTGGAAAGAAAAACCCAGTGGTTATTTCACATCAGGCACGATGCTACTTTTCAATTTCCCTCCCCTCAGAGGACAGAGCCAGAAACAAATTTCCATGCTGCTGATTTACCCCCCCCTCTACACAGCTCTGCCCAGCTCTCTACCAGGCAAGAATGGAATCACCAGAAGGGGACAGGATGGAAAAGGCACCCCTCAAACCCACTCTTCATAGGGCTCATGCTGATTTGCTTGGGGACAATCAACAAAAAGTACCTCAAAGAGTTTAAAGCCTGAAAAAACTCAGATTAAAAATTAAAAAAAATCCAGTTTTCCAAGGGCCAGGGTTGGTTCATGGGCTGTGACACCCTCCTTAGCCCAGAGCCAATCTCTGCCTATTTGAGCTGACAGTCTGCATGCTGTAGAGATACTGTGCTCCCCTTTGTGTGTCATTTATTTGGAACCAGTGATTTATAGCTGCAGTTTTTTATCCTCCAGATGACTGGGGGGATGGGAGGAAGGAAAAAAAAAAAAGGAAAGAAAAATAAAATAAAATAAAAGAGCACCAGTCCCAATGAACAGTCCACAGTTGTAGTTACAGGTGGTGGAGTGGGAATTCCCCATTTTCAGGTTGCAATCTGAATAAAAACTTCAGTGCTGTCAATTTATTTTGTTGTTTGTTTTTTTTTTTTTCTCTCCCTGCATATGTGTGTCTAACGTACTAAATATTAATGGAAATACTGGCTTTTTAATCCTTACTTCAGCCAGCTACAAATCATGTGGCTGACAGTTAAATGGCCAATCTGAGGATCCTGTCTGACGTTGCTGTGGCTTTGGTGTGCCTCAGGATCTAGGTCACTGTTAGTGCACAGACTCTCATATCCTTTGCTCCCATGATGCATTTAGATGATGGTGCATTAACGTGACATTCTTTCAAAATAAAGTCAAGAGATGTAAAATCTGTTCCCCACATAAATGATTTTTTAATCTGTAATTTCCATGACTCTTGACATCTGCCATCAAACGAATATTTCTTCTTGCTTCATCCTCAAAGGAAAGGCAGATTGTGGCTATCTCCACTGCCAGCATTCATCTCATCATCTTTAAAAAGACTTATTCCTTGTATCCAGAGGTGCAAAAGAGACTCCTGAAGAGCAGACCATTGTGGGGATTTTGCATTAAAAAACCCACTAGAATGAAGCAAGCTCCTAGGATGAGCAAACCTTGCCCATCATGTCACACATGGTCACACCATGTAGCATGTACCAATTTAACAAGCTCCATCTTGAAGACAGAGCAGTGTTTTGTCCTTCTCTAATCCCACTGACAAGGTTGTTCCAAAACCTCATAGATCTAATCACCCGAGCCTTATTCTAACTTCTAGGTTGGTGCTATGCCAGCTTAGTAGCCAGATATGAAACTGAAAAAAAACTAAGTACCTATGACACTGAAACCCAAGTCCATTTGTCTTGGCATCCTGTTTCCAACAGTGGGCAGTAGAAGCTGTTTTGGGAAAGAATTTAAGAACCAAATACTAGAAAAGCAACTTGAAACACTCATTGCCAACTATAACTAAAATGAAAATTAACTGACTAAATGTATTTTCTTTGGTCCTACTCCTTCCTGACCAGACTAAAGCACTACAAGATACTTTAGGGAAGAAGATACATTCATTATTTTATCTTTTTCTTTTCTAAGTAGAGTAAATAACTGAGGCTGAACCATGGCCTATGATGCCTGTACTCTTGCTTTTTCTGTGTTAAATTAAAACTTAGGTAATTCCAGACCAAAATATCTGATGGGACTGGATGGCACTGGAGGTCACTAAACTATACTCAGGGTTAGGCCCCATGGGGACTTCAGGGCTTTTGTAGGTAGAAGTATACCTTTTTTAAGATGCTTAAGTTTGGGATGCCTAAAGTTAGTGCCTCTGGCTAAAAAGACTCTCAGATGTGACACTAACCCTGCCAGAATCTATTTTGAGATGTGTGAAATTAATTTTCTCTATCTTACACTAGTTCATTTGACAAGAAACATCCAATCATCTAAAAAAATTACCAGCAAAATGTTTAGTTTCACAACTCTTGATTTTTCCATGAATGAAAGGCAACTCGGCTTTCAAATAATGATTCCAAACAACTACACAGACAGGGCTCTTATTATTATTTCAAGATAGATTGTGGTGAGTAGCAACAAACTGGACATTTTACAGTTTCATTTTCATTGCATAGGCCATGAAATATTTCACAAGTACAGGCTATTAGCCAGTAGCAGAGCAGAACACACTTCTCAGGGCACTAACAACTTAAAATGCCAATTCCATCACCAGTGCAAGCACTGGAGCCTTAATGGCTATGTTCAGAGTCTTTCCCCACGTGATATTTCACACTGGTTATGACAAATATCTTCTGAAAAGTGGGAAGAACTGAAGGAAGATGGAACTTCATTACACTCCTTAAAATAAAAGAGGCATGGAGAGGAGCAGAGGTACCTGGGCAACAGAGACCCAGGAGGGAGGCTGCTATTAATAAGCTTGGCTATAACCAAAGGGTGGGAGAAGGCTGTGGTGGAAAATTGTAGAGGTGGCTTTGTCTTTCAGCTCCAGAATGATTCTAGACCTTATCTTCCTTTTTTCCACATTCCTCCCCACTAGCCAATTAACTTTATAGGTCATAGTATCCCAGTCTTGGTCATTACATTCTCTTCCTCACCCACTCATTCCACTAAGTTCTCCTGATATCTCTGATTTTCACACAAAACATTGTAAATGCTTGAAGTACCAGAAGACATTGTCAGTGAAACAGAAGGATGTAGAATTCAAACCCATTTGTTTCCTCTGGGTTCAATGAAACCTCCTTACGGGATCCAATCGGAATTGCAACTTCGGCTGCCACTGAGCACCTGATAGTGTTTTAATATTCCTTTTTTTGTGGTTGGAGAAGCTTCCCATCACATTGGTGAACAGATCTGCTCGTATATGTAACAGTGCAATTCATTACACAGGTTTGGGAGGTCAATATTACTCCAAGAGGAGTTGGTTAGCAAGAGAAGATAGCCTGTTTGCTCAGGAAATACAAATCAGGGGTTCAAATGTTATAATTTCTGATTGGAGGGGGTACATTTTTCCTAACACCTGGCTGATAATTTCCACTTTATTGGAGACTCATGCAGTTAGTTGATTTTTTTTTCATGTCTGCATAAAGTACACGTGGAGTCTTGCTTCCCTTCACCCAGAAAGTAGCAAGAGCAAAATACCTTGGTAATATTCATGCAAGTCTAAACTAATTCTTAACTCAAAATTCACCTCTCAAGGTTTTCTTCCCCTCTTGGTCACAAAACCATGATTTGCATCTTTTACCTAGAACATTTATCTTTCTGTATGACATTGATACCCTCACACCAAAGCCTGATGGTTCATGCTAGCACAACCTTAGGTTTGCTGTTACTCAACAAGAAAACAGGAGTGTTGCTGCTTGTTCCCATATACTGGTGTTCTGGGATCATATTTTTACCATCAATTTGAAAAGTAACACCTCCCCCCCCTTACCTTACTCATGTCCCTCTTTGCTTTTCTCATTTCACTCACCAGTATCACCATCATCCCCCAGTACTGCTCCCATTTCCTCACCATGAGAATAAACTGCTCTGAAGTTCTAGCAATGACTTCACCACACCAGAGACCCTCTCTTGTTAAGAGTTCCACTCTGCCCAGCAATCCAAAGCAATCTATAATCACAGTGTCTGGAATCATGTCACACAAAGTGATTAAGATCTCAAAAATAAATTTAAAAAAAAATTAATAGGACAAAGAATAGTAAATTTAACAACGAGTAAGGAGAGCAAAACCAGTTAAGCTCAATCCCCCTTTTTTTCCTGCTGAATTTCAAAATTAGCCTGCAAATACCACCCTCAGTGAAAGATCATTATAGAAAAAAAAACAAAAAAAACCAAAAAACAACAAATATTAAGAATTTTCCTACTCATCACATGTTTAGCTGGATTCAGAGTCACTGGATGAAATCCACAGAATGCAGCTGTGCACAAAGAAATTGCTCCGTTCCCTTCTGTTCCCTGTTGACTACAGCTCAGGTGAAATTAATGCATTAAATGATGGCATGTAACTCAAATTTGCTACAGCTTTTTCAAAGCCTTAATCCTGAAGGTGCTTACCCAAGTAATTTTGTTACAACAGATGTATACAACAGCAGATGTACCTCGTATCTCTTTCTGACAAGAAAATACTGATTTAAACCATTTTACAACTGCCAAACCATAACTTTAAAAAACAGATGTATTTTATCCTCTTAAGTCTAGTGGTCTTGGCAAGTTACTAGACAAAAGAACAAGGGCTAAGGGGGGGATATTAATTTGAAAATTCAGTCTCCACTGGAAATGAACAGTGGGCACTTCCAGAGTGACAGTTTCTGTTTTCTTCCAATTTTAAACAGCATTTCAAAAGGGATCAGACCCTCCTGAAAGAATTAAGTATTACATTGTCTGAAAATTCAACTCTTACCCTCTTAACAATGCTTTTATCCACTTTTGTGGCTGTGACCATACAGATTTATTTAACCCTGGTGACCAGCCTCTCCAGAAGCCCTGTGCCTTGTATGCCCTGTGAGAAGCTGGATGGTCAGAGCAGGGAAGTTATCCCTATCCCTTCAAACAACATTTCATACCACCTGATGCCTGTAAGGGCCAACACTGCTTTGCCCTTCCTAATGAACACCCAGGAAAAAAAAAAACCCACAACATTTTGAGTGAATACAGAACTGCATGGCAGCTAAATGTTCCTACATCACTCATAACACATCCGTCCCCCATCCCCCTATTTATCTCCCACATGACCTTCATGCTTTTTTCTCTAGAGTTCAAGATGTTTGCATGCTAAACATGATTTCTGCTCTTTTTCTCTCCTAGCACAAAGAAGACAAAGCCCCTCCACAGCAGCAAAATGGCGCAAACCCGTGGTCACATCAGCCCAGTCTTTCAAACCCTCCCATGGCAGGGAGGCAAAAGCTCAACATAAAACTTACCTTTTTTTCTTCACTTTTCCTCACAAGATGGTTCTTTTCTGCCCCAAGGCCCCTCATAACAGGGAGGCAAAAGCTCAACACAAAACTTACCTTTTTTTCTTCACTTTTCCTCACAAGATGGTTCTTTTCTGCCCCATGGTGGTTTTCCCGCTTCACCTGATAGCAAGGAGCTGTGTGTCCTGGTGCCCTATGAAGGAAAAGGTTAGGAACTGGGCTGGGCTGGTCAGAACCGGTTCCGTTCAGCCACCTGTGGGGGGATCTGTTGTGCACATAAACCACAGCCAGCTGGGGAACCACAGGGTATCTTGAATTAATCTTTTTGAAGAAAGATGGTGGTAGCAGCTCAGGGACACTCTCAGGAGGAGAAAGGGGGGAAGGTTTTGTCAGCTGCCAAAAAGGGGTGCGTGGATTTAGGGAGGGGGCTGCTGCCTGTGGGACACCCCTGAGGGAACCACAGGTACCTCATAGAATCATGGAACTGTCAGGGTTGGAAGGAACTTTTAAGATCCTGTAATTCCAATCTCCTATCTTGGGCAGGGCTACCTCCCATAAGATCAGGTTGCTCAGAGCCTCATCCAGCCTGGCCTTGAACACATCCAGGGATGGGACTTCAACCATAGAACCATAGAATGGGCTGGGTTGGAAGGGACCTCAGAGATCATCAAGTCCAACCCTTGATCCACTACCACTGTGGTTCCCAGCCCATGGCACTGAGTGCCACATCCAGTCTCTTCTTAAAGATCTCCAGGGATGGAGAATCCACTACTTCCCTGGGCAGCCCATTCCAATGTCTGATCACCCTCTCTGTAAAGAAATTCTTTATAATATCCAACCTAAACTTCCCCTGGCACAACTTAAGTCCATGCTCCCTTGTCTTGTTGAAAGTTGCCTGGGAAAAGAGCCCAACCCCCCCTGGCTCCAGCCTCCTTTCAGGGAGTTGTAGAGAGCGATGAGGTCTCCCCTGAGCCTCCTCTTCTCCAGGCTGAACACCCCCAGCTCCCTCAGCCTCTCCTCACAGGACTTGTGCTGGATCCCTTCACCAGCCTGGTTGCCCTCCTTTGGACCTGCTCCAGGACCTCAATCTCCTTCCTGAACTGAGGGGCCCAGAACTGGACACAGGACTCGAGCTGTGGCCTCCCCAGGGCTGAGTACAGGGGCAGAATCCCTTCCCTGGACCTGCTGGCCACGCTGTTCCTGATCCAGGCCAGGATGCCATTGGCCTTCTTGGCCACCTGGGCACACTGCTGGCTCATGTTCAGCTTCCTGTCAATCCAGACTCCCAGGTTATCCCAGGTAAAAGACTTCCCATCTCCCTGGGCAACCCGTTCCAGGGGCTCAGCACCCTCACAGTGAAGAATTTTTTCCTAATATCTAATCTGAATTTACCTACCTCTAGTTTTAATCCTTTGCCCCTAGCCCTACCACTACGCCAGATCCCAGAGTCCCTCACCAGGTTTTTTGGTGGCTCCTTTAATGTACTTGAAGGCCACCATAAGATCTCCTCAAGGTCTTCTCCAGACTGAATAACCTCACACCTTGGCAGTGACCACAGCCCCTCAGGAATGTCCCACACCAGTGCAAGGACACCAAGAACAGAGCAATAGGAAAAGTGGGCAAAGCAGAGCAGAAAACCACGAGGCACACAGCACCTCAGCCTCCCACGCTGCCTGACACCTCTCTGGGGAAATTTGGACTGAGAGACTTTAATCCACAGGGAAAATAAGAAAAACTGAGACTGGGGAGGGGGGAGGACACACAGTTTTATTGGAGGACAACTACCAGAGTGGTTTCCCTCCAGGCTAGCTGTACAGATGGTGCAATGGTTTGCAGGGTAACACTTTTGGTTGAATATATGCCTGAATCTGCAAAGAGGAAGTTGGGGAGGGGGGTTGTAAAGGAGAAAGAAAATTTGTAATTCACAGAAATTGATGGAGTTAAAGCTATTATTGGGTAATTTGGATAAAGTAGGTCATTAACACCTGCTGGATTATGGACTGCTTTGTTTGATTAGTACAGTAATGTATGCATAAGGTACTTATTGGAGACACATATGGCTATGCCCTGTGTATGCACTCATTTGGGTAACTAGGAGCTAGTATTTTAAAAGTCTGGTCATCCCGTGTGGAATGAATAAAAAAATCAGTGAGTCTGAGCACACATGAATAATCTTAATAATTTGGAAGCAAATAATATTCTTCGGGGTCAGAGACTCTTTTCTTCCAGGTGATGTTTGTGTATGGGCTTAAATAAAAAAGTTAATCATCATGGGAACTTGCATGGATCCAGAATCTAGCATGGGGCCCATTTGTATCATTTCCTCAGCCCAGGCTCACTAAGATGTAAGGATACAATGGTAGGAGTAATTGGTTTGTTCAAAATTAAAAAAAAATTTTGTGTTTTTAAATTTCAGCTGTGTTAATCACAAAAAACTAATGCCTGTTGTGCTGGATAGAAACTACCACTACTCTTTACCAGATATATAGGTAAGTGACATCCCAATTACCTGGCTGAGGTAATCTTTGGCATAGTACTTCTTTTGGAAATCACTGACTGGTAGCAAAGCTGTATGACTTTGGCTTGTGGTCACAACTTTACATTAATTTCAATATGATCACAGACAAAAGAGGTATTTTGAGCTTCTATCAGTGCACTCACAGAAAGGTAAGTTCTTACGTTCTCATTCTTATGTTCTGATTTTCATTAGTAGGTCTCAAAGCACTTTAAATGTATATTTTACAATGGGATGTATATTTGGGATATGAGGCACTGATGCAGCAATGTATTCAAAGTCTGCCAGCAGACTAGTAGCCAAAGCAGGAACAGAAACCAGGGGCTCCAATCTTAAGGTTTGTCTATACTACTCATTTGTAAGAATGCCCTAATATGTACCTAAGAAAAGTATTTAAGAGGAAGTTCATACAAGGAAAATACTGTGATTAGTGGTGTAGTTCATATCTATAAGAGGCACTGGATAAGGAATATTAAACTATAGAAATGACAGTCATGTGGATTGCTACTTCTTGTTCCCTCTCAAATTTAACACATTTTTTTTAGCATAATCTATTCCTTCCTTTCATGGGAAGAGGAGTTGAAATATTCACATTTTAAACTCCATAGTAATTATTTTTGTGGCCCTGAATTCTATCTCTTGGTTAATAGTAATTTGGTCTGAACAGATGCTGGTTATTTTGGTTGGGTAAGGAAATTCGTACAATCCTTCTGTGCAGTACAGAAGTTAAATAATCCATTTCCCTTCCTATTGTGTCCGGGCTCTTAAAACTGTTACAGAATATTGATTTACAATCCACTTGCTGATCCCGTGTCAACAGCAGTGCTACACCCTGCTGTGGGACTCCCATCACAGCCTTGCCTTTTTTGGGTTTTGTTTCTTCTTCTTTTGTGTCTTGTTGGGGTTTTGCTGCTGTTTTGTTTTGTTTGTAACAGATGGAAGGGTTTTCTGGAAGTGGTGTATGTAATAGGCTGAATGCGTTTGGTGTAGAAAAGGCCAGGAAGCTTGAATTGTGGCAATAAAGCAAGAAAGGAGAATGAGCATTCTCAGGAAATCCTCGCTGCCAAAAAAAGAAGTTACACATTCCTAGTGCAAAAATCTCCCTGATGTGTTGGGAGCCTCTGCCCTCTACTGGCATTGCTGGAAATCAGCTTCAGCTCAGCTGGGGGAGTCTGATCATATCCCCAAAGAGCCCTCCCAAACAGGGCTGAGACTGCCCGTGTTTATCAAGCAAATCCCTTAGAACACGGTGTTTCAGGAAGGACAAGAATGACAGCCTCTGACAGGGAACTAAATCTAAAGTGACATTTGCTATTGACTTCTACAATGCTTTTCAGATTTCTGCCTACTTCACACCTTGTTCAACACTGGAAAGGTTAATCTGAAGCATCTCCACCATGCTATTGCATTCCCCATCTGTTTTCTTCCAGTGACCCAATACAGGGGAGAAGAAACAAGATAATAAACGTTACTTTTTATTGGGGTGATGATTTGAATCCCATTATATTAAAACAAAATCGTGTTTCTTTAGCAGAGTGAATTATTTCAACAAAAGGTCTCAAAGTGCAATTTTGGGTTAATGTAGAACTGCAACTGAAGAATGACTCAGCTCCCATTGTATTTGGAAACCCTCCTGTTGTATTTACAGTGCATCTCATTTCCTTGGGTGCAGAGAATAACTTCAAATTTTCATTTTCTGGCAATTGTTATAAGCTAATTGAGAGAAAACTAATTTTCCCATAAAAATATAACTTTGAAAACCTAATTAAACCTGTTGGTAAAAATATGTGAAATTCACAGCGAAACCTGAAACCATTTCAGAATCAGTTCTATATTGAAAGAAAGGTTCTGCAAAGCAACAGGACCATGCATGGGTCAGGCTTTGCAGGATGGTGGCTGCAGTCTGAGCCTGTTTTAACACTCCTCAGTTCCACAGTCGACATATTTCACCCCTCTTACATTGCTACAGTCACCATTATTTTTTCCAACAGCACTATTCCAGCTTGTTTTCCAACAAGCACCAGTACAAGTTGAACAAGGACACTGTGACACCTTTTATGGTACAGAGAGATTGCTTATGCTTTATACCACTATTCCCTGTCATGGACAAGCCCATAGTGATTGCCCCATGAGCCCAGATGCCACCCTGAGAGAAGGTTCAAAAGACACAAAATGGAAGTCATGGGGAGGGGCCTTGTGTCATTTCTCTTAACTAAACGATGTCTCAACTACTGACATAGGAAACAGAGAAGGTTCTAGAACTGGAGCTAATACATAGGGGCATGCATAAAGTCTTTGAGGCTCTGTTGACACCAAACACCCCTGTGTTTTCAGGTTTCAATGGTGGATCCAGGACTGGTGATGTCTCTTCCTCTCTCCCTCCTTCCCTCCTTTTTCCTCTCACTCTTTTTCTCTTCCCTCTTTTTCCTTAGACTTGGTAAAGCCCACAGCGCCACTCACCATTGACACTGTTGGCAATTTGCTGCTGCTTGATGCATATTCTATATCAAACACCAAACCAATTATTGTGGGAACAGATACACCCATAGTGAAAGGGGAAAGCTTCACAAATACTCCTGCATGGAATCAGACAGGCTGGAAAGGAACTCTGAGATCCTCAAGTCCAACCTTTGATCCGATACTGCCGTGACTAGTAGACCATGGCACTGAGTGCCACATCCAGTCTCTACAGAATCATTTATCCAGCTACTCTGTCTCACAGTAATTACAGCCTTTCATTTAATTAGCTGAGGAGCAGCAGTAAAGGATAAGCCCAGCGGATCCCATTTTCAAGGCCAAAAATGACCTACAGGATACTTGGCAGAGCATATAGAAAGCATCTAGGTCAGAATCACAGATTTGCCTCAGGTTTTCCTACCAGGACCATGAGATCCTTCTAGTGAAGAAAAAGGAATCAAGTGAGCTTCTGAAATGCATGGATCTCAGCTCATTGTCTTTTTCTGATCTTTTGTTCTCTACCAAAATTTAAACCTTATTTCCCTCTTTCCTCCTGTATAATCACAGGGTTGATTAGTCCCAACCTTCAACTTAATTCCATATGCCCAAGGACCAGCTGTTTGCCTTTTAACCAGGTTATTAATAAGGTCCAGGTATGTGTGCATAATCTATATAAGAATCCTGAAAAGCCCCTGTGTAGCCCTTAGCAAAAAAAAAAAGATTCATCTTCTTCCCAGTTGCTGCAAGTTCTGTAAAAATACCTGAGCCACACAAGGAGCTTTTGAGGCACAATTCAATAGGTGTTTGCAAAGACACAAGGGCAACTTGAAAGCAACTTTGCAACTGTTAGCTTGACCAACAGAAGCTTTCAGATTATGTAAGCTTGCATGATAGCTCTTCCCTTTTCCAGCATAATTAACACCTTAGTGTTTCATTCCTTATCAGCACCTTGCAGTTTTTGTCTCTACTCTTAGCCTGTAGAAACTGCTGGTCAGACAATATGGCTGCAAATCTTCCATTTAAAATCAAAAGCAGCTTCATGAATTAACAGTTCTTGAGTGGTTTGACAGGATATAAAAATTGCCATCTACACTTTTGCATCCAGCAGAACAACATAAATAAAGTGAGGCCCTTCCAACTGAAATCATTCCATGATTCTGCAGTGATGATCAGGAGGCAGTAAAAAAAAAAAAAAAGCCCTTTGCCATACCTGAATTTGCTGTTCAGTCACATTTGATTAAAATGTTAACCACATATTTGGATTATGGTGATGGAGCCAGCCCAGTACATAAACCAATATACTTTTATTTAGCACAAAAAGTTCCATATTCAAATATATGTGTGAATATTTTTTCTAATACTACTTCTTGAAAAAGTGCTGTTAAGAAAAGAACCATCACAACTAACACAAAGGCATACTAATCATTTGGCAGAATGACTGTTTTGTCCTACAACTGTAGGCCTGATAGCAGCTTGTAAACTGTAAGGCAAATCAGGAACTCCTTCTCAAGCAAGTAATATGCAGTTCTCTCTATGCAGTTCTATTAACTCAAGTGGGACATTCACATGAAAAGAAAAGTTACAAGACTAGGACATTACATAGGACTGCAATGTTTCCTTATAACTACAGCCAACATGATATGCAGGGATGGGGTTATATTCTCAAAGACAGACAGGCTACTGGAAGATTGACAGCAAGTTGCCAGAAACACTTGCCAAGAAAAAAGATCCAATCATTATACATGTGATTACATGACATAATTAAGCACAATTCCCACTTCAGAGAAATAAGGTAAGATGACATACAGAATTAGGGCACCTACAGGCTTTAAAGCCTGCAGCTTTCATTTAGAGACAAATACTTGTTGGTAAACAAATGCTGATAGCACAACTGACAGCACAAAAATATTACTTGAAATATGGTTCCATTCATGACACAACTACAATCACTGGGTACAGAAGACCATCCAAATTATAATGGCAGTCAGATTTTCCCATAGCTTTTCCTTCATTGAAGTACCACTGTCTCAGGTGACTGAAATCAAAGATGTGCTGCAACTAGTTCAGTCTTCCCTCCTGTAGTTATCACCTGGATGAGACTCCCTGAGTCTGGTCGATTCTTTCCTGTTATCCAGTCATAAAAGGTTCTGTTTGAAAAGAAACAGATAAAACAGGGTGAGGAGGAAGAAAAACATTAAATGCTACCATCAAATATATTGACAGGAAGCATAATATAAAGCTTATTACTTTCCCTTATTTTCCTATGGCCCTCTGTAGTGATTTCTACGTATGTTGCAAACTAGCAACAGGATCATCAGATTCAGGCCCTCAGAGCTAGAAAGAGGCCCAGAGAAATCCAGAGGGCTTTACAGAACATAAAAGATTTTCAGAGCATCTCAAAGGAAAAGGCCAGGAGCCTAAAATGTCAGAGTGGCAAGTTTTTTTTCCAAGTTAATAGAAAAAAAAATTACGAGAGGAAGAGGCTACTTAAGTTGCCTTTGTAGTATGTAACAGGAATATAAGTTTAAGGCTAATATAGAGGTGCTAAACTCATTACTCTGCCAAGAGGCCACTGCAAAAATGAAGATATTTAACCATATAAAGGATCTTGGCAGAAGCACAGAAATCCTTAGGATATCCAAAATAATGCAAAGGAAGATTCTAGCACACCAGAACATTCTTTATCAAAATGTAATACAAACTCTTTAGTCAAAACGTAATACAGAAAGTGTATATTTTTCAGGTCAATCAGCCTGAAAACTGATTCCAGCACTGCAAGGAATGTAACTGCCGTGTTGGAAGGCTCACACAGCTGACATAAAGGCTTTCAGGACACAAAATTGCCATATGGGAAAAGATTTTTCACATCCTTTGCCAAATGCAGATGTTACCAACACTTAAAAACACTGGATTTTCTTTCACACTGGTTTTCTTCCACAATTAGCAAAATTTTCAGTTTTCAAAGCTGTATTTAAAGTTTAGGGAATAGCAACCCAAGAAACAAACCATAACATACAACCTGAAGAAGAAATACTTAAAATTTAAATTAAAAATATTAAAGTCACAACTTCCAGCTAAGCAATATCTGGAGCATAAGAAATTTTTAGGCTACATAAATTCAATTTTTGGGGCTGTGTTAAAAAGTGACATCAAAAAGTTGCACAGGCTTCTCGGAATAAAACCCATTTCCCAGTGTGACATCCAGGTTAAACAAACATTAATCACAAAAAAAAAATACCCCACTAAAGGAAATCTAATCTCAGACCTAAGCCACTTCCTGAACAATCAGCAATAGGTAAATACAACTGCAATGTCACTTCTGTACAACTTTAAAGAATGTGTAAGAGTAAAGCCCATTACAAGGTATTAACATAGATTCAGCCTTATTTTTCCTCAAACAGGTATGACAGTTGTATCCTTATTTTCTTCCACCTGACAGCTAACCCTGAGCAGAATCTTTGCTGTTCCCCTTCACATTACAAAGCAGTACTTCTGCTGCAGCTTCTCTGAGAGGAATTAGAACAAGTAAGCCTTATAATCTCAGCCTGCTGTTAAATAAGATACAACTGAAGTCTCAGCATTTTTCAATATCATCCAGGACAAGCCTTTGTGAATGACAGAAAAAAAAATAATCTTGACCAAATTCTTCTAAACAAGAGCAGGAATTTTGGCAGCTGAGAGAATTGAACCAACACACAACAGAATGACCAGCAAAGCATGTTTATAAGACAAGAAAAAAATCCTACCAAAGTTTACATGCTTATTTGCAGTGTACCTTTTGGACAGACTACTGACTCCTGCATCCATTGTCTTCAATTTAATTTGCCTACAGGCTTTCTGAGATTCTCTGACTTCCAACTGCTTAAGGTTATGTCCTTTGTTGGAATAACTGCTGGAGAAAAGCTGAAGTCGAGGGAATTGGGCTAATTTTCTCTACTTAAGCAGCCTGTTGCAATAAACCCAACATGATTTAGAAACATACACAATGAGAGGGTAACTCAGGCAAATCCAAAAATCCATTTAGAGAGACCACACAGTAAGATGCAGCAGCAGGAGGGGCAGTGAGGAACTGCCTAGCTACCACACAGATACTCACTCAGCAATGAATTCTAAGGGGGTCCAGGAGCTGAAATCTGCATCAGGCATTGATTTCCTGTTTGCTGGAGTATCTAAGGTAACCCTGTGATTAAAAAAGATAAGCCTTTTATTTATACATCATGTTTCTGATGAGCACCACCTGCTTCTGTTCACTGCTGTAACATATGCTTGACTTTTATACCACGTGCTATAGATTTCCCATGTTTTCACAGCATGGAGCCAGCAGTTTCAATGCATATCAAAGGCTCCAAGCTCCAACCTCTCACTGTCCTGGCTGACTGATGGGCATCCCTCAGCCCACAGCTCCCTTCCCTTCCCTCTGCCATGCAGCCAGGGCATGTCCACAGCACATATGTACCACAGCATTGCTTTCCAACAGCCTCACACCAGCTGCAAATGCAGAGACTGAGTGCACAAGCAAAGTTTAGAGTTTGAGAATATGTATTGACACTCCATACAGTGATATTATGCAGCAAACTTTTCACATCTCTCCGAAATGCTGTTGAGAATCCAACAGATAATTACTCTCTCAAAAATCCACCGAAGAACAGGCTTTTGCAGGAGGACTACACAAGTACAGAACACCCAAAAGTCCAGCCACCTTGGTGTCTGCCTGTCAAAGCTCTGCAGAAGGTGGTGTCAATTACCAAACACTTTTAATGCCATTGCCCTCTGGCCTGAGGAATTGCACTTAAAGGTGTGTGTGTGAGAAAAACAAAGCAGAGAGAATTCAGGTGGAAGGTGTTCCAAATCTCTATATGGAACTCGTCGGTCTTAAGTTTTGGGTCCTGAACTAGCTATGGCCATGGCAAGAAAAAGTACTTTTAATTTTTGCAGCAGAATTGCTAAGCTTAGACATAGTGAAGATCTACCAGGCCATCCACTTTTTACCAGCTTTCCTCACCAAAAAGCAAGCTGTAACAGGCAAATACAAGCTAAATGTTTTCTTTCACAGATACTCAAAGTGACCCAAGCATAGATATGCAGCACCTTATGAATAAGCATCTTTAACCAAGTGAAAACTTAACAGTAAAGCAAAAGATTACTTGACATCACGTAGATAAGTCTAAAACTGCTGAATAGCTCATCTCACTTTCACTGTTCTATTACCCCCTCCAAAAAAACCACAACAAAACACAAACAAACAAAAAAACCTCAAAACAAAACAAAATGAAGAAAACAAACAAACAAACAAATAACCACACCTCACACGTTAGTGTATGGCTACAGTTAAACTGGTTAAAAGCAATTCAAATTTTAATCTCAACACCCACAACTGCTTTACAAAGTAAAGGAGAAGAATTTAATCATTTTTAGTGTCACTTGCTATGTCAGTGTCACTATCATTATGTGCATAGATTCAAATTGCCTCCTTTCTCTGCATAGGTCTGAGAAGCAGGACATGGCAAGCTTATCCATGTGACTCCAGGCTACATTAGTAATTAAATAAACCAACACAGGCAGAGACAACTATGTAGCCACTTACGGTAAAATGGCAACAGCAGCAGAACCAGGTGGCAAACCACTATTGGCACCAGCTAAACTCTGACAAAGCTGATGCACTGCTCCTTTGGCCATGCCATAGCCAATCATCCCTAACAAGTGAAAACAGGCAGGTTAGAGTACAACCAAAACAGCTCTCAGTGTCAGCAGTAGTATTATAGAAACTCGGGTGGCTTGATGAATATTAAGACCACTTAGTACAGCCAGAACAGAATGAGCTTTAAATATTACTGGTTTGGTACGTTTTGAAAGGAAAAAGAAAAGAAAAAACCAAAAAGCTTTTACTAGCTATCCAGTAACTAAACGCAGTTTATTCAGTGTTGCAGAAATAAGCAGCTTACTGAGTTAAAACTTCAGTTTATGTACCCAAACATAACCCTGAAGCATCTACAGAGGTAACCTTACAAATCTAATAGCATAAGTGGGAAGATGCTCAGAGACTTTCATAAGGCAATCATCTATTGATTTTAGTCATATAACTAAGGTATTTGCAGCTCACTTCTCTCCAAGTAATTCAAGCAGCCCAGGCCTGACAGGCCCTTTAGAGAAAACTTAAAAAAAACCACAAAACAAGTGAAAAATTCAAGGTAGAAAATTACTAGATAACTTGCAGGTAAAGCAAACTTCTTAAACACTGATGCTTTCTAGTTAGACACTATTTAGCAGTGTGAGAGCAACCAAAATGAGAGAATTAAGGCACTCTGGTCAGGCAGGTACGAGATCTGGACAATCAGGGTGCAACAGGTCTAAGATGTCTCATGGTTTGTATCTAGCAAACCATCTAGACACAGATTAAGTACACAAGTAAAAAAGAAATGTATTTTGTCTACTACAACTGGATGCCTTTCTAGCTACCTTTTTAAATACACAATCCCTCTTTCCAAGTTGTTGTATTTTGTGTCAAAGTTAAAGGTAATTTTGCATTGTAGAAATGTTTTCATTATATTCAACTTATTTTATGACATCCATTTTTGAGGAAGAATCATGAGCAGCAGTATTTTTGTTGTTGTGATAAAAATATTTGCATCTCTATGGTACTCCCCTCTCTCATCTAAAGCAAACATTCCAAATCTTCTTAAACCTTTTCATGCTTCACCTTTTCCTAGCCATTGCTGCCAGACTGCTTCTCTGTTTACAGAATTCTCAGTATAGTTCACCTTGCATTATGGGAGTCTAAATTCTCAAATAGAAGAAAAAAAAATCTCACCAACAGCAAAGAAAAAGATGGTTCCTTCCAAAAAATCTGGTAGTAACAAGCCTAACAAGTCATATTTGCAAAAGTTGAGTAACAACTCTTTCTCAATTCTCCCTGATGTTAATAAGTTGCATGTGTTTGCCCAAAGCACTACTGTGTTTTTCACAAAAATCCAGACTTTTTGAAACCAGCTAGTTCAAAACATCATGGCAAATCACTTTGATTTCTGTGTTGAGGTCCCCACCTCTCAAACCCACCCAAACAGAAAAGAACGTTTGCCAGAATTCACATTTTTTCATTTGTATATGGTCAGCCAGTAGTACACAGTAAATTATTAATCTGTCTATTCTCATAAAATAAGTCTTTTATCTTCATACTACACCAGGTGCAGCTGTAAACATAAAATGAATCATTAACTAGAAACTACAACATATTTTTCCTGAACAGTTTCAGACAAAGCTTTGGGAAATATTCATAAATTTTATAATATATTTTAAAATTTTAGTACCTATATCTCATCAAAATTTTGAAGTCACACTAATAAAGGATTGGGAAACAAGAGTATTTTGTCTCAAAAACTTTCCCCTGCCTGCCTGTGGGCTGAGTTGATGCCTTTTATTTTATTTTATTTTAAATTGCTCCCAGATTTCTTCTTCCACGCATACCAACATGGCAAGGAGTGAGATGAAAAAATTCAATGAAGTTTGTATT
This sequence comes from Phaethornis superciliosus, assembly GCA_023637945.1. NCBI lineage: Eukaryota > Metazoa > Chordata > Aves > Apodiformes > Trochilidae > Phaethornis > Phaethornis superciliosus. The sequence continues at coordinate 6,882,638 of JAJQWJ010000005.1, forward strand.
AAAAAGCTAGTGGAGGGCAAAACCAAAGGTTAACAAGCTTATCTATGTCTGCAACAAAGGTAGGCTGCAAACAGAACGTGTACTGGACAAGCACATTTAACAGAATCAGCCAAGTCATCAACAAAAAAATTGGGAAATTAAGGACTGTGCCTTTCAGAACACAAACAGGAGATTTAACTTGATTTAAGCACTTTACTCACAGCTTGCTGTATTTCTATTCATCATTGTTCTCTAAACTTTTTTTTTTTTACTGTATCATATATTAGCCAAGTACATTTCACAGCTGGATGTCAAATTACTCAAATATTGATTCTGTTTGTGCTCCAGCTTCAAAAGATTCAGTATTACTACCTGTAAAATTACACTTAACTTTTGTTTCATCTGCAATTTGCCATTTGTATTATGTGTCAAGAAATCAGAGAGTAAAACTATTGCTTCACAAACAAGAATGCTCAGACTAACAGACAGCTTTAAGTGCTGATGTCCCAGCAGTTACCATGCATTGCATTTTACCTGGGGTTCCAGATAAAGCAGCTTGAGCACCTGCCAAAGTCAGGAGGCCGCCTTCTTTAAGATGCTTTGTGGCCAAGTGGCTGGAAATAGTGGATGTCCAAAGGCTCTGCTTCCACATCAGATCACAGTTTTTGTATAAAGCTGATGAGAAAGAGAATTACAGAAATTAGCTAAGAGATAAAACCCTTCCAAGTCTAATTACTGTCACACAGAATGCAACAGCCCCATAAAACAGGACTAAGAAAACTTCATTCCTACCATTTCCTACTTTGATGTGGGGTAAAATACCAATTCTTTTGTATTTCTCTTCTCTTGGGCTCTGAGTCCCAGCTCTACAGCATAAATTCTGGGCAATTATCTGCTTTCTCACTCACAGAAATAACACAGAAAACAAAGAGAAGATGGTTCCCTTAGCTCTCCATTATTGGGTCAAAGATTTCCAAGCTGCTGAAACTCCTGTTGGAGTTGTTTCAGTCTATGTCAAGGATCTCAATAGCCACACATCAGCCTCATCTCACCTTGTAGTAGCATGATCTCCCTCTTTCCATAACTTCCTCACTGGCTGCAAAAGAGCTATGATCCACTAGTATGCAGAAAAAAGACTCCAAGGGACAAAGGAGTTGAATAAAAAAAAAATTTAGATTTTTTTGTACCTCTGTACTGTACTGAGTGTGCAATCCAGTGCCCCTATGCACTGCAGTGCAACCTCTGCTAGGGCAGGCAACTGAGGGAGGTGCACCAGTAACTTCAAATGAAACCACAATTTTAACTCTCACCATTGTTTTTTATTATCAAGATCTGCATGGGAAAAGAGGAGAACCAGTAACTAGCCATGTCAATCATTTTAGTATTCAGAATTAACTGCTTCCATAGGATGAGAGGAAATAAACATAACTCTTGGGACATAAAACAACCACTGTTCCTAAGAGATCCTGCTGCCCTGCCAATAAAATGACTACAAATAAGGGTTATGATAAATTACCTCATTTAAAATATGGTGCTCACTACTAACAATCTAATATAACACAACTGTGGTGCAACTGTGTATTCCTTTCCATACAACCTCTTTTTAAAAAGATATCTTTGCTTTGCTTGTAATGTACAACCTGGAACAAGGAGAGAAAAGTACACATTTTACCACATTCACTCCAAACAGAAAACAAGGGTGTTTTTTTCTTTTCTTGTATTTCTACACTAATGGGTAAAATAAAAATTAATTCTGAGTGTTACTTCATTAAAAACTTTTTTAATACTGAAGGCTTTTTTCTGTAGCATGATCTCATTCTGATGAGCTCCTTCTGATGCTGTGCTGCACAGTATTAGCTCAGAGAACTGCATGTTTCATGCACAAAGCAATGAATTAAGAAACTTTTCTTCTACCCAGCCAGTCTTACGTGACTTGCCTGACACTGGTAACTTCCACAAAAGTTAGGTGACAGATAATAACACTGCACTACTTCACAAAGTGCATCAATACTTTTCTGATCAAAGCTGGTGCCACAGAGGGCATGACTGAGAATACTAAACACTGTGCAAATTTAAAAGGCAACAAAAATTCAAAGCAGCACTGAGAAGCAATGTGACTGAGCTATTTTATACTTCTAGGCTCGTGCCCTGCTCTGAATTCAGGAATCAGAATGATGTCACATATTTTTGCTAGTGTGATTTTTAAGGATTGCTCTGGGATTTGCTTCATGTGTTCATTACCATGCATGTACCAAAGGCTTACATTTAGCTTTGGCGCTGCCTCCAGCCCACCCTCCTGCTACACACAAGATTGCATCCACCTTTTCTTCACCAAGAAGTTTTCCAATCTCTGCTGTCACCTTCAATAGACAGAAAAAAAACAACAACAAAAAAAAACAACACTCAAATTGCACAGTGCATGATGTCACTGGAAATAACTGATTTGAGGACTGAAAGATCTGACTCTTAGCTCGATCATTAACAGAAAGTTTTATTTGTGACTTACTTTTTGACAGATTCTTCTATGGGTACAGCACTGTTTAATATGGGAAATGAAACCCCAGGTCTGACCAGGACTACTGATGTCACTTTTGATGATAGTGAAAGAAGTGAACAACAAAAGATTAGTTTTCTTATTGCTTCTGTCTAGACTGTAGCCAGGATTTTGAGTCTAAACCCTAAATTTGAGTCTGTATACTTTCAGATATCCAGTATCTTTTTCAAATATAAGACTACACATTTGGTAATGAATTTGTTGGCTATCATTTTTCTGTCAAAGTGAAAAGAACACAATCCAATTGTCAACAGAAGAAAATGAAAAATCTACCGATTTTCTCAAAGTTTTAGTATTGTAAAATATGTTGCAAACATTCTATACTACTCTTGAAAAGCCTTAAGAGTTGTGTAGATATAAAGAAAACACTGGGCAGTGATTCAGCTTATCAATAAGAGAAATAGGTTTGAAAATTTTAATTAAAATACAATCTATAAAACAACAACAAAGTGCACCGAACAAACAAACAACCGAACAAAAGAACCTACCTCTTAAAAATAAAGCAAAAACAGTTTTAAGGTTAATTTTGACCCTCCCATGTTCACCTTTGTGGAAATCAGTGCATTCTCTAGGGATCCCCTCGGGGCTTGGAGTTTGCATGCTCTGAGTCTACCATCTACCTACACACAAAACATTTAGGACTCAGGCAGGACATCAGAGAGAAGTGTTGCATATTAAGATCTCCTGATCCATCCTCACTATATTCATCTGATTCAGCCCGCGACTTTTCAAGTCGACAAGAGAAAAATAACGCAAAACCCCCTCCCAATTCCCAGGCCAAGCTCTTTCTGCATATTCATAGAATCACAGAATCATAGAATGGGCTGGGTTGGAAGGGACCTCAGAGATCATCAAGTCCAACCCTTGACCACTACCACTGCAGTTCCCAGCCCATGGCACTGAGTGCCACATCCAGGCTCTTTTTAAATATCTCCAGGGATGGAGAATCCACTACTTCCCTGGGCAGCCCATTCCAATGTCTGATCACCCTCTCTGTAAAGAAATTCTTTCTAATATCCAATCTATTCACGCCCGCAGCCAAAAAAAAAAAAAAAAAAAAAAAAAAAAAAAATCACAAACAAACAAACAAAAAAAGCCACAAAGAGCCAAACAGACAAACAAACAAAACTAAAAAGAACCGACGAGCACAAAGCTCTCTTGGGGTTCATGGTACCGTAGCAGGACCGCCACCAGCCAGTCCCCTCAGCACCTTGTGTGACACCGCACCCGTCCCCACCGCGGGCGGCGGGGATCACGGGCGGCGGGGATCACGGGCGGCGGGGATCACGGGTGGAGAGGAGCGGGTGCATCCCCTGAGCCTTCTCCTGAGGCCGCCTCAGGCCTCCCGGCCAGCGCCCTCCCCGCACCCCGGCAGGGACCTACCTGCTCGGCCTGCTCGGGGAAGGAGTCGGTCGCCCGCACCACCACGCTGGCATTGGCCTCCTCGTTCTCCCCCAGGTCGATGCTGGCCACCCACTGCCAGGGCGAGAAGAAGGGTTCGTTAAGGAGCCCGGCTCTCCCCAACCCCTCGGGGGTTCCCCGGCCCGGCGCTTACCCAGTTCTTAGCCTTGAAGTACCTGACGCACTGAGAGCCCAGGGCTCCTCTGCCCCCGTACACCAGCACCCTGCCCGCCATCGCCATGCTCCCTGCCTGACTGCCCCCTTCTGCTTCTGCTTCTGCCTTCCCTTCCCCGCCCTCCCGGCCCCGCCTGCGCATGCGGGCTGCCCCCGGCCTCGGTCGTAGGTGGCGGGGGTTGGGGGTAGGTTTGGTGCTGCCTGCCCGGGAGCTTTGGCTGCTGGCGGGAAGGAGGAGGAGAAATCCCGCTGCTTCGACCGAGCCTATCCCGTCCTGATGGCTCAGGTGGAACCGCAGCCGGATTTTTACCTCAGGAAATCCCTCACCCGCGGCCTCAGGGCTTGGGCCTGCCTCGGGAGGGGGGGATGTTGTGCGGGTATCTCCCCCGCTCGAAGGCGGACTGTGTTACCGGCCTCCCGGGGACAGTGCCGGGAGTAATTAATTAGCGTTTTACAAAGGGCCCTGCAGATCTTGGGTAGCGGTAACCGTAGAAGCGCTGACAATTCGGGACGCTTCTCTTCAGCTCTCCCCCGGGGCGGCTGTAGCTTGAATTACGCCGCTTGCTCCGGTCCTTGAGCAGCCGGGAGCTGTGTGGCACCCGGTGTCAGTCGGAACCTGGGCATGGGTGAAGGGAACATCACCTCAGTACCTCAGTGGAGAGGCTGGGAGGAGCAGGGATGGCACTGGGAGCACTGGGAGCAGTGACATTTAGAGGCAGGGTGGGGGTAAACCTCGAGAGGAGGCAGCTCGGCACGGTTGAAATGCCAGCAAAATCCTGTCGCCAAATTACGTTTTGTTTTGTTGTTTGTTTTTTTTTTTCTGTGTTTAGCGTCTCGCAGACCCAGGTTTTTAATAATCTAAAAAAGCAGGCTTCTCCTCCTCATTTTCTTCCCACGAGGTGAAAGAACTTGTTGTCATTTGAGCAGGACAACTAAACAATGAAACATCAGCCAGGCACTAGGTGTAGGATTACTTTCTGCAGAAACATCACCGAAGCCTTCCAACCATCTCAAGATGTTGTCGCAACAGAACGCGGTTTTTTGACTTGATTTTTAACGGAGTTTTAATTCCCGGAGCTTCAAAATACAATGAGATGTGTTTCGAAATGCCTGCTAAACGCTTGTGGGTTAAAAATGGGAAATGTGCCTGATTGCTGCAGAAAGGCCTCGGAGATGATGCCTTGAAACCACTAGGATGCCTGGCTGCTTTAAAAAGACTTTATGTGCCTTGGCTTCTCTCCTAAGTTTTGTGTCTTCTGTCTTGATTGTTGTGGCAATGGGGACCCCAAAGTGGATGACTGGAAAGATCCTTTGCAAAACCGGAGCTGATTTGGTCAATGCCACAGATCCAGAGCTGGTCAAGTTCATGGGAGAAATTTATTATGGACTCTTCAGGGGTGGCAAAATACGGCAGTGTGGGTTGGGAGGGCGGCGTTCCAAATTCACAAGTAAGTACAATTTTGGTTCAGTCTTTAGTCTAACATATAGATCCTCTTTAAAAGCACTCCACTCTTTCCGTTTACAGAACTTAGAGAATGGAAATCATTAAAATTATGTTTGTGGCTGACTTGTGGTCTTCATGGTTTGGGATCTGAGTGTGACTGTAAAATCCCTGTAATTTCAGGGTAGCTTTTTTCTTCCGGTGGTGTTCTATGATCTTGGATTCAAGATGGGGAAAAATAATGCCTAGGGCCTGATGGAGGGTTTCTTTCTAGTCTTTCTATGCCAAGTATTGCTATGCAATCTCATGGTGCTTCCATCCCTGCCTTCTCTGTTGAACACCTTTTTGGTGTACTTCTTTAAGAAGTATAAATCTATTTAGCTTGCCACATTGGTGTATTTTTCTACCTGTTCTAATGCAGTTGTCTGCCATAGGAGATACTCCTAACTTTATTAGCATGTTGAAAAAAAAATTATTTGCTTGTAACTTTGGAGAGAAAAAAATGCTTGAGCTCCTTAAGTTGTAGAAACTCGTATCACATATTCCTTTCAAATTAAAAGATTTTCTTGAGATCTCAGAAGCACTCAGATTTGATCTGGACTCTGGACGACTTCCAGTTTTCACACATGCTGTGCTGTAAAGAAAATGTTATTTTGCATTGAAGATTTTTATTTCAGCATGCAGGTCTACAGCAACTTCAACCAATATGAGCTGAAGCTACTACAGTCTCACTCTGCCCCTGGCAGTAGCAATGCTGTCCTGACCCATCCTTTGCAATGGCTCTGGTAGTTGTTGTGGTGAGGTAGTTCAGGAAGTTAAGCTGGCCAAAATATCAAGCTATTAAATACATACATAAATAAATAAATAAAGCAAGAAAAACAAACCAAAACAAACCCCAAACCAAATTAGTTTCCCAGAGGAGATGACTTCCAGCCCTTTCACCAGCTTTGTTGCCCTTCTGTGGATGCATTCAAGGACCTTCAGATCTTTCTTTAATTGTGAGGCCCAGAACTGCAGAGGTGTGAAGCTGCACCAGTGCTGAATACAGAGGGACAATCACTGCTTTTGGATGGCTGCCCATCATGGGTTTGATGCACCCCAGGGTGATGTTTGCCCTCTTGGCTGCCAAAGGGTTCCCACTAATGACTGCCCACTGCTCCAATCTATCTAGATCTTTCTACAAGCCATCTTATCCCTGAAGAGGTTTAACAGCACCTCCCAGTTTGGCATCATCAGCAATCCTGCTAGTGGTGCATTCCACTCCTGCATCCAGATAATTGATAAATACATGGAACAGAACTGGTCCTAGGATTGAGCCCTGAGGAACACCACTGAAGGCTCTGGTTGCCAGGTAGATGTAGCCTCATGGACTACACCCCTTTGAGCCCTGCCATTTAGCCAGTTAAGAAAGGAAGATTGTTTCTGGCTTCCCATTTCTCATAGATACTTATGACTCCCTTTTACTTCTCTCTTTTATTCCTGTTGGAGCCTCTTCTGTAGCTCCCTTATATACCAGACTCAACTGGAATCCCAGAATGAGCTACCAGAAAGGTAGAACTGTTGAACTGTGGATTTTTGTGTGGAATTTGCACAGGATTAAGGTTTATACATAATCTACTAGAATTCTGTCATGTCATGATGACCAAATTGTACACTTGAAATTCACTGTAACATCTACCAGTAACTGCTGCCTACTTTTTCTGTGGCTTGTTTGGATTAATTTTCAGTTATGCAGCATAGGAAGCACTCTATTTATTTGTCTATAATATAATGTACCTTTCTTTTAGTAACTTCTTATTCATTGCAGTTAGTTCATCCAAACACATGAGTGTGCAGTGCTAGGCTACCTGAAGGTAGCTTCTTCTTCATCAGCTTCTGTTTTAGAGTTCTCTAAAAGCTTCTTGCTTTCCTGTCAGTGTCACCTACAATTCCCTCCTTACATTTCTTCTGATTCTGTTACTAATGGGTTGCAGGATCCCTGTAGCTGGCCAATTTGACCCTCCAACAAAGTAACTCTGGCTGTGAAGACAAGAAGAAAGCTACTGCTCTGGAGAGCCAGGGATGCCAGGGGTTGCTGAGGAAGAGCTCATGCCTAGAGCAAACCATGAGCACTTCACCTGAAGCCCCCCCAGCTGCAATACTTCATGAGTATCTGGCAGATGTAACTAAAACACTGCCAGGTAGCCAGAAGAGCATCAAGGGGTAATAAATAAACACTAGATGAGAGTCCAAGAATGGAATCTGAAAGTAGAAACCAGTGGGATTAGCATGATATCAGAGTAGATTTCTCTAGGGCCAGTATTAGAAAGAAGAAGAAAGAAGAATAAGATGAGAAAGGAGTGATACTATTTCAGGCAGCAAGTGGCTGGATGAGGAAAGTAGGACTATCAGACTTCAAAGGGATGAGATTAAGAGCATGGGACAAAAATGGGAAGCTTAAGAAAATGAGTTTGGGATGGAGAGCAGAGGTGAAAAGGAGACAGAAAATAATGCAGCAGACAACACGGCAGCAGAGATAAATTAACTAGTTAAAACAGGACTTAAAGTTCATAGAACCTGTGTGAAGGATTGTTTCTGCAAGTAGGATATTCCTGGTCTGTCACTGACATAGTGACAAGTAAGAGTCATGAATGAAATTCTGTGTACTTGACCTGTAAAAAATTAACCTTAAGTATAATTTAAGTTTGTAGCACCAGCACAATGTGATGTTTACTGTTATTAAGAGAAAATACACACTGAATTATTTTTTTTCTTGCCAGTTTTCCCACACATGGTGAAAAAGCTGAACACAGGCCTGCACGTGATGATTATCATGTTCCTCTGTGTGGCCATTTGCTTTTCTCTGGTCAGTTTTGGATTCTGCATTCTTAACGCAATAAAAGTTCCTTACCGGGCTATTAAAGGCCCAGCAGGAGTATGCCTGTGGAATTTCCTTGCAGGTAAAATCATTTACCAGTATTTTTCATTACTCATATCCATGCAAAATGTTAAAAGTTCATTCTCTTGCCTTACTAAATATCTTCTTGAATTAAATACTTGTGAATAAAATGAAGGTAGCAGTGAATCCTCATCCATCAATCTTAGCTTTTTACAGGAGCTGCAAATGCCAGTCTTGAGGCTCCATGTCATGGATAAAATGAGTTTATTCCAAATGCCAGAGTGATGTTTGGCCATATAATTAAACACTAAGCACTCTGAAGGTGTCAAAGCCATGCCTAAGTCTGTCCTTCTTCTGTGCAGTGCTCATTGTTGTGTTGAAGAAGCCTTTCTGAAGCACAACCAAAATGTCTTGTCTTGTTTTGACAACAACAGTGAAGATTTCTTTCATTTTGTTGCAGGTGGATTTGTTGTACTTGCAGTCACCAGCTTCATGGCTGCTGTGAAACTTCATCACCTCACAGAAAGAATTGCCAATTTTCGGGAAAATGTCTTTAAATTTGTTATCTTAGAAGAACATTTTGAAGACTGTTTTTGGCTTTGTGTGGCAAGTGCCACAGCGCATGCAGTAAATTTACTGCTAATACCCATAAGTGGGATTAATTTTCCTAAAATTAAGACTAAAACAGAAGAAGCAAATGTTACAGCAGAAGATATCATGTACTAGTAAATACACAAAACTACCTTGGTCAAGTGATCTGTCATGATAGAAACTGTTTCTTTGCTCCTCAGCTTTTGATCTGGATGGACAATTTTGGTATAAACATGAGTAAAGATGTTACTTGAGAAAATCTGCAGTATTTTTTAAGGTCAATCTACAATACCAGCAATTAACACATGTGGCAAAGTGGGAAAAATAAATGCTACATATATCATCATTCTTAAAACTGACAAATATCTGCAGTGAATATATGGTGTTGTCAGTATTTTGAAAATTCACATTTAGAAAATAAGGTGAAATATGATTTCACCTAAACCCAAGTCTTTTTTTTTAGAAAAAAAAATACATGTATCTCAAATCTTTGATAACATAAGGTTATTTCAGAACAGAAAGAATGCACATTTGCCAATTACTTTCACAGAATTATCTGGAAAGTGTTGAGATGGACATACGAGGTATGTTTGATCATGTTATACTGCATTGAAAAAGAAGACTTTATTGTCTGTGAGGCTAAAATTGGGGGAAGCACAGGCTAAGTATGTGTGAAATGTTTTTAAAAGAGAAAATATCAAACCCTATGAAGTAAAATGGAAAAACAAAAGGCTCATGGGATGCTAGCAGATGATGGAAAAAAAATATTAGCTACAAGTTGAGGTTTGATAGCAGCTTCTGAAGTAGAGAGAATCTAAGTAATAGTGCTTTTAGATAACCTGGAAACTAGTAATAATCTGACAGATTAATAGTCTTCAGAAATCCTGTCAATTCTTGTAGATATCTGAAATCACATAAAAGTGATGATGAATCAGTGTTAAAATTAATAAAAAGTTAAACGTGTGAAAAAATTATTTTGTTAGAAAATACCATAATTCTGACAGGCATTCACTAATTCTTGGGTCACCACTAATGGATATTTCCAAGAAAATAACATGCCATTGATCATGTCATTTTTAGAATTTGACTGTTATAGTAAGCACATAACCTATTAGCAATAGAACCTGCACACAACAGAAGAATGTCTCTGAATCAATAAAAGACGTTAAAATCTAAATTAGAGAAATTTTGTTGCAGTTGGGTACTCTTCATCAGACCACTAGGTCATGTAACTATTTATGTGAAAAGCTCTTTGAAACAATAGCAACTTTTTTGAGAAAAGGAATTCAAAGTGTTTTAAGAACTTGTCAGGTTATGAAAAAAAAAACACCTTTTTTTTTTTTTTAATTTGAAAAAACTTTCTTCACAAAATTAGTATTGTAAGGGTCAAGTGTTTTCACTGGTGTCTAAAACCATCTTTTATTAACTGAAGTATTAGTGCAGCACACTCAGTAAAGAAAGTTGCTAGAACAAGTTGATATTGAACATGTTTGATGATTAGGACACTTACTTAGATATTTAATAAGGACTTATAACTCATCTTAAGCCTATGAATTTAAGAACTTTGACCCAAATACTTATTCCTATGCTTTTTTTACTATGTTTTCATCTGAAGACCAATGAAAACAGATGTTTTAATCTCTAAATTACTATTTCATTTGGTATTCTTAGAAAATCAATGTTGCAGTTGTAAAGTCTTCAGTTTAGAGAACTGAAAACAACTTTATATACCCTGAAAATGCTCACTTCATTTGTACACAGAGAATATATAGAAGCTCCATGCAGGATGCAGAGAAGCTGCATTCTTCAAAGAACAACACTTGTGTCTAAGAGCCTCTCCAAAATAAATGAAGCTAAACACTAATCACCACTTTGATTCCTTAAATAACATTATGGTTTAATGTTTAAAAATGAAATTTTAGAAGATAAAATGGATGCAATTTGCCTCAGTCACTGTCTCTGGGTGTCCCTGTCCAAATAACCTGCCTCCATACCTCTTAATGGAAAAAGGGGTTAGATGGGAACTGGAATATAGTCAAAGAACAGACCCAGTTTCCCTTTTTCACTGTGTTCTGCTGACCTAACAGTGCAAGTTCAGTTACAGATGCATGGAAAAAATGCAAAAATGCAAATTCTTACACACACAGTACCACGAAATGTCAGGTTCTCATATATAACAGTGAATTACCTAGAATGTTTCATTTTTCTGAAAAAAAACCCAAAAACAAACCACATGGACAAAACCAAATAAACAAAAAATTGCCCATCGCTTGACATGGAACTCAGCGCATGTTCAGTGCCACTGAAACTGGCTTTACATAGTGGTGATACAACAAATGCCAGCAAACTCCAAACAGTTCTTTTCCATACAGTGGAAGAGGCAAGATTTCATACAGTGCTAGAGGCAAGATTCTACATCTGACATTACACTAATCACTCAATATTCAGGCGTCAATTTTCCTAATAAAATATAACCACAGTCTTCCTCATTGGTCTATTTTTTAAATCTTATTACATCACTTTTTCCTTTTATATATATTTATATCTATCTATATTTCACTCTAGTACTGTTAATGCTTTCTTTTAGAACCCAACCAACTCTTCCTAGACAAGAAATGCTGACATTAGACAAACAAGCCACCATCCTCCATGGAACACAATGCCAACTCCTTGGGTTTTGCATTTGCATTGAATCATAGAATCATAGAATTGTCTGGGTTGGAAGGGACCTCAGAGATCATCAGGTCCAACCCTTGACCCACTGCTGCAGTTGCTAGACCATGGCACTGAGTGCCACATCCAGTCTCTTTTTAAATATCTCCAGGGACGGAGAATCCACTACTTCCCTGGGCAGCCCATTCCAATGCCTGACCACCCTCTCCGTGAAGAAATTCTTTCTAACATTCAACCTAAACTTCCCCTGGCACAACTTAAAACCATGTCCTCTTGTCTTGTTTAAAGTTGCTTGGGAAAAGAGCCCAACCCCCCCCTGGCTCCAGCCTCCTTTCAGGGAGTTGTAGAGAGCGATGAGGTCTCCCCTGAGCCTCCTCTTCTCCAGGCTGAACACCCCCAGCTCCCTCAGCCTCTCCTCACAGGACTTGTGCTGGATCCCTTCACCAGCCTGGTTGCCCTCCTTTGGACCTGCTCCAGGACCTCAATCTCCTTCCTGAACTGAGGGGCCCAGAACTGGACACAGGACTCGAGGTGTGATTGGCCATTTCTAAACGCCGTACGCCTACCAGGGCTGGCTGGGTTTTTTTGTTAAAGTCTGTGATAACCCCACAAAGCGCTGTCCTACCTTCAGCAGGATGTGTCAACACTCACCTACAACACTACCAGCAGAGGGGAAAACACCCGCACCCCTGTTCCCGCTCACCCCTTTTCCCGCCCCTTCCCCCTGAGGGCACCGCCCCGTGCGGCTCCCGCTGATGACGCCGGGGTCAGGGGGTGGCAGGGCGGTCTCCTGTCTGCTTCCTGCCTGGATCCTGCTTATTTCCTTCCCCCTTCCTGCCTGGCTCCTGCCTGTTTCCTTCCTGCCTGGATCCTGCCCTTTGGCCATGCTGCTGCCCTGGGTGCGGGGGGTGTCTGCTCGCCGCCTGTGCCGGGCTCTCCCTTTGCCCGGCAGCATCCCCCCTCCAGGATCCTCTCCGCGGGGCTACAGCGGGAAGGTGAGGGGAGGCGGGAGGATCTACCTCATATGGGACAGGAGGAGGGGAGAGCAAGGGTTTCCTTTCCTTCTGCTCATGGCTGAGCTTGCCCGGTGCCCGGTTCTGCTCCCCACATCCCCCCCCACTCCCCCGGCATCTCCTGCCGAGGAGCTGGAGGCGGGAGGGATGCGGCTCCCGGCCTTCCCCCTGGCTTCCTCAAATAACATTATGGTTTAATGTTTAAAAATGTGATTTTAGAAGATGAAATGGATGCAGTTTGCCTCAGTCACTGTCTCGGGGTGTCACTGTCCAAATAACTTGCCTCCATACCTCTTAATGGAAAAAGGGGTTAGATGGGAACGGGAATGTAATCCAGGCCCATCCCCCTGGATGCAGCCCGGCTGCAGAGCTGCATTTGCTGCCTGGAGGAAAGCTCTTTTGTACTTAAAATGAAATTGAAAAAGTTTTTGTCACGACCTGTTGAGCAAAATGATGGTGACTTTAGTTATGCTGTATCTCGTTTCTTTTTTTCACGCTTAAAAGTAGAAGTTTATCCTGGTTTGCCAAGTGTTTGTTCAATACATGTAACTCTCTATACATAATACACACTCTCTACAACTACCTGAAAGGAGGTTGTAGGGAGGTGGGTGCAGATCTCTCAAGTAAATAACGATGGGAGGAGAGGAAATGACATGAAGTTGCACCAGGAGGGGATTAGACAAGATATCAGGAAGAATTTCTTTACTAAAAGAGCAGTCAGGCACTGGAAGGGAATGCCCAGGGAGTCATCATCCCTGGAAGTATTTACAAACTCTGTAGGTGAGGCACTTCAGGACATACTCTAGAGGGTCTTGTGATACAGATATTGATAAATATATTTTATTTATTTTATTAGGGAGGGGGGATGCTGACAGCAACTGTGATCTTGGAGGTCTTTTCCAGTTGTGACTTATTCTGTGATTCTGTGAAATGAATGTTGTAAAAAGAGACAACATGGAGTCATGGGTTGAAAGTGTCCTTAAAGTTCATCTCGTTCCAACCCCCCTGTGTCCGCAGGGAAACATCTGCAGCAGTAGCAACACTTTTAACAATGTGCTCATGTTCTGGAAGGGTCTCTAAATGTCATGTTGTTTACATTAATGCACATCCTTTTTTTAGGGTCTTGTTCTGGGAATCTACTCCAGTGAAAAGGAGGGAGATGCTGCCCAGTTCACTAGTGCAGGAGATGCTTTTGATAGACTTGTGTCCGGAAAGCTGAGAGAACTTCTGTCCTTGTAAGTGTGTGGTAAACTTCTGAAATGGATTGAAGTACCTACAAACACTAATCAGAATGTTCTCTCTGATCATTATTAGTGTTTGTGTCTGTACCACTTCTCAGGCTGGTATTTGCTTCTACCAGGCCAAGCATTTTGGGGGGGAACTCCTGTGGGAAAACACATCACTTGAGGAAACAGATGAGACACTCCTGGGGACTGTCCTTTTTGGTCAGTCAGCACCAAGCCAAGTGGCTCAGCACAATGTTGAGGAGCACTGTGTGGTTGTGGAGTGAAAGTAGTACTGTAAGATTAATCACCAATAAGGACTTCTAGTTGAAAGACTTTTTTTGTGTGTGTGTCCTAGGTCTGGGCCACCACTGAAGAAAGGCAAGACACGCATATTCCATGGTTTGCATCAGGTATGAACTTTGGATTTTAGTGTGTGGTTTGCCTCTACATCTTATTGTAAGCAGAGTTCACTGCTGTGATTGTACAAATGCTCTGCTGCTCTTCCCCTCCTCTCACCCCTCCAAAAAAAAATGTGGTTTGAACCTCCTGTTTTCTGCTCCTCACACTTGCACGGCCTTTTGCACAATCCTGCACTCCCTCCCCTGTGCTGCAAAGTGAGGTGCTGTGCTCTGAATAACTGCTTGTTGAGGAGGCTGAAGCACACCAGGTTTTGGAGCAGACTCTGTGCTTTCTGTGCTCAAGATGAGCGAGCACATAAATGTGTTCAGGTATTTGCAAAAGCCTAACACAAGGATAGTCCCACCATAATTGCTTTAAAGAAATCCACGTGCTCTGAAAACAAGATGTGGGACTGTTCTTCAAGCAAGACTTCTGTCTGAGCAGACATAGCGTATCACAGTGGTATGGGGTTCATCTGCTTAAATTTAGGCCTTTGGCACCATCTGAGTACTGCTGATACATCTACATACGTGGAGCTGGCAAATAGGGTACAATTTGTGCTTTGTTGGAGCAGTAGATAGAGACTAGGCAGATGTAATAGAACACCAATGTCCCTATGTAAATGAGTCTTACATTAGGGCTATTTAAATTATTTTAAATAAATCAATTTGGAGGGAGTATTGTCTACCATGTGTAAATTTCTGTGCAGGGTTCCCAGACAGATGACACCAGACTCGGTAGAAAGGCTCTGAGAAACTTCATGGATGTTGAGTCCACTGAAGGTCCCATTATCCCAGTTCTGCATACAGGATGAGTAACAAATCTATACAAGAGAAGGCAGTAGAATTTGGCCTTATGCCTGTTCTGAGTGTGTAAAATAATAATTTTTAAAAATGTTAATATGAATCATTGATCTTCTGGAAAGCTAATATTAGTTTCATCATCTTGTGTACCAAAACACTGTACAGTAGCAGTTTGAAAGCTGGTTGTTAGGATCTGACAGAGCAGCTACTTGTGATGGAAGGGAAAGCCTGACTTAATTTTTCTCATTTTTCTTGAGAGCAGTGGAAGATCTATTCACATAGATGACCTTATACAAAGTTGACTTCATTCTTAAAATGCTGCTTTAATCTTTGTTATTTCTTCCTGTTTGCCTTCCACTCACAGCTTATAAGGCAAGCATTTAGGCTGCAGGGCTAGATTGCTTTCCTGGAGCTGTGTACCTCTGCAGCTTTGGTTTATTACCTGACAAACATGCCAGCGTGGCTCCTGAGCTCAGCTGATAGGTTCAGCCTTTGAAATTATTTTGTTTCCTTGAAAAAAGTACCGTGCCAAAGAAGGATACATGTCTCCAGCTCAGCCCTGGCTTTTTTTGTTGCAATTAGAAACGTGAAACAGCTTTCAAAGAACTTTTTGACTTGCCCTGAGAAGTATTGAGTTTGTTTGTTGAGTATAAAACTCTGTCTGCTGCAGTACATGTTGTTAACTCTGAATTGGACAACAGAAGAACTGATTGCATGCCTGGGGCAAATGACTCTGCAAGACCCTGGTACTGTACTGGCACTCTTAGATTACAAATGTGCATATCATGGAGACAGTTCTGGATGTATTTTAATGCTGTGCTTGGTTTGACTGGGAAAGTAAATCCATCTGTGTGTTGGCTTCATCTAGGACTTTCCAAGTGTCATTGTAGTTGGCTTGGGTAAGAAGAATGCTGGAGTAAATGACCAAGAAAACTGGGATGAAGGCAAAGAAAATATTCGTGCAGCTGTTGCAGGTTAACTATTTTAAATTTTTTAAAACATTGTGTCTATAAAATTACTGCAGTGGTACAGCATGTTCCACTTTTGAAGAGCTGAGTCTTTAGACAAAATGCAAAGCCTACTGCATGGTTTGGTAAATGCCTTTACTGCTCACTGATACTCATCAAGTTTTTCCATAGGAAAGAAGGTATAGGGCATGTAAATCAATCTACAAACAGGTAACTCCAGTTATTTATACCAAATAACTTTCCTAAAAAGTGTGATATTGAAAAGGCACTTGCATAATTACTATTTTCAAGCCTGACAGCACCACTAATTCACCTTAAGGTCACATTTTACTTAACTATGCACATATATGTATGTTTGTCACTTCATTTTTAACCAAGATATTTGTTAAAAACTGGTATCTTTCACAGTAGTATGATTCAGTGTGTTACCTATTGTAGGCAGAGGAGGCCTCTCTATCCTAACAATAACTGTTGCACCTAAGTGTGTAAAACAAGAATAAAGAGTTCTCTCTGCAGGCTGTCTGAGATAATCTGAGACTGGAAGTCAGTCCTGCATGTGTGACAGCTCCATCTTCAGAGTGCTAGCCTGTGTTGTCTCACTAGCTGCCAAAATTTCATTAAATTACTTGGGTACCAAATAGAAATTATGAAATACTTTTTTTGTTGTTGTTTATTTATAAAGATGTGTATGAACTCATTTGAAAGAAAAGAGCAAAAAACTAAGTTACAGCAAGCTTCTGTTATCTGTAAATAGTTGCATGATAGAGCTTTTCTTTGATACAGAGTGAGCTTAAAGGAATCAGAACTGTGGACTTGACTTTTTATTCTTGTGAAATATCTTAATCATCACAATCAATTGAGTGGTATTTTCAGTCAAAATTTTTTAGTGTATGGTAGTTACCATTTTTAAGTATTGGTTCTTTTTAACTGATTTACCTCTAAACTCAGATACCTCAAGTTTACTTTTTTTTTTTCCCTTGCAATGTTTTGTTGATCACCTCTGATACCCATCTTGCTGTTCTGTGCAACACTCAGCCTACTCATTCTTTACTGTCTTTTTCAGTTGGTTGCAGACAAATCCAAGATCTGGAGATGCCTTGTGTTGAAGTTGACCCCTGTGGAGATGCTCAAGCAGCTGCAGAAGGTGCTGTCCTTGGGTTGCATGAATACAATGAGCTCAAGCAAAAAAAGAAACCTGGAATTACTCCTCAGCTTCATGGAAGGTGATGGCAAAGGGAAAGCTGACCTATTTATTTATCTGTTTGTTTATTTATAAAACTGTGTGCATGCTCGTGTAGGAGAAAAACATAAAACTGAGAGAATAGAGGTAGCAGTAGTATCCCCCTTAGCTTCTACTCCTTTGAATTTCTGGAATAATTTTACGTCTCAAGTGTATTTATAGTGCCATGCTCTGAGGTTAAGGATATATATAAATGTTGCTTCATAGAAAAGAAGGCTTGGGATGAAAGTAAAAGGAAAAAAAAATATTACTTGGAGGATAGTTGTGGTGTTGATACTGCATGCTAAAATTGTGGAGCAGAGGTATTTCAGACTCCATGAATACAGAAATCCTTTTGAGAATCAGGAAATGCTAATTGACAGCAGACCATGCCATGTTGGATACATTCTCAATAGTTCATTCATTATATTTTCCTTCACAGAATATAATGCAAGAAGAGAAGCTTGAGTGCTTCTGGATTCTAAATAAACATCACTGTTGTTTGAGAGTAGAAAGTAGTATCAGAGCTTTTGGTTGCACAACAAAGTTTTATTAATCTCCTTTTACTCTATCAGAGGTGAATTTGGACTCTTCATATAGAATATTTTGTCAATAGAAGTATTTCCCACACATATTTTATCCAGAAACAAGTCTTTCCTTGCAAGGAAGTTGGGGAAATAAAACCTCTGAAGTGAAGCATGTCTTGCTAAGCTACGTGGCAACACTCTTCCCATTTTGTAACACAGCAGGTAGTTTGGGACCCAATTATATTTATATTAAATAAACATTTCCTGAAAACAATCTATGGTCCTTTGAGCCCTAACGACACTGGCAGTAATTTTTGTATATAATAATTCAGGTTGGAAAGGACTTCTGGAGGTCATCTAGTCCAGCTCCAGCTTGGATTAGGGATAACATGGAAGTTATATACAACCTTATCAGGTTGATCAAGCCTTTGTTTAGTCCAGTTTTGAATATTTCATGAGATGGAAATTCCACAGTCTCACCGGGCCATCAGTTTTAGTGCTTAACTAGGCTCTTGGTGCATTTCTTTTTTTCTTTATGTCTTATGGCATTTTCCCATGCTAAATTTTGAGTCTGTTGTCTCTTACCCTCTTACTGTGGCAGCTCTGAGATGTGTCTGTCTTCATCTTCTCTATAAACTCTGTACTTAAGTGTGGAGGAAAGACTGCAATTAGATTTTTCCTAAACTTTTCTTCTCCAGGTGAAGCAAACCCAATTCTCTTAGCTTCTCCTCAGATGCCATGTACCCCAGCTCCCTGCCTCTCTTAGGGCTCTTCCTATGGACTTTCTCCAGTTTATCTGTATTTGTTTTGCTTCAGGAACTCAAAAGTGGACCTAGATAGGTGCAACCTCACAAATGCCAAGGAGGCAAATAATTACTTTTCTTAACATGCTGGCTGTGCTGTAATGAATGGGGACCCTGTCGTCCCTATTCCAGCTGCTCCCTGCAAGGTGATGGTGTCTATGAACCTCTGAGGGTACATTTAATTGTCCAAGTTGTTGATGAAAGTATCAGCATCAGTATCAACCCCTGAGGAATACCACACATCACTATCTGCCAGCTAGATTGTTCAACTCCTGTCTGCTCTCTTCCGAGCCCAACAGTTCTTACAGGTTTTTTCACCCATTTTGTAGTCTACCCCTCATTTTCTGGTTTTCTCAAGTTGTCTGCAAGGATTCTACATGAAAACCCTGTTAAAGCCAAGATAAATGGCATGCACTTTGATCCTCTGTGCCAACCCTCTCATAAAAATCAAAAGTCAAGTCAGTCAGGCATGATTTACCCCAAATATTTAATGACTGTTCCCAGTGACCATCTTGTGCTTCAGGCTCCTGGAAATGCTTCTAAGGTGACTTTCTCAATGAAATTTTAGGGGATTAGTCTACAATAAATGGTTTGTAGCTCCCTATATCC
Source organism: Phaethornis superciliosus (assembly GCA_023637945.1). NCBI lineage: Eukaryota > Metazoa > Chordata > Aves > Apodiformes > Trochilidae > Phaethornis > Phaethornis superciliosus. Next base: position 6,901,896 of record JAJQWJ010000005.1, read on the forward strand.
TCCTTGCCATTCTTAAAGATAAGAACTTGCTGTTTTTCAGTAATCAGAGACCAAATCAAACTGAGAGACCAGGCTTGCAAGGATACCAGGTGGCTACCTCAGCACCTTCAGATACACACTGCCCCTTACCAAGGACTTGTGTCTGTCTGCTTCTGTAAGGCAACCTAGGGTTATCTTCCTCTGCTGTGTGTAGTACCTTTCTTTCCCAAACTGTTAAAAAGCAGAAAGAACTGGGGCATCTGGAAGCAGATCTTAATAATTATTAAGACTGAAGCAAAGCAGGCTTTAAGAACTTCAGTCTTCTTGGCATTTGCAATGGGAGAGCATTATCCATGACCTTTTTGCTGCTGATGTGCCCATTGAAGTCCTCTTGTTGCCTTTCACACTTCTTGCCAGTTTCAGTGTCAGCTGAGATCTGGCTTCTTAATTCAATCCTTCCATATCCAGGCAATGTTTCTGTATTCCTCCTGGATTCCTTCTCTGCTGTGTATCTCTTCTTTTGCTGGAATCCAGCTTAATGCTGTCATATCTTTTAAAGCAAATAAGCCTTTCAGTTCTGTCTCAGTAAAATGAAAGGTTTTGTAATGATAGTGTTGCAAAGTATCCAGAGAGACATCCCCTAGGCTGCTCTTCGAACATTTTCTCTGTCATTCATTAGTGAAATGCCTTGAGTGCTCTGTGAAATGAGATCCAAATTCCACTCTTATCACATAATCATATTCCAGTAAAGTGAAAAACAGAATTGGAGGCTTTATATGGTAAATAAAAACTTTCAGGCCTGCTATAATTAATGCGATTACAAATTTTGAAGTGATATTAAACCTTGTGCTTAAGGATTTAAGCCAATCTCTAACTAGTAAGGATTAGGACAAGACCAAATATATTAGACAGATAATTCTACATCTGTCTGCTCTAAGATTCTTCTAGCATTCTGTGAAGCATTTGGCACTGACTAGAACCAGAGACAAGCTACTAGACTAGATTTACCTTGGATATTATCCTAAATTCCTCGTAGTAAGATGACTATGACATTCCCAAGTGCCCCAAATTAATGACACTGCATTTTCAAACAGGAGAGAACAGATGGATGCTGACAACATCTTGCTTTTGCAAATGTTAATGATCCTGATTATTGTATGGTGTTGTTTAGTGCTGAAAGTGAGGCCTGGCAAAAGGGAGTTGTCTACGCCGAGGGTCAGAACCTCGCTCGGTACCTTATGGAGGCTCCAGCTAATTATATAACTCCATCCAAATTTGCTGAATATGTGGAACAGAAGCTCAGAAGTTTCAGCAATGTGAAGGTCCATATAAGGTAAGTTTCATTTACATGGTTCCTCTGCGGGGTAAGATAACTTCCAGGCTATTCAAATATGCCATGTGCCACTTCAAAGACAAAAGCAGGGGAAGCATTTGGCAGAAAGGTAGGAGAGGTGCCCAGACTGAAACTGCTCTCAGTATTACCTGAGCTTCTAGTTACAGAGTAAGCAAGATACTGGGACACAGTGAAATGCTTAACTCAATTAGTCATGCAGTCAATTACAGCTTAATTGACATCTGCTGTGAAAGAGGACGCCTGATGAAGAGTCAGTGAATAGAGGGCAAGTACTAGGTACCTTTTTTCTAATGCCTTTTGCTTTCTTCTCCACTGGGCTTTATACATACCTTTGGGGTTTTTTTGTTCAGATGTGGTAATTAAACATCCTCTTATTGCTGTTACTGTTGGGGCTTTTTTTTTAATTAAAAATGTTAATTTGGAGTTGTAAAAGCCCTTCCAGTTGAATTTGCACAGCTAATGTTTCTTGCCTCAGCATTTCTAGTTACTGCAAATGTTGGAGGCTGTTTTCTTGAAAAGCAAAAGACTCAGGGAAATAAACTTTGCCTGTAGTTAACCATCTAGATACCAGAAAGCTAAAGTGTAACCCTCTGCTTATATTGTTACTCCATATGCCTTCAGAGACTACAGCCTGATGGGTAAGTGAAAGTTCAATGGGTTTGATGGAGAAAATGTAGAGCAGTTATTGTTTGTTTTGTTTTTTGCAGTAGAGCAGTTATTTGTTTTAAACAAGGCAAGGCAAAAAGCAAGCAGCAACTTTGAGGTGCTGTTTTTCTGTTTCACCAAAAAAAAAAAAGCACTACTGGTTTGATTGAAGTGATAGTTCCCAAAATAACTAAGTAAAATTAAATTAATAGTTTGTGTACAAACCTTCAAGAATTGTGATCTCTTAAAAACTTTAAAATCACCATAGTTAAAGAGTGCAAATACACCAAAAAAATTAATGAAAAAAAACATTTTTTCTACTCCAGGCCAGAGTCTTGGATAGCAACACAACAGATGGGAGCATTCCTGAGTGTAGCTAAGGGTTCAGCTGAACCTCCCATCTTCCTGGAGATTCACTATTCAGGTGGTGCTAATACAAAGGACCCCCCATTGGTATTTGTAGGGAAAGGAGTTACATTTGACAGGTATGTATGCTAATATTTTCATGACTAAAGGGATAAAAAGCCTTTCTGCTACTTATGTTCAACTGGGAGATGCTTTTTCTTTGTTCAGCTTATCTTTCAATGCTGTTGCAGTGACCTTGCCCTACATAGTAGAGTGTGCTGCCTTCTCTGGGGAGAAAAAAATGGTTGGAGAAAGTAGAAATAGATATGCTCTTTTCTTGTAAGGGGAAAATGGAAATTCAGGGGGGGGAGAAACTAAACAACTTCCTACTTTTTTCTGGTTTTTGGCATGAAAGGAAGAATTCACATGTTTGGAATTGCAGTATGTCACTGGATATCTAGATTATGTGTAAGGAAAGAGAAAACAGTTCTTTGCAGCAGTTCATTATAGCTGCTTTTCACATCACTACTGAAGAACTGAACATTCTATTCCCCTTCCATATGCTGATCTTACCAAGTGTGCTGTTTTGTTCTGGTTTTGTGCTCTTTGCTATTATGAAGACCATTGAATTAGTCTGGTGCAGATTACCTGGATTTTTACAGCATGCTAATTAGGAGGAAATAATTCAGGCACATACTTTATCTGAAATCAAACCCCACATACCTTGTTCTCAGTATGCCTGCTAGGATGTTGCAGCAATATTTGAAAACATTTACTGATACTCGGTGCTAAATAGTCCAGATGGACAGAATATTACCAATGCATGCAACTTTTTGGATGATATTTGTTGTGTTTATTCCAGTGGTGGCATTTCACTGAAGCCATCATCAGGCATGGATGCAATGAGAGCAGATATGGGAGGGGCAGCCACTATCTGTTCAGCCATGGTGACAGCAGCAGCTTTAAATCTGCCTCTTAACATCATTGGTAAGTAGGGTTGTGTAATGGTCAAAAAGCAGCCTCATAAAATTCAGGTTTTTGGATCGAGTAGTTTTCTAGTATCAGCACTGGTAAGAGTCTTACAGAAATGTGGGGGACTTTTGCAGACACTTGTCTAAACTTCTCTTCCATTTTCACTTGCCTATCAGAAATGACTGGCTTTGCTTGAATAAAATATTTCAACGCTGAATTAAGATTCTGAAGGCATGATTTTTGATCTTAGGTGAGAAGTAAGCTTGCTTTGAACATTTTTTTTTAGAAGTTCTGATCCTTTGTTACAAGAAGAAATGTGGTTATCTGTAAAAGCAATTAAAAATGACAAGGAGCTAGCTGAGCCCCCTCCATGAGTGTTTGCCACAGCTGGCCAGGCAGAGGGCTCAGCTTTTGTTTTCTTAGGTGAATATCTCAGCAAAAATCTAAAACAAATGAACAAAAAACCCAGCCTGCTGATACTATTTGAAATATGAGCAATACTTATATTTTTTTGCAAAAATGTTGCACAGCTAAAATTAAATGAGCTGATTCAGGAACATTGGCAAGACCGAATTTCTGATGATACATAATCCACTCTAGGACAAATACTATGTTTGAGAACCTTGACTTTCAGGAACTATTATTTTAGTCACTTTTATACTTCAACCAGTAGAGGGCAGCGAAACCCACAGCCTCAAGTTCCTGTCTTAAAAGTACTCGATGGGAGGAGCTGTCTCAGTGGAACAAAAGGCTGTGTACATAATCCCTGTGAAAAGCAGTGGTTCACAATTCGCTTATTCCCCGTGCCAGGAGAATGTGGGTTTTCCCAGGAATGCTGGGGAAAACCCACTTATAGTTGAATTTTGACCATGACCACCTTTTTCGCTCATCTCTATTTGCTCTTTTTATGGTTGGAGTTCTATGGGGAGTCCTTGAACATTACTCACTGTTTATTTGCAATGAGCAGAGAACCAGGAAAATTTGGGTTGGAGTATGAATTCAATATGAAACCAGTAGTGTTTTATTAAAGAGGTGTTTTGGGGTTTTTTCTTAAGTGTTGTTTCTACATCTTTTCTGAGAAAGAGATTAGTAATGCATTTTTTTCTTCTCTCTAAGGCTTGGCACCCCTCTGTGAAAATATGCCCAGTGGTAAGGCAAACAAGCCTGGGGATGTAGTTAGAGCCAAAAATGGAAAAACAATACAGGTACATGTGTGAAACTTGGATTTTCAATACTTCTGGTGAATTTGTTTAACCAAATCACATTAATGCAGTTGCAGTATGTGTTTGAAAAAAAACCTTTAAAAAATAAGCTGTGAAATTGTGCTGCTTTACAAAATTTACAAAGCATGTTTATTGATTGGAAATTGCTATAATAGGATTCTTTTAAATATTCATGTAGGTTGAAGAGATTAAACATGTTTTATACTTTGCTAGGAAGAGCTAAAAAGTATGGTCATTGACTGAATGTGGTAGAAAATCCTGTTTGAGCACAAGAGATTATTAAAATGCTTATAAATATAGGTCCTCAGTCAGAATGAATAACATAACAGTTGCTCCCAGCAGACCCTTGAGGACACTTCTGTACTATCTGGAGTAAAATGTAAGATTATTAATTTGCCACTGACATAACCAAGGGCTTCACCCTGCCAAGCTGCTCTGTACAATCAGAATTCTTGAATCGTAGGGGGTTTTGGTAAAAAGGAGCCTGCCAAACTCACACCCAAATTCTGTATTTCATATTAAATCCAAACTGTTCTGTATTCACCTTGTAGATTAAATGGTGCTGAAAGTTAATTTGTGCTGTAGACCACTGATTTAATGCAGAAGTAGATGGCTTAACCAATGTCTGTATTTCTGTGATTCTGACACCTTTGACTTGCTGAACTTTCCAGCTGAAAGATGAATGTAGCCTCAGCTACAGCTGTGCTGTTGTTTTATAAACATATCAGTACTGTAGTTTTTCTTTTTTTTTTTTTTTTAGTTCATTGTGGGTAAATTTTGATTACCTGAAAGGCCATAGCAGTGCACTCACAATCTGACAGCTATTTAAGATGATATATTAGAAGTAAGTCTGTGAAAGGGATGTTTTCAGTAGTTAATCTGTTTTTTTTCTAATTTTGCACCTGAAGGTAGATAACACGGATGCAGAGGGAAGACTGCTGTTAGCTGATGCTCTCTGTTATGCTCACAATTTTAATGCAAGAGCTATTGTGAATGCTGCAACATTGACAGGTAAGCAGTCTCCCTTCCCTGCTCATTTTGCCAGTCAGCTCACCTGAATTTGAAAGCAACTGAGATGATTTTAGTAGGACAGCAGCTGGCATAGTTGTTGCTCTTGACAAATTGTACAGCTGCACTGTGTCTCCAGGACTGGAGAGGGTGTTGGCATTCAGGGTACACACTCAGCAATCCAGATGCAGTTGGGCCAGCCCAGCTGAGCTGGAGCTAAGAACAGCAAGAAAACCTAGGTAGACTTTGATTTTTTTTAATGCAATTTCCCAGTGCTTCCATTTCAGAGTCAAGCCCTTCCAGCTCCCAGAGCTGTGTCATGCAGAGATACTGGCATGGTGTGGAAAAATCCTGCCAGGTCCATAAGGCACTTGCCATTCTGGAGCCAAAATAGCTGCTTTGTGAGCAGCTTCCAGAGTGCCTGAGCCAGCACCAGTTCTCCCATTCAGTCAGCTAGCTCAGGTCTCTATGGGTCCAAACAGTAAAACAGGAGAGTCATTATCATCTTCCCAAGAATTCATTTGACTGAAGTGTCTCTTATGTGCAGTTTGCATATTTTCAGGCAGAATAAAATGTGCTTTAATGGTTTTTATCCCTGTGAGTGAGGTTGTAATTTTAAATTTACAACCAGCATCATGTATGCATCTCATGAACTGCAGCAGCTGCTGTCATGGGTGAAGTGAGCAAACATGGAAGAGTAGTTGAGACAGGAGCCCACTGTGTTGCTTTATCCATTAAGCAAAGAATTCTCTTTATAATGGTCTCTGGAGGTCCCTTCCAGTCCCTAACATTCTGTGTGTTCTACTAGTGCTTTAAAATGTGTTCCATCAATTTTACCAGTTCAGATGCTGTGGCACATTTCAGTAGACAGAAATGAAGCTGATTTTTAAGATCATTGGCTTGTATAAAAGTATTCCCATATAAAGGGCATGATAGGAGGAGTTTACTCCCACTACAGATTATTCTGTGTTTGGGATCCTTGGGCACCAAGCAGGAAAGAGGAGAGCTCTTGTAGAAATTTCTCTGATGTAAGTAGAAATTTCTGTGATGTAACATTTTGTTAAACTACTTTTTTCTTATATTTTTTTAAATCCTATTGAGAATTGAGTGTTGGTATTAGAGAAATAGTTCTGTGGCACCAAGTAAATAAGTATGTATGTAATCCCTCTGCTTTAGGCATGATTTAATATTTTGATGAGGATTATTTTCATTTAAAGTAAATTCACATATGCTGTACCAAAATCAAGGCAAGTGAAATTGCCAGAAGGGGAAATATCAGCTTGAAAATTGGGGGAGTCTATAAACTGGAAGAAGTCCACTCAATTTTTAATTTTTTTTTTTTTTAGAAGACACTGTCATTGCTGAATATGTTCTATTGGACATCACTGACTAAGAAACAACACTAAGAAACAGCAAGCTGAAAACATAAAATTTAGTTTCATTATACAGAATATATTTTTTATGAATTTTTGTCCTAATATATAAATGTTTTAACAACATTTAAACTTTTAAAAAAGCAACTTTACTAAAGTCTTTAGTTATTGCAGACTTTGGGAACTACTGATAATGGGAATTAAAAATGACAAATTCTGAGAGGAGTCAAGATGCAGAGAAGTAGCTCAGCTCCACCTTTGCCTTTGTTGTATAATATTGAAAGTGTTTTCTGTAGGTGCCATGGATGTTGCATTGGGGTCTGCTGCAACTGGAGTGTTCACAAACTCATCTTGGCTTTGGACTCACCTTTATGAAGTAGGACATCTGCATTAATTATTAAATCATAATAATTCAGTAATAGCTGCTGTTGAAAAGTGCCTTACTCAAAGTCTTTATGCAAAGCTAAATGGTTATTACATCTCAATATCCTAGAATGGTGTTAGTACTGTATTTAATTGACAGTAATTACTTTTGACTATTAATTACTATCCCTTTAGTGAAGTTCAATATCATACAGCAAACAGCATCCACATAATCTCAGGGATCTGCATCTTCTGATAATTTACTGCATATGCATAAGCTCTGGACAACATTAGTTCATGTTAAAAAGATAATTGATCTTGCTTAACCACACTGAGACAGACATTCAGAGAGTTCTAATCATTGTCTGAAGCATGATGGCTCAAGGAAGTCTTTGAAGGGAAGGAAAATGAAAATTGAAGAAGAAATCCAATCTTTAGATTTTGCTTTTAGACTAACACCAACATACCTAACAACAGGATTCAGTGTTTTGTTTTGCAGTGCATTTCCAAATACCAAATACTCTTATCGGGCTGAAGATTTTTAGACTGATCAAAGCTAAACAAAAATAACCATGTGTGATCCAGGGGCTTGTAAATGCAGTTCTAAAAAAATAAGGAACAGAAAAAATAGAGAAAAATTTGCAAAAACTTTCACTGCTTCTTTTTCAGGCCAGCATTTTGACAGGAGACAGAGTTTGGAGAATGCCTCTTTTTGAACATTACACAAAACAAGTAACAGACTGTCCTCTTGCAGATCTGAGTAACATTGGAAAGTACAGCAGGTGAGATGTACCAATATCCTTCATGTGCCCCCTTCTTTCAGTGTGTATTTGTTTAATGTTTGTGCTGTTGGTGTTGCTTTAGAAACAATACAACTTTTCTGCTTCCCACAGAGCTGGAGGAGCATGCACAGCTGCTGCATTCCTGAAGGAATTTGTGACTGCCTCTCACTGGGCTCATTTAGATATAGCTGGTGTGATGTCAAATAAGGATGAGGTCCCCTACCTTCGAAAAGGCATGGCAGGGAGACCTACAAGAACACTGGTAGAGTTTGCAGCTCGATTAAGTCAAGACAGTCACAATAGCAAATAAAATACTTATTCTAAAATCATCCATCCTGCCTTAAGAAAAAAAAACTTATGCTCGGGACATTCATTTATGAATAATACTTATTTTCACTATGTCAATAAACTACAAAGGCTTTTTATAAACCATTGCATGGGTAAGAACATCTCACCTTTGAGATTTGTCATCCCATATCTTGCAGATTTAAAAAAAAATCTTCTCTTTGAACTACTGAGATCAATTCAGTACCTAAACATGATGATGGAAAACACTTGAACTCGTCTTTTTATATGTAAATTATTACAAACAATCTCTTATTTGTGTGTGTGTTTTGATTGAGAGAGAATTAACAGTAAAGGGAGGTCATAGCTATGCTTCAGTTTGGGGTGAATCATAGGTGATGCATAAGGTAACTGCAAAGTTCCTTGGAAAAACTGGAACTGCTGGTGGTGTGCTTTGAGTTAAGAAATGATGCCCCATCAGACTTTTTAGGCTGTTACATGTAGAGTGATTAGCATGGCTTTGGCACTAAATTATGTAGTGAGCTTTGAACGGGTGCCAGCAAGAGTGTATTTTTTATCTGGCTTACAAAAACTCATGAATGCAAGTTGGTGCTGGGTGGGTTTTTTGAGGGGAGTGTGTCCCCAGCTGACATGGTTTCTGTCACCCCCCTGCTCCTCCTTGGCTGGTGTGAGGAAGTTCCCTCTTCAAGCAGGGAGAAGATTCCCAGATTCAGTTCAAACTTCAACCAGATCTAACACAACGCGGGGCGAGGTTTTCCTAAGACTTTTGGGGGCTCAGAGGGAGTGAAGGGGGGGGCTGTGTTAAAAAGTGTGTAACAAGTGCTTACCCAGGGGGGTGTCTGGGAGGGCCAGGCCTGGAGAAGAGGCTCCCGCTGGGACGGGCGGCTTTGTTTTCCCTGCTCCTTCTCTTCACCCCAGGAGCCGGGGCTCTTCCTGGTTGAGGCGCTGAGGTACCCGGGGGAGTTGCTGAGGTACCGGGGGGAGGCGCTGAGGTACCCGGGGGAGTTGCTGAGGTACCGGGGGGAGGCGTTGAGGTACCCGGGGGAGGCGCTGAGGTACCGGGGGGAGGTGCTGAGGTACCCGGGGGAGGCGCTGAGGTACCGGGAGGAGGCGCTGAGGTACCGGGAGGAGGCGCTGAGGTACCGGGGGGGAGGCGCTGAGGTAGCGGGAGGAGATGCTGAGGTACCGGGAGGAGGCGCTGAGGTACCGGGAGGAGGCGCTGAGGTACCGGGGGGGTGCTGAGGTACCGGGGGGAGGTGCTGAGGTACCCGGGGGAGGCGCTGAGGTACCCGGGGGAGGCGCTGAGGTACCGGGGGGAGGCACTGAGGCACCGGGTGGAGGTGCTGAGGTACCGGGAGGAGGCGCTGAGGTACCGGGGGGAGGCGCTGAGGTACCGGGGGGGAGGCGCTGAGGTACCGGGGGGAGGCACTGAGGTACCGGGGGGAGGTGCTGAGGTACCGGGAGGAGGCGCTGAGGTACCGGGGGGAGGCGCTGAGGTACCCGGGGGAGGCGCTGAGGTAGCGGGAGGAGGCGCTGAGGTACCGGGAGGAGGCGCTGAGGTAGCGGGAGGAGGCGCTGAGGTAGCGGGAGGAGGCGCTGAGGTACCGGAGCGCGGTACCGCCTGGACCCGCCTTGGTCTCCCGCCCCTCAGCGCAGGCGCGGTTGTCCCTTAGCCTGAGGCGGGGCTGTCATGGCGGGCACGCTGAGCGGGATGTTCGCCAATCAGCCGCCGGGCCCGCCGCCACCACCGGGACCTCCCGGGGGGCCCGTCCCGGCCGGCCTCATCCCGCCTCCCACAGGGCCGCGCAACCCCAATAACACTCTGGTGGACGAGCTGGAAGCGTCCTTTGAGGTGTGTGGGCCGGGGTAGGGGAGGGCGCGGGTGGGCGCTGCCCTCAGGACGCCGGTTCTCCGCTACTCTCCGCGGCTCTCCGCTGCGTTCCGCGCCTCTCTTACCTCCGCCGTTCCCTGTCCCCCAGGCCTGCTTCGCCTCGCTGGTGAGCCAGGACTACGTGAACGGCACGGACCAGGAGGAGATCCGCACCGGTGAGGCCCTGGGGGTAGGGGAGGGCATCGCCGCCGTGCTCGGTGCCTCACGCCCGCCCGTGCTGAGCCCTCGGTGGCTTTCGGGCGCTGCCCGGGTGGTGCGGTTCGGCTCGGGTTCGGAAAAGCCTTGGCTATGTCAGGGTTTGATTCTGCAGGGCTGGGGATGCAAATCTGTGGGTGACTTCCTCTCAAGCTTGAGAAGAACTCTGGATTGGTAGGAAGCTCTGGATTGACAGGAAGCTGAACATGAGCCAGCAGTGTGCCCAGGTGGCCAAGAAGGCCAATGGCATCCTGGCCTGGATCAGGAACAGCGTGGCCAGCAGGTCCAGGGAAGGGATTCTGCCCCTGTACTCAGCCCTGGTGAGGCCACAGCTCGAGTCCTGTGTCCAGTTCTGGGCCCCTCAGTTCAGGCAGGAGATTGAGGTCCTGGAGCAGGTCCAAAGGAGGGCAACCAGGCTGGTGAAGGGATCCAGCACAAGTCCTGTGAGGAGAGGCTGAGGGAGCTGGGGGTGTTCAGCCTGGAGAAGAGGAGGCTCAGGGGAGACCTCATCGCTCTCTACAACTCCCTGAAAGGAGGCTGGAGCCAGGGGGGGGTTGGGCTCTTTTCCCAAGCAACTTTCAACAAGACAAGAGGACACGGTTTTAAGTTGTGCCAGGGGAAGTTTAGGTTGAATGTTAGAAAGAATTTCTTCACGGAGAAGGTGGTCAGGCATTGGAATGGGCTGCCCAGTGAAGTGGTGGATTCTCCATCCCTGGAGATATTTAAAAAGAGACTGGATGTGGCACTCAGTGCCATGGTCTAGCAACTGCAGCAGTGGGTCAAGGGTTGGACATGATGATCTCTGAGGTCCCTTCCAACCCAGACAATTCTATGATTCTATGATTCTAAGTTTTGCAGGTGCGTTTGGGGTTTGCCAAGGGCATACGTGCCTTGGTGTTTGAGGCCAAAAGCGTTTTAAAAATTATTTCACCATCTTTTGACCGATACCTCTGGTGTAACTCAAGAGTTGCTCACCCCTTCCCGGCTGTTTGTAAGTCCCACGGGAATGGTGGTGGTCTTGAGGAAAGGTTTAAACTGGTTAAAGGTTTAAACGTCAGGAAACCCAGCAGGGAACGGTGTTGGGTAAAGGTCTGAGTGCCAGCTCCGGGGGTTGTGTGGGGCTGTAGTAAGGTGCATTGAAATACCTGGTTCAGAAACTAATGTACAGCTTAGGAAGAAATAATAAAAGGTGGGAAAGGAAAGGCAAGGTCATCTTTCTATCTTGTTATTTTATGCTTAGGTGTTGATCAGTGCATCCAGAAGTTTCTGGATGTTGCAAGACAAACTGAATGCTTTTTTCTACAAAAAAGACTGCAGCTATCCGTCCAGAAACCAGAGCAAGTAATTAAAGAGGTATATTTAAATTAATTTAATTTACCTACGTTATGCTAGATTAGATAAACTGTGAACCACTACAGTCCATCACCTTTTTCATGTTACTTTTGGGTTTCTCAGCATGATGTTGTATCTTAAGTTGGTAGAACTTGACTGTTAACATAGGTCTTACCATGAACCTAGAGAAGCTGGGTGCCTGCTCTTTGTTGGAGCTTTAGAACACAAATGATATTGTATTGGAAAAAACAAAGTAGGTAAGTCCAATTTTGCAGGAATTCACCATCTCTGCAATAAATGACCTAGAGGGACAGCACTCATGCATTCACAGTGCTATGTTTCATTACACACTTCCCCATTAATAGAATCCCCAATAGGATCAGCTGGAAAACTTGGGCTAAAAAAAATTGTAGTTTCTTTATGTGAGGTGTTTATTAATACTTTCTATTTACTGGATGATTTTAATTTACATGATTTAAAATATTATTAAAATCCTTATTATTATTAAAGTAACTTAATTTACATGTTTTTCATCCATAGGATGTTTCAGAATTAAGAAATGAATTGCAGAGAAAAGAAGCATTAATTCAGAAGCATTTGAGTAAACTGCGACACTGGCAACAGGTGCTGGAAGATATCAGTGTACAGCACAAAAAGCCTGCAGAAATGCCTCAAGGTCCATTAGCTTACCTAGAACAAGCATCTGCTAATATTCCTGCTCCAATAAAGCAAACATGATCTTTGATTTTACATATCTGAATATTTTCAACAATGCAAAACAGTTGTGTTCTTTTTACTTTGTATGCTTTTTTTGTATAATGTAATTTGTACTACAAATATAAAAATTTAGCAAAACAAAATCCTTTTTTTTTTTTTTTCAAAAATATAGATTGGTTTTATATTTCAGTGGAAAATTCATGGAGTGGAAAATTCAGGATGCTTTCTGGTTGAAGTGTGTTTTCCAAAACGCAGTCCCTAATTATATCTCTTCTGGTATGTTGAAAATACTTGCAAATATGACAGCTTGGATTTACTGGAAGATTTAAAATGTTTTGTGCTCCAGTAGTTATCTATAAGTACCACTGTAGAAGCACCTTTAGAACTGTCTATCTAGGTCAGGTCATGAGTGTACTTTTTTGAAGTGAATTGTCTGTCTCCACTGGGCTTTTGCTTACCTCTCAAAGGGATCTCAGGCTGTACAAATTTGATGCTTACAGAATGGAAATAGCAGGATGCATACCCCTGGGGGCAGGGGGGGTTGTAATGCAGGCCCAGTGTCACTGGTGTTCTGACTGTCAGGCTAGTGTAGAGATGGTCTGTCTACCCCCAAAATAAAAACCATTTGTCATTCTATAGAGCCAGGAAAGCCACTTTCTAGGGACACCATTTTAAGGACAAAATTAGAATATTTTAACCCTGGAAATTAGAATTAGTAATTGTGTATTGAGCTACCCAGATATGCTTTCAAGGTTTTTGGGGCAGAGTGGATGAAAACTCATCCTTACATGTGTTTTGATCTTCTCACTGATGGCAACACACTTCTCAGTGTTACTCACTGTACGCCATTTTATCCTGTTCTTGCATGTACCTGATGCCAAAGTCTCCTTCCAAACCAAGCAATTCATCTTAAAAAAAATAGCAAACAGCTGGGATGAAAGTACTGGCCTGCCTGTAGAAGCATTCTGCCCTTTCTGCCAGCTTTTCACCAGAGGTGAGGTGCAGTGGCTGTTCTGTAGTCAGTGCCTGAATCTGTTGGTGCAGCTCTGGCTGGCTGTTGGAGACAAGAAGTTGGGCTAGAGGTGTGCCTTTTCACATTTAGAAAATTTGCTATGGAGCTGGGGCCTGCTGGTTGAAATAAAGTAGGGATTTGAATCATACAGTGGTTGAAATCCCTTACCTGAAACATGGCTGCTTTCACATTTGTTGATGTGAATCAGCCCGAGGATTAACTTCTTCGTGGGAGTCTCTTCTTCCAAGGATGAGTTTGCATGATCAGATCAGTGTAGTCCTTCACCCACTCTGTGTTTTGGTGGGCATAAGAATAATATTGAGAGAAAACATGAACCGATGGAGTTCCCCTAAAACTCAGTGTATCAGTCTGACTCATGTTTCAGCATAACAGCTCTATTTTGCAAAACATGGAAATGGATTATTTGCAAGCAAGGTTAATGGTCATACTTAAATATTTTCCTAATTTATCAGGCTGATTGTTACAAGCAAGGAACAATAAATTGCAATGCTGACTGTACAAAACAGTTTATTAAGCAAACTGGAAGGTGTTGTGGAACCAACCTGCTATAAACATGCTATTCCTGGAAACAGACTGCATGCTGTACAGTTTAACATAAGTTTAACAAAAGCCTATTAAAAACTTTAAATTACATTACTGTATGCAGAAATAATTCTAAATAGCTGATGTAAGAAATCTGTAAGCTTACAAAAATTACCTAGGGAAGTATGATCTTTTTTCAGACAAACAGGACATATCAAAGAAAAAATGGCATGTTGAATATAATTGTGGAATGGTATGGCTCTTGATTTTAAAAAAAGTCTCTTCACATAACAGTATGAAGAATCTTGCTTTTTCACTTTTTTAAAGAGGTGGTTAGAAAAAAATGTATATTTTTCTGAAATCCATGCCTATAACTCCATAGCAATTAAGAGAATACAGTTGTTTCTAATTATTTACTTGGAAAATACATTTTTTTTTCCTAAGTCATATATTGAATTATCATTCTCTAAAAGAAAGCAGGAATAGCTTTTCCAGTATTTCTGAGAAGTACAGATATAGTTTGCTTTAAAATGAAAAATATTTAGTAAACCATTCTTGATGCTGAGGGTCTTGGTTTTGGTCGTCTTTGGTTTGTGGTGGGTCATTGCCTTGTGCCCTGTGCAAACAAATAAGCATTAGCATCACAATTTACATGTTTACTTACGTATCTAATATTTTTTTCCTGGAAAAAAAATGATCCTATGAATGGATCTGTGCTCAACCAAACTGGATGAGGCCAAAAGGTGCCAGATACAATTTCTAGTGGGATCTATGCTAGCAGAGTAAGCAGGCTAACAGCACTGCAAGTATGAAGGAGAGCCAAACAAGCTATGGAGAAATATATGAACACAATTCCTGATAACTCAAAAATACTAAAACAGGTTGCTTTGAGATTATGAAGTCTTGAAAATCAGATAATTGGTGTTGCAGTTCACTCTTTAAAAATATGAAAGAGAATTCATGCATTAAAAATATTGGGTAAAAGTTTCATTTATCTGAATATCAACTGGCATTTATCATAAATCTTATTAAATAGTCCCTGATGTTTGAGCATTCTGGATGCTTTTTTAACATTTATGTTAATTTTTATTAGCTTATAGTAGCAAATACAAGTTCACTTATGCATTATTTAAAGGAGTAAATAAGTAGAAGCCAAGCTACCCTCAGTCTCTCTCTGTGTTTCCCTTTGAAATCCAAATCTGGTTTGCCTTGGCAGTCATCTAGCATGACACAGAATGCTTTTATGTTTAAGACATAGGAATTGCCAAACTGGATCCAAGCTTCTGTCCTGGGTTATTGTCTTTGGCAGCAGTCAGCACCGTCTGCCTTCCTGGAAAGAACTCTGTAGCACATAATTTACAGGATAACTAATCTCCACTAGGAGATAGGTGAGAAGCTTGGCTTTTGGCCTGAAGTGTAGTAGTAGGTTGCTTGGGTTTTTTTTTACATTTTTATCATTATAACTGTATAATGCTAACTACATAATTTTCTAATTATGTCTTGAAGAGATAGTTTAATCATGTTTTTAAAACACTAAACATTGTTTAAATAATTCATAAATGCAAGCTTTGCAGAGAAAAAAACATAAAACTATGATGTTTTTAGTTAAGTGTCTGCTAATCAATTTTTAAGTTTCTAAACCCTTTGCTAAATTTAGACTAGATTAATTCAAGTAAAAATATTCCATCTACCTCTACCAAGTGCTAGGTGAGCAAACAAAATTAAGGAAAACACATACTTAGAACCATTGATACGTGGCCAAAGATTTAAACAGACGTGTTCACTATTAAATGCTTTCTTGGTTAAATACTTGCAACCTCTCTCTTTTTTTGTACCAGGAGGGTTTGCAATTACAAGCTTTGCTGGGCAGCAGTTACAGCCTACTTCTGCAGTAAAGTTCTGGATCTTTCTGCAGAGAGCTGAACACATGGAGTTCACTGCCCAGCAAGAACCTTATGTCACTGTTTACTTCCAAATGTCTAATGGTTTTGCATTTCTACCAGATTCTGAATACAAATTCATTTATCATCAAAATGGAAAAAATACCTTGAGGCAGCAATGTTGTCTGAGGACTGTGCTGATGGAGAGCCCACCCTGAGGCAGCCAGGACTCTGGTCTAAGCTTGTAGATTTTTTTATTTGAGGAGCACTTCTTTTTGATCTCAAGTCACAGCTCAAAAAGCTCTTTGCATAGGAAGCTAAATTCGGAACACTGACAACACGACTGCACATCTCAGCTGTTTTCTTCTGCTGCTTTTTATTGTAACAGAAAACTTCATTACACATTTATATTTTTTACACTTTCTAAACTATATATGATATACACTATAAAACCTCAACAATAGCTCTTACCAAGATACCATGTGAAGATCACCCAAAAATGAAGATTGCCATATTTTGCTAAAGGCATTTAAAATAAATACCCAGTGTATGCTGTGAAGATTCATGGATTAGGGAAAGCAATTAAACCAGCTTGGGTATTTGAGGTTTTAGATACATCAAAGCTGATAGCTTTGCAGGTGATTTACACCAGCTTCATTCTATGGCTATAGACATTCCGAGGGGCTGGAATGACAAAGGGCAAATCCTGAACAGCCCAAACACAAATTCATAACTTTCTTTTATGAATGCAAGTCCCAAATCTACAAGCAACAGCTGTTCTTATCAACTGTATTTGGAGTTATAGTATTTTATATTTCCTTAAATACCTCTATCTGCGTGCATGTATACTCTTATATTTGCCACCTCGCTGTAGGTTGGCTTACTGGAAAGAATTCTACTGAATAACATAACCATAAAAATTAATAGGACCTTTATTGTCTTGAATATCTGCATGATTTGAATGCAATAAAATGTCTGATCTGTGATTTTCATTGTAATGTCCATCTTACCTTCATGGAAGACGTCAAGCCTGCTGTGTTAGGGTTGAAAGAAAATGATCGATTCCTGTAAGATTCAGTGTTGGCTAAAAGTGAATGCTGAAATTTTCTTCCGTCCTGAGGGGAAAGAAAGTTACTTGTATGGAAACTTCTATTTGTTGGAGGTTGGTGTGGAAACATGTATTTTCCAAAGTATTCCAGGAAAGAAAGCATTGGTCTGAAATGATGCATGAAACACATCTGACCAGAGCCTCCAACAGATGACAAAAGACTTACGTACATAAAAAAGGAAATCTTACCACCAGCTGCTTGATGATCTCTTCTCTCTCATTTAATTTGTCTTGCAGACAACTTACAAGGTGTGTATCTTCTGATCTGGACTCCCACTTCCTTGCCTTTTCTTCTAATCCTTTAAGCCTGTACCAAAGAAAATGTGGACCAGAAAAAACTTCCTCAAACCAGGTTCAAGAGAGAGCTGGGATATACACTGCCCTGAATTCCAAGCCTAAAATAGAGGGGTGTACTCAGGCCTTTATGATAAAGCAGCATTTTTTTAAAATGTACGTGGCATCTGTACGTGGATTACATATAAGCACAGAATGTTGTGGAGTTCCAAAATAAATTGCCACCATTGTTAACCCACAAGGCCTGTCTCATTTAAAATCCATTCCCTAGTGTAAAATATTAACAAGCTTGAACATAAAGTTGCTAGCCTTGTTTTCTAAAGAAAAAAATGTGTCACAATAGCTATGCATGTCTGTATTAACCTTTTTGTTCTCTTTTCTGACCCAATAACATTTAAATCCACAGGCTAATTCTAACCATATTTGATAGAGGCCTCAAATACTCAGTTCTTATAACATTCATGAAAAGAGAGGCTTGGAAAATACATGCTGCTCTAGTGAACTGGTCTTCTACCAGTAGCTTGTCACTGTTATTAAAATATATCTGAATTCTCACATATCAATACTAGTTAATTATCACTGATTAAAGTATGCAGTTTTGGGCCTTTTATTGACTAGAAAGGTAATTAATTGGGCTCAGCTCTGGGCTTCTGCTTCCTGATTTGACTTTGACACTTTCATTGCAATCTGAAGCAGAACCACACTGATACTGAGGAAAATGAGAAATATTTGGAGACTTTCAGCACTCAGAAACTGGAGGGTCTGTTCTTTATAATGATGCTATTGACTGTGGTTAGTTTGTACATCAATCTTAATAGTTTAAAATCACCATAAAGTACCATAGGAACTCACTTGTACTAGGCAAAATTATTCTGAAATCTCTGGGATATCAAGATACGGCTCTGATGTTGTATTATCACATTTTGGCACCAAAAACATTTAATACTGCCTACCTATCCTAAAAATAGTTTTTAAAATAAAGGTAAGAAATGTTATACCTGTGCCTTTTACTACAACATTTGTGTTTAACACAAAATATATTTTGGAAGATCCTGCAATTTGGTAAAAAACACGAGATGAAAACCCAAAAAAACCCCTAACATTTTTCAAGCCTATCAATAGGCCTATCAATCCTAAAGCCCAGCAGCTTTAGCACTAGAGGCCTTTTAGACCTCATAACTGCCAAGTGAATAATTCTTCTCTAAAAGCTCTAAAATCCTTCAAGATAGCTGGAAGACACTGATGAAACTCTCTGGTTTGCAATTCTTTCTGTTGACTTTCAAAAGCTTGAAATAAAAGCGACTTTGAAGTAACTCTCCAAAGTGTGCAAAGGAAAAAAAGAAAGTTTATTTCTCATTCTTTAAATATCTACTGTCTGGTAGAGAGCAGCAGAATTGCTCTGGTCACTTTGACTACTAAGAGTGCTTTTATCTAGACTATGTGGGACATAATTTTAAAGATTCATGTGAGGGTATACTCTTCAGAAATCCTTTTATATAAAAACAGCTTGAGTAGCTAGGGGCGCACATTCTACACCACTGCAGTGATGAATTGAAAGGTACCCATGCACTGGATTCCTCAATCTCTCTGCAAAGAGAATTTGTTAAATCTGATCAATCAGAAACATCAAAGGAGTCAACATCCATAAAAATGCACTGGACAGCAAACCTCAGCCTTGTCCCCCTGTGAAAGGGATGACTGCTATTACTGCTACACACAACACGTGCTCCAAGCCTGTGGCTACACTGAGAGGATGCTGTCTGCCTTCTGCAAAGACAGCCAAGACTCCAAGTCAGCTTGTTCTTCCTGTGGGCTGACAGCATGTTACAGCTCTAGGCTTCCCCCAGCCCAGGGGCACTGTCTGTCTGCTGTCACTGCCCTTAGTCTCAGTGCAAAGCCAGCTCATACAGCCAAAGTCAATCTCCCAGACTACTTGTGGCATCCTCAGGTGTCCCCTTTAGAGCTAACAACCCATTGGTTTCAGCTACAGAGTGCACATACAAAAACTTGATATTTACTCTCAGAAACTTCTCCCTTTTTTTTTTTTTTTTTTTTTTTTGGATAGCTCTTGGATGAGTTTGGGATGTGTTTATGTCTTTGGTGCCTTTTAAAAATCTGACATTACAAAGACTTTCTCATATCACTCCTCTGGGGCTACATTGGATGTATTTCTCTGTGACATAATGAACAGATAGTCCACAGGCTTTTATTACAGCTGGGAGAAATGTGAAATAAACTACTGCTTTTGTGAAATTCCTGACCTCTAAAATCAGTACTTTAGAAAGTATATATCCTGACACTCATGACATTTAGAAAACTTCTGATGCTGGCATTATTATTGACTCTCTAGATAGCACTGTGAAGTATAAATTTAAGCCAAACCTTCTGTACTGTTTCTCCCTGTCCTGAAGCTGCACAGTTTCTTGCTTGTGTGACTCCAGCTCAGCACTCAGTAGCTCCATTGTGTCCTTCAAAAGTAAATTCTCTTTCTTGAGTTCAGAAATTTCAGTCTGACATTTTTCCAGCTCATCATGAAGAGATCTGATCTGGCTCTGGCTACTCCCTTCCTAAGAAAAAGACCAAATTTAGTAATTCACAGCCTCTAATTATTTAATGCAAAGAGCTCACTGGAATTGTGTACATTGAATTTTTGTGAATTGATTTTTCAATTACAGGTGCAATTCTATGCACAACACAAAATCTGTGATTTAATTCCTGAACATATTTTATAGTCCTCATAACATTTATTTTCTTGTAACATTCAATCTTTTATTTGAATTGTAGAATCTATTCTTTACATGGAAAAAAAAAGATTATAAACAATGATAAAATTTTAAAGTGTGACATAAGAGAAGGAAACCCATTCCATTTCTGTAAGAGATTCTGTATGCTTCTATTATCTCTGCACAGAGAAATGTGATATTATGGCTTTTGCAAAGCACACCATGGCAATGAAGTAAGAACTGGATGCTTGCCTGCTTCTTCTTCAGTGTCCTCACACTCTTCAGTTCTGTCTGGAGTTCTTCTATTTGTTTCTTGAGATTAGTGCACGAAGTCTGTTGCTCAGAGAGTTCCATCCTCAGAGATCCTAGGAACAATCAGACAATCATAAAGGAAGTCAGAGTCTAGCTGGATGGGGAAGGGAGATAAATGAGAACTTTAGATGTGTTGGAGAGGCACAACATTTACGTAAGCAGATCTGTTAAAAACTGCACCTTTTGTGTGTGTTGGGTGGGTCAACTTACACTTTTGGAGTGGATCAAGTACAAGGACAGAGAAGTTTTTTCTCTCTCTCTATTGTCTACCTACAACTTTTCTGGAAGCAGAATACAATTTCTCTATTGAACATACAAAGTTTGGAGAGCAACAAATTATTCCAGCAAATTTTAATTACTGAGCATATCCCAAATAATATAATCCAAGTTTGTAATTAAAGTACTTTCAAATCGTTTTTTCTTTAAGTAAAGACCTTTTATATATGAGCTTTAATAACCTGGGTTCAAACCTGGAGATATTACAGGTCTCTAATGCAGTGTTCTGTTTAGTTCTGAGCAGTTTAGGGAACTTTCTAAACAACATGTACTGATCTCCACTGCTGAACCAATGTAATAACTCTTAACATCACAGAAGAAAAAGAGGAATGTAATATACATTAACCACAATATTCCACTTTAATTGACCTGATAATGCATACCTAAATGTTGTACACCAGGGTGCTCTCCCAGCAATGTTCTGCTGCTGACAGAACTTGGGTAACACAGAATATTAAGTCTGTATGGCTGCAGTTGCAGGGTATGGAAAAGGATATTCACAAAGACCTGATTTCCCACAAGATGGGAAGTTCAATGGGAGGGAAGTCTGGACTTTTCAGCATATAGTCAAGAATTAGAAGCTGTGCATGATACAAGACATACCTAGCAACAGGGTTTGCTGCTTCTGTATCTGTTCAAGTTCATCATGTAATTCTTTCTTTGCTTTCTCTTCCAAGGTTTGCATTTCCAGCTTATGAGACTGATGTTGGATCTTGAGAGTCTCATTAAATTCTTTTTTCAAACGTTCTTCTGCCTCCTGTAAGCAAAAGCCCCACCCAAAAAACAAAATAGTTGGAGCCTGTTTATCACCTTATTATTTTACTTATAATGCCAGAAAGTCTTTCATCGTAGAACTTTTACCTTCATCACACTTTACATGACACTTCAACATGAGAATAAAAATGGGAAGATGTTAAATAAAACTTAATAAGGACAAGAGAAGTTACCAAGGTTATCAGCTATTAGATTTCTTATACATCATGAAGGAATAGCACTGGTACCTTTTTGGCATTAGAAAGATGTTTCATTATTCAACATGCAAATCCCCCCAGATTTGGCCTATGTCATTACTTATCACAGAGTATCAGACTAAGGCTTCCATCTTCTCTTGTATTGTTCTTGGGTAAAACTTTCACTGTGGTAAAACAAAGCTGATAAACTATTGCTCTGTAGTAGCTCTGAGAGCAAACTCATATTCTCAGTTTAATTTTAATCAGCTTACTGCCCTCAGTTTGGTTTTGTTAAAGCTGAGATCTTATTCTGAATTTATAAAAGTATTAAATTCTACTTAGGATGATTTTACTACATATGTTTAAGACAGGGGTTTTCCCTAAGGTGTGCAATATCAACAGGGACACCTAACTTAATGTCACAGTCACAGGTAGGTTTTTTTCAGTTGATTTTTTTTTTTCAAACAGCAACATTCTTTAGAACCTCAATATAATGCATGAACATTTTTTCACTGAAATAAATTCACTTCAGCCTTTAAAAGCTTTGGGTATGCACTTAAGGTATTGATCTCTAGAAGGTATGCAAGGCAATACACATCATTAGGAATTCCTGTGTGCTTCTGAAGCAAGGGCACAGCTAGAGCAGTTTGTATTCATTGCAGCCTAACTGTAGAGCATAACTATATTATTTTATGAAATTATTTCATTTACACTGTGGTCTAAGTCCAGAAGTTAAAATTAAAAAACAAAAATAACCAAACCCAAAAACCTACCCAAGAATGTTGGGGCCTCAAAATCACTGACCTTGAGTTCCTGGTTTTTGCTTTTCTCCAACACTGTTAAAACTTTTAGATGTGATGCCTCCAGCTGCAATTTAACATTCTGGTTTTCTTTAATGGTGTTTTGAAGATCCTGCAAAAGCTTCTCTTTTTCTTTGTGGGACTGTAGGTTATGTTTCTTCAGTGTCTCCTTGAAATTATTTGCTTGCTGGTCTAATATTTGCTTCAGCTGAGCCACCTTCCAGAAAAGCAAGTCAGGAGGATAGGATTAATGGCTGCATTCACAATGGAGAGGAATTATGTAAATTTGAGTACACTTTATGAACTTGTATTGCTCTATGAAAAAAATCAGGATGCTTGCTTTGTGCAAAGAGCCCTTTTTTCAGTGAGGAATGGCATCCATTTTGCATGTACCATCTTTTGCCCATTGATCACTTTCCTTAAATTATATCTTATAAATTGTCTTCATCTCATGAATACAATCCATAGCTCTACTTGCACAGTAATTATGGCACACACCAGGAGGCAAGCCTAAGGCTGTGCTTATTGTTATCCTGGAAATGTAACACTGCAGAATCTATTTATGCTGCTCCTTTTATAAGCAGTAGATAGCCAATGGAAATAAGAATTTTGCCCATCATCCTACGTTATCTACTGGTTTTACTACACAGTAGACTTGTCTGCAATGGTTGACACAAAACTAACAAAAAAATTCCTGTTTATAGGAATAACTTAGGAAAGGAAGAAGTTTGCTTCCTTATGATTTCATGTGACTTTTAATGATTCAAATGGTGTTAGACATGGGCAAATTGGATATGACACAGATTATAACCTGTGACTTCATCCTATTCTTAGTCCCACATTACTACACTTCCTGCTTCTCTTCAGTGTTGCCTTCATTTATTTTTCCATGCATACTGTAGACAGACTGTAACTTCAGCTGCACACTTGCAGTCCTTTTGCAATCTTTGTAAGCAGCTACAAGATAGAATTACTGTTCCCTTTCAAAGTACATTTATGGCTGTAGAACTACTGTTCCTATATACAAGTCAGTATACTCTCTTTCTTCTATTGAAACAGAGTTTGTCCTTCACTTGGAATAAACAAACCAGGTTCTTTTTCTCCAGTTAACTGGTGGTGGCCAATATTGATTATCACTGATCTTGTACTCCAGTTTCCCTCTGAACCTCTTCCAATGGCTTGCTCATAAAGGGCCATATTGCTACTATAATTAGCATGACTTCCTTCAGCAGATGGGGTAGTGTTATGTTTGAAATTCCAAGTTCTTCATCTTTATTACTGATGTCCCATATGTTCTGAGATCTACAAGAGCATCTGCAACCAGAGGTGAATATTGTTAAAAAACTCTTTTGCAATACTACCAGCTTGGTCAGTTGACTTCTTCCTATTTGATGGCCAAACCAAACAATCAGTAACATTTCTAGTCAAATCCATCCAAAGGAAACTTTTTTGAATGTACACATCAAAATGAAAAACTAAAATATTTCCTCCAGTCTGAACTCTGTGTTTTAAAAATTTAATTTAATTGCTATATGGCTTTATTCACAGAACACAGTGGAGGAAGAGATGGCAGTGGTGGTACTGCTTTGTGTTTGAGAGAGAGAAAGGAAGCATGGAGGCACAGAAAAAGCAAGAGAACAAGAGGGTGTGTGTGTGTGTGTGTGTGTGCATATGAAGGTAGCTGGGACACTTACCCAGGTGATGAAGGCCTAGGTTGTCCAGTGACAACTTAATATACAAGTGAAAAAGTGGCAACAGGTGACAACACTGTAGCTCACTCTGATTTATCCCATAACCTAGTGACAAGGGAACTCTTTAAATGGTAAGAAAGCTGACAAAAGAAAGAAAAAAACAAGCCCAGGTCATAGGAATGCTGTGCTGATTGATAAGAAGAAAGTAAACATTCCTTCACCCAGTGTTTTGTGAACTTAATTTTCTGTCTTATTCTCCTTCAAATGCCAGGAAAAGAAAGACTGGTTTTATAATTTCTTAAATAATCTCAAACTAACATCATACATCGGAATTTCACTGAATCTATACAATGAAATAGATCAGAGTTAGCAAATTTGAAAGAATACCTGGCTTCAGCTGCTATAAATTGTGACTTTAAGTTAACTAATCATCCAGTCTTTTCTTTGCTTTTTCCTTTGTGTCATCCAATTAAACACAAATAAAATTACCTGAACATACTAGTGAAGAATAATTGATAAATATAATATAATTCTTAATGAAAAAGCATTGTCTTTAATATGTCTGTGTCACAGGAACTATCTGTGGCCTGGATGCATTCCAGGAACAGGCAGATGCCAGAGACACTTGCCAACCATCCAACCATACCTTTGTTTCCAGAGCTGCAATTTTTGCTTGCTTTTTTTTTTTTTTTTTTTTTTTTTTTTTTTTTTTTTTTTTTTAATAAGTGGTGTATCGTAAGATTTAAGCAAAAGGACACTTTGGCTTCTTGTTACAGGTAAAACATTTACTTTGGCTTAACACCTATTGAACTCAAGCCAATGTTTTCCAATATAAAGAAAGGAAACACTGAAGTTTTTAAGGAATGCAGCTCCTTATGAAACTAACCTTTGATGTGAAACACTTAATGCTGTACAGTCCCCTGTATCAGCTCACATAATATGCACCAGCATTACTATACTCCAGCATGCTTTTTTTTTTTTTCCTGAGCCTCCTGGAAGTAAGCCAGGATGTGTCAGTAAGAAGGATGTGTCAGAAGAGCAGGCTGCTTATTTTCTAATAGAAAAATTGGAAACAGGAAAAATATTGCTTGGAATATTTCTTTTGCAAAGGCAGGGAAGATGAAAGGGGTGTTTATGAACTTCAGCTGTGTCCACAACATTGTTTACCTTCCAGGTTGTCTTGACAATTGTTGGTTCCAAGCACTACTAATATGAAACATAAAATCATCCTAACTAGGAGTAGGTTAAGCAGTAAATTGGTAGCAACAAAGAACATAGTGTAGTAATAAATCATATGGAAGAGTATTTCTATAAATATTATTTTTCAGTGACTTAAGATAAAAGATATACACAAATACAGCAGTCATACACACACACTCTTCTAATATATTAGAAGTTGAGAAACAAACATTTCCATCCCACCAGGTCTCCTCCTCCTGTCTTTCAGTTAAAAGGGCTTTCAAATCCACCACTAAAAAACCTTCTCTGGAACATTCTGCAGTACCCAGGCATTTTAAGGTGTTTCATCACTTCAAAACAGATAGCCAGGCATTCCATTTGGTTTAATTGGTAAAGCAACATTTAAGCCAATGAAACTATGCCAGCTCACATCAGTCCAGAATCTATTTGTCTCCTTTTATAAACCAGTAGCACTGTGTGATTGTGTGCTTTATAATGTCTTCCTGCTGAAAAAAAACCCAAAACCAAACAAAACAACAAAAACCCAAAAATCTCTTGGAAAAAACTGTACCCCTAATACAAATATTCATTCATTTTTATCCAACAGAAGTGCATCAGAAAGCATCCCTACAGAAAAGGACTTGGGGGTGCTGGTGGACAAAAAGCTGGACATGAGCCAACAGTGCTGACTTGCAGCCCAGGAGGCCAATCACATCCTGGGCTGCATCAAAACCAGTGGTGGCCAGCACATCAAGAGAGGTGATTCTGTCACTTTGCTCTGGTAAGATCTCACACCTGGAGTGTCCATACAGCTCTGGAGCCCCCAGTACAGGAAGGACCTGATGGAGCAGGCCCAGAAAAGGGCTACAAAAATGATCAGGGGGCTGAAACCCCTCTCCTATGAAGACAGAGTGAGGGAGCCAGGGTTGTTCAGCCTGGAGAAGAGAAGGCTCTGGGGAGAGCTCATGCTGACCTTCCAGTATCTGTAGGGGCTACAGGAAGGCTGGAGAGGGACTGTGTGCAAGGGCTTTTAGTGATAGGATGAGGGGCAGTGGTTTAAATTAGAGAAAAGTAGATTTGATTGGATGCTAGGAAAAAGTTCCACCATGAGGGCAGTGGAACCCAGGTTGCCCAGGGAGGGGGTTGAGGCCTCATCCCTGGAGATGTTCAAGGTGAGGCTTGAGGAGGCTCTGAGCAACCTGATCTGGGTGAGGGTATCCCTGATACTGCAGGGGAGATGGACTGGATGACCTTTAGGGATCTCTTCCAACACAGATTATTCTATGATTCTAGGAAAGTGGTCTAAAAGATGCAACCAATAACTACCCACAGTATAAACTTTAGGAAACAGTATTTCCATAGGCTCTACAGAGTTCTTTTAAAACTTTTGGATTATGTTTGCACTTGCCCTTTCTTGCAACAGATAATTTTGCCTCCCACTGTCTTCCAAGTAAAGAAAAAAAATGAACTACTGTTACTAAAAGAGGATAGATAAGTTTCAAAATATTTCAAAAGCCTTTCAAGTTTCTTTCTTTTCTAAGCATAATTACTGTTCTTCTCTTGGGAAGGATGGTTTAATTCTTTTGAAGTACCTCTTAGACTTTGATAGCCCATGGGCAAAAATACTGGGCAAGTAGAAGGCTGTGCATGCCATCACAGTGGGCTCCCCTCTTTGACTTCTGCTTTGATTATTTTAGTTCACTGTGCTTCCAAGCACTATGAATACTTGAAGTCTACATTATGTCTGCTCTACACTTCTTCTATTTATTGTATGTGAGAAGTGTGAAATCTCAAAAGCAAGATCTAAAGTTGGAATCAGAGAGAATATTTTTACTTCCTGTATCTTTTAAGTAGATAGAATTGAGTTTCTCAGTGCATTGCTAGAGGTTGAATTTATATAGAAGACTTAAAACTGCCTTTTGATTTATTATAGAAGAGTCACCACAAGTGAGAATTAGTTTGGAGTCAAAAATGCTACAGGGCTTTACAATGATTCTATTATATCAAAACAGTAACATGACATAGGAAGTAAATACAAAATAATGGAATTAGATTTTACTGTTGTCTTCAGGCTTATTTCACAGCTATTTCAGTTAAGTTCACAGTTAACTGCCTTCCTAAGCAATTCCTGACCAGAGGGACACACACACACTGGCCAACCTCTACTGTTGCTATTTGGAGGTACCAAAAAGATTTCCCTCAAAGCTCTGGGCATTGCTGTGCTAGAAGTGTTCAAAGTTATAGCACAACAAGGTGATGCCTGCTCTTCCATTTTATTTACCTTCTATATCCAGAATAGCTCCTTGAACACACATTGAAAAGATCCTGTAGTGCAAAAGCAAAGAAATGGAGGACCCCAGTGAATTATTATTTGACCCAGGCAGGATTCCTGCCGAGGGACCAAAGCTGAGTCAATCTCATTTTATATCCAGAAAAATCTCAGTAATACAGAAATACCACCACTTTGAAGTGCATCCCCAGGGAGGTGAAATTATGATTCTGTCTACTCTGCATATTACTCCAGCTATGTCAGCCCAACCAAAAATGTGCCTTATGCAGTCAAAGAAGCTATTTTTAGATCTGAAACTGTATCCAGTTTAGAATTGGATTAGTAACAGCACATTGCCTAACCTCTGAGGCAGAAGCTCTGGGCTGAGCCATTGCAAAGGTTCCCAGCTGGGAATCATGCCCTCAGTGAACCAAATGTTTAGTAAATGGTGGTTTCTTGGCTGTGAATATTCACATATTTATAAAAGGAAAGTATTATAAGTTAAAATGTCTTCACGTCCCTGGCAATACTGTCAAATAATTGGTTCAGAGAGTAACTCATGGAGTACCAAGAAAAATGCAATTTTTCTCTTTAAAAAGAGCACTTCCTCCTTTTTAAGAACATTAGAGTCTAAGATACCCTATAACTTTTCTTAGTGTAGCTGTTCATCCTTACTGTGGTGTTGTGAACTAACAGATGGCATGATAAATATTATTTTATATTATTTATTCATGTTTCTAGTGCAAAGAATTGACCTTCTATTTACCATGATCATATGATATGAGAGGACTAGCAGTTAGAAACACAGCTTTCTTTCCTTTTTTTCTGTTCTGAATGAGTGACTTCAGGAATAGTAATTTGATGACTCATTGTCTTACTTTTTTCCATCTGCAAAACCTGAACAATAATCACTTCATGTCATAAGTCTTTTCATTTCTTTGAGACCTTTTAGTGGAATATATCACCTGCAGGCATAAACACAACACTGAGATCAGACAGTGTGCCACTACTCCCCCTATTCATCTCTCCCCCTCACAACTCCTACCAGTATAACTTCCAGGCATTTACCCATGAAGCCAGAACATCATTTTTTATTTTGAATGGACTAAGATATGTTTGTAGAAATATGTACATTTAGGGCAATTCTGAAAAGGATAAAGATGACTGATTTCTGAGAACCCCTGTTTTGCATTAGGTGCAAAAAAGTCACTCTGGATAAGGCAACACATGTTGAATTGACCTGAAATTCTCTCAGAGGAGAAGGTGTAGAAAATAGTGTCATGCAGAAATCTCTAATGAAACCTAAAACCAGGATTTAGCCAGAAATTTAAGGACATCAATAACTACACTTCTATTCTGTATTTCTAGGACTGGAAAATGGATAGAATGTCAGAAAGCAACTGCTTGATACCAGAGCACACAAATCTGTTTTACAGGAGAAATGAAAAGCAAAAGTAGTCAGTACTTGTACAGCACAAATGGGAGGAAAAGCAGGTGTTACACAGTAAATGACTGCAATGTATGCCTCAGTTTCTGGAATATGCTGCACCAGAAGGCAGCAATGGCATGTGGGAAAGCAGAAACAGGTAGAAGAGTTAGAACATCTTGCTTGCTCCCCTGATCTGTCCTTCTGTTTTCAAACACTCCAAAAGAGCTTATTGTGGCCATTCAGTGCCTACAAATACAAGCTGAGAAAGACCCCAGTTCTTCAATTTTTTGCAAATCTTTTGCTGTGCAAGCTGCCATTCAACTTGCTGGAGATGAAACTGGTTAGAATCACTGAAAATATAAAGCAAAGGAAATTATAGACAACTATTTAGAACAACAGTGGCTATCTGCAATTCATCAGTTCCACAGTGTGAGACACCTAATCCTTGTTCATTATTTTTTCTTGAACTAGACTGAAGAAAATTTGTATATTTGGGAATATCCTCATTTTTCTTAATAAAATATTGAATCCTCAAAACTGGATTGGCAGAAAAAACCCCAAACAAATGGATGACAAATTCTCATGGTGAAAACAGGTCCATTCACCCTTTCCAATCTCCTGGAAAATCACAAATAATTTCACTGTTCTTCTGAAAAAGGTAGATTAACATACCTGCAATTAACATACCTGGAGCAGAACAATAAATACAGCATCATCAGAACTTATCACTAGGGCATTGATTTTAGTTCTATTGAAGAAATTGTTTTATAGCTTATCTGTGAGATGAAAGTTTCAAAATGTTCACAGGCAAAAACTTATCTTGATCACACTGTAGAAAAGGAAATATTCTGTACTTTACATTTTAAAGGAGGTAGCATTTCTAAAAAGGACTGAACAACACAGAAGGGGAACACCTGAGAATGTGAAAATGTGTATTCATAGTTTTCAGAAATTTTAAAGGTGAACTCTTTACCCAAGTAAAGAATTGCCATGTAGTAATTCTGCTTTTGTTCTAGCAGAAAATTACTTATCCAACATGATATGACTTTTCAAAAAATAACACATTCTTGCATAAATATTTTAGAAGATGTACCACACTGGAAAATTTATAAAAATTGACCTGCAATTGACTATACATAAGAGATGTTATGGGTGGATAATCTAAAAATATCACATCTCAGGCATTTATTTCCAGGATAATCCATGTCTGGAGATGTGAATTATGATTTAGGTGTAACCACAGTGGGGAACAGCCCATAACCTATGAGATCCTCCAGGCAGCTTTGGGTTCTCGATGCTTTCTTAGTTTCATTCTTGATCTTGGTAACACAGAGGGAGGTATGCCTAACAACCAATATATACTAAATTATTGCACATTACAATCTGCTTCAGTTACCACTCATACCATTAAACAGGCAGAATAGAAGCAGTGATCTATTTGATGTCAGTTATTAATTGAAATAAGTAAAGTTATGGGGGGGGGAAAAATCACATAAAAGAGAACAAAGTGACAGGAAGAAGAAAAACAGAGCTTACACAACACTGCAAGAGAAAGCATTAGAGAAAATTACATCCCAAGTAGGCAACAACCCATTCTTGTGACATAAACCTGCAAGACAGATGAAAGGGATGGAAAGTTGTACTCCCCAAAATATA
Source organism: Phaethornis superciliosus (assembly GCA_023637945.1). NCBI lineage: Eukaryota > Metazoa > Chordata > Aves > Apodiformes > Trochilidae > Phaethornis > Phaethornis superciliosus. The sequence goes on from JAJQWJ010000005.1 coordinate 6,932,503, forward strand.
TCTTGGTTATAATCTTGAGCACTAGGTAGGAAACACCGACTAATTGGATTCACTCTATTAATATACCATCAGCATATTAATGCACTATTAGCATACTAACAAAAACTCTCCTGCTCTTTGAGCATGCATAATGAAATCTTTAAACACTGTCACTTTAAATGGAAGCAAAGAACTAATTAGCCAATCATGCATAGGAGTGATAGAATATAATTAGAAATAAAGAAATTTTTGATGATTCTATGTATAAAAGCAGCTGCTGTATTTCAGGAAGCTGAGGGTGCTTTGTGGAATTCCACCTTGCTTTCTTTTCTGTGTAGAACTGGATGTTAAAGCAACTATCTCAGCACTCTGGGTGAATGGCTCTTTACACAACAAATGGAGCAAACAAGCAAGCAGGCTTTTGTCTACATGTTTACACCCCCCCCACAATATTAATCAGAAGGTCAACAAGAGCTATAAAGAAGATTCTAACCTCACTTAACCTGGTATACAGACAAGCAGAGTCACCATTCAACCCTGACATAGCCAAACTCCTCAGTAAAAAGCCTTAAGTGTATCTCCAAGGAGCGACAGATGAAATTTACCAAAATAAACAGGCTTGTTAAAATCTTCATAGATGTTCAGGAGGAGTAATTCCTGTTATTTCTCGATAGAGTCCTTGCATATTTTCTTGAATCATAGTCACAGCAAATGCAATTAAAATCTAATTAAGATTCTCTCAGAGGATTGGAAAAATCAAGAGTCCTTTTTTTACTGGGTTCTGCCTATTCCCAGTTTACCTCAAGTGAAGAGTTTTGAAGTTTCCCAGTTAGGATTTCCTTCTCTTTCTCTAGTTCTCTTAGTTCACACTCAGATTTGCTTTTAAATTCCTCTAGCTGTGTCTGGAGCTCCTAAAGCAGAATAAAGGAAAAAAAAAAAAAAAAAAAAAAAAAAAGGAGAGAGAGAAAAAAGGAAAAGAGCATGCAATAGCTGGGACGAAACATGCAACACAAGAAAGAACATTTCTTCTGCATTAACACAGACAATAAAGCATTTTACACAGTAAAACATGCTGCTGTTTACACAATAATAGATGCTACTGTGTTTTAATGTCCCTCATGCATTATTCAAAGAAGTGTTAACAGTTTGGTTTGCTTCTTTCTAATAGGTTAGACAATACAACCCACACAATACTAATCTACTGAAAGCTTCTCTAATGTGGAAAACTGTACTGCATTAAGAGTCAGACTGTTTTGCATTGAGTGGTATAAAGTGTTAAAAAATAATTTAATATGCAAGAGTCACCCTCAAGATCGGGAAAAAACATAAATGTACTTTGACTATATAAATAACCAGATGACTAACTAATAGGCAATTAGGGGAAAAGAGAAACAAAGGATGCACTATCTTACAGCATCCATAAAGAAAATACCAGTGAAGAAGTAAAAATAAAATAAAACAAAAACTGTGAAACTATCAAATCACCTTATTGCTGCAAACAGTTTTTGAAAATCAATGATAGTGCCATTTGCAACACAACGATCAAAAGTTTATAGCAATCATTTGTAGCAAATGTGAGTAATTGTTTATGGTAGAAAGACTCCTAGAAATGTCCTGAAGTGATACATACTACAAGGTTATTAGTGTGCTTGCTCTTCTTATTTGTGCCAACTTGCTGACTCAAAAAAACAGTATACCATACCTTAAAAAACCACAGAGAAAACAGAAAAAATAGCAATTTAACAACCCCATCCTATCTTGTACAGTCCCTTCTCACAGCTCCCCCTGCAACCATTTTCATGGCACAATAACTTAAGAATTCAAGGTTATAGAAAAAGTATCTAAAAACTAAGTAAGTGATAATTATTGGAAGGAGGGGAGATATTGGAAGACAGCAGCACAAGCAATAGTTATGTATTCCTTGCAACTCATAATAAACTGAAAGAGAATATACTAGCATTTCAGTTTAAAAACAGGATAACTGTTAAGTAGCAATTAAAGGACAGAATGAAGCACAGACATGAAAATGGCAAGGGAGAAATTAGCTTCTGCTTTGCCTGTAAGGAAAGCAGAGGCTATAATGTTCTTCCTAATTAAAACCAGGAGATATGTTTGCAGCATTCTCACTGCATCTCTACCAATGGATTTCATTCTCTATATCTTGATTTTTTCTGTCTGGAAAAGAGATATAATACTTCTCAAATAACTGTTACAGGCCTCAATTGCATCAGAGGACATAAATAGTACTAGTAATAAAAAATACTCTAATTTTATTTAAGTTTTACTAACTCCAGAGTTTTCTGGTTTAATTAATATGAAAGTCTAGGAAGAGATGGTTAAAAGCAATAATATTTATTGCTTATAATTACTACTTCATTAGTCATACATCATTAGTCACTGCATAAATGACTACCATTATGCCTTTTTACTGCAGTATAAAGTGTTTAATACTTACTTTTGATCTGATTTACCTGAAGAGCTTTGGCCTGGCACCATTTTAAGTCTCCATGTCATACAGGCATATAAAAGAATGCACTATATAAAAGGCAAAATCCTCTTCAAAAGGTTTATACTTACTAGAAAACTACTACATAGCACTGCATTTTCACATACTGATCTAATGTCATTACCTTCAAAACCAGATAAAATAGTTTACTCACACACATTCCTTTTTGAGAAATGAAATTGCTTAAATATATACACTCCAGCAGTTTCATAGGCAGAAATGAATGCTTCTGATTCTCACTTAACACGATTCCAAGTCTCAAAAATCTATCAGGTATTAGAAAGCTCAAGACTTAGTGATAGAAGCTGCATTGTTTTTATGACTTCACAACTGCTCAGCAACAAATTTGATTACTCTCAAGTAAATGTTGAACTTGTATATTTAGATCAGCTTTAAAACTTGGAAAAATGAGTAGAAGTATATTCTTAGCACCAAGAAAGATATAAAGAACATTTAGCCAGTAGCCTGAGTGACCAGTTGCTCTAATCAATTTTTTTTTTTTTTTTTTTTTTTTGTCTGGAAGATGTTTGACAAACACAAAAGTACATCAGGAGACAGAGAATAAATTCCTCTTTAGTTTATGCCCACATTTAGCAAACCACTTGGGCATGCACTGAGTTGTAAGCTTCACAAAGCATTAAAGCATGTGCATAAAATTAATCATGTGTTTTGAATAGACTTCAGCTCACCTTTAGGATCCTACTGCACAGAAACATTACAGATCACACATTTCCTGAAGCCAAAGGATCTGGGCAGAGACAGCAGCTCTCAGGAAAGTGAAATTCTGTGAAGTATCTCTTAAGCCAGTTGTTGCTAACACACACTGAGAACAAAAATTACAGCTCGGGCATTTAAAACACTTTGAGAGAGGGTATTGCTCAGGCAACCTGTCTGGATCCACAGGAAGACAGGCATTCTTTCTGACTAAAGATAAATGAGGACATCACATATGTATGCATGTGTTTGCAGAGTGTTGTCACTTCACTGGTAACACCTCCACTCTGAATCCTTTTACCAGCACTTTGCAGAATTGGATCATCTGCCTGAACAATGAGAAACTTTTATTAAATCAATGCATTTGAGTATTTTACAGCAGAAATCCATGGAAATTTAAGTCATACATTGGAATACACCTGCAGTATATTTTTCTTCAGGAAGGACCTTATATTCCTCACTCCAGCTGTCACATGCAAAGCACATAAGGATAAGTGCAGCTAAGAAGGCAGTTTATCACATCAAGGATAAATTAACCTTCCTGCCTATGGAGCTTTTCATAAAAATACATCAGTCTGACTTTTTTTTTTTCCATTTTTTTTCCCAGTAAGATCATAGTGAGAAAATCCTTGCATTTTATGTTAATTCAAAGTGCCTCCAGTGAGGATAATTCAAATGACATCGCTGTGACCAATAAGATTAACAGCAGATGAATTAGAGCATCTATAAATAGAAGAACATCCTACCTTCTGTATTTTTTCTTCCAGCTTCTACATAGTTTTAAAATGGCTTGATTTCCTTTGTATGCATCATTACAAGATCTTCCAGCCTTTTAAACAGCTATTCCTTCAGACAAACCTTTTCCTTATGGGACTGATGTTTGCATTTAGAAAGCAAGTTTCCTTCTTTTATTCATAGTCTCTTTTTAAATAGCTAGTTCCCATGGTCTATAAAACACACTAGCTATATATGACAAAACCAGGCCAGAATTTTGGGGTCACAGTAGTCTATTTCATAGTGAATACGCTATTTAGGTGGATATCCTCCTCTGAAAAACACTGGCTTTATTTTTGTTAATAATGTAGAACCATAGTCTGAGGTTGGGTGCCTCTTCTGCAGTTTAGGGATGGGGATTTTTTGCTGTTTTGGTATGAGCTTTGGTGTCTGACTCCCAACTATTCAGGCTTTCCCAAAGACAATCTCAGTTCTATGAGAAATTACAAAGGACAGCTGTTTTCTGTTATGTTTCTGGTGCCAGGTCTAATTTTCCAGAATGTTACCATAACAATATGTTAGGGGAACTAAAAAATATGGAAAAGATTTGGGTCTGAACAACTGATTATCAGGAGAGATTATACAGAGGAACTGTCAGAATACATACATATACATTCCTCACTCTACTGAATTTATTCCTAGTATTTCTGCATAGCTTTTTTTTTTTTTTTTTAATTTTCCCCTAGATTAAAAAAAAAAAAAAGTATTCCAACATGACCTCAATAGAGAACATCTCCATTAAACCTTGCTCTCATTAAGGTTTTGATTACAAAAGAAGTTGAACACCTTACCCTGATCTAGCTCAAGGATATCAATAGTTTCTTTGCTGTCCTGTTCTTTGCAGCAATTCTTGTACTTCAAGTTATGAACATGAGTCAGTGGTCCACTGGATGAGGTCAGAGATTTGGAAATCTTACAGGACTGACTGCTGTAGAATAACTCAAAAGCCATTAATCTTAAAAGAGAAATGGTATTGATTTCAGTACTTTTGGCACACCATGCCTTTGAATATTTGAAAGGAAACCACCTGTTGAAGCTCTTGCAATTCTCCAGAGCCATTCTTATTCTGGCTCTGTTAGGTAGATGTAATTTGCTGCAGCTGAGATATTTAATGTTCCAGTTCATCTCCTTTATTAACAGCTTTGCTTTAGGAATTCAATATAGTTTCCATATGTGCTGTAGTATCAAAACTGGCATTTCAAATAGCATAAATAGCCTGTGGAATTTACAATCTGAGTGACTGCTAATAAGGAAAATACTTCAGAATTACATTAGTGAGCATCTTACCTGTTTTTTGTGGGATTTTCTTCTCTTAAAGATTTTTTTTCTCTTTGACTACACTTAGATCTTCCTTTCCTTTTTTTGCAATACCTTTTGAACACAGAATTTCTTGTGTTCCCTTAAGCTATATTTCCAAATCCTAAAATATGCATGGTATTTCTTCTACATTTATTACATATATTCTTTTTTTTTTTTTTTTTTTTTGTCATCTGAAATAAATGGTCATTTTGTCTCTTGGTACAGTTCCCTCACATAAATCTTTCCCCTACAGAGATGATTTAAATGCATTTTTTGCTCTTCCATACCCTTAAATTGTCTCTGCTGACAGAATGTATGTAATGTGGAGCCATTCCTTCAAGATGTAGTAGGCATCATTGTAAAGAGAACACTCATCAAGAGTTGCTATCTAAAAGATGTCTGAGATTATCCTCAACCTGTATCAGGTTTACTTCCATTAATCTCACAACAACTTTGCTAAAAGCTAATGAATATAAGTTTGAGATTTTTCCTATTTGTGAAGTACAATTGTTTGTAACATAAACCATAATACAGATGCCTAAAACCAGAGAAATCATCTCCTGCAGGCTCTGCTAGGGAATTGTCTGTCCATAATGAAAGCCAAAAATTTGAACTATGTATAATGCTCTATTTCTGGAGGTTGTAGTCTCAGTTTCTAGATGTCTAACATATATTCACTCACTAACATATATTCACTCAGTCAATATTGCTGTTTGTTCTATATGAATGTTCAAGGAATAAACCTAATTTGTATTTAACACTCTGTAACTGAAAACTTAAAGGTAAGTTTGTTTCTTTTACTTCTGGCATATTCAAAAATTCTTCCAGAACTAGACTGAACAGATCAGACTTAATCATTTGTCACCTTTTATACTCTCTCTTCCACAGTAATAATAAAATTGCACTAACATGATGCCTTTCATCTAAAGATCTCAAACCTCTTGGCATACACTAAGGAGAAAACAAAATTCATCTTGCTTAAACATCAGTCCTTTCATCTTTCAAGCCTTCTAAAAACGTTTTTTATTGCCAGTATTTACTAATGATTAGAAGTATTACTTATTAAAGAAATGTTTTGTATTTCCCAGTCTGCTGTTGTCCACAGGATTCTGAAAAAAAATGCAGTTTTTAATGGTGGCATAAGAAACAGCCAGTTTAGAAAGGAGAAACTTATACATTGTAATTTAAACTGGAGAGAAACAAGATAACATTGTGCCTGGTTTCCTTCTCCCAGATTTATCCTAGTGTGACACTATTTCCTTAAAGATTCAAGGCAATATGCACCAGAGGTGTGTAAATCAGCATCATTCCATAAACTTAGAGGATCTGAAACAAACAACTTGAGCATCTGTCCCATAGAAAGTATTTCACTTTTATCCAGATGATATTGAATTTAGAAATTAAATTGCTAATGACACTATTTCCAGTTCCTATTGTGTTTTACATTATTTATTCCTAAAATACTGCATGTCTTACACAATAAACCATAACAGTAAAGCATGTGCATAAATTTTCATGTCTGTGTTCTTCATTTCTGCTGAATGTTCCTCCAAATGCCCAGAAGAAATCAGGATTTTAATTTTCTCTCTTCTCCTTTATTGCTTTTAACTTCTACAGAGCCAGGATACTTTTCCATATTGAGACAGATATTACAGACTTCCCTGGCTCAGCTTTAAAAAAATGGCTTAGCTGCATCTCTGCCATTTATTAGATCATCTTTACTTTTCTGCAGAAGATAGAGGTTGTTCTGCTATAGCTCTACACACTGAAAGAAAGAAATCTGAATAATGTTGGGAAAAATTTACTCAATTCACCCTCTAATCTTGTGGAACAAGAAAGCAGTGGTTGCCTTGGAGGCTGAACTCCCTCAAAGAATATTTTCAAAGAAGTGACTCAGCTCTGCACCATCAGCAAAATAGTACTGACAGGCAAGATGTGAGGGCAGATGCTGGAAAGGGTCAGAGCTGTCTAGGAGAAACACAGCTGACTGGGGTGAACCTCTGCTCTCTACAGGATTCTGGGGCTTCCTGGCTCTAAAGGAGATAGACCTTTGCCATCAAAAAAGAATTACTGATATTCTGAAACACCACAAGGTTAGGTGTTTTCTTATCTGATATGCAAGATTGCTGTCACAGGACTGGGGACAAGTCTGGTAGATGAGTTTGTGTGATGGGAAAGACCGACAGTATTAGAGAGAAGTGGAATTGTTAAGCACAGAGCAAGGCTGGGTGCTTTGGTTCCAGCAGAGTCCATCAGTGTCTCCTCCCCATCCTGAATGTGTGCATCTGGTTGGCAGATTGCTCATGCTGTGCCAGCCTCTGGAACTGCATCTGACAGATGATGTAGTTAAGAAGAAATGGTCTGCAGAGCTGTGCCACAAGTGTGTGAGCTATACAGCAGCTAGGCTAGACAGGCAAAGTGTGATATGAGGACTGCTGGTACAAGTCTCATGGCCCAGCAGATAAACCTTTACTGGTGGAAAGGACATTTTATTAAATTTCCCTTGGTACAAGCAAGGGTTGCAAGGGTCACATACTATGAAGCACTTGATCCTTAACCTGCCAGCTCAGGTCTCTTCTCTAACCCCATTCCTACCTATGCACTGAGCTGTTGGCAACCACAAGGCAGAAGGAGAATATACTCATTGCTAGCATTAATGCCTACTTGCTGTTCTCTTTGTATTTCTGGAATGGAAAGGTAAAGTTCTGGGTGGTGAACAGAAAAATTTTATCCCACTCATCCCCTAGGAAATACAAAGTCCAGTTAAGTGTTCAAGGAGTTCTCCTAATGAGTTACTAATAATCTGAACTCTTTCTTTAAAACTCTTAGCACTATATCCTGATTTGTCTTCCAAGCTTCTAAAAGCACTAAGCTTTAGTGCTTAAAACATTTGACTCAATCTGATATTTAAAAGAACCCTGGTCCCCTGAATTCTGAAGAATTGATATTTTGCACTTTCATAAGCAGAGACACAGATCAGTCTCCTACTTTACCTGTATCCTCTCCTTCAGCTTCTGGGAATGCTTCTTCCTCTCATTTATCTTCTGGCTTTTCTCCTCCAGGTCTATCTCCAGCTTCTTTACCTGCTGCAGCAAAAAGCATTCCTCAGCCTCTGAACTCTTCCTTTGCTCCATGTTTCTTTGCTGGCAATTCTTTGTTTCTCTCATAGATTGCTGCATAGCCTTTTTCAAACTCTCTTTTTCTCTCTCATTGGAGCCCTGCAGTTTGCTTGTTCTCTGAGTACATTCTTCACTTGCTCTCCAGTGCTCACTCTTCAAGTTTTCCATGACATTTATTGGAACTTTTCCTTCCATTCTGTATTTTTCATCTAGAATTACTTTTTTATCTAAATTTTCTCTCCTAGGTGCTTTGCATTCATTTAGCAGTCCATCAGACTGATGATTTAAGTGTAGAAGCTTGTTTTCAAAGTCTGCACTGGAATCTGCCACGGCTGTAGGAAAGAATGTCTGTGCTTCTTTCATGTCTGTTCTTGGCTCCCTGTCTTCCACCTGCTTTTTACACAACATTAATTCTGCCAGGGCTTCTTCCTTTAGTTTTTTGTGTTGTTCTACTGCAGTTTCAAGGGCCTGAATACGTTTTCTCAGCAATTGTTCTTCTTCAGCTTTGCTTTTACACTGGAGAATTGTTTCTCTTGACTCAGCAAGAATGTTCTGAATTTCTTCTTCATGAGCCTCTCTCAGAGCCTGTATACTAGCCTCATGCTCATCATTCTTAGTGTTCAGGGCATATATCACCTACAGAACAAGCAAAATAATGGGAAATTTACAGTAAATAGTAGTCATTAATTCAGTTACTATATTTATCAAGGTGTTAAATGCTAAAAGAGAATTACTGCTGCAGTTTAATAAATATCAGAAAACAGGTTTTAGCAGATTCAAGTGAGCCTCTGATGAAAATAAGCTATTTTTTCAACCCTTTGGATGCTTTATTTTCTTCTATAAAATGCAGAATAATAATTATCATAACTACAAAACAAATAATTACCCCAAAAAGGCATCACTTGTTACCCTACCATACACCAAAGTCTCTGTCAACAAACTGCCTCATATTATGTTGTGTTCAGGCTGACAGTGCAATTTGGGTTCCTCTAAAGTCTTACTTCACCCCAGAGATTCACCAGATTCCACTGAGCATTAGAACCTTCATCAACATTTTAAGTGAGGTATCTAAAAGAAAGGAAGAAACTGGCCTCATTGCTCTATCCATTATCCCTATACTTCAGTTCAACATCAGCTAGAACCACAGTGAAGGATTCTGACTGGAAAATGCATGTTCCTAATCTTTACAACTGAGCACTGAAACTGATTCCTCAATGTCTTAACCTTCTTAAGAGGTTTACATTTTAGAGGGCTGCTGTCCCTCACTTTATGAAATTTAAGCCCCACACACATGCCTTTCACCCCCTACTGAATATAGCTGCTATATTCCTATTTGAAGCACTTTGTTTAAGAGACTGGAGTTATGTGAGATGAATCTGGGACTTTATGTGCTAGAAGGAAAAATAGTGAAAAATTATTTCAGCATCTGTACTTTGAGAGTGTACATACTACTGGCTAATGGGAGATAAAACCTCTTAACAGTCATGTTGACAAACAGCTTCTTAAAAGTAGCTCTGAAATTGATCAGTTTGACAGTACAGGCAGATTTGTTAAAGTGTGCAAGATTGCTCTTCGAGTTACTAGTAGAATTCCAATGCATTTGGAAACATTCTTTTGACTTTAGAGCAACTCTGAGTTATATACAGGTTGATAAAAACACTGTTACACACATACACTTGAACATTAACAGTGGAGATGAATTAGTCTTGTTTGTCCTATTTCATCTTCCAAATGCTGTCAATCAAAAGAGCATTTACCTTCTCCTTTATGGTCATGTAAAATAACAAAGAAGAAAACATTCAACTGCACCTCATCAGTGAAGACAAAGCTAAAGCATACAAACAAACAAAAAAGACTCTTCTATCTTCCTATAGTAGAATTAAACACTGCTCATCTATGAACTTCACTATCATAATGAGCAAAAATGTTTCTAGTAGGTTGCTTTACTAGCTGAGCAAGAAGTGACACAGTTTGGTATGGAAGATGAGGATGACATGAAGAATTAAAGAAAGGCAACAGATCATAAGAGCATGATCCTTCAAGCTCAAGTTAGTGGACACAAATTCTTCCAAACTGAGAAAGAAACAAGAAACACAAGAATAAGAAAAGGCTCTGAAGCGGGTGATAAAGCAGGGAAATAAATTCAATTGCTAATTAGTTTACTGGAGACTTATTGAGGCCAGGTGACCAAATCAACATCATCACCTTTTCACTAGTAGTGTTTGTAGGTGAAATTTTCTCTGTGGATTCTGACTGGTCTGATTCACAAGCAGAGCAGAGCAGAGTGGGGTATCTAATAGTATCAGCCTTAAAGAGTCTCTTCTAAATCAATAGGCAGAGAAATTATTAAAATTCTGTTATCAGAGTAAATGGCTTTATATCCTTTAGCCTCCTCTGTCACTGTGAACATACCTTTTGGAAAATTAATTCAACTGCCACAATTTATTAATTAATATTCTAATAAGTATCTTCTTTCTAATGCTGAATAAGAAAGAATGTCTGCTAAATAAGGTACAGGCCTAGGCTATGGTTAGCTACAGTGCTGATCTAATTTTACACCAATGCTGACTTCAGCTGAATGACAGTGCTACAACATATGATCAGGGGCCTCATGACTGCATCTCAGATCTTTCCTTAAGTCCTCTGTGGCTTCCTGAGAGCACAAGAATAATTTAATGCCTTCAAATAGTTGAAACAACTGCTGATACCATTACCCATTATATGAGAGAAACTTTAAAAAAGTTGGCACTCCAAACATCCACAAGTTTTTCAGAACTTAAAATCTCAAACCTACCTCTAAAATCAGAAAGAATGCTTTTATATTTTAAGGTAGGCTTTTGTTTTGGTTTTAATTTTACGTTGGATTTTTTTGTGTGTCTTCCAGGTATGACTTCAGTACCTTGCAAAAGCATAAGGTAAAATAATTTATTTTCCTCTGAAATGAAAACTTAGCTCATAAATTTGTTTTCAAAATCTGGAATTGTGGGTAAAAATACCAAGGAGTTTCTTTTGTGAGCTTTCAGATTACAGAGACTACCACCATCCCACTCACTGTGACAGGACATTAAAATTACCTTGAATCAACATAGAACATAATAGTGTTGACTTGCACTTATAAAACAATAAAAATCATTTCAAGCCTTACACTATCATCAAGTTATTAAAAATATTTTTCCAAACATTTCTAAGCCCTCTAATTTCTATCTATCTGTGCATAGTTGGCATATAGCAAATTAAGTCAGAGATACAAAGAATTTAGGGCCAACTTATGTTCAGTGGCATTAATGAGCCCAAAGTCAGAGCTGAGAACCCAACGGCAGCTCACTGAAAACTGTCTGCTTTTAGCTCTGACAACCATAACCAGAAACTAATGAGATTTCAGGACAGAAGTTCTGTGAAATGTCAAATCAGATGTCCCAGCATCAGGTTGCAAACACATGCAACTGGCTTGACATAGGCTTAGCTCAAGTTCAGCTCTCATCTCTGGTGGCTACAACAACCCAAGCTTGTTTCTCCAGCTCCTCAGCCTTCAGAATTGATGCACTGTTTGTGTCCACCAGAATAAGTCCCAATTACTGGACTATAAAAGAATTTTGCTTAAGGAATTTCTCTTTAGTGCAGGATAAGTCTAAATTCTTTCATTCGTTGCTCCAGACATGTTAATAAAGCCTTTTAGGTCCCAGGGAAGGGGGGCACAGCAGAGAGGTAGCCAATGGCTCTGTGTGAAATCTGCTTGTGTTAAGATGCCCTGATGTCTCTTGAGGAGAAGCTCAGAGTGCAATGTCTCACCTTCCTGAATGTCCCACAGGATCCACAATATTTGTGGGTTTTTTCTTATCTAGAAGAAGGAAATTTGATTATCCATTCTTAAAATATGAACATATTGCCTTGTTCCCTACATCTCATCTAACATCATACATTTCTCCATTAAACATCTAATCTAGGGTAGTCAATGGAGAAAGTGCCTCCAAAGGATGATGTTTTTCTTTCCAGTACAGGTATCTAAATGAGGTAATAGAAATGAACTGCTTCAGGTGTCTGGCTGTTTTGGTTTGTTTTTTTCTGCATACCAAAATTCCCAGCTCCTCCTATAGAGCTGAGAGTCCCATGCAAAGGGAAGACACAAGTTTCAGTTCCCAGAGGCTGAAATGGAATAATCTTCTTCTGTACTCTGAAGATTCTTTCCATCCTGCGTTGTCTTAACCCATACTGACTTCATTTCTGCATACTCACTTTATGTTTTTTTACCAACATGTTACCAACTGCAACAGGCATTTGGCATGCAGATACCCTGCACATCTGCTGTGATGCAGGATTTGGAAGAAGCAAGGTCTTTACCAGCTCTTTTCAGCCAACGTGACATTTACATTAAATACTTTTTTATTTCTCTGTTCTTCCTGAGGTGAATCAAATTAATCCTTAGGGTATTTATCAGGTTAAGCTGTAATAATATCTAAAACTTATATCCCAGGCTTATATCCCAGAAGTCTGACCTCTGTAATGCTTCAAAAATATGCATTGCACTAACCAGAATCAAATACAGTGGTGACAGAACTTATTTGCCAAATTAATATTCAGTTTTTGAAAATGTTTCATTACATCCCAGATTTTTAAAGATCTTTGAAAAGTCTAAAATTGCAGACATATGTTGTTTAGTGCTTTCAAAAGGGTTGGTGGTTTTATATATATATGTATATATATAATGATTCTGGGTATTTATCTGAAATTTTATCCTTCCAAAATATCTTTAAAATCTTACACAGATTATGATAAAGTAACACTGTCCAACTTTACAATACAGTAAACAAATTGGTAGAGTAAGTTCTCACTTGACTTTTTCAAAGTATTCCCTTTCTTTAAATATAGTAGAATTTGCAAATATAAACTGTAGAATCATTCAATTAGTTATACCTCAGGTGAAACAGGTGTTTCCAGCCACATGTATCTTTTTATGGAAACAAATATTTTATTGCAGGTGTTGCTTCTGATGTAGATTTTTTATAAGCATAGATAAATGAGATTTGTTTCTTCCTAATCCAAACCAAAGCACTTGGATGAATTCTTATTCTCCTGTAGTTTTCAGGTGAAATTCTGACAGAGGACTTTTTAAAATTTAAAAATATTTGTTTCCATGTTCAAAATACTTTGCTAATTATAAAAAGAAACCACCAAAAGAGTGGGACTCTGGGGTAACAGAGAACAGGATACTTTGAGGAAAAAAAATATTTCATACACAATGCTGAAATACTCAAAAGCCTAAAACCACAGCTTTTTAAGTAAGGATGTCTTAAGCTGATTTAGGACTGACTTCTAACTTGGCTATAATTTTCTCAGTTGTAAAATATTGGCATCTACATCCTGGTTAGAGAAGCTGTTAGGAGAGAAGTACACTTATAGTGCCCCTGAAAATGGTACTTTTATGCATCATCCATGAAGAGAAGACAGAATGTGAAAAAACTATAACCTTGACATTTTCTTGTGTACAATTAATACATCACAACATATTTTACTATCTATTGTCTCTAATGCTCATGCTAATAAAATGAACATGAACTAGGGCTCCTTGTAAAGGTGACTTGAATTTAGTATGTAGTTGCCCTTATAAAGTAGCTTTGAGCTGTAGATTGCTAAAGCTGCCAGATTTTCTGCAAACTTGATACAGTTAGTGACAAATTTGTATGGTAAGAAGGTAATCCAAATACACAGATGTCATTCTTACACCTTGAGTTAATTTAAATGAAAATTTCTAGCCATTCAAATGATAAGACTCTGAGTTCCTTCCTAATAGATATAGTGGCTTTAACACTGCTTTGGGCTAGATGCTTAACATGATTTTATGACACCGCATGTGGATTTTATGATCCAATAGTTTCCTTTTAGTTCTGTGAGGAAATTACAGTGATGACAAGTCAAGAAATCTTAGTCTGCCCATTTTTGTCAGCTGATAGGCAAAACAATGTCATCTTTGAAATCCTGAGAGAAAATTGTACATAAAAATAAAAAAACCAAATACATCATCAAGTAAAGTACACGGGGAAATTGATAACTGTCTTTTTTAGTCCTTTCAGTACATAATGTAAGCAGCTTTATAAAAAGGCTCTCTCTTTGCCTACATGGAAACCAGTTTTTTATGTCTTGCCCAAAGGAAAAATATTGTTGCTCCAAAAGTATGATTCTAGTTTTTATGCTGTTCCATTTTGCTTCATTACTGTAGAATACTGAATACCTCTCTAGAGAACTGAGATCAAAAAGCACCTCAAGCACTCAGGAGAGCTCTGGTAGCATAACAACTACCTGCTCCTCAGCTGAGCCACTGTAAGGATTGCTTACTGAGTACTGTTAACACATCACAGTAAAAAAGGTCAATAAATTGAGCTTAAACTATGTTAAAAAAGCAACACATTTCAACTAGAAACATGAGTAGACAACAGGAATGCTGCAGTACAGTTGCTCAGCTGATAGGTGTTTCCACAGTAAGCCACTAATATTTCATAATATTTTATTCCTAAACCTATCAGCTATTTTTAAAGAATGGCAAATAAGCCAGGAAAGGTTTATTTACAATATCTAATATGTGTCCATGCTAAAAAACTCTGGAGTGGTGTAGTCTGCCCTCATATACATACCCTGACACTTTCTAATTCTTCTGTAAATTTCTACCCTTAGAATGAAGCTAATAGGACTAAATCTGAGCATGTATCTCATATATTCCTGTGCAAAATTCAGACATCTTTCCTTAAATAATGAAAGTTGCTTACCTGATTGATTTTCCTCTGAAGCTTATTAAATAATGGTCTTATTTTCTACCCAGCTGAGTGAGCTGAGGGGCAATAAACCTCCTGGTGACTGGTGGTGATAAACAGCTGGAGTGTAAAACATTTTCAGCTGCTACAGATTAAGGAATGTGTGCCTATGTTGCTGCTAAATGAGAAACACTCATGCTTCCCTATGACATTTCTTTCCCCTGAAAGAAAAAAAAGGCTTCCTAATTGTGCTTTACTAGCAGTTATCTTTTCCCTGCATCAGCACTCTTCTGTTAAAACTCACAGTATCCAACATACATTCTTGCCTGATTGATTTTTTTGACTAACAATCTATTTACTTAACCAGAAATACTGTCATTTAAAACGTGCTCCTTACAACAAGGTTCCCAGATTTCCGGTATAGAGTCAGATGAACCCCCAGGGAAAATCAATTTGAGGATATCTACACTCATGAAAAACATTCCAACTTTAGTTTCTAGGATTGTGACTCTTAGAAGGAAACAGAACCACTCTGAGGCCTCAGTAGCTCTCTGATGACCAAGTACTGTCACTATCCCAGGTATTCATGTCAGGCTTAGTTCCAGAACTGCAGTCTAGTACAGCAGGTTTGGTGTGAGTCCCACTGGCAGAGTTCTGAAAAGAAGCCTGAATAGCAGGGATACCTGCTGTGTATTTAGTTGCTGCCAGCACTGTCTGGACTGCCTTTCCAGTGAAAGCTGATCTGCTCTCCTCAGCACTCCTACTCAGTTCATTTGCATTTCTCATCCTATCTCAAGTTAAAAGAACTGTCCTGAGAATCCATTACCACATAAAAATCCTGTAATAGCTGATGTTAGAAACCCATAGCTTGAGGCAGCAGGGCACCTGAAGTGTTTTATAAAGTCACCATGCATTTTAAACTTCATATTTTTGCTAAACTGATCATAAATACAAGGAACTGGAGAACACAAAAGGCCTATCAAATCTCAGACTTTTGATGGAGGAATCTAAACTTAATCACTGGTCCAAAATCATGCATTCTGCTACAATCATAAGAATAAACTAAATTTAAGCCTCTATTAATTTGAAAGCACTACCATGGATGAAAATTACCCACCAACTGTGTAATTTGTCTATGTGAATTACAACTACAAATGGGCATTCCTATTTGCAAGCAGAATGCTTAATTTTAATTTCCATAAATGCATAAATCAATGCACAACTCCTCTGGAAATAGCTGCTATGTTATCCGATTTTAAGGTCAAAATTCAGAAGGCCTACACAGCTCTTATCCACACTCACTAATCTCACTAGGGCTTTTAAACTTTTTTACCTATATGCCTGGGAACAAAAAATTTCAATTTGTACTTTTTAATATACCCTTATATATATATACACACACATACATTTCAAACAAAATCTGTTTGTCCCACATATTTATTTAGCACTGTGAGCTGAAGCTTTAGGAGAAAAACCTAAACTGTACAACAGTAATACAACCCTGCCATGCTTTCTTTAGTGTACTTCAAATGTTGGCAGGCAGAGGTTTAATGGTAAACACAGATCTGTGGCCTCTTCTGCCTAGAAATGCAAAGGCCACCCCACTCCTGGGGAAAGGCAGAACAGAACAGGAAGCCTGGCTGAGCTTACAAAAGCAGTATGAAAACTTACTATATTCTGCCAAAAATATATTTCTCCAAAAACAGAAATAGCAGGGCAGTAGAATGAGAGCAGGTTTCAGTATCTCTTTGTCCTGACCAGCTGTGGGGATTCCCTGTAGCAGCCCACATTTTACAGTGTAATCAGCACTTCATGTAACAATGGAAACTGGATCACCTCACCCAGTTTGGTTCTCCAGTTGCTGCCTTTCCACATTCCTCCTTCGTAGGAGAGAGTAGGAGGAGGTCACTACTGACTATGCAACAAAGAAACAGAATTTAAGTCAAGCTCTGTATGCTATATCCAATTTAAACATTTTGTATTCATTTCTCCAGGCACAATGAGGAGTGGATGAGTAATTAATGACACCATTATCTCCCCACCAATGAAGTCTAACATCACTGGGACAGCAAGTTGCAGCTCTATACCAACAGACAGCAGTATTGCACACTAGGTTAGACACGTGAAAGGAGAGTGCTACAGGAAATTTAAAGAAGGGATTTTATTATAATTATCCTGACTGTAAGATAGCCAAGAAAAATACTGATTTGAAAGGCACCTCTCAAAGTTCCTAGGCCAAAAATTATTATAAGAAAATTTCCATATAGCCAATTTTCAGCTAATCTGGCTTCAGATTTTTCTTCTCAGATGTTTGCTGTAGTTACAGCATTAGTCTACTCAGAAGTCTACTCTGGAAGTCTTCAAGGACACACTGAATGGGGCTTTGAGCAACCTGCTCTAGGTAGGAGATGTCCCTGTGCATGGCAGAGTGGTTGCTACTAGATGACCTTTAAGGGCCCTTCTAATCCAAACTATGAATCTATGGTTCTATGAATTTAAAAGGGAAAACTTACTATTAAAATCTCATTTCTGATACAAGTTCTCTACAAGTGTACTGATATTCCAGACAAAATTGCTTCTTAATGGCCATGTTCCAAATGATGTGTTCCAGAATTATATGATCTTCAGAACCACATTTCTGAGCTTCAGGTATAAATCCCCTTTATTTCAGATACTCAAAAGTATCCAGAGACAAAAATTCTATTAAAAGCAATTACCCCACACACATTTTAATAGTAGAAATTAAAAAAAATACTTCAATAAAATTTTGCCATGAGGTGGTTCTTTTTTGCAGAGGTGATTTTTCCCCCTCTTGCTACTAAAATTGCAAAACTTTCTTTCTCAACCCAAAGACAAGCCTTATAGAGTAACACAAGAGTTTTCAGAAAGGAATGTGATATTTTCCCCTCCAAATTTAGTTGAGATAAGAGAGACACTTTAAAAATGATCACTTTTTATAAACAGGGAGATATAGAGATCTCTACAGAAAAGTTTAACTTCAGAGTTGAACATTTTGAGCAACTGTTTCTATGCATAGATATCACCAATATGCTCTAATTCTGCTGTTAAAAAATGCATCACCCAGAAAGATAAAGTTGGTGATTCCTCAACTCTTCTAAGTAACAGCTATCAATTTATAGAGACCCACCTATTGCTTTTGTATTATAAAGGGTAATACTTATGGATGTGCAAAATTTATCAAAGACAGCAAGTGAGAACCAGACAGAAAAAAGGGGAACAACTTAAGACATCTTAATCTAATTTACAGTCATCTTTCATGACATTTTGCTGTTGTTGAGGCATCAGGAATGTTATCCATAAACAGAAAGCGATTCCTTCTAAGAATGTTTATAGATTTCATTGATCAAACATATTTGTGTTTGAAATACTAATTTGAAAAAGGTGTTTATTTGGGCAGTTTTCCTTCAATTACTGAAGAATGAAAATATAACTTGAAGAATAACGTGTGCATTTGTGGGCAAAAAGGATCAGATTGTGCACAAATACTATTATACAAACATAGAATAAAAGCACTGATGTAAATATTGGTCTAGTACAGTAAATATAACACAGCCAGTATATATGTAAATATAGACAGCACTTATGTATTCATAATACACAATATACATTTTTCACGTGCAGTCATCATAGATAAGAATGGCATTGTAGCTATTAAGCCATTCTACTATGAACATCTTAATGAGTTCCTGTTGTCTGAACTGTCTTTTTCGATGGTATTTTTAAATTGTCAGTGTTTTTCATTGCTAATATGTCTTTATCAAACGCAGTGAGGTTACAGAACATGTAAAAACCCTATGTTCCTACCCATGTCAACAAGGGTAGGAAACAGCTTTTTCTCCCTGAGAAAGGTGTAGTATAAAAATAGCTTAGATTCTCTTACAGGTTTTCTCTTATATCTCAACAAATTGTGAAAAAATGATAAAAACGTTTCGTAGTGCATTTTATAGTAGTGACAAAAAAGTTTCACTACAATATACTACGTAATTTAGTCCTGCCTCTTTTACAACTCCCGTCTTCCACGAAGGTCATTTAAGGTATCTACTAAGGCACATCAGGAACAATCAATACAAAACACCAAGTAATATCGTACCACAATTCGTCTGTACCTTCGCAACAATAGTACTCGAGAACCTATAAACCGCAAAGGAATTGCTGTCTTCGCCATTCAGGGGAAAAAAAAGACATTGACAATCCCTCCGAGCAGCAGACAAACAAACCCTGCGTTTTATTAAGAGATTGAGCCCTTTTCGCTACTGGAACATGTTAATTAAAGCTGCTAAATGCGAGACGCCGCCCGTCAGGCACAAAGGCACCCAGCTAAAGCTGGTCTGGAGTACCCGCGGGGGAACTGCTGGAAAGGGAAGTTTGTTTACATGGATGTGCAAGGAACCACTTTACAAAAGAGGACGGATTTCCCTTCCCTCCCCTCAAACAGGGGCCATCAGACACCCCCGGACAGGACATCCTCACCTCCCTGGGAAGGCTGCCCCGGCGGCGAGACCCACCTTAGTGAGCTGTGCAATCTTCTTGCACATCTTCAGCTGCATTTCCTGATCGCATTCCTCTGCCGAGATGCTGCGAGCAGCTTTGGATCCATTGTAAATCCCGGGCTGATGAACCTTGTTTATGCCAGAGGCCATCATTAGGTTTGAATCTCAATCAAGCCACTCTGTGTCCGCTCCGGGTAGGGCGATCCTGCCCCTGCTGCTGCCCTCCCCTGCACGCACTCAGACCCCCATATAACGCTGAAGGAACTTCAGCCCAAGGCAAGCTCCAGCCGCCGCTCTCCCTTCTCTGCAGATGTCCCGGTCCTTCAGCAGAACGCTGCATGTGCCAATATCCTCAGCGGGATTTTTTTCCCCCCCTCCCCTGCTGCTCCTTAAATGGTTGAGCTTCCGCCAGGAGAAGATGCCAGCGGCTGGATGCTACAAATTCCCCTCAGGAGACGCTGAGCCAGCCACGCCAGCAGCAGCACAGACCTTGCTGGGGATTTGTTAGAGAGAGAGTCCGCAGATTGAATCATAGAATCGGCTCGGTTGGAAGGGACCTCAGAGATCATCAAGTCCAACCCTTGATCCACTCCCCCTGTGGCTCCCAGCCCATGGCACTGAGTGCCACATCCAGGCTCTTTTTAAATATCTCCAGGGACGAAGAATCCACTGCTTCCCTGGGCAGCCCATTCCAATGTCTGATCACCCTCTCCATGAAGAAATTCTTTCTAATATCCAACCTAAACTTCCCCTGGCACAACTTGAGACCATGTCCTCTTGTCTTGTTGAAAGTTGCCTGGGAAAAGAGCCCAACCCCCCCTGGCTCCAGCCTCCTTTCAGGGAGTTGTAGAGAGCGATGAGGTCTCCCCTGAGCCTCCTCTTCTCCAGGCTGAACACCCCCAGCTCCCTCAGCCTCTCCTCACAGGACTTGTGCTGGATCCCTTCACCAGCCTGGTTGCCCTCCTTTGGACCTGCTCCAGGACCTCAATCTCCTGCCTGAACTGAGGGGCCCAGAACTGGACACAGGACTCGAGCTGTGGCCTCACCAGGGCTGAGTACAGGGGCAGAATCCCTTCCCTGGACCTGCTGGCCACGCTGTTCCTAAACATACACAAACCTGAGAACAGGAAAATGAAGGCTGTGCCTGTAACAGGGAAAAGTTAACCTTTGATCCAACTAGTTAAACAGTATAGAAGCACTGGCAGTCACAACAGTTGCCTAGAAGTTTCCTATCTCAACAACATCTCTCAGGTTCTCTTCTCGGGCTGCCTAAGGGCTGCAGAGGTTGGCATCCTTCGCAAGCCTTGCTATTTTGGCAATCTTCTCTAATGGAAGTCCTGAAGAAAAGCTTGATCAAGTTTGCTGCTCTGCTGGGAGCAGAATGGAGCAGTTCTTCCAGAGAAGAGGGGCACCCTTCAGCATATCCGAGCCCCGGAGTGGTGTCCAGGCTTTGGTTCACCTGTTTTATCTAAAGAGACAACTGCTCAGTTTCCTTCACTTGCACTAAAAGCATTGGAAAGGTGCCAGGAGAAAATTGACAATGTTACAGGTAATTTTTTTTTTTTTTCTTCTTCACCTCCTCCAGTCTTCAAAGAAACCGGGCACGTAAAAGTAAATGAAAGGACAGAAAAGGCAGAAAAAAGCACAAAGAAGAAAAGGTATTAAAAGAATGTGGTTTTTAAAAGAAGGATGCTTCAGTGAAGTGTTATGCAAGAAGAAAATGGTGAGTGGACACGTTAAAACAAGCCTAGCAAAGAAAGGTGAAGGAGGAGATGGCAAAGTAGGGTGAAGTCAGAGCAGTGGAAAAGAGGAAAAGGGAGAAAGACAGGTAAGAGAAGCTGAAAGTTGTTCAGCCCCCTTTGATGTGTCACAGCAGCCAGCACCAGAGCCCCTGTAGAGCAGGATGAGGGCCCTGTCTCTGCTCACACCAGAAGGGACATGAGGCTGCTGCCTCCCCCCCTGCCCCATTCAGGTAAGGAAAATCCTAATATGTAGATCTGAGGTGCAGGTAGGCACACATGGACTGCCAAGCATATGTAAATCAAAAATAATTCAGTTTGCATTATTAGTTACACTTAAAATAAAACTCCTGGGTTTTTGAAGCCACAAGAATCACAAAAATTTTACTTTACTGGTCTTTTCATTCTCCGGACTTCTATAGGGGAAAAAAATTAGATGAAGTTAATTGGCCTGTAAAATATCTTCAATAGAAAGATAGTTACAATTTTTATTCTCTTATAAAATATAACCTTACAAAGAAGCCAGCTCACTGAGGCTTTGCTGTTGATTTAAGTGTTTCTGTCAAGTGACTATGTCTTCAAAGTAAAATAACTTAGAAAAAAGTTCACATATAAGATTCCGTGTTACTGTTGTGTGTATAAAATAAATTTCCTGCTCTCTAGGAGCAGCAGAAGATTACATTAGATCTATATATCTTAAAAGTTAGTGAAAAATAGGAATTACTCACCTTTAATAAGCAGGTACCTGTTTAAAAAACGCACAAATGCATGGTAACAAAATACATCAGCAAAAAAATCTCTGCCACATCTATAAATAATTTTAAAAATTATTATCTATAAATTAGAACACTTTTTCTCCTGCTGCTGCCTGCTATTATTCACATGCAGCTCATATACCACATAACGCTTGACACAATTTCAAAGAGAAAATAAATCTTTTGTTGTTAAAAACCTGCTGCTTAAACACCGGGAAGATTAAAATCTGGAACAATACTGACCCCTAGTGCTTATGTATTTTTTCTTGTTTGTCTTTTTTTGGTGTTTTTCTTAGCCAAAACCGACCCTTCTTTAGGACGGCTTCTGCCTACTGATGGTGTGTGATCTGGCTTTACTAATTAACTGGGGTAATTACTTATAATGGGATACATGGGATACTTTTTTTTTTTTTTTTTTTTTTTAAGGTCCAAACACATAGAAAGGTCAAATATTTTAAGATCCTAGTGTCCACAGTTAACTACTTCTTTTCACATTTTTGAATGCTGTCTCTAATTCTGTAATTATTATATACTCAGAATGTTTCCCCTCAGCTAAGAACCTCTTGCCTCGCTTTTCATTAAGGATCAGCCCTTGTCCCCCAGTATCTGACCCATAACATGCCTCAGGAATTAGAGTTGTCTTTCTTATTTTTAGTGAGTTGTAGAATTTATTACTAGTCTCAAGTTAAACGATTTCTGGGAAAACGTTAGGTTTACAACAAATGCTTGAAAACTTTACGAAATTTTCCACTAGTATGAACCACAAATATGCATTACTCCAAATCAGTTGTCCATATTATCCATCTTTTCGTCATTTCTTCTCTCCCCCACCCCAGCTGATACAAATCAGAAGGATGTTTCAATTAGAAAAGCAGTCTGCAAGTTGAATTCAGCTGAGGATTCCCTGATTCACACTGGGAACTAAGTAACCAGTTATTTAACCTTTACCTAATGAACTTAATTCCCTTTGTTACCTGAATCTTTAAAACAGGCAAACAGATCTCGCTTTAGATACAGAAACAGATCATTTTTTGCCCCATCAGATGACCTTCTCCATAGCGATGTATTACTTTCAGACACCAGCGGAGCTTTCTTGGTGTGCAACTCCAATGTATCGTTATGAAAAAAAAGACTCATGTTTCCTGGTGATCACGTCCAGAGAGGACTTCGGCAGCGGGGCTGAGGGCACTACCAGACTTCGTCAACTCTTTCCCCAATATACAACCGGGAAAACCCCGCCTCATCCCGACACTTTCCCTTCAGCGCTTTGAAACCGCGGCTCCGCCCGCCACGGCGCCTCAAGGAGGCGGAGGAAGCCAGGGTCAAGATGGCGGCGCGGCGCTTCCCGCCCAACGGCTTTTGCTCCCCCATCTCCCGCCCTTTTCCCCCCCCCCCCCCCCCCCCCCGTTTCTCGCGAGACCGGGAGCGGTCCTCGCGCCGCGTTTGAAACCGGGGGCGCGCGCGCGGCGGTTGGCCGGGACCGTTTGAGGGGGGACCGGGACCAGAACCGGGACCTCAACCTCAAGGGTTCCTCCGTGGCGGCCCCGCTGCGAGTCTCGTCCCGCAGGCGGTGAGGGCTTGTAGGGCTCTCTGTGTGGCTCCGCGAGAGGTTATTCGGAGTCCTTGGCGTGAGCGTCCCTCTTCCCTCGGCAGCCATGGGAGTGAAAAAGAAGCTCCTCCACATCAAGGAAGCCTTTCAGTTGGCCCAGAAGCCTCACCAGAACCTGGCGAAACTTGTGGTGGGTTTGAAGAGCACCTACAATCAGGTAAGGCTGCTCTCTGGGCTTGCTGGTGGCTGGGAGGAGGGGTGCCCCCCCCCCCCCCCCCCGGGGGCTGAGGGGAAGGGGAGGGAGCTCAGCAGCCGCTTTGCCCTCCCCTCAGCGGGCAAGGGACCTCTTCGGCCTTACTTCTCCTAAAAAAAGTGTTCTGGCGGGTATGCCCTTAAAAGCCAAGCCACACGCCGAACTATTATTACACGCAGTTGTTTTCTGGGAGTATGAGTGTAAGCGTAGCCCACGGTAGGTGTTGGTGATGTTGCTGGGAGGTTTCTGGCTCCCCGTAAGTGTGACACAAAATAATAATAAATAATAATAATAATAATGTGTAAGGGTGTGACTGCCGCTCTGAAACCTGTTGGCCTGTAAAACTCCAGATTGGAGCCCTGGGGTCAAACACATGCTAAAGCAAAATACTAAGTGAAGAGTGTGCAACGCAGTTGGTGTGCCCTAACTGCTGGCTTTGGCACTTTACAAATATAAATTTTCGACTATAAAGTAATTTATTTCGTTTTTCTGTGGTATTGCTTTTGAAAGATGTTCCTGGTAGTTACATCGTGGTGTGTTTGTTTGTTTGTTTGTTTTTACTTTTTCAGTTTGAAGATAAGGAAGATTTTCACGAAAAGTTCATTAATTTACTTAAGTATGCTATGATAATCTACAGACGGGAGCCAGCAGTGGAGCAAGTGATAAATTTTGTGGCGAAATTTGTTACTTCATTTTATCAAATGGAGGAAGGGGATGGTAGTGAGGAACCAGACGATAATTCGCTTCTGAATTATGTATTTACCTTTCTGCTGGAGGTACAGCAACACTTAATTAAATCTTTAGCATAACAAATAGAAACTTCAAGCACTGGGGAAAACTTGTAGCCACTCTACAAACTAGAACATGAAAAGTGAAAGCCAAGAGTAGTGATTGATGAGTAACATACAACCCCCTTCCCTCCCTGCCCAAAAACCTTAGCATCTGAATATCAAAGGTTAAGCTGTGAGAAAACAGGAGCTGTTTTTTTATGTGGCTGTCAGATGTGTCATTATAGGCTTTACTGTAGGCATATTTATAAGGGTTAAATTGTTAGTGTATTGTGGAAACACAGTTTTACTGTTTCTTTGAGAAGTTAAAGTATTAGATCTTCTTTCCTACAAGTAGGGTTGACATATTTATTACTCCTTTCTGCTTACTGCAAATGTTATTTAGAAAGAAGATCAACAGTTCAAGTAGCATGAAATCAGAAGTAGAATTACATTTCCTTAAAAGTGTGTTTTGGCATGGAAAAAGTATTGATCAGGCCAAGATATTGGCAAGTTATCATTGCTAATACTTTTTTCTTTTTTCCCTCTAAAAGTTTTATGGAGACAGGGGTACTTTGGCTAATGTATGCCTGTTTCTTCCTTTTTCAAGGCATTGCTAATTAAGTAAAGTGCCTCTGATATACATGATGGGCTACATTTTTTTTCTATTTCTGTGAGTTTTCAATCTTATTAAAAAGAAACACAGCTTTTGAAAAGCTTTTGAAATACCCAATGCATATTTCATCTGCTGTATGGAATATTAAGTACTTACATGTGCATATTAATAAACTTGTGTTGGAAATGAGAAAAGTGAGATTATAAAAATATTTTTTCTTTTTTCTTTCCCTAAGTCTCATGATGTGAACAGCCACGCAGTTCGGTTTCGAACATGCCAGCTTGTTAATAAGATTTTGGGAAATATGCCTGAGAATGCTCAGATTGATGATGATTTATTTGATAAAATTAATGAAGCTATGCTGGTTAGACTTAAAGATAAATTTTCAAATGTGAGAATTCAAGCTGTCTTGGCTCTGTCAAGACTTCAGGATCCAAAGGATGAAAATTGTCCTGTTGTTAATAGTAAGTAATATTATTTTTTTCTTTTGTTTAAGAACATTTGTTGGTTTACATTTCTTTAGAACATTTTAAGCATTTGTTTGTTTTTTAAGCATTGAGTAAAAAAATCTTGGAGGATGTTTTTGCATTAATTTGGAAACTGAAACTCTTCATTGGAGGAGGTTGTAGATGCAAGAATTGTGTATGCTCAAGGGGAAAAGGCAGAACTGCTTGAAGGCAACATCCACTGGGGATTAAATGACAAATGATATGTGGCTCAGCCTGCTCTGTGAACTGAATGTAGGTGAAGGATGGTAAGAATAGAATACTGGTGTGTTGGGAGCTGGGGAGAAGATAAATGTTTACCCTCTAAGAACCCTTTTGTGATATTAATTGAATTGAATTTGTTCAAAGGCACTCAGATTATGGCTGTCTGCCCTGTGAGAGACAAACTGGTCTTTGACATTGTTGTTATATGCTTTTTCTGAGTTTTTTTGTTTTTTTTTTTTTCTCCTTCGCTGAATTCATCTTGCTCACCCAGGTTTCTTGATGTGCTGCTTTTGTGCTCTTTGTGTATAGTTTGATTCCTGACTAAGCCCTTGCTCTGATTGCCTCAAGGTAGACAGACTCTAGGTTTGTAGCAGCACAGCTATTGTTATGGCAACTGTGCCCTGATAAACTTTACAAACTGCCTTTTGTGAAGAGACTTTGCTGTTTTTTTGTTTGGTTGGTTTTGGGTTTTTTGCTTTGTTTGGTTTTTTTTTTTTTTTTTTTTTTTAGGGTGCCCTCTTTGAAGTTGTTTTCTAATTGTTTATAGCTGTTTATTTAGGAGCAAATAAATTTCAGAGTCGTCATCTCATAGAGCAAGAAGATGAAGTATTCTTTGAGTCAAGTCTTCTCGTGATTTCTCTTAATTTAGAGAATATTCACAGCAAAACCAAACAGCATTATGCAAGAGATTTACTACTTGAGTTGTAGGCTTAACAGAGATTGCAGTTTTCTGTTTATGGGGAAAGCTGGAGATTCCCCCTCAAACATAATGAGGTTGTATAGACATTGAATAGAGGTCTTAAGGAATCAACATTTGGAAGCCTTTTTTTTTGTGTCCAGTAAATAACAATGTGCTTATTTATAGGTGAGAGTAGTAATTTATGGGGTTAACCAGAAATGTATGATTGCAAATATAATTTTTATAGCTGATTTTCTTTTGAGATCATAGCTCAGCCTGTAATTGCCATAACATCTTGGGGGTGTGACTGTTCCCTAAATTTGTATGAGAGATGCAGGGACTGTGAAGGAGTTTTAATAATAGCTGTTGATATTTTTTTGTTTGTTTTTCTATAATGTTTCAAACTCTTTAAAAATATTAATATTATTATTTTACTTTCAGTTTACAACACCTTACTTGAAAATGATTCCAATTCAGAAGTGAGGCGTGCAGTGCTATCATGTATTGCTCCATCAGCAAGGACTTTACCAAAAATTGTAGGACGCACTATGGATGTAAAGGAATCTGTCAGGAAGCTGGCATATGAGGTAAATTGGTTCACTTAATGTTAATTTCAAAGACTGATTTACAAGAAAAAATTTAAAGTTTTTCTTATTTCACTGGTTAAATACTAAGAATACTAAGAATGTAAATAATTTTAATGTTAAAGAATTTATTTTCACTTACTGGAAGTTTGAGTGATTTAATACAAGTTTAAACTCCTGAACTTGACTGCAGAACTTGCCTGATAGAAATTACTTTTGTGATAGAGCTTGCCTTTTCAGGATCAGAGAAGAAAAGTATAAGTTATTCATACAATCTGTTGTATTAATCTGTGCATTTTGTGGTGCTTGTGTAGTAATTTTTCTTCTCTGTTATAACGTAGCAGATACTTAAGTAAAGGATCACAGCAATACTAATGAAAAAAATTACATTTTTGGTAGTCCAATTTTGAGAAGTATAGGGTAAAGACAAGAAGGTATCCTGCCACATATATTTCTTGTGCAGGCATCTCAGGCAATGTCTTAAAACTTTGTTTCTTCACACAGAACCCTCAAACTTGGATTAAATTCTGTTTATTTACTGAATCTCTGTGTTAATAGGCTACAAGAAAAGTACCTACTTCAGTAATTTCATGCTCTTGGAGCCTTAAAGGGAGACTAGTTTTCATATCCAGATGTTGCATTCAAACAGAGCTGCCAAGTTTCTAAGCTATTTGTTAACTTTATTGTATATATTTTTCCCTGCACAAGAATCTGTTCCTTAAGGTATTGGTAGAATGCTGATGGTATAGATGTTAAAGGCTTTTATTTTTTTATTGACTTACATTTTCTGTGGATGGATAAAAGTCGTTGTAATTTGTAGAAATAAGTTTTCTTGTCTTAATTATTTTTAAGGTTTTGGCAGAAAAAGTTCACATGAGAGCTCTGTCAATAGCACAGAGAGTAAAATTGTTGGAACAAGGACTTAATGACAGATCTGGTAAGACTGCATCTTTCTCAACATCTTAATACAAATGTTTGAGAGAATACTTTGATATTTTGGGGATGATTTATATGGAAGTTGTGGTGGCAGTAATAATGACCTCAAAGGGAGTCATGAGGTACTAAGCTTGTTTAATGGTTGTGGGGTTTTTTATTTTGTTTTTTTAAGGCAACATTAAGTTCAACTGTATAACTTCTATCCAAAAAGCCTTCTATGGAAAAATGATTTGTGAAAGTCCATTGAAAACTTGGTAATTTTGACCTGTAAGGTTTTAAATGGTTGAAATTCCTTTGTTAGATGCTGTTAAGGAGGTAATGAAGAAGAAACTGCTTCGGTCTTGGCTACAGTTGACTGAAGGGGATGTTTTAGAATTACTTCATCGACTGGATGTGGAAAATTGCCCAGAAGTTGCTATCTCAGTACTAAATGCTGTGTTTTCATTATCTCCACTTCATGACTTAGTTCGGAACTGTAAAAACCTTGACAGCAGGTATGCAGATCAGTTTTCATTTCCAAAAGATGAGTATGTTGTGTAAGGTCATTACATTAAAGGTTATATATAACTGAAAAGCAGGATAACTGTTACCTGTGATAGAAGCCTGATTTTGTGGTGTAAGCCCTAATGTCTCCCTGGTGTTTGTGTACTTAACTGTTCTGGATATATTTTTTCTTTTTTAAAAGATGTGTTCATCAGATGAAGGTGGCTGTGCCATATAAGCAGGAAAAAATGAGAAGTGTTTTTCACCAAAAATAACACTCTTAAAATCTAAGAGGCAGTAAATTAATCATCTAAAGAAGCTTTTCTATGCAAAATAACTTAGAGTCTAATTTGGTTTATTTCTTGTATTGTCTATACAACTTAGGATAAAGGCAATGCTCATTTACCCCCAGAGCTGTAATTTTTTCTTTTATTTTAAGCCGTGGTTTGGGACTGGTTAATTTTTCTATGAACTGGAGAATCAATCAGAATAGAATTGACTTGTGCTTCAGCCCTCTTTTGGAGGTATTTTACTTGTATTAACAGTCTGACAGAAGATGATATCTTAGAGGCTTCTTTTTCTGTCTTAAAGTTTGATAGAATTAGATTGAGTTCCCAAGCTATAAAGAAGATGGTGTGGTGAATATTAAAGTCCACAAAGCAAAAATGAAAGGGGGGAAGAAAACAAGAAATTAGAAGTTGAAGGAAATTACTAAGGAAAGCAAAAATGTGTAAGAGCAACCAGCTCCAGTTATGGCAGAGGATTAGAAACAGTGCTAGGACTGTAAACTTAGATGATAAATGACAAATTTTCAGTGATAAAAAAGTGTTAAAGTCTTATTACCTGTTTTTGGGAAAAAGGTGTAATTTCATCATATGAAGTGCCTAGCATTCTGGTAGTAGCTTATGATGGATGTTTTGAAATCAGTAGATGCTACATGCATTGCATTCCAAAGCTGTAGTTGTGGGCCTGTCTGGCTTTAAAAAGCATCAATAAAAGTGAAATAACTTTCTTATAGGCTTTGGAAATGTGCCAATATCTTAAATTCAAAGGATTACATAGTTAGGGACTTGTCAGTGTGACTTTGATCCTGCACAAAATGAGGCTTTGCTTCTGAAAGTTTGGGCTCACTGAGGTTATTTTTGTTTTATTTTGTTTAAAGAACTAAGTATGTTAGATTAATGAGTGTTTCTCTTGCTGAGAAGTGAATGAGATTATTCAGTTTATAATGAGGTTACTTGATATCTGGAAAAGAGAAATCTTGGTTTTGCTTGGTTTGGCTTGGCTTAGTCTTGTTTGATGTTTCTGATTACTGCTTGATTATGCAGTATCAGCATAATAAATGCTTAGAATTTTGAAGTCTACGACATCTTTTTGTTAAATTTACCTTTTAATAAAGACTTGTCAGAATAATGAGAAGCCATCAAAATAAACAGTTTTCATCTATATGATGCTGGGATTTTTTTTTTGTTTGTTTTCTTTGTGTATGTGTGAAGAGACCTAAAAGAAAACCAAAATTGTTATTGCTAATTTGCAAGTAAAATGGGGTTCAAGGGAGTGAAAAGTACTATTGACAGTGATAGTTTGTCTTCACTATTTTGAGGTAGAATTAATGCATTATTTAATGTTTTGCTTCTGAAAACAAACCTTATCTGTCCTTAGTGTGGAAAAGACTGTATAAAAAGGAATGTGGGTCCTGTAACTAGTAAGGGGAGGATGAGTCTACAAAGGTGTTGAGAAGCAGTTTTGTTACTTTTTGAATTTGACATACTGTGATTATTACTTTAATATTGTGTGAAAGTCTTAACCTCTGTCCTTGTAGTAAGGACAGAAGGAAAGATTCATAGGAAGAAGTTGAACAATAATTAAATACAGTTGTTGCATTTCTGCAGATTAATGGAGTTCAGTTTTCCAGACTTTTATAGTGATAATGTTCCATAGAGGAAGTTATTTTTGTATGTCTTCAAGTATATCTGTGGAGAAAACCTTTCACAGGATTTTATTTTCACCTTAAGAAATAGTTTTTCTGTGCATTTATTGTCTTTGATTCTGTTTTACTTATGTCTGTATTTATTAATTTGTTTTTGTTCAGAAAACTGATCCCACTGGAAGAATTAACAGCAGAGAATGTGTTACACTGGAGATGTCTTTGTGAATATCTAAAATCAAAAGGTGAAGAAGGTGAAGATTTTCTAGAACAGATGTTGCCAGAACCAGCTTTATACGCAGATTATTTACTAAGGTACATTGAATTTAAAAATAAATCAAAATCTCTTACCACTAAAATACATGACTTTTCTGAAAGTATATTTTCAGAAAGTATATTTTTCAGCTATTCATGCTTTCTCCAAAGCCAAAGCTGTGCTTGAACAGTGCTTTTGGGTTTGATTTTATTTTTTTAACTTTTTTGAAGTTGCTTTTTGAGGATTTACTATATTTAAACAAAAATTGTAAAAAGCAAATTTACAACTTGAAAGCAATTTTTGGAGTGTCTTTCTTCATTAGCTATCAGCAAGATAGGCTGCTAGATCAATAGCATATAATCCTTTGCCATTTAATAGAATAATAGAGTAATAGTCCTGCAATATGTAGCTATCCTTTCCCCATTTCTTAGTGTTCAGGTTGCTGTGTGACTGCAAAGAGCTCACAAGGGGTTTTTGAGCTTGCAGGAACATATAGATAGATACATATAATAGATTGTGAAAATGAAGTGAACTTTGGTTGGTGTCCCCAAGAGAAGTGTTTGTGAAACAAAGTTTGTTCCCTTCTCTTTGCCCTGCTCAGGTGGGCAAGCTTCCCAAAAACTTATCTTTGAAGACAGTGACAGAGCTGCTAAATGAGCCAGTTACAGATATAATTGAGGAAAAACAATGAATGTTTTGTTAAGTCAATCTTTTTGCCAAAGTGAAGAAAGATAATTTTTTTTTTGTCTCAGTGGGATACTTTAGTTTAAATATAAGATTTGAACAGATTTTGTTTGTGATTATGGAGTGCTGAGAAAGCTTTAGGGAGGTACTGTAAAACGCAGAGAGAAGCTTCCTGAAATGATTATAAATCAGATTTCCTGATAATTGCATTTTTTTGATAGTTATTTTAATTACAAATATACTTCATCTTTTCTCACTTCAGTGGCTGCATAATACTGGTATTGCTCATGCATATCATCACTTTCACTGTTTTAAGTGTGGCGTGTGCTAACATGTTTAAATGTTTAATAAATAAAATATCTGTGCTTCCATGATTTTGAAATATGGATCCAGTCTGGTAGGTATAAATTTCTTCATTCATAATTAGTCCATTAAAAATTTAATCTCCAAAGAAGAGTTCTTTATTCCACCCGATATTGCTCAAAATGCCTTCAATTATGTTCCCCTTCAGGAAGAGATTGATTAAAATTAATTATGTTTACTGGTACTTGTCTGTAGTATCAGCTGTTAACCTATTCATTGGTGAGCTGTGCCACCAGTTGCTCCAGGTAAAGTTTGCAATTGCACAAGCCAAGTCTTTATTTACACTGTGAGAGCATCAGGAGGAGCAACAAATTCCAAGTAATTGATGCTTAAATGCAGGACTGTAAGCTTAATTAGTGTGACATTGTTAAATGATCAGAAACAGCAGTCTACATTGTTGTAATCTCAGATGTTCTTGATTAGTAGCTACACAAAAAGTTTTTTGGTTACCTTTGAAGAAACTATTTGAATTTATTCAGTTTAATTTAATGAGCTGTTTCCAAAAAGTATCTGCAAAGCTGTGGTAAAAATAAGCATCTTTTTCATGGCTCATATCAATATTTGCATTTTATATGTTACACTATACTCGATATTGAATTTTTTACACAAAGTTTCACACCAGATTTTCTGAGCAATCGTGTTCTCATTGATGGATAAAATTGTGAGAAAACAAAAATTACTCTTGAAAAATAAAGGGAACAAACTGACTATGCTTCCTATGCTGTGTGGCTGAGTGTATCTGACAACAGATTGTTCTTCTGTGATGGAATACTTAATCAGATAAAGAAGTTAAAATTCATTGCACATCTGAATGATTTTTTTGTATTTTGTCTTGTAGGCAATATAACATTTCTGAACATGTAGAAGAATACATAGTACCTAAATATGCAGAAAGATGCTAGCTATATATATGAAAAATGGTACATGTATACATTTATCCCTAAGATGCCTTTGTGCAGGGATACAGAACAGAAATGAACAAGCATACTTGTGATTTTCTTACTGTTTTGCATTCACAAACAAGGGATTTTTTTAAATGAAGTGGAATTATTTTTAAACTGCAAATTATTTGATTTATATTTATATATTTAATTTTATGGAACTATTAATATATAAAAAGGAGAACATAAGCCTTTGTTTTTAAGGTTTAGAACTAAAATAAATTATTTGCTTACACAGGACAGGAAAGTTTTGGGGCTGTGCTTTTTGGATTTTTGTTTTTTTTTTTTTTTTTTTACTTCCAAATGGTGATTCTGAATGTAATTATATCTTTTCTACTTGGATTCAGTTACCTCCAAAATATGCCAGTTCTTAGTGAAGAACAAAGAGAAGACTTTAATT
Organism: Phaethornis superciliosus; assembly: GCA_023637945.1. Lineage (NCBI taxonomy): Eukaryota > Metazoa > Chordata > Aves > Apodiformes > Trochilidae > Phaethornis > Phaethornis superciliosus. The sequence goes on from JAJQWJ010000005.1 coordinate 6,965,790, forward strand.
GTTTTGACAACCTGATGACAAAAGAATTTATAGGGCAGCAACTCATTCTTATTATAGGCTGCATGGATACCACAGAAGAGGGGGGAAGGTAAGCATTAATACCAAATTTGTGTTAATAAGGCTTATCTCATGCATGCCTCTTGAAAGACATAAAGTCTCAGTTGGTAAAATAACCCAATCTAAAAGACAAAATACAGTAGGAAAAAAAGACAAGGTCTCTTTAATGGAATTGTTCCCAAAAGTATTCCTAATGTAATGTTTGTTTTTGTGGAAAAAAAGTGTTTTAAGGTATATAAAACATTGTTTAGAGAGAAAAAACTCAGTTGTTTTTCTAAAGTATTCTTGGCATTATGAAGTTAATGGCTTTTCATTTGAGATGTAGTATATTAAAATTAAAGGAGATGAATGTATTGCTTCTTAGCAGATGACTTGTAGTAAGTAGCCTGTGTGTTTCTTATGATTTGGAGCCCAGCCTGCTAAGGCCTAAAAGGTTGCAGATGTTTTAGCTGCCAAGCTGAATTGGATGCTCTTAGCTGAGTGATTCCCATCATTTCAACAGCCTTCAAGTGAGTAAGAGTGAATAAAGATTGTGAGTTCATACCATCACAGGCATTTTATGAAAAATTGCTGTTATGATAGTACAAACACAGTAAAAAATTTCCAACCCTCAGGGGAATGCATTATATGTAGTGCTAGACTCTCAGAATAGTTGAACTTGTAATTTTTTTTCAGTTTTCAGCCAGATAACTTCTATGAAAGCATTCTACAGTAACTGACTGCTTTCTGCTGGTATCACCTGTCATTGGATGGTAGTGACACCTGATTAAAAAATTCCATACTTTCTAATTGAAAAAAATGAGGTAAAATGAGAAAAAGACAAACTCTGGCAAGTAAGAAAATGTATTTAGCAGTTAGTATAACTATAGAGAAATTGCTCTTATACTAGATTATCAATTCCTCATCACACTAATTCAAAAGGGGTAAAACATTAACTGTGATGTCTTCTATTTTCTTGAATAAGCAAACAGATTGTTTTGTTTTTTAATTTTTCTCTCATGCAGAAAGCACCTGTTAGTTACTTTACAAAAGATTCTCATTCTACCTGCAACTTCCACAGCCCTTGTGTCTCTGCTTGCAGAAACATTACTCAGTATTGTTGAGGATGATGACAGAAGGATTCAAATCGTAAGCAGTTCTAGAGGCTCATTGTTTTCTAGGCTCTGCCTTCCTTATATATCAAACATCCTTTACAAAGCTTTTTAACAGAGATAATAATTAAAATATTTTTAGTTTTGAAAAGTATTTTTATTCTTCCTTCCCCCCTTTTTTTTCTGCTGTGGTTTTCTAAAGAGCTTTAGAGTATTTGGCCAGTGTTATATATGTAATCATCCAATTAGGAAAATATTATACTTTTACAGACAAAATCCTTTGTCATATTAGAGCCAGTTTCAACTAGAACATTCAAACCAAGGATAACATACATTTCCAGGTTGCAGATTTGTCTCCCATGTTTTTATCTGAGATAAATATTAAAAGCCCTAGTAAGAAAAATATTCTATGTAGTGTATAGAATGTATAATGCAGTCTTTATATGTTGTATAGTTTAGTCAATATAAAGCATAATTATTTAAACTTTAGAAAAATGGACCTATGGTTTTACTCAACTATTTCAAATCAACTTAGGGAAAGAGCTAAAAGGTTTGTTAAATGATTAGGATGGAAGAACTATTGTAATCTGCATTATAGTATAATAATAACAGTAAATGTGTGCATTTCTATTATTCTAGTGAAATACACTGATTCAATACATTCTGTTGATTTGAGTACAGCTTGAGAGGAAGATAAAATTAAGCTGAGTGATCCAATATAAGATAAATAAAATTAATACCATCCTGTCTCTTTCAGTCTTTAGTTTTCTTCATATTTCATCTCATAATGGGTCAGACTTGAAAGAAAGCCCCATACCAAGTGAAAACCTCTCTGCCTTGTTCTGCTTCTAGTATTTGGCTGAAATTAAATTATTGACATGGCTTCTTAGACTACATAGGGTGGTTTATAGACCTTTAAGTGATAGTGTTCTTAGTTGTATTGTGACTGAAGTAGTAACAGATGAAAAACATTACTCTTGTTACTGGTAACTCTTTTTAAAGCATGTGTTCACATTTAGATGAGATGGTGCCTGTGAGCTGTTGGCCTAGAAACCTATTCATGGGTGTAGAGTCTTCTGTTTTCTTGTTTTCTTCAGTAAATGATAGAAAACACTAGACTTTCGTGGCTAGACTGTTGTCAAATGGAAGGGCTGTTTGCACTGAATTAGCTGTTAAGAAAAACTGCACAGGTGTTGAATACATTTTCAGAAGGATGGTATTTTAAATTTCAAAAAGTTAAATGCTTGGTGTCTGAGCTGAAAGGAATGGCTCTTAAATACTGTTTGTAACAACAGATTGCAGAAATTGTATCAGAAGTTCGGGAGCCAATTGTTACAGTTGACCTGCCTGTTGATGCTGCTGAAATAAGAAAGAGGGAGATTAAGGTAAGCAGATTTTAGCTCACAAAAATATTTTTAAGCATAGCCAACTACTGAGAGTTTGATATATTAGTGTATTATTAGCTAATGTCAATAGTGTGTTGTTGGCTAATACAATGAAGGTTATGGTATTATATTAAACTTCCTTTTACTTTATATTTCAGTTGGCTGAAATAAAAGTGAAACTTTTTGAAGCAAAAGAAGCTTTGGAAGAATGCATTACTCTGCAGGATTTTAATAAAGCATCAGTATTAAAAGAGAAAATAACTGAGCTGGAACACACAAAAACTGATCTGATAAAAGCAGCAGAGCAACCTGAAATTCAAGAAATGCATGTGGAGAAGGTCTCTTCCCTTTCTGTATTCCCAAGTGTATCTTGTCCTTGTATCATCTACATTTTTAAAACTGAAAATGAAAATTTATGTTATTTTCCTTCTGTATGTGTAGAAGCTAATGGTTAAACAGCTCTTTTGGCTTCAAGGAACTAAAACAAAAACCCGTTTAAAATTCTTTTGCTCTTAACTGAAAAAACTGAAAACATGAACCTCAGTCTCTTTATCATAGTTTGCAGACAGTTGTTGATGAATATTTTTGCACAGCAAGTGTGTGGTGGACAGGAAATGTTTATTTGGATAGGGAAAAATTATGATTAATACCCTCACTCCTTATCAGAGGTACAGTTTGTATTAACTTTTTTCTCTTCTTCCTGACTCACTTGAAGAATGATCCTGAAACACTATTGAAATGTCTGATGATGTGTTATGAGCTTCTGAAGATCATGCCCCTTTCTAAAGGGATTGTTCCAACCATTAATGAAATCACTGAGTCTCTGGTATGTAGGTATAAATACTGTTTGCATTATAATCATATGGATACATGGTAGATGGTCCTTAGGTGCTGGCAGGATGGTTTGTGCACATCACAATTGCTTTGCTGTATCTGTAGTGCTGTGTCTGGTGCTTTTAATCTATCTCAGAACCTAGTGTCTTGAAGGTGCAGTCCAGGTGTACTGTTCTATCCCAAAACAGGTTGGGACAGACAGATACTAGAAAAAAAAGAGGAATATAGTAATTTGATTCATGTATGACAGTGTTGGAGCAGTGCTGAGTTATATTGTGTGCCAAACATGGTGCTGTCCTTGCTTGTACTTCAATTAATAACTGGGATTTTTTTATCAGCTGAGGTCAAGTTCTTTAATAGAGAACTTTAAGGGAATTTTTGTTAAGTTAGTCAAAAGCTTTTGATCTAGGAGAAACAGGAACTCAGAAACTCTTTCTTTTATCTCTTCCGTGTACAAGATGTTTGGGGGGGATTCCCCTCCCCTCTTGTTTTTTACCACCTTTGAAGGGGAAAATATTTCTGTATTGAAGAATAAGGCAGTGGCATTATAGGTCTCATAATTACAAGATATACTTTCCTAGTTTTCCTTGAGAAGAGTATGGATTTTAAAATGAATGCTTCTAAATAACACAGACTTCAAACTGTTTCTGAGTGTACAAACAGAATGGAAAAAGAGTAATATGCTATCGTGTGAATAAATAGTGCTCCCACATCTGAATAATCTGCAGTTCTTATTCCATCTATCTAGAAAGTTTATACTGGAACTGGAAGTGGTTGAGAGTAGGGCAGTAAGGAAAAGTATGGAATGGCTTCTCTATGAAGAATGACTAAATAGATTTCCTCAATGTAATTTGGAGAAGAGAGGGGAGGAGGAGTCCTAACTTGTAAAAGCTATGCAGAAAATGAATAAAGACTTGTTGATTAGTCCATAAATCTAGCAACTAGCAAGCTCAGAACAAATTAAATGAGTTGATTCTTCATGTAATACGTAATCTCTGGAACTCCTTATTGCAGGTTGTGTGCATGGTGAACACTTGCATAAATTTTAAGGAAGACTGAGAAAGTTCAAGAATAATAAATATTAGGGAATGATTAGGTAGATAGGAACAGCCTCCCAGCTGGGTGGTGTTGGGATCTTGGCAAGAATTCTTGGGAACTATTTACTTTGTCTCTTTATGCAATACTTTATTGGATCTTGGCTTTGATCTTTTTTGATAACGAGACAGTGGTCTAGATGACCTGACTGAGTATGGACATTCTTACATTCCAACTGCTAAGAAAATTACAACACCAACTTAGATTAGATTCAGTGTAGTGGGACCACACTAAATTCCTTTCAGATGTAAAGAGGCATTTTAAAAAACCCTAATTGACATTGATGTGTTGCCTAGAAACCTTTTCTTTTTCATTAGGTCTTCCTTTAACTCTGACATTTGTTGTGATTCTGCTTTTCTTTCTCCAAGATCCTGCTTTTTCATGTTGTTGTTCCTGCTGGCTTTTCACTTTTTTTTTTGTTTGGGTTATCTTCTTTGTTGTTTAAACCCAAACTCTTTAGTAAATGCTAAAATATAAAACAATGCCACTGTTGTGTCCATCCTGTATCTAATCTGTTGTTTCTTTTGTGTGGATTTTCACCATTGCCTTCTCAAAACTATTTCAAGTACATGACAGTGGCATCTGTATTTTGGAAGTGGGAATAGTTTCTCTTGAAGAATGCTAATGTCTTTTATGAAGAAATGTGTATGTTTGTGGTATTTTTTTTTTTTTCCCCTATTTCACAATGAGTGGCCAACTTGATTTTGTTAGAAAGCAAATATTTATTAAAACCAAACACATATAATTTTTGCCATTATTTTGTTGCTGACATCAAAAAGCATACTCAGTCTGCTTCTGTTTATATCTAGATAAGGAAAGTGTAGAGTAGTTGCTACTTTCCTGTATCCAACTAAATTATTTTTTGTTTTGGAGTATGCACATTTCAGTAGTCAGGTTTGTTATTTTCAATTTGTTTTCTAACTCTAATGTCTAATATTATTGTTTCCAGATACTTCCTGGTGTAACTAATGTCCATCCAGCTGTGAGAAATATGGCAGTTCAGTGTTTGGGTTGTTGTGCCCTTCAGAACAAAGAATTTGCCCGACGACAGCTTGCATTGCTGTTACAGGTAAAATGTCTGATGGGAACTGGAAAGATTTTCTGTGTGCCTAAGTTCCTAAGTATCATTAGCAAGCTATACTACATAGTTACCTTATTTGAGAACCTGATGTCTTAAAGATCTGCATCTTGAGACTCTGGTTTCTTGTAGATTTTTTTGATGTCTAGTAATATTCAGTCTTGTAATGTATCTTGGTAACAGCATTCCTTTCCTTTTTAAGGTTTTAAAAGCTTGTAAGAGTTCTTCATATGTAAGTTCTTGCTTTCTATTCAGAATCTGCATTAAACTGGTCACATAGTCATGTTATTAATTTAGAAAAGAGAAGCTGTAGGATTCTGTATGCCTTCCTGTCTTGGGCAGGCAAACTCAATATGACTGATTGTTTTTACATTTCAGTTACATACTTAACCTGTAATCTTGGGTTTCTGATCTAATTTCTAAATTATTTTGTATGCATTAAGTAGGAGTTATTAGTGAAAAGACAATATGCAAACCAACAAATGATAATGTGGCTAAATATCTATGAATATGGAACATATAGTGTGTTATAATACATCTCCTATGTTTGTGGTAAATGTTCTGATGCTGAGCTAATTATACCAAGATGACACTATTGTTAACTTCTCAGACCCTGGCTTTGAGAGAGCTGTAGATGGTCATCATGTTTTATTTAAGAGTGTGTTCCTGTATGCACTCAAGAGAACTGACAGCAGGAGCTGAGGTGATCTCAGACAAGATGATGGAGCTGACAGTCATAACAGGAGAACTTTGGTTCCTAAAGTTAGCAAATCCTATTGTTTTTAACCTGCTTGTGAGTATGGTTCATTAAAAATCAGTTTGTTTAGGGAGGACTGAAGTTGTTTCTAGCAGGTTAGAGTTTAGATTTAAGTAATTTCTGTAGGGATTAAACCCCATATTCTTTGCACAGGCTGCCACCAAAAACAGGGTGCTGGGCTATACACATCCATGATTTCTGGGCTAAGTTACTATATATGGTTTTATTTGAATGTTAATTTTGACTATGAAACAAATAGTAACCTAAGCAACTCTGACTTTTATTACTATCTTGCTCCCTGCTGTCTTTACCTTCTGTTTATTTTAATTAAACTATATGGTATTTCAGAGCAGGGGTTGTTTTATATATTTTTTCCAAACTGCCTAACACTATGGAGCTACTATAGGCAAACAGACTTTGTTTGTCCAATGCCTGTTTAGAAGCTGAACAATAAAATTACATCTCACTGTGAGTGAAATTCAATTGATTTTATATGGAAATTTCACAGATGACTTGATAAATTCTCTCCTAGACAGTATTATAAATTCAGGTTTAAAGTCTCAGTATGCCTTTCTTAAAGGTCTGAAATTTGTCCCAAGTATTGTAAGAAGTTTCCTAAATGAAACTATCTTATTAAAGGAAAAAAAATAAAGCAATATTAAAGCAAAATGCTTAATGTTAATACTAGTGGATTTCTGTAAGATGATGTATGTATTTTCCTTCTTGAACCTAGGTTTTACAAATAGATAATATAAAGGTAAAGGTCAGTGCTTTAAAGGCAATCTTTGATCAACTACTGCTGTTTGGGATTGAGCCATTTAAAGCCAGAAGAGGCAGCAGCTCTCAAAATGAAGATGCACACATTAACACTGAAAATTCTGAGGAAGAAAGTAAAACAAGAGAGGAAGAAGAGACAGCTATGATTCACAGCCTCCTGCAGCTGCTTTCTGGTTTCTTAGACAGTGAAGTAAGTACTATAAAATTTGCCTTGGTTTTAAAACAGCTTTTGCAGGAGGTTCACCATCCCACTAGGTTGCATATAAACATTACATGGCGTGTAATTAAAATTAAAGGTTTACCTTTAAACTGGTCATCCTAGAAAATTAATAATGGAGTTTAATGTTACTTTTGAGCTAGCTTTCAGTCCTCTGCAGGTGCAAATACATGACCACAGAGAGCTGCATGGCAAACCAGGCTGTAGACTGTAATTACAAAGTATTATTAAAAACCAGTGTGGTTGGTGTGCTGTGTGTATGATCAATTCTTTCTTCAGTTTCCAGAACTTAGGACAGTAGCTGCAGAAGGCATGGCCAAACTGATGTTCTCTGGGAGACTGATCAGTGCCAAGCTTCTTTCTCATCTTGTTCTGTTGTGGTATAATCCTGTGACTGAAGATGAAGTTCGGCTTAGGCACTGCCTGGGAGTTTTCTTCCCTCTGTTTGCTTATGCAAATAGGTATGGCCTCTCCAATTTATTATGCAGAAACATACACTGGGCTAGTACCTTTAGGAACCTTTCTTGGTCTTGCATAAATAGCAATTGTACAGTTACAAATAAGATTGAAGGGCCTCCTCTGTGTGTGTCCATAATATCAACCTATGACTATTCCAAAAACTTTTCATTCTCTCTTAACCATCTGCTTTCCACTTTTTTTTCTTCTTTACTAAGACTATAACTGAAACTTTTCTTCAGGATACTGAATAAAAGCTTAATTTAGAAAGATGTACTTCACTTATTTATGCTCTTGCGCACTACAGGTAGACTTTGAAGTGTCACTAAAAAGTAGCTAACAGGAATGCTTCAGCAGAAATTAGTTGGTGTCCAGCAGATATCAAAGCAGCAAGCTGATTGGTTGTGGTTTTCTTTTTGTTTTTAACCAAAGAATACTCCATATTGATAGCAGATTCAAAATCTCCTGTTTATTTTGGTAGTGGACAAAGGAGGCAGAGGGCTTTATGTAACTGAAATAGGAATTCTCATCTCCCTTCACTTGCTCAAAGAAAATAATGTTTAAAGTGCTTTTCAGTTGCTGCTAATGATTTTAGTCAGCTGGAACTAGCAGAGTTATCTGCTGTTTGGGGTTTTTGTGTGTTTTTCTTTTAAAGGGTCAATTTACACATTATTTGTCAACTTATCTATTTTTTCCAGACTAAACTGATTTATAACTCTTGTCTTATAAATTGCCACATTTAGAGAAGTAGTTCAAAGAGGAGCTGGATAAACCTTTTTTTTTTTTCTGTTGTCAGAAAAAAAAAGCAAATTAACCAGTCTCCTCCATAATGGGGTTTTCCCTACTGAAATTTCTTTGATAACAAGTAACAAACTAATTTCATATGCTGCCATTATCTCATACTGAGTAATGAATTTAAGCTTTTAACACTGATAATATTTTACCTGAGAATGTCTTTCTGATCCTGGAAATATTTTTTTAAAATTTTTAAAATTTTTTTAATTTTATGAGTGCTAATGATTGCCCACCTGTGTAATTTTGTCAGTCATTTGCAAATGAGGCAGCTCTGCTGACATCTCATAGGTGATCTTTCTTTTGACAAGATATTTTTTTAAATACATGGTGTATATTTAAAACAAAAATTGGAAAAATCGGTGTAGAAAAAAATCCTAAATCTTAGTCCTTCATATTGATTTGGAATCTCTGTGTAGTTAGGAAACCTGATTAATTTTATGTCCCAAAATATTGTTTTCATTCTGAATCACAAATGGTTGATGAACCATTGTAGTTACAATGTCTTGGGTTACAAATACTGTATTTTCAGCAGAGAATTATTAACTAGGTGTCCCAGTGTCCCTGCCCATGGCAGAATGGTTGGTACCAGATGATTTTTAAAGGTCCCTTCCAACTTAAGTAATTCTCTGAACACCACATGTAATCCAGAACTGGTTGCAAAGTTGCCACTCAGAAAAGGAAAACAGATAATGAATGAGATTTGGTTGAACTTCATACCTAATTTTAGTACTGATCTCTCACCAAATTTTAAAATCCCATTTGTGTTCTGATTGCTGCTCTGTTAACCCCTCTGTGTGGTCACAGATATAATCAAGACAGTTTTTAAAATTAAATATTTGAACTCCGTGCAAGGAAACAAATATTTATGCTGACTTCTATAAATATTCTGTCATGTCAGTACAATGGCATGGCATGCTAATAGCAGGAACCAGGGAACAATTCTTACTCATGGAATGTTTTCTCAAAAGTAATAAACTCTCTGGCAGCACAGAAGGAGAAAGTTCTGCCTATATGATACTAGAATTGTTTTTTTTTAAGTTACAGGAAATAATCTCCATGATGCTTTAGTTATGCTTGGGCCCAATCTCCTGAACGGAAGAATCCTTTCTTGCCTCAATTTTTTTTCCCCAAGTTTTGGTGCTCAAAACATCTTTTGGTCAGCTGGTTTGACTCAATGATCCAGAAGCAAACAATCTGCTTTTTGTTGAAATTAGTTCTCTCCTGTAGTTATTTAGGTTCAAGTAGGATGTTAACAAGTATCAGAAAAAAGAAAGATTTCACTAACTAACATGTTTTGCTTTTTGCTTTAAATTGTTTTGACCTGTCTTTTGCAACATCACTTTTAGACAACTTTCTGCAGAACCAAGTGCAGCATTATTTTTAGGCTTGCTTGGCAAGAGTTATTAACTCTTCTGAGAAAAGAAAGAACAAGTATTTCTTCCAAAAATCTTGTTAACCACTGCATTTTTTTGACAGGCTTCTTTGCTTTTTTGCAGAATGAAAAGTATCCCCAAAGAAAAATCCTAGCAGGAAGGGGGAGGGATGAGCAGAAGACATAAATCAAAATAAAAGATTTAGAGAAATGTGGTGTTTGTCCCTTAAGAGAGAATAAATCAGTAAATATCAATTAGTTCAGTAGTAAGGATGAACTTTCAGACTGCTTAGAGGCAGGAAGTATTAAAACTTACTTGAAATGCCACATGCTAAAACATAAATTTATTCTGTTAGGCAGTTCTGCTATCTTGGTTCTGCTGGCTATGTCTCTACCAAGGCTGGCTGCTCCCACTTTGGTTTGGTTGATATATTACAATGGGTATGAAGTTTCCTCATAGAAGAGAAAATTTAGAGGTGAATTAAGATTTCATTTTGTCTCATTAGGCTACTAACATTTGACTCAATTGAAACAGGTCTAACCAGGAGTGCTTTGAAGAAGCTTATCTCCCAACTCTTCAGACTCTATTAAATGCTCCTGTGACTTCACCTTTGGCTGAAATAGATATCAGTAATGTTTCTGAACTGCTGGTAGACCTGACCAGACCCAGTGGACTGAAACCTCAGGCTAAAAATTCTCAGGACTATCAGGTACAGTAAGCTGGAGGAAAAAGATATTTGTGTCTGTAGATGAAGAAATGACTGCCTTCACTTAGGGCTGTCTGTCTGGGCCTCTGATAATTCCAAGAAGTTGTGTGTAAAGGAGTAACTGTGCAGGTAATTAAATCTTTTAGCTTTACCTCCTTCCTTCCCCAACATCCCCTCCCTCTTACGATAAAAAAAAAAACAGTAGGAATTTGCACCATGGCTAATTGTCTATACTGGGAAAATAATTTATGAAAATCACTTGGTGTATGCACTCTGTATTTTAGGAAAACATTTAATCTGTAAAATTAGTCATTAGCTGCTTATATCAGAATTCTCATTGCTGTCTTTTGCAAATAGTTCCTGGTGAACTTTCTGAGATTTAATTTCTTTGCTTTACAGGATTTAACAGTTCATGATAGTTTAGCAATGAAAATTTGCAATGAAATCTTGGTGGACCCAACTGCACCAGATGTTCGGATTTATGCAAAAGCTTTAAATTCACTGGAACTCAGTAGTTCCTCTACAGAGAATCTTCTTGTTCTGCTCGACGAGATTCTAGAGGTAGTATGAAAACATGGTTCTTACTTTTATAATTATTAGTAATCTAATATCCTGATATGCTTAAAAATGAAGTCTTTTGTTTACTATGGCAGTGGAATTTCTCTTTTAATTGCTCTCCTATGAAGACTGAGACAACTGGGTCTGTTTAGCCTTGAGAAAAGAAGGCTGAGAGGGGATCTTTTTCATGCCTATAAATATCTGAGGGGTGGATGTCAAGAGGATGAGGCCAATCCCTTTTCAGTGGTGCCCAGTAGTAGGACAAGGAATAATGGGTTTAAGCAAGAACATAGGAAGTTTCATTTCACCATGAGGAGAAACTTCTTTCCTGTAAGGATGACAGAGCAGTGGCACAGGCTGCTCAGAGAAGTTGTGGAGTCTCCTTCTCTGGACACTTTCAAAACAAAACCTGCCTGGATGTGTTCCTGTGTGACCTGCCCTGGGTGATCCTGTCTTGGCAGGGAGGTTGCTCTAGATGATCTCTAGAGGTCACTTCCAAAGCCTAACATTCTATGATTCTATGATTTAACCAGTCTTTTGGAAATTACTCAAAAATGATTTTCAAAGCCTGAGCTGGTATCACTGGATAGTATGGAAGTTTTTACATTGCTGTTTTTATTAATATGGAAAAAAAGTAAGTAGAATCTGGAAGTGTGACAGAGGAAGATAATGGTGTATAGAAGTGTTGAAAAGAATGCTGGTCCACTCTGGGCATGTCATCCAGAGGTATATATGCTTCAGGATTTAGCTAAAAAGTTCTAGTTGCTGTAGTGATTTTAAGGTTTATTTAATTTTTTATTTTTTAAAAAGGTATTTGAGGCATTTCATTTCTCTTTGTGACTTACAATCTTTGTTGTGTGTTGTACCCTGTGTAGAGTAAATTGAACTATTAGTGGGTAAATCTAATGAATAAAAGAAGTGCTTGCAAAATTAAGTAGCATTGAACATTGCATGCCTCATCTCCAGAAAGTGAAAGATAAATTTTGTCAAAGAGCTATTGAGAAGATGAAAATGAACTTGACCAAAGAGTTTTACGTGGGCAAAGACCACTCTGGAAGGACTGAGGAAATGGGCCTCTCTGAAAGAACACAGGAAACTGACATCACATCATCTGAAAACACTCTCTTAAATGAAGGTAATTCAGGAGAGGTGTGGTTCAGTCATAGGTATACAACTGACTTGTTTAGATGTGTATGAAAATAAGTTTGTTTTCCTTCATTAATCTACCTTTAAAAAAAACAGGAAAAGGTAATATCTAGTAAATATACATAGAGTTTAAAATATTTATCCTGAAGTCTTTTCTATTTTTATTGCTTTTTGATCAGATTCAGCTGATGGGCATTCAGCTGACATGACTGGTGCCTTACAATTTCTGTGTCTTCACATGGAAAGTCATTGCTGCCACATGCATGGTCCTACCACTCAGAGGACTTGGGCAGCTCAAGGTCTATCAGAATTACTGAAGACTGAGGCCAAAACAAGCATTCAATAGCTCTGCTCTTTCTCCATTCCTATCAGTTTGGTGAACATCTTCAAAAAATATCAGTCCAATGTTTTCTTAAGACCTCCTCTTGGTTTTAACATACTTTAAAGAGCCCCTCTTGCTAGCTGACACAACACTGCCCACTTTCAACTGTGATTCAGCTTTGGCCTTTTGTGTCTTCTTGAATATAAGAAGCACAGCTCTGCAGTCTTCTGGTGAAGCCTGACCTGGCTTCCAGAGATCATAAAACTTCTTCCTCTTGAGCTCCATGAGGAGTTCCCTGCTCAGCCAAGCTGGTATTCCACCACATTTGCTTGATTGACAATTGTCAGGAAGAGTTTTCATCTGATGGACTTATGCTGGGGCAGGATTATAGCTCATTTAAACTCCCTTCTAGCTTTATAATCTCATTTCTAGTTAAAGGGAAAAGAGGTAAAAACTGTGGCTTTTTTATATAACAGCCAAGGTTTAAAGTAGTGACATTTATAATAAGATAAAAGTTGATTATGGATTCTACCCGTGCTGCTCTGTTTAACAGAAAACAATCAAGATGCTCTTCATACTCCAGTTAATGATGCTAAAGGTAAAGCAACTGCAAAACTGAAATCCACAAGAAACAAAACTGGCAAAGGTATGCACTAGCCTTTTCTGACTACAGTACAAGTTATTTTTAATGAAATAATTTCATATTAACTTCTCTCTGAAAGCAGAGATATAAAAACCATTCAATCTTCATATTCTGTTGTAATTTAAAAAATTTTCTTAAAAGACTAAAATGATCTCATGGAATTTTTTGTGCTGTTAGCCTCTCTCTAGAACACAGGTTTAAAAAATTTAAAAAGGTTTGGCTACAGGATTTCAAGGTAATTTGGCCACAGCATTTACAGCAACATACAGGTATTTGTGGGAAAGTGCTATATTGTGAGGTTTTTGGTTGTTTTGTTTTTTTTTTCCACTACATTCTGTGGTGACTGCATATTTGTATGTTTCAATGCAATATAAAACACTGAAGAAAGATAGATACAAAATTAGTTTAAGGAAATAAATGATATGATACAAAAAGAGACTTGTGCTTATACTCAGGGCAACGGAAAGCAGCAGCAGAGAGGTCTGTGAGCAGAAGGAAAAGAGGCACAACTGAAAAATGCAGTACTGAGAGGTAAATCCTTTCCTTTCCACCATCAGAACCATGATGGCTGTTCTAGCAAGGAAATTTAATTCAAATGCTTTTCTTCCCCAAAATCTACATCTTTAGTGCCTATTCCTCATGCACAGATAAATATTTAAAAAGAATTTCTTTGAACTGGTACTGTTGAAATAATGGCAGATTTGAATTTCACATTTTGTTGTGATTAAGAGCCTGTATTTTTTTATTTTCTTAACATACCTTTTGTGTGTAGAGTTATGTGCATTCTAGCTGACAAAAGGTAGATTTTTGGCTTACATTAATGCTCTTCTTCCAAGTGTTTTTTCTGCTTTTCTAATAACTGTTCTGTGGAGGAGTACAATTTCTTTCTTTCTTAAATTCTTTTTGCCCCCTCCACATTTTTGTTGCTTGTCTTTCTACATGTAATTGATAAGCTTCCAGAAATGACTAAGTGAAGACACACAATGCATTCCTTTATGATCTTGTAGGACATAAGCATTAAAATAACATTCTTTGTTATTTTCAACTGTGCTCAATCTTTCTCAAGCAGGTAATCCATGAACTTTAACCAGGATCAGTCATTCGTGTTTGCCTATACCATGAGTTTACTTTGATAGCCCCTAATCTTTTGGGGGAATTTTATTTCTTTTGCAACTGTTAGCACTTGGTTATCTTTAATGATAGTGCTATATCTCTTTGAAAACAACGTATTCTCAAAAACCAAAAAGCTTATAAGGAAGCAGTAATTTTGCTCTTGAAGACCATGTTTTGAGTTTGATAAGATAAAAAGTCTTCAGTTTGCTTAGTCTTTTTTGCCTTACTTGAAAATATTTTATATTTCAGTGGTGATGAAATGCCAGAATCAGTCCCCATGTCAAGTTCAAGGCCTCCAAGACGAGCAAAAACACTGGCACTTGAAAAAACAAGAATGAATCTGTCAAGCCTTTTGAATAGGGAAGCTGATCAATGAAGTCAAAAGGAGAGAAGAGAGCAGCATGCTGGTAGCTAACAGCAGTCTTGAAAAATAGGATTAGTTGTTAGCCATATTTAACTCTTTCTATATTATGATCATTTGTAATTCTAGATTTTTCTAGGAACTCTTCAATTTTTTTTAACAGATGCTTTTGATTATTTTCCTGGTATAGAGTTAATCATTCATGTAATAAAAGCATTAAAACATTACCTGAAGAAAACTTAGATTTTTAATGTTGTTGGTTTTTTTTTTTAACTTTATAGAGAACAATACTACTTCTATTCCAATAAAAATTGCTGTTAGTTTAAAGTACTTTATATAGTTAAGGCTGCTTTGACATTTAACATTATTGAGAGAGAATTGGTTGCTTGTGATGTCAGCAATTTTGAATGTACCTACTGTAAAGTACATCATTACTTAGGCTGTGCATCTGCTGACCAGGTTACATTGTTCATCCTAATGTAAAAGAGAATCAAGCTGAACTGTCAATTCTGTTTCTTGCAGTTATGTGTCCATTTTAGGGACAGATGTCAAAATGGTAAAAGTGAGTTACTCATTTTATAAATCCAAGGCTGAGTCTGCTACCGATCTTGGCCTTTTCATATAAAACCAGTTATGTGCTTTGAGAAAAGCATTTTGTGGTACAAAATAAGACCCAAGAAGGAAAGGAATAAATTACAGAAAGCACCAAAAATGGAATATTTCAAGAGCTCTGTGTAATGTTGTTTGGAAATAGCTTGAAACTGATTTCTTTGTAGCTTTAAAGTTCACAGATGTTTTTCTAAAGGCACCTAGGAGGAGTCACGAGTTTTACAGAGGCAATAGATTAAACTGTGTGTAGCAGTCACTGGTGGCTGAGCAGACTCACGCTGGAAATGCCAGTTATTTTTGTTTGGAAACATGTGAACCATGTCTGCCTCGTGTACAGTAGAGAGAAATTTCCAAGGCAGTTGGAGAAAATTTGTGCTGACTGCTTGACATCAACATCTCAACTAGTGATGCTGAAATGCAGCTTTCTAAGGAACTTGTATTAAAAATAGGAAAATACACTGCAAATGATGTCTTGTAAGTCTCAGAAATGGCTTAGGGACAGAAGTGAAAAGCAGCATTCCCAAAGTGTAATGCCCAAACCGTTGAGCTATTTTCAAGCTTGCACACAGAAAACAGACAGGATTGTGTTGCTTTTCCTTCCTTTCAGTTTTTGTTGGAAACTTGTGAAACCACAAAATGCCATGACACACTTTTCTACTGGTATTTTCTATTCAGAAGCTTATGTAACTGATGAATTATTTTTATTCATAATGTTAAACAGAATTTTGAAGTCCTGAGCTTCTTTTGATAATTCTTTTCTTCAAATCCCCAGCTTGTGTTCTAGTGTGATTTGCCTTCGTGCAGCCACTTGAGATCAGAGGCAGTGCCTGTCTCCTTGAATGCTGCCTCAGCATAGTTCAAAAGGGTAAAGTATTTCAGTTTTTCTCAGCTGAGCTGAGTCAGTTGGAGCTTCTCTTGTGAGTTAAATTTTAGATTTTTAAATTTCAGTTACAAGTTCCCTCTTGCCCTCCTGTGAAGGGTGTGCTTTTCTTCAACTAACTGCTGCTTAGCCCCCTCTTATTTCTGGTTAAAATGAGTTTCTAGGAAAAGGAGGAGCCATAAGAATTTATAAAGGCCTCACTGGGAATGTTCTCCTGAACTGAACTGCAGATTTGGGTTTTGCCTTCTTGCAGTTCTGTTGCACCTGGCCACAGAGGCAGGTTCTGTCTCTGGCATCTCTTTAGGAAGGCTGTACTGAAAGGATCAGGTTTCCCTGAAGTCACCTCTGTCACTGGATATGTGCTCTGGATGGGACTTTGCTGGTGTGGATTAAGAGAAGACAGAAGTGGAGACATGAGTGAGTTCAGGGGGGGCTCAGGGTGCTCAGGGGCCTTTGGGGAGGCTCTGAGGGTGTTGGGAGGACTCTGGGTTACCTGCAGGGAGTCTGCTGAGGGCATGGAGCAAACCTTTGGTTGTGTTTGATGGGAGGACAACAAACACTGGACAGAAGCTGAAACCTCAACCACAATAAAAGGAGAAAAAGGCAGAGGAACAGTTTGGGGACAGTTGGAACAGGATGAGGCTCTGAACAACCTGCTCTGACCTCCCAGCTGCCCTCCCTTTGAGCAGGAGGCAGGACTTAGGGACCTTCAGAGCTGCTTCTATACCTGGACTGCCCCATGATGCTTTTTCAGGCTAGAAACTGGACCAACAATTAGTATGCCATTTCCAAGCCCCTCTGGGCTCTTCCTCTGCCCTGTTCCTTGTCAAGGAAAGGTTTTTCTGTGCCACAGAAAATTCAGTATGATTCCACCAAATTACTCCATTGTTTTAGGAGGGATGCCTGCTTAATTGCAGGGTAGGATGGTCAGATGTGTGATGTGCTTTTTTTTTTTTTTTTTTTTTTTTTTTTTTTTTTTTGCTATTAGCAATAATCAAGGTTTAGATGTGTGCAGCTGGCTTCCTGAGCAAGTCACATATGGCAGCAATGGGGCACATCCTAAGGAGCCAATTCTGGAAGTATCTTACTACCTGCAGTAATAAAAATCTCTACTTAGTCTGCAGTATTCTTTCTAGATAAAATAACATTGCTGATTTTTTTTTTTTTAACTTTAATTCTCTGGGTTGAAAGTACCTAAATTTGTGGCTGCTTCATTAAGAATTGAAATTTAATCACTAAAGTATTCTATTTGTTGCCTCAGAACAAATGACTGTGCCTCCAATGTGTTTTGTTGTGAAGTACAACAAGGTGTCACAGAGGAGCCACACACAACCTGGACTTGCTTCCATATTAAAGAAACATAAATTAGCAATGGTCGGTTGTCAAAAGGCTCCCCTGTTTACTCCTACACTAGTTTTTATTTCTTAAAATTAATTTGTTTGCCTAGATTCTTCAGACTACAAACTGAAATAATTTCTCTTGATAACAGTCTTTTGGCTGGGGCCTATCTCAAGATGAAGGGTGAGCACTTCTTTTTCTAGTTTTGTTCTTTGTTGTCTGACTTGGAGGTTGTTAATGAGCTCGGGTTATGCCTCTGACTCCCATCTGCAAATCATGAGCCAGTCACAATGCAGCATGACAGGAAGGGACCTGAATTGTTACAAGTTAATGAAAGAGCTGCTTGGAGGTGAATGAGATGTGTCCATCACAGCAAGGTTCTGCTATTTCCTCTGTCTTTGAAATGAGAAAACCCACGTGGCATCTGAACAAGATCCCAGCTGCATCAGTTTCACTGCTTCTAAGTTTTTATATCCCTGCCTTGGACAGCCCTGACTCCTTACACTTCCCTGTGCCTTCATGGGGCTCTACTGGAACCAGCTTCAGTGCCTCTCCTCAAGAAAGTTCCATTCTGTGGTTGTCTTTCTTGCCTCCAAGTGCATTACATTGGTGAGGTACAAAAAAGATCTCTAGAGGGTGTGGTGTGGTGATGAATGTTCATTCTTTTGATCATCTTTCCTCCCGGACACTTCAGTGACTCAGGATCCTTGCGAGACCTTAAGGGTTACTGAAATTCACAGCAATGTTTATTTCAGTTACTGGATTGCATCTGCAAACCAACAAACTTCCATAAGGAACTGCATTTCACTTTTAAGAAAGATAATTTAAAATTAATTCATAATTATTTTTTTTATAAAATAGTGTCTTCTGATGAAATTTCCTTCTAAAAAATAAGTTCTTGGCAAGAAAAGGACAGACAACTCCTTAGTAAGTTGGATTAAGAAACCTCTACTCTAGCTATTGAATGTAGGACTCCAGCAAAGAGAAATATATTATACAGTTTTATTCTAACACTTTTGTTATAGCTCTATTAATTAAGTTTTGATGAAGTACATGAACCTTGCTAAGGCTGATTCAAGCATGGAATGTCTACAACGTAGTCAGCTACAATCATTTACTACTCTGAGTAGAGTTTAAAATTCTGATGTTTACATTGAATTTTGAAAGTACACGGGGAAAAAAATGAAATAGGAAGAGCATTTACATCCATTTTAATTGGTGGCAGGCATAAATTCATCAAAACAAAAAAAGGGTAAGAAAGACCATTTAGCAGAAACCTCAAAAAGTGCAGATAAAGATTTGTTAAATGACAATCTTTCAAGAGATTCTCCTGCAGGCTTGGCCTTTTAGACACCACGGTCATTAAACACTGTCACAAAGAAGTTCTCAAGATAAATGAAGATGAAAGCAGACTGCAGGAACAAACTGCTTCTTTGATATATTTCAATCCCTTGGTGAAGGAGATCTCCCAGGTAATTTACCTTTTCTTTTTTACTGCTTTGCTTCGAGGTAGTTGGTCTCCACCTGTTACAGATTTGTTTGAATTGTTATTACCATAGACCTTTACATGGTGACTTATGCCACAAGTTACATAATATATTAACTTTCGTGCACAAAAATAAAATTGGGAAATAATTAAAGAACATAGAAAAATCACAATACTATTAAAGGGGAACATCTGATTCTGATATAAATTTGTACTGCAAGAATTTCATGATGGTCAGATGTGAAACTTGAAAAAAAAAGAAAAAGTACATCAAAATGAATAATGCTAGTAGTAATATAAAGCCAAATCACACAAGATCATTTCAAGATCAATGTAATAAATGCTTATTATTCAGCAGAAAAAAAAATAATCAGGAACAATGTACAAAATAATAGTGCAAGAACAGCTGCAATCTATTTGTTCTCATCAGTTTTGAGATTTTGGTTAAAAACTTTACAGCTGGTGAGAGATGCTGCTGAAAAACTCAGATTCCACTCAGTGGGCTGATTAAGGCACATCTTTATGGACTTCAAATGTTCATTTTCTGTGGTCACATCTATTGAATTCTGCGGCTCCGAGACTTTCACTTGTAGCGTGCTGTGGAAAAAGGGGTGGGAGAAGGGGAAAAAAATGAGAAAAAGTTTAGTACAGGATCCTCCCCTCCTGCAAACAAGCAAACTGATAAGAGGCAAGATAAGGTGGTGGCAGACTGTGTATACTCTTGGGGTGGTTTTCTTCTTTTACTGCACTATGTTCCAGAAACACCGAGATCAGGCCCCGACTGTTGTGTGCTGTGGTGCAGTTGTAGCTCAGTGGGGAAGCAGCTGAGGTGCTGTTCATCCCCAGAGGCTGCCCCAGGTCAGGCTCCTGCTCCTGCTGCTGCTTTGCACAGGGAGAGATCTGCTCTTGCCTAAATCCTGTCCTACTGGCTACTGAAAAACCACAGAGGAGGAACTGGGCAAGAATCTGGGGTTGGTTTTTTTTTTGCTGATGCTAGTTTAGTACAGCCGTGAGGGAACTAATATGTAGACAGGTTTTATTTTCTTTTTCTTCAAATACAGAAAAATTACTAATACCCAGTCTTTTGGGGAGGTCACAAAGCAGACTAGGGTGTGTGTAGATTGAATCTATAGGATAGAATATAGAATCTATGATTCCATACTCTCATTGTTGCCATATAGAGACAGAACAGAATTACAGAATGGTTCAAGTTGGAAGAGGCTTTTAAAGCTCATCTCTTCCAGCCCCTTGCAGTGAGCAGGGACATCTTCCTCTGGAGCAGCTTGCTCAGAGCTCCATCCAACCTGACCTTGAATGTTTCCAGGGATGGGCATCTCCCACCTCCCTGGGCAACCTGTGTCAGTATTTCATCACTCTCATTGTAAACATTTTCTTCTTTAATATATAAAGCCCTCTAATTATACACACTCAGAAGACAAGAAGGTACATTTTGGAAATCCTAACTTCAAGCCCTCTATTCCTACTACTTCTTTTTTTTGTTTTTACTGCATACCTGCTGCACTGAGGGGGAACACTAGGTACTTGCAACTGCTCTGATATGCAATTGTTTCTCACCCTCCTTTTCAAAGATTTTAAGAACCCCAGGAATTACATGAAGTTGGAAATATTTCCAATTACTGAAATACTAAAAATAATTTTGTGTATTGTAAGTAAGACTACATCCTGAAACATATTAAGCTTCTGGTACTCAAGTTTTACTGCCAGATTAAACTTTTTCATGTATCATGGCAAGAGGGAAAGACAGCTGTGTAACAGCTGGAGCGACAATTTGTTATTTTTTACAGATTATCTGAAACACAACTTTCTGCAAGTTCTGCAGAAGGCTGAATGCCTTTTTGTCATGCTAATTCACAGGCATTTCTCAATTACTAACCCTGGGCCCTAACCCTCCCTCCTATCAGGGCTCTGCTTCTATGTCCTGCATTTCCTCGTGTCTGTGATCTCCTTGAGCTTGTGTCTTGTTTTGTTACCCCCTTCCCTTCTTTCTTCTCTGGATTGCACACACTCCTGTTGCTCTGACAATTTCCTTCTGGGGAACACAGAGTACAAGTGCAGGTGACAGAGCAGACATCAGTCAGGTCACTTTCTTCAATTTCTCCCCTCCTCAGACTTGACCCCTTGCTCTGACTTGTTGTGAGGAAAGTCCAAGCCTTTCCTTATGACCATGAGATGGATAGAGAGGAGATGGCACTAGGGCTGCCTCCTGAAGCCTTCCAGCTTTCCTCACCCCCACCAAGTGGGTGGTTTCCAGGCATGGCCCAGGTAGCAAAACTTAAACTCCCAACAGAAATAATCAACAGCTTAATGAAAAAGACAAGTTTGGAATGTTGTTTGAGGTTTTCTTTTTTTTCGGGGGGTCTGTTTTGGTGGGTTTTGTGTTTTGTCTTGGTGATTGCTGTTAACTAAAAGTAACAAATGCCTTGGGAATTAAGAAATTTCAGGCTGTGAAGTTGGATGTACCTGCAAAGTGCTTTAAAAAGGACAGTATTTCTACTACTTTTAAAGCAGTAGATAAGTAAGACCTGTTTAAAGATGGGCAAATGCCAGGCAGAAAAAAGATAAAGGTTCAGGCTTCTCAAATGATTTGGGGCATGGTTACTTCTGTATATAAATGAGGAATTGTACTAAATGGGTATGGCCCACTTTGCAAACAGCATTGCTGGCAGCATCAGAGCACAGGCAAGGATTTGGTGTAATTGTGACCATAATTCCTTCTCATCTGCTTGGACTGCAAAGCCAAACACAAAGTGCAGCAATATGACCCAACTGCACCTTGACTATAATGGTTTCCTTCTCTGAGGGACTCTCCTGCTCTTTGTATTTTTTCTACAAGTTTCTGTACAAGGTATAAAAGGGAGCACTGAATTGTTGCAAAACTAGAGCTGAAATATATGCTGGTAATTGTCATCAGGGATTTACCTCTTACAAAAGAACTCTAGAAAACTCCAGATATTGACATTTTAAAAAGAATGCATAAAAACAGGGAAAAAAAGTTATATTAATGATTTTTCCAGTTCCCCAATATGGGTAAAATCAATATAAAAAGCTCTAGTATTTCAGGTATTTTAATTTGGTAAAAATAAAGTGAAAGATAAAAAGCTGAGAGACTTGCATTAATATAATCACTAATCTAGTCTTCCACTTCCAAGTCTGGCTCTTCAGTCTTTTACCTCTAGTGATTTATTTTCTAGCTGTTGATGTAACAAAATACAAAAATCTAGTATTTTTAAAATCAGATTATGTAATTAAGGGGTGAAATTAAATAGAAGCAGTTGAATGTCTTCAGCCAGATCCATCAACAGGTTCTACTCTAAACTGTGCTCTGCTTTCCCAAGGTGCTCTGTGCTTGAAGCATTTCTAGCAGAAGAGATGTTTCACAGAGCAACCCTCCTGGCAGGAGAACTGCAGGATGGAGCCCACTGCTTGGTTGGCAGAGACTGGAATTAGGCTGTGGAGTATCTCTACATCCTCCTGGAGTTCTCCACTACCCACCAGTAACAGCACAGAGGTCCCTTTGCCTTCCCAAAAACCCAGGCATTTACTGATCTTATATAATGGTCTCTAGGAAGGCAAGAATTGCCAGTCCTGAAGCCATCTGTTCACTATTCCAGCAATTATCACCTGGTTTGGTTTTATTCACTGGGGACTGACTCAGTTCATCAATTTCTGTGCATGTGATTTTTTGGAAGTCAGCTACAGGTGCTTCTGTAATATGGCACAGGAATTCCAGCCGTGGCTGAGTGAATAGTTCTGCTTTCACAGACAGGCCAACAGTGCTGAAAGCTCAGTGAAAAAGAAGAAAACAGTTTATTTTTTTTAAGCATTCTTCATGTGACAATCAAGTGGTATTTCTAGAAAACTCAGATGCTTCTCTTCATCTTTAATTACATTGCCCTCTACCATCCCTTGCCCTCTAGCTACCCTTGAAATGCTGGCAACATATTTGATGCTTAATTTGCAACATTTCACATTTCAGAATGTAGAACAATTGGATCCTGATCATACCTGTCTTTCCTTACAAGGCCAAAATAATAGAATAACATATGGAAACAAGAATACACCTTTTTGATCTGCATAAGAAAAAAAAAAGTGTAAAAGCATTCATGATACATTGCACTGATCTGAGACTTCTGCAGGGAGGTTTCAAAAATACTGAGTAGAAATAACAAAAGTTTACTAGCACAGAAAAATTTTCTCTGTGCAAACTCCTCAAACATTTCCCAGAAAAGGAAATAGTGGAATATATTAGGTTAAAATGTACAACAACTCTAGCATCCTCAGCATGCTTTCAGAGATTGACTTCATGTTGCAACATCCACTGAAATTAAGTCAGATTTATTATGTCTAAAGTTTAAAGTCATATTTCCACAATGCCAAAATTCAACAACAAAGAAATCTACCAAGAAATGTCTCATTTCCATTTATCGAATTGATTCTTGTTGTAATAAGAAATAATATTTTTCAGCTGAGTGGATGGAATCCCATTTGGAAATTGGAGAGAAAAAAAATACCCTGGAAATGGATGGTATACTCAACTGGATCAAAACAAGCTGGGGAGATAAGCAGTGTCCAGGAAATCTTTTAAAAATTAAGACATAAGAGCTGAGTTTAACTCAGCTGGAGTACTAAGAACAACAGAACTGTACACAAGACTTCTAGAACCAAGCCAGGAGGAGAACAGGAAAAAAAGACAGGGCAAGAAGTCAGAATCAGCCATAACACCAGACTGAAATTATGATGGAAAAATTTCTTTTCCTCTTCACATTAACTCAGAAATGTTTTCTTGGTTTGAGGACAACCCCCCCCCCCCCAAACAAACACCACCACCAACAAAAAAAAAGAGTGGAAAGAAGAAAGGAAATAGGAATGAAATACATGAGAAATATAGCTAAGAGAGACTAGTAGGAAATTTGCTGAGCACTTGTGGCACTTCAGTAGATTGAGATATCTCCAGTGTTCAAGCTTTACGCTGAGCTTGCCCAAACATCCAGCAGTGGGTGTTTGCTGCACCTTTTATGTCACTAACTCATCTTCAAAGAACACAGCACAACAGTAAAAGACACATCATATTTTATGCATTTCCAGCTAAAAGTTTGGAAGTGCAATAGATGAAAACAGTTTCAGAGTGCAGACACAAAAGTAACATGACTTTTTCCCCAAAGCCAGTCAGCTACAGAAAATGTTCTTGCTCCCTTAAATATTACATATCATAGGCAACATAAAAGGTCTAAATAGCAACCTTGTGCAGAAACTGGGAACTGAAACAAGTTGGGGTTTTTTGTTGTTGTTGTTGTGTTGTTTGTTTTTTTGTTTTTTTTAAAAAAAAGGCTTTATCTGTCTTCTGCAGTCAGGGAAGCAGAATTCAGTCCCAATGGCTCCCCAGACTACAGGACAGCTTTGAATACATGTTGACAAGTTTAATTATAGATGACATTCCTGCCCCCCTTGAAGTCAATTATTTAAAACAGCCTGGCTTAGAAAGATATTTAGAACTGTGATCTTATTGACAATAATCCCTCTATTTTGTGTTAATACAGACTATTTAGCAGTCCACAGAAGGCAGAGTATTCTTAAAGAAGGAGGAAGCAAAATATTAACATAAGATGCCATTTAAATGGGTATGAAAAAAAGGAAAACATTTTAGGGATAAAACCAGCTAAGCAAAAAAGAAATCAGTCTTCTGAATGCATATTTTTGAATGGCGTTTTGGCTTAAATAGTTTTGAATGAGGTCAAGTAAAACTAAAACTTGGAGGTTCAGAACTAAGTTTCCTTGTCTGAGCTTTCTTCTACTTAAATATATTTTAAGAACAGCTGTGAGTAGTAAATTGAAAAAAATATGAAAAATCTCAAGAACAAATAGAACATACTAAAGAAGAATTTCTTCAAACATTCATCTCTAGAATGAAACTAGGAAGTCAAGTGAGAAAACCACAATTTTAAGAACAGATACCTTAAGTAAAGCTTTTAAGCTTACATTTCTATGGCAAGATTCTTTAATTTTTAAAAGAAATGATTGCTACTGAATGCTTTGAATTTCATGTTAAGAGCCCCAATAAGAACCCTGAAACCTAACTTTAAGAAATATTTTTTGTTACAGTATTTGGCTTCTCTTTCAAATGGAAAATATGACACAGATAAAAGCACCATCCAAGTGAGGATAATATTTTTTTAAATAAAAATACTGTATGTATGGTAACTTAAATCTTCCAGAAAAATAATTTTCAGCTAGGCTGATATTTCATGTACAGGAGGATAATCCATCATTTGAAGCAGATAATCAAGTTTTCAATAGTTTGAAATAAATTTTGAGGGCAAGCCAGTTTCAGTAAAATGTTGAATATAATCTTTCCATATTTGTGAAATCTGCACCTTAGATAAGAGGGACCTTTGATAAGATCCATCTGAAAAGAGTGATTTGTAAAGCATCTTCATTTTTAAGTTTGTTTGTATTCAATATGAAGGTAGGTGGGCAGTAAGAAAAACAGGTGTAAAGTCAAGCATCACTGAAGAGCCACAGCCACATTAAGCCACCTCCCCCAGTTCTAGATAAACCATGATACAAGACAGCAGCACAGATTCTTTCCATGTATGCCCAAAAGTGGAGACAGGAAGGAGGATGTGGCAATGAGCAGAGGATGGAGAGTAGGTGAGCTGGCACAGACACTGAAAGAAAAATTTCCCAATTTTCTTAAAATGTATGGCAGCTGAAGTCAAGTTTAAGAAAAGTTTTGTCTGCTGTCATATTAAAATTGATGCTATTTTATGTGCAAACTGAAGAGACAAATTAGACTTATACTGAGTGTTCATAATTAGATCTCCACCTCTTATAGTTAACTTATAAAACTCCAAACTACTTGAAGAAAAGCCAGATTATAAGGGAGAAAATTAAAAAAGTCCATTTTAGATGAAGAAAATACCCTTGCTTCAAGTGATTTGAATTGATTTTTAGAAGCTTTGCCATGTGAACTGCCACCCTGATATGAGTGGTAAAGGAAGAATGTCATCTCATGTCATGTCATCTCATGCCATGTCATCTCATGTCATCTCATGTCATCACACTACTGCCTGCTGCTGTAGTAGGTCCACAGCCTCCTTTGCATCTGTGATATATCCAATTTTTTCTATTCAGTACACTGTAAGTGTACTCCCTAAAAAGGAGTCTTTTAGAGTGTCCCATTCTTCTGCTGGCAACTGGTTCCTCTTATTTTAGGTTGGCTCTTTTGAAGCCTTTTTGGACCTAGTTTGGGCAAGTCCAAAGCATGTCCTTGTGGTCTTCAGTGTTACAAAGAAACGCACTGAACCATTCTCATGGAAAGAGCATAAATGCTTACCTAAAACCATGCTTACACAATTTTCTCTGCCACCACAGACAGTAACAGCGTTTCGGTGTTGCTAAAATGGTCAGAACATAGATTTCCAGTAAAAGGGAACTGCTCCCCAGCAAATGCATTGCTGAAGCAACAGCTCACAGGTCAAGTGGTAATGAACAACAAGGGATCTACCACCCACCTTATCTTGAATAAAACCAGCAGTTTGAGAAAGTGATGAACTCACTTCCACTGCTACAGTGAGAACACAGCTACTTCTGATTGCTTGCTACTACCTTGAGCTGTCAGAACTCAGCTGCTTTATTCCCACTGGGACGTTCCAACAAAAACTGAATACACATATGAAGTTGATAGCAATGTTCTGCCTACCTGCCACAATGCTTCAGAGTAAAACACCATCACAACACCTCTCTCTTTCAAGAATATTTGGTAAGACACCAAGAGCAGTAAAACTTGAAGAGAACCTTCAGATATCCACCAACAACGTGTACATAAGAACATGTCGAGCATGACAACAAAACAATGATATAATTTGTGATACTACACCAATACAAATACAATCCAAAGAACATATGGGTGAATAATGATGTTTTCATGTGCATTAAACTTCCAGATGCAGGGATTATGTTTGAAGACACATGCATGCACAGCTAGAAATCATGTCCCTTTCTTTTTAGCCAGTAGCTATACACTCTAACTAGAGACTAAAAACATTTATATGATTTCTTTGGCTAGTACAGACAGTAGACAGTGTTGAATCAACATGCCAAAACAAGACATCTTTTTCTACTTCAGACAACCCCCTGATACTGCAACAGTACCCCTAAAAAATATAGGGGGTTGCAAGTGTGGAGGAAAAAAATATCACTGTAATTCTTTCTCTTTTAACATTTCCTTTATCAGTGAATTTTCTGTTATATCCTTGCTAACAACAACCACCAATATGAGAAACTATGAATAAAAGGGAAAATAATAAAAATTGTAAATGAAATAATGTAACATACCAAAATAGTTATCAGATTCCCTAAAGATCCAAAACTAACAGAGGAAAGTTATCAGGTAAATAAAATTGAATCCCAATTAAAACTAACATGAGACCATATCACATTAATAGGTCTTACATTGCCATAACAAGAAAAAGTTTAAAGATAAATACAATTTGAATGCAAAGTTTTCTAAACTATGAAATAAATGAGAGAGCTCTTTCTTCATTTGCAAAAAAGAAACAGACAGATATTACCCTTTCCTTTTCTGGTTCTGGCTACTTTACAGCAATCTTGTGTCAAGGTTTGAGCTTCTTAAAAATAAGATTTGATTTTGGCCCCCAAGTCAGTGAATTAAAATACAAAATATCAGTCTATAGTTAAAAAATGCTATACTTTGGTAAAGAAGTTACAGTGAATGAGCTTAATATGAAGAATGTTATGTATCACAAAAAGCAAAAGAAACTATACAAGCACCACAGTATTGTTTATATTACAGCTTAAATTAACTCCTCAGTTTATTACCAGGGGTGGCTGCCTACAACACAGATGGGGCCATAAGATTTTGCTCTGATATTCTGAATTATATTGTTTTATTTTTCATTCTTTGGGCAGTACAATCAGATCAGTTAGCACAATGTTGTTTCCACAAAATAATACTTCTTTTAAATTAATTTAATTCCTATTGCTGAACATTTTATCTTTTTTTTTTAACCTGGTGAATATTTTATTCCTTAGTAATAGAATAGAAATGAGTTGAGACATCTGTTTAAGGAGAACTCGTCACTCAACAGAAGAA
This sequence comes from Phaethornis superciliosus, assembly GCA_023637945.1. NCBI lineage: Eukaryota > Metazoa > Chordata > Aves > Apodiformes > Trochilidae > Phaethornis > Phaethornis superciliosus. The sequence goes on from JAJQWJ010000005.1 coordinate 6,994,000, forward strand.
ATAATTTCACCTGCTTTGTAAATTATATAGTGGTCTTTCTGAGATAAAAGTTGTATTAAAATGTACTATAATGATCTAGCTTTAAAAATTGATTTAATTGTACACTAGCCTAAGAAGATTCCAAGCCAACACATTTAGCATATATTGTACTTGTCTAGAATAATTTTGTCTTTTCAATTCCTCTGCAAGGATTCAATGTGCAAACCTTCTGGAGTCAGCAGACTTCATCTGGCATTGAATGGATACTAAAATAGATCTCTGAGTTAAAACTTCTCAGAAGTACACAGTACTATTTTCTTACTACATACTTATAAAATCATTACAGACTTACATTAGAAAACATTCAATTATTATTTTTTTCAAAAATACAACTTTGTATAGTAACTTTATACACTGAATTTCTGCTTCATTTTATAAACTACCCTTCCTCACATTGAAAAACTACAGAGTAGATTGAAATTCCATTCCTTTTGGAATCAATAACATGTTGCAACTGACTACAGATACATCAAAACTTATTTTGTTGTCTCTCTGAACTATGTTAATACTTTTTCTTTCATCTTGGTGTACTATAGCTGTAATAGAACATAACCCATCCACTGCAGCTGAAATATTTATGTAAAATATTATATGCCTTTTATAATTGCATTGAGTTATTATAATGCTCTGTTTAATTTCATGAATTATTTGAAATTAAAATGAATATCATGCAATAAAAAAAAAGAAAGAAAAAAAAATCTAAAGTGGTGTTTGGCTTCTCCAATTCTTTAAGACTGCAATTTTAAGATGAAGGGGGGAACAGGAACTTACCTACTTGGTACTTTGGGTAATAAGTTGCCATTTGTCCACTACTGCATGATTGTCTCTTATGCCTTTTTCTTATATTTGTATCAGTGGTCTCCCATTGTGGACTTTTTCTTTTGTTTATTCTGATAAGAACTTCAGAACTGCCAACAAGATTATCATCATGGTTTACACTACTACTTAATTTCCTGCTGTGAAACTGGTCATCCAGTCTTTCAGTCACTTTAGAAGAATTAGATCCTTTAGATGTTTCCATTCCATTTTCTTGTTTCTTTAATGTATTTTGCTTAGTAGAGTGGGACCTTAATAGAAGGTGTCTTTTTTCTTCCATATAGGTCTGATTGCTTTTACTTTCAACAGCTTCAGGAGAATAAATGGCATTATTTAACTTAAATGAGTTGTGCTGCTCAATATGCTTGATTTTTCTCAGAAATATTCTGCAATCTTTAAAGGTTTTGGCTTTCCCAGTATTCTGAAACAGTTTATCTTGGCTTTGTTCTTTTCTAACGTTTTGTTGGCAGCAAAATGTTCCATTTTTCTCTGCACGTGACTTAAGTATATTTGCTAAACCAGGATGTGGGTTAAAGTTAGAAGATCCCATCATCTGTTGAGCAAATGCATCTCTGGCTTCATTTTCAGCTGGCAAGAGGCTACTCTGAGATTCTACCAAAGTCTGAGGGGGCTGAATTTCTACTGCATTTTTTTCCTGGAGCTTGGGCATGTCATCACTGCTTTCCAAACTTGTGCTTTTGAACAACTGACTTTGGCAAAAGAATTGTAAATTTTTCTTTTTTGATCTCCAGCCTCCAGGAACCTGGTTATAGAGCTTTTTTGCTTGTCCCCACCTATCACGCTGTAACTTCTTAAATTCATTTCTTTTTAACCTGGCTAATGTGAAATTACTTTTCATGCTTAAGACCGGAGACCTCACCATGTTACGTAGCATTTGTAACTTCCCTGCTGGTTTTGAAGGAGAGGATAGTGCAAACTTTTTAAAGTGCTTTCTGAAAGGGCAAGTACTAAGATCAGACTGTTTAGTTTCCATCTTTACCTCCCTAGTACTAACTACTTCTAAAGGATTGCGAGCATTTGCCTTTCTCACTAGAGAGAGAGACTGTGTTTCTGTAGTTTGCATGAACCAGGTGCAGAGTTCATTCATATTACACTTTTTCTGAAAAAGCATTTTGATAGGTGATGTTTCAAATTCTACAAGGCAGGAGTCTAGAGGGTTTGACATGTCAGGGTGACACTCTTGCTCAATGGGATCCCTTTTTTCACGTACACATTTATCAAACTCACTGCCCCCAACTCGCAGCCAGGTATTAGTTATCTGTTCAAATCTATTATTTAATTCTTCCAACAAAGTGTCACTTGAAGTGGAGGTAGCCCACCACCTGAGAGAGGGATTAGATGAAAAAATGGGATCTAATGACACATCATTAATGGGCCCAAATTCACCATCCTTAAGATCCTTTTTTGCATTTCCTGAATTTCTCAGTTCAGAGGTATCTTTGGATGCTGTGCTCTGGTTTGATTGCCTGTGTTTATCCTTTCGATCTTTAGCTTTTTTCAAGTGAAGTTTGTAAGATTTATGGAGTAAGGCACTTCTACAAGTAAATGCACTAGAAGATGCTAATGAATGTAAAAAATGCAGTGAGGGTTTTTTATCTCTAGCAGAATGTCTCAATGGAATTTCACGCTTTCTTGCCACAGCTGCAACAACACTGTTTGATCCCTCCTCTCTGGAATCTTTCTGCGTGCTCTTTGCTTGACCCATATTATTGCACTGTTGGGTTTTTCTCTCCTGTGGGATGGTTTTTTCTAACACATTCTGCTGGTGTAAAGGAGGCAAACAGTTGCTGATACTCACTTTTCTTTCCTGAGGTGACACTCTATTAAAAGTCACTGATATGCCAGATATTTTTACTTTTGCTGGCCTCCCAGGTTTCCGAATGGGGGTTAATGGTTTAATTGGCTGGATGATATTGCTGCAAGGATGTGGTGATGCCAGCTTGCCCTTGATGGGTCTGACATAGTCATAACCAGAGACCACATTTTCAGTAGAAGACTTCTGCAAAGCTTTTACTATTTCAGTCAAAGCATTTTCAGTTTCTGAATCCTGCCTTGCTTTGCTGTGGTCATTGGTAAAATTAGAATCAATGGGTTGTGTGGGCAGAATACTGATGACATTTTGATTACCTTCAGAGACATGTCTCTTAGTTCTTCTTGACCTCCCAAAAACAACTGTCACAGTAATATTTTTGTTGCTGTTAACTTCTTCCATTATTGCTGCATCAGATTTGGCACTTTTACCATCACTGTTAAGTTCAAGTCTACGTTCTGTGCTTTCAGTCACATCTATTTTTGGTTTTGGAGGCCGTCCAATAGGTCTCTTAACCTGTTTAACAACTTGAGGACCTATTTTCTTTGGTCTACCAGGTTTTCTTTTTAAAACCAATTCACTGCTACTGCCCGCTTTCTCCACAACTTCATCATTTTGTTTTGAGTCATTTAAGTTACTTGGACCAACTGGACAAGAGCTTGTAATTGCTTCAGCATAAACACAACCTGCCCCCTCCTTGGGATCATTTTCATTGCAATCACAAGCTTTTACACACATTGCATGGGAAAGGTTTCCTGGGGCCTGCTGGGCTAACAAAGTGTTTGTGTGCCCCTGGAAGAAACAAATATCTGTGCTTCCTTTAGAAGATGCAGCTGCAGATGTCAAAGTGTATTTGACTCCTTCACTGCTATTAACCTCTGAGACAAACATCAGCTTAATAGGACTCGAGTAGTTTAAGGGAGATGAGATCTCCCCAACTTCAGAAGTTGTGTGCAAGTCCCCAATACTGGATGTTGAACTGGATGAATCAAAGGTCAGAGATTTCAGAAGGCTGTTGTTCATTTCTTGATCTATAACCGTTTGCTTGTTTGCTGTCACACACAGAGTTTTGGGTTTACTGCTGCTTGGCACATGCGGCTGTGAAAAGAAGCTTTGTCCTGTGCATCCTATGGCACTCAGAGTGGAAGGTAAGCCTCTGACAGCAGATGGGTTCATAATCTGTTCATAAACGTTATCTTTTAATTTTTGGCTTATTTTGTAGCTATCCAGGAATGAGCTGTTAGTTTTTCTAGCTAAGTTTATTGTATCTTCTAAACGCTCTACAACAACTTGCAGATTTGTATCCCTCACAATTCTGCTTATATTTATGTCACTGCATGTTTCAGCATGAACATCTTTCTTTATTTTCATTTTTTCCAAACTTTCTAAAGACTTTTTTGCATTAGATGACTTTCTAAACACAATATTGTTTGTTACATACACAGAGTACCACCCAGGAGGCACAATGTTACGTTTAGTTCTTCCCAAGACTCCATTGCTCTCATCTTTCAGGTGAATCTGATCAGTTTCTTCTATGGTTGCACAATCTCTCTGGGTTTTTGTGAGTTTCACCTGGCTAGCTGCAATAGCACTGTTTTCTGAAAGAACTAGAAAGCCAGAGCTAGTTTGAAAATTTGTAAGAGGTAGTTTGAAGGACTCTGTTTGGTGTACTGGAAAGCACATTGGTTTGGTTTGGCAATTCATGCATGGATTACTTCCCAGTTGTTGCAAAGCCTCATCTTCTATGACAGTAAATCTGTGTCTTTTATTTGGATATATTTTATCATTTTTTTTGGTAGATTTCTTGGCATTTCTCTCAGAAATCGGCCTCTTCCTTACAAGAGTTTCATCAAGGCTTGCAAGCTCCCTCTTGATTTGCAAAGACTGTCTCCGAATGAATGGTGAATCAGGAGAATTGTAAGTTGCAAATAAAGTTTCCTGACGCTTGCGAAACCTTGTTTGGATGATCTTATTTTCCATTTGTTTCTCATGTTGGTGAAGTAATTCCATAAAGCTGTAATCACTTGCCTTAGCATTATGCAAAAGAGAGGTTATGAAGTCTCCTACTTTGACATCGTTTTCTGGTGCCCTATCACTGCTAGACAGTTTTACAAGATTTGTTGCTATATCTGTAGTGTCTATTGATTTTAACTTTTCATTAATACGGTCCATTAAATCTTGAAAAATGGCAGAATGTTCACCTTTCTCAGCCTTCTCAGAATTTATATAATAATCATTACTTTCTTGATCTGTCGATAGCAATGCTCCAGCTGAATATGTGCTCTCTTTTCCTCCACATGTTTTACCATCATATTCAAATTCTCCTTTGCTTCCTTCAGCTGGCAGGAGGGATGGAGGCTGGTTGATGGATATTTCAGGCTTGTTATTGTCTAAAGTTGGAAAATCTATAGCTGAGCCTTCTGTTGACTCAAATTCTTTACACTGTACAGGTGATAGGGGAGGTGGTGACGGGCTGCGAGATCTACTTGAATTTTTAACAGTGTTCAAGAGATCACAGTCCTTAGTTGAATATGTACAGGCTGCTGCTTTCACAGAATGTCTGTTATAATTTTGCCATTGTTCAGCACAGTACTTATGAGAACTACAGGTTTTGTTCACCATTGTTGTAATACATCCAATTGCTACAGCTTGGCATGACAAAGAATGGAAATCTTTAACACAGACAGACAGAGGTGGTAAACAAGTGTTTGGTCTTTCATTTTGTAAACAGCACCTTTTTGTCAGCATATGTCCATTGCAATTGCAAAATGAAATGTGGACATCCTCTTCAGAAAGGGAACTGGAAGTTTCAGAGCAGACAAAATGTGTTTGCTTGCAACTGCAAACAAGAGGAACATTTTCATCTTGTATTAAAAACTTTAACATAGCCAAAGCCTGTTGCCAGTGATATGAACAAAAAGACTCCAAAACTTTGCTTAATGTTGATTTTCCTTTTTCCAAATTAGCTGTTTCCTCTGAATTTGCATCAGTTGTTGAGCTTGAACTGAAAATGAAAACAAATCAAAACAAAATATAAATTACAGTAAAACACCATATCTAATGTTTGTTATAATGGTTAAACTCAAGCCTAAATCCCTCAAGTTTACAAAACAGTTGTGTTCTCCTTGCACTATTCATACTTTCAAGTGTCACTAGCAATGATGTGCATCTCATCTACAGCAGTTAGAGTCCTGCCATAAAAAACAAACAAAAAAAAAGGCAGGAACAAAACCTCACCATCAGCCTGGGAAGCTTAGTATCAGTCTCCTTTCACAACTGAGGCACTGGGAAGGTAAATGACTTGCCTAAGGTCACAAGACAAGGTTGCAGCAGAGGCAAGAATGGATCCATCTCTCCTGAATCCCACCCTAAGATATTACTATACCACAGTGTATTCAATGTTTTTCAGGATGCTCTTTAAAGATCCCTCAAGAGACATTTTCATTTATATATTTCTTTTTTAAAGTGCATTTAATAGGCTAACAGAAGAGGGAAAGAAATGGTCACTTGTTGTTGTTGTTTGTAGATAAAAGTTTCCATTTTAGTTTTTAAATAAATTGCAGTGGTGCATCACAGTCTCTTCACTGCAATATATTACACACACATACACACACAAGTGCGTGCAACACACATGAATCTTTCTTCATTAAACAGAAAGAGATCATCACCACTGGAATAAATAAATTTTGGGACAAAATTTAATATCCTTTAAGTCTCAATTAATGGGTAGGCCTGTATCTAAGTAGGACTTCTGAACAGTTTTTCTCAAAGATATTAACTCAAAATAAAATAACTTATGAGAAACTACCTTAACTATTTAATTAAACTCTTAACAATTATTAAAACTAATGTCACTACTTACCTAATCAATCACTTAAACTGAAAAGCTGAAAATTTTCCATGGTAGAAATTAATACAGATATTTCTTCATCTAAATACAAAATTCGTATGCTGGATAGCAACTATTGATAGTTAACACCCAATTCAAAATGTTTTACTGAAACCACTTGCATGAGCAGAAAAAGTTAAAAGAATTCTGTTTTAGAAAAGTATGTATTGTTTAAACACATCACCAAACTCTGAACATGACACTAACTTTGTGCCCTATTTTTATCTCCTGCATTTTGGAAAAATTTCATTTTTATTTGGTTTACAACTTTAGTGATCAAGGAGCAAACATATTTAAAAATTAATGTGCTGTATTTATATGAAGTTATCTACTGTTAATTAGCTCATACCCATTATTAGCATCAATAATAACTAAGTCTCAGGTTCTTACTAGAAGTTATCCATACAAATATGAATTTTTGTTGTCCCACACTGATTTTAAAATTTAGAGCTTAAAACCAGCCAACTACGATTAATAATTCCTTATGTTTTTTCCTTCTCCTGTGATATTTAGCATGAAAGAGCACATGTTAAATATCAAGCATCTAAACGATACTCATTAAAAATTGTGATTATGTTTAAACTGAAATAACTGAAGTCTTACAAAGAAAAAAATCCTCTTTTCACTTGCAATCTACAGTAAAAGCAGTATTATTCAAGGACACGTCATTGTCAGGATTTAGCTGTTTTTGAAATGCTGCTACACTAAGAGTCCAAGTGTTAGTCCAAACTCAGGAGTCATGAGCTGTTGTGTGTCACTACACCTGTGAAAACCAAGTTTATTCTAGCAATACAATGCTGGATAAAAATTTCCCTTTAATTCCCCTCCCCACCACCATTACTTTAATTAATGTTCTGAAAGGCTAGAGAGAAAAAAATCAAACATGGCACTAAGCCTTCAGTATTTGTGATTGTGATTGAAAAATCACAGTCAACTTAAGTACAAATTTGTTAGAAAGTTGGCTATAAGTACAAGCTTTTTAGACTAAATCTCTAGGCAGATGTATGTGTCTCAGTTTACAAGGTCTAACAGAGTTTTACAGGAGAGCTTTAACTGTAGCCTGTACCCATAATTGCTATTAATAATATGTGCACTGGTGGAAGAAACTCCCAGGCCCCTAAAGCCTTCTCAAAGTCAGTAACTGAAATTTCCAAAGGCCCCTAAGCTGCTCTGAATTTGCTATGCAGAGATCAACCTGCTGTATAAATATCCTGGTTACCACAGACATATTGGACATTCTTCCAATATAATTTTTTTCCCCGTTATCTACCCTTGTGTAACATCTATAATCTGCTTTAGTTTCTAAAGCAGACAAATTTTCATCTATTCTACTGCAGTAATAACCACACTCCAAATGATCTTCCAAGTCTGTGAAACTCCATGAACCCCTTATTTGGTCACCTTTGGGTACAGAGCTTACTACACAAACAACTGAAAGCAACACATTTTCTTTAACTTGTCTCTCTGTAGAAATGTTGATATATTTAAGCAAACTTATTTTTAGCAACTTTTCAATACAATTACAGAATTATATTTCAATTTCCTGTAATTCCTTCCTAGAACCATTTAAATTTGTGTTGTCTGGTCCTCAAGATAAAAGGCTTAAACAATCTCATAGAAGGAAGAGTTACCACTCTCACAGTTGTGTGCTTCCTTCATGAAACAGTCTTAGACTTCCTATAAACTAAACAACAGAACACTAGAGAGAGTGGGTAGGAAATTGGAGGGGTTGAGAGGTGAGAGGATCAATACTCACTGCTCCCCCAGTACCTTTTGTGCACAACATCTCTGAAGACAGGAGTAAAGCATGGGATGGCATTATCTCCCTGCTGGAGGGCAAGGGCAGTTAATACCATGGAGTGGAGATTGACTGGAGTCCAAAATTGTTGAAAAGGCAGAGATGTGACATGATGAAGTATCAGTCTTTCAGGGTATTAATTTAAGTATATAAGAAAGTAAACCTATGGCTCTTCACAAATCAAAAACTAGGAAAGAGCTCAATCAGAGGACTCCAAAAAGATTTTCTTCCCTAGCATTCTATCCTCTGTCATCCCAGCCACAGACAAGACAGATCAGTCTAGCAACTTCTTTGCAGACTGGGAACAGGAACAAAACTGGAAACAGAACATATTTTCAAGTACTCATATGAACAGCAAAGAACTATTATAGAAATATAAATCTGTCTTAGAGAAGTGTTAGTTTTCTGACTTTACTAATAAACCCCTCAAGACAAGCTCTCTCTCATCAGGTGATAGGCAATTTTTAGCTGCAAACTAAAGGATGTAACTGATAAAATTAGTTTTATGATTCTTTCTTCTCATATAAACGTAAAGGATAAATTGTAAGAAACCCTCCTCCCTTAAAACTACTCTTTCTGATATATAAGATTCTCATAGTTAATTAGTCATGTGCTTAATTTGTACAGCTCTTGGTCTTATGCCACTGCTAATGAACTTGTGCCTCAGGAGTAAGTCAAATAAGTCAGTGTACAGCTTTTGTTTCTTTCTTTCTTTTTTTTTTTTTTTCTTTACTGAATGAGCAAATCAATCACACATCAGTGTTGTAAATTTATGTGCAAAAGCATTGAAGTGCTTTACTACAAATTACAACGTAGAAACACGTTAACTAAACAATTAAATTCATACAATCAGATTTAGGAATATAACAACACAAAGAAGAAACAGAATTACAGTACATTTACAACACAAGACAAATACATGGAATTCATTAGAAAATATTGTAATAAATAATTCATGAATTATAGTGCAATTGATTTATGCATAAATATAACTAATTGCCTAAAAATCAGTTGTTAACAAAAAAAATCTGTCAAAAATCAAGGCAGCCACAGAGTTTTACTAAATTACTGCGACAATGGAAATACTGCAATTAAAAAACAAATACAAGTATTTGTACTGTAAACAACTAAAAAAATCAGTCTCACTAAAGTTAATATACAATTTAATATAAAATTGTCATTAGCTACCAGAAATGGTTTAAACAGCTTTACTGAGCAGTAGTTCTAAAAACAGAGGCACTGTTTTTTAATATAAAATACTTGAGAAACATTCAAATAAGTAGAAAGCATGTAGGGCTTGCTTTCGCCTTCATTTAAAATTCTGCTGAAACAGGAATTTTCAGAAATTGTCAATTACTAAGTAGTGACTGGTAACTGAATTTATAAAAACAGTTCAAAATGGGTAATTTAAATGACATTTAATGGAATACATAGGGGTTGGGGAAGGAGAATCTACATATTTCCCTGCCTTTCCTTAGTTGTATAATCAAAGGTTAGCCTAATAATTAGAAACAAATAATTCTGTTCCTTTAAACACTTACAGGTTGAGTATTATCTATAAACTATCAAAAAATATTTTAATATACTATTTCTGACCAAAAAATAAATACAAGTACTAAAATGTTGAAAATTAATTATAATATTACATACAAAACTACTGAGTACTGTTAAGTCAATAGTAAAATGATCCCTGATTTTATGAATCCTGTTATTTTTTTGGTCAGGTCATCTTTTAAATGATATAAAAAGTGTACTGTAGCTTGCCTTCAATATAAACTTCTGACTCAAATTTATAACATTGTCTGAGGAGTAGAAAAAATCACTATTGTACAAGCATTAGGCAATGTACTGAAGCCCAAATTTTTGCAAGTAAAACTGTACAAAGACAGATCTTGAAACATTTAAGGATTTTTCAACTTCATCTTTCAGTGGGGATATATGCAGAAATTAATTTTCTGGCCCTGAAAAAATATGGCTTAATTCTTTTAAAATGAAAGATGACCCTGACATATGCTGTTTTGTGATCTCCTTGTTATCAGGTACAGTTCTGCTTTAAAAAAGGATTCATTCTGTAATATGCAAGTAAACCTTAATCACTGAAAAAGATTCAGCATAGATCTGAGAGACCAAAGAACTGAGACACTGGTTGTGCAGTTTCACAGGATTAATCTGCTTTAAGATAGAAGTTGTTACTTTTTTAGTAACATTTATAAATATGGGCTAGATTTTGCCACCAATATTGCAGTATGCTTTCAATTGAATTTAATGGCAAATTTATCTAAAAATCAAATTAGCTGATGTGGCCCATATGTATCTAATGTCCCATTTATATTTTTATAACTAAGCTATACACATGCAAATTTAAGTGGGGAAAAAATTGTATGCACGTGCATATGTACACAAATTGAATAGAAGTTTTTTTGTTCTATGCCAAATTAGATGCACACAGAAAAAACACATTTTCAGAGGAAAAGGGCATTGATGTTCAGTATTGAGTGTATGAAGCAAGCCCCCATTCTTTTTATGTAGACATAGAATTTGTGATATCACACACAAAAAATTAAGTATGATATAAAGTCCAATGGAAATACTTTAAAATTCATGTAAAAACTGCAATATGAAGGTAATTGGTCTCCCTTAAATTCTATTAAAAGTTACGTATTTAAAGTGAACTGCCTAACTTCTAACTACCAAATTTATAAAGAATTTATATTATTGAAAGTTTAAAACAGCTTCACCGTTTAATATTTGTATTTCTATCAAGACCCTGAACTGCAAATTTGGTTATTAGCAAAATGATAATGTAACTTGGTATTCATTTTGATAAACTGAAAATGTTTTGAAATGTCACAGCAGCAAATACATTACAGTTACAGTGAGGTTTTTCAATAGGAGTGTGACACAATCCTTAAATAAATTTTAAGTAGTCATAACATCAACTAATCAGCACGTTTAAACAAAAAAGTCAAACAAACCCAAACCATTCTCAAGCTCATTCTGTGCACTTTATGAACATGCTCTAAGTTGCATTCCAACTTTCTTCTTAAACCTTACAAGTTACCTTATTTTTCGAACTAAAAAGGAAAATTATGTTAAAGTTTAAATTATTTTATGCTCTTAGTATTCCATCTTATTTAATATTTAATAATTCTATAACTACAGTAATTTCTCAGGTTTCATAAGTGTACACTTTGTAAACACCAATTTCTTTCTAAACCAACAACAAAATTTTCTTAGTATGATAAAAAATGCAGTTTATGCCTGCTAAACACACATTTTTAGTAATGAAATGTTCTTCTTACTTGTATTGGATATTTAAGTAACGATGAACTTTTTTCTTTCACAGAATGTACTATATCCTACTAATACTTCACAAATCCACTTCCCTGTAAGGAACTAGCTTTTTTAAAAAATCCCTTGATTTGTATCATCTGAGTTACTTACAACTTATTGCAAGTATTCTGTGAAATATAAAAGTCTGCTAACCCTTGGTTGTGTATTTCCATAATAAGATGGATTATTGAATGGGTAGAGTGGTTCTTCACCAATTAAAAGTTATGCTTCACATGACAAATACTTGTTTTCCCAAAACATCTTTATGCTATTGACTACTAAATAAAACCTGAATCTTTTCACCTATTTATACAAGGATTATATTAAATACACACTATCAGAATTAAGTGAGCAACTCTATAATTCTGTCCACAGTGAAAACCCTGAATAAAACTATTTTTCAAAAGGCATGTATGTGGTTTTTGAACTGTATAATTCCACGTCTTCTGTCAGAGTGAGCATATGTATTTCTCACACAGTGTGTGTATACAGACATACATACACACACACAAAACAATTAGCTAACAATTACTCTACACAGGCTTGCTACTATTTTTGCAGCTGCCAGTCCCTGAATCTGTCATATTAAATAAACCAGTATCTGATAATCGGAGTTTCTTCTTCGGCGGAGTCTTCAATGTTCCAGATCTTTCTTTTACTTTATATTCTAAAGTGCTGTGAGGTACCCCATAAATTCCTTGTGCTTTGGAAACACTCATTTTCCCACTCATTACCATTGCAATTGCTTCTTCCATTATTTCATGATCATACTGCCGATAGCGGCCACGTTTTTTTCTTGGTTGCTTATTATCTTTACGATCCAAACTATCTTCTGTATTTTCTGAGGTTCCATCTACTGTCCCATTCTTAGCATTAAGACACAAAGGAGAGAGGTCCCCATGCAGAAAGTAGGAGTCAACACTTGAGTGAGTTACAGGTCCAGAACATTCAATTTTGTTCTGTTTAGGGAGTATATTTTTCAATTTTTGAAGAGCTGATCCTTCTAAGACTGAGGAGGTTTTAGAAACGTGGTACATAACATCCAGAAGACCAGCAGTATCAGACTGTGGTTTGGACACAGAACTTATTCTTAGCTGAGGAATTTTTAATTGTACAGTAGGACTTGAAGTTTCATATTGTAGATTTTCACTTTTTTCTTTAAACTGAGTGACCATTCTCTGTAGAGTTAACTGGTGGAGGTAACTGGAAGCTGTTGGGAATTTTAATTCTGAGGTTTCAAGTAGACTGAGTTTACTTTTTTCTGTGCGCTCTGCTTGAGCTCTTGCCCACAAGGCTACTTTTTGTAGGACTGCACAAGTTTCTTTACTGTCTTTAAATGAATAACTATCATTGAAATCTCGAGTTTTGTTTTTAAAAGGTGCAGGCTTTCCTGCTGGTAAGGCTTCTAAGTGGAGAAGTAAAGTTTTTTGAGGTATGCCATAAAGTATGCCTGCTTTATTTATGTCCAGTGCTCCAGACTGAATGTCTTTCAAAGCTTTTGAGAGCAAACCATCTGCAAACTCAGCACTTCTTTCCACATAGTCCTCTCTGTGTCTGTGTAGTCTCCTGGATGGATGGAATGAAACGATGGTAAACTGATGTATGAGAGACTCTCACACAGCTATGGAAGGGAAGGGTCCACTCCTTTATTATACTCCTTGCTTCGGTAACATCACTGCTTCTGATACTTTTAAGCCTTTGAGCTGTGGTAGTTAAATGATTATCCTAGCAAAATGTTACAGTTCTGGTAGGACAGCGCGTCAAAAATCAAACGGTGGCTTCTACAGCAGCCCTTCCAAGAACTTTTTACCCTAGCTCAGTATTTGATAATATTCTCATGTGCTTGCTATATCCCCTTGTTCACATGCTTGCAGAGCAACACTGTTATAATTTTAATTATACAATTAACGTTCCATTAAATACCCAAATCCTGAAGGAGTTTTTGTTAGTAGAAACGTGACGTTACCGCTAAACAAGTAATAAAAGAGTCAACCCCCTCATAGAAAATTTGCAGCAATAAGTACGTAACTACACACAAACATCCCAGACTTACACAAAACTAGGCTTTCTACAACAAGATAAGGTGCTGTGGGTAACAATCAAGTCCATTTGGGCAAAATAAAACACACTTCTAAACTTCTAGCCACTACTTACAGCTCTCTGATTACAAAGCCATAGTCATTTTAAAACTTCTGCATATCAGCAAATTAAGAAAATGCAATTTTACATCATTCCAATACTGCTACTGTAGCCCTATTTGTAAGAGGTTATTTGCTAAGCCGTACAGGTGACAAAAAGGGTCCTGCTATGGCTAGTGGGTTGGAGGATGCTAAGATCATAACAAAATCCAACAAAACAACGCATTTTGCCAGTTTTGTGGCAGCTTTCAGCAGGTACAAGAATGCTTTCTTGCTGAATAAAGAAATTTAACCATTTGCCACCACACACCATAGTCAGAACCATGATGTAAGTACTATGATTAAGAGCTCTCTCTCCCGCGCTTGCTCTCTCTCATTAAGGAATATTACAGATAAAAGTCATTTAACTTGTTCATGTTAGTTAAAGAATGTTTTAAATCTAAATATTAACATAGGCTTTTTTTGTCCAAAATTGAAGTTTCCTATATAAATTCCGAAATAATATATTTACATATCCTTCTACTATCCTACTACTTTTATTTTTATGTAATTAATTTTCAGTTCATTTTTAGTAACATGAACTAAAGTTTGGTGATTGTTCTGATAACTTTTCTTTAAACAGAAAAAAAAAAAAAAGGAAAAAAGACAAATGAAACATATGATATATACATAGACACACACTAATGAGTGACAAAAGTTCTTTCAAAAGGAAAATAGGAACTACATGTGTGTGTCAGTATATACAAATATGTTATGAACACAGAACCTGACTTCAGAGAAGAGAAACCTGGATTGTCTTTTACTTAAGCCAAAGAGAGACCTAAATGTTGCTTACCCAGACACTGAGTTTTCAGAACACAACGGATCATATCTTGGTTCTTCCAACCTTGCGCTTTTCTTTGTAGAGAGATCTAGCACTCCATCCCCTGGCAAAGAACAAGTGGTGGTGATAGCAGTTGTTTAAAGATCATCTCAGAAATTTCAGTAGTAAAATTTTGTACACATGGCACAATTTAAGCAGTCACTTTATCTTGTAAAAATTTTGATATTTTATTTTTTCAACAATTTCAGCTCTCAGAAAATGACTATATATTGGATTTGCAAAAAAACTATTTGAAAGTAAGAAAAAATAAACTCCTTCAGAAATAATAGCAGATTCCCCTAAAAGAAGAATCTGTCTTAAATAGGAAACGTGACTGCTTTCCTAAAATCATGTGCTAATATATATTGTACTTGTTACTTTCAAGGCAAACAAAGCAATGTCCTTGATATTATTATTTCTAAATTCCCATTTGCATACGGTTAACAAAGTGAAGTTAAAACTGACAGAAGGGAATAGGCTTACAGGATAATTCCAGCCACTAGGGATCTCAGGAAGTCTCTAGACCAAGCTCCTTCTCAGAGAAAGGTCACCTATGGGTCACCTTTAGAAAAAGTTCTTCACCATGAGCTGTGAGACACTGGAACAGGTTTGCCAAGGATGTGGTCAAAGCCTCATCTGTGGAAGTTTTTAGGGCTGGATGAGGCTCTGAGCAACCTCATCTAGCAGGAGGTGTCCCTGCCCATGGAGGGGGGCTGGACATAGATGATGTTTAAGGTCCCTTCCAACCCTGAGAATTCTGTGATTCTGAGACCAGACTAGGTTACCAGATAAGAAAGCAGCACCCCAGTAACTCAGAAAAGAGCATGAGCCCAAAACAGTTTTAAGCATCCAAGAGCTATGTCATTAAAGGTTCTAACTATTTGTACTCCACCTCCCAAGTCCACACATATGTAATAATGAAACTGAAAAAATGTAAAGACCTAAACTGGGGTGGGAGTCTGCTCTGTTAAGTCACTGATAAATGATAGATTAAAGACAGCTGTTGAAGTCTACTAAGTACTGAAATAGAAAACAGTAAAATCAGTCATTAAGAACACTGACAATTAAAGAAACTAATTAGCACCCAAAATACTACTCCTAGTTTAATTTTTTTTTAAAATTCCAAGTAAAATTATAGATAAATCCCCTATATATACTTAATTTCATACCTTTCTTCCTTGGTTCTCTGTTTCAAACTTGAGCTGATTTGTGTGCCTGAGCTCTGTGAATCCAATCTGAGTTTCAACATTCAACTCTACAAAAAACCTTATGCTAACCCTTTTACATTAGAGTCATTTCATGTCACTGCATATTAATGCTAAAGCACCAATCATCTGCATATTTCTTCCCACACCATCAGATGCAGACATGAAGCACTATCTGAATAGCCCACATGCCAGTAACTGAATAACAAGGCTGAAAAATTTGGGGTAACTCTCCTTTACACCAATATTGCAAAGAAATACGAGTTTTATGTGATCATCACATCCATCTATTTATTTTAGACTGTTTTAACAATTTTGCCTATTTTTTCTCACCTATTATATATTATTTGAAGAAGGGTAAAAAGAGAAAAGTAGCATCGTAAGTCAGCATAAAAGGAAAAAATACTCAAATAAGCCACTTCTCAAAGATGCTCTTCTCCTAAATATATTCTTTTCAAAGCCTTCCTTAACCCTAACTTAAAGGAAGAACTAATTAGCCTTTTTAATTGATATTCCAGAAGGAAAAGCCAATTAAAACCTGTACAAAAATATCCTAGAGAGGCTATGTGGCCTACCCAGCTGTAAGGTATCCCGGATACTTAAGCTTGCAATGTCCCTGAGTCCTACAGAACAGACAGGTTTCATCTGTTGTGTTCTGTCAGTCATACAGAGTACCCCCTTCCCTTTCTGAAGTGTTTGTGTGTCCCCTTTCACAACAGTTTCTCCATCTTCAGTTGATATTCATAGGCACTATGATAAAAAAAGTTTAGAATAAATCACTGGACAAAGTCAACGGAGAAACAGCTACTTCAAATTTCACAACTCATCAAGTTATGAAAAGCTAATCAGCTCTCTATTCAATTAAAAAAAAAAAAATTAAAATTGAAGCTAACTAGATTTTTAGGGGAAAAAACCAGAATAACAAACTCAAAGATTCTTGCAAGATTCCATAATGAAATCTAGCCAAAATAATTTTCATTTCATTTCAAGAACAATGAAATTTCATTTCTTTCAGAAGTGCCTTTGACACAAGGCCACCGATAAGTTGAAGAATTACTAAAAAACAAAACAAAACACAGTACTGAAAATGCAGGCTCCTGAAACAAAAAATTAGATAGATTTGATAGATTTTGCCTCTAGAGGTTAAGCAGAACTGAAGAGTCATTTCAGGCTCAAAAGAATTTATTCTTCCAACATGGGCAAATAGGAAATGTATTGATTAAGTATATGACACCTTCCTGGAGACAACACTTTATAGGAAGATGATGTCAAAAAAAGTGAAAGAGCCATGAAAGAAATTTCATGTAAGTACAAAGTCTGATTAAAGTCACCACACACCAGTGTCATGTGTGAAATCACTTTTTTCAGTGATTTCATTCAAACTAAAAAACAAACAACACAACCCCCCCTGAAAATTGATGCAAAAAAGGCTGGCAAGTCAAAAAGGTTCATTAAGAATACTCCGTAGCTCCTCGTTTTGGTAGATATTCCCACTTCGTAATAGCATCAATTATTGTAAGAAAGCATTACCTATAATTGGTAGGAAAGTGAGAGCATTTGCCATAAAGCTTTAAGAAATAATGAAATGCTACCTAATGAAATAAATATATGAATATTTATACAGCAGGGATATTCACTTTGATTTGTTAGGTACAAGACAAAGTTTCCAAAGAGGTATCCATTGCTACAGGTGAGCAACAAATCTTGAAAACCTGTTACTTGCAAGGTGAGAATAGTTGCTTGTTTTGTTTTGTAAACCAAGACAGAATTTTGTATTATTTCTATCAAACCACTCAAAGGTCTTTTTGGACCCAATAACACTGTCCATCTCCACTACCTCCTGTCACAGCAGTTCCTGGTATCCACAAATTGCTGTACAAAAGCTCTCCTGCATCCATCTTTTTCCTCCTTCAAAGTTTCAGCACCCCTTGCCTATGTTTTAATGCTGTGATTTTGATTAAATAACTCCTCCTTTACTGTACCCATTGTACTGTGGGGTAAACCCTTGATAAGATTTGTCAGAGCCACAAAACAACACTGCCTTCTCTTCAATAACTTTCTTGATGATGTCTTGCCTTTTCCTGGCTGTTTTCTGTGCTGCTGCACATGGAAATAATGTTTTTAGTGAACTGCCAATGAGAACACTTTTTATTAACTCAGAACTATTGCTTCAACTAGCCCCTTTTTACAGACCTCATGTGCTATTGCATAAAATGATGAGAAGTATATGGCTCTATATTGGGTGTCCATAGCAAGGTCTTGGTAGCATCTGAGAGGAAAGGCCAAGAGCTGCCCTGTGCCTGACACAGATGGTTCTAGCTGGTTCCAGCAAACTCACAGCTGAGCTCAGCAGACATTTGGGCAGAACCCCTGAGAAAATA
Organism: Phaethornis superciliosus; assembly: GCA_023637945.1. Classification (NCBI taxonomy): domain Eukaryota; kingdom Metazoa; phylum Chordata; class Aves; order Apodiformes; family Trochilidae; genus Phaethornis; species Phaethornis superciliosus. The sequence continues at coordinate 7,012,292 of JAJQWJ010000005.1, forward strand.
TATTTAAAAAACAACAAAAAGTACCCGATGGAGAGAGAAAAGGGGAACAAAAAGAAAAATAAACCAGAGGGAACCCCAATGGCAGAGAAGAGACACCAGAGGGGTGGTGGCTGTTACAAGGGAATCTGGAGCAAATCTGAGCCTGGGAAAGGGAGAAGGAAAAGCAGTGGTTGTAATGTGTCTTTTCTTTCCACTACCTTTAACTAATAATTAAACATTTATTTTACTATTCAGTAATTTAATTATCCCCAATTGGAGGCTGTTTTGCCCATGAAAGCAAGCAGTAGGCAATGACTAAATCCTTAACTCCTGAACTCTCCTTCCTGTTCTTCCCATTTTCTCCTGTATCACTGAGAGTGAAGCAAGTGAGGGTCTGACAAGGGAGTTGGCTGTCAGCCACCATGGCAGCCAAGGAAGACATGAAGTCCTCTCACAAACATCCTGTTTTAGGGTGATCTTTTCATGCAGAAGTATTAAACTCTCTCGTGAATATATTTACAGCTCACACAATTTATCTTTAGGAAGATACTTTTGTACTCGTGTACTTTCAAAAAGCACACAATTTTCTCCACTCCATATGGTATGGACAGTATAATAGTTATTTTTGTAGGTGTTTTTTTTACAGTAGCTCTGAAGTTTCAGTTAAGTGGCTGCACAAACTGTGATCCCAGTTGCCACACTACCTTTAGTGTGTGTTACTCCCTTCAGTGTGTGTTTCCAAGGGACAGGAAATTATTTTTCAAGAATTGTTGTTTCCAAATTCTGGGCCACTATTCAGAAATCTTTATCTTCCTAGAAATTTTGGTAAAATCACATGTACACTGTTCACCTGGATAATAAAATGCTATTTTAAAACACTGAAACACATTTTTTGACTTAGGGTATCCTTATTTTTCCTACTTCTTCAATAATAGTCAAGAACAATGACAAAGCTGAAGGGTAGCCATAAAAGTTCATGCAGCAAACTATCATGCATTACCAAATATCTTCTGATGTCTTCCAGCCTATGCTGGAACAATGAAACATGGAAATTTATGCTAATTCTCTTGCATTTTTCTGCTATGCTTACACACTATATCATTGTTCCTAGAAGATCCAGCAACAAGAGTAAGCTTGTGTAGCTAAACTAGCAGTGTTCTCAGATTATTTTTTTTGAACTTATACTTCTGGCTCTTGTAAATCACTTCACTTAGCAGCTTGAGATCAACTCTCCCATATCTATTTTCACAGAGGCACCATAAACCTCACTGATGTGCTGCTCTTTGGGCTGTTGCAGGGCTGGCTGTGTCCAGCACAGGGCAGTCTCTAACCTCTTCTCATAGATGCCACCTTTGCAGCCCTCTCCAAAACCTTGCCAAATAAGCCTAATACACAAGGGTGTCAGATCTGGAGTATTGATACTTTGGGAGTACTTCAGATCAATAGATCAAAAGATCAGTAGATTTTCATACACCTGAGGGTGGCACAACAGAACTTAATTCTCATCCCTGCCCCGTTCACTCTCTGCATTCTCTTCTGTTCTTCAAAGACTTATTTGGGAACCTATATTTGGAGAATTTGCTGTCTCATGGACATTTTAAAGTAGCTACTCTTTTGAAAGAACTGTAGTGCTTGATATCAGGAAAGTAATTTTTATTACCCTTGCAAAAGAAACTTGCTTCAACTCAGCCAATCATAAATCCTTAAATCTGTAATTTATCCATAGCAGACTCAAAGCACAACAGGTATTTTCTCAAAATTTAATCTGCACTAACTTAGACCCAGGACTGAACTGGTTTCTGCTGAGCAAACGGAATAAAAGCAGGCATTCCACCATCTCCTAATGCTTCTGCTGTCACAGAGAGGGGATGCTTAAAATTTAGTCGAGAATAGTGAGGGTTAGCAATGTAAATCCATGTCAGAATTCCTCACACTCTCAATTCCTTCCACACCCAAAGGATGTATCACCTAATTAAAGAATGCTCTGTTAACTATACACAGACAAAATCTGCTTCCATTCTGACTGAAGTGCATTTTAAAAAAACCTTAGTTCTGCAGTTCTACGTTCTTTGAGCTTTTTTAGTACTGCACATGACATACAGGTAGACTTTTCCCATTGCTCTGCAGTATTATTTAATTAACATGGGTCCTTGTAACTGTAAAAGGGAAAAGCTGCTTTTGCCACAGCTTTCACTTGTGCATCTCAGTCACAACCATTCCTGAAAATTGCTGCTAATCCAAGTTAAATTCAAAGTCCCAAACACCCTTGAGATTACACTTATCAGTTTTGGATAGCAATATTCCTCAGGGCAAAGAAATTATTTATGAATGACAGAGACTTCATTTTTCTTTTTCTAGCTTTACTCTCAGTTAAGACAGCTGCACTGATCTGTAATGATTAAGACATGAAGTACAGCTATTTGCACCAAAATTAATCTTCTCTTTTCATCATTCTGACCAGTCTGTTTTTAAAGAATCAGTGTCCAAAGGCTGACACATACACAATGACCTTTGCTTGCTGAAATTCCTCTATCTTTTCTAATAAGTCGCCTTAAGGGCCATTTCTTGAAAAAAAAATCTTGGACCACTGCTACTCATGAGAGCCATAAATGAGGTGAAATAGTATTCTAAAGGTAAGAAATTCCAATACCAGCTTCAATATTTTCATTTCTGAGTGCTTATGTAAAATTTATCTGCTAACATAACACAAATGTTTCCAGAAGTTTTCTGTTTGTAGATTTTGGTGGGGGTGATTTTTGTTTTGTTTTTACAGTTCTCTTATAACTTTTTTCCAGTGCTTAAAGAAAAATGCTTGATTTTTCTTTAAGTTTTAATTGGATGCAATCCCAGTTTACCTACCACTTGATTTTAATTGCATAGGATAATACATTTTTTGCCTATATACTGATTACTACTTTGGAAAGACAAAACATACAGGTATTTGACACAGAGGGATTTATTTCTTTTCATGAAAAAAACCCAAATAATAAGAAAAATAAATAGAGAAGATTACCTTGCTGAGTATTCTGTTCTTGAGTTCGATTCACAGTGAGGTCTAGAGGGCTATCCTGTTCTTCCTGAAGGGAGTTTTCCGTTTGGTTCATTTGGATACTTTTACATATCAGACTTGGTTCAAACGATGAACCATTTCTGTTCTCTTGAATTTTGCTACTTTTGGAAATGTACTCAATCGCAAACTGACGGATCATTTTTTTCATTAATTCCTGAGCAACTAGGGGAATGTTAGGATCACAGTTCTGAGGAAGATCTAGGAATAAAAAACAACAAAATAGGCAACTGATGCAGTAAAAAGCCAAAATAAATTTCTTCTTGTTAAATTAATACTTCCTATAAACACAATAAATGTATGTACTAAGTATACATGTAAGGAACACATTAATTTAGAAGTTTAAGTTTTCCTTATGAGCATTCCTGACTGAAGGTCACTTGGAAGAACATAGTTAGCATGTATTGGTAATTTTTATCTTATTCCTCTGTCATAGCATGCAAGTCAAACTGTGAGAGTAGATAAGTAATGCAAGTGTGAGAGTCAAATCAATGTTGTTAAATAAGTTGAATCCTCACTTGCAGACTGTTCATTTTAAGTTTTGAAAACAAAGCACTTGGAATAAAAACAGTGAAACTTAAATAAAGGTATGAGTTAACACAAGTTACTTACAAAGAACCATTTTAACACTAATAATCAAAGCAGATTTATCTAAAGTCCTTTTCATAACAGAACGGTTGGACTTTTGATCTAAAAAATTAAAAAGTTTGTTTCACCCACATAGTAGACATTATCTAATTGCAATGTCAAAACTTGTTTGATGCCACTTGCAATGTCCCACATAAACTGTAGCAACCTAGCAACAGGTTGCTTTGTTGAAAAGAAAATTGTAAAATTTTATTGTAAACTCTTACAGGATTTTCAGGATACTTCCAGTACATTTTCAAAGTGCTACCAATTAAAACATTTGGGAGAAAAATTTTATTTCCTGTTGTACCTATTTGTGGCTCTGTATGTAACAGTACTTTTTTTTTCTCAAAGAAAGAAGCATATTATTTTAAACCACACAAAAATAAAAATAGATCACATATAATTGACTTTAATATTAGCTGCCAGCTAGAGACATTAAACCTCATATTAACAAGTACAGCTGAAACTACCTTTCTGAGTCACCGAAAAAAGAATCCTAGTATTAACAGAAGCACCAGAAGAATCAATAAAATAGATATAAATTAGCATAAGTATCAATGTAATTAAGAAACTCCCTTAAAGCAAGCTGTTGCTCATCAATGCAATACTGACAATACTTCCTTTTACAAAGATAAGTGTCCTACTCAAAGATCTGTGCTGTTTCTTAAAGTGTCAGTAGCAGCACTCATTTCTAACCTACTCTTTCTTCTTTCTTTCAATTCTATGCACACAAAAATATCCTTCCCAGTATTTTAACCACTGCCCACCCTTGAGTTCATAGCTAATGAGTGGAACAGATTTAACCACAAAGGGACAGGAACTTGAAGATTTAATGTAAATGTGAACATGACACAGAAGAATTAGGTTTTAGGTCAGCTTGATAGAAACCCCAAGACATGGTGGTAGTGACTGGGATACTTTAATTAGTCTGAAGTTGAGAAAACAGATGATAAATTAAGTTTTGTTTCATGGAAGTGGAGAAACTGAGAGGATTGGACTGGGTTTTGTTTGCAAAGTGTAGATTTCCTGATGGGTAGTTTGTGGGATCACAAAGAATATTTGCTTGAGCATTTTACAGCACTGAAATTCTACCCATCCACTAGAAAGTGAATGACCACTGAGACAGATAACAGAATGCTGTTCAAGCTTAAGATCAAGATGCAGAAGACTTTTCTGCATTGTTTCATGTTTATTCAAAACATAATTCAATCTGAGAATCCATTTTAACCAGAGCATTGCAAGGAATTACAAACATGGATATGTGTGATCTACTGTCTGATGCATACGAGAGGGCAGCTGACTGTGCAGATGCTCTTCTGAACACCTTTTGGTTGGCCTCTTAGTAATGCTTCACATGAAAAGGTGAAGTTCCAACATTTTTGAGGAGTGAGTATACTGTAGACAACTTGGCTTCAAGAGACTTTATGCAAGGAATGACAAAACAAGTCTGCTTATGGCTGAAGCTCTGTCTTCTGACCATCTTTCAGCCAGATGTCTACCAAAATTTCTAGACAAGAGGTATGTGATGAAATCTTTTTGATGGAGGGTATATACAAAGAAAAAGATATCTCTCCTCATCATGGAACACCTAGGAAAGGGTATTCTTTGTTTATTGGTATTTCCCTGTTCCTAAATTATGAATCCAATAAATGGTCAACTGGCTTTTTATCATCTTAGAGACACACATAAAAGGAAAGAACATCACCAAAAGATATTGAAGCCATAAGACAACAGGTGTAAAATGCTAATGCCTATGCAAAAATAACAAAAGAACAAGGAAAGTTAAGATATGGAACTGAAAAATTGAATTATCTAGGAACAAAAGTAAGTATTTGCATGACAGGGTAATTGTTGCTGTAGAAAAAGAAAACTGAGGAATACTTTAGCTTAAAAATAAAAAAATGAAACACTAAAAAAACCACAAGCAAACAGGGATCTAGCCACTAGCAATCAAAGAAACTCATGCAAAATTAAATACAGAAACTCTCATCACCAGTGAATAGTCTACCAAATATCTGGTCTGGACAAATATCTGGGCTGCTTATACAGAGAAATAATTTTTTTGCATGCACACAAGAACAACAACTTAGATGATTTTTGGAGAGCAGGTGATCATCAGTGTAAATGTGAAAGATAATTATCTTACATCTTGGTATGATCCATGCCTTTAAAATGCAAAAGATCATGGAGCACAGGAAACATCTAGCTGGAAAGCACAGCAGCACAAAAGCACAACTGGAATAAACTTCTGTTCATTAATCACCATCCCCAGCATCAATTATTATAAAACTGCAAGACAAAACTCCTTCAGAACTGCCAAGATTCTTTCTATTGCCTTTCTATTCCATTTTAGACTGTTCACAGTGGTAATATCCAAGTATGTATTGCTTTTAGACACAGGCAGGAAAAGGCCACTTTTCCATTATCAGCAGAGTAATCTGTTGACTTATTTAGAATAATACAAGATTAATTTTTTTGCTCTAACAATAGCTTCTTTAGTAGTAGTTTTAAAGTTTTTCTAATAATTTTCTAATAACTTTCTCTAATAATGAAAAAAAATCAGCACTCATAGTGTATTAAAGTCCTATTACCTCCATTCAGTGGCTGTAAATCTGCATTATTATACAAGTATGAAATGAAAGCATGTAGGGACCTGTAATCTTAAGTTCATGGTGAAGTTTCAGTACACATGGAAAATTTGTAAATAGTTATACATTTTTAAAATGTATTCTAACATATTTTGAGGTAAGAAAAGTATTAGGTATCTGAGCTACCAGATATTTCTTAATTATTATCAGCAGATGGCACCAGATATACTTTTTATGACCTAAAATGTTTTTATTCTAAGATATTTTACTAGGAGTGGTGATTATATAGCTACACACAAAGTCTTATATCTACATGCCTCATCTGTTTGAACTTTTGTTCTTCAAATAGGTGATTTACAACACAGGCCAGCTCTGCTTACTCCATGGATCATGTACTTACATACAGACTATTTCAAACCCAGCAGAACAAGTGTCCAAGGATTTGGACTGAAAGCTACCTGATGTTTCTCTTGTTTCTCTCATATCACCATGGACATCTTGATATTATTAGGATAAGAGACAGCTAAATGACACATTTGTATGATATAATCTGATATCTCCTCTGCTGTGATTGTCAAGATTAGTCAGAATGCAAAAGGTGGCAGCAATAACAATGTGCAATTATGACTAATTGCAATGATTTATTTAGGATTAAGACTTCTTCAGTTTATGTACTGCACCACCTTGTAACTATCCAAATCCATATTAAACATTCTGTACATTAACAGTATGTGTTCTCATTAGACTGCAACACACAGATTAACAACAGATTTAACTGATAGCTCAGATTTATACACATACTTGGCAGGATAATTGACAAGGAATTAAAAGTATCTCTGCCCAGCAGTGAGGGACCTGTGGGTGCTGAGTGACAGCTGGCTGAACATGAGGCTAGCAGTGTGCCCAGGTGGGCAAGAAGGCCAATGGCATCCTGGCTTGTAAGAGGAACAGTGTGGTGAGCAGGGGCAGGGAGGTGATCTTACACCTTGCTGAGGCCACACTTCGAGTACTGTGCACAGTATAGGAAGGTGCTGCAGTATAGAAAGGACCTGGAGGTGCTGGAGAGGTCACAGAGAAGGGCAATTAGGCTAATTAGGGGTGGAGGCTGTAGTGAGGTGGGTTTTGTCCTATTGTCACTAGGAAGAAGCAGCCAAGAGGAAATGGGTTCAAGTTGCAGCAGATTCAGTAGGTTCAGATTCAGTATTAGGAAAAATATCTTCAAAAGAGTGGCAAAGCATTGGAACAGGTTGCCCAAGAAGGTGGTAGAGTTATTGTCCCTGGGGGTGTTTAAAAAACAGGCAGATGTGGCACTTCAGGAGATGGCTCAGTGGTTATGGTGGTGTAGGACTGGCAGTTGGACTTGTTAATCTTGAAGGTCTTGTCCAACCTTGATGATTCTAATATTCTTAGTTCTACCCATAAAGTGTCAGATCACCAGTAAGTTAAATACAGAACACAGAAATTTATTCTGCCCCATGTATCATGGCTACTGACTGACTCATCAGCAAACAGCAGGAGTAAGGGTCACGTTCAGTTTTCTGTTCCTGTAAACATTCCAGGTTTTTCCTTTCTCTGCTCCAATTGGTAATTTTCATTACTCTGTATACAGTCATCTCTCCTAAGGATTTTAACAAACAGAGTTGAAAATGACCAAGAAATTCAGAAGTGAAGATAGTAACACTGGCAGTTAATCAACACAAAGTATGCTTTAATTCCTTAAGAAAGCAGCCGAAATCCTTCTAAACATTCTTTCCTGAGGAACTTAAGAGGAAGGATAGCAAGGATGCAATACAAGCTTACTGCAGAAGCTGTGACAGAATTCTCAGTTCTTAGAGAATATGTTTCAGGTTTCATAAAGAAATCATATTTCTTAAGACTATTGATAAAAATGAACTGTAGGTATTGGATCAAGTTGTGTGTGTATCTCCAGCCCTCAGAAGTAACATCTTTTTGTAGTCTGAAATGGTGTGTACAGGATTACATTTTCACAGGTTTGCCAAATGGTCCAAGAAGGATAAACAGCTCAAGACACCTGTATTTCTCTGGGATATAACTAAGCAAAGAACAGGAGAACTCAGTGTTAAATGGAAGTATACAGTATGGTGTAAGAAATCATAGTTAGGAATGATAATATTTTAGGAAACAAGACAGATACCTTGAAACAAAGAATTTCAAAAGCTTAGAGAAAGAATTTTCATTTGTGCTTAGAGGTCACATAATTACTGTATAGTAAAAACACTTCCAAGAACACTGTGGATCCACTAGTAACCCAGAAAATTGTTAACTTCTCAAATACCTACAAATATTCAGAAAACAGACTTGGGACTTTCCTATTAAAAGTCTTAATCTTCCTTCTACAAAGGTAAGACAACTAAATAACTAAAAGTGGTTTCACATACCTTTTGAAGCCACAAGTTTGTTTCTGGTGGGGTTTTTTTTGGTTTTGTTTGTTTGTTCCCCCCACCCCCCTCTTTTTCCTTTTCACTTCCTGTAATTTGAGAGACTTTCATTTAAGAGACAATTTAAGAAGACTTTAGTTAGACCTGAACTGGAGCACTATGCTTAGAAAACTCTTTGGTAAAGTACCCCTTACACAAGAATGCAAAAGTCCTTAAGAGAATCAAAAAAGCAATCAGAAAAGACTATTTTTCAATAGAAAAACACCTTTTTAAGGAGAGTCAAGAAACAGAAAAGATGACCTGTACAGAAAAGATCTCAGGCACTACAGGTTGAAGGGCATAGTAATCTCTTTCTGGTACAGCAAGGTAAAAGGTAAGAAAGTTTTCGTTTGGTTTTTTTTTTTTTTCCCCTCCACCTGTGTGCAGAAAGAGAAGGCACCCGACTTCCTAATTCTTTGCCAGAACAAGAGCTGTCATCCTGGGCAGACTCAGCTACTTTGACATCCAAGTACCCCTACTAAATCCCCCAAAACATCTAAAAGTGTAAGTTAAACAGTTACTAATACATACCATAAAATAAATTCTCACCCCTAAAGTGGTCTTCCTGCTGAAAACTAGAAGTTAAGAAACAGAAAATGTTGAAATACCTAAAATTCCAAAGAACGGCATCTGAAGTTGGCATGAAAACAAAGTAACAGCTTATGGTAAAAAAAACCCAAAGCAGCAGCTCATGGGACTCGGGAAAATAAACCACCATGTGGGAATGCAACAGAACTAACAATACTGGCAAGTAATAGCAGTGCTTCATTTGGTGATTCAGGAAGCAAAGAAAAAGATTAAGGCAAACCAAAGGAAGAAAGAGAAACATCATTCAGTAGATAAAAATCAAAATCAACCCTTAGTAATTTGATTTTTCCTAGATCTGTGTCATCTCTCAATACAGAAGACATGCTTTTATTACCTTTCTTTCGAAAGAGTGCATTTAGATAGTTTTCTGCTTGGCATTCAATCTTATCAGTGTTGGACTGGCCCTGAGATGACAGTTCCTCCGTAGGCGTTGACTGTGAAGAACCGAGAACTGATGCACGATCCTGGAAGGCAGATGAAAATTAAGTCTTTCAGAAGTTATTCTACTGTAGTACAATATACAGATAAATTATTGAGCTACAGAAGAACCACTAAAAAGATGCCTACCATAAAGAAAAACCACACCTCACTCCCCCTCTTGTAGCCAAACTACCTTGAGCTATTTGCAGAATGCAATTCTCTGATTCTTACTTTCATAACAAAAATTGGGTGTTGGGGAGTGATGCTTCAGATCATGCTCATACTTACACTGACTGTTTCTTTGTGTAAGTTACAAAAGGAACATTTCTCATCCATAGACCAGTCAGTTAGCTCTTCTGGCTCACAGTCTTAAAAGAAGAAAGAAAAACTAGATGTTTTAAACAAGCAAAAATGGATTTTGAGAACAAAATACATATACCACAATTCTCTTAAATAAATTCTATCCTAATTTAATATCAATTTATTGGTACAGTAGAGTCAGTAGGATATTATTCAGCTATTTCCAAGTCTTGTATGGCTCATGTATCTCAATTTTCCTTTTATGAAAGGTGTCCTTTGCTATTTAAAAGGTAAACTCACACATTTCAATTGATTACCTATGACAGTTACCAGAGGCATCTGAACACTGTAAATAAAGCTCTAAATTCCAGTTATCATTCAACAAAAGTGGGCAAAGTTGTAGCAAACTAAGCTAGGAATTAGGATACGGACTCCTCACCATTTGAGCTACATATGTTTTACACCATCATTTTATACCATCACTGCAAAACCCTTTTCTAGCACTTTTCTGATCTTTTCTACACTTTTCTAGCACCCTTTTCTACTCTTTCTAGCACTTGATTTACTCAAAAATTTGTTTTATCAGAAGACATGCTTTGGTCTTGAGGGAATATAAGACTTAAACAGGTTGCTTATATCAAGTCCATTCTTCTACTGGAGATATGCCATATATTTTCTTTAAAAAAGTTACTAAGCTCCATTTCAGATGTTAAGTTTTCCACTCTTTTAAAGCCACCGTTTACTTCAAAGTTTTTCTGAAACAAACTATGTTAATAGCTAAAATCAGCCTAATTTCCTGTTGAAATTTCTTTACAGCAAGTTATTCTCATTTGCTTTTGTGGCAACATTGTTCTCATACCTCAAGAGTTCCCTGAACACAACTGACCAAGATCTCTGGTGTCATTTACATCAGATTTCCTTAAACTGGTCCTCTCCATGTACTGCAGGGAAATCTCTGCTCTTGTTGCTCTCCCCTCTTCCTTCTCTGAAGCTGCTGTCTGCAGGGTTGTTTCTTGTTGTCCCTGCTCCCCAACTGCTGAAGTTTTATTCTTTCTTTCTTATATTCTTATAGAGTGACCATCAGAAATAAAATGATTCTGAAAAGATGAGGTTCTTAAGTTGAATGCAAAAGTAGGTGTGAATTACTTAAGAATTTCCAAGTAACTGTGAAATATTTAAGAATTAAGAAGAACTATTTAAATATAATTTACTCAGCTCAAAAATGCTATTTTAGAACAGAATTCAGTATTATGTTACTTGTTTTCAGAGATGTAAACCAGCAGTTTTGCCAGATTGGACAATTGATGATAAAAAACAGACATGGGATTTTTTCTTCACTGGACAGTAACAAAAGATAGCAAGATTAATTCAGCAAAAATAACTCTGTCCCAGCCTGTTAAAGAGAGTTATATCTTTAAGATGTCCACAGATTAAAAATAACTAAAAACCTCACACTATTCTTTCATAAAAAGCTTGTGTTTACATAATTTTCACAATAAATCTGCTTATGAATGTTAGGATTCTGCACATAACTCCAAGACAGGTTTTATTTTCAGCCAAAATCTTCTCCCCAGTCTGGAATCCTGAAGTTAAAGTCTAACTAGAGAGCAAACCTTTCATGTTGTCAAAAAAGCAAACCATCAGCTATACTCGACACCAAATTTCTTCAAAGTATAAACCATGCACAATGTAACATATTTAATATGCCAGTGGGCTAAGCAGAACTGCCATCAGATAGCAGATATATCAAATGCCAGGCATTCAACAGTCTTAGGACACCACCACAGGAAACATGGAGTATTAGTTTTGAACTACAGATAGAAAACCATATTCTCAGATAAACTGGAGGCACAGATGGCACTTTAAAGCAGAATGAACTTTCTCTTAGGTTCATTCAATTTAGGATCATGATTACTTCCCCTCCCCATTTTATCTTGATTGGGCTCAGCTAATGAAACATTTGCTGACAAGCTAGAACACCAGCCATCCCATGAGAAAAAGTTAAGATTGTGCAAAGAGCATTTCAATGCTACGTGTGGTACAGATTACTACTTGAAACCAAAGTCATTTAGAACAAAGCTGTTACACCAGTTTCCATCTTCTAAGAATATAATGGTGAACTTTGACAAAAACTACTATCATTTTTCATTTTTAAGTCATTCAAACCTTTGTTTTCCCAAAGTATTTTTCCCAAGGAGTCTTGCCAAATAAAACAAATACAGACATTTGCTATACTGAACAGATTCTATGTTTACCTTTTCAAATGTGTAATTATTGTCTATTTGACAATAACTTTAAAAAATTGAACTCTTACTTCCTACTATTTTCTGTATTATAACAATGTCCCAATAAATTCTCCATCTATTCCTCACAATTCTGGAAAAGTTACCCCTTCCTTTTTATACACTTCTACTCCTTAATAATTACATAAGAATGAGGGGGTTTTTTTCATGTTTCTTCATCCTTGTAGTTTTGTGAAAATTTCAATGATATTAGAGAATCGTGTTTCTAATATATTTCTTCACCCCACTACTTTATATATGAATAAACATTCCAGAACAACCTAAGGAAAAAAAAAAACCCCAAACCCTCAAGGCTGGGTTGGATAGGGATTGGAGCAGTCTGGTCTAGTGGGAGGTGTCCCTGTCCCTGCCCCTGCAGGGGGGTTGGAACTAAATGAGCTTTAAGGTCCTTTCCAACCCAAACCATTCTATGATCCTATGAAATAAACCTTTCATCCTCTGTTTTTCTTCTGTCTGTAAGAAAACAGAACCCCAGCACATAATCCAATAAAGGAAAATACACACATACCAGATGATGAGAGGAAAAGCTTTAACAGTTTAGCTAAATGTCTGTAAGTAGAATGTGCTTATTTACAATTTACATGTGAGTCTATTTAGCTGTCAGAGCATAAGCAAAGGATTAGAAAGCCCTGAGGATTCAATGACACAAGAAGTCTGGAGCTCTCAGAGCATGACCAAGGTCAGATGCCAAAATATAGAACTTGGTATCTTTGCCACCAGAAGCTGCACAGTTCAAGCAGTTTGGAAAACAACACCACCCTGGTGCTGAATAAGAGATGTGATGAGAACCATTTAAACAAGCCTCAGGTACGTCCTACATATAAATCACAGAAGAACTGAGATAACAAAAAAATTGTGCCATGTTCAGGTAATGTTGTTATGGGTGGCTATTTAAGTTTAATTAGTTTGGCTTCTCAGCAAGATAATTTTTGAGGTTTATAAGATTAAAAAAACCCTACTAAAACAGAATTGTACCTTTTACCCTTTGAATTACAATTTATCATTCTCTCAAACATTATTCTCACATTGTATTCTCCTTTGAGGGAATACAGTAAATCTAATCTGTAGAACAAGTAATATTTCAAGACAGAAATAAGGAGGAAATATATCAATTAGCATGCTCATACCACATTTTACACACATCATTAATTTCCTATATTAAAAATACAGAAAACCAACAACGTAAGAGAAAAAAATGCCATTGTGGCTAAATGGTATGTATTTCAGCCAATTCTCATGCATTTCTGCATAAGAAAGCCATGTAATTTCTTCAGTTTTTTTCACAGAAACACACTAATACCATGAGGCATGATGCTGCATACTGACAGTATCGTTCAGTGGCTATTAGGAGGAAAATGCATGTTCCTAAAACATTACATTGTTTGATAAACAATTTAATTTGCAGGACAACATCACTGGGTCATCAAATATTAATGGTCCTCTGCAAGCAATGCTAATAGCAGTTCTTAGGGGTTACAAGAAATCTTCAACAGCATGATACAAATAAGTTAAAACTTTTCCCATGAAAAAGCTCCATTAGGCACATACAGGAATTCTAAAGTAATTATAACACCTTGTTGTGTACAATCAGGCACCTTCAATTGGAACATTTATATTCTGGTCATTAGCTCAGTTCTTTTGGCCTTCTTACCCAAAAAAAGTGTCCTGAATTTTCTTTCAAAATGTAAACCCTTTAATACAAAAGAGTAAGAAAGCTTTAAATCACTAATTGGTGTAAATACAATACATAGCAACCCGTTGGAATTACAAGCAGAAAACAAACAAAACCCCAAACCTGTATACTATTACAACAATGCCTTGTTCCTTTTCCAAACCAGTAATGTGTTTATTACAGCAGATGGGAGCACTGCTCACAAAAATAACCTTTAACCCAAATGAACATATTTCTTAAATGACTAGTGGCATGCTTAGCTTTACAAGTGGCAAAAATACTCTTAAAACATAAGTAGTATTTCAAGCTCTCCCCCTTCCTCTTGAAAATAGTGGTATGCATGTGATACAGGCCAAGAAACTCACAGAGTATGAAGGCTACAAAACCATAACCAAGTTAAAGCAATCACTCCAAACCTCTTCTAAGCAAACCAACAGTATATGCCACTCTGCCTCATGTACTAGCAGTTTATAAATTACATGTTTTACAAATTACAGCTAATAAATTGTGAAGAAATTAAACTGAGCAGTCTGAGGGTTCAGTAACAGAAAACATTTTTTTAAAGCCATGAAAATGAATTTGACAGAACACACTTTTCAACACTTCAAAGCAATTTTGTGCTGGATTTTTGTCCTCTGCTTTTGTTAAATACAGATAAATAATTTCATATTTAACTAGAAGATCCCCGTATTACTGACAGCTATTCCAGCAAAACCAAAACACATCTGGAATAAGACTAGGTCTTATATGGGTATTGGGAAAAAAAAAATTATGCATATATATGCAAATCAAAATGTATACATTTCATATACATACAAAAATTGAAAAGATTATTTATATACATAAATACGCTTTAAAAAACAGCTTAAATTTTTTTGACCACTACAAGAAAGCTAAACTAGCATTCATTACCTTTCTTTTCCCAGTTATCATCAACAGGAAACTGAGCACCTTGTCCTCCCTTTCTAAAAGCTGTTAAAAAAATGAAGTAGGAGATGCAGTGTTCCAAAAAACTAAATCTGTCACAGGAGCTTAGCTAATCCAAAATTTCCCTACATAGGAACAAAACCTAGGTACTATTTTCCCTAGTGTTTTGACTGTGTACAACATTGACAAGAACATGATAAAATAAACATCAGAAAGAAAAATAATTAACAATTTCCTTTTTAGAATTCAATATGCACTTTAAACTACCTTTAACTCAAAACAAACCCAATAAATTCAGCTCACTGCACTAAAAGCTGTCTCATTTACCTTCAAATAAACTGAGGTCTCTTCGTAGCCTTGGTCCATAAAGCCCTTCTAAAATACTTTCAAAACCTGGAGACAAAAGAAACATTTAAAACAGTAAATCAAAAGTTTCTTAAAAGAAAGCAAATTTGAGAAAACTGGCAACAAGATTCTCCAATTCTGAGAGAAATCCCCAAATTTTTTTCATATATCACACAATTATTTACTCCTTCCACTCTAGTACTATTCAACAGTATTAGAAGATAAAAATGAGGCAGCTGCCATCTGCACAGAGTCAGCCTACTAAGCCATGCCCCAACAACCTCATTAGACTTAAAATAACTACCACAGAATCTTAAAGGTGAAAGGATTAGCCTCATAGTTCTACATAAGTGACGTAGTCTTACACTGACAATTAGTCATGTAGGGAGGGAGAAAAAAATAACCAACCAAAAACCAACAAACACACAAAAAAAGGAAGAAACCTTCAAAGCCAGGAACTTATTTATGATCATTTGAAATTACACAGTCTGAGTAGGCTAATATTCCTACAAATATAAAAGCTTATTTTGCTTTTGATAGCATAACAGGTCTGTCTAGTACTCTGTATATGTACAAAAACATTTATCCAAGACTCAATTGGAAAATCCAATGTTTTCTCACATTTACCATCTAGTCTGTGTAGACATTTAGTAAAACCATACACTGTGACAAAACAAAAATAGAGAATAAAATTATTCAAAAAGCACCCCCAAAAGTGAACAGTTAAAAAATAGGAGATGCATGATAACAGATAAAATGTGGTGACAATTTACTTGATCATCAATATAAGTTTTGTTAAATATAGAAACAGTTTCCAGGTACCCCCTCTTTTTTCCTTCCAATTAATAAGCTTATTTTCAACTAAGAGGATAACCCAAAGCAGCATCTGAAGGTTCTCACTCTTCACACTCAAGACCTGTCTACACTAAAATGTAGTTATTTTACAGTTCTATGCAAGACTTTTATCATCACACCACATAAAAGATAACAGTATTTTAAAGAAAAAAATTATCCACCATCAAAGGACATTTAAAATGACAAAATTTGCTCATCTGATGTGATAGCCTCTAAGACAACAAAACCTACTAGGCTCTCATAAAAAAATGACATTTACTTTTTGGTCTAGGGTTTATGTACACTAGTATAAAGAAGCAGCAGCTTAAGTAATACATTAAAATTGTCATGTAGGCAAGAAAAGCCATCATAATAAACAGGAGCTGTTCAGCTAGGCAGGCCACACTGAAAATTTACTTTTCTATTTTATATTGCTTTATAATTTTAATTTACAAATTATATGATGAAATTCAATTTTTGTAATTATACGAGCTATAAATCTATTTTTTTCTATTTTAATTTTCCACTTGATGGCATAATCCTATGCAAGAACACAAAACCACTGTCCCCTCACAAATATATATATATATGCATTCTGTAAACACTATCTGCAAAAACCAGGAAAAAATCAGAGGCCCAAAGCAGACACTATAAATTACCTTAAAACATTATCCATCTGATCTTAGATTCCATGTAACAAATTCACATCACACTAGCATTGCACAAACTCCCAGTTCTTCCAACTTCAAAGAGTTATGGACAAAACAGCCCACAAAATACCCCAAACAAACAAACAAAAAAACACAAACAAAAAAACCAACCAACCAACCAAAAAAAACCAACACCAAGTGATGAAGAAGTCTGAAGTTAAGATAGCAATACCCCAAACACAACAGCCTGGAAACATGAAACACACTTTCCATATGATGATCATTAATGCTATAAACTGGAGGCCACCTTAGCTCAGAAGCTGTTGTCAGCAGGTAAAGACATGAACAGAGCACAGCACTTCTTGGAAAGTCAGCACCCAAAACCTCCTTGGTTTTTGGACACCTATTTTCTCCCCTCTCTACAGGTGTTGAAGGTATTGCTTATTTCTACCCTTACTTTAGTATTTAAATGTATACATTAAACTCTCCCTACATGCCCCCACCCCAACATAAGCACAGAAAACCCAGCCCTGCAGGTTAAGAATTTTTAGACAGGCTTCCACACAGCTTGTATTAAAGATGGGGACTAGCACACTGTGGTGGTGGTTTTTTCCTGAACAAAGGACACACTAATCCACTTCTTTGCTGCTTCAAACTTAGTTTTATCCCACCCATCCAAAGGGATGCTTCTCTTACAAATCCCCTAACAACTTCCACATAAAGCCACAATTCAGAATTACTCAATGGGATTGCTTGCTTCCTCAGACCTTTGGATACTGGAGACTGGTTTTTTTTACAAGTTTACTTGTAGGAGCTGACAATATAGAGACTTTTTCCAACCCTTAAATGTGTGCTGCTTGCACTTCAGAAAGTTCTCCATCCTGTAGCTGCTTTTCAGCAGGACTGACACAAATTCAATTTAGCTTAATCAGGAAGGTGCATTTTGTTTCTAGTACAACTACTTAGGAACATGTGCCAAAATTGCTTCATACAATGTAACCACATCAAGGGATTAAAAAATTAAAAAAAGTTTTGCTTCATGAGAGAGCAGCCATGAATAAACTGCTAGTAGTAGTTTTGGAACTCTTCAAAAGCTGAAAAGCCTATAGGTACTGGTCAAAAAGACACTTTGCTTATCCCTCCTGTGATTTAACAAAAACAAACAAGCAAAATAAATTGTCTGCTCTAAATTAATTTTACAGGATTTTTTGGCTTCTCTTGGATTGCTTGATTCCAACTTACCTTTCAGAACTGTTAATTGAGCCCTGACACCTCCCAGATCTAAACTGAGAAGAAACACTGTTGATTCTATTAACTTGTTCTGCCCCAATCACTCAAACTCCCTCTACAGCTACAACATTTCTTCTGTTACTTCACTTGTTTTATTTCTGGCATCTTCATCAAAAATAAATAAATAAATAAAATCAGCTTTCTTCATTACCTGACACCCTTTCTGATCCAAGTCAGGCTCCTCCAACAGTATTCATAATTATAAATTTAGCCCACTTACAATTTCTACAGTTCACTTTCATGAACAAAGTTGTCAACAGTTCTTTTCCCCACAATAAATCTCCCCCTGCCCTAGGGACCACCCTCTACCAAATCTACTTCTTTGCTCACTCAGGGCTAGGATGAGGATTCCCAGGACAAGGAAGTCTGAGAGTTTTTACCTCCAGCAATAGGAGAGGAGCTCTCTTTTCCAAGTAGCTACAAGGCTTCTGCCCTGCCCCACCCCCCTTTTCTCCCTAGGGTCACTGTATTTGAGACATTTTACTATAATTTAATCTTCTTAAGTTAAAAAAAAAACCAACAAAAAACCAAAAAAACCAACCAACTTTCTTTGCTCTTTTACACAGTAATACTAAATCTCAAGGAGGGGCATCAGATGACTTCAGCAAACTCTAATAACTGCAATTGGTGCAGGGGCATATTGAGGTACATCCCTAATCACTCACAACAGAGGAAGTGGAAATTCCCTGTAGTAGCTATCATGCTGTAACCACTGAGTTTAAAAAAAAAAAAATTGGTGAAGAAAACCCCTATAATTCCAATTCTCATTACACCCATGACCTCCTGATAAGCAATCTTAAACACCCTTTATGTATACTCTCTTCTCTCCTCCTTAATCTGCTGCAGGTTTTTTTCAGTTTACTTGGGTATGAGATGATAAGCTGATAAAAAGCTTTCAATGAAAATATTTTTAACTAAATTCACTTTTTGGCTCAATATTTTCCCAAGCCATAAATCCTGTTTCAGTCATATCTCTGGATGCATACCAGAAATGGTGGACAAATGTTCCTTACACAGACAGACAACTTTAAAATGGAAGAGGAAGATGTTTTAGCAATACTGCTCACCTGACTCATATTTACTGTTTTTTTTTACATCTTAATGCTGAAAGGTTACCCATGAGAAGAGATCATGTTGTTCTTTCAAACTGTGGGTTAAGGAATTTGGAAAATAGCAGGTGCATTCAAATTAAGTTCTGTTTTTTCCCTTCTTCTCTAGCATATCCACAGCCAGGCAGAGGGGTCAGACTGCTGCACACTGCTTCGAAGGACATTATTGCATTATTTTTATTATATTGAAATGAGACTTTTACCTTAAAATATTACAGCCTCTGGAGGCACTGAAGGAAAAAAAAACTTCTTGAGGCTCTGCAAAAACCACTTGTTACCCCACCAAAGCTAGCAGTTGTGTGTCAGTCTTCCCAATGTACACATGCCTAAAAATTAACTTATCACAGGAGCTTCCATCACTCTCCACTTTGTGCCTTACCATACCAAGAATTACAGTTGAATTATGGCAGTTCCAATTGCTGTGCTAAGGTCCAAATCACCTGTTATTTAGTTTATCTAAAAACCAGGCCACACCCCTCCTCCTATTTAAGAAAAAGATGCTGTTAAGTAACATGCCTCAAAAAGAAGATTCAAGTCACCTTGTTTTTTCCATATTCTACACAGAGTAAGAGGAATTAAAAATAGAAAAAAAATGTACACATCCTAACTGTTAAGGAGCTAGGCCCATTAATGCTGCTTTAATACAAAACAAAGCTAATGTGAAAGTAGGTTCAGAATTGCTGATTTCAGGTCTTAGAGGACTGTAAAATTCAATAAATGATCTTTAAAATGTAATTAAGAAAATCCAAAGATTAGGATTACATTTAATGAGATTGGGCACAGTACCAAGAGACACAGCATTGTAGTGCTAAGGCTTGGACCACAGGCACAAGCCAAAGTTGACCCACAGATGAATCCTGTCTTTTTTCCTAATAACCTTTGTATCTGTGGGTAGTGTGCTGAATTGTAACACTAGTCATGCTGATGCCAGCAGCTAACCAGCCACAATATCTTTTGTACTGACTTGACCTCTGGAGATAGTATTTTAGGAAACAGTACCAACCATGCCCTGGACTCCAGCCAAGTCTTGGGCCTGATTGATTGAGGGGGAGTAAACCAGATAGTTCCACATAGCACAATATGCCAGTCATTCTGACTTGCTGATTTTTTAAGCATAAGCATTTTTTTAAGCATTGCTGGACCCTCTTGCAATGAGTTTGGATGTCTCATCCACGGGTGAACACACCATGAAGGATTTTCCCACCTGCTGGGAAGGGTTCTCCAAATCCTCACTGCAACCCAGTGACTGCAGGTCTGGATGACTGTAACATATGCAAGTGGTGATGTGTCTTTCTTAATCACTATCTTTTCTCTTATGTAGTAATGACTTGATGCATCACCCTGTATATTTTCTGTCTGCTTTAGGTATTTTGTTCTGTGTTTTTCTTATTTGGTCATATTATTTAGCTATTACCAGTAAAACATGTCTACTCTTCTCACTCTGGTGTCCAAGTCTCACTACCATCCTCAATTGGCAAAACAAGCATTAAAGTGAAACTTTGCTTTATTTTTTTGTGTTCTGTAATATTAGGTATTTCACCCGAAAAAACCTCAGAAACCAAAGCCAATTGGAAAAACATTATGGGGGCAAGTAAGGACCAAGAGACAGATCCTGCACATCCAGTTTATTGCCCTAACCAATAGGTTAACTGCCTTAACTGCTACCCTCCTCTGCCCTATACACCTTTAAGTAGCAGTAACTTCATGGTACAACATGCAAACACATAGTTCTCAGTTAAAACTCACTGATGCCCCCTTGAGAAGTAAAAATTTCTCTTCATGTGTGAAAATACAGAAGCAGTTACCAACATTAAGCTTAATTCATCCACAGCAGAACAATTACTTTTAAGATTTTGTTGTTTTTTTTCTCTTTGCACTTTGCCTTCTTTCACTTAACTAAAAAGTGATCTCTTCTGAAAACGTGTTAAAAAAAAATAAATATATAAATGACAAGCTTCATCATTATAAATGGCAAGCTTCATCATTAATTGCATCATTAATTGCATTTAAAAAACCCACAAACTACTTAATAATTTTGAAAGGATTGACCAAGTTATGAAACTACTGAGACACTGAATTTTAAAAAATAAGCAAATACTCAAACAATCCTCTTTTTGCCACTTAAACGAATGGTAAGAAAAAATGAACTAGTCTGCTAGGCAGAATACTCAAAATACAGAGCATGAAAGCAGAAGCAAAAATTAATAAATCATTATTCAAATGATACTGTAATGTCACTACAGAATATCTACTCGGTAAATTAATTATTTGAAAAAAACGGCTCCTTTTTCTTGCAGAAAAAAATGACAATTTGGGTTTCACAGATTTCATACAGGGGTGAGGTAGAAAGCAAGCTTCTTGAGTATCTTGTCTTGCTTGAGTATATTTTTTGCTGATAGGACTAAAAAAAAAAAAAAGTAGTATTCTTATAACAGAAAGTTCTAAACATTTAACTCAATACACTCATTTTCTTTACTGTATTGATTCAGATCCCTAAGCAAACAGGAACCAACATACCACGAATTCCCATGTGAAAGGGAGGAAATCCTCTATTTAGACTCCAATACAAATTCCAAATCATAGCTAAAAAGGATACTTGTCCTTCTGTAATATCACCTTGACTCCAAGAATTAAGGTAGTTGAGGACACCTCTGTTTCCACTAAGAAACAGAAATTGAAATGAGAGTACAGAACAGCTTCACTTCTAACTGCTGTCTTTTTACTTAGACTAAAAATCCTTGCTTTCAACTCTCTATGCTGTACTTCGTTGAAGGGATGCAGACACTGATGGAAGTTTCAAGAGTATGTACATCAAAAGAACTAGCTGTAACATTAAGGAGAATACAAAGAGTAATATTCCAGTGCTGGGGAGACTGACATTGGCCATACCTCAGAGGCAAAAACACCAAAAAACAAAAATCAATAAGAGTGCCTTTCCTCCCAGTTGTTCAATTGTTCACCAATTTTAAAGAAACAAAGAGTGGCAGCCAACAGACAAAAAAACCCCAAAACAGAACTAACTATTTGTAGTTTCAGACTGAAATTTGCCTCAATTCTGAGTTCAGGTCTATTTTTCAGGTACTTAAAAATCACAGTGAGAACAATGAGTTCACTAAAAAAAGGCAGCATCTCCAGACTCCAAAGTAATCTTTTATGCCAGTAATAATGTGTCCATGTAGACTTGTACATAGGAGAGCCCACAAAACACCTTCTACTGTAGCTTCTAGGCACTGTAAAAATAAAAATTAAATCTAAATTTCTAATGCAGCAGCAAAATACCTTGAGAGATGTGTTATTTATAATTCAAAAGGCATCGGCAAAACACCTCTGAAGTGACTTTGCTGCTCTGTGGGTAAGGGGGAAAAAATGCTTCAAAGGGACAGTTACTAGAACTTAATTTCTGTTTTAAGAAAACTTTTTTTCTTTGAGTAGTGATTTTAAGGCATACAAGACTGAGAAGTTTGTCTATTTTATCTAAAAAGTTTAGGATTGCCAAACAAAAGCTTCTTTTTCTCTATGAAGGCCTGCTTCAATGTTCACCACAACACCATGGAAAAGTCCACAGCAAATCTGTAACAATTAATAGGTCACACATTACTACTGTGCAGTATGAGACATCTAATCAGCATGTGGGAAAATCTAGTGGTCAACTAATGAATAAATAGGTCTGGCACACTTCTGGGATTATTGGAATCAAAGAACATAAAGCTTTTCTGCTAAAGGGAGAGCTAGCTGAAAGCTGTCAGAGAAAAACAGTTATCAAAAACAACATCACTAAGCAAAAAAAAAAAAAAAAAATTAATTCAAAACATTCCTAAAGTGATGGGCCAGAGTTTACTCCAAGCTAATGAAGCTGCAAGCCTTCAAAAGCATTCTTCCATTACACTGATGCCAGACACTAAGTTTAAAAAGGAAGTGAAATTTCCTACTGTATGCCATTTCATGGGAATTTTCAGTACTCTTCAATTATAATTTCTGCAAACCTATTCCCCCACTAACTGCAAGCAATTTTCAAATTATGAAGAGAAGCTGTTATCTCACAATAAATAAATGCCTCTTGTATTGAAAAACTATTTGTTGGTTCCTATTATTTTTAAAAAATTCACAGACTGCACTAATGTTGTTCCCTACAATTAACAGCCACTATCACGTATCTGCTGAAGCTACAGAAAAAAAACACTTATGTGGATGCCAAATTATAACCCAGTAAGAGAACTACCAACCCCCTAGGTCTCAGTGCTGCATTCTTCAAAGTGTATTTCCAAATGTTACCAATGCAAACCTTGAAACCAACCTAATAAAAAATAAAATTATGCTATATGTAGGATTATTAAAATTAAGAAATGAGTGCAACATAACTGTATACTAGAAGTTGATCTGTTAAGTTTGTCGGAAGTTTACTCTTCTGCATTTCAAAATATCTCTGCCATGTCATTTCACCTTTAACTTACAAGTTATTTTTATAAACAGCTGGGCTTTAAGAAATAAACCAACACAAAATAAAACCCCTAAAAAGCCACTATTTCTGTATCCAGCCATAATATGGCTTCGCAAATTAAGAAAAAATCTAAAGCTGACAATGTGCCAACTAGGTCAACAAGAATACGTAGATAAGATCATCCAAAAACTTCACTTTAAAAAATAAAGTATTAACCATGCTTTCTTTCTCTAAAAAAATTCCAGGAATCCAATGTTAAAATTGCAAGTGCCTCATATAGTCCAGTTAGAATTTAAAGAACTCTAAGTTCAGCTAAACTCTGATTTCAAATCTGTTCTTAAGCATGTTCAGTACAGCAAGGAAAAGATGAAACTTGTTCAAAGTAGTGTATCTCAAGTTACACGTCATGGACAAGGAACCTGTAATCTGTATCTGCTATGTGTATGTCTGTTGAACTGATGAACTGGTGTGTATTCTTTTCAGTACCTAATTCAAGTTCCTAGTCATTTTAGCATTTGATTAAGAGGGCTGAATTCCCTCATTTTCCACTGGGGAATGAAAGAGCAGGAATAAAGAAACTGAGACTTGAAATGCAAGTTTTAGGTTCACATTAGGCACTCTCATCAGATAAAAATGTCAGATATAAGAGAACAGGAAAAGTCTGGTTTTTGCTTTTATCGTTTGACAAATTCAGAGATTAAGCAGGAGTGCTTTTAATCTTATTTTTTCTGACTAACATCTGTACAAACTTTTAATAAACTTCCTTCCAATCAATAAATGATTGCAAAAGCAAAGCATGAAATTGTTGGATTCAAAGCATGGGACTCAAACTGTCATTCATATGAGAATTCATATAGTACTCAAATAAAGCCATATACCAGCTTTGGAAATTTACTAGAAAATAATAAATGTTCCAACAATTCTGTAGTTAATTTCTGACCATATTCTATAAAATTCATTACTTCAATTGTCCAACCTGACTTAGAGAAAAGGAGATGGAACACTTCAAAGGAAAAACTATGTATTTCAAGTACCAAGTGAAAAAATTCTGAATACTTCAGTCATGAGAACAGTCAAGAGCTCTTACAAGCCAGATCAGTTTTAAGAGCAGGCTATCCTGTCTTAGAAATACTCTGCTCCTTCTGTACTCCAGCACTGAATTTTCCTTCACAGAAGCAACTTTAATTCCAGACAGACACTGATTTTCTAAATCAGTTCGAAATGTGTTGGTCAGCTTTAAAAGTAATTCAAGAGATAACTTTATTCCTTTTTTGCACAGTGTAAAGGAATGTGGTATGTGTCTGTTTTGCTCAAAAAAAACCCCCCAAACCCACAAGAAAATCCAGCACAAATTCAGTGCTAACTGTAAACAGCTAATAAAAATTAATGCATTTGAATAAAAAACTTTAAGCAAAATAGCAACTAGTTTTTGGTGGTATTTCTGTGGTTTTGGAGATGTTTGTTTCCCTCCCCCAAAGGACCATGAATTTTAAGATAAATAGATAGAATTTTAACAGATATTACTGTTCCATTCACAATCTAGGGAGTTTCTTTGACACAAGATAGCCATATTCTATTGCTTCTCAGAAGTCTCAAGGAAGACATAACAGGAAACTTCAGCACTTTGAGCTCATCTGTACTTCCACCTCCTAATGAAACCGTTCAGAAGACAACAGCAACTACTCAGGGAAGCCACCTGAACTCCAAGGTAAAGAACACAGGAATTATAGTCTGCATTTCCAGCAAGAGGGAACCTCCTATATAAACCAAATAAATCTCATTTCCAATATTCTGAAAAATTTCATATCAAGTTACTCATCTGGTGCCAAAGTTCTTCATCAGTCTCATGGGTAAACTTCATTTGTATGATACACAAAGGGCAAAACAAAGTTGAAAATGAAGGAGGACAAAATGCCAGAGTGCCACTTGAGATGTACAAATGACAAAGCTCTTCAGTATCCAGTTTGTAATTGTTTTGTATGCCATATATTCACATCAGTTGGCTGTTAAAGGGGAGCTGAACAAGTACAGAACACAGAAGGATGGACAGGTAACTTTTCAAATATGCAATCCAAATCACTACTGAGTAACTACTCTAGCAGACAGGAGTAGAAAGAGGTTGCTTTGGCAGTTTGTGATGGTTTGTGGTTCTGAATGAGTTGGAAAAGTGAGAAGGTAATACGTTGTTTCTATCCTTGAAATTAATAAAATGACTTCAAGAAAACAATCAGTCACTCTACTGCCTTTAAGATGCTTTATTAATATCGATCTCCTCAAAGTGATTAATTCCTTAGAGGACAGATTCTAAAAAGATGCCAAGACCTCCTTAGACAACAGGGCCTTAGACAAAGGCCCACAAATTATTTCTAGTCACATCAAGTACCAGCCCTCAAAATTCTACTATGTGACAAGCTAAAGTTAAGGCCTTACAGAGTTGGTCTTGGGCCAGCAAAACCCCTTCCTAAGCTACTGGACAAGCATTCTTAGTTTATTGTAGAATCATAGAATAGTTTGGGTTGGAAGAAAGGTACATTGTGTAAGTACAATAACCAACACCATCACACTAAATAAACAAGTTTTTTCTCAGGACACACTACGGTGGGTTTCTCTCACAGCTTTTTCTCCTGCAGTGTCATTGCAGAAAGCACTGACAGGTCAAATGAGAAGTCTATGATCACTTGAATTTTCAGTTTACTCCCTGAAGTTTTGTGGGACAAACAGTGCTTGCCAGAGCTGATGATAATTCAAATGTTACTGATTTACAGGCAAATACTTCCTCAAAAACTCTCGTATTGGTAAGGTTTACTAAATAGTTTCTCTCAAATTTGAGTTCTCCAGTGAAACTCTGATGTTTTGTTGAGAAATCCTTACTGATCTAGGGTCAGTGCTGAGGTGCAGTTTTTCACATCAGTACCACTCAGAGCACTCTGGGCACTTCCAATATTTCAAGATAAGAACTCCTGACACAATAAGTTAGAAACACAGCATTTCTTAAATCCTATTTCCTTGGGGCGGATCACATTTGTTCAGGAGTCAAGTGGACTTAAGACAATTGCAAAGACAGGAAATAAAACTACTTTCCAATACACCCTAAACCAGTCTGATGGTCTTGCTGAAGAAATTCTCTCAAAAAAAGTGTAACATTTGGTATTCCAACAGGGAAAAGCCAGTATCAGTTTGGTTTTCTTGTTGCTGTTTCAAAAGCAGTAAGGGCTTCAAATAAACTACAGGAAGGCACCTAAGGAAAAAAGGAAAGGCTGAAATCAGTAGCCACCTTGCATTTCTCAGCTCTATTAGACAGCTGAGTGGACCTGATGACATGGAAGAAAAGTGCATGGTTTTGAATACCACTGTAGCAAACAGGTATAAAGTGTCTGGCATAGACAGCAATTAGAGTTAGGGCAGATACATGAACTGGCATCTCAAAACAGAACTTTTTCAAGCCTGATGGGAATTTGCATAGTACACATAACACAGGCATAGGACTGAAAAAAAGGGGGAAAACAACAAACTGGAACCCACAATGTGGCAGAATTCCAATTGTTTCTAGTCACCTAAACACTACCTGTGGCATCTGTAAAACCTGATAGACAGAAGTCTTCACTTTCAACTCCTTGAGCTAAGCAGCCAACTCTTCTTTCTCTTCCTCCCTTTCCCCTCCACATTTAACTCTTCATCCAATTTAAGCTGCAAACTTACTGGTCCACTACATCCCATAGCCTCTAAGTCCTTCCCTCTGCCGAGAAAATTCAGTTGGTGCCAGGGAAGGAGTGGCCTCTTCGACCTGCCCCAGACATACTATGATCAGTTTTTCAAAGGAGTAAATAAAGTATGCTTCCTGTAATAACAGCCTCTCCTTGACACAAACAAAATAAGAAATTAACAACAAGGAAACTAGAAAGGAACTTGAGGATGACACATCTGAATGAATAGGTATGTAGGAATAAATAAGTTAATTACCTCAACACCAGAGGACAGGAAAGGCATAAAACAACAGATCAACAAAAATCAATCGGAAACCCTGTATGCCTGTCTTGTACTGGCATATACACTCCTACCAGACAGACACCATACCAGCAAAGGCATAGATAGAATCTTTTAGCTTGGAAAAGACCCTTAGAGATCATAGGGTCCAACTGTACACCTCAGAACACCAATTCCACCACTAACCTGTGTCCCCCAGCACAGTGAATTCATTTTGAGTACCTCCAGGGATATTGGCTGAACAACTTCCCTGGGCAGCCTGTTCCAGTGCTTGATAACCCTTTTGATGAAGAAATTTTTCCTAATATGCAATTTAAACCTCTCGTTTCATCAGAATGACATGCATCTGAACTACAGGTCATGGAGCTGTAGCTCTTTGATAATCATCCCCCATTTTCAGCTTAACAGCTACACTCAGGTGAAGCCAAATATTCACATTTGACAGGGCCTTGCTGTGGCACACTTGCCGTTCCATGAGTCAAACAGGCAGCTACAGTCACAAGCTGGAGTTCTTTAAAGCAGGCTTCTATACTATAATCTACATCTTACAAAAACAGCAGTTTTACTTCACTGCTAGCCAAAAGATGGCCAGCAGCTTTGCACCAGTGGAGTTTTCACCTGGCATCATAACATAGTGTAGTGCTTCTGAAATGGAAAAGAAAACTTTTCATTAGATGTACAAAGCTTTTTGATGGTAATTATGTAAAAAAGTAGTATATTCAATGCTAGATTAATTGCACTACCCCCTGACCTCCTAGTGGCTCAGTAGCCTAGAAATGCACTAAAGCTAGTTTATAAAACAGTGGAATTATGATATTGAGAACTATTTTTCATACATAAGATTTTAGCTAGCCTTTAATTAAAATGATTTGAAGAAGCTAGGAAGCATGGAATGAGGAAGATAAATATTTATAATCTGAAAATTAAGCATTTTAGACTAAAACACATTGCAAACCAACAATTTTTTCCACTGAGCAGCTTTTTAAACACAAATAATCCCCAGATTCCACAAATGCTAGGATGCCTCCAAATTGGAAAGCAGGATTCTACTAAGCTAAATTGAGACTAAAAACTAAGGAACGTAGAATGCCAGAAATTCAGAGAGTTTTAATTTAACAACAGACTTCAAAAACTATGGTAAAATTCACATTTAGTGACAGTTACCCAACTCTCACTCTTGTAATACAACACAAGCTGCTATGGAGATGCAAGGCTGGATGGTTGTGGAGATCCAAGCACAATTAAAAGTGGCAGCTGAATAAGACTCCAGAAGAACTTTGAAAAGAATAAAACATTTCTCTAAAACAAGAGTAATTCAGCTTCTCCAGATATTCCACAGAAACCTGGTCTGTACCAGAAGTGGAAACAAAAAGAAAGATGACAGCCTGACACACAGGTCTTTACTCTACAGACTGATATGCTGCTGACCATAGCCAGTAAAAACAAATTCAACCTCTACCACTCAAAGCATTTCTGCAGATTCAGTCTCCTAACTTTTTGTAATACACTTTCTATCCCCTTAGAGGCTCAAACAGGTGAGGCACTACCACCCATCGCCCCTACTCTCTCCCCCCTTCTTCCTGGCTTCTTTATGCTTCTGGTAAAGGGAAGGATAAAATGGAAGCTTAGTAGCAGAGAAAAAAAAAAAAGATGTATCACATTGTAACTCTAAATCCCCAACAAGGTCAGTTGGGTTTGGGTTTTTCTTTAACATACAGCAGCTAATTTTATGTCATTCTCTTTGTCAGAAGTTAATAGTAGACATGAATTGCACAAATTCAGTTCTGTTTCAGCCTCTATCAGTGTTCCAACCTATTTTATCAAAGTTCCTCCTAAGCACATGGAAGAGAGCAAAGTTCAGGAATAACACATAAGACAGTAAGACAGTGGCTCTAAGTGGAACAAAGAATTTTAAGGTAGGTAAGGCTATAAAGCTCTGGGTGACCTCTACACTTTACACGAACACACTGAACTCTAAAGGTTAGAATAACAACCTTTTTGAAGCCATGATACTTGAATCATACTCAAGAATAAGAGATCCATTGTAACTGTCTGTAAAAAAACACCCATATAATGGGTGAAAAATAAAAAAAGGCGAGGGTGGGTAAGAGGTACTAATTTTTCCCACTGTAGCTGTAGGCAGAACAAGTTCTGGCTGCTTGCCAGCAGCTGGAATGCAGCTCTTCAACAGCATACACGGATCTGACAAATTGATCAGCAGGATACATTCCTGTTACTTCCCTTATACAACTATTAGTATTTACTACCACAGAATAAAGTTCAGGGGACTCTACTAACAGAAAACCAATCCAGAGCAATAACAAGTGTCACAGTAGGCCTCCCAAACTAACTTAACATAGAAAGAGCAGTTGAGTCTTACATCAAACAAGTTCCACTGCAAAGTGAGAACAACAGGAAAGATGTTATAATTAATGGTACTGTACTCTTGCTCTTGTCAGCAACCTTGTTGATCAGAATGCCATACAGCCAACTTAGTTTCTAGCTCGCTTTGAGCCTCCAAAAAAACTGCTGCTAAAATAAACCCTTACTGAATATCAGAATTCTTGTTCCCTGAAGTGAAGCACATTATATTTTTACAATGGTGCCCAGTAATAGGACAAGGAATAATGGGTTTAAGCTAGAACATAGGAAGTTCTACCTCAACATGAGGAGAAACTTCTTTACTGTGAGGGTGACATAGCACTGGAACAGGATGCCCAGAAAGGTTGTGGAATGTCCTGTGGAGACTTTCAAAACCTGCCTGGATGCCTTCCTGTGTGGACTGCCCTAGCTGACCCTGCTGTGGTTGGAGGGTTGGACCAGATCATCTCCAGAGGTCTCTTCCAAACCCTAACATTTTATGATTCTATACTTGACTCAGGAGAAAAGGTAGGTATGTAGTCAACCTGATCAGGAAACCGATCCAAGTTAAACTAGAGCTGACCTTTCCTATTCTTCCTCCTGCCACGTTTCCCCTCCTGGTTTCTAGTTTAGTATTAAGCTAATTAGTTTTACAGTCTAGTTTGTTGAACTGTATAATAAATAAATACTCATATCAGTTGACTGAAGTCATGAAGGTAGGTATCATGGGTTTGGATAGAAAAACAGTAAGATTGTCTTATGCACTAAAAAACTACCCCCAAAAGTCACCAACCTAACATTAACAGAGTTACTGAATTCAATGGAATAATTGAGACTGTGCTGCAGGGACAATATCTGTACTTAACATTTTTAATTTACAAAAGTGTTAGCTTAAGAAAACAATAAGCCTGCAATTTAGAAGGACTATCAGAGTTTGAATTTCTTAGCTCAGTATCAGCCACATAAAAAGTAAACATCTACCATATAAGATCATACAACAAGGAAGTTCAAGCTATACCTAAAACCACTGACAAAGATCATGGGAGTTCCTGGATCACATAAAAACTTAACAGCTTCCACATACCAGTACCTAGACATAAGGAACACCAACAACATAATCACAGGTTTTATGACTGTTGGAGATATGTATACCAACTTGCACACTCTGCAACACTTCTGAGTGCAAAGCATTGCTTACAGTCCATGAGTTAATCTGTGTAGCAGGTACAGTTTTGTCTTTCATAACACTGTGCTCCATTCATCCTTACAATTGCAGGTTCAAAAGAGTGAACTAGTACTGCATGTACTGCTAGAAACACATCTTCCTCCCCCTGCCTTTTAAACTAAGCCTCTGGGTGTCATTACTCCAACTTTTCTTGCATTGGTATCCCAAGTAAAAATTTCTCTCAAGAGTAAAATATAAGATATTCTTTCAAAAACACATAATGACAGCAGTGGGCAATTATTTCTTTCTCAGAGAAAAGCTGATGAGTTGAAATTGATTGTGAGAAGACATGGAAAAGAAGCCAATTTAACACTAGGTCTTTGAAACAAAGGTAGTTCAAGGCAAAACAAATCCCAAGTGTTTCCTCTTATTTCAGTCTAAAGACACTTAATGTGATATATGTAGAGTAGCAACTTCCAATGACATATATACACACTGACCATTTTTTCCTCTTTTGTTACGTTGCTTTGGGTGAAATCAGGATGGTGTATTTGAGGCTGTGTTCCATTCCTGGAAGCTGATTGTACCATAAGCAGCTAAACCAATCCAATAGCTTATTTCTGCTATTACCCATACTGCTTCCATCACACAGTCCCACCCCCATCTTTGTGCTAGCACTGGCATCCATCAGATTTTTATTTTCTTTGTAAACTGCTAATTCCTCCCAACAAAGCAGATTAGACAGGTATCCAATAGCTGCTGATACAAGCACACAAGCAGCAGTAGCACAGTCAGGACTGCAATTTCTCTATTCTGGCAATAGCTCTGTGAGGCTTGATGATGGCACTTCACTGTATTCCTAGGCTGTGTTTTCATGGTAAGTGTTCAATGCTAATGTTGACTTAAACACCTGAACAATCCTTTACCTGATACCATTTTCCTTCGTTGTAACAAAAATTGTCTGTGAACCTGCATTGTCATTCTGAGCTAGATTTAATTTTTGTTCTTCTTCCAATGATTGCAGTAACACTGAGATTGCATCCCTGATCTGTTTTAAATTGGAATCATACCAAGAGTTTCCCATCACAAAGCACAACAGGTCCACAGAACACTACACCAGTATGCTGCCCACCATACTGGATGATGGCTCTTTGGCCACCACAAGCTTGTTTGCTGCTTAAAGAGGCTGTAATGCAAAAGAAACAAACAAGTTCAAAGCAGGTAATATTTTGAAATCAATCATACTGTGGCTTGACAGGTAACAGAGCCCTGAGCCACCAAGACAACCACTAGCACATAGACAAGAACACTATGGATGTACAGTTCTGCTACTACTACTATGGCAAATACAGAAAATCACAACCACAGTAGTATTGTTAAAAAAAAAAAAAAAAAAAAAAAAGTACTTGCAGCCACAGGAAGAGTGAGAACACTTCCATATATTATGTGAAGAAAGATACAAAGTAGTAAAGTAGTTCATGCAGAAGTACTGCAAGCCTGGGGATAATATCAAATGCAGTAGCTAGGAATCTTCTACTGGCAGGGAGGGAGGGAGGGAGAAGAAAAGTCTTCCTGAAAAGTGCACTTGGGAAGACAGCATGGTGAATAATAGTAAGCTGGAGCAGAAGTTCAAATATTTTTAAAAAAACCTCAAAGTCTAGATTCATTGAAGCAGAATTAGATGCATCAATGTAGCCTATATCTTTCAGACTTATTTCCCCTCTAAAATAAGCAGAGGAAAGTAGTATTTGTATGCTAGATTCCACAAATAGACAGAAACGGATTTTCACTGATCAAATTTCAGTTTTCTTAAGAAAGCAATACTAAGGCTGTTACCTGTCAAATGCCTGTCTCTAAGTTGCAGTAGAGGAACAGTATAGCTGTATAACAGTATAACTTCTACCTTTCCTCTCCCTACCAAAAGGAATCCATTAATATTTAAAATAGTAGCTAATATTTTAAACATTAATTTTCACAATGAAAGGATTACTCAGTCTTTTATGTTTTCACAATACAATGCAACTCCCTAGCAAGAAGATTGCCAATTCCATGACTGGAGTTACCTGGTACTTTTCATTAAAAAGCCTCAAGTTACTGCTCCCAGCTTTACTCACAGGATACCATGATACTGCAATAAAAAGTACCACCTGCTTCTGAATTAAGCCCCAGCAATTACTAGGTTTCTCCTCTGTGCCTATTCATGAAAGTTATGGGGACTCAATGTACTTGCCAATGCTCTGCCTGTGAAGTTCAAATAAAATTGGTCAATGCTTGGAAAAAAAATGTACCAAGCCTTTCTTAAAGCTAACCACAGTATGAATCTAGACTTTTATAGCTCTGTTCTACCTGTATAGCTCCATACTACCAAAGCCTCTCAATCCCATGGAATGCATTTAACCAATTCACATTACAAAGTTTCAATCAAAGAGCACCAAAGACTAATTTTTTACCATTCTATTTGAAGTATTCTGTCAACATTAACCTCTAAAATATCTCGCAATTTAAACCACCAGGGAACTTGGTTGCTGGCTAAATTCAGTAATCCAACACGCAGAACTTCCTCACACTTCTCCAAAAGCACAGAATTTAGAATTAGGGTATTTGATTTGCTAGTTATGTCACACAGACCCACACAACATGGCAGTGAGTACAGGTGTACACATTACCTGTTAGCACATCTTATGCATGCTGTAAGAACACTGATAAAATCAAGATCTACAGATGCTTTCTAAGAGTATATAGACTTAAACTCTGATTAGGTCATGCAGGAGTTAGGTATATCCATAAGCACAAATCTAGGCATTTTAGGAATGTTAGTGCTCAACATAATGAACACCAAGATTACCACCTGAACAGCCATTTTGTACTGAACACCTATTTAGAATTTTTGTAAATCTACTCCATTCACTTACAATCCTTCTACCTTTGAATATGTTTAGATATCAACTACAAGATTTCTTAGTAAAGCTGGTGAAATTTTATCACTGTTTTTCTTCTCAAATTCTTTAAATGCTACAACATTTTGACCCGAGACATATAACTATATTTCACAGCTCAAAAATTAGCATAGTAGTCTGGCAACTCAAGTTTTTAACTCTAAAGCCCATGCAAATATTCAAGTGTGCAACTAGTTTTTAACAAACAAACAATTCAGCAATCCAGCTAAGGTGCCTCACCATTGTATCCTCAAGCAAACAGAACACTGAAGGCAACTGAGTGTTATTTCTGTCTCACTGTTGCAGAAATGGACAATCTGTTGACTAAGAGCCTCAAGATGGGCAGTCAGTCTTGGAGGCATTCTCTGTTTACCATTTCCATGAAGTGACTGGATGACAAAATCCTTTACAGATAAAGGATTTCAAAGTGCTCAGGTGATTATACTACAGAAATGTAAATATCAAGTCTAGTATCAATAAAGTGATAGAAGACATCAAAATAAAGTTATTCATTCAAAAGGTTTAACAGCAACAATGTGTTCAGAGTGTACTTTCTTACTTCACACTCTGAACATAAAGCTTGACAAATGACAGTCCACCGAATCATAGCACATTTCAATATTATTTCATTAAATAGCCTTAATTACAAAACTCCTAAGGATAGACTCATCTGAGCAATTGCTGGCAGTGTTTTTTGGGGTTTAGGACTGACAGTAAGCTAGTTCAAGAACAGAGGACTACCAGTTACACTTTTCCTCACTTTGCTACAAATGTATGATTCTTTGAAAGGGTGGAGAAAGAAAAGTTACACCAAATCCATCATATTCACCACTCCTACACCCTACCACGTTTCTATTTCAGCCACCAGCCTAGCAACTGTTCAGCACTTTCAGTTAGTATTAACTTTATTAGACTCCAAATCCTTGGGAATACATTACTGAGAACTGCTTTTACTTTGGAAGTTAATTTGAGCTAGTATAGGAGGTTATTTTACAAAAATTAATGCTACTAAATTTCAAAGGAATAAAGAAAAAACAACAAAACAACACAACCCAAACCTGTTAAGTGCAGTCTACCTGCATTATTCTGAGTGTTCACTTTCTTGTCACTTTGTTTACACTTTCTCTGGGATAAGGGCTGCTCAGGAGGCATGCCAAGTAACAGTCCTTAACTGAGATAGCATTTGACTAACTATTAAACCATAACCAATGTTATTCCTCCTAGCAGTTGCTAATCGTTCAGAGCTCATTTCTATTAACTGATTTTTGCATCATGAATATATAAAGAAATATAGCCTATAACTTTTATTCCAAGAACAAAAAAAAATCCAAACAAAACAAAACTGAGCATGAAGCAACACCACAGTGCAGTCTAAAATGTAAGTCATTACATTATGGTTTTACACTTTGCAATTCTCAGTGGAAAAAATTCTAAAATAAACAACTTTGAACAAGTTCCCTAAACACAACACATCTGCCCAGCAGAGGACACAGTAAAGGGTGAAATTTTGTTCTACAGAGCATTCATTAAATTTCTTTGCAGTCCTTGTCTGATGTGCAGTTGTGTTGTCAAAATACACCTTGACAGGATATCATTACCACCTTAAAGTCCCCTCAGTCATCTGTTGTCAAGCAGACTTCCACGATTTTAGTATAAATTTAAAACTGAAATGCTATTAAATAATAGGCAACCAGAGCAACAGCCCTTGCATACTGAGAAAGATCAGTTTATCAAATGTAACAGTTTTATTACAGCATTTATGTCAATGAATTAGCTTTCCCTATGTGTATAATTAAATTGCATTCCTTCCACAAGCACTAAATAATGTATTAGCATATGGAAATACATAAATATTGTTTTCCTAAAATGTATTATACCTTGAAGGATTAAAAAGACAATGCAGGAATCATAGAATAGACACAAGTGCTAGAACAGGTGTTTAAAACTGCTATTTGGGCAATTTAGCAAGAATAAGATGCGTGCACAGATAAGCTACCAGGTTGATGAAAATATGTAAAAAAACCTCCCACAAACCCAAAGCTAATTGCCTGTAACTAGTGTACCTGCCTGTTCGATATTTACTTCTTTGATTTCGTCTCAGGCACTCACAGAAACAGTGGGTGAATTGCTGGTTACCCTCCCAGGTAGCATTTTATCTATTTCCCTACGAAGGCAAAGTCTGTCCAAACGCCACAAGGGAGCAGTTCCTGGCCTCTCAGTCTTCACACAACAGCTCCCACCCCCAACTCCTAAGCGTTCCCCCGCCCTGAGGTGACACAGCCGGGGCGGCACACGTACCAATGCCAGCCCGCCCGGCGGGAAGCGGTAAACTGAGCCGTTAGCCCGTCAGGAAGGAGCAGGGAAAGGGAAGGCAGCGGTAAACTGAGCCGTTATCCCGTCAGGAAGGAGCAGGGAAAGGGAAGGCAGCGGCAAACTGAGCCGTTATCCCGTCAGGAAGGAGCAGGGAAAGGGAAGGCAGCGGTAAATTGAGCCGTTATCCCGTCAGGAAAGAGCAGGGAAAGGGAAGGCAGCGGCGGTTTGAGCCGTTATCCCGTCAGGAAGGAGCAGGGAAAGGGAAGGCAGCGGCGGTTTGAGCCGTTATCCCGTCAGGAAGGAGCAGGGAAAGGGAAGGCAGCGGCGGTTTGAGCCGTTATCCCGTCAGGCCGCCGGTCTCCTGTCAGGGCTCCCCCCCCCCGGGGCCCGAGCCTTCCCCCTGTCCCCCCGCCAACGGCACGGACACGCGTGGGAGTCATGTGACCCGCGGTTTGGGGACACCTCACGACACGAGAGCCACCGGGGCAGCCCCGGGAGCTACAAGGAGGGGGTGGGTGGGGGGAAGTGAGGGGAGAACTGCCGTCGTCGCCATGACAACTTCCAGGGGGAGGGAAAACTTCAAATCCCAACCGTCAGTGCAGGAGCAGCTCCCTCTTAAAGGCGCACGCACCCTCACACACACACAGGCGGGCGGGCTCCCTCCCTCCCCCCCCTCCGCCCCCCAGGCACTGGCGATGGAGGAGGAGAGGAGGGGGGCAGCCACCGGCACTGACTGCGCGAACGGCGAGAAGCCGAGACAAAAGGACCCGAGCCGAGAAAGGGTCTCGGTCGGCGGCGAAAGGAAAGACCGAGTGGCCCCAACCCACCCGCAGCACCCACCCTCTGCTACCCGGAGGCCGCTTATGAACCTTCGCTCTCTCCACAGACCCCGTCTCCGCTTCCGCCCTCCGAGAAAGCCGCCGGAGCTGCTCCTCCATCCCCGTTTCCCCTCCTCCCACCCGAGACCCCGGCTCAGCGCCTCGCCCGCTCCTCTCGCGGAGTCCCCGCTCCGCCGCCCCGCTCCCCCTGCTCCTTCCCCCTTCCCCTCGGTCTCATACAGTAGGGCCGAGATTACCCCATCGTCCGCTCCCTTCCTCGCACCGCTCTCTCTTACCCACACAGTGCATGAGCCGGTGCCGCCAGGAGTCGAGTTCTCGGCGGACTCCCCTCCGTTCCGCCGTACAGCGGGGGCTCCGGCACTGGGAGGAGGAGGAGGAGGAGGAGGCAGCGGCGGCGGCAGGAGGAGCGGGAGCCGCGGCGGCCATTCTGTCTGTTCCCTTTTCCATCTGCCTCTGACCTCACGCCCGCTCATTTACATACGAGCGCGCGCGCCACCCAGGAGAGCCGCGCGCTCCCCCCGCTCCTCTCCCTTCCCTTCCCTCTCTCTCCCGTCCCCCCTTCCTTCCTTCCTCCCTTCCTTCCCTCCCTCCCCGTTCCCCGTCCCCCCCCCCCCTCCCGTTCCCCCGCCTTGATCGTCGGGCGCGCTCCCGCTCTTCCCCCCCCCCTCCCTTCTCCCTCCCCTTTCCCCGTTCCTCGGCATCCGGGGCGGGGAGCGCGCGCCTGGCGGGATGATTGACACGTGGCCGCGCGCCCCGCCTTCATCCCCCCCTCCCCTCACCCCCCCCCTCACCTCCCCCCTACTCCGCCTTCCCCTCCCGCCATCGCCCTGGCAGTCACCGGGCTGGGTCCGTAGGCAGCGGGACCGCCCGGTAACCGGGCTGAAAACGGACACCTCCTTCCCGCCCCGTCCCCGCCTCGCTTCCCTATCCCTGTGTGCCGTGTTTCTCTCTCACAGCCACCCCCCCCTTCCCCTATCCTCCCACCCCGGGACTACAACTCCCGCAGAGCAGCGCGCCCCACCTGCTACAGCCCAGCCGGGGCAGGCAGCAGCAATGCATGCTGGGAGTTGTAGTTCGTGGAGGGAGGGGAGAAAGGCGCCCGCCTTCCCGCCCTTCGAAGCTTTTTCCTCACCGGGAGGACACTGCCAATGGTCCTTCCAAAGGCTCCGCGCTGCCTGAGCCCTGACACCTCAGGGCGACCCTCGCCCCACGGCAGCGCTGGGTGGTTTGCCAGGAGCAGGGCCTCTTCCTGCAGCCTCTCCCATCTCCTTTCCCTCACCTGCCCGCTCTGGGGCCGCCGCCCCTTCCCCTTCTGTCCCCTGTCCTACCACCCGCATGGACGTGGAGGGAAGGCACAGTCTTCCTAATGAGCTTGGCAAATTAACTCAGCTGGGAGATTTTGCAAAGTTCTCTAAACTACTCTTTAGTTCCCTGGATATTTTTTAGTGGTTTTGCTTGCAGCCACCTTTTCTGTACAAGTGTTGATGTTGTAAGAGTTGACAGGGAGGGTAGTGAGAAAACAGCTCCACAGAAAAAAAACAGCAGCATCTCCCACCACCCCTTGGAAAAGATTATAATGGAAACCAGAAGCAAGTCAGTTTAGTTAAGTATCTGAGAGCATGCCTGAGAAAGCTTATTATCAACCTAAGAATTACTTCAAAACTAAATTCAGCTTAAGATAACCTCCAATTGGATTACTTGGAGCATTTGACGACCACCAGGACAGTCAGTTCTGCTGGCTCTGCACACACACTGTCACCCTGGTACTGTGCCCCTGGACTCCAGGACAAGGCAGACAACCCATTCTAATGTGACAATTGGTACTCCTGCCTTGCAAGAGAGCAATTAGCAGTCTTCAATTCCCCTGACAGAAAAATCAAGATCTCATGGTTTTCCCAGATCCTGGTGCTTCTTCCTCCCCCATGCTCCCCTCCTCTAAACTGTATGCAGCATTCCTTCAGCAAGAAATGGCATCTTCTGTGCCTGTTTGCAGGTTGTGATAGAAACCAGCACATAGTAAGGCTGCAGAAAAGTACCTTTGTTTTTCCCCTCCATCCTCAATAGGGGTTGAAGACACAGTTCTTGAAATCATCTTGTTACCCCTGTCTAGACACAATTTGCTTTCTTGTGGATGAGGATGAAGAGTGTTAATAACAGCAATACTTTATCAAAGCTTGCATAGGGGTTGGAACCCTGAACAAAGCATGGGAAGCTGTTCACTCATCCCTCTATGTATCTACATAGAGTGGCAGTGCAACCAGGAGCAGGGCTGCTCTGGGATGGAGCCCTGACCACCTTTCAGTGGAGCATTTCAAGAGAATGTCAAGACTGGAAGCACAGGTGGAATGGTAACCTATTGCTTCCTCTAGCTTTCCATCACAGCAGCCAGAACTACACAGCAAACAGCAGCTTCACAGCTGTCAAGCTTCCTCCTCCTTCACCTCAGATGTGTTGTGAGTACCTTGGCTCCCTTATTTGCACTGGACCTCCTAACAGCAGCAAAAAATTATCAGCCTCATTTCAGAGAGACATTAAAAAAAACAGGAAACTCCAGTAAAGTGTTGTCAAAGCCCACACAAATTAAACTGGAAAAGTATTTGGATAGAATGCCATTATTTATTTACCTATTTATTTATTTTTGGCCACAGAATAGGCTTTAAAAATCCATCATGTGTTTCCTTCTCCTGCAAACCTTTCATGGTGGATATTCCCTTCTGAACTTCTTAAAGATACTCTTTTTTTTTGGGGGGGGGGGTGGGGTGGGGGTGGGGGTGGGAAAGGACATATTCTGTATTTGCCTGTAGAACACAGCCCTGAAGATCAGTTCTCCTTCTGCTGGAAAGAACAAAACTTTGATAACAGATGACAGGTCGCATCTTTTTTGTAAAGAATTTTCATAAAAAACTTGGTCTCTTCTGTAAAACACCTAATTGAGCTAAACAAATTCAGCACAGAGGAATTTTAAACACTGATCATTTAACTGAATCCCTGAGGTTGTATGACATGAATTAATTTTGTGGAAACACAAATGCCATGCATCTGAAGAGTTTTATTTTGATATGTGTATGATTACATAAAGAGCAGAGAAGAAAATACACTATCTGCCCCCCCCCCCCTCTTGTGTTCATTTAACACACTTTTTTTGTGGTAGTTTCAAGGTTCTTCCCATTTGAAAGACTTCTCCATGCATGAAAGAAAAAGGAAGTAAACTTGGCTCACAAAGTTGATGGACAGATTTCAGAGAGCAGGAAGAAGAAAGGAGAAAGAAGGAGTTTAGACTGAATTTTTACAGTTGCCTGGATTTTGAACTCCTAAGTCTTCTGAAAATCCTGCCTAGACATCAGATATGCTGTAGAGACTAGGTTTTCAATCATTCCCCTCCTTTTGAGAATTTTAATTCTTCCAAACTTAAAACTGAACACATGGATCCTACTTCATCAAACCACGAGGGGTATTATTACATTAGTTGTGCTGTTTTTTTCTTCTCTATGAAAATGACTTTCCAGCCAAGAGGTCACTTCTGACTTGGATTTGCACTTGAATTTAGAGAAGCAATTCCCCTTCTCTGAACAAGGGTTGGATCAAAACTCCAAGGCTGATCGAGGGCAGGAGCTGGAACAGTGAGTGATAACTTCAATTTAGTTAATTTTAGCTGCCTATCCTAGCTAATTTTAATGGGATCAGAGAGTCACTTAGAAACAGCTCTGCAGGCAAAGTCCAGTACAATTTTGTTTGAAGCTACAGGAATTATTACTGCTGTTCTTTCAGTATGTTTCATCTCATATTAATTCTGGGGTAAAGAGAAATTAAAATGGTCACTTATGCTTACAGTTTGATACCACAACCCTATCAAAATCTGAGATTTTAAATTAATTTTGTTTGAACACACATTGGGGAGATTTAACTAACTTATTGAAACATTGCAAAATTGTTCCTCATCAAAACCTCTTTATAATTAATCCCTAAAGGTGAAATTCACTCCTGTACAGACAGCTTTGCATGGCTCTGTCACATACGTACTGCTCTGCAGAAACTGGGGGTAAGGATGAAGTGTAATTAAAAGTCTAACTTGAGCAGTCAAAACCCTGTAGTAAGCCTTTTGTAGATTCCATCTTGAAGTGAATACATCCTGAAGTGGTAAGCTCTGTCTCACGTGCAGTTTGTAAACTTGGAAATTGTCAGTGGTTTTGGTGAAACAGAAAGAGTTAAATGATGAATTGTGTCGTATCTTTGTGAATGAGTATTGCAGAGAATCATTTGTACTTGAAAGATAAACCATAGGAAAATAGAGAAGGGGAAAAATATAGCATTAGAAATTTCATAATAAATACTACACAGGAATATTTAGACACAGGCTCTAGCCAAATGGAATAAGGGTTATTTAGTAATCAGTGTGAATACTAGATTTCCAGTACATGACTAAAACCTATTTGCAATATCCATTTTCTAACTATTTAGCAGATTATAAAGAATTAAGAGATGCTCAAAAGATATACCACTTTCTTTTGCAGTGTCAGATGTAGGAAAATGTAATTTTAAGCAATCACTTATGTCGACCATTTTTCCATCTTTTAAAAAAATAATAATTTTTCCTCACTGATCATTGAGGTTTTTATCTTAAAATGCCAGGGAACTTAGCACATAGCTTCCACTGAAGAAGCTCTGAGATGCAAACCCTCTGTTCAGCATTCTGCAGTGCTTTTGTTCATGTTGTGAAGGCAGAATCTCTGCAGTCACTCCTAAAGGTAGTCAAAAGCTCTAGAACTGCCTGCATGAAATGGAGTTCAAAGTCAGGAGCTGGAAACGCACACCTACTTGAAAGCAACGGGATTTTTCAGGCACAGTCTCATCCAGAGCTCCAGACTGTGATGAGTGGACAGCCCCACAGCTTTGGGAGAGCCTACCAAGATGCAAAAAACCACAAACTCTTCAGCTAGAATGCCATGAATGTCAGAGATTTAAGCTGATGAGCTGTACTGTGAAATGCTGTCAGTGAATAGGTTGGCAGTCTCCAAAAGAGAGTTAAGTGCAGACAGCTAGAATATGAAAATTATTTTGCCACTGGAACTGGATTTGTATGGTTTGAAGCATTACTGGTATATGTACTATTTCATTACTGCCAGCTGATATTTTCAAAGTTTGATATCCAGGCCATTTTTTTTTCCTCCAGGGGAGGAGGAAGGTAACCTTCAGCAGAAGAAGCTGGGCCAGTAGCTGTTGTGTAGTAAAAGAAAGCTGAGAGAGAGAGGCTGGCCATTAATCTGCCTCTTCCCTGCCTGTGAAAGCAAGAAATGCTGCCCAGCTGAGAAAATGATGCTTAATCAAACAGTTTAGATGTTGAATTTTCACAGCCTCAATCAGGGTGACATTACACAAAAATACCTTTAAAAAACAAAATTATTTTTAAAATGGGTAGAAGCCTTCAGAGTTATTTGCAGGCATCTGGGTTAGGGGCTCTGTGAGCTTTGAAGCTTAATCCCCCAAAATTTCCTTGCATTGTCATGAGTTTTGCAAGGAAAATGAAAGCCCAAACTCAAATAAGAACAATTCACATGGGTGAAAGAATGTTCTTTTTAATAGGGCAGAAAAGTGAGGCAACTTCAGGTCTGTTCATTGGCTTTTGGATCATCAGGAAGAAAAAAGATCTGCAAGTGTTCCAGTCTCCAGAATTTTAGGTCTTTTATGTCCCTGTGCTACTATAACATTTGAAATAGTTTACAATTGGTGATGGGTAAAGAGGCTTTAATACCAAGTATCTTACAGATGAACAAAGAACCAGCACATTTACAACTGAAATCTAGGGATATAGTATTTGGTGTTTAGTGACTGTGTAGCTCATCAATATTTAAGGTGAAAAATGCTGCTGTCTCTTAATTACAGGGTCTGCTTTTGTCAATCTCCTCAGCAGTAGCTGACACCACAACCTTTCAGCACATGTGCACAGCTGTATCTAGTCACAGGTTAACAGAAAGCTAGCCAAGAGGAATTTCTAAGTGCACAATAATGTTTTTTACTCAAAACCTATTCCTTGAATCTCTACCTAAGACAAAAGTAAGAGAAAATTCATGAAGTGAAGCTTTCCTCAAGGAGAAAGGCAGCATTATGCCTATAAAGTCAGAGCTATATTTGCACTCCTGTTATTGACTGAATTCTAAGTATCTGAAGCATGATTATTGAAGGGCAGATGACCATTTTCCACAAACAATTTTATCCCTTGTACAGGAAGGTGAAAAATGGGAAAATGCTTCTTCCTGCATGTTCTAGCAGTAGTGATCTTAAAGCTGTGAGGATCTAAATAGGTTAAATGAAGTTTGTAACTGAACATCTTTTCTTATCAGACCATCTAATTAACTTATCTAAAGACAACCACGCTTTCAAGAACACCAATATTTTTCATGTCCTGTCTCCTATACATAATAGAGGTGTCACTTCCATGTGTCAAATTAGCCTAGTTTGTAGCAAGCAAGGATTATAACAAAAACCTATAGTAAATGTTTATATAATAGAGGCATTTGGTTTTACATGGGTAAGTAAAGCGTGAATAGAGCTTTTGGTTTCTAACATGTTAGAGTACACAGCAGAATTTTTGAAGGTTGTTTTCAGGTCTTTGTTTATCACTACTCTTAGAAGTTAAGGGTCTGGGGATAGTGTGGCCAAAGGGCCATGGTCTCATCACACACACTGTGTGTAGGAGCACAAGTGTATGAAAGCTGCATTACACTGAGGCAAACCCCTAGAGCTAAAAAAAGATCACACAATGTTTATTGTGAGCACATTTGATCAGAGTAGAATCTAAATGTTACTTTACAGAATCACTCCACAAAGCAGAGATGTTTCAGTGCACAGTAAGCCAGAAAAAATGGGGCTTTAAACAGTATAGGCTTGTAAGGTGAAATCAAATGCTGGTATGCAAACTGCACAGAAGACTCCATGGATTTACCTTATAAAAAAAGATTCAGAATATTTTGCAACTAGAAATACAGCAAATTTTGTTCAGTACTAATTAAAAATATTTATTATTCTTAAAGTGTTCTAATGAGAATGATATATGCTATGTTTCAGTACTAGCCTGGCAGGAGA
This sequence comes from Phaethornis superciliosus, assembly GCA_023637945.1. NCBI lineage: Eukaryota > Metazoa > Chordata > Aves > Apodiformes > Trochilidae > Phaethornis > Phaethornis superciliosus. The sequence goes on from JAJQWJ010000005.1 coordinate 7,056,548, forward strand.
AGGTGTGTAAGTGAAAGGAGCCAGCTTGCAATGCCAAAAAATAACAAATTAGCCTTCTACAGATGAAACTGCTGTTTTAACATGTCATTTTTTGACTATTAAATTTACAGGGAAGGTAAAATCCAATATATACTCCTAAGTGATGTCTCCATAGCACTATCTATCAAAGATGCCTGTTTTTTCCTCCCATTTAAACTGGTATCCTACGTTCCACATGGAGTAGCTGAGTAATGTCACTCATTCTCTCTAAAGTTTCCCAAGTGGCCAAGTAATTTAAGTATGCCATCACCAGAGCAACTCTGCAGCTGGAAATATACTGCTATTAAATCCAGAGAGAATAGATCACTAATTGCAGCTTAATATTACAGACAGACATGAAATACTGAGCCAGCCATCAGAGCATGCGCTGCCAATCCAGACTTAGACACTGTTCTTGAAAAGGGAAAGATCTGTTTACTGTCTTCATCAATGACTTTTACATTACACTAGCTAAGTTCTTGCTGCAGGTAAGTAATAGTAGGGCTGCTGGTTCCCCTCCAGACTACAGGGTAATGATTGTTTAAGCTAGGGAGGAAAATTTCCCCCATCCCCCTACTCCTTTTTGCGTGGAATGCCACATTGGGTGGGTTTCCCTTTATGACAGTCCCACCAGCAGAGGATGTGACCAGCTAGAACACACCTGGAGCATCAGAAGATGTGCAAGGATTGCAGCCTGAAGAGAGAGGGAGAATATTGCTAAAGCAACACCCTGTTCACAGACTCCAATAGAGTCATTGCCCAGGAAGAAGACTGTAGGGTACCACCTCCTAGGTCTCCATCATCTCCCCAGGAGAGGCTGTGTGTGTGATTCTGGGAGGAGAAAGGTGTATGCTTGTAACAAGCTTTTGACTTTTTAAGGCAGAAAGTCATGTTTTGGAGTCCTTTGCAACTGTTTCCAGCTGTGGTTTCCAGCACAGGTTGGGATTTTATAGCCAAGCTAACCAGCATCCACCACCTGAGGTGGTAGGAAATGAGACTGAATGGCTCATTGCTCACTTGAGTAGAGCAGTTTATTTCCTGTAATGTTACTTGCAGAGTTACTGCCTCTTGCAGAAGAGATCTTCATGGTTTAATTTAGAACAGCTATTTTTATTTCATCTCTAAGCTTCATCTTAATCAATTTTATGTTTCACCTTTCAGCTGAATTGACAGTGGTTTAGGTTGTGGTAGCTTCTGAATCCCCCCCTCAACTCTCTTCTCTCTCCTTTCCCACCAATTCCATATTTTTCCCTTTTAAGCTAAACATCTTGAACTGAAACAAACAAACAAAAAAGCAAAAAAAAAAAAAATAATCACCATCACCATCCATTTAGCAAAATAATTGGAGGGCAACATGGTTTCTCAAACCCAAATAATTTGAAAATAAGGGCCTGTTTTTCTTGAAATGCAACTATTTCACTAGCTAGATCAGTGCTGTGAGGTTTAGTTTGCTATGGACTTATATTTATTCACATAACTGCATTCTTGAAATGTTTGGGTGTTTTTCTACTGGTTTTCAATAGGTATCTTTCCATGTGGTTTTAATTAATCTCAGTAGCTCTGCAAAAGGACTGAAAATAACATTTCTATTTTACGAAGGCAGTTGATTGAACAGAACCAAGATATTTTCTTATTCTACCTTTTTTCATACTTAGATTTTAAAATCAAACACATGGAATGTTTTGAGGGTTTTTTTGGTGTTATTTCTCAAGTAGCTTTTTTAGAACTTGATTTTATGATTTTCTTACATTGACAATTTTCACATGATTTTTTAAAAAACTTTTTTTTGAGGTTAATACAAGCAAATTAAAAGAAAAATTATACATTCATATTAACTATTCCTTTTAACTGAGTAATGCCCTCAGTTAATAAAGAAATGAAGTCACAATAGTCTGAATATGTCAGACTGAGCAGTTCCTTGTTGGATTCCTGCTGAGAAAAGCAGACAGCAGAGTAGATCTACTGCAGATCTTCACAAGAAAAAGCATAGCATTGCTGTTGTCCTTTCCCATAATCTGATCATCCCCAGAAAGGTCTTTTTCATTACAAGTATTCATGGGTTCAGATGCAAACAAAATGAATTTTTTCCTTCTCTGCCTTACGCAAGTCCACTTCCTCTAAAAGCTCAAACATTTGTTTGTTCTCTTTCCTCCTCTGCTTTAAAATTTGTGTTCACAATCCCATCGTTTTCCTTGAAGGATGTTTTCACATTTAGATGTCTGTATTCCCTGGCAATGCCTCCCTACAGTGCAGAGCAAGATGACTAAAAAACTGATGTGGATCTGAAAGTGCTGTAACCCCTTCAGGACAAAGCTGCTTCAAGATCCTGCTGCTCCAAGGTTGGGCACAGTGACACAGTGATTTAAATATACCCCTGCTACATCCAGTCTATTGTACTACTTTTCATTGTGCAATTTTTCCTGCCTTTCTTCTAAGGGTTGAGTCAAGGTATGTTTTCAACCTTTTCTGCACTATTATGTATGTAATTTCTTTCAAAGGGAAGCCAGGAGGCTCCTGTCTTCACTCCATCTGCAAGTGTGGGTTTAAACAAATAGCTGAATTTGTAGTGTCAGTGGGAGAGCTGGAAATGTTTTATCCTCTAAGGTAGGGACTTTATCATAACTGTAGTGTTTTACTATTAAAAATTTAAAAATTAACCATGGACTTAAAAGTTACACAAATATTGTTACAAGGTAAGGTTGTACCACCACTTCATCAGATTTGGTTGACAAGGTTTCATGCTGAATGCTTTTCATACCCTTGTAACACGCTCTCCCTAGTAGTTTGCTTTCCATATTCTTATAATTTCAGGCATTCTCACATTCAGCTTTTTTCAACATTTATCAACCAGGTGTTGCTTCCAAAAAATAGATTCTGGTGTGATACAACTAGTCATTCAGACTGGAGAGTCAAAGGAGATGCTGGGAATGTCTTAAACCAACAGCACTGCTTGCTGGTGATTAAAGTGGGCTCTAATATTCTATCATTATATCTACAGGACTATGAAATTGCAATAGATTTAGCTACAAACTCATTGTAGAAAACACATAAGCTTTTAAAATCCAAAGCAATATTGATTTTGATTTTGGTCTTTTTAAAAGTTTAATTTATTTTGAGGGTAGCAGATTTCTAGGGTTGCTAACCTCAGTCCTCAGATTTGAAAAAGCTGGAAGAAGCCATACACTTCCAGTAGTAATTCAGCTATTTCAATCTGGAATTCTTCTAAACCTGAAATGATTACTCAAGTCTTGGTGATTTATTTTTAGTGTTTATTTTAGCAACTTGTTCCATAGCTCTTGCATAGCCACTTTGATTTCAGACAACTCTGCCAAGTTCCCTTCTTCCAGAAATACAGAGTTCAGCATTAAGATGTCCATAGCTTCTCCCACCTCCAACACTGATGCAAAGAACTCATTAAGTTCCCAAGCAGCCTGTTGGTGATCCTTTTTTACAGAGTGCTACTTCTAAAATAAATCTCAGCTCTATTTCCACAATGACCTTTCACAACTGTTTTGCATGTTTTTTGGCAACAGATTAGTGGAAATAGCATCTTTTCACAGCTAGGATCAATAAGAAATATTGATCCTAGTGAAAAGACTGTATTTTAAAACATCTTCTATTTCCTTTGTAGAATAGGAAAGGATAGGAAGACCATACCAGCTAGAATATAAGTAGAGTCTAAGTGACAGAACTTTCACTGTGCTTTCAGGGATGTCAGGACTTTTAGTGGAGATGCTTTTCTGTTAGGTGTAGCTTTCATGTTTCCAACCCCAGTTACCACCATCCTTCCCACAAAGGGTCCTTGGTTCAGGCTGGCAGAATTTCTACAGGGTTTGCACACCCCAGCACTGGCAAAGTTGTGCAACTACTAAAGGAACTAAATTCCTTGCCCTTTATTTTCCTATGTGGGCAATCAGTTGGTTAAATGTAGGTGAAAATGGTAGAATGTGTTATCTCTGAAACATTTAAATTAATTCTCTGCCCAGTGAGGGGTAATAGGAACCAGTTCCCTACTTCTCTGCAATTACAAAACATTTCTGAAATTCAACCAAAAATGGCAATCCTAATCTTGCTGTTTCTTGTCTCTGAAGAGCTAAATGTGGTAACAGGATTCTGTTTCGTTGTTTTTCCTGTGACACATTCTCAGCCACTCAAAGCATTTAGCTAAAACAGCTGTACTTTCTCCTTTTAGAGATACCTAAGAGCACTGTGCTTGATGTTTAAGCAGCTCAATGTGTACCCAATTATGAAAACAATTAATTTACTCAAAGACTAGATTAACTGCCATCTGTGGCCTGATTTTTTGTTAAATTTGTTTATGACAATTTTGTTCAGAGGTACTCAAAGTCTCACACAGCATGTGACCCACTGACAAATCAATGTTGACCGTGGCCATCTTGATGTGAAGAGAGTTCAAGATTAGGTTTTAAATATTATTATGCCATTTCTATCACCAATTTGTACAGTGAATAGTACCAGGGATGCATTTTATTTGTTTCACAGAAGTGAAACATTGGGGTTTGCCAATTAAAAAAATGCTGCTCTTAGTGACCTAATAGATAAAACAAGAACCCCGTTAGGATATGAAGATAAGCATACACACAGCAGAGGACAAAAAACTGATGCCCACTAAGACCTTCTCCTCTAAAGATCAGTAAAGTTTCTTCTCACTTTTGTTTTATCTCATTTGTCAAAAACATCTGATATACTCAAGATGTTTAAGGCATCACTTCCAGTTGGATTTTTCCTTTTTCTTGGCTATACTTATAAAAATAAAATAAAATAAAAGTAATACAATAAACATGATAATTATAATACAACTATAATAAATATAATATAGTATAATATAAATAATTAATATAAAAATAAAACTTATTTTACAAGTTTTTCTCTTCCACACTTCAAAGTGACCCTTCCTACAGTAGCTTATGCAACAATTCCAGCCAGCATAGGATGTGGTTATACCATCTACAGCTAGAATTTACTCTTGGAAGCACAGCTTTGCTCCCACTAGAAGCAGATTTGATGTAGTAGACCTATCTAAAGACAGAAATTTAAGTGACAGTGGTTCTTCTAGACATGGGAAAACAGTCATCCTTTTTGGTCATCTGAGAAGACATTTCCTCTTAGTTGCAGAGGTATTCAGTCAAGCAATAACATGCCTTGGAGCAGGGAAACACATGTGAAACAAGTCTTCCAGAGCCAACGTGCTTCCTCAAAATGCCAGTTTTTAGCATTAAAACCAACCAAACAAAAAAACCAACCAACCAACCTTAAAGGTGAAGAAAGAGTTCAACTCTGTGCAAATCTGGATGACCTGCAATGCATTTTTCTCTCTTAGAAACAAAGCTGTATGCAGACACACACACACATCCCTACCTACAGACACTCAAATGGTGGTGATCCCTCATCATGCCAGCAAAGTCCAGTACAAAAATGGAAGAAGAAAAGAATATTGAAAAATATTAATATTTTTTCCTCCTTTTTGTTGCTTTATATAAGTGTCACAAAATTAGAGAAACAGGTAAGTATGGTCTTATCAGTTATATACCAGGAGTATATAAAAAAAGGGTCATTATGACAACTTTTTTTTCTGTACATTGAGAACAAGTTTTGCTTCTTTGTGTAAGTGACGGGCAAAGAAGAAAAGGTTGTAAGGAAAACCTCTTGGTACAAGCTACAGAAGCTCCAACCTACATAAACTTCTTGACTTTTCATTTATGTGAATGTTTCGTTTCATTTTTATATAGCTCACTTGAGAAATGAAGACTTAGAAATCATCTTTCCTCAAAATAATAAATGATCTGGCAGTCATCTTGTTTCTCATCCTGAGGAAAAAAAAGGATCCTGTAGTTTATTGATCTCCAGGTTGATTGAAGATTTGCTAACTTGCCTCTAACATCATAATCAGTGCTCTTATCTCTACCACATACTGTCTGCTTTGTAGGCAGTATCAGCAGATTTTGGTGAAATTAAAAAAAAAAAAAAAGACAAAAATGCAGAATAAAAGGACTTTAATGTTATCTCTTCAAAAGAATCTGAGGAAAAGAAAAAAAAATACTCATATCAGTATGAGCACTGATAATGTGAAACAAAAGCTAATTGCTCCTTTTCTAGAAGAAACATATTTCACACTAGAAGACAGGACAGAAAGGTTATTTTTATCCAACCTGATCACCCAATTGAACATTTTGCTCACAGTTTATTCCACGTTCTGTTTTGTTAATGAGTACGTGGCTGCCTACCTGTGCTGCTCTGGCCAGGTAAATTCCCCAGGGGAGAAGGAGATAGTTCCTCTGGGAATAGTTAACCATGGGAATTTGAGAGGAGGTTTAGGTGGGAAAGAGTAGGATCAATACAAAAAGTGATTTCCTTACTACACGATGAGAAAAAGTCTTGCCTTTCTAGGAGGGTGACAAAGAGTTTGAGGAAAAGGACACGGTGAATTTGCATCCAGTAACAAATTTGTAAAAGAGTTAGGGGGAAATTACAGTGCTGTGAGCACTCAAGAGAGGATAGTAAAGCTTTAGTAAAGCTTGCTTTAAAGTATGTAAGACTGTTATCTTTTGTTCTATCTGTTATCTATATGTTATCTTTTGTTCTGGAGAAAAGAGTAACACCAAGTCTGACACATAATCTGCACAGGGATGGTTTTCCTACTCCAGCAATGAAATGCAGTGAGTATTTAACAATCTAAACAACACTCCCAGAGAATGAAGTTCAAAATTGGTGCTAATAGGTGCCCTTGCTGGTCTTGGAACTGCATCTGGCTGGGCTCTGATGTGAGCAAAATATGCTGCATTTACCTGTATTGTATCTACCTGGAATGGAAACCTGGACATTTTTCAGAATAGCTGACAATATTGTTTCCACTTTGCATGAAGCATGCTAGGGAGTGTTTACTAAAGACAAAGGAGTGGAGAGGTTTCTTTCTGAATTCAGTGAACATAAAATATTCTGTGCCGAGTGATAATTTTCAATGATAAATATTATGTTTACAATAATAGGATTATACAGACTCTTAACTCATCTTTTTTTTGCATTTGATTTAATAATATTTTCTTTATGTATTACTCATTCTTTAAACATTAACATTTTAATTAAACTGTACTGAAATTATTTCTTTGTAAATATTGACTCAGGAAGCTGTTTCATCAGGGTGAAGGACAGGAAACAGCTCTCTGCTTTATACACTGAACTTCAGCTGTGGCTGAAATTACTGAAAACCTTACAGCTGTTCCTATTTAGCAATAGAAGTAAGAAATGGTACAAATTGTTATACTTTGAGGAAAACCAAAAAACAACGGGGAAAGGAAAAGCTATATTTTTTCTCCCAGAAATAGTCAATTGCTTAGAAACATCAATCTCAAATGACAAAAAAATCATATTTCTAAATAAAGGTCAAACTGGTATGACAGCACTAAGAAAGCCAAAACCACTCTGCGTGGAATTTACCCAGTTTCTTTCTCCTTCCTTTAATCTGAATTCTCCCCTCCTCTGCCTCTGTATAAAATAATAAAATTATTTTTATATCTACATAAAGATTCAGCTATACCACTGTAGGGCTGTAATTCAGGGAACCACTTAAGTAGGTGATTAACTTCAAGGATCCACTTACCCCATTTCCTAATTAGAAAAGAGCTTAAGCTCATACTAAAAGTTCTTTCCTGTGCTGGTTGGATGCTGTGCCTGTGGATCAGGACACAGAGCTGGTGGGAAAGCAGTTTCCTCAGGGGCTGGAAACCTTCTATAGCCACAGCTACCTGGAGCTCAGGGGGATTTCACTGATTTACCAGGGCTTCCAGCTGCCTTGGTAAAGCCAAAGAATTGCAGTTTGCTGCATGCACTTCCTTCTCTTAACCTCCAGAGTTTCTGCAGACCACTTGTCTTTTGGTATTTTCCCAGGTCCTGCTCTTTCTTTTGCAGGGAAGTCAGTAATGGGCCTCAAAATTGGAGGAATCATAGAAGGTCAAATAAGGGCTTGCTCATGAACCCTAAAATATGATCCAGAAAGACCTTGTTCAGTAGCAGTTTCATGCTAGATGTTAAGTTTCATGCATTTAAATGTTTTGTTTGTTTGCTTGTTTGTTTTGTTTTGTTTTTTCTTTTCCTTTAAAGCTGCCAATGTGTCTAGACTTTTATTTTTGTGTTTGTCCAAGGGTGCTGGGGGCTTGTCTATGTTCCCCCTCAGTCTTGAAGAGGTCTGGGAATTGTTTTTCTACCAAATCCTCTAAGCAGCTTGATCTGGGAAGCATTCTAAGAGTACACCTAATACTTACTACAGGATTAGACCCTTAACAAAATGCAGTTGTAATGTTATTTCAAAACCAAACTAATTCTAGGGATCACTTTCTCTAATGGCAGCTACAACTACCTGCATGCTGCCACCATCTAATCCCATCTTTAAGAGAAATGGCCAATTGGATAGGTTAGAGTTGATCTCCCTCTTTCCTATGCCATTTATCACAAATTCCTTTCTGTATGTTGTCTCTGTCTCAGTATGTTGGATAGAGAGCACCTTTCCCTCTGAATTACCCAAAGGTTTGTGGTTTTACATATCTATTGAAAGGGACAGGTTAAAATCCCTGCAGATGAAGGCAGGAGAGGAGTTTGGATAACCTTGTTGGTTTTTTTATTTGAGATGTGAAGGTGCATTCACAGGAAGGATTTGTCAGAGATAACCTGGAGGCTTAAGAATCAGGAGTGGCTTAGCACTGGATATTTTGGGAAAGCCATAGAGTTAGAAGCTGAACCATTGGGAGGACATAATATTGCACTGAATATATTTCATTTCATAAGAAGAGAAAAAAATTGCTGTCATCCATTTCAGTCATAAAATCATTTATGTTTTCTCTTAAAAAGTCTTGTGTTACAGCAGTTTCTATTTTTAAACATCAAACCTCCCTTGGCACTCTCCTGGACAGGATGGCTGTGTCGTATCAGTAAATAGTTTTGCTTGTTGAACTTCTGGAGTTACGCACTGCTGATCAGGTTTTATGTCCCCAACATTTATATTTTTGGAGGTTTACTCTGGTCTCACTGTAATCTCACCCCATGAACCAGTCTGGCCAGGAGAAGACTCTACTAGTTGTGCACCTGGGACATCCCTTTTAGCTTAGCTTAATCTGAAAATATTGCAGCTTTTGCACTCTAAAAGAAGCTCTTTAGTGTCAATTATAGTACAGTATAATACAGAGCAATGAGTGGAAGACATGCTGGAAAATACTAATTTTTGAATGAACTAAAAGGCTAATGTAGGGTGGACCTAATAAATTTTTTCTTCAGTAAAGATAATTATCCAACTAATTAATTGTGAAATAGCTCGTCTGACAATGTTGAAATATGAGTGAAATTTTACTCATGACCTCAAGTATCACTTTGTTATATCTGAAAGAACTGTGTAAGTAAATATATGATGGTAACACCATGCTATCTCAGAGCTAGTTATGAACAAAATGTTAAATTGATGTTTATTTTCTAGTGAAATCAAGAGGTAGCCTTTTAGCATCTTTCAACACATTTTTTTTTCTAGTAGATACTCCTGCAAAAAACCCCACAACCTGAAAAAACTTTTAGAAAGACCTTTTAAATGCTTGCCTCTAGCACTTAAATGCTATTTGGTTTATTCTTTGTTTTTTAATACTACACAACACAGTATCAGCTCATTGAATTTCAGATTAAACAACTCATTCCCCTCAGTTTTATGGCTGAAAATGAACAGCTGAATAAGCTGTTCTGGATGCTCTTTTCCCAGTTCCAGTGATTTGTCACCATCTTCATGCTTGGTGATACTTACAAGTGAAAGGGAATGTAAATACAGGGCCATGTATTACTTTACTCATTGTGTGAACTTAAGTCTGCATGGGGTCTGACTGCACAACACATGCACTTAACTGTTCTCTTCAATGGAGATGCATTTAGCAGCTAAAATAAAGCAGTAGAACTTTTGATTTCAATAAGATGAGTAGTTGATGATGCTTCCAGTAATTTTATAACGTATTGAAAAAGTGATTCAGAACGGGGATAAAATAAGACCTATGCTAATCTGTCCCAGACAGAGCAAAGCCTGTGGCTGTTAAAATTCATATCCGATGTTTGGAATTGTAATTAACTCATTTGAAGTGTTTTAAAGACATATAAAAAAAATGGAGATTTCATTTCAATAAAAACAGGCTTTCAAATCTGTATAGAAATATAATGTGAAGATGGAGTGTCAGCATTAAATGTCAGCTGGGTTATTGAAGATTTTGATCATATAATTGCTATTGTTTCAGTGCTTTTTATTGTAATAACAATATGCTAGGGCATGCTCAAGTCAACATGAATCATCAGTATAATATCAGAAAGATATAAAGCAAATAAGTACTTCTATAAGTAAAGCTATAACTCATAGAAGAGACAGGTAACTGTATACATAAAAATAACACCAGTGCTGCAGATTTGTCCCCTAGTTGTAGCTCCCTTATCTCTCCCTCCAGGTTCTCACTAAAGTGAGGAGGGACATTAATTTTTCACACACTGTGCTCAGAAAAGCTGTCAAAGTCTTCACTTGTATCAGATAACTGGTGTGATTGAGAAGATTTTTGCTGTATTATGCCTAAGAAGAAGGACAACACTTTCTATATTCTTGCTGTGAAACATAGGACTCCTTCCCAACTTCTTGTTTCACTACTGTCTTTCCACACAAGCTATGAAGTCCTGACTCTATCACTTGTTTTGGTCACTCAGCAATCAAATATCTTTTTTACAAACACATGTGATTACATTTAAAATTTGTGAAATATTACTTCAGTGTTAATATTGCATTTATTGATAATTTTGGTTATAGGAAAATTCATACAATCTTTGGAAATTGAATAGATTGATATTGTGGACTAACTAAATTTGCAGTTAAGAAAGAAATAATTACTTAGGCCTTGAAATATAAGAAAATTCATACAATCTTTGGAAATGGAATAGATTGATATTGTGGACTAACTAAATTTGCAGTTAAGAAAGAAATAATTATTTAGGCCTTGAAATGTAAGAATATGAACTGAGAATTTTGTTTGAGTCTCAAGGGTATCAGTGCTAGGTGTAAATGAACCACTAGGTACATGTTTAACCATTGACTCACTCTTTAAAAGTGCATTTAATAAATAGGCACAATTTGTCTCTTAGAGCCATATTTTCACATGGGGCAGTTAAGTGTCAGGTTCTGGTCTTTTAGGTTGACCTTGTTTTTTAGGTTTTTAGGTTTAGTGCAATTTCAAACAATGCTGTTTACAAGCCAGCACCTGAATCTTTAGGGATGAGGTATTAATTGCAGACTGTCTATGGGCAATATCACTCTCCATCAGTCTCCTGACTTGTTTTTCTATCCCTGACACCTACACATTTCTGCATCAGTTGTGGGGCTGGGCTGGAGGGCTGATTGGAGCTGACCTTACTGGCTCTCTGCTTCCAAAACCTCTTCCCCTCTCCTAGGATTTACCAGGAAAATTTCAATTTATTTGCAAACAGAGCTGAAAAGATCATGGTAGAGAAATGGCTATTTATTATGTAAATTAATCTCATTCTTAGATATTCTTGCACCCTGTTAGGAGTTAGTTCACAAAATTGCATTTGACATATGTCATTCTTCTTGTTTGATGCATTAAGCAATTAATGTTTGCAGAAGGAAAGTCTAATCTGGAAGTCAAAGCATTTTACATTGTGACATAAACTATTTCTGTGGCAACTAAAATACTTTTAAAAGATGTGCTGTATTTCACAACCATTGTTGTGAAATAATAGAATAAATTATTTATTTTATTTAAAAAAATAAACGTGGCACATTTTAATGTGAGAATTCAGAAAAAATAAGTTTCTAGATAGGGTTTCATGGGTGGAATTCTTTGACAGATATTTAAAAAAACCCCAAACCAACAATTCCAAACAAAACCTCAAAGAAAACAACAAATGAATGTGGTATTTTGAGTTGCATTGTTACTCACTAGATTCTAATAACATTTTGCAGTTTTAAGGAGGAAAACAGAGATGTGTGTTCTTAAATACTTTAATTTTCTCTGTCTTTTTTGTTTAAAAAATAATTTTAATATTAAAGGACAGCTGTAGACTCCTAATGACTTGAATACAGTTTGGCTGTTTTCATGAAGTGCTCTGTGGGATGTCAGAATATTTAATTCAGGATGTTAAAAACATCCCAAAATGTCACAATAATTATATCACAGCAGGCAATTAAAACACTGGAAAATGCCAACTGACTGTGTTCCCTGTTATTTAGGAAACTAATGAGAGAGTGACACATAAAGCAGAAAATACAAATCATAACCGCAGAGTCCAATGTACATTATAATTAATTTTAATATAAAATGTATATTAAATAAAGCAACCTGCCTTAACCAAAGCAAAGAAATACTTATTTAAAACTGCCATTCGAGCCTCAGGCTCTATAATTCTCCAGGCATAAGAAACTGTTTCTGTGTTTCCTCTTCATTATTTAGTTAATTAACTATATGTTTGCATTACGACACTGTAATATGGGCTTGCACATGAAGACCTTACTAACAGCAGTGGTCCCATTCATTGCACTGCCACAGTCTCTGTCAAATCCTCAACGTGTCCTTAAAGTAGTCTAAGGGCAGCTGGGGAAGAGCTCTGTGCTTTCTGGGTTGAAAATCCAACTCCCCTCACAGTGGGTTCGAGGGACTGTAAAATCTGCAGTGACTCAGGGAAGTTACAGATTCCTGGACAGAAAACAAGGGAGGCTTGGGGTTCTCCTAGCAGAATTCTTGCCTCTGAATGGCAATGAGTTAATTGAACTGGCAATGCAATGAGAGATGCTTTTGATTTAATTTGTACAGGGATTTAATCCATAATTATTAGGCCAACGTCCTGTTCTAGCAGAGGTTATGGAAATCAACTCGTCCTGTTCTGAGGGGGAAAGAAAGACTGTAAGAAGCATGACTATTAAAAAAAAAAATGGAAAAGAGGGGATTTAAGAGACAATAAAATAGGCAATTTCCCTTATTAGTTAATGAGGCTGAAATAACTATTATTACTGCAGCTGAATAGCTTAAACAACAGAAAAATATATGAAGTGTCAGGCGGAAAAAGAAACTGTGAGAGGTGTCTCAGTGTTCACCATCACTGATCCTATGCAAAGCTGCAGCAGTCTGTTTGCTCCATGCTAAGGTTTTCTGTGCCAACCATTACCTGGGGATCCAGAAGCACTTTAACTGGTATAAATCATCATTGCTACTGAAGGGCATAGCTTTATTTTATTTTATTTTATTTTATTTTATTTTATTTTATTTTATTTTATTTTTTTTAATTTTTTTATTTTTGCCCCTTCCTGTAGCTGCAAGGTGAACTGGATCTGGCACTGATCCAGTTAGAAAGTAACTGTGTAATTTCCATGGAAAATGAGATCTCTCGTGCACCAGGTCTTCCTGAGAGCTCCTGCTTGCACAAGAGAGGGAAAAATGAATTGGGATGGGCTGAAGGAGACAGGATCAAAACCTTCAGCAGTAGTGTGGATCTATAGTGAATTAAACTAATTGGGGAATTGTGGCATAGGGCATCATGCTGCATTCCTGATTGCAGCAGTTAAGGCAGAATGAATTATTGCTGCATTGACCTGAATAATTTCACATTATTCCTTAATGTGAAATAATGCTAAGATTTCTTTCACAGAGCTGCATGCACCGAATGCTTTAAAACCATCTCAGGAAAAAAAGTAAGAGACAATCTGTCTTTTGTAGCCCCCATTTCTTGTACTTAAAACCTAGTATTTTTCACCTCCTTGGTTGTTTTTTACATACCCAGAGTTTCAGCTGTGTTTGGGGATTAGCCATTTGTGGTTTCCTTTATGTATCTAGCATCCTGTGGTGGTCAGGGATAACTCAGCCCTTAGATGGCTTGCACTGTGTGTTATTTTGAGGTGTGGTTTTTTTGCTCCTGACTCTATATTCATGTCAGACCTTGGGCAGGTTGGGGAGAGCTGCTGTCTGGCCCACTCCACACCTTCCAAGCACCACTTGTTGCTAGCAGACCTTCAACATCAAGCTTTTGGGGGCAATTGATAATCTGGGATACTGCTTCTCAAACCACACCACCAGCCCCCTCACCCCCTCCTCCTCTTCTGCCTAGCTTTGAGTCAGATTGAAGGGAATAGACTGAAATCATGACTTTCCTCCTTTGTTTGCAGCTCAAAAAGTGTACATATTGCACCTACCTGAAGGGTGATTCCTGTTCTCATTGAAGTCTGACCCAGTGCCCTGAAAAACACTCCTATGCCCTGGGGGTCTAAAGGCTAAGTAGCTCAGGCATAAAAAATTATATTCTTCTATGTCTTCACATAAAGAGTAAATGACCTGTTTTCAGTGTGTCAGCTCAAATAAAACTGTGGCTTCTAATTCTGTCACTTTTATCTGTATAGTTCCTTTTTTTTTTGTTACAGGCACCTTCCAGACTGTTGTTGAGTCATCAAGAAAGGTGTGGGAGTAGTTTGTCTTCTGGTGATATTTATCTTAAGAAAGATAAAAAGGATATAAATATATTTATCTAAGATAAATTTTAAAAATGATAGAGAAATTTATATATATATCTCAAAGAATTTTTGCTTTGCAGGGAAGCCAAGTGAGTAGAGAGACACAAGCAGAAGACATTTCTGTTCCAGAAAGGTCAATATACTTCTCTCTATGATTGTTGCCACCCAAGAAATAATGGTTTTGCACCCCAGATGAAGAAAGGGATGATAATTAACAAAAACCCAAATGAGTGCAAACCCTAGGTGTTGGGAATATTTATATTTAGCATGGACCTTACTCTGGTTTTCTGGGCTTGATATTTCAGTGTCTAGTTTGGTTTTTGGATCAAGGAGAGCACTAACCAAACAGAAAAAGGCATAATCCATGAGATTTCTTAAAGCAGCAAACAAGAGGAATTTGCACAACAACTTTGCAATGTCTTAGACTTTACTACCTGTTCATATTATTATAGATTTCATCTATGTATAGTTTCTTTTGCCCCTCAGGATTTATTTTACATCTGTTCTGGTCTTGCAAGCAACTGCAAGAGAGGCCTTGCTAAGGAAACAATGAAAACAGAAATCCCATCTGTTAATCTGGTTTTCCTGTTTCTCTATATTAATCAAGAGGTGTTTCAGTTTGCTTCACACACTGAAGCAGAACTGATTTCCCCTTCACCTCACTCCAAAGGCTGTCTTCCTTAACTTCTATTTTTTTCCCCCTGAAAATAGGCTTTCAGGATACTTGCAATGATGCCAGCTACTCCTTTTAAACAGATTTATTTTTTCTCCTTTGCTAAGAGAGGGTGAATCTTGCAGAACACCTGTAAAGAAGAGAGCTAAAGAAACTCATTTAATAGATAGAAATTACCAATTTTTGATTTCCTGGAAAAAGAAAATCTGGACAGACAAAGATTATACTCATTATTATGAAGCTCTTTTCAGTGACAAAGGCATTAGAAAAGGTATTTATAGCTGACCTTTGAAGATTCATAATTCCTTTCAGTGAAGAGCTATAGGATTTTGTACTAAATGTTTTATTACATTCTTATAGTTAAAAATGACACATACTTTTTATCAGAGAAGTTCTAAAACAATTTTTAGAAGGCTATTGAAGAAATACCATAATCCACGAGCAATTCTTATTGTTTAAAAAGGTGCAAATTCAGATGATATTTTTAGCCCATATGATGTAGAAGGTAAAATATAATAAATAAATAAATTTATATCATATGTTCCTGTGTCAAATTCTTCCTGTTGGTCTCAGGGAAGAAAAACAAACGTGTTTATGACTTTCCTCACAGTGACTAAAATCCTTTCAGTATCAACTGGGTTACTCAGTACAGGTGAAATTATGGCTGTTAGGCTGAAAATTCATCATCATAGTGTTTTCCAATTAAAGTCTTCCATCAAAATCTTCATATAATCTATATTATATGGTGGTCAATGGGATGAAAAGCTCTGGAAAGACATGGGGTACAGATGGCAACTGATAAGGCTGGTACCTGAACCTCATTTACTTAGGAAATCAGTATAAAATTGATGTGGGAGGGCTCAGGATAGAAATTGGGACATATGGAAAGTTTCTTAGGAGAGGGAACCAGAAAAGCATTCTCTTATGTTGTTCAGGTTGGGTAAAACAGCTGAAATTAGTTGAACTGTATGATTTCTAGGCTATTTCACATCTTATAAATTACTTCTATTTAAATTAAAAAAAAACAACAAAACTTAAAAATAACAATTATTTTAGAAAATGTCTGATGTACTCATTCCTCCCCCTGTTCTGTGTTTCATTTTTCAACAACTCTACTATTTATTCAATTGAATTTTTGTAGAATTTAGATTTGATACAATAATAGGTATGGTAATTATTTCAGACATCACATTATCCATGCATAGATCATTCACTTGGACATTTTTTTGTGAGACACACTATGTTTGTGATAATAATATCCTTTGACTCCATCCTAATAAGAATAATTGTCTGCTTATTTAGGGAGTAGGTCTCTGAAATCTTCTGGTTCTTGTGTGCTATGATTTGTCTTGATCTGGCCTCTTACCTCAACCTGCCTCTTCTGTTCTTCCACTGCTCATCTATCTGTTGGCAGAGACAGAGATATATGAAAAGCAAGAAGATTGAATTAGCCATGACCATGGAAAGTAGGTCAGAAAGCACTGATAGATTTCTAGTGTTTTTTGGTCTGGAAGGTATTCATGGAAGGTATTCAACTGTAAAACCTTTGCATATCAGTTTCTTTGCTAATTAATTTCTTAGCCAAAAATCAACCCCCCATTTAAATTAACTCTTTTAAATTTTTTTTTTTTTTTTTGCATTTCGGCCCATTAATTTCCTATAACTCAAACAAATCATCACTTCAGCTGTATATAAAGAACAGGGGAAAAAACCCATATTTTCCCTCCTGTGCACTGATGACGTTGCTACTGAGAGACTGTTGTGAGTTCATTATTTGTAAAAATAAAAATCTTTTTCTGTCTTCCCTCTTTCGGTGATTTTAGATATTAAAAATCACACATTTTCTCTGTATGAACAGCTCCAACTGATAATAATTCCAATTTGAAAAGCACTCACTTAATGTGGAAAGGTGAAGATATTAATCTAGCCTTGAGAGGCTTCAACAACCATTTTCTTCCTTAATGTCCTCTCCTTGGGAAATGAAAGACTTCAGCCAGCTTCAGTAGCCCTATTTGTATGTGGGATCTTTCAGTAGGGAATTAGCAGGGTTGCTTAGGAAAACAGCACAAATAAATAACTCTCACAGTTGGAGGACTAATGTCATGTAGTGAACAATCATTAGAAAAAAAAAAAAAAATCCAGTGTCAAGTTAATAGCTGGGAGAAGCAAAAGACAGTTTAATCCGTAATTTCTGGTTCTTTTAAAAAAGACCAATATCCCAAATTTCCCAGCAAATCTACTTAGAACTTGGTACCCAAAGCGATCATTAAGCACTGAAACAAATTCCATGCTTTTGGGTGTTAAAACTAGCTCTGATTTTCTGTGCTAAGTAACCACTTCTGGCTTGATTTGTTTCCACTGTCACAAGCGATATTTCCTTGGCACTGCAAACTCTAAAACTGCTAAATTGCTGTCATTAAGTAATTGTGCTCTCTGTGTGACCAAGGCAGCAGGTTTCTAAACTGCTCTAGTCCTCTGCCCCTTCCCAGCTCTGTATGACACGTGTCATGCCAGGTTCAGTGATGGGAGAATTCTCTGCTAGAATTTGGAGAAAAAACCATCACTTGCTTCAACTCGGGAGAAATCAGCAATCATTGATTTGCCCTGGATTCAAAAGGAGAATCCACACAAGGCAGTTTCTGCCCCTTTAAAGCCACCTTTTGTCACAGCGAATAACTTGGGAGAGAGCAGCCAAAAAAAAAAAAAAAAAAAAGGAATGGCTCCTCCATTCCTGAGCCTCTGTCCTTGTTATCCAGGGAACCCAGGCACAAGGCATCTCTGCTGGGCACCTGCTTGGGCTGTCAGGTTGTTGGCAGAATTTAAGCTGGTGACTTTTATGATGATTGAAAAGTTCCATACTTTATTTATTTATGTATTTTAATCAGTAAATGAGATTACATGCGACTGCTTTCAAGCAGTTTGAAGTTGAAGAGCACGTTTTGTAGGGCATTTAGAGAAGACTGTCTGGAGGACAGGTGTAGTTTGGGTTGGGTCAGATACTGTAAGTGCTCTAAAACACACTAAAAGTTTCCACACTGCTGAAAAAAAATGTTGAAATGCAACATCCAGAATGCTCCTGGCAATGAAGGAGTAACCACAGCCTTTAATCCAGGTGCTGTGATATATGTAGAAAATTTCCTTTATGTTTGCAGTCTTACAGGAAGCATCAAGAACAAGTGATATGGAGTTGTTGTGGTAGTGAGGGTTTTGTTGGGAAGGTTGTGAGTGGCCCTTTGCTTGTGGCACTGCCTCTGGTGCCATTATTAATATTTACAAAAGGTGGCAACTACATCTTTCAGGCTTTATAGGAGGCAAAGTCTTTGTCTCAAATTTATGAGCCACCTCAGAGGAATTCACCCCTACTGCACATAATCTGATGGTGTAGCTAAGAAACACTCTAAGCTTTTTTTTCGGGTTTTTTTTTTTTTTTTTCAGCTTTGCTAGTTTGTGTACATAGCACTTTTGTCTCTTCAGTCTGTGAAGATGTGGTACTTCATCAATGTAAGAAAGAACAGAATGAAAATCCTGGGATGGACACAGTGGATCAAACCCATGGTCAGACTTTTCCAATAGGCAGTAACCAGGTGTACAGCTTGAAAAAAATAATACCAAAAACTCCAATAAGCAGCCAGAGAAAAAAACGCTTCCTGTATTAAATGTCATCCTAGCTACTAACAACAGTAGTAGGTTTATACCATTAGTTTAGGTTTGGGTTTTTTTTCCCCATGGTCTTCCAGTTAAAAGTTTTAGAGTATCTTTATTTAATATATATTAGAAACTCTATCACCAAATATCTAATAATTTCTTGGGTTTTGTTACGTTGTACCTGTTGTGGTAATAAGCTCCATGGAAATTTTATTTGGTTTTGTCATTGTTCTGATCAAGAACCCCCCCTTTTTTTTTTGTGACTTTTATTTTCATTTTGGTGAGGGTACAGGGGGGAGAGAAAGATAAAAGCACTTAGCCTGTAAATCTGAATTGCTTTGTGAGAAAGACTGAGATTCATTACTTCAGAGGAAAACAGAAATCTGACAGAAATCTGCTTGCTTTCTCTGACCCAAGAAATCCCTTGCAAAATCTGCAGTACAGTTTGGCTGTTTATGCTCTGCCTGACTATGTCATCCTGTGCTCTCTGTTGTGAAATGCAAAACTTCAAAATGGATTAAAAGGATTATCTCTAAAAATGCATGTTTTGATTATATGACTGATGATTCTCTAGGAGGTTTATTGCAAATGCTTTAAAAGCTTTGGGAGAGACTGGAATCCCAGTAGTCCAATGCAGTAATCCACAAGTTCCCAGTTATGCTCTGACAGAGCAGCATGACCTAGCAGTGAATATTTCCAAGCCTGACTTAAAATATTTTAAATATTTTTTTTTCTGGTACTAAATGTTGGGATAGGATAAATGAAGAATCTGCATATATCTATGCATGCATGGTATGTGTATAAAGCTACTGAAAACTTCATACAGATACAGAATAGTAAATAAACTAGGTGAATGCCAAACAGGCTCTGAAAACAGCAAAATACATGTTTGTAAAATATGAGATAAAATTTTGTGCTAGCATGTGTGTGGATGTGGAAGGGTAGGGAAGGGGCAGAATGCAGATTTTATTGGCACATCAGAGCAAGAGTTGTGTAAATTCTTTGTGAGGAACATACTCTTCCAGGAATCATGGCTATAAAACCTTTAATCATTATGTGCTCTGTACTTATTTAATGGTCTTCTCATGTCACTGTCTTTAATTACATAAAATAGAAAAAAGTGTATACAAAACTAGGATGATGTAACTGTTCCACAAGTTACACAAGTTAATAGTTCAGCACAAATTATACAAGCTCTGGATTAACAGTTTTATATAATTCATTGCTGGAGACTGATTGAGTTTCAAGGAAAGTCAATATTAAATTATCCTACAATGTACCTTTTCAGATGATCAAATGTCAGCTTGTCTGCTTAGCTGAAAAGCCAAGAAAATTCAAGCCAACTTTGGCTGACTTTTGAAGACTTTGAATGGACAAGGAATTCCCAATGTGCCTTGTCCTACAGGAGCTGGTTTTCAGAAAGTGAGTCTGGGCCTTCCTGAAAATCAAAAGCACTTGATACATTTCCATTTGGGCACCTAAAGATAAAGTACCTCAGGGTGTCATAGCTGCAGTTTTGCACTAATGACTTTTACCTTGCTTGAGAAAAAGTTTGATCAGAATTTAGAAATATTGAGCAATGTTTTGTCTTTGAATTGCCAGATGTTTCAGGTGTTCCTTGCCAGTTTATAGAGAATATAGATTATAAAATACCAGATAGTTATACTGGTTTTCCAAATCCTCTTCCCTGCTCTGAAAAGTTTTGGAGAAAACTCTGTGCTTCAGAGGAGTGTGAAGACATTCTTTAAAATAAACAGGACCTTGGACTGCATGTACAAAATTTCCTGGTTCAGGGTCTGCAGAGTAATAAAAGCATAATTCTCAGAGAGGTCATCAAGTATTAAAGATGCTGTTAATACTTACTAGATATTACTGAAAGCAGGAAAATGTGGTATTTATTATGGATTGTGGTAGTAGCAACTTTTCTTGTACCCTCTTTTTCTATGAACAAAACAACAGCCAGGCTTTTTCACATGGCCTAAAATTTCTAGGAAAAAAGCACAAAATTGCTGCTGAGGAAGGTGTGCAAGGTCATTTGAAAAGCTGTGATAAGGCAACATCTGGACAAGGTGAGAGCTTCAGTGAAAATGCTCCACTCAGGGAACAGCTGGGTTGAATCAGGATCAAAATAAGTGATCTGGACAACAGAACTAAGGATTCAACCCTTTGATGAGTTTGTAGTGTTCCTGGAGTAGAACTAAGGTTATGAAAAAGTTGATTCTTCTCTTGCAGGCAACAGTGAGATGAAATGCCTTAAACATTGTCTAAGTGCTCACTTTTTTGAGTCTGTAATATTTAATTTTCCACAGATGCTCTCTTCTGTTAATGCCACTCTGTGGGACTCGTTTGTGGGCGTATTGTTCTGAGTTATACTAGAAAATGTTATCACTTTATGTGAAGAATGCTGTTTGCTTATGGATTTACTTTGTGCCTCACCTAAAGATGTTTGCATGTAAAGATTATGGGCAAGAGTCTTGTCCCAAACATCCTTCCCTTAACCCACTTCCAGAACACTCCATTTTGCTTATGAAAGCATGCAATAACAAGGCCATAATTCTAATTTCAACTGGGATGTACTTGTAAGAACTGAATATGTGGAGGCTGTGGGTTGAAGCAAAGACTTAGATGTTTTCATAATGTGCTGATCAGTGTGAGCTCACATTTTCTGCAAGTGGTTGTCTGTATCTTATTCTCAAGAATCTTTTGCAGGTGCACAGGGTACCATACAAAGTTTGGACAAGTGCCACCTGATGCCTGAATATACCTTAAGTAACTACAAGTAGAAATTAAACATCTACATAAAGCAGTAAACCCCTTTTGAACCTAAGAATGAGTGCCATTAGCAGCTGGAATTTGCATAGGACCTTTCAAAACTAAAACCACTTCTGCTGCACTCAGAAACTGGCAACATATGGTGGTGGAGCACAGAATCAGGCTGTATTTAGTCAGGTATGAAAACAAATGTTTAGATGAAAAGAGGATGGTCTTTTTGTTGATGCCATATCCTGAAACATGTCTTTTTCCAGAAGTGAAATGCTTGCAGAGTTGTCTTTTGACTGGTGAATATTTTCTTTCTTATAAGCAGAGAAATTCTGTGGTGATACAGAGCTCAGTTTTTGCCTACAGAGACTGACAATGCTCTTACCAAACACAGTTCAAAGCTTCCACATCACCTAAAGCACTAAAGGGCCCTTATAAAAGAAGTAAGTAAGAAATTTTAAAAAAATGGTGGCAGCATGGCATAAATCTATAATTATCTGGGCAAATACTGTAGAAAATCTATTTCATAAAAAGAAACAGAACAAACAGGCATGAATAGTTTCTGTGCTTTACTTGGGGTGAAAATCTTCTTCGTAGCAGACTTGAGTGGAATGTGCTGGTCTAGTCTGACCAGAATGCAATTCCTTATTTTAGTCCTGGATTAAGGCACTCTTAGGAATTCAGGCTGCAGTCTTATCTAGTAAGGGAGAGAAAAGGCATTCAAGTATGTGACATGGACATTAGGCTAGGCTGTTCCAAGCACTCTGTAGCTGCAGGCCAGATCTGTCACTAATTGCTCTCCATTTAGGTTCCTATCCCACAAGGTACACCTGAGTCCCGCTTTCAGGAATGTACCTGCAACTATGATAGCCTGAAATCAAAATTTCAGAAAGTGGCAAGTCTCATTTCATGGTAACATGAGCTAAGGCCTTAAAAAAACCCCTTTTTTACTGAAAGTTCTGTGACGTGTGGCAAAAGTAGCTGTGAAATTGTCAGCAATCAAGCTCCTGTGCAAGCAGTGTATTGTGATTTTCATTATACAATGAAAGCAGTGGGGTGCTGTCTTGAATCTGGCATTTATTTTTTGTATGGTTTTCAGGTAGTCTTGAATAGGGCCCTTCAACTGAATGGGAAAGCTCAGCTGGTCTGAAAATCAGTATTTCTCAGTTTCAGTGAGAACTGGCAAACACACTCAGTGTGCAGGGTTGGGCATTCTGTTGAGGGTGAAAAAAAGCACCAACCAACCAAAGAAAAAAAATCCCCCAAACTTACAAAAAGACCTGACAAAACCCCTAAACCAAGACTGTGTAATACAGAACATGAAGATGTTTGTTTTAGAAATACCACGTGATTGAAGATGGGTAGAAAAGAGGGGTTGAGTATGTCTCAGGTGGAAGTGGAAAAGCCACCACAGCTGCTTACCCTGACTCCCCAGGTGCTTACAGGCCCTGCCAGAGCCCCAGGGACTGCTTCTAATC
Organism: Phaethornis superciliosus; assembly: GCA_023637945.1. Taxonomy (NCBI): domain Eukaryota; kingdom Metazoa; phylum Chordata; class Aves; order Apodiformes; family Trochilidae; genus Phaethornis; species Phaethornis superciliosus. The sequence goes on from JAJQWJ010000005.1 coordinate 7,079,655, forward strand.
CCAGCTATTCTCAGGATCAGTTTTGCTCAGCCTTGCCTAGCCAAAAAGACTGACAGAAGTAGCTCAAGACTGACCAGTTTCACCTCTTGGGTTTCCTTATTAAGGCCGTGTGGCAACTGAAAAACACTGAGAGTGTTTTGCTGCTTTATTCTCACCAGCACTACAGCATCAGTTGTTCAGCAACTTGAGCCAAACTTGCACCTCTGCTGCACAGACCTCTGGTCAGTTCCCTACATAAAATCCTACAGACTGTAATTGTCACCATGTGCCTTTTTTAAATTGCTTAATCATTTTATTAATATGCAAAACACCTACACAAAACCTAGTCAGTACAAGCTATATATGTTTGAAAGCTATTTCTGGTATTTTCCAGGTTGCACGTCCATCTCTATATTGTGCCTCATGCAGACTTTCACTTGTCCTTCAATGGATTAGGGAAATCTTTCCTTCCATAGCACTTGCACAGCTATGATAATTAGACTTTGAATTTTTTAGTGACCTTTGCCCAGTGTTGCTCAAGCATTCATCTGGTCAGCAGGAATCTTTTACACTCGGGATGTAAGATGGCTGAGATAGGGAGCTTTTGTTATATATGTGTTTAGTGCTTAGCAAAGTCTTCAGCCTGGAGCCACCAGAACTCTGCTCTTGAAGTGTTTTAAAGCATCTGAAACTGACAGCAGAATTTAACACTTCCAGTTTGTATCCAGTTGGCATCATCAGTCTGTTTCAGTTTGTGCCTGAGTGGTGTTTAAAGATCTGTAATAATCAACAAATTCCTCTCATTAGGGAGCTGAGACTATGACATTTTAAAATAGCAGCAAGAACTCACAATTTGAACAGGAATCACTTATAATAAGAAAAATATTGCTCTTTCTTTTTTTATGGAAAATGCCCATCTATTGATTTGCATTAAACCCAGATTATTTCTAAGCTAGGGATTCTTTTAGTTATAATACCTGTTAGTGTCATGTATTTAGAGTGTGCATTTAAAAGTGCATGCTAAAAATAAATAAAAAATTATTTTTTATGTAAAAAAAGACCCAGTCCTGCACAGCAAGCTGCACAACACATCATCTTTGTGAACTGAGCATTTCTTTATTTGCACAGCATAGTGAAAATCAGGCTCCTAATGACAACAGATTATTATTGTATGTAATATAATTAAATTACAGAGAGCTTCCGTTTTCTACTTGTCTCTCACTGCACATGGGAATAGATTTGTATTGAATAATTCAGGCATCAATCTTTGCTAAATGCATGCTCTGATATCAGGTCTTTTCCATTATTACAAAAAGAGCTCAGGTCACAAAATGATCTGTAGTTAAAAACGAAAAAACATCACAGTGGCAAAAAGTCAAAGAGAATGCACATGAATAAATAAGGATGGTTATAATAAGATAACTAGAATTAGAACAGCTTCAGATGTATGAATGGGATGAAAAAGAAAAAGACAACAAAGCAAATACACCATAACAATTAATTAGTGTTTAATGACAGTGTTTATGACAGCACCTGAAAAACCTGATGGTATTCAGAACACTGGAATAACTCTGTAGTTATCTGATCCCCCCCTGTGTTTTAAAGGAAAGATACCTGTACCAGTCCAGCCACAAAATGATAAAAAGAGAGCCTTCAGGTGCATATCTTTATCTTACACACAGACTTTCAAAACTATCCTTTGTTTCAGTGTTATTTCCCCAAACAGTTCAGTCTTTTCCAGCTGTTCATCAACATATTCCAGAGAACACTGGGAGAATCCTTCTCTCTGATGAAGGATGTATTTGTCAGAAAACCAGGTGCTACTACTTTCAGTGCACGATTTGATTTAACTTGGATCAGTTTTTATCACAAGCATATTAAAAACTCTTCAGGAGTATTTTGTTTGCCCCTCCAAAGGTAACATAAGAGGCTGTCCTTACAGCCTCTGGGGGAGAAGGAGGGAAGCCCAGCCTAGGAAAAAAGAGAGGGAAAATATTGTTCTGACTTTTGTCTTTGTTTCGCACTACCCAGCTCTATTTTAATGAAGTTAAATCAATTTTTCCTGACTCTGTTTTCCTTGTGGAAGTCACTGGTAAGCAATTTCCTTGTCCTTATCCCAATCTGTGTTGCCACCTTAATTTCTATCCCTGACCTCTTGGAGAAAGGGAGTGAGAGAATGGCTGGGTGGGATTTTGGTCCTTACCCAAGATTAGTTTACAAACATATTTATTTACCCTATGACAAGTGTGCTGTACTTTGCTTTTCCATAAAATGGTCTTAAAATGTGCATATAGTTTCAGATTTTCTATATTTCTGTATGTTTGCTTTTTAAAAGAAGACAATAGTAAAATACTTTGTATTGTAATTTATCTTTTTGTATTTTTATATTTTTATCTGGTTTTATCTTTTCTTTATCTTTTGTATTTTTATCTTTTTTTATTTTATCTTCTGGAGTGGAATGTCAGAAAGAGCTGAACAAGCATTTCTTCTTAATCAACGATCCAGTTCATAAAAATGTTTTCATCCTAGTCCTAATTTTCCTGTTTGGCACACTTCAGAGGTCAGTTTCTATGTGTGAACAGAATATTTCATATACTTTTTTTTTTTTTTAATGGTGATCTATCATTATTTTATTAACATTCCATTATTCAAAGGACCAAACTGGGAACAAAACCCAGAAGAGGCAATGATGTGTTCTGAGCATTGCAAACACCTGCAAGAGGGCACAGCTCTTTCCTGAAGTGCATTTGCCTGTTAACCCACCTGCCCTCTGTACCCCCTTCATGTCATTGGAAGGAGATAATTTCCTTGCTTTTTCATTGCTGAAAGCCCTTTAAAAGACTTTTCCCTTTTCCACTTTTTTGATTCTTACGACTGCTGCTGGAAATGATTACCTAAAATAAATACATGGCTCCTCAGCAACATTTTTGAATAGGAGTGTAGCCTGATGGTGAGTCCCATGAAGGCAACATCCCTTGTCTCCAGCAAGCTGGGGAGAGGTACAATGTGCACCACTCTCTGAAACCCAGCTTGGCTGCTTTCCCAGATGGCCCTCCTTTCAGATCTGAGTTCTGAATGGTTTTCAATTAGTGTAACAAGACTAATTAACTGTATAAGAGGAGGGATTTTCCTAGTGTTAGTGACAATGCTTCTATTTAATACTACCTTGCAAACTCACTGCTTCCCATTCTAAAAGAAAAGTACACCGAGCCAGTGGGTTAGTGGGGGTGAAAATAAGGAACATGAATTTCTTTCTTTGCCTCTGAACCTGAACAAATTACAAAGTTACTGGAAACAAGCAGTCTAATCAGAATGAGACATCTTTCTGACTGATTCTCCAATAACTTTACAAGGCAGCTTTTGCGGAAATAAATATCATACTGCATTGCTGTTTTGATTTCACTGAAGATTATCCCTGTACTTATACCTAGCACTCAAGAATAAGAACTGTTAAAAATAGTGTAAAAAAAAAAAATCACGTAAAAAAAAAAAAAAGACTATCTTCTCTGCTCTTTTTCATGGTAATGTAGAGGTTTTATGATGAATTTTCAATACCAGGCATTGCCAATGAACAGCTCCCTGCATCGTTTTGCCTCAGCCTTGGTTTGGAGTAGCTCCTTGAATGCTGAGATCATTTAAGCATCTATAACTCTTACTCTGAGGTTGTCACCAAGTGTCCCAGCTTGTACCTCTTTTTTTTTTTTTTTGTGGGGGGAACATCCCTTGCTGCAAGAATGCAGCATGTGACCTGGATTATATGAGCTATCAAACAATACCAGATGGTAACAAGTTCTGATAACCACAATCTTTTGACACTTGAATCATGTACCTGAAACTGAAAGTATAGGCACTTATTTGCCAATCTTGTGAGACATCTGAATGAAAATTTTATGGAAATGTATTTTCAGAAAGATGTTTGAAATTTAACCTTATCTGCATAAAGAAAACCTTTTAGTACCATACTGTACTGTATACTTAGTACATGATTCTGTAGCTGTGATGATTACAAGATAAGTATACTATCCAATTCATAATTTCTTACTATCATAATTATGCATGTTTCTGGGTTAGAAAAGACTGACTTTTGTTAGGAGAGCAAGTTGCTAATGGGGAAATAGAATTTCAGAGGAGCTTTTTTTGTTTGTTAAAGAATGCTCATTATATTTTTTATTTGAAATAGTAACACTTGTTTGTTTCATCTTATTTGATAGTAAACTCTAGTCTTTGAAGGAATCCATCCACTTTATTAAGAAGAAAATTTATTAATATACAATAATATATCTTTATAAAAATGCTGGTCTTAGCTGTAGCATTAGCATGTTATACTTGTATTTTATGTTTAAAAAAATTCTACTGAATACTTGAGTATTTTCCATCTGCAAACCATGACTGATGCCCAAATTGTACATAGCCCCTATAATCCAGACTTTTTCAGTGTGAGAAGGAAACTTTTCCCAGGAGCGTGGGTGTGCCCAAACTACAGTCCTCACTATAGGTTTTTTCTTTTTTGTTTTTCTTTCCAGTTAAGCTGGATCTTGAATTTGTGGCCAACAGTTAAGAAGTAAACTGTGGTAATGGTATTTTCAATTATTTCGTTGTTGTTCTGCAGTCTCATCTTTACAGTTTTCTACTTTGCAAAAACAGCATTAAAAGTCACGAGGGAATCACTTCTGCTTCTTAGAGGGAAGAGGTTTCTTTGATTATAATATAAGCCAGGGATATTTAGGGTCTAATATGAAGTTTATTCAACCAAATGGAAAGGTTCCCACTGATTTTACTGAGGTTTGAGTCAGACTTCTAAGTGGTGCACTGTGATCCCCTGTGTTCTTACTGGCATTTATCTCAACAAAAAAAGGTCGTGACTGTTTTTTGATGTGAACAAGAGGTAGTTACTTTCATCTCAGCAAAATAGATGCAAAACTTTACTGTCCTCATTCTCCTCTTTGTGCTGAAGTAAATATTCTACAAGATTCAAGGCAATGAAACATCAAACAAAGGTAGGATCAGAGTATAGTTTAAGGACAATAAACTGGCCAGTGGAGATATAGCTACTGAAGGGCAGAGCTCCTACTGATAATTAATGGAAACTCAATCAATAAATCACCTCTGAAATGTAGCAAATAGCTCATTAGGAGCCACCCACTGAAGCTGCTTTCCTGATTAAAGATGGGTGTGCAATGTGCTGAATTTAGAATGAGGCCATCACTAATGCTCCATTCATGTACAGTAAACAAAACCTTCAATTTCTTTTCAAACCACTTCTGGGTGCAAGCTCAGAGAAACAAACTAAACCATTCATTGCTGGCCTGTGTAATTCTTTTTTATTTTGGATTTAGAAAACCGGTTAGACAAAGATCAACAAATCCATTTTACAGTCTGCTACTAGAAGTTAAAAAACATTGGCACAGGACAAAAAAACTGGAAAAGCATTATCAGCAGCTTTGCCATTACAGCCTTCAAAACCACAGCAAACCATCCACAGAACAGGGGAGTGACAGCTTAGGTACAAGAACTGGGAAGAAGAGAACAAAAAAAAAAAGATAAATGTTTATGTTTTTTTCTTTCTAGCAGCATTTCATCCTTCATATTACTGTCAAGTTGTCTGTGCACTTTTATTTCATCCTTCTCCCATTTTTGTGTGACAGGAGCTGTATCTTATGCCATATAAAAGTAAAACTCTTCCAACTGTAACTTCTAATTCTCCTAAATTGCCCAGATTCCTATAATTCCAAATCCTATAATAACCAAGTTATTCAACCATTCAGACAGTTTACCAGCCCGTACACACTTCACAGAATCCCAGAGTCACAGAACAGCAGAAATTGAAAATGTCCTCTGGAGATCCAGGTCAACCCTTTTGCTCAGAGCAGATTGCCCAGCACTGTGTGCAGTTGAGTCTGAATACCTCCAAGGATGGAAACTCCATGACATATCTGTGCAACCTTTTCAAATGTTAAACCACACTGACAGTAAAAATGTTTTTTTCTTAAATCCATTTATAAAATGCTTTTCAGGTAAGACCTGCTTCAGTTAAGTGTCTCTAGCTTTCAAACACAAAATGGCTCTTCAAGAATAAGATCAAAAGAGCAAATTTTCTGACAAGTTTCTTTCTAAGGCAGGACAGATGCAAAACAATAAGGGTCAGTAGGGGCTACTAATAAAAATTTGTTGTCTTAAAACAGAAATAAATTTCTAAATTTAAAAAGAAATTTAAATTCTCAAGTAGCTAAGCAGCATATACATTATTACAGATAAAAAAAAAAAAAGAAACAAGATCAAGCCATTACCTCATAAAACATTATTTTGGTATTTAGTGCCATTTAGGTGAAGGAAGTACCAGGTGTATTATTCTGACATTTCCAGTATACTTACACAAAGTTACTAGAAAACATAGACTTCTTAATGTGCTTGTTTGCATTTGTTAATATTATACTTGAAGTGGGTAACTGCTTTCTTTGTAATTATGATGCAACGAAATTCTGTAAAGCATGCTTGCAAGTCAAAGTTCTTAACTCAAATTTCCCATCCTGGGGGTAACAAGTCTGCTTCCAGGTTTACCTTTGAGACCCTAAATCATTCTGACTTGAGAGCAAACTTGTCCTTTTGTTACATCATGATTTTAATTTTACCCAGTGATGATGATTTCAGTTGATTTCCACTGAGACTTTGCTTGTTTTAAGTTTGGTTTGGTTTTGTTGATTGAGAGGAAAATTAAGGATTTTTTTTTTCTCCAAGTTTGTGAGGTTTCTATTCCATTTTCGACCTCCTCACACCCTTTCTTATTGACACAAACACATGAATACTCTCAAAGGGGTTACTAAGGAAACCAGAAACTATGGTAACCTAGATTAGAAGCACTCTTATTTGTCCAAGGAGATGGAAAAGAAAATTCAGGCAATGCACACTGCAGTCACACTGAAGGTCCTGATCTTTCCTTTTCCCTTGAGCTGCACCGAGCCTTCTGTTTTTCATATTTTCCTTCCAGCAAAGGTATCAAACCAAAATTTTGACTTAGACATAAAGAAACATCACTACAGTAATGCAGATGGGTGTAGCTGGGGGTAGATGGATTTGGGCAGTGTTACTACACCAGACAAATAAATATATTTAATTTTTCCTTTTACCATAGGTCAAAAATTCCTCTAACTTCAATTATTCTTTTAGACATACCACAGCAACTTGGTCAACAGTACACCACATTGCCTGCCTTTGCGTTTAGGAGTAAGTAGTGTGTTAGCAATACTCCTCTCAGAATCTCTTGTCAAAGCTGTCACCCTGCACATGTTTATACTCAATTTTAGTTCTGTCATAAGTAGAATAAAAGCTACTGAGAGGAAGTAAATGCCCTATGATTGTTAAAAAGTGGTACTTCATTAGAAGTGAAGGGAGCTCAGAAGCTCATCAAACTGCTGAGGAGATACTTCAGTTGGGCCTTGTAGAAAAAATCCTTTTACCACAGAACTAAGCAACAAAATATTCTCTGCTTGCAGGGTACCCAACAAAACCTAGTAATGGATAATGAAAAAAATAACAGATGTTAAAGTCATGTTAAAGGGAGGGCTTAATCTTGACCTTCCTTTAAAGCTTTGTGGAAAGTAAGAGCTGTTTATCCTGCAAGATGAGCTCACTAATTTAGAAAGAGGGAAAAACAGGCTTCTTATGGCTGAATACATTTGTACATCTTTGCTAATGCTCTGATTCAGCAAGCCAGAGTAGAATATTGAACAGCACCAGTGCTAATAGATTTACTGAAATTACTAAGATTTTTCCCATGAAGTAATTTGAATGCAGGACTGACTCTGTGTTAGCAAAAAATGTAAGTTCTGTCAGAGAAAAATGGCTACAATGCTAATTGTAATGCTTAAGGTATTGGTGCAAGAAAGTGCTAGCATTTTTCTAAGTGGAGCATCCAGACAAGAATGAGGCTTTCTTATTTAAGCAAGAATAACAAGTAGATTTATGAAAGTTCATGCTTTTTAAGCATGGCTTCTGGAAAATGGAAAAAAAAAAATGGGAAAAGAATGTCTCTGTATACCATGCATTACTGACTTAGGAATGAACATGCAATAGCCTAGTTATATTTTCATTATTAAGTAGATGTGGTCATTGATACCAAACTGGTTACCACTACACACAAAATGGTTGCTGCTGCAAAAAACAGCCATTTGTTTTGTTCTGAGCAGAACTGTGGCATTTTGTGTATGTAATCTAGAGAGACAAGAGATGATAGGAAATCCCTCCCATTTATCATATCCACCTCAGAGGTAGCCAGGATTTTGTTGCTATGAGAGAGGGAGGAAGCTGACCTGTGCTGAATGGCACACAAAGGTTTTTAGTCACACAACCAAAACCACAAGAGCTAGGAAAAAAAGAAGTCTGGTACTAACAGATTAAAAGAGTTAATTAAATGAGGGAGTCACATTATAAACTGTCATGAATTATGACCTGAGGCTGACAATACGTATTTTGTTAGATTAGTAAATATTTACAAAATGAACTCAGAGGACATGAAATGTGTGAATTAGGTATTAAAAACATACCTGAAATGTCACTGCTATCACTTGCTAAATAATATTTTAATGGGAGGGTTGACTGTATTGTATGGAGGGCTATTTTCCATAATCACAATTTAGGTGAATGTTATTCTTGCTTTGACAAATACTTTGGAGGAGGGAAAAAAAAAAAAAAAGCTAATGCATACTTGGCTATAACAAATAATTTTATGCTAAATCTATTCCCTACTACATCTGATATGCTACTATGGACCATTTGTATCAGCAGTGTCACTCCCTGTTTGCATTTGCAGGCTCAAACTGTTGTTTGTGCACCCGTGGTACACAAATTACAAAGGCCACGTTGCTGGTTTTGTGCTGGAAGCACAGCAGAAACCCCACAAACTCATCTTCCCTGGGGAGCCCATGGGTCTCAAAGGGAACAGCATTAAAGCCAGAGAGAAGAAAGTGGAGACAACAAATTAAAAGCTGGGAAATTGCACTCCTCCAGAATCCAGATGTATCAAAGAATATGGAAAATCTCTTGGGAACTCCAGGAGAGGAAGGAAACTTACTTTGCTGCTCAGCAAATCTGAAGAGGGAGAGATGTGAGGAACGGAGGCTTGAAGGAAAAGAGTTGAAGTTCTCTTTCCCTGTTTGCTCCCAAACCTGCAGGCAGAGGTGTAGAAAAGTGGCTAATAGCTTGCTTGATGGCTTGTCAGGCTTGACTGACTTATCTGTCCTCTTCCCTGCAAGTGGAAGGGAAGAAACAAGATAAAGATATAGAAAATAATGGTTTTCTTATATCTTCCTTCTTTATCAGACCCCTCAACTGCTATACTGTATGGCTCCTCTAGCAGCATGACAGGGCTTGCAAGTCCTGCTTAAGCTTTGTTATTTATTATGACTGAAGTTAACCATAACTTCTGGTTCTGTCTTAGTGTTTATGGTATTCTGCTTTTCCTGTAGTACATGGTAGCTGTGTTGTGTGTGGGCAAATTGTTAAGAGTGGTAATCTGAAAAAAGAGGCAGCAAAATTTTCTTTCAGCCTGAAGAAGAGGAGGCTCAGGGGAGACCTCATTGCTCTCTACAACTACCTGAAAGGAGGCTGTAGCGAGGTGGGAGTTGGACTATTTTCCCAGATGACTTTCAACAAAACAAGAGGACACAGTCTTAAGTTGTGTCAGGGGAGATTTAGGTTGGATATTAGAAAGAATTTCTTCACGGAGAGGGTGATCAGGCAATGGAATGGTCTGCCCAGTGAGGTGGTAGATTCTCCGTCCCTGGAGACATTTAAAAAAAGACTGGATGTGGCACTCAGTGCCATGGTCTAGCAACTGTGCTCCGGTGGGTCAAGGGTTGGACTTGATGATCTCTGAGGTCCCTTCCAACCCGGCTAATTCTATGATTCTATGATTCTATGAAAATTTACTGCTGGGGTCTTGCTTTTGTTGCCTCACACCTAACCCAGTACTTTAGACTTTCAGGAGCAGTGCAGAATGATTTGTTGTAGGGACACCTTATATCCTTGAGAAGAAAGCCAATGCATACAGAAAATCCAGTCTCCCAAGGAATGACAGAAAGATTTAAGAGCCCAAACAATTTATGACTGTTAAATAGGCTTTTGCTACCAATTGGTATTCATGTATCCAGCAATATTTTTCATTTTAGCTTCCCTATTACTTCTGACTGCAACTACAGAAAGTGATGAGTTTACCAGCATGTCAAATGTGGACAACTGTTTCTGGAGCATCTAAAATTTCCTCCTGTGTTTAGACAGATGAATCCTTCTCAGTCTGCTTACTATACAGAAGAAAGCTTACCTGTTAAATTAGTTTTCCTATTGAATATCTGCAGTTAGGGATACAGTGGTCCATGAAATTCATTTTATGGACCACTCACTTTGCCTCTAAGCCTGTGACTCCATCACATCTGGGTCTGTGTTTCTGTTTTGTTTTTCTTCTGTGTCCAAGTTCTTGGCTGTTCCATTAAGAAAAGAATATGCAAATCAGAGTTTTCAGCAAATCAGCTTGCCAAAGTATACCAACCACTTTGTGTGACTTCCTGCATCTCAAAGGCTGTTACCTTATATACTGATGCTCCCCAAAGATTTCTGCCAGGAGACTAAATAATTGCTTTGGATGATTTGTTGCAAGCAGCAGCAGAAGTTTTCACTTTTCAAATCTAGTGATGGAGATACGATCATGTGAGCTGAATACTTCAGTCAGACATGATAGGAAAGTGGCTTGCTGCAAAGAAAGCAAATTGAACTTCTGTTGTTGACCATTATCATAAATCTTTCCCTCTGAATGCATCTCAGTTGCATGTTGAAGGGGAAAGGAAGGAAATCTTCCTAATGTAGTTAAAGGACTGACTGAATCCCTTGCATCATGAGTTTTGATAAATAAAATACTACATGAGTGCCAGACCAGCATTACTCTGCTCTAGTTCTTTTTAAAAATAGCAGGTGGTGATTTACCAGGGGCTAAAGTGATCCCAGGTCCTCAAGAAGATCACTCTCCCTCCCAGCTGTTCCCATCATGGATCCATGCATGCTGCTTTGGCTTGTTTTCCATCTCCTGGGATGTCGACTTTGGGGAGGAAGGTGCCTGCTGCTGCTTCTCCCTTGCTGGTGAGACCTTCTCAAGCTTGCAAAAAGCTGGAGTACAGCATCCCACCAAAGGCATCTGTACCCCTCCCAGGGGCAGTGGGCAGTCTGTACCCTCACCCTGCTGCTTCCTGGCAATGTCAGCCAGCTGGGCATAGGGATCCTTCTGTGCTGCAGAGAGTGGGTGCTGGCATAGAGTCCCTGATGGGACTGTGCCATGTCCCTGCCATGGCTGGCACTGGAAGGACACCAAGAGTCCTTCAGTCCTTCAGAATGGCCTTAGACTTTTCCAGTGAGCTCCCCAGTTGGTTGCTGTGGGGATCTTGGATCTCTGTTTTTCAAGTGATGTGTTGCTTTCAGAGGGAGAAAAAAAAAAATTTAAATCAAAAAATGCTGGGGGTAAATATGGTAGTAATTTCAGTCACAAACCTGTTGTATCATAAGGATCACAGACCATTAGGATAACATTCGTGGCCAAGCTTGTAATTCAGCTATAGCTCAACAACAAAAACCTCTGACTGTCTTTTAGGAATTACTGTGTAACAATATTGTAAACATCATCGAGATGTCCTAGCAGTGAGGGTTTGGGGGAAGACAGCATAAATCCTCCAAAACACATGTAACATGTCCTACTTGTCCTACTCTTTGCCTGTGGGCATGAGGAATCTGAGTAGCCTCCTTTGGAGAGGCAGTTTACAGAGCACGAAGCCCTCAACAAGCTCAAGCCTCACAAAGCAACCTCATCTTTGTTTTGAAAGAATTGGATTTCAATTGAAATAATTAATTTTAGCAAATGATCCTTCCCATCTTTCTTTGTCAACAGATGGTAAACTTTTACTGCATCTTTAGCATCGTATGGGCTACAGCATCTCCTTCTGCTTCATTATAAATACAGAAGAGAAATAAATAGTGGAGAGTTCTGTCAAATATACATCACTACTTTTGACTTTAATATTTCAGGCACTGAGATGGTTCTCCAGGAGCAAAATAAGGGCTTCTGAGTTTATAAACTTAGCCTTTGTGTCACAGAAAAGAAGCTGAACAGATTCTGTGCATGAGTTGTCCTGGGATTAATGTATTTCTGTTTTGTCATTTCTGAGGTTGATCCAGCAGACTCTGCATCCATAGCAATAATAATTCATAATCCTGGGAAATATCATTTGAGTGTGTGTTTAAATAAGTAGTTCCACGAACAGTGGAATTAATGAAATCTAGTTTTCTATGAGTTTGTATCTTGTAGTTAATTGACTTTCACACTGTATTATCCTAAACCACAGCATGATCCCACCCTCCCTTGATATCAAATAGCATAAGTAGAATTTGTATTATCATGTTTAAAATGTGAAGTACAGTACAGAAGTTTATATTTTTTGATGCCTTTCATTACAAAGTCAGCCTTTTTTTTTTTTTTTTTTTTTTTTTTTTAAGTCAAGTGCAACCTTTAATGTGCTTACAAGAATCAAAAGCTAATGAAATGTTCAGAAAATACGATGACAGACCAATTTTTTCTTATTACCCAGGTACATATAACACTAGAGTTTGGAATGGGAATGATTAAAAGACTTAGCAGAGGGAGGAAAGCACAGCATAATTAAGCTTAGATTTTGTTTACCTGATTGCCTGGGGTGAGATGAGAAGACATGCCATTTATTTATCTAAAATCTAAATCACTAATTGAACTAAAACATGAGAATGCAAGAGCAGAGTAGCATTAGAACCAGATCATAGAGTTTAATCCTGGGTTGTATTTGCCAAAGACATGCTGTTTCACTCAGATCAAATTAATAGCTGAAAACAAGAATGTGTGGGGGTCTTGATACCTTTTATCAGAGCATTCAGTTTTTGATAAAACGTAAAAAGAAAGAGTGCACAATATCCACCTTTATTAAAACCAACTGAAGTTCTGGTCTTCTGTGAGGTCGTAATTTTTGGCAAAGGCCAAATGGTGAAGAAAGGATAAAAAGTCAGTGCTCTGCTGCAAATGATGAAGAAGCTCTCACTTCAGTATGAGCTGTCACTAATTTCTCCAAAACACAAATTTGAAATCAAAGTGTAATGAGCATCAGTATATTCTCTTGTTGTACAAGATCTGTTAATAAGGTCCCTGAGTATCCTTGTACCTATTTGCCATCAGTTTTGCAGTCAGTGAAGTGACCCCTAATTTTTTTCTTGCCTGGCTTTACCTGGGAAGGAAGAGAAAATTGATAAGAAAACAGGAACTGCACAAAAAGTCATGGCTGCCAGTAAAAAGAGCAACAGAATTTTATTTTCAATTACATTGGGAGAAAGGGAGATCCTACTAATGGAATAAGCCATTATAAAATTTGCCATGGCTAAAGTGAAAATAATTACTCAGGAAATGTTCAACAACTGTTCTTATTCCATGGATGGAAAGGCTGATGGACAGGAGTTCCATGAGAACAAGGAAGAACTTTCTAGCCTGCTCACAGAAGTAGAGCTGATACTGCTGCTGACATCAGTAGCTGGAGTCTGGAGTTGGCTAAGATATCTGCTCTGCTAGTGCTAATTTTAATGAACATTTGAATCCATGTAGTTGAAAAATAACCCTCTTTGTGCCAGGAATTCAAAAGGGCAAAAGAGATATAGCTTTGTAAATATATTCTGTTTATCCTGAGATCCAAGCCAAATGAAATAATGTGAAGTGTTATCTGATAAAAATATTAAAGAATAAAAATACAATTTGCTGTAGTTAATGTGCTTTAAGGAAACATAATTTCAAATCAGCCGGATGTATTAAAAATTGTGTTGAATATGAAGTATGATGTATAAAAATTCCCATACATACAGAGTACAGAAATGTTTTGGTAATAATTATGGTTCACAATGTTCTGATGAAAAATTGCATTTGTGACACAGCAAAAAGGCACTTAATAAGTGAACTAAAGATTAGGTATATGACAGATTTCAAGTACTTGCCAATGGTGAATCACCATCAAATGTTGGATTTCCCAGTGAGGTACTCCTCAGATTGGTATTGACCTCAATATTCTTTCAACATTTCAGAAATGATATTGAGGAAGTAAATAAGAAATCAGTGATGACAAAATGTGCGAATGGAGATGTAAAGATTTGGCAGTCCTTTAGGGGAATCTGCATTGCTTCCTTAGCTGGATCTGTTCAAGGAGTACTTCTGTTCAGGAGTATGTTCATGTATAATACAGTTCATGTATTATAGAATCCTGGAATCAATTTTTTCTCTAACACAGTCTGTATTTCTGTATCCATAACTTTAGCTCAACAACTCTGAGCCTTTTAATAGAAGTTCAGATCTCAGAATTCCATTACCTATATTCTAAACTCTGAAGAGAAAAATATCCACCTAGAAAGTCTACTTAAAGTTTCCCTCAGTCATTGTAACACCTGTGTCCTTCAGAAGACATACTTATTCATTTAAGATATACTAATATTTCCCCCTGAAGTACTACGGCAAATTCCATCTTTTCTGGTTTATTTACTCTCAGATTAAGTTCATTTTTTTGGTTAACCTGTACAGTATTAGTTTTATGACCCTGAGTACTCTAAAGATAAATATTAAAACACCAGGCTTTTTTAAAACTAATAAAGCTTTTGGCACCCTACTGGCAATGCACTTATTGAAAACTAACACATCCTTTGCAGCAATGCTCTTAATATTATCATCTGCTACTGCAGTTCTGTGAGTCATACCTATGAAGTGATGGCTGAGCTAAAGGGCTTTCATCTCTTTGCTTTTACTGCCTTACTTCTTCTTTCAAATATTGGCTCATATTTTGGGTTGTATTGTTTGGCCAAATGGCAATAGTGCAGCTCTTGAAGTCTTACTTGAATTTTGTCTGCTTGCCTGCCTCCAGGATAATTTCTTGTAGTAATTTGTGTTCTGCATGACATCAGAACATCATCTAGCTTGAATAAACCTCACTCTGATTTGGGTGACTTTGTTTGACAAGATCCAATTCCTGTTTTAGGATAGAACTCACTCCACTGAATAAATCTGACTCCACTGATTTTATACACCACCTCCCAGTTATGGCTTCTACTACTTTAGCAGAAGCTTACTCAATATTAGCTTTTCAGTTTCTTATCAATCAAAAAAACAGTTTCCTTGTTCTTTGAACTGTTACATAAAACATAAATTGCATTTTATATTTAATGGGACAAGGCAAAACTTCAAAATTGCAACTTCGTATCTGTCTTCTGTCTCAATTAACTGAAATCTGTTAAAAACAAGTACATTAGAATAACTGCTTATAAAATTACAGCTGCTTCAGATTTTTCCTTTTAGCTGACTACTCTCTAACATTCTAGGAAATTTTAAGAAAAGACTGTGCTGGTTTGACATAATCAGGAAGTAATGGGGGTTATCTTCCTAGAATTCTGTGGGAGAAAATCTGAGCTACATCAAGCTAACTGTAGCTTTTGTATTTGCAAGAATCATGCATGTGCAAACACAGACAGAAAAAAATAGAGAACGCTTAAAGTGATGAAACGTGAATGACTCAATTTTTCAAAATGTTGAAGCTTAGTGGCAAATTAATACAGTATCCTCCCTCATAAAGACAAGCTCTGTATCAGGTCACAGAAACAATGAAATGGCATGGAATAATAATAAACAGAATCTCAATTTGAACTGAAAAGAAATCTGTGACTGAGTATATGTAATTGCAGATACATCCTTGCTTCTTTTGAATTGATCCCATCCTCCATACTGGCTTCAGTGAGCCCCTTATGGGGTTGGTGTTCCACTCACTTTGATGTGGAGGGAAAAAATTGAAAGAATCAATGAATATCTGTTAAAAGAAATGACCTGCAGAAACCTGATGCAGGTACAGCACAGAAGCTGTGGAGGAAATTCAAATCCTTTATATTGAAGAATATATTGAGCAATAGATTTTAGAAACCAGTTGCTGCTGAGCTTGGTGAGTGAAGGAGGGTATTACTTCATGTTTCTAGGTGATCAGGGGATGGGAAACTTAAAAAGCACTCACTCTCCATGATTTATGAAGTAAGTGGTTCCTGACAATTTCAGATTCATAAGAAGGAGATAAAGTTTTTCAGCTTCAAACACTAAGCCTTGGGTTATGATATGGCTGCAAGCATGTGCCTGAAACCCTTCTACCAACACGGATCTCAGACAAATTCTTTGCTCAAAGAATCTGAATTGGTTGCATGAAGGGAAAGAAAGTGGAAATATAAACATGTTTTTTTACATATTTGTTTTAAGAAGAGTCTTAAATCTGATGGATGTGTTTGCCTACAGAGTTTATCAATACAATGGAAAAATCAAAAAAAAATCGGGATAAAGTGGGTGTAAGTATAAAAGACCAGCACATAACTGGCTCTTGATGAATGGTGAAAGTAATAACTTCTTTGAGTTTGTAATGTAAAACTTAATGACTAATTTTGTCAAAAAAGGTGTTTGTGGGAAAAATGGGTAGGCAAAGGTGTGAAGAGATATGTCATTTCTGTAAAAATGAGTAGGAGGAGAAAGAGAAAATTTTATATAGAGCTTAAAAGAGAAGCTGAGAGAGTATCACTAAGGACAGTGGTGTTTTTTGAGGTTAGGAAGTTTGTTCAGATCTTTTATACTTGTTTAAAAAATCACAGGAAGTAATTTTGCACCTGACACATTGGTAAGTTGGTTTTTGTTTTTTTTTTAAAATTATTTTTATTTAGCCATGCCTGCAGAAATATTTGCTTTTGGGTACACTTGATTAAGAATATGACTGTTTCAGTATTCTTTGGAAACTGGGTCCATAAACTTTATACAGTTTTCTGTGAAGGACTTCTAAAATTCTGACTTCAGTGCTTTAGGAGCCTTTGGCTTACAATTTAAAAAAGGAATAAGTAAGTGTATTATATTAGGTATTTTTACAGTTGTATTTTATGGAACATGTAATACCAAATTATTGAATGTCTATATTATGAGTCATCTTTTCTTCTTCACCAAGAATCTTTCATAAGTGGAGATTTCTAAGCAGTTATTGCTCTCATTTCACTTAGAAAGGGTGGATTGCTTTATTCTCAAGAGTTCCATAAATTTTTGCAGACGACTTTCCCCTTTAAAAGCATTTTAATTTTTATGACATATACTCACTCTTATTTCTGCCTTAGATGTTTTATGCTCTAATTGAGCTGTACATGAAACTTGCAGTTACAAATTCCACATATTTCTGTCAAAAGTAGTTCTCTTGAGGATGACATGTGAATTACTTGCAAAGATATTTCAGAGATAACAAGCAATTCCCATCTTTAAGGAAGTTGATAATACAGTTTAGACTGTGATACAAATCTCTGGGAACACACCAGACACCAGAAATATTTCCTACACTTTCAAACAGACTGTGTAGCATGAAGTTCATACAAATCTGGGTTAAAGGGTCAGAAAAGATAAAGCCTCTCTGGCAGAGCTTTCTGTCCAGGATGCAGAGGAAGCTTTCTTTGTGTATAGCTAGCATATATTTTTTAATCTGATGGATGGAAGAGATTATGTGTGCCCTGGAAGAAGTGCTACATCACCAAAGGCTTCCTTGGAATATCAGCACATTTTTCCTTATACATGTATATGCTGTAGGGAAACCTTACCAAGTTACACTTTACTAAACAGAACACTGTATTTCAGGTCTATATTTAAGGAAGAGGTTAAAAAATGAAATGCTTCTTGGGACAAAATTAATAAGATAATTTTTAAAATACATTTTGACCAACCAGTAGTTTTCTATTTTGCCAAGAATAGGGTGCAATATCTACAGATGTGGCAGGTAAATATGGCTCAAACATTGAAATAGCACATTGATTTTATAAAGATGCTATTTTAAATTGGCTTTGTTGCCAGTTTTTTGGTTTTTTTTTTCTTTTCTTTTTTTCCTTTTTCAGAAGGCAAAAAATCTGAAGAATGCAGAGTACATAATTTAATAGAGTTCAGGATATAGGCAACCAATTAGTTTGTGAACTCCAGGGCTGGGATTCACTGGTTTAAGTGATATTTTTTTTTCTTTTTCCATTAAGCCACCAGATTAGTGATTGGGTTGGCATGATCACCAAGAGATTTATAGATCTGTGCTTTAAGGAGTGCTACAGGCTTTTCTCATGGTACAAGACTACTCTCACTAGACTGTGCAGCTCTCACTAAAGTAAAATTAAAATAATACTTCATATTCATATGCAAAGTAGAGCTATCTTTGTGATTATTAACATGTTGGAGGTTAAACAGGTATGTATATAAATTGCTAGGATAAGGGCTAGTCTGTTCAGCATTTTGGAAAATCAAATTCAAATGTTCTGAATCAAATGCTACTGATTTAATTTCCATGTCTGTGACATCTGTCCCTGTGGAGGAAAAAAAGAAAAAAGGAAAAAATACCAAAGCAGGAAGAGCCGAGCAGTTGTAATGAATTCCTTTTTCACTGATGAGTTTTTTAGCCCTAAAATTGAGCAAAGTGGACCCATCTTTTCAAAAAATGTAAGACATGAGAGAAGATACAAATTAAACATAAAAAGAGTGTGGTCATTCCCAGTGCACTAGCAATATGTTAACTAAATAAACCTTCCTGATGATCCCAGAAAAAAAATGCATATGAGCAAAAATCCTGGTAGACTCCCTGATACAGAAAATTCCTTCTCAGTCCCAGTTCTAGTGGTCTTTTTAAGAACAATAGTGAACATTTGAGGTGTATCACTCAAGTCTTACTGTCAATTTATTTGGATTTTTATTGTTGCAAATGCTGCCCTGGCCCCACAACTCTTGGTGTTCCTTTTATATAGACCAGACAGGCAATCACATTCCATATACAATGATATTGTAGGATTGTGTTCTTTTTCAATAATTTAGCTTACCCCAGCTTGTCACAGAGCTCTGTTAGGGAGGACTTTGTTGCAGAGTGAGCAATTGCTGGGACCTCCCATGTGGGATTTGTGGGACCACAGTAACATTTAGATGTGGCTCTAGGGCAAATTTCTTAGACCTAGTTTAGTGTCTACCAAAACCATGCAGCTCAGCATAGTCCACACAATCTTTAATTTCCCTTGAAAGGTATAGAAGCTAGGTATCTAAATAACAATTAAACTTTTTAGGCACCTAAGTCCCTTTCAAATCAACAAGATTAGGGATTAATCTTCCCTTCCTAGAGGCCTCCTTAAATATTCCATCTGCACTTTTATGTCTGTCAGTCTGCCCTTTAGCATGTTGTCTTTCTGTTTCTTCACTAGTCTAGTCACAAGATAAATACATCAAGCATCACAAGGCTGGAGACAGCTGAAGTACTTGCCCAGAGTAGATACTGGTGGGTTGTACCTCCAAGCTGCATTTGGAGCAGGGGCTGGGCCCAGAGAGTGGTGCTGAATGGTGCTGATCCAGTTGGCGGCCGGTCACCAGTGGTGTCCCCCAGGGATCAGTGTTGGGCCCAGTCCTGTTTAATATCTTTATTGATGATTTAGATGAAGGGATTGAGTCCGTCATCAGCAAATTTGCAGATGACACTAAGCTGGGGGGGGAGTGTGGATCAGCTGGAAGGCAGGAGGGCTCTGCAGAGGGACCTGGACAGACTGGAGAGTTGGGCTGATTCCAACGGGATGAGGTTCAACACGGCCAAGTGCCGGGTCCTGCACTTTGGCCACAACAACCCCATGGGGAGCTCCAGGCTGGGCACAGAGTGGCTGAGAGCAGCCAGGCAGAGAGGGACCTGGGAGTCTGGATTGACAGGAAGCTGAACAGGAGCCAGCAGTGTGCCCAGGTGGCCAAGAAGGCCAATGGCATCCTGGCCTGGATCAGGAACAGCGTGGCCAGCAGGTCCAGGGAAGGGATTCTGCCCCTGTACTCAGCCCTGGGGAGGCCACAGCTCGAGTCCTGTGTCCAGTTCTGGGCCCCTCAGTTCAGGAAGGAGATTGAGGTCCTGGAGCAGGTCCAAAGGAGGGCAACCAGGCTGGGGAAGGGATCCAGCACAAGTCCTGTGAGGAGAGGCTGAGGGAGCTGGGGGTGTTCAGCCTGGAGAAGAGGAGGCTCAGGGGAGACCTCATCGCTCTCTACAACTCCCTGAAAGGAGGCTGGAGCCAGGGGGGGTTGGGCTCTTTTCCCAGGCAACTTTCAACAAGACAAGAGGGCATGGTTTTAAGTTGTGCCAGGGGAAGTTTAGGTTGAATATTAGAAAGAATTTCTTCACGGAGAGGGTGGTCAGGCATTGGAATGGACTTTCCAGTGAAGTGGTGGATTCTCCGTCCCTGGAGATATTTAAAAAGAGACTGGATGTGGCACTCAGTGCCATGGTCTAGCAACTGCAGCAGTGGGTCAAGGGCTGGACATGATGATCTCTGAGGTCCCTTCCAACCCAGACAATTCTATGATTCTATTTCCTTCAGCTGTCTTCATCCTTTCCACAGGAACTAGCAGATCAATTCTTTCCAGAGCTGTGAAGAAGCAAGGTTAGGTCTTCTGCTCAGCATCGATGGTAAGAAAGAAAATGTTATTGTAACCTTCCTTGATTGAAGAATACTCGAAGAACAAAGATTGTATTCTTTAGAAATGCTTTTTTTAAAGCAGTCTTAAACAATGAAACTGGAGAGCTTTATCCAGTGAAAGCAGAGCAATGAGTGTTGGGGAATGCTGGACTGTTCTGAGCACTGCAGAACAATGCAGCTTCACAGAGTATTTTGGTAGCCCTTCACCAGGCCAAAGAAGCACAGCTGTAAGTTTTTCCCTAAAGTATTAACTTTCATTTAAGATAAGAAGGATTTTTTTTTCTTGTTTCCTGTGCCATTTTAGAGCCTCAAGTCTTGTCCTGTTCAGAAAAGGAATGTGGTATCAAAATCTCAGAAGGCTTCACAACCAAAACCGAGGAAATTTTCCTATAAAGTAAATTGAAATGCTTAATGTCTTCAAACATTTCTCCTCTACTTGACTGTGTTTGGTTTTTTTTTTTTAACATTTTGCTTTTTTATAATTATATTCTAAACTTATTTTTAGCTCAGGAAAATTGATTTTAAAATCTCAAAACCTCAAAGCACCAGGATGAAATATTTCAATGTTTTCTGAACTTTTTTAATGTGATTTGCCAGATTTTTCAAGGTCCCTTCTTTCCTGATTCAAATAAATTGGCATTTTCTGTTTAAACATATATTATCTGAAAGATTGCATTGTGTTTTTAAAGTCTCTTCTTATATCAAGGACAAAGTTAATAGTATTTTATACCTATATTCCATGTATTCCTGAGTATGCAATGAGTGCAGAATGTTCTCATTGTCATCTGAATTTGGGACCTCCTTAAGGATCTCTTTTTTTTCTTGGAAAGCTTCATTTTGTTATCATGCTTCCAGTAGGATTTAATATAGATTATCATGTCCACTGCTGACCACTAATGCAAACTCTGACCATGGAAGTCTTACTGTCTACAGCCTTTCCAACACAGAATATGGGAAGTGTATACAAAAGTCCTTAAAAATATTTAGGCAGTAACGTATTGTTGAAGTGCTGGGAGCCACTGATCCAGATCCTTGCAGTATTGTTTTATCCTTAGGGAGGAGCCACAGATTAATTTCAGAAAGACCCAGGGTGAATTGTTCAATAGTTTTAAGTGTTTCAGGCATTCCAGCAGCTCAGAGCATCCCCCTGCTCTTGTGGCATTCTGTAGCAGTTCTGCTGTGCCTCACTGAGGTCCAAATGAAATTATCTGATGAGCAACTGTCCCTACAAACCATTGCTGGTTCCTACCCCTAAGGCAGGAGGTTTCTGCCCCTAAATTCCAAGCCCTGTCTGCTGTGAGGGCTGCGATGGGGCACCCAGTTTACTCTCTGACCTCTAAGAACAGATTTGGGCTCAAACTGCCCAGAGTATTATATTAGGGCAACAGATGAAGAGAGAACAAATAGAAAAGGCTGTGAAGACTTGCTGAGCACTAAGCTTTAGACCCCAAAGCCTCATTGAACCTCCAAATACATCAGTGGGAATATGTGTGCAGAGGAGAGGGAAGAATTGGCAATGAAATATAACTGAAACAATGAGGTAGTTTTATTTTTTTTTTTTTTTATTATTCTCAATTAGTGCAGAGAATTGATGTAGAAAAATGAAAGAACTGATTTTAAGTGAAAATAATGGAAATTCACATCTCACAGAGCTGTCATGTTATCTTGCTGTAGCTGAAACTAATTTATAAGAGATGAGAAAATACTTAATTTTGGAAACTCGATGTGTTATTCTTAGGGAGGAATTCCTGTCTGAGGAAAAGAAATGTAGCTCAAGACAGTGCAAATATTATCCTCCTTCAATGTAATTTTTAATGCACAAGTTAGCTGACAGAGCTCTGTGTGGTTTTGCAGGTGGTGTACAAAAGGTCAAGTTCTGGTAGTAATCATATCATACACTCAAATTGAAGCTGTATTCTCAATGAGTTTAACTACAGATAGCTGACACGTTGCTGGACATGACTTGTCCTTTGCTATATCAGATGCAAAATCAGCATTGTGTTTGCAAGTGTTAAAAATGGAATAGGATGAAAGTATCCTGGGGAAGCAGTACTGTTGAGCTACTGTGTAAATAAAGAGCTTTTATTAGTGTTTCATTATATTCTCACACATAATGGAAAAAAGTGTTACAGTATCTAACACTGAGCTCACATTTCTGAAGTAATTTTGAAAAATGATGTGATGAATGTTAAGAAATCTGATTTTGGCTTTGCTGCTGTATGAAGCAATATATCTTATCATGACCAAAAACCAGAATGCTTTGGTTGATTTCTTGAGCAATATGTTGTCAGGAGGTTTTCCTGTCCCTTCAATACTGCTCATAATCCAAACATATTCATAAAGCTGAGTACTTCATATTCACACTTTACCAGACTCTACATTAAAAAAGTGTGAATATTTAATAACAAACACTATGCTGGAGTCAAATCTTACTCTGTGAAGAATTCATTATACAAAGAAAATATTCTAGAGGACATTTTTGGAAAGGTTATTGAGAAACTAACTATGAAATCAAATTAATTTATGTGCTGTGTTTTTTCTTCTAAACTCGAATAAAATTGTTTTGGAAATATTATATATGTTTTTAGGTATGATAGAAAATTTTAAGTTGGTTAGAGTACCCTGAGCAACAGAAATTCATTAATAGCAGTGAGACCCCCTCCAAATCAAATCAAATCAAATCAAACAACTCCAGTTTTTATTTTCATCTACAAGACAATGCCAAAAAATTCACACCAGGGAATGCATAGGTTTGAATTTTTAAATGTCTTGGTAAGGCTTTAGTGATTGAGTTTCTATTAACTTAAGAAAACCTCATCAGGAAGTTGATTTGTGAAATCAGTATCAACATTTCAGTCCACTAAAGTCTGTTCAGGGCTGCAAGGCATGCAGCATTAACCCCTTAAGCAGAAAGCTGGCCCAGGAATTTTTCTCTCTCCTTTTTGTCACGCTATTCAAGCTCCAGCTGTCTTATCTGCTAATCCTTCTCCCAAAGAAGAGCACCCTATCTGCTTCTCCCCTCTTAAATGTGAAGGCCCTCATCCTGCTCTATCACATTTCAGCAACATTTCTGTCTTTTTTCTCTTCCCAGTCTCAAAACAAGAGGACTGGTCTAACAGTTCTAGTACTACTCTGACTGCTACATAGTGCTCTACATAGTGGTGTTTTTTGCCTCATAGCTCAAAAGTTCCCCCCACTTTCTGGTGCCTTTCTGATCTTTGAGCTCTGTACTTGTGGTCCTTATTTCCCTTTGAATAAATGCAAACGTCTGGTTGTGGTTCCTCATGCTTCAAAGGCAGAGCAGCAGCTTTGCCTCTATACAGAGTTATTGACAGAGTCCTGTTGGTCATATTAAAGCTGTTCCATCAAGAATCCCCATCTTAATGTATTTTATGACTTTCTGCTCTTCAAGCAACTGCTTGGGCTTCCTCCCTAAAGAAAGTTCATTCTTTCAGGGAGCTGTCAAGCTCCTTTACATGTGTGTCAGGGTTAGCTATGACTTTGTGGATGTCCTGACCTGAAAGTTGCTCTCCTATGGTCATCTAATGGGGGGAAGAAACATCTGTCAGAGGTGCTATGTGCTGGGCTTCCTCCTTGGCAAGGGAGCAGAGCAGGAATTAGCCCTGTGGAGCCTTCCAGACTGCAAAAACAAATAAATGAGCTACTGTAGCACATGATCTTTTGATGTTAGAAGAATCTCTCCCTGCCAGGACTTCAGCACCACATTCCTCTTCCTGGTGCCAAGCTCTTCTGTGGTACGGACATCAGACTCCCATGCCTTTCCTGATCCCTCTCCCTACTTTCCTTGGCATTTTCTGAATCACCCACACTGTGTTCTTATAGGGAGTCACACCCTGGCACTGGGGAGCCCTTAGACACAGCTTGCTCTCCCCAGAGGTGACCCTCTTTTCATTCAGCATAGCTGGTCTGTGTCTCCCCAGACTGAATCCACACACTGCTGCTTCCCTTTTTTTCCCTCCCTGATCTTTCAAAAAGCACCCCAAAGGTGGTTTGCAGGCATTGTGATCTCTAAATCAGAATAGAGGGTTAGTGTTCTGAGCCTGAGCAGTGTCACATTTTTAAATAGAACAGCAGTTAAACTACCAAACAAAGGTGGAAAGTTCAGAAGAAAGGCATCTGCATGTTAAGTCGGGCTCTCTGCCAACATTAACTACAACATCTAGTTTTAAACTGGAAGGTCCAAGGGTTGCTACATTTCTAGCTTAAGGACATTGTCCTTGTTCAAAACAAGTCCCAAGAGCTGATTTTAACCCTTTTCCTTTTTACAGGAGCCTCTACTTTTCATAAATCCAAGTGCTCTGGAAAGCTCCCTCTCTGCTCTTCCTTCTCTGGTCTTCAGAACACAAAGTGGGTTATGTGTCTTCATTCCTTTATATCATGCTGGGTCCACTGCAACTCTGCTGCTCATTCCTTACACTCTGTGTTATGACTGAAGTCTTCCCAGTTTCAACCTGGTGACTCATGAGACTTCAAGGTTTTCCATTGCTTTGTTGGGATCCTCTGCCAATAAGAGTGGATCTAATGAAGCTCAGCAAAGCAATGAATTTGAGCCGAGCCAAACTTCAGGGAGACAGTGGTGGTTTCTTTTGGAAACTGTAGTGCTTCTTAAGCTTCATCTACTTCTAACAGCCCCTTGGTAGTCCTAAGAGCTCTCAGTCATGTGAAGATTTCCTTAGAGTTGCTGATTTTCTTAGCCCTGAGGTGTATGTGTATTTCTGTTGCCAGGATTGCCACTCCCAAGTGTGGACACAAGGAAATTGGTGTCCCTGTGTTATTTTCCTGCTTCAGCTAACAGAACTGATGTGAAACTTCAGTTCACTTGTGGGACCAGAGGTATAACAGCTCTCTCCTCCCCTTCCTGACGTGGCCTGGCATTGGTCTTGATAGTCAGGTCTAGCTTGACTGTTGGGAGAAGAAGTTGTTTTGGGGTCAAGAAGATCAAAGAGGAGAACCAAGAGCAAGGACAATGTCTGTGACTAGGTCTGATTCCTTCATTTAGCTCATATCCTCTGCTGCTGCCAGTCCTTTGGCTAAAAAGGTGTCATTGGTTGTGAGAACTGGGTCAGAAATGGCTTTAAGGCTCTACAGCCCTGTGCTTATCTATTTTAATATTAAGTCTAGCAAGAAATCAAAACTATTTTATTGATCTTCCTATTTCTTTCATAAGAAATCCAGGTTTGAAGTGCCTTAGGACTTAATTCTTAACCATATTCTTTCATCATAAGATGTGCTTTTCACAAAGACTGCCCTGAAGTTTCTGTTTCCAGTCTCCATTTCACATACATATTTTCAGAATTGGAAAATAGGAATTATTTTGTTTGAATAAATCTAATTGTCCATAATATATTTAAAAATAATGTCATAGGGTGCTTTTGTATTTCATTTTACCTCTCTTTGTAAATAACTTTTGCTTTCTGGAATTAAACATCATATTCACAGTTTCTTTGATTCTTTTCCTACTGGTTTTCTTTGAACAGAAGGAACTATTCTAATGGTCCAAACTCCTCAGAGCGGCAGAGACCAGAGACCATTTTTTTCCCCCTTTGGACTGTTTTTTCACAGACTTTCTATTTTTGTCAGATTGTTCAATATATCATTTTCATCACATGAGTTAAATCAATTACGCTTTACTTGCCCGTGGTACAAAAAGAGAGACAAATATTTTGCTTACTGAGCATTCTTAAAGTTCTTCCTGAGCATTAAGCGTCTATAAAAATAGGGTATTACTTTAGATTAGCACAAAGATTTTTAAAAATTATTACTATTTTTGCCTTTAAGATTTTGGGGGCAAATAATTTAGAACAATGCCATTTGTAAAACAGATGAGAGATACTGTTGAGCACAGGAACACATAGATTATTCTGGTGTCAATACGAACATAAGCTTGTTACAGAGACTTCTTGTTGGCAAGCCCATTTTTAAGAAGTCATTATTAGAAATTGCTTCAACTAGTCAGATCATATAAAATCTACTTGTACTGTAATATTCCAGATGCTTGATTACTGTTCTTCAGTGTAATGAGTTGCCAATTTCTCCCTCCTGAGAATGTGTGACAGATTGTAATGCAATCTGTTGATGCTCTCGATTGTAACTCAAGTACATCATTGTCACCCATGCTAAAAAGCTGGGACATGCACTGTAAATGTATAATTTTCTGAAATGTACATGAGTGTTTTGTGTTCAACCAGTTTCAGATGGTACATGATCAGGTGAGGAGGAGAATCAGAGGCAGGGGAAAGCAAAGTGGATAATTAGAGCAGCACAAGGCAGGGCTAATTCTATGAACGATGCAAATTACATTGGCTTTGGTCAATATGCTGGGAGAGGGAAAAAAAGAGGAAACCATAATTCTGTTGGTTCCTTCCCTCCATTTTCTGCAAAGGGCTTGAAAGTGAATTGCAGAAAGAAAGGCAGCTCACACTCCTGGGCTACACCACCTCACTCAGCTTTCACAGAGGGGCAGGGGCATGGCATGGTGTGTGCTCTGTATCCTCTGATCCATGAAGGAAGGAAGAAGACATTTTTGCTGGCAATGATGTTCTTGTGCTTTGGGGTCAAAAAAAGAATTTTTGGCAGATTAAAAGAGTGATAAATGTGACAGCCAAGTCAATGGCTGGCAATAGATCAGGAAATGTGGATTGTTTATTCCCTCCCTTCCCCTGTGGAGGAAGATCAGGGATAAAAAGTCTTTTTTTTTTTTGTTTCTCCCAACATCAGAATTTCTTTCTGCATCTTCCCCCCGTCAGTTTCCTTTCCTTTTGATCATTTAAGTTCATTAAGGTTGCAATTCAGTGGAGCATTTAAACATGAAGCACATCCCCACTCAGCAAATGACCTGGCTGCCTAAAACCCCAGCTTGATCCAGTCCTCTCATTCAGTTCCTCACAGCTATACTTGCTGTTATTTCATCTCCCAGCACTTCAACCACAGGGCTGGAGACCTCAACCTGCACCAGCTTTGGGCACTACCACTATGTCCTACCCATGTCAGCCTGAGTTTCACATGCAGCTTCAACAACAGCTGTCCCTCTCCCTCTGTCCATTTTTTGGCCTCTTCCCCTGGATTGGAAATTGCAGTTGTGCAGCTGCAGGGTTCAGGTGACTCAATGCAGCAGACCAGCAGCCTGCAAAATCACAGATTTTGTTGGCTCCATCAACTGGGGCTGCACAGAATCAGGGTCAGACTCAAGGAACCTTCCCCCTGCAGACAGGGCAGATGTTTTGGGAGTGGGGCTGATCAGATCAGATGGGCTCCATAGAGCTGGAACAAAAAATTGTGCCCTCAGCTTTCCTGATGGAGATAGTGGTACTTTGTTCTTTCCTGCACCTAGTGCCTTGGTGTTTGTGGGTGCAACGTGCCTCACAGTCCTGAGATATTAAAGCTTGCTCAAAACAGCAAAAAGTTGTAAAAAAAAAGAAAAAACAACTTGTGTTTTCCACATTTTAAGTGGATAAACATGGGTGTATGACAGGAACTGCTCTGTGGCCTCTATAAACCACACATACCTGAGGATGTGTACTGAGGTAAGAGAGAAAGGAAGAAAATAAGACAAGGTGGTTAACCTTTTTCCTTTTAACCACCATTTCTCCTTTACTTTTCCTGGTTATTTTCCACTACTTCAATTTTTTAGTCTTTTTTTGTTTTCTCCTCTCCATGTTAATATTGGAATTCCTGGATTAAGAGAACAAAGAAAAAAGCTGAGTTATGGGTTTTGCTGATGGTCATCTACTTAATGTCTTAGAGAAAAGCAATAATCTGAGATAAATTTTGTGTCTTGGAAGTTAGGTGCAAGATCAGGTTCTGACACAGTGAAGGGCATGAGAAACTCCTGCTCTAAGTAAAGCTCTAAGTAATGCATGCAATATACTTTATGGAGTTAGCTAGAAGCAGCATATATTTACCTCAGACTATAATTTGGTTTAAGGAGGGAAATGCCTTGATGTTAATTGACAGATCTATTAATTACACTGAAAGTATTATTTTTTAAAGATGTTGCTTTGAAAACAGCTTTTTTACTTAATTACAGTGGGTTCCCCATATGGAAGGTCTATAACTTCCATAGTGTATAAGGTAGCTGTGGTACACAATGAAACAGAAATTGGCTTATGAAAGGTGGAGTTATCTGAAAGGAATTACTAGGTTCTTCCTGCATCTTTGAAAGGTGCACATAAAGACAAATAAATAGTCCTGCTTCTCTGGTACCTTCTGAAGCCATTCAGTTGGAACAAGAATAACTTTTAGGAATGCATGTTCCTCAGGTTATGTTTTCCTGTAAATGCTTGTGCTGAATAATTCCTCTCATTAGGAAGTCAGTAATTTCTGTGCTGTGAAACCAGTGATGGTAGAGGTGACCAAACTGACAGGTTTATACACACACAAATATTATTTACATGATATTTTTAGTCTCAGGAGGACTCAGAGTGCTTTTAGTCTTAAGAGGATGAATATGAATTCTTGTATTCTGGTATTCTAGAAGAGTATATAGTTAAACTATTTATTTTAAATATTGCATAAAACTCAGCAAGTGGCTGTTCATTATGTAATATGAAATTCATCAGGTTATGGGTCTTATCTGTAGACTATGTTGCTGTACCAAGGGAGAGTATTAACTGCATCTGAAGATGTGAAAAAGTGTACATGTATGCACTTGCCTTTTCTGGTAGCAGATGGTGCTGAAAGAAGATTGTCTCAGAGGGCTCATTACAGGATAATACAGACATCAAACAAACAAATTTATGTCTTAAGTAATATTCAGTAAGGAGACTTTCATTTTAAGGTGATACATTCCTGATAGCTTGAATATAAACTGAAAATCTTCTGTGATACCCAATGCTTATGTATGCAGGTAGGCCTGTTGATGGCGGAAGTTTCCAGTTTAATACCCTTTGTCTGTTTATTATTTTTACAACACCTATTTCCTTAAAATTCCTCACAAGATAACATAGTGATAATTCTATTAAAACTGAACCAATTGGAAAGAGAACACTGATGCACAGTCACCCATTTTCTGCAGAGCTTAACTCTAAAACACAAATTAAATAGTGTAATAAACTTTGGTTTTTATCCTTGTCAGGGCTTTGCTCTGTTCTAACACCACATTTAGCAGATCCATCTGGCTTTTAAGTATGCATTAATGCTCAGACTGTGGTGAGTTTTGTTGGCCCTTGCTCCTTTTTTTAGGGAGCAGCCCCTCCTTTGGCCATGTCTGCTCATGGAGTTTTCCTGTAAAAGAGCTCCCACAGCTATTTGAGATGCTTATATGTAAATAAAAAATAATCTCAGCATGCAAGAATTATCTGAACTGCCATGGGGTAATTTTAAGAGATTCACCTAGCTGAACACTGCTGAGCTGGGCTAACCCATTTCCCAGGTACTCTCCCAGCAGGTTTCTAGCCTGTGATGAAGAGGTTTTTGCAGCAATGTGGGACTGGGACATGGAGATGAACATGTCCTTTTTACTCTGCCTAGAGGTGGGGTGAGCCCTAACCACTACAGTGAAAGGCAAAACTCCCATAATGATGATAAAATGTAATGTAATGTAATACTGAATTAAGGGCATCTGCAGTCACCCTTTTTGCTGTCATGTAATAGGAGTTAGAAAATGGGGAAGATTGCTTCTCTTCCGTGAAACTTTAATTTAAAACTCTTGCATAGAAAGATTTGGGCTTTGTTTTGATTTTTTTATTATTTTCTGTGGAAAACACCAAGATGAATAACGACAGACTTTGTATGTGTATATTAATTTTGTGTGAAGAATGCTCTATAAACATAAACCATATTTTACAGGGGGTTGAGATGTGTCACATCCTCTTCTACACCAAGACCATTCTTTTGTCCTCCAACAAATAGATGTTTCTCTGTAAAGGTTAAGAAATGAGAACCGTGGCAGCAGGTCAGTGGGTAATATATACCTGCTCTTACTTGTTTAAATTATATTTCCTCTTTACTCTGTGGCTCAGCAGTATCTGGAGACTATTGTTCCCTAGGCTAATGCAATCTTTCCACATGAAAAGCTCTTGATCTGTTCCTTATCTACACTCCAGTTGCTGGCACCAGTGTTTCATCCATTTGGTGCTAAAATGCACAGAAAGCAAATACATATCATTTCAGTGTTGAGGTATCCTTCTTCTAGAATCTTTAACTCAGCTTATTTTCATTAAACAAAGATTTCCTGTCAGCAATGTACATGCCCTCATGTCCTTCACCCTAGAGAGACAGTGAGGAATGAAGAAAGGGAAAGGGTCTGTGAGGCTTCAAAAGCAAAAAATGTTTCAAGCTATTCTGCCTTTCAAACAGAGGTAGGGAGATTCACCCTGTCTATGTGAGCACACATCTTTATTATTGCATTTTTTCAGAGATTCATTTTCATACATTCACTCACTTTACTTGTGAGGTGACAGCTTTTAACAGTAGTGTTACCTAAAATAAATTTAAAAACCCTGGTTCTGTTTCATGCTAAAAACTTTTTTCTGCCATGAGCATCAATGCAAACCTATGCTGCACATTAACAGAATTAGTTCAACTTATCATGTTCTTTTTTATTTCTTGAGCTTTTATGAGGTATTTGTGGGTGCTCATTTAAAAATCTTTATCTGTATAACAGGCTGATTTTTTAGAGAAGCAAAGGCTTTTTTGGTCTTATTACCTTGAACTGGAATGACTGGGGACTCAAAATTTCTGAAACTCAGATTTACATCAATCTACCAAAATTTGTTACACTTTAACTTATACCATGACATTCCAAAATCTGGAATATCTACTAAATCTAACCCAAGTTAACTAAGAAACTATTTTATGAATAGTAAAAGTAAAAATATTGACAAAAATACTTTCTATGCAAAAAGCCTCAAACAGATTGGCAACTATTTAACTTAATTTTCCTTGTAAAACTGCACAAATTTCTTCACATCACATATCCATAAAAAAATAATTAAATATTACAGAGAAGATGAACTGCCACAACAGCTCAGCCATGCACAAAATATTCAGTTACCAGATTACAACAGAACAGAAAACTGAAAATCACAGTGTTGAAAAATTCAGTTACTTGCCATGACATATATTTTATCAGTCTGAACAAAAAGACTGTAAGATGGTACCAAAAGTAAAGCCTGTAATTTACCTATCGTGTACTGAAAAAAATGGTCATATTTAATTACAAGCTTGTATAGGAATAATTTCATAAGAGAAAGCAGGATCTTGTAGGAAGACAATCCTAATACAGTATTAAGTCATGAGTTTAATGTTCCTCCTTTTTTTGAGATTATTGTTTATTATAAATATGAACACTTCTAAGTACTTTCACAAGCAATACTTAATTATCAATAATTTTAAATTTATCATCTTTGCATAGCCCCATGTATTGGTGTTAAAAGGTCTTGTTTTTATGAAATGAATACAAAATTTGACATATGTAAAAGCTCCAGTATTATATAAAGATAATTATTTATATAAAAAAGTAAAGTCTCTCATTACCCTTGGAGATAAAAAGGTCTTTAACAGTAGGAATCTTAGCACTGTCTAGTGTTTTCTTCTCTTAATTAAAGAAGCAAGAAAATGTACCCAAAATTGAACCTTTTTAACCTCTGCAGTTATGCATACTCTGCATACAGACTTCAGACAGTAGTGAAAGATACTGGCATCGTGCCAGGGACATTTCTCTCAGCCTAAAATAAATACCATAGAATTGTAATCAACATATTGTGTGAGGATCCTGCAGAGCTGTATTTCTTTCCATAATCAGTGTTCTTAGGCATTTGAAATAGAAATAGAATCATAAATGGTTTTCATAAGAGATTTAAAAAAAAAAAAAGGGAAATACTCAGATATTTACCTCTGAAGGTTTGGTTTTAGGAACAGTTGTGGTCAAAAACAACTTTTGAGATAAAGTTACTGATTTTTTCTTTCTGCTGAATATTCGTGGGGGGTTGAATCTGTGGTCTAGTAACTAATGGGTCCAGTTCCCAGAGCTGTTTCCTATCATTTAGGTTTACCAGAGTTTTCCTTATCCCAGGAGACATCCCAAGGGAATGGCATGAACTGAATTTTAGACTGACACTCTGAAGAGGATTCAATTTTACTTGTGCCCAGATGGGGTTTCTGTTTAAAACTTCTCTGGAGCCCAGTGTTGTGTGGCACAGTGAAATGAGGTTTTATTTTGCTCAGTACATTTCTTTATTTTCAAAACTTGTCCCATCTGTATTATTTTGGAGAGTTTACTGAATATACAGGACAATCAAAAGGGGTGACCATCTGTCCTAAAAGATTTAGCACCAGGAGATTAATTAGCATCCTAATTTCAGTATTACTTCCAGTTCCCTAGTATTGTTGCAACTACAAAAAAATACATCCCATTTGAGGCTTAATGCCTCCATAGCTCACCTTGAGTGGTGTTAAATGACCTCAGCAACCATATAGTCCAGATTTTAAAAGAAATTTATCAGTTTCAAGATACTGAAAATCTGTATGCTTGTTAGCTATGGCAGTTACCTGAGTAAGTGCTTTGGAAAATTCTTTAAAGCAGGTATCTATGTCACAAAGCACCTGAATACCTCCTCACTTAAGTAAATAATTTATTATCCCCTTATGAGCTACTATAAACTCCTGAAGAGCAAAGGCAAAAGGAGCATTTGAAGAGTCTATGAATTAGGACAGCCAGTGTAAATCCAAGGGTTACACAGCCAAGATACTCAATGGAGGAGGTAACAACTGAGTGGCTGGACTCACACCTAAATATTTCATCCCTGTTTCATCAGCTCATCTCCCCCCCTTCTCCCTGGGACAGACAGATTGTCAGCAACAGCTAGCAAGCTGTTGGTAAGATTTGGCTCAGTGAGACTTTTGCTCCTTTTGGTCCAGGACTTTGTGTTTAAATGCTCACTAAGAAGATTTTAAATGTTACCTTTTTCTTTCCACTCCAGACCTATTATTTCCACAGTATTATTTGTGATGTAATTCATTGGTTATGATGTGAAGTTCTCTGTCATCCCTCCCATCATTTTTTCTACAGCTCTTTAGACATGGGGGTTTTCTGCATTGGGAGCAGCTGTGCTAAGGTCCTAATTTCCTAACATGTAAAATGTTTTGTCATCTCAGGTATCTCCTTGAGTTTCTTTTAGTCAATTGAGTGCTGCCAGAATTCTGTTAGAATTGGTTGATCCCTTGCTTCAGGATGTTTACTGGAATATAACAGTAGCAGCTGGTGGCTGAGACCAAAGGTTGCTGAAATCAGCAGAAAGAATCCAATCCCTCAGAGAAAATGAATATTCAGAAAGTGGTATCTTACCAAAGATACACCATTATTTTGTTAAAAGGGGAGTCAACATGCATTATCTGCTGTACCCTGGCCAAGACTCCTGTTTGACATTTACATGTGTAGTAGAAGGAGAAAAATCTAGCTAGGGAAATAAATAATTTAAAGTACTGTGCAGAGTGGGAGGAAATGTACCCATCTAAGCCCTCAAATGTTGTTCCCTAAATAAACACAAATTAGAAATAAACATAACAAACATTGAGTAGGAATTTCAATAGCAGCAGGCTAGAAGAAGAAATATAACAATTTATTCCAAGTCAGCACTAGTACTTTTTATCCTCTTTGGCTGACACAGTGCTATGTTATCTGTAATAGAGACTGTAACAGACACTGTGCAGCAGTGGAAAAGCGAGACAAAGAGTCTTCCTGTACCTGTGATAAAATGTGGCAGTCCCAGTGTGAGTCTGGGACCCTCTCTGCTGATCAGGATGGTGACAGCTACACCAGCTACATGGCACAGCTGAGGATGATGCCTTGGAGGAAGCTCAGCTTCCTCTTCCAGCTCTCACACAAACCCTGCCTGTGCAGGAGATGCTCCTTCCCCTACCTCCAAAATATTCTTCGGTATGCTGATGACCCTTGATGCAGAAATGCCCCTGCAGGCACTTCTGGAGCAAAGATATAGCTCTCCATCCCACATGCTCCTGTGCTTTTGCTCTGGAAGCTGGACCTAAGTGACTTGGGATGCTTTTTCCCACCCCTGAGACAGAGTGAATTCCATGTGGACAAAATTCTGTTCCCTGCCTTGCCTTTGTTTAGGTTGAGGTAGCAGCTTGGTACTTGTGGTACTGCACAAGGATCTGCACAACAGGTGTTTTTTTGGGGAAAAAACTAAATGTGGGGGAGATGCAAGAATCACTCAGGATGAATTTTGCTGGCAGGCAATGTGTTGGTTCAGTCTGGGCTAAGTGAACAAAATACTACAGGTGGAAAAGGAAGCCCAGAGCAATGGAGTAACTTACTTCAAAGGCTGAAATCCAGTTCCTGTTTAAATGTAGATTTATTTTTCTTAAGCTCAAGGTAAGTGACAGTTGCATGTATAAGAAAGTCATGTATTCTCCATTACCCAGTTGATGTGACATCTTTCTAAAAGGCATTCTAGATCAACTACAGAGCAAAACCAGAACCTGTGATCAGATTCAGAAGCTTATCACAAAACCTCTGTGTCAGCCAGGTCTATTATTTATTCAGTGTTACAAAGGAGAAATTGTGGAGGAGAGAACAACCTTCATGCTGACCACCAAGGCTGGATGGTAACTTCAGTGCTAACCTTCAGGTTCTGATGGGATCACTTGTGTTTTATGTAAATACACTCTGAAATAAATGACCAAAATTACTCTCTGAGGGTGAGCTCTATAAATGAAGCATAATGACATAGGCAATGTAAAAGTATTTTTTCACATTAATGAATCTTGCTTATCCTAAAAATACCTGTTTATGACAATCTGTTCTGATTTAATTTATTAAAAAAGGGCGTTTATCAAAGTTTCAGAAACATGTGTTTGTCTTTCCAGGTGTGTTCAGAGGTTTTGAACAGGTTTTGAATGATATGCAGTGTAAATAGCACATTCTTTAGGCCTCAGAGGAGCAGAAGCAGCTGCTTTGTTTATGGACACAAAAGGGCTATCAGATTTGCTCACTTTTGCTAATTTCTTCTAGAAATTGAAGTTGCAGTTCTTTGGATATTATTTTGTTTTGGAAGTAATTTTTTTGAATTATGAGAACTCTGAAGAACAAAACACTATTCAATGTGAAAACAGGCATATGAACTATACCTTACTTTCTTCCAAAATAAACATCTTGAAGCTTGTATTCTTAGCCATGATCTACCCCTGGCTTTGCCAGAGCTGTAGGATTTACGCCAATTAAAGATTTGGATCAGAATCTCTTTATCTTTTGTTTTAACATCCAACTTATTTCCCTTTCGCTATAGTGAAACATCTTGATTATATTGACTTAATTTGTCTTTCTGTATAATTAAATGATGTTTTGTCCCCCAGAGTTATCATTACTTCACTTTTTCTGGAAGTTCCTAGGGGCTGCCTTCTGTTTGCAGTTGATGTTTATGCTCTTTTCCAGCTGATTTTACTGTCAGCTTAATTGCTGTGGAGAACAAATTGTAGGCTCTATGTAGGCTGGACAGGTCTGATTTCTTTCAGAGTCTCATTTTTACTGTATCATTTACAAATCCAGGCTACTTGTCACAGAGAGGGGTGTACAGTGATTACATGTTGACTGTTTTTTCCATCGTTTAAAAAAGTAACAGTTATTTCATCAATTCATGTGATGCAGTCCCACATGAATAAGTTTAACTGAGCTCATGTATAATCAGTGCTTCTCTCCACCTCCATGTTTGCTACCTTAACCATCTGGGAATTCTGCTTATACTTCATATTCCAGAGAAATCAGAAATTATGAATGTTCAAACCATTTCCTTATTTTACATATTCTTTTTCTGAAATGCAATTAATTTTTAAATCAGAATTCCAGAATCTCTTTTGTTTTTTAAATGCTTTAAGAGATACGAACAAGGGTATTTTTTAGTGTCTAAATTTTAAACTCAGTTGTTTGCTCCTGGATATTCCTGTCTTTTTTCCTCCTCTAAAATTGCTGCTTTTATGCAAATGTCTCTGTAGCTTCCTAGCTTGCACAGCTATCATGGCATTGCAGAATTTGACCTCTGAGCTCATCTGATCCCATCTCATGCTCTGAGAAGGTCTTTGCAATTGAGCAGGTTGCCTGGAGCCATATCCAGGAGAGTTTTAGATGTCTCTGAGGGTAGCAACCATCTCTTTGGACAACCTGCTCCAGGATTCTACTTTGTTCATTCACAGACACTTTTTTCCTCATAGAATTGTCCTTCCTGTGACTTGTGTTCATTGCTTCACATCCTTTCTCTGGGCCTTTCCAAGGAGAGTTTGGCTCTGTCTTGCCAATGATGCCCTGTGAGGCAGAGAGCAACAATTTATCCCTCAAACCTCTTTTCTCCCTCAGCTTCACCACCTATGCCATATGCCCCAGCACCTCCCCATCTCAGCTCTCCAAATCTTGCAAAAAAATGTTGTTCATGTGTTACAATACTGCACAGCACTTCTTTAATGAATCTTCACAGTATGTGGAGTTTGGCATTTTTTTCTACTACTATCTGGAATTTTCTCACACCCTCCCTTTCCTTATATCCGTGTGTACAGTTTGGGTGTGTGTGGAAGAGTCTACAGGAAAAAAAGAAACACTTTAAAGCTTACCCTGATGACCTAGGCAATGGCTAGGGAAAATGCCAGGGGAAAGCAGAGCCATCTCAGAAGCAAAATGAAGGTGTAAATCAAATGCTTCACTCCCTGGCCTGACCACCCTCCTAATGCATTTTGCTTTTGTTCACTTTGTCAAAAGGCTGGACTGGGCATTTTTGTTAGCACATGAAGCTGGCAGCCTGAAACACTAATGACTATGGAAAGGACATCTAGGAAGCTTCAGACCAATCCCTTAGACCCAGAGGGCTGGGATTTCCTGGTGTTAATCCTCCCCAGGATTTCAGGTTTTAATTATCCTCAGGAAATCTTTTCCAGGGTTCCATGAGTTAAGCAGAGATAAATTCTTTCATAAATACAGTGGTTGATGAATATTATAATAAAATGCCCAGAACCAGTAACAAGCATTTACATTTATACACTGTATTTATAACGTGCTTTTGGTGACTAATGTTAAATCCTATTTTCCCACAAGACTCAGCTCAGAGGTGTTTCAATATTGTTTATTGTGTGTAAAATGCAGTAAATGCAGGATACTTTTCTAAGTGAGGGATACCTTGCTGAGGCACAACACTTTGATTCAGAAGTTCCATGGTTTTTGGTTTGCTGAGGCTCTAAAGATATGGCATTTGTTCATAGCTGGGATTTTATCTGCCAAGCAGTTTACTAAGGGAAGAAAGCAAATGGCAGTAGTATGACCTAATTTTGTGTGCAAAGGGGATTTTCAAGGCAGGTAAATTGACTGCAAACAGGAAATTTTGCCTGGTGAGCCTGCATACTTATTCTGTGGACCAAAAGGCTTGTTTATATGTAGCTGAACTATCACCTGCTTTGTAGAAATCTGTGGTGGGGTTTTATGATTTTTTAGATGAGCTTGATACCACAACATGCTGCTTTATTTTCAGTTTCTTGAAAGTTTTTTGCTAAATTGTCCTTGTACTGCCCCTGTGTTCACAGCAGCTTCTATCCCCCAAAGATGAAGGAGTGTGAACTCCTTGTAATGACTGATTTTATTCCCACTACGTTTCACTTCCTGTACCTCAAATATCTGAAATGCTGTAAGTAATTAAAGGGAATTTGCAAATCCCTGGATAATATAAACATTTGGAGTTAGTAATTACAGAGGGAGAGCTTTTCACTCTCCTAGCCCTGAAGAAAATGAACTGCTGAGAACAAATAAGTACTGTCTCTAAGAGTTGTGATATTCTTCCAATTGCCTATTCCCTCTAACCTTTTTTTGATCCTTCCTCAAATGATAGCCTGCAAAATGTCAATAGTGTTAGGTGTCTATCAAGTCGGTGAGCTCTCTCTGCCTAAAGAAATTGCTTTTGTCTTAATAAACAAAATGGCCTTAATTCTCAGACCTGGGGGAGTGCATGTTTCAAGGAAGAGAGAAGGAGAAGCATTGGCTGTTTTTGCCTTGGAGTCCTTCAAGGGTCAGATGAGTATCACTTCAAGCTGTTGTACATCACAGAGTGTCTTACTGTAGAGAAATCAGCAGTCAGTACAAGCAACTAAAAAGCAACTAAAACTAAAAGCTTGCACCAAGCTTAAAACAGTAATTCTTTGATGCAGATTCTTCTGAATATCTCAAAGTGTTCTTTCAAAAGCCAATCAATGCTGTATTTGCAATTTAGATTTATACTTAGTTGTGTTGTTTAGTTTTCAGACTAGTTAGAATGGTAGAAAGGATTTGCTCAGGCCCTTGAAATACTAGAATGGATTGTCCAGGGAAGAAAGAAGACTTTAGGAGCAGGCTGGAAAATCTGGTCAGGTGTAATATATAATTGATTCTGGATGAGATTATGGGAACTGTCTAAATGTCTGAGGTCTCCTCCAATCCCTTGATTAGATATTGCTATCTTAGGTGATGCTGTAGCATTCCTTTCATTGGGACTTCATACACACAGGCAAAATTTAACTTAAGAGCCAAAAGAACAAGGACAACAAAAGAACATTTGTGGCTTCAATGTCTTCACTCATTTAAATTTCTGTTTTACGTCACAGCAGATTCTGAAAGTATCAATTTATTCCAGTTAATATTTAAAACTAGAATTTGCTTTATTGTTGTTATATTTCTAATAGTTAGCTTTACGGGCTTTGGTGAAAATAAACTGGGAACATTTTTTAAAAAAGAAATTAATATTAGTAGAATATTAGCTACGGAATCTAAGTCAAATCACAAGGACAATTTGGCCTGCTAATTAATTTGACTGCCTTACAGTAGGATCATTTTTTCCCAAGGCTCTTCCATCTATGCTGATTCTTATGATAAATCCTGACAATTGAAATTATGGGATAATTTACATTTCACTTAAGAAAATCATTTAAGTGGGATCAATATAAGTATAGGCAATTCAGAAGTTCAAATAATGACGTAAGATGCCAGTACATGAAATAAAGATCTGTCTTGATTTGGACAGCATGTCAATTAAGCCTTTGCCCAAGTAATACTTAGCAAGAGCTAAAGCATTAGTTTCAGTGCTGCTGTCAGACATGCTAAGTAAAGGCACTGAGTTCAACTCTGTTTTAAGATTTCATAAACCTGAATGACTCTGGAGTGGGGAGACCATGAGAATGTGATTGTACATTTGCTGGACTGAATATAAAGGTACCATCCCCTCTGGTGACTGAGGACAAGGGTAGCACTGGAAATGCCATCGTCACCACCAGGTGATTTATGTCTCACTGGAGCAGGAGACCTTCCTGGCCCACAGAACTGCCATTTAATTTTCACCTCCTTGAGCCAGCACGGATTTCAAAAATAACAAAAAGATGTTTGCTTAAGAAGAAAGAAATAAAAAGTGCTTCTAGTGCTTGAGTGAAAGTCAAACTACCAGTAATAAACACTGTTTGTCTGTTACCATGGCAATACAGTGACATTCCCACCTCTGTTCTGTCATATTCCATTATGGTAGCTATAATGTCACAAAAATACATGTGTTTTCAGAGCAAAACAGAAAGAGGAAAGAAACAAAAAGCATTATTGTTCATATGCTTTGGTGCTAAAGGGATGTGCAGAAAATATGTGTCACACCTTAATTTTGGCTATCTTTGTCATGAGACTCTTGTCTCATGTCTTGTATATTCTTTATATACAAAAACACTTCAATAAATGGAAAAATAGAAATGTTAGTGAGGAATGAAACATTTTTCTCACTCTACCCCCCCAAAAAACCCCCAAGGAATTAAGAAAATACTCAGCTTCCTCTTGGCTCCTGAGGCCTGTTTAAAATATTGGTAACCTTGGAAATTCTCAAAATCACAGAGGCTAGAAGTAGAGAGGACTTATGAGGTCACCTAAAGCATTACCTTTCCAGCACAAAACAGTTTTATATTGTCAAGATATTTTTCAAGAGAAAGTCATGTTCACTGTTAGCTTTCTTCCCTCATGTTAGACCTATGGTTAATGTCTGGAAAGCTGTTCATTTCCTTGAAGTTGCTACAGGGAACAGTCTCTCCAAAGCTACGATTTATTCTAGGTACTTACTATAAAGATGATTTTCTACTTTCAGTAATTATACTTGAACAAAACTTAATCTTTAGAACAAGTAGATTTTTGGAGAGAATATTTTGCTTTTATAAAGATTCCATATAAAGAATCTTTTTTAAACTCATCATCATCACTTTAGCTTTTGTAGGTAACAGCTGCATTCACTGGTGTAGACTAGTGCCAGTGCATTTCAGGGCATCTATTAGCACCCATTGGACATCTGGTCCTCCTCTTTATCCAGGGTGTAGGAAACTGTACACTTTTTTTCCATCTGCAGCACTGGACCATGCTAGAAACTGTCTGTTTGCTAAAAAAACCCAACAAACAAACCCCAAAGCTATATTCAGTCACTGCTTGGGATTTTGTGTTGGTTTTTTTTTTTTTTTGTCTGATAGCCTAACAGAAAATATATTAGATGATAACTAAGGAGGTTATATTTCTTCTCTGTTCTCATCCTTAGACAGTATCTCCTTCCCAAATGTTTTTGTTTCCTCTGTGTAAAATGCAGATAATGGTAATCCTTGGTAAAGAGCTTTGAAATCTGTATTTGAAGCCTGCTGTTCATAGCTGTAGCCTCCAGACTATTACTACATTCAAATGGACTGCCACCCTGATTTGGAAGAGGGAGGTGACCTGCATCTTCAAACCTCTTGGACTGTAGGACAAGGTTTCAGAATTGCCTCCCCCACTTGCAATCTCTCAGGCAAAGCTCACCTCTTTTTTCCCTGGAAGCCTCATGGTCTGAGATCCGACTGTGAGTCTGGTTCTCAGTTTGGTCATGTTAATAATAAATATTGTGATTGTTTCATAAAAAATTGTACTAACCTTTAAGAGGGCTGCCAGGATCCAGAGCTGGGCACTGCCAGAATATTTGTTTTCCAATGAATGTACTCAATGAACAACATGACAAAAATGTTGCATTTCCTCCCTACCAACAGCCTAAATATAAACTGATTATACATTAAAGACAAAATAATCTAAGTGCCATTTATCAGCAATGAAATCATACAATTACATTGTGTACTTGAAATAAATTTGCCCACTTTTAGTGTAATTGCCAAGAATATTATGGCTCTTGTCTCTAAAAATCATTGCTTTTTTCTTATCTTGCTAATGTTTCTGAGGGGGGAGAATACAGGGGGGTCCTTCAGGCTGAGAAAGTGATTGATGTCATTCCATCAGCCTTTCTAAATAAGCAGATGAATGTTTGCCATTTTATTTGATTATTTTTTTCAGCAGTAAAATGATTTAATCTGTCTCGAAGCTGAATTTATCTGTCATTCCAGATAAAGCCAGAGGAAGAATTAAACACTAACCTGGGTGCCCCTGTGCCTCTTTTGCTACCTGAGGATTTCCAAGCATAGTGGCTGCCTATGAACTGTGATTTCAGAGGGTAGTGAGGACTGGAACAGAGCCTTCCACAGGCTTTCTCTTTTTGGTGGTGGGCTAGAAGGGAAAGATTGCTAAAGAAATTTTTATTTGAGCCTTTTCTTCTTTCAAGATTCCTTCCCTGCAAAGTAGAACCATGAAGCAGTGCTGCAAAAGGAGGAAGGACTGTGGCCAGTAAGCTGAAGGTGCATTCAGAAGCATACATGAGAGCTTGAAATAGATTCTTCTTCCCCTCCCCCAGTCTCTGTTTTAATTGTGTTCCTTAAATGACTGGAGAATTGGCTACAGATGGAGAGAGCTCTCCCACATGTACTGCAGCAGGTAGGATTATGCACACTCAAGGGAGATGGTGATGGCTCTGAGCTTTTCTAGGTTCATCCTGGGAACCAGCAGTCCAGGCAGAGCTAATGGAATGGCAGAAAAGTGTTGGAACAGCCTAAAGTTCTAGGGAGAAGAGCCTGATTATTATCTTGCAGGTTTGGAAAATGCCTAAGAAACATTCAGCCATGCTGTAAGAACATATAGCTAGCAGAATACTTACTCTCTGAGGTCTTGTCTCAGGGCTTGTGAGAGTTTGACACTTCTGATTTTTGCACTGCAATCATTGAACTTAGAAGGTGGTGGAAAACAGAAAGGGGCTGCTTGCTGTAAATAGCTTTGTCACTTGCCATGTGCTGAGATGTACTGATAAAATGCAGCCCAGGCTTTTAAAAATTTTTATTAGTTCTTATTTCTCTAAGTCCTATGAGTGCTGTTCACTCTGGTGGTGGTCATTTCTTTTCCCTTTCTTATTTCTAACCCTGGCCTGCAGGTTTAGGAATAGAAGTGCTGCCTATTGAATTTCACACCACAGAATGTCTCACTAGTGATTTATCAGAGACCTGTACTTCAATGTGTAGTTCCTATAGGATGTAAGAAAGTGATGTTTAAAGGGATAGTTGTGTTTAGGTAAAACCCACAAATCTGCAAGCACACACTTATGTGCAAAATTGAGCAGAAGCATAAAATAATTATCTCCTGAACTTTCCAGGGAAAGAAACAAGCTATATGTTATCTGATGCTGAATCTACCTTGAAACATATCTTTACTTGACTGAGGGGAGGGGTGTGGTGTACAGAAGAATTTATGTTGCTCGGTTTTAATGCAAAAACATTGTTGCTTGAAGATCTGTTTTTGGATTTAAGCATATGGAATCTCAGCATCTCTCCTATGCTGAGATCCCAAACTATTTGGGATAAAGATATATCTATCTCAAACTATTAGGCAAAAGTTGTCAGAACAAAACAATAGATATTGGGACTGAGAAGTTTTCCTTCTGCCTTCCCATGTAGTATTTGTTTTCTATGGAATTGCATTGGAAGAAAAATTCTGACATGCTCACAGAATTATTTCTCATCATAGTACACTCACTGGGAGTGCAGACCTTTGTAATGTAATCCTGGCTTTTTCTTTGAAACCTATGGACATTTTGTAAAGTTTCAGAAGGCAAAATTCATGTAAGGGTGCTTTCCATTTGAACTAAAAGGACTGAAGGAAAGAAAAGCATGGCTTTTCACCTAGCCAAAGTTAATTTGTCATTCTGATCTCATGCACCCCTTTTGTTAATCAAGCAGCCATTAATCGAGTCAGACATCTGTACTGTTCTAAATTGTGCCCCACAGAGACCTTATTCAGTTTAGCTTATGCTCTCAGTGGAAAGTCAGCACTATTTATTATGAGGTCTGAACAGCAGGATAATAATTTACACTGTTTGGGAGGTTCTGATGTAACTCTCTTAAAATTATTATCCTGTGTGATAGAAATTACCACTCTTAAGCAACTTGTCAACACAGAAACAAAAGATCACTCTTTCTGGGAACCTTGCACTTTTGTAATGGAACAAAGTACATAGGGTTGGTTAAAAAAAAAAAAAAAAGAAAAGATATATAAACTACTATTGATTTTACTGGGCTTCACCCCAAACTTAGTATTTGTTTTATATTTGCATATATGTGTGCACACATAGAGAAAGCATTAAAAAGATTTTCTCATCTTTTTAGTGTTTCCAATGGAATTTATAATGCTTTTCCAAAGCTGAATGAAACATGAAAAAATATTTGTAGAACTGAGAAAGTTGCTCCCAATTCTCACACGATACCCGATGTAACACGACAGGAGACAGCAGAGATGTTCTTTCTTATTAAGTAAAATAGCACTTATGTCAATTAAATAATTGACCAGGTGCCTCTAACAAACAGGTATACACCAGGGAAAATGTCATGTCAAGAACATTCAGTTTGCATTAGCAAAAAAATGTGATGATGTTAAAGCAAATTTATTACATCTCTAGAAAACACCTTTAATTGTTCAGATTCAATTTTACATTATCCAGGAGAAGAATAAAAGAGCATGTACTAATGTTTGTAGCTATGAGCACTAGAAAAAACTAACGTGCATTCTGATATAAGATTTTGCTTTAATCACCTATGTGGAGAGGAGTTTGAGATTATAGTTTTGCTTCTCTTCTAAAAAACAGTTCCTCTTTAATTCCCTTAATGCTTAAGGCAGAAATTTGTGAAAGAG
This sequence comes from Phaethornis superciliosus, assembly GCA_023637945.1. Classification (NCBI taxonomy): domain Eukaryota; kingdom Metazoa; phylum Chordata; class Aves; order Apodiformes; family Trochilidae; genus Phaethornis; species Phaethornis superciliosus. Next base: position 7,124,209 of record JAJQWJ010000005.1, read on the forward strand.
AGTTTTGTATTAGGAGAATTAAAAGTTTCTAAATGGTATTTTAAATGCTTGTTGTAGGCAAATGCTTCATGTACATTTTTAAATAATAATTTAAGGAATTGTTGCTTTGTTTTTTGCTAGTCCTTTTGAGTTTAGATTCCTATTTCCTATTTATTTATTTTTTCCTATTTATTCCTATTTAGATTCCTACTTTTGCTAATTTTCCAGAAACACAATTATGCCACAGAGGAACGAGAAATTGACATAAATTTTTCTCTAAAGAAGGTCATAGTTTTAAAAATAATTGCCAAAAAGTGAATTGATTTGTACACAAAGCTATTCCAAGCCTATTTAGAAATATGGATTTGAACGTATTTGACCTGTCAAGCACAAATACAGATTGGGAGGAGAATGGATTGAGAACATCCCCAAGGAAAAGGACTTGGGGGTGGTGGTGAGAAGCTCACCATGAGCCAGCAATGTGCACTTGCAGCCCAGAAAGCCAATCATATCCTGGGCTGCATCAAATGAAATGTGGCCAGCAGGTCAAGGGGGATGATTCTCCCCCTCTACTCTCTTCTCTTGAGACCCACCTGGAGCACTGTGTCCCATTTTGGAGCCCCCAGTACAAGAAGGATAAGGAACTTTTGGAGCAAGTCCAGAGGATGGCCACAAAGATGATCAGAGGATCATAGGAGCAGCTCTCCTATGAAGTCAGGTTGAGAATTGGGCTCGTTCAGCTAGAAGAAAATGCTCTGGGGAATCCTTGTAGTGACTGTCCAGTACCTGAAGAGGTTGGGGAGGGACTTTTTACAAGGGCAACCAGTGATAGGACAAAGGGTAATTATTTTAAGTTGGAAGAGGGTAGATTTAGTTTAGGCATTAGGTAGAAATTCTTTACTGTGAGGGTGGTGAGACACTGGCACACGTTGCCCAGTGGATGCCTCATTCCTGGAAGTGTTCAAGGCCAGGATGGGTGAGGCTTTGAGCAGCCTGGTCTAGTGGGAGGGGTTGTGACAAGGTGGTCTTTAAGGTCCCTTCCAATCCAAACCATTCTATGACTCTATATCTGCACTCATTTTATCTTGTTGATCCTCTATCAGCTGGAAAGCTTTGTCTGTCACTCCCAAGTATTAAGAACTCTCTGGGCTGGAAGCAAGCTAGAAAATGGCACTTCAAGAATAGCCTGAATTTTATCCATATTCTTTTCCATTAAAAAGAAAGAAGTGTTGTTTTTGGAATGGCTCCTGCAATCCCTCCCCTGGTGAGATAGGCCTGGATAGATTATTGCAGAGTCAAGTACTTCATGGTTCACTAAATTACTGACTTATGGCAAAGGGGGATTTGTGTTCCTTCTTACTTTAGCAGCACATTTCTGTTACACATCATTCTGTCTTTAGCTTAACATCTGATGACAACTGGCAATAAGGCAATTAGGAAGATGCTGCTGCCGACTTGAATATAAATACTCTATAAAAAGTAAAAATCTTATGTTCACTGTTCAACTATTCTGTTGTTGCACTGTCCCCTCAAAGCCAGGAAATGCTGAAGTTAGAAGTGACCTTTACTTTTTCCCCTGGAGCATATGTATTACAATACTGTCTTTAATGAGATTATATGATTATATGATTATATGAGATTTCTCAGAGCAAAAACATCCCATAGTTTCAAATTTTATCTGTAAACACAAAGCTTACTGTAGTACTGCTTTTTTTACTCTTCTGTACAAATTAAATGGTCATGACATTTCATAGTCCGCTCTAAATAATGTGTTAAAAAAGCTTCAGTAGAAAATAAGAATTATTTACATGGATATTCTTAACAAGTAACACATATATATGTGAGAAAACATCTTTTCAGAGCCAATACTCTATTTGTAATTTATATTTTAGTCAATTTTTAAAAAAATTTAAAAAAATTTTTTACAAACATGTTTAAGAATACGACAAAGTCGTGGCTTCTTGAAATGTCTCTATATAAAAATGTTGTAAAAAAGGCTGGATTTTTTGAGCTTTATTACTACTGTTATTGCTGTAATTAATGAATCTCCTAATCTTGAAATTATTTGCATTTTACTATTCAGACCATGCATTAAGAAAGGGGGAGAGCTACTCTGCTTTTATGAGGTGGAAAATTGAACCATAAAGGGATAGGTCCCTTAATGCTTTTTAGTACTCATATTGCCTTCTGAACTGCTGTCACTCATGTAGTTGGAGCTCAAGACAACAAATCCAGGTTGTCATTAGAGAAAGTGGACACTGCTGGTGGAGAAAGCCTGGACTGTGCAAGTTATCAGAGAAGAAGCCTCTCCCAGGTCCTGGTGTGTTTTGAAGCTAAGTGGTATGTGCTTTTTAATCTGGTCACTTGCACAGCCCAGGCTGCTGTCTCCACTAGCAGTGTCTGCCTTATCTAGTGGCACAACCTCTTAACATAAAAAAATCCATTTTACCTTATGGGATGTATCCAAAGCTCAGCATAACCCTAATTCTTGTGCTTGTGATTAAGACTTCTTTGGTGAGAATGAATTAAGATATACTCCAAGTGTGCTTATAGCCCTTGAGTGTTCTGCTTATTTTTGCTTTTGCCACCTGTGTTAATCACAAAAGGAAAACTTAGCTTCTAATCTTAATATACAACATACAGTGTTTTTTAATAAGGACCAGGTGAAATATGGAAAAAAAAAGAAAAAGAAAAAAAAAAAAAAGGAGGAAAATTAATTTTACCTCTAGAAACAAAAGGACATTTTAAGGGACATGCTATTATTCTCAGCATCTAATTGCTCTAATTCCAGAATGCTTCTGCTAAATTCAAGCAGTGAATGTGTTCAAGCAGTGTTGTGTTCACATCTCTTCCAATGTCTCTGGCCACATACTTACTAATGAGTAAGTACAAATCAAATGAATCTAGCTCAGTGATATATTTATTCCTTTAAAGTGTTTTCTTCAAGGATTTTATAATCTCTGTTGAGATAGGAATTGCTGAGTTAACGCTTAAACTAACAAAATCAGATAATAATAATAAGAAAGACCCCGAGCATCATTTTCAAAATTGAGAACTGAAAGAAAGTAGGAAAGCAAACTTTTGCCTTTTTTTAATCCTGCCCTGGTTTCTCATCTGTATATGACAACATGAATCCAATATTCTGTAAAGGTTGAAATGTTCTGGCCTTTACAGTTTTCCCAGCCTAAGGTAAGAAAATGGTTTATTTAATCTCTTGTCTGGATCAGACTCATTAGGACTCTGGCATGTCTTGTTCATTCACAAATGGCAAGCAGAGACCTGATGCTTGTTTCTCAAGGGCTCTTAATCGTGTTACATGCTGTTTTCTCAAAATAAACTCTTCCTTGACTATATGTGCAAAGACAGGCTCCCTTCCTCCTGAGTACATACATTGTTATTTTTACTTTTCCTTGCTTGTCTGTACTCTGAAAAAACATCTTTGAAGGCTGCTCAGCTTCTGATTTTATTAAGTCAAGCTTTTTGGTACAGTTTTTCCTTATTGAGGGACCCAGTAACAATTTTCTTGAAAGTAGTTAAGAGGTATCTTACTTCCTGTTGTTCTCCTCAGCTGTGGGATGACTAAATCAAGGGGGCCATCCAATGCTCACAACTCTAAATTATACAAAGTTGTACTCTTCTGTCTGAAAAAAATGCTGTGAATCTCAGTCTGCTTCATAAAATAACCAAAGATAGCAGTAAGTATCAAACAAGGTACCAGATAAAGTATCTTAAGAAACAGAACATCAGCTGTGTTTTAGAATTTGAGTTAATAACACAGATCATCTCCTTAGCAGGCAGAAATCTTGACCTGCCCTTCCTGATAATTTATTATCTCAGAAAAACTGTCAATTATACACACCTGTAAACTGAACTTCTTACACAAAACCACACAACTCTTCAGGTAACAAACCCACACATACACATGTGCATTTCTCTGACCATTTAATTTAATACATATCGTGCAAATACCACAAGAAAATGAGATTTCTTCTCAAATTTGTAGTGAGCATTAGCCAGGCTTGTTATTTGTTTTACTGGAGTAGATCATGGAGTAAAATATTACTCAGTGTAAGGATACCAGAAGGAGGCCCTAACTAATTATGTAGCTGTATTATGATTAATAAATAATAACCACAATTATTGAGGAATGGCTTAACCAATAAGTTCTTCAATAAATGTTTAATACTTAAAATTCATGATAAACAAAACCAGATGGCAATATAGCATGTTGCCAAGTCCTACTTGTGCAGCACAGGATATACAGCTTTATTGGTTTTGAAAGCTCAAATGAAATGTATATCAAATGAATTGACCTTAAGAAAAAAGTCAGTGGAATTTATTTTAATTCCTTGTGACTTTGAATGACTCTATAGTGTCCACATATACCCAGAATACAAGTGTCTTTTTTGAATCATTGATTGGTTTATTGAAATTCATGTGCTCTAGAAAAGTTACTTCAGCTTATTTCTTTTAATTACTTGTTTTAGAATAAAACTGAACAGCAGAATAAGAATTAACATGGCTTCTGTCTGTATCAAAACTTGTGATAACATATATCTTTTAGATGAAGTCCATAGTTATCCTAGTGCTCCTTGCTTCACTATAAAACAGAAATATCTATTTCATTTTTTATTGGAGCTTTGGTGAAGTGGTCTTTGTGTAGATGATCTTTGTCTGGATTCCATGAGCTGCATGTCTCATTTGAGTTAAAAGTTTGTCTTAATTAAAGCTGTGATCCAAAACCGACTGAAGTTAGTGTGTGCCTTTCCATTGACCAAATAACTCTGATATTACCTTTCTACCTAGAGTAGTCTTGTGATCATGATACAGCTGCTTGTTGATAGCTAAAGACCTGCTCCATAGCAGGATTCTCAGTATTCTCTCTAAATTAAAAAAATCAAATTAAGTTTGGTTTTGTAAGGCCCGCTCCAGGTCTTACTTTCCATTTCTTGTGGTTGCTAGGTCCTCCCTATTGTTCCAGTTGCTTCTAAGGTAATATAAGAGTAATATTTTACCTTTTTGATAAAGGAGGAATGAGCAGATTCATTTTTAATGTTTCCTGAGTATTACCTGTTTGTCCCCCATAACTTATTAAAGTACACTCAGACAAGAAAAAAACACTTCCTCTTGAGGCAGCAGAGGATCAGAATTTATTGAAGGATACGTATCCATTGACACAACATCAATAGCCTGGTGGCTGGGGTGTTTGGTCCAGCTTTCAGTCTAGCTAGTGATTCACCAAAGGTAGGCTTAATCTTTGCTTTTAAGAAAGCAGGAGAAATGTCCCCTTAAATTGAGCTTGCTTTTAGTCAAGATCTAAGTAAACCCAAGGCAGTTTGTAATTATCATAACATTTTAAAGCTTTGTGGTGTAGGCTGTTCTTGTTTCCTGCTAGCCAGCTCACCAAATACTACAGCTTTTGATGTTTGTAATTCAAAAATGTCTCTTTCCAGAAAAAAAAAAAAAAAAAGGAATGCAGCAACTCAGCTTTTCTGTGTTAACCTCAGCAAAAAAAAAGGAACTTGATGTGACTCCAGCCAAAGCACTTATGCTGCTTCTGAAGGAAGCTTCCACCCAACAGCTCACTCTTTCTGTACTGGGAGATTTTTTAAACCAGGGAGATGGGAATAACACTCTCTCTTCCTTCTTATTTCCCAGCCAATTCTCTTTCTTGCACCCATCTTAGCAATTGGATCCAGCTGCCCTTTGGTATGTTTTGCAGGGTTCATGCTGTTCATCTTAAGGGAAAACCAGAATTTTTCTGAACAGCCGCAAACTGCTTTTTCATTTTTTTCCCTGTCCTGCTTTTGTTCTGTGCTAACCAGCATCTTCCTCAACAGCTTTGGGGTTTACTTTGAGAGCAAGTACAGGCAGAGGACCATGTCTAAAAATCAGCTTTTGGGGGACCCTGTTTGAAAAATGTGAGCACAAAGTGTATTGGGCTACATGGCTGCAGTGCCTGGGAAGGGCTGCAAATGTGTTCAGTTTCCTACCATGGATTGATATGGTGTAGACATGAACTTTGTGTCTTAGGTTTTATTCTGTAAGCAAAGATAAAAGTACTTCCGTACATAACACTTCCAGGAGCTTAGCAGGAATTACATTAAAGATGATGAAGCACTTATGTATAAAGCTGTCCATAGTTATATAAATATCCCAATTAGATGCCACAAATTACTGGCTTTATATAACTGTATAGATTAATATTGATGAACAAGAAAAAAATTATATTCAGTGACAACAAAAATGGCTATAAAAAGAAGAGTGGTATATTTATGCTATAGCTATATAAATAGTTATTTGTATGGTATAAAATTAGCCATGGAAGTCCCTGTCACAAGTTTAATTAAGACATTTTGCTTAGTACCATTCAAACATGATTATGATTTATATGAATAAATAAATAACTGGAACTAGGCTATCTAGGTTAAAATGTGGCTTCAAATCACCCTTAGTTAATAAGTAAGTCTATAAATAGTCCCTAAAGGCTTCTTATATCTTGTGTTACAGAATGTTTGTAAGTCATATGAGCATGAAGTACCTTAGAAATAGACACAAAAGCCCAAATTCGAAAAAAGAATCCAAAGTGTACTTTTGGATCTTTGAATCTTAATTCTTAACAGTAACAAAAAGCCAAAAAGACATTTTTGTAATGTCTGGTGGAAAATGATGGAAGGCAAGGAAAGTTCTGTTTATGTTTGAATTGCAGACAGAGTGGGTGAGAGGTGAAGCAGCGTGAAATGGCAAGGGGGTGATGTCCAAATGCAACTCCTCAGAGACTTTATTTCCTTTCAAAATAATTTACTGAATGCAGAGATTAAATATTGAATATTAATGCTAAGCACTATATACTTATCCTGGTTTGGGACAAGTATTAATCTAAAATTAAGAACCTATTGAAATAGAAAATTCCTTGCATTTCCTTACAAGTTAGAATAGTTTTTTTCTGAATATTTTTCAAAGTATTTTAAAGGAAAATGTTTGTGATCTGTAGAAAAATTTTTCGAAGCAGAACAATATTTTTTCCATGATTGGTGATGCACTTTTTTTTTTTTACTAACTTCCAATTCAAAGAGGACAATTTAACAAAATGTAAAAAAATTTAAAAAAATCTGAGTTAACTTTGACTGTAAGGCAATTAATTACAGCAGGTAGAAATTTGTCTACATGTGTGGCTAGTAGGATAGAATAGAAAGCATGAAACAAATGGAAAATGACAGAAAATACACATCTCCTCTTTTCATATCAATTTATTTTTATGTAACTTTTCCAACTGTTTACACTGATTTTTTTTTAGCATTTTAAAATCTTATTTTTCTTCTTTCTTCTTTTTTACTCTCTTTCTTACTGTATTTCCTTCTCTTTTTTTATCTGCTGTAATCAATTTTTATGCTCTCTAGTGCCCACATAACCCTTACTCATCTTACTCTCAGTCTCAATTTCTCAGGTTTTGGAGTCTGGACTGACCTAGAGTCTGGTTTCAGGTACTGAGTATTGGAGCCTGAACTGACCTCAGCAACTGGCATTTCTTCTGAGCAGTTCCAGCCAGACTAATTTTACACTGTGAGATACTTCTGGGCTAAGAGAGAAGGCAGTATCTCAGTTTATTAAGAGGATTTCTACTTGCAGAGCAGATGGCAGGTGTGAGTGAGCTCTCTCACTTCCATTCATGGGGCCTTGTGTGGAAATATGTGGAACTTTTTTTGTATTGCTTAGAGAAGCATTAAAATCTTTAACCAGTGGTGTGGCAGAGAAATAAAATGCTGTCCAATGCATGTATTACTTCTCTTCTGTAAGACACTCATCAGAATAGTTCCTAAAAGATGACAAAATTACAGTTCAAAGAGAATCACATAATAAATGCTGCTATTATAATTACAATTATAACAGATTATAAAAGTATCTAGAGAAGTGGTTTAGAAAGGTTAATTTGTACTATACCAGCTGTGTTTAAACTGTCTGAGATTTTTACTATCTATGCTGATTTTTACTAATGATGCTCATCAATCTTTACATCTGCAACTTTACTTGCACCACATAATCATAGAAGCAGCAGCAAGAAACTAAACACAAAACTGGATTTTTTAACTCCTGCTGCCAATACGTTCTTTGCTTACATTGTGACTTAATAGAAGACATTACCTTTCCACAAGGAGTCTTGGTGTCACTTTATGACCTAAGTCCAAGTTAATTATTCTTACTATTCCCACTACTGAGCTTTTGTAAGGTTGACTATGGAGTAATCCTTTCTGACAGGAACTGAGAAGCCTCAAAGAATGAAAAGTGTTTTAAAAATCCAAAACTTCTACATGTATGCAGTTTCAGAATGTTTAGAATGGGAAATAAATGCCAAAAAAAGATATAATCTAATTCAATATGGGCTTCCATATTGTGGCATTAAAATATATAAAATTATACTTTTATTGCCAAATTTCTCCCTGTTGAGAATAAGCACACCACCCTCGCGCTGAAAGAAGGAAATGTGACATCTCAAAACTAGAGCTCTGTTAAATAAAAAAGCCACCAAGTAGATGTATATTTCATAAGCAGCTATCCTACCTGTGTATCATATCAGTGGTCCATGATAACAGCAAACCTTTTGCAAGTTTTCTGTAAAATACCCTAGAGGTACAAAATATGAAAAAGACCATAAACGCAGTCTCTGCACCAAATACTACTTACCTTCTAACCATGACACAGGATGCCTAAAAGTGGGAAAGTTGATAGAGAATGCAATTCTAAAGCAGAAAATGGTAAGCATTTTTTCCTCGTCTTTATTTCTTAAAAAACTTTCAGCCTCCAATGAGGGAATTGCTTATGTGGTATGAGAAGCAGATTTTGAGGATGCCAGACGTGGGAGCAGACTGGATGTTGGGCAGAGCCAATAGGGGAGTTTTTCAGGAGTTGGTGCATTCAGGTACTCATTCTGCCTTTTTGGCCAGGAGAGCCAATGGTATCAGCCAATGGTGACAAGGAATAATGGCTTTAAGCTAGAATGCTGGAAGTTTCACCTCAACACAAGGAGAAACTTCCTTACTGTGAGGGTGATGAAGCACTGGAACAGGCTGCCCAGAGAGGTTGGGGAGTCTCCTTCTCTGGAGACTTTCAAACCCATCCTGGATGCATTCCTGTCTGGCCTGCCCTAGGTGATCCTGCATTGGCAGAGGGGTTGGACTGGATGGACTCCCAACATCCTATGATTCTATGGCACTGACTGGGTGTCTGTGCTGCCATCCTTACCTGCAGGCTGCAGGATATTCCTTAATACACTCCCCTGAAACTGAACTCACTGTTTTCTGCACAGCAGTGGACTCTTCTCCTACAATTTGTTGGCCGTCAAGGTGGGGGAGGCTTGAAGGAAACTCTAGTGTTACTCCCTGCTAGTTGTAAATAGCAGCATGGAAGATGACAGCATCTGCCATGGAGCCATCCCAAACAGGCTCCGTGTTTCAGTGGCTTTTCTGCAGTGCTCCCACACCAGTTCTGTTTTCAAGGTCACTATGACATTTTTACAGCTGTCACTCAAAGAAATAACACAGAAACAAGCTGTGGTTACAACAGCTCTGGTAGCAATTTCAGTTCTTTGAAAGAGCTAAAATAACCAGAAAGTTCACTTGGTGAACAGCCTATTTATCTTGGGATTCAGGCATCATTTGAAGATGATGTTTCCTGGAATTGACACCTATCTGTTTATGTGCTGAATCCTGCAGATACCTTTTATTTTTTCTAAGAGGGCAGTCAGCTAAGCACTGCACTTTCTCTGTGTGATCTGTTATCTTAGAGACCAAGATAAGAGTTAGGAATTTTTCAAGAGCTAGATTTAAAAATGTGAAGTATTGTGAGGAATAAAATAAGTTCTTCTTCTCTCTCATTCACTTTCTGAAATATTATGAATTAAATAGCTGGCATTCCATTCTTTGCCATTCATGAAACTTCAGTGAGGAAGGACTTCTCCCAGTGGCTTTGCTCCGTGGAGGGTTTCTCCTTAACTATTATTTAGTCACATGTAGATGTGAATATCATCAATAAACCTCACAGCTGATCCAGCACTCCACTGAAGTAGTCCTTCCAGGCCAAAATGATTAAAAACTGCACATGCTATAGATACTACCATGGCACTATTTTAGATTCCCTTTATAATCCTGTGAATGACTTAATGAGGTGCAAAGAAAAAGGGGATCATTAACGAAATGGGAAATAGATTTTCCCACCTGTAAAATGGGGATAATAATTCTTACTTGTCCTGAACAGTATTAATAGCTACTAGAAAAATGTGCTCTGGCTTTGTAATTATTACTGTTAGAAGACAAGCAAAATGAAATGATTTATAATATGCTCTTAAATGGATCCAGACTTTGGAACAAATACTTTCAAGGGCTGTGTGAGCACAATTTGAACACTAATTAACTGGATTAGTATCTGATTTAATTAAATTTTCTTTGTATTAAAAAAATTCTTTTGGACAAAAAAAGACTCCATTCCTTTAAGGTTTTTTTGGGGGTTTTTTTTGGGTTTTTTCTTTTTTTGTTTTTTTTTTTTTTTTTTTTGGTGATTTTTACTTAGTGGTTAAACAAACTGAAAAAGAGAATACAGAGTTCAAAGTAAGAATGTTTGTGGGAGGCGTATATATAAAGGTTAAATTAAATTGGTGTCTGGACCAATTCAAGCTGTAAAAATAAGTTCATTTCAATCTGTGACCCAGGTGTCATCTGAGCTGTGACTGTTTATATGCACATAGCCACACAGAAACTAGGGTGGATTCCTCAGTCTAGATTGCTGGCAATCTCTCCTACAAACACATCTTTCACTGAACTGTTAATTAAGAAGAGAAAGGAAGATTTTCAGCAGAATGGAGACTTTAATTTCTGTAGACCTGATTAGAGGATTGTTCACAGGCTGGGAAAGGCTAAAACATAAATGCATTAATCTTTACGTAATAAAATCTATATAGGCTTTAATGGGGCAGATAATAGTAATGTATTTACTTGGCTTGTGCTTCAACACAGCCCACTTTGACCTTGGAAGCTGTTTAACCATGGTGTTCTGATAGGATGCCCAAATGAGTAACCCCTGTGGGAGGCACTGTGTCCAAAGTAGCTTTGATGTAGCTCTATTTTTAAATAAATTTAGCTGAGTATATGGTTTTCACCTCAGGACTAGATCTACTACAGTAACCTCCAATTTCATTGATATTTATATTAATTATTATTAATTTTGGTAGCAGGTGTATACCCTTACAGGGCCTCTGTTTCATGGTCTGCATGTGTGCCATGCAACTGCTCCTCACTTATTTCCTACAGGGATGTAAACCAAGGGTCCAATAGGCAACCTGAGGGTTTCTCAGGGTTTTAAAAGCTCATCCATAACATCTAAAAATGCTTTCAGATTTCCTTGCTACTTTTTAATTTTTGAAGTGCTGTATGAAAAAAAAGGCGTGGATCTTCATTCTTCCTGATGCAATAGGCTTTGAAGTGGCCACATTCTCCTCTGAAATGTGTAAGTTCCCTCCTTCACTGACTTCCCCTGAAAATACTCTGCATCTTTGGTGCCCTTTATACTCATAGTAGCTGCTTACTCATTATTGCAGGAAAGCTCAAATGTTTTGTTAACTTTAAGAAGTCTATTTATGAGTATGTATTTACATGTATTTACAAATATGTACTCATGCACTTATGAGCTTAAGAGGTTCTGTATTGCATTCTCAATTAGTCTGGGATTTTGAAGAGTAATCTTCAAATAGCTTTTTTATTTTGGACTTCCCTCACCCAGAGAAGAAAATGAGAATATTAAATATATGATCTAAAGAATTACAAGGTCATTTGGAAGTGCTGTTTTGATCATATAAGGCCTGTGATTTACAGTATTTTAATAATGAAGTGTGTTTTTAAATTATAGATGTCTTTAGATGAAGACAAGAGAGATTTAAGTAAAAATGAAGCTGCAAAAATACAGTGCTTTGCTTAGTTTAGGTAATTTCCCAATGTGTTTGCATTATATAGTAGTGTTAAATCCAAATTGCACTTGTGAATTTTATCATGCATTCATTCACATCAGAGTTATTTGTGTAATTATATTTACTGTCTTTGTAACAAACTGCTTTTGGAGACACCTTGTGATTAAAATATAGTTCCTAAAACACACTGTTCATTAGGCTTGGTAAATATTCCAGATGTTTGTCTTCAATTGATTAACCAGGCACTTGGATCACAGGAGAAACAACTTGTGTTTGAAACTGCTTAGAGAAGACCTAGCTTGTGGCATGCCAACAGCTTACTCCAAAGAGACACCCATAGTAATATTTCAAAAAGGATTGAATAATGATGAAAAATCTCATATCATCTAGCTGTAAGAGAGATATTTCACTTGCTTATTTAAAAAATACTGTACTCTGAACACTATAATTTGTTCTACAATGCTCTTCCCCCATATGCTCTTGTTTTTAGAAAACCAGGTGTTGCTGAGTTTACCTTCTCATGGTCATGCTGAGTTAAGTGGAAATATTGGTATTAGGAATATTTCTGCAGTAGGGAAAAAAGGGACAAGGCAACAGTGACCCTTTGTAAGAAAGAATGTGGTACTTGGCTGATTGTAGGCCCAGCTGTAAACACAATGGTCTGGTTTTAAGACTATTCTCACAAAAGATTGGGCTTTCCTCTGGTCCATGGGAATGTGGAGTCCTGATTTATTGCCAGCACTGTAGGGAACCTGCCCAAGAGCTAAAGGGTACACACTTGGACCTGGGCATCTGAAGAGCCTTGTGCTCAGAGTCCTTCAGGATCCGTGGCACTTTGCAGCTGTCAGAGTAACCAGGGTGGCACTGATCTGCCATGGTAACCTTCTGCTTTTAGTCTCCAAGGCCACATCAGTATTAGTAAATGAAGTGTATTTGAGAACAGCCCTGGATATGGTGGCCAAGGACAGTAGAACAGCCTGCATCCCTGCAGCTAAATCCCTCCTAGGTGTTCCCTGGGAACAGCTCTGGGAAAGCTTGGCCTCTTGACCTGTGCCCAGGAACTGCCTGGGAAATTGTTAGCTGGCAAAGAAGTGTGCAAGGACCATTTTAGCCATTTATTTGTATGTGTGATTGTGTTCCTGCATCTGGGAAAGGTTCTGGGCTTTTGTTTAGCCAACCAGTGTAGGCACAGCCTGATTTCTTAGCAAAGGTGCTGCTTCCTAGGAGCTGGTAAGGAGAGAAGTTTTGGGCCATTTATATACCTGCATTTCAAATACAAAATATACCATGGATATGTTCAATTAAGCTTTTGCAAACACTGTCTTTTGTGGGTCTGTTATCTGAGATTTATCTGGGTGAATCTGTGGTTCAATTCTAACTCAAAAGCAGTGTAGCCATACTTACTGAGCCAGTGGATGCAAGCTAAAATATTTTGATTGTTAGGATGGATGTCTTTAAATCATGGAGATTTTGAAGTAAAGACCCATACAAAAATGTATTGGGCTGATGCTCATGGCAAATTATTGGTCCCTCTGAAGCTACTTCAGGGGAAGTGGGGGTTGGCCCTGCTGTAATTTACTGTAATTAAACTTCTCATCTTCAAACGAAAGAGATTAAAGGCAAAGGCTTTTTATGTAAAGTTTTTTGGGTTGGTTTTTTTTTTTTGTTTGTTTGTTTGGGTTTTTTGTTTGTTTTTTTTTTTGTTTTGGTAGATGTAGTTTCCTGCTGTGAGGGTTGTGCAATTTAATTTGGAGCATGTACTACCCCAACCCTTTCTGAAATAGGAACTTGACGACAATTTAACTCTGGGATCTCTGCAGAGAAGGCTCCCAGGAGAAAAGGCCTGAAATATCTTGAGGGGAGATTAAAAGCTTCACTAATGTTCCATTAAACATTGCTGCTTTTAAAATAAATGGACACTTCATTGCTATAAGATATTTTACCTGTAGACATTCATTTGGCGTCTCATGTTTTTAAAATGACTGCCTCCATATTGCAGTCAAACCTTAAGATATTACAGGAAAGAAGGACTAAGGGGAAATTCAGATGACTGGTAAGATCAGTAATGATAAGAGAATGACTCAACCTCAAATTCTAATTTCATGGGATGCTTGATGTGGTTTCAGGATATTATTGTTGTTGTTGCTTCATAGTATCAATTCATTAAAATAATTAGATGTGGCCTGGAAACTAAAAGCATTCCACCTATGACTTTTAGAGATGGTCAGATTAAAGTGTGTGGGTTTTTTAATAAGCACAAATGGATATGTGCTAACTATTTTAATGGAAACCTGAAACCACAAACCATTTTCCTGCCTGTTTTATAAGCAAAGCACTAAAACATGAAATAGATTTAAAACCTGATCCCAGTTTTTACATAAATTTAGCTGAATATATGGTTTTAACCTCAGGACTTAATCTACAACAGTAACCTCCAATTTCATTAATATTTATATTAATTATTAGTGTTGTGGTAGCAGGTGTACACCCTTTCAGGTAATTAATGTATCATTGTTACAGGCTGTGTACACCTACATAAGAAGCAATGGGATCTCTGTTCCATAAAAAGTAAAAGTATATTGTCTTAGTAATTTGTGATATGGAAAGGAAGTAAAGCTTGGAAATCCCACTCCACCTGTTACTCTGAAGTCTGAGACTGACATTCAGGAACAGGGATGATTGAAATCATAGCAGGAGTTTTGCAGAAGGTTGTAACACACCTGTGTTATATACACCTGTGTTACTCTGCATAGGAGCAGCCCTCTTAGAAGGCTTACATCTGTATGTTTGATCCACACAGATAGTATTCAGGAGTAATTTTTTCTTCCTCTCTATATTGCTTTTTTTTTCTATAAGAAGCAGTCAGTTATATTTTTTAAGTTTCCAGCAGCTAATTTTGGGAAATGGGGAAGGCAGTATCATTTCTGAAAGCACTGAGGTCCTGTGACTACCTTCATTTTCTTCAGAAATTATTTCCATGGTCTTACCTATTATCCTGTAAAGTATAAATGGCAGGTTTGTGCTTGTCAGCTATTGGCTTCTGGTTGCTGTGGGGATGAGCAGCTACAGAAAGTTGTAGTCATGGACAGAGAGGTGATCTCTGAGTCTGTAAAGGTCAGTCCTGTGACAGAGGCCAATTAGCTGAGAGGTACTGAGCATTTGCCCATTTTTAATGGGGACTCAGTTCAGAGATTGGAGCCCTGCTGTGATATGCTCATGGTGGCTCAGCTGGTGGGCAGATGCACTTGTGTGAGATGGAGGTTTCTCAGGAACAGGCAGTTTCTTTCCCTGCTTATGTCTTGTGGTAATCCAACACATGAATCACATACGTGGGTATTCACACCACTCAAACTCCTTCCAGATTTACCCAGCAAAGAGATCTCATCAGCCCACAAGTGGGGAAGGCAGTGGGTTTGGATATCCAGTTACAAATGGACTTGAGAAGCTTTTAGGAGAAGCCCCTAATAGAAAGGGGTATTGTGCAGAAGGTAGGTGGGCACCAGGTGTTTTTCCACTTTGCAGGTAATCCCTTTAGTGGTCCAGCTGCTGATCCTTCTGGGAACTGAGCATTCTCAGAGATGGCTCTGTTTGTATGTGATAAGAAAGCTGCTATCCACAGGTGGGTATAGACATTCAGTGATAAGAAAAGAAAGAATTTTTGCTCTTTAAGGAAAATCTCTCTCCCAGATATGAAAGTTCAGAGTTGAAAACTCGATCTGATAAAATCTTCACAGCAATAGCTGGGGCTCTGTGGTGCTGGGTGTAACATTTTAACATACTTACACTTTTATTTTTTTATTTTTTATTTTTTAATTTAATCCAGGGATGTATGACTGACTCATATGCACCTTTCCAAAGTCAGCCTTTCATTCAGCCTTTCATTTTCCCATGTTTTTCTTTTCTCCTAAAACTAAGACAAAATGTCGGAAGTGGAAATATTTATGAGAGCCATTTAGAAATACAGAAGAATGCAGCTCAAATGAGTTGTGATTGAATAGTCTTCACAATTGTTGTAGCAGGGAAACTTAATACAGAGTTGCCATGGAGACTGGTTCTTTGGCCACTCGTCTAACACATTAAAGCCTTTTAGTTCAGCAATATGCTATTTGCAGATGATGCCATACATTATATTAACAAGTGGTTTGCCTCCATTAAGAGAAAAGCATCTCTAAAATTAAAGAACTTCTCTTTAAATCAGAGATATGCAAAACTTCTTCAAGTAATTAGAACAACGAGTGATGTGTGTGATATCAGTTCATAAAACTACTGTGTTCATACAGGAGCAAAGCATTTTTGTTGCATCAAAAACTTAGCTAGACATCCCAGTCTGTGGTAGTGAATGTGAGTCTGAAAGGAGGCTGGCAAGGTGAAAATCTGGGAAAACCAACCTTCTTCCAAGTGAACTCTTTGCTCAGTTCTGGGGTGTTCAGTTCTTTTTTCCCATTAGCTTTATTCAAAATAGTTCTGAGTGCTGGGGTGCTTTGAATATCAGGCTTGCACTAGACCCTGCAGAGACCCGTTCCTTTCCCCCCATAAAGATTTGTATTTACCATTGTTTAATGAAAGCATGTTTTTATAAATGGCATGCTGCATTTTTACCACATGACCATGCCACACAGCTTGGTAGGGCACAGTTAATGGAATAAATGGGAGCATACTAAACAGAAATGCAGAAACTCTGCAGAGGTAAACCACTTAATAGCAGTGCCTGTATTGAATTTCCTACCTAACTGACCTACTTCATAAGCTGATAACACAGGCAGAGACTTAGCTATAAATGCTCTTGATCAAGCAATGGGCAGGAGCAAAATAAGCAGAGCTGTAGCTATCAAAATTCATTCTGGCCAGGCAAGAGCCTGGGGGGCTCCCTGTAATGGCCTATTTGCTGGCTAAACCAATATTTCATTCCTGCAGTCTAGCTGGCCTGGAACTCTAAAACCCTCAGACCACCAGTGTTTCAGAAGGAGCCTGAATATCATTTGGATTCTTTAATTTTTACAGAGATTTAGCTTTCTGCAGAACAGCTGTCAGGGGCAGAGGTGACCCAGAGAGGCCAGAGGCTGGATTAGGACACACTGTTGTCATTGTATGCCATTAACATCCCAGTTATCTTGTACTGATCATTCCTGCTTGGATTGTAACAACATCTGCACTAGCTAGGTATTTTTAGGAAGATTTATGCTCCATGAAGAAAACAGGTGTCCTAATGCTACTCACCGTTGTGATATTTTTAGGTCCTGTGCTTCCATGCACTGATTCATGGTTCCAAGAGTATGGGAAAACACATCAGACCCATGTGAAATTTATATATATTCACAGATCTTGTTACTGTTACAAGGGCAAAATTGATAGTGCAGTAAGTGATCTCCCTATATGCTCTAGCTTGGTTAGTTAACTTTTTGTATTTGGCAGAAGAGGGCTGTGGGCTGAGGATGTGGAGCAATGCCTTTGGAACTTCCCTTTGCAGAAAGACATCACCTTCCCTCTCTGGGAACAAGGAGGTTCAGCTCACCCCTCTCCCCTCTATGCAGAGTGCTCTGTATGAGGGACCCTTTTTAATTTTTATTTTCCCTATTTTTCAGCAGTTCATTTAAAACTCATCAAAATGTATAAATAAATCAAACTGCTCTTTTTGTCCTACATTGCACTGATTAATGGAGCTAGCTGATGTATTTTCAGTTTGTTAGAATACCTCATTTTGCTGAAGTCAAACCAGAATGGAGTCTGAGACTCACTGCCATGCCTGACAATTAGCAGATTAGTAACCTAAGACACCTGCATTCACATCTTCAGCTTCTGAGTGATGGGGGTTGTAAATGTCTGAGATAAAAAAAAGACAAATGCCATCTATGAATGATTTTTCAATGTATGTGGAAAATATAATTTTTTCAGAAAATGCTTTTTTGACTGTGTCTTTGAAGGAAAACAACACTTTCAATATCCTTAAATATGGAAATACTTATCCTTTTGTACCTGGCTCTGGCTGTCAGCAGTGAATTCCATCACTATACTGATTTTTGTTTTACATGTTGCATTAGGTTCCTCTGAAATTCTCTAGAAATTTCCTTTATGTTCCTTAATATAAATATAATTTGTATCCCAGGAAGGAAAATATGTTAGTACTCTGGGCTTTGGAGAGAAGCAATCAATTAAAAAAAAAATAAATCACAAACAAATGGTCTGTTGCTGCTATTGTGAGATGCAAAGAGCAAAGAAATAAAAATTTTCCTCTGCTACTCTCTTTCTTATCTAAAACCTTCAGTTCCAATAAAGATGATGTAATAATTTAATTATTAATGCATTAGACAATTTCTTAAAAAGTTATTGTACTTATTTGTTAGCATCTTTAGATAATTCCTCAAAGCCTGCTGAATCAGTAGCAGGACAAAGATTTTAGTGACGCATTGAGGTCAACAAAGTTTGGGGTCACAGTTTGGCATGGGGCTGGGTGGAAAAAATGTCTGGATCATTTGTGGGCAAGGTGAGGGCAAGAAGGATCAGAAGCAAGGAATTTCTGCTCCTTTGGCTGCTACTGGAGGGGGCCCTGCAGCTGCAGCATCATTCCAGGTGTCCCCAGGACCTTGGGGAAAAGGAGATTTTCTTTTACTGCTGAACACATATGAGCACCAAAGCTTTTTTTTGCTTCCCAGTGTCACCCCAGCTGAGAGCCAAAAAAAAAAAAAGAGTGTGGGCTGGTGATTAGCTCTGCTTGCTCTTTATACAGCACTTACTGCTTCAAATGACACAGCCAGGAGGGACATTTTGGTGTCTTAATCAGAGATCTAACACAGGTGCCTAGCCCGCTGGCTATTCTGCAAATTTCTGAGCACTTGCTGGGGGGCACTCAGCACTTCCCTGCCAATTGGCATCAATGACAACTGGGGCAAGGGAACCTCAGTAGCCCAGGGGACCTCAGTAGTCCCAGGAGGTGCTGAGGAACTGGCTGGATGGCTACCTCCACCTTCAGGCCCAAGGGAGTACTGAACAATTCAAACTGCTGCAGGGAAGATCAACACCTTCAGATGGAATACAAGAAATTATGAAGCTGCCAAGGAAAAAGACAACCTTGAGTGATTAGGAACTGTGTGAGAGATATTAATAATCACACGAATGAGCGTAGTATTCAATACAATACATAATTCATGAACTCTCTGAAAAGAATGATTCACTTCTCCTTGAAAAATAATTAAGAAAGATACCTGGTGATGCTAAGAATTCACCAAAGTCCATCATTCTGAAAGAGAATGAAAGCATGTCTGTATTTGTATTCTACTAAAGCATTCCAAAATTACTGTGAAAAGGTGAATGAAACATGGTGTTTCATGGAGCTACCAGTGTCCTACCTAATCGTTTAAAAAAATATAAATTTCTAAAAAATCTTACCTTATATAAGCAACAAAAGAAATAATACAGCGACACAGGAAACCACAAAACATGCAGGAAAACAAACCAAAACATAACAAAACAGTTTTCATGAAATAAAGCTTACAGGTTTTGCTTTTGAAAAGAAGCTGAAGGGATTCAGTCTCTTGCCATGAACAGCTGGCTGGTGCTGTGTTCCTTCTACTGAATCACATCTCCTCTTCCCAGAAGGACAGGAAATGTGTTTCCTTATCAGGTTATAAAACAATACTGGAAAATTTGCAATTGTAATTAATGGTGGCTGAGGTCAGTAGTTCAGTAACGTGCAAAGCTAAAATCTAGCTGTGTTGGAAGCATTTTGCAATGCACTTGCCCCAAAATATTTCTGTTTTCTTTTGTGCCCAAACCAATTAATCTGAGAAAAGTCTCTCCTGGATTATATGTTGAACGAAATATAGAATTTGGAAGTATTGGGGATAAAACACAATGTTTTTCTTATTAGCTAAAACATTTCTTCTGCTCTGAAATTTAGTGTAATCTACCAGCTATTTCAGAAAGCTAAACATACCAGTGTGATTCCATGGTCTTTGCAAGGACCAAGCAAAAGGGAACCACAAATGAGCCTGAACTGCCCAGTGCTGGGAAAAGGGTCTCCATCTCCTCTCTTTGTAGACCATGCTTACTACCAGTAGGAATTCTGTGGCACTTTGCATTTGATCAGGATGGCATTATTCCAAAGAGAGGGACTGTCTGTGCACCAGTACAGACCAGTCTCATCCTGGGCATTTGCACTGGGACCATTCTGGGAGCGCAGTATTCACCAGCTGTTGGATGATGTTCTGGGAGGTGCCTTTAAAGGAAACTGAGATTTATTTATCAAGTTGATAAAATGACTGTGTGTGGGATGTTGGACTTCCACAGGCAGCAAAACATCTTCCTACAGCTCTAGAGGCTCAGTGATTAAATGGCAACAAAGCTTTCAGGTAATTAGCAATTTTCTCACCAGTTAGCATCGTAGGACACAGGAGTTTAAGTGCAGTGTGTTCTTCCAGTAAGGGAGAGAAACATTTCACCTGCACAAAATGAAAGTTTTCTAGGGATTTTTTCCCTAATATTTGTTATAATAAGCTTGTCCGTGTCAGTTTGTGCATGCATGTTACTACTGTTTCACAATAATTGTGGAAACTTGGTTATACCACTTAAAAAAATTATTTTATATGAAAGCAGCTTAAGTAACTGCTTCATTATAAAAAAACAGGTGAAAATCCCCTTATCAATATAATGCAGTTAGGTCCAAATAGGTAATGCTCACAGAGGAATCCTGCTAGTGCTAAAGAGCAGGTGCTTTTTCTTCAAATTTATGGTTAATGAGAGACATCAAACATAGGATGTTTGCCCTGCTAAGCATTGTTTGTCAAGAAAGAAAAGGTTGCTAAATATTCACATGTGCTCTAGCCTAGCTGTGTGAATACACAGAGGTCAAGACCATTTTCTTAACAAAAGAACACATCTCTTGTGGAGAGCAAAGACCTTCTCTAGTACTGTTGTATTTCCTCCTGATAATGGTAATTACTTTGCTTTGTCTGCTTTGAATTGTGTTTTTTTCTGAATTTAGGTAGATGAAAACCTTCAGCCAGTAATGATAGCCAGTTTTCCTTTGGATCCATGCCAGCAACCTATAATTAGTGTTTTCTTGAAAGAGGCCCAGCGTATGGTACCTATTGTGCATTATGTCCTTGGAACTTGACTGCAGTAATAGGAAAAAAATCTCCAATTTATACGTCTTTCTGTAGTTAGTAATCTCGTGGGACTGTCACAAGTAGAATGTTGTAGCTGGGTTTCATGAGAATCTAAAAATGGCCATAATAAAATATGTGAGTTAAGCTAACCAGGATGGAGGGACTGATGCCAGAACAGAAGTATTCACACATGGAATTATCAGGAGTGCCTACTGAGCTTTAAGCCCACACCCAACATTAATCTTTTAACTTCTCTGGCATAGATAAGACCTAACTTCAAGTCTTGTTTGTGATCTAAGTTACTATTGCTCAGCAAAAGGATTTCATAGTGGCTTCAGTCAGAGATCTTTGAGAAGCTGCTGTACAAGCACAGCTCCCTCAGGCAGATGGAATAGGTTGTTTACTTAGAGCTGAACCAGAAGAAACTGTCCTCCAAAGCCTGGAAAGATTACCATGGGTCTCAGCTGTGGTGTGTGTGATTTTGAAGACCTCTGTCTTCTGCCAAAATGAGATATACCTGGAAGTCAAGATGCAACCAGCAGAAAGCATTATTATTTTTCCTTAGATAGAACAGAAGCAGTGCTTTTCAGGTACATGGGTTATATAAAAAGAAAAGCATAAAGACTATGAATAAGAAAGTTGCCTTTTATATTCCAATGATCTTATTCCTGGCATTTTTTGTTTGGGGTACATGAGCAATCCTACTTTTATAGTTTAAGGAGAAATGGAGTGGTTTATGCTGCTTGTACCAAATAAATACCTGAGTTATTTATTACAACAGTCAAATTAGGATCCCTACTTCGAAATTTTTCAGCAAGGTCTGAACATTCACTAAACTCTTGAAGACAAGGGCCAAAAATATCTATAGAATATTGCTCAACACTTGGTATGCCTCAGTAGAGATGCAGCTATAATTAACTGATACTGAAGCAGAAGCTACTAAGTATTCTTGACTTAGTTCTATTCTCTTAGAAAGCTGGGAAATTTGATGCAAACTGCTTATTTCTTTCTTATTTAAGGAAAGAAACTAAATGCAAATCTATCAAATTACAGGATGTGCACTTCAGAACTTTGCTTTGTGTTATCTCAGCCAGCCAGGTTAAACACCTTGCTCCTTGCTTCTGATCAGCTTCATATCAAAGACTCTTGCTGAGTGAAAATATGGCTGAATTTAAATAAACAAAGATCAGCTTTTTACTTGGGTTTTAGACATTGTTCCTTGCAGTGTTTTTATTAAAATGAATCTCATTGTCCTGTCAATCTACACAAGGTTTATGCACTTCATTGGTTTGGAATTTCTTAACATATACATACAAACTCTGCTGTGAATACTGTGTTTGTCTTAATTTGCTTTAGTTTCTTTATTGTTGTGATCATTAAAATTCCAAATGACAATGACATATGAATGATGTTAAACTGAGGATATTTTATTCACATGGAGGCTGCTTTAACAGAGAATTGCTTATTCTCTTGAGTAAATCAGTATTTCAAGTGTCATTGTGCTAGGAAGTCTATTTATATATAGGATCTGCCAACATCCCATTTCTTTCCAGCAGCAATGCCAAATAATCATAAATGAGGATAGAAGTGCTCAGTTTGTTGAAAAAAAAAAAAGAGAGAAAAAAAAGAGAGAGAGAAAATACCAGAGAAATTAGTTTAAGACCTATGTAATTAATATCTCCTGTATAATTCTCAGTAGGATGTTATGCATTCCAGATTGCACAGTAATCTAAGGAATTACTAGATCCAATAGTCTGGTTCCTTTGCCCAGAGGAAAACTAGATCCAGGAAACAAGAAACTTGGAAGCAACGCTGGAGAAGAAAGACATTTTGGAGCATGTTTTTTTTTTTAAAAAAACCCAATCACAAAAGCCTTCAGTTGTTTATTCAACTCAGAGTACATTATGAACTTATTCCCTCTGTGTAACAAAACATATGGTGGATCACTTTCGTGGACAGCTAGAATCCTTGGCTATATGAGGCTTCTAAGATCAGCAGATTTAGTTTTAGAGCAGAGGCTTTCCCTCAAGATCTTCTTCCCCTTTACCAATGACAGATTCTGCCTGTTCCCTGCACCACGAGCAGATCTCTGTGCTCACTGTCTGAATGTCTAAAGCTCTCTTCAAATCAGATGGCAAAGTGCTGCCAGGCACAAGCAGCTGAAATCTTTCTTTAAGGATGGCTATTCATTTGCCTATGAATGGGGGTGTTAAAAAATGAGTAGACGTGGCCCTTTGGGAGATGATTTAGGGATTATGTTGGTGTAGGACTGATGGTTGGACTTGATGATCTCCAAGCTCCTTTCCTTGATGATTCTAATTTTCTATTCTTTATTACTGGTACAATGGGAGAGAATATCAGGGATTTTCTCCCTCAACTGTGGGTGAGTACATTTGGGCTAGGTTATTTCTCTCATCTTTTTGAAGACTGTGGTGACTTTCCCCATGGCTGAGCTGATGCAATGCAAACCAGAGTGAAAGATTTTGGAGCCCAGCCTGTGTTTCCATGGATGGATACAGGGCCTGAACCTAAACTGGGGATAAGCAGAGACCTTCACTGAATATGATTCCTCTTTGCCCCTTTTTTCAACCAAGTATTCATCAGTCTATATTATCATAATTTTCTTGCATAGTAAATCATTATACTATACTTATTTAGCATTTTAACCAGCTGCTTAATTTAACCAGGTTTTCATTATAGTTATAAATTTTATGCTTCTCTTTACAGTAACATAGAGGCCACTTCAGACAGCTTTTGTGTGATCTATTTCCCCGCTAATAACTATACCTGAGTCCATTGCTTATCTATTTTTTCCCATGTGTTTGTTTTGCAGTCCATTTAACAGATTTTTTTTCTATTGTCCACAATTTGATGCAGTTCTGAATGCTTAAATAGGTTTTTCCTTCAGAAAAAAATCCAAATAATTTCCTGGCATTTAGACACCAGTACAAAGATTCTCTAACCCCGAAATATTAATGATATATGAGTTAAAGTAAGCAAGTTTGGAAGTCCAAGATTCCCTCTGGAGATTATTATTTCAAAATTTTCTAACTCCACATCACTGATCCAATGGAATCTGGAATTGAAGTGTGTAAGTTCCTTAATTGTAGTATTCAAATGAAAGTGGGATGAGGTAACATTTGCAAAATGTAATTTTGATCCAATTCCAAGGAGAACATCTTGTTTTGCTACAGATGTGCTTTAGTACTAATTGAGTATTGCGTTAGCAGAAAAGCTCTTTAGAAGTGTTCCAAGATACAAAACTGACACTGCAACCCAAATTGTATGGCATCAAGCTATACTGTTTTCTCTTTGTTCATCTTGCTGAAATTAAATATGGCCAGAAGGAGTGATACAGCTTCAGTGAATCTTATGCTAATGCTTTCCCAGAAAATGTTTTCTTTTCTGCCTAAATTATTGATTGAGCTATTAGAGGTCTGAAATGAAACTTTAATTAGTTGTTAGAGGCTTCACAAAGGATGACCTGCTGGAACATATTAATTGAGTTGATAGAGAGCCATCTGACTTCAGGAATTACAGCCAGCAGAACAAGACACTTACACAGGCAGAAACTTGTTGCAGATTTCTAGTGCTTTGGGCAAAGTGATTTTTAGC
The DNA here is from genome assembly GCA_023637945.1 of Phaethornis superciliosus. Lineage (NCBI taxonomy): Eukaryota > Metazoa > Chordata > Aves > Apodiformes > Trochilidae > Phaethornis > Phaethornis superciliosus. The sequence goes on from JAJQWJ010000005.1 coordinate 7,148,857, forward strand.
TCAAAGTTGACTGATGGTTTTTAACTGACTGCATTGTGAAGCAGAAAAAAATATATAAAATTCTGTCTCAAATCATGTGAACTGTAATTTTGAATTGGCAGTATCACATTGGAGTGTCCTTGTGTGTTCACAAGCTAAAATTGATCAATCTAAGGGCATGTTACATGTGAAACAGTGCCACTATTTGCTGTTATTTTCAGATGCTCTCCACTCTGTATCCCAAAGCTTTTTGCCTCAGAGAGAGAGAGAAGTGGGCTGGAGATTTGAAAGCAACAGAAAGAACTCATGTGCCTACCTGGCAATAAAAACCAACCCTGTAATATAGTTGAGTTAGAATAAAAAAAAAGTAATAATTTGAGTTCAGACAACAGTGAGGCTCAATAATTCAATGTTCTGTCTTGGCTATTTAAAAAGCAACATCTCTTTGCCCTGTCCTATTTAAGTTTGTCATAGTTGCACTATGTGCATCCACCATCAGTGTGTAGCATTGTGATGATGATTTAATTTCAGAATAAAGGCTTGGACTTAATTATCAGTAATAATAACAACAGTGTTAGCAATAATTATGGTTTTATTGCAGGATTTGCAAAGCTTTGAAGGTTTATCAATGATTCTTAAGTCAGAAATATTGTCATAACCAAAATGACCATCACTTTCTATTGGTTGTTACTGGAACTTAATCTTGACCCAGGGAACACAGGGACTTCAAAAAACCCTGGTGAAAAGTTTAGTACACAAAATCCTCTATAATAATAACAAACAGTAACAACAACAATAACAATAACAGCAACAATAACAATAACAACAACAACAACAATAATAATAATAACAATAATAATAATATATGATAAGCCAGTTGAAAGTTTGTGTGACACTTCAAAAAAAAGGTATGGTTTTCTCTAGACAGGTAAAGGAAGACTCAGTTAAAAATAAATAAATTATCACCAAGGATCTTGCAGCTTTCTGTTTTTCTCCCTAGTGAGGCTGAATTTACTAAATACAGGACAGCAAAGAGCAATGGCAAGCAGAGAACAGAAAGCTGCCTAATGTAAAACTTCAAGAGTAGAGGAAGGGGGGAAAAGTCTTGTTTGAATGAATCAGGAAGAGTCAAGAGAAAGGAAGAACAGGAATCAGACCCTTGTGCTGCCAGAGTGTTTGGAAAAAAAGTGTATAACAAAGCAATAAGGCTGGCTGAATAGCAGGCTTTACAGTTCACAGATTTATATTTTTTCTTTTTAATTTGGCTGAGCTTCAAATTGGAACAAATCCATTTTTTAAAAGAAAAATTTCTCTAAGAAAAAGAAATTCCAGGAAAATGTTTTGGAAACACTGACATGCTGTGTTTCCAAAACCACACATTTCCCCCTGACCCTACAGCTGCTAAATGGAATTGGCATTCATGAAGCAGCTCCGTGGGAAGGGGAGGGAGGTCTGCAGCTCAGCTTAGGGCTTTTGGTTTCAGGTCAGCCACCTTGCTCAGGCAATGAATAATGGATTTCAACTGAACTGTGCTATGCTTTAGGTTAGGATTTATGTTGAAAAAATGTTTTTCTGCTTTACATGTATTTCACACGTGTGTATATATCGTATATATAATATGTACATATTTCATAGGTATGTACTTTTATCTATTTTTCTAGCAAACATTGTCTAGAAGGAATTGTGGAATTGCTTGTAGCACATTTATGTGAAGTTTTTGACTTTTTCACATCCGTTCATAGCAATAACAGCTGACTAGCTTTTCTTATTGTGCTTTTCACAATCCATTTTAAAAGAAATCCATAAGCCTACAGATATTTGCAACCCAAAGAACTGAACTAAAAAACTGAACTAGATAGATGACACTGATGTTCTACTGATGTTTATTGCAATTATTTGAGTTACATAGGATATGCCTATGTAGCCTGGAAAGATAACAGTTAATTTTTTTGTAATGCTCCCTGTATCCAACTTTTTTGCAATCTTTCTCTAAAAAAATTCTTTCCCAAAAGGTTGGCCTTCTTCAAGCCACTGTATGATTATAATTTGAAGATTCAAGAACAGACACAACAGCCTTTTTCCAACACAGAAGTGAATTTGAACTTTGAGATATTCAGTGTCCAAAACTCATATTTTTGTGATCTACTCAGACAAAAATGCCCCCTGTTAAACCAAAAACCCAAGAACTTGCCAAAACATGACTAGTTTAAAATGAAAAATAAATGCCAGTGAATACCAGCAAGCAGCAAAATTATGAATAGCTCATGTCAATTACGTGCAAGGAATCATTCACTCAGACTAACAATGAAATAAAAAAAGAATGAAAGATGTAAAAGAAGTGGGAAAACCACAGAAATTAGAAGAAATACAAAAGGTCTAGACGTTTTGTCTAGGTAGGAAATTATTTAGGGCATGTATATTTTTAAATAGAAGCTTTAGAGTGATTTGCTATCTGAAAAAATAACTAAATCTCTTTTACTGTAGCTAACAAAAAAATTTCCTTGTTCCACATGAGATTTCCAGTTCCACATCTGATCAGTGTTTCCAGTGATGTGCAAAGTGTTCAATTTTGTGAAGTCTGAACAGTCAGCATTAGTGAGAATCCAAAGAAGTTAAACTTATCATATGACTTGATATGACTATATTTTAGGAAAATATTTCAAGTTTTGCTGCTGTTTTTCATAACTGCTAAATTTTTTTATTAGTATTTAATTGATTAGATTAGGTAACAGAAATTAGTTACATATCAGTGTTTACATACCAGTGTTTCCAGTGACTTAGCTGTTACATAAACTCTTGAGAATGATAATGAAATCTATTTCCCTTAAACAATAATGTTTTTACTGGCAATGGAGGCTCAAATGCAAATGAAAGTTGCTAAAGGAATCTCTTTGAAATGGCCTTCAGTATTTTTTTAATTTAAAAATTAAGACATGAAGATCAGTTCCAAATGACTACATTTTATAATTTATGAAATATTTGAAAACACAAGTGACCCCACCACTACGATGACTTCATTTAGATGTTTATTAATGTTTTTTAGGAGGAGAACTTAGTTGAATAGAAATTCTACAACTTTAAAACATTCCCGCAGACAAGTTCCTGAGGTGAACAAGTACAAAATTACACATAGATTTTTTATCTCACTGTTTGAAGAATGTGTGAACCATCATTTGCATTTGCAAGTTTTTATTTTTTTATGTTTTTTTTTAATAATTCACTCTCACAGCTTGAATAAAAATTACTTACTTCTTGAAATTTGAGCTCTATTTCTTCATTATAGGACTGGTCAGGACAGTCAGATTATTTCAGTCAAGTTATTTCTTAGGCTTCTGTTTAGATAGATGCAAATCTTATAATCCAATTTGTGATTAAGATTTTGGAAGGAAAAGAACAGATCATTTTAGTGTACATGTTTTTGAATGCATCTAATGAAAATCAAGCATTCATAGTACGAATTCATGAGAATATTTGAAAACAAAACCATATGAAATGAAAATGCATTTCAAATCAAATTATCCACAATGTTAAAAAAAAAAAGAAAGAAGAAAAAAGATTTCTTTGCCTTTAGCAGCAAGTCTGTGAAATACTTGTGGACAGAACTGTGCTGTTTTGATACCTTTATCTCAACTTAAAATGATGTTCAAATGAATAACTAATGCCAAGCACCAACTTAATGACAATAACTTAAATGTGGAGATTCAAGAGTTTGTGTATTTCTGTGTATCTCTCTAAAAAGACATAAATATATATTAAGAAATTGAATATAGCTTACTTTTCAGGGTTTGAGTCAACTTTTAACTTGCCTTAATATTGACTTTGAAATAGGTAATTCCTCTCTCTTTAGGGAAGTCACTGCAGTTCTAAGGCCTCCAAACTCCTCTCCAACCCACTTTGCTCTATATTCTGAGATACCGTACACTTTCAGCAGCTGACCCTTTGCAATTTTTGCTTACTGAAATATAAAACTGAACAGTTAATCTTCCATAAATATTTATAGATCATAAAACTGGCGTGTAATTTGATACTTTTCTCAATTCAAAGGAAAACATTTGGTGAACTCTTGGTTCTATTAATTGTGAATAACTTGGCAGTGTTCCGATTTTTTTAGGTGTCAGTTTACGGTTGCATTGTAACATAATCTTATCCAAACTCTGTACAATCTGTTCCAAGGTCTGGGAGATTAAAGAACAGAAAAAAAGAAAGGGAATATTGTGCTTTCAATCAATAACTAATATATACATGCAAGATTATTTTTGTTTCAAATGTCTGTTGCATTTGGAAAGACTTCGTTTAAAATAAAATGTTAGTGTAAGATCATGTAAAGATATCTCATTACATTAAAAAGAAATTATGGCCAAGTTCTTCATTTGCAGTGGTTACCTTTCATATTGTTTCACCCATCTTGTTCTGAAAAGTCTCTCAGTAGTACTTACTGTAATAAGTTGCAGTTAGGGCATTCTAGTGAGGCTGTTTTATCCTAATATCTGCAAATACTCTGCAGTGTACTAAACCCCAGTCTCATCAGGAGATGGTTGTAGATGGTGGGCTGCACTGCAGTTTGGCATTAATCTTACTGCTATCTCCCTCAACACAGATACATGGCTGGGGACATGGTGATTAAAACCAAGGGAAATTATTATTTTTTATTTCCTGGCTGTTGCCATGGAAACTGCCATTTTATTTCTGTTACACCCCCTTGAACACCTGTTAATCCTCTGCCCTTTTTTCCTGACTTGATCCTTTGATCACACACAGCATTGGCTGTGAAAATATAGAAATATGGCAATAGTAATTTTTAATTATTTTGTGACTTTACAATGCTGTAACATTGTCACTTAGTTTCCTAGAGAGATGCTTTGTTAGAGTAAGGCAGATTTGTTTGTTTAAACTTGCTTCTAATTCTACGGAGAAGCTTTCCTCTCTTTCTCAAATCCTTAATGTTACCTTAGTGGATGCTTTGTTCTAGAGCATGAAAATCTTTTAGGCTAGTGATTTTTGAAATCAAAATGCCTTGGCATACAGTAAATCACTAAGATACAAACATGAGGTTAGTCTGTTCCCGCTCATTCCCTTCTGATATTTTTCTTCCCATACTGTTGCCACCGATTGAGCTGAACCAATTTCTTTTCTCATTCAGGGTATTTCTGGTCTTGACATAAATTCTGTATAAGGTTAAAGTACTGAAGTACGGTAAAAATGACAAAAAAAACCCTGAACAAGTCATAATTGCCATTGAGCAGTCTTCACATTTCAGCATCCCAGTTATATAGCAACGACTCCAAAACTTTACTTTTCATTGCCAAAATGCAGAATACCTGGGTTTTTTTTTTTTTAAATCCATATTTATCATCATTCATCTGAACTATATTTTCCTGACAATCTACCCTTAATAATCCCTCCACTGCTCAAGAGATTTACTTTGCAATCAATGGAGTAAAAGAGTTATAGAATCATAGAGTGGTTTGGGTTGGAAGGAACCTTAAAGCTCATCTAGTTCCAAGCCCCTTGCATGGGCAGGGACATTTTCCATCAGACCAGGTTGTCCAAACCCCATCCAGCCTGGCCTTGAACATTTCCAAGGAAGGGATATCCACAGCTTCTCTGGGCAACCTGTGCCAGTGAAGATAAAGTTCTTAATGCTTCTTTTTTGGACCAGTATGTTAGGAAACCAATGGCATCAGTATTAGCTGATGGGAGTAATGATTTGAGTTATGAGACTAGTATGTATCTTTAACTGTATTTACTGACTGTAAGTGCAGCTTGAAATTCTGGGATAATTAATAGGTAAAAAAACCTCTTAGTTCTTTGGCATAGTTTTTTTTAGTTTTAGTTTGCAGGATGTCCTGCCTAGGTGCTAACACATTTTCAAATATTTGTTGTTCTTTTGAGTATAGTCTTGACTCAGAAATTCCTGATATTGGCAAATAACATGGGAAACAACCTTCCATTTTATATAGATGGAGAAACCTAAGTTCCATCTCAAGGTTTTACTGCTTGGGCCCCAGACTAGTAATCACTCTTAAAATCAGTATTCACGTGGTATTCTTAATTATAATTCTGTTCATGCTCTTTTGAATTTGTGTTTTTCTATACAGCTGTGTAACTTTACAATATGAGCTCTAGTACACTTTAATATTGCGTTAAAATAAATGCTGTGTACTAACCTTCCTTTCCCCTTTCCACTCCTCTTCAGGTAGCCAGTAACTGATAAATCTGGTTTCTAGGTTACCAGTGAACCAGATGGCAACACACAGAAAAAAGCCAACCAACCAACCAAAAAACCACAAAAAACCAAACCCCCCCCCCCCAGAAAGCATGTTTTTTCTGCACTTAATTATGTTTTCATATTGCTTATTAGATAAGATAACTTGTGCTAAAAAACATGTTTAATTCCAGGAAAAAGATGCTGCTTGTCAACATGTGACTAAAAAACCTATAAGACTTTTGAGATGTGAACTCCAAACAGATGAAATATAACAACTTTTAATACATGCAGCCATGTAATTATGCATAATAACTACTGATCATTGTGTATGCTGAGAAGAAGGATAAAGGAGGGGGGGCTGTTTTGTATGTAGCTGGTCTCTGCACCTGCAGAAAGTAGGCAAATCTCACTGTGGAGGAAACAAGATAATGACAGTATGATACTAAATGCAAACATTAATTCGTTGAAATAAAATACTAGGAAGCAGTCTATCAATTAAGGTTGTTATTGTGAACAGCAAAATTATGTTGCATGTCAGCTTAAAGATAAATACAAGAAAAGTGGAATGAAATCTTTAATTCTCTGTTTACCACATAGCCTCTAAATCCATTATTACCACTTTGGAGAAGATTTATATTGGCTATTTAAGCTTCTATTTGTGATAAACTCTCTCTATCCATATTAAACTCTACTTAGTTTCTGAAGTAAATAATGAAATTGTCAGCCTGTGTGATCTAATATTTTAGGCTAAAAGGAAAACAAGCCGCTGTGAAAGCATAATTGTACTAATATTGGGACTCTCAGCAGGTCTTATTAGCTCAGGCATAGTCCTGCATTAATGTAGCTAAATGGGTTTTGGCCATGCTGTGGCTTGCATCCAGCCAGTTTGGAGAGTGGGTGGGACTGGCCCATGGCTTTCTATACCTAACACTATAAGCACACACGGGGCTGAGTGGTTATTTATAAAAAGCAACTTAGTGTGTTTGTGAAAGATTACATTCTGCTGAAGTATTTGTGCTAGCATAGGGATGTGGATACCTGCCATCTGGGGCAGGATAAAACTGGTAAAGACTGCTCCCCAAGATAAAAAAGCTCTGCTTTCAGCACCACAGAATGCCTTAGTTGTCAAGAGACCAGTAGATGTTACTGAGGTTTTCTCCATGACTTGATCCATTAAAGGTCTTTGGAAGAAGAGTAGTTAGAAACTATTCTCTCCCACTAAAAGATTTATCATGCATCAATGATCTTTAAATTATGAAGGGTATTGTGTCACTCCTTTTGTATTCTGAGAGTTGGGCCAGGATCTCGAGTAGAGATGATTTGAGAGTCCTGGTGGGAGTTTTACTTGTGGTGTGTCAGAGGCCACTTCTGCTGATTTCACAAACAGAGCTGTTGCATGGTGATTTTAAAGTATAGCAGATACAAATCTGAACTAGAGAAAGCTAGTCCTCAGTCCTCAGACTTTAATCATTTACAATGGCTAATCTTTCCTTTTTTGAGGGAAAATCCTCCCTGTGACTTCTTAACAAATTAACTACTCTTCAGTAGATCATTTGGCTTCCTTACCAACCTTTTATAAAAGCAAAATGGAGCCTATGCTATGGCAAGTTTTTGTAGTGTTTGGTATCAGCACTGACACTTATTTGTCACGGTAGCTATCTGAACAGAGTCTTTCATTTCAGCATAGTACAGATAAGAAGGCAACAAACTTAAATGCACAGGTTAAATAAACACTTTGAAAGTGAGGTCAGATGAAACTGGCACCAGGCAAATACTGATACTGTAAGGTTAGACTGGAGCAGAGGGTCTTACTCTAGTTACTGTTTAACATTCAGCCTGCTGCACATACACCAGCAAGAGCATCAATAAGATAATTTCTTGTTTGCTGTTCAGCTGTGAGAATATTCCTACAAATCCAGAATATCCCCACTGCAGCCAAGTACCCTGCATTGGATTTGAATCAGTAGCTACGTGCAGAACCTCACCAATGTGATTCTAACACACTGTCACAGTCTGGATTGCTGTGGTAGGTGCAGGGACACAGCACAAGAATACTGCTATTGAAAAGCCCATCTGCTTCCAATAAAAAAATCTATTAACGATAATTAAATACAGTAGAATCAAGAGGGAGAACACAACTCATGTTGCCATCATACTAGAAGAACATTACTACATGCTTAGCTTTAATGTAGATTAATCATATTCACAAACTTCCAATTACAATCAGCATTGTAGAACTGTACAATTAAAGCATCAGTGTAATTAAGAGCAAAGCTTTCTGATAGCCCACATTACAAACAAATGACTATAAATTTGAATAATGTGCTCATCATGAAATTGGTCGTTAATCAGATCATAATCAGTATTATAGCCAATCATAAAAGAAATGGTTTGTCTGGCAAGAACAAAACACTGCTCCTCAGCTCATCTACAGCCCAGGTTGCATGTGTGTGTGAATATTATATCTTGGGGTCCTTGTTTCCTGGGCCTCTGAATTCCTCTATCAATGATTTTATGACTTTTGTGTGCAGTTGAGGTAATATATGTCAGAACTGCGTAAACAGAAGAGTCCACTCACAAAAATAGTCACTCTAAATGCATCAAAATGAAGAAAATTTAAGGAAATACAAATGAAGGCTATTGACAATGCTTATTTCTTTCCCTCCAGGACAATAATTTTCGCTGTGCAGATTTCCACTAGCATAAACAGAGCTATTGGTGACATCAGTTTCAAGCTTATTGTTAACAGAACCTTTTCACAAATAGCTTTTAGTAAAGCTGAGTGTCAGATATAACTTTTAAGACTCCAGTACTCCTTGTGAACACATTTTCTTACTTTTCCATTGGCATTATCTTCAGCAGTTTTGTGGTGAGACGCATTAGTTTCTTGATCTGACTGGAAGCAAAATGTTTTCACTTGGACAAATCAGCTGTGCTGGTTCACCCCAGAAGCACCACAGCCCAAGTAAAGCAGCAGGGCAGGGGGTCCAGATGGGGACAGAGGTTCAGAGTAGCTTTAGGGAAACATAATACCATTTGGGTGATTATTTTGATAATTTCTGACTTGCATCACAGCCTCAGATATCAAACAGAGTGATTTTATGGAGTGTAGTAGGCTTTGAATGGACATAAATACCAGGAAATTTCTCTTAGACCTTTCAGTTATTTGCATAAAATAAGATTGTAAGCCCTGAAACTCCAAATGTTATTTTATTACAAATAAGTAAGATATTACTCATGTAACTATAAGGATGATGTATTCTGACAGCTTGTTTATTTCTAACACTTAAAGACTAGTTAACAATCTGGAAACTAATTCTCCTAGATTCAAAGTGATGGTATATTGCTTCAGGGTTATTATCTATTAATAGTATTATTGTTGTTATACACGTGATAACAAAAACATAAGATTACTTTTGTAGAACAAGATATGTCACTATTAGACCCACTTGGTTCATCTGTAGATTTTTATTCAGCTGTAGATTTTTTTTAGTCATGTAAATCTTTCCTCCAAGTCTGAAACAGAAAAATAATTTCCAAGCTGAATATACTTGGAGAATGAAATTACATTATTAGACAATCTGAGAGAAAAGGTGACTGGGTTGGTACCTGTGAAGCAAAGGATAACATTTTAAGGCAGAGAAGTGATAAGAGTATTGGCTAAAATGCATAGATTTTATGATCATGCTTTCTGCTACATAGAGTTATGAGGCTACCATGAAGTTAGAATTCAAGACTTGTTGCTTTTTAAACTCTTGTGATCAAGACCAGCCACTTGGAAGGTGATAATATTTTAGGAATGCTGTTGGAAATATGTACTGTGAGTAAGCTACTGATGTATTTATTTTTAAGTTCTGACAGTTAATACATATTTAAATATCTTCTTTGAAAGAGAGGATATGAACCCCACCCCTGCTCCTACTCTAATGCCTACTTTGTTCTAAATCATTAACTTTTTTGTAGAGACTTTATGTGGTGTATATTAAGCATCCTGGATGTAAAGTTTAACAGACAATTGTTATAAGTGACACTATGACAAGGCAAGGATGTAACTGATGAAAAGAGAGAAGTATATTCTCATGAACTCTACCACAAACTTTAAAAAATATATATTTAACATAATTGTGCAAAGGAGTAAACTTTTTCCTTCCTAGTTGTGTAATTTCAAGGCAATAAAAGCAAGCATAAAAGGAACATATGGAACATGGACTTTCAAAAAGAAACAGTTGGCAAAACCATGCTTCAGATTGCTGTCAGAATATCAGCCTTTCGGCAAGCTTGGAGTAGAACAGATGGGAAAAGTCAAAACTGGTAATAGTTTTCCCTGCTTAACACAGGAGAGCAAGTTAACAGTCTAATTCATCTTTGGCATAAGATAATTGCTTTTTCATTTTCCCTTTAATGGTATTTATGGCTACAGTCTTTTTGTTCTCTCTATTTCTATTCTAGGGCCATCGTATCACTGCAGATTGCACATATGTGCTGAGGCTTTTGCATTAGACTATGAAATCTGAGGTAGGTAGGACATGAGGGCATCTCTCTGAGGAGCACTGGACTCCCTTTCATCCTCACTGCTCCAAATGAAAACAATATAATTGATGGGAATATTACTAATGACTGTGCCTTGTTCCAGGACCTGTTTGCACAGAGCCCTAGATTTGACGGGTCTCATTTTAACAACTTGGAAACCCCCCTTTTTTTCCAGAAGATTATTTTCTGAGGCTTTCAAGGGAACTTTGTATAGACTAAAAGCTATGCAGATTCTTCTGTTTCTTGGGGCTGGTGCATTACTGCATCAGTATCTCTCTAATGAAGTGACTTTACAGGTTCTCAGCACTTCACAAATACAATTTGCATATATTTATCCTTAAAGTGAATAATAATACTACAGTTGCTGCTCAGTGGTAAACAACTTATGCCATACCACAGCAGATACAGGACTATGTTCTTGGAGGAGAATCTATTCTCTATGTTCAAGGCCAGGTTGGATGGAGCCTGGAGCAACCTGATCTAGTGGGAGACTAGATTCCAACCCTAGCCATTCTCTGATTCTATGATTTAAATGCTAAAACAAAAGCTGGACTAGCAGTCCAGTTTTTTGAGCTCTTCAGCAACTGCACAAAATGTTCACTGGAATAGCAGGCTATAGGTTGTTCTGCATGTATCAATTGCTCTGAAAAAACCAGCGGTGGAGATATTACTCAGGTGAACTGTGCATCCTAAAGGACTGCCAGTCTTCAGCTGCAAGCAGTTTGGGTGTGAGACAGAAATGTCATTAATGTTCTGCATTCACAGAATCACAGAATCCTAGAACAGTTTGGGTTGGAAGGGACCTTAAAGACCATCTAGTCCCACGCCTCCTGCATGGGCAGGAACACCCCCCCTTAGACCAGCTTGCTAAAGCCCCATCCAACCTCTCCTTGAACACTTCCAAGGAGGAGGCATCTACAACCTCCCTTGGCAACCTGTTCCAGTGTCTCACCACCCTCACACTGAAGTATTTCTTCCTAATGTCTAACCTAAATCCACCCTCTTTTCTGTTTGAAACTATTACTCTTCATCTTATCACACCACAGTCTTCTAAAAAAACTCCCTCCAGTTTTCTTGTAGGCCCACTTTCCATACTATTATATTCCTATAATGTCCATGCTACCCTTGCTTGATCTCAGTGCTGCATGCTAAAACCATTTTTTTTTAACTCTTCAGCATGCATGGGTTTAATAGCTACTTTCGTAAATTTTGCACTTTGTAAATTTTACAATTTTTGGTAAGAATTGCAGCAATATTCCTTGAATAATGTAGCACAATCCAACATAATTTTCTGAGTGGACTATTGAAGAGATAAAATGCACGTGAACTGTGTTAAATTTATGCATGATTTTTGAACTTAATGAATGCACATAGGAACTACACAATTCCATTTGTTTGCTCCTGTTGAGTTTTTTTCCCACAAAAATATTTGAGTCTTGTTAAATGGCTGCAGAGATATCTTCAGGCTAATAAGAGCTAAAGCTGGTGAGCTTAATGGAAACTCGTGTCATGAATCTTAAATTATCATCTTGGTTCATATTGAAACACCTGACTATGACAACTCAAAGGTTAATGTAAGTCTTTTTAACTTTGCAGTGGGGGAACGACTGGGTATTTCAGAGCAGCTAGGATGAAAAAATGAAAATACTTAGGCAACAGTTAATGTTTCTGATCTCAGAACAGAACACACATTTACACATGTGCTTTCTAGTTTGAGTCTTTCTGGTGGCTCGTACAATGTTCCCACAATAACTTGGTGAAATGCCTGAGCCAGAAAACTTCTCATTCAACTTTTATACCTTTATGAAATTTCATAGAACACCATATTTATAAAATCGTGATCCATAATGGTGGAAGGTAATTGATAAGATTTTCTTGCTGTTCTTCCTGGCACTGTGCTATTTCTTTCTGGAATAACTGAGGACAGTTAGATTTACACAACATCTGATCACTTCCCATTGGAATCCCTTATGAAGCAGCACTAGCTCTATATACTGTGTAGCTGTAATCATCAAAAATTTCTAATTTGAATTGGTAAATAATAGGACAGTTTAATGCATAACATCTTCTGCACTCCCTCTGCTTATATTTTTTTCTCAATCTTCTGTGGAATCAGCAGGCATGCTGTGGTTGCCGTGAATATTGTGGTGCAACCTGGAAGAATAAAGAGCATATCTTCTTCCTTTTCTGCTTTGCTCTGATACTTTGTCACATAGCTTTTACAATTTTCCTCTTTGACTGAACCTCTATGACCAATTATGGTGCATTTCTCAGTAAATAAGAACAGTAGAAATAGGCAAAAAGTGCTTTATTTGGCTCTATACCTTCTTCACAGTGATTTCTACTGAGGCTGAATTTCAGAAATGCCAGCTGGCAGGAAAATATCAAAAGATTTTATGAGAAATCTGTGATTTTGCCAACATGAATAGTTGTCATCTCATCTGAAAGAAATAAGGCCACGTGGCATTATGCAAATTGAAGAAGGAAACTCAGGAAGTGATAGCTTTGTGAAATAACTAAGAGCATATTACAACATGTTCTTAGGGAGGGTTCACATTTTATCTAAGATTGACCCTGAAAACAAAGTGATTCAAACTGTTCCAGCATTTCTAAAAGACATGAAAGGAAAACACAGTTCAGTAAGAGCCAAAATATGCTTCAATAACTAAGTTTCTAATGTTATGCTTATTTAATATTTTACATTATGCTTGTTTCTTTTGGGAACATTTTACTCAGTTTACTGTACTATTTTTTTGTAATTTATTTAACTGAGAAGCTCTTACAAAGTACAGAAGAAATTATTTGATAAACAGTCCCAGAAAAATAATTTCAAAATATTTCAGTGCCCAAAGTGGTGTTGAAATAGATGTATGAACAAATGGAATACTCAGATTATGTACATCAAAGTCAGATTTGAGGAGTGGAAAAAAATCTAAATACACTGCATGTCTTCTTAAATGATAGGAATTATTTTTTCTGCGTTTCCTTTGGTTTTTCCTTTGAAGATAAAAATAGCTATAATTCATGCTGGAAGTAACTATAATACCAACTGTGCACAAACTGTAGTTCACACATTTATACCCTCCTAGGACATTTCAAACTCTTGCATTTCAACTCAGTTTCTTGTAAAACAAACTGAAATGAACAGATCTCAAAGGAAATGAAATATTAATGGAAAAAGTAGATCTGTGCCAGATGATAGCATATGCCACAGAACAGGTAAGCTAATAATTGACAAAAGATTAATTTCTTTAACACACAGGATCATATACAGTGTATGGCTGTTAAAAAGGGAATGTTCCCATTTCAGGCAGCACTGACAGGTGACTTTGGTGCTATTAATTTAAAAAATGAAATTAGAAAGATCTGTAACCAGAGTCCATTAGTGACAAAAGTCTCCAGAATTTAATATAAAATGAAAACCACTGCAAAATTTTTTTTTGTCTGTGGTAGTTTTTGAGATTTGATACAGATTATTGTCATAATTTATTGTCTTAGTGATCAGTGAGGCAACATTTGGAAACAACAGGTGGAAAATGAGGATCTATTTTTGGATATACTGAAGGCTGACTTGTTCTGAGCTGCCCACAACCCCCATTGCCCACCTGCTGACACTTTGGGTTGGGGAGGAGGCAGAAAAATCCACAGTGAAGTTGGGCCTGGGAAGAAGGGGTGGGTGTTTTAAGATTTGTTTTTATTTTTCACTATTCTATTTTGGCTTTTGACTGACAATAAAATAAATTAATTTCTCTGAGTCAAGCCTGTTTTGCCCATGACAGCAGTTGCTAGATGATCTCCCTGTCCTTATCTCAACCCATGAAGATTTTGTCAGAGGAAAATCTAGGTAGACACCACTTCAGCAAAAGAAAAGGAAGAAATTAATAAGCATAGCCCAGATAAATCTACTTAAATATGAGGCAAAATCCTGTCTCGTTGAGCTGGTTGAAGCACTGGAGTCTCCAGGCACTTCTGAAACTCACCTGGACATCTTGGCAACATGCTCAAAATACAAAATTGGATCAAGTTATGGTCTTGTATGGTCAGGTGAAGCCAAACATTGGAATTAGTAGATTCTTTCTGTCTCCTTCTACTGTTGAGCAGTTCATAATAGCTGCTTGATTTTTGTCTATTTGAGATGAAAGACCTGAGAGAAGAAGCTTATTGGGACTGGAAGGAGAGCCTCTAATGAGAGCAAGTGAGAGACTCAATTGACTGCCAGAGTGGAACCAGGGACTGGAAGAGTTTGGGGAAAAGAGATGCAGTGACTTGCTGAAGAAGGTGCTGAGACTAGGGAGGAATAATATGTGATCAAGTAATTAAATTCTGTCTTAATGCCTATTCAAAAGGGAACTTTAATGGATTTTTCAGATTAATTCTGGAATTTCTAGTTGTTTTCTTGATGCTGCAGCTTTATTTTTCTTTGAACATACTTTGTGTGCATGTCTCATTTGAAGTGTTCATCAATATATGAAAAGATTTTTTTAAATTGTTTTAATTTGAATTGCAGTGGAGCTGAGTTGAGGGCCTGGTTTCAGCTGAAGGGGTGTAAAAGATAGTAAACAGTTGTAATTTAAATACAGAACATTTTAGGAGAATTGCTTTCATGTTATGGATTATTTTGTACATTACCATTCTCCTGAACTTTTTAAAATAACATAAACACATAAACCACATAGTAAGGGAAATTTGCCCTTAAAAATAAGCAAAAAATCTTTCCTCAGCAGGCTTGCAAAAATGGTATTTAAAAACCTCATTTCTTCCCCACTATTTTACAGGCTAAAAAATTGGGCACAGATCTGTTTCTGATCATTTATAAGCTAATTACTGCACTTTGTACTGAAATAGCTCTCTGGGATTAAAAATTCTAGTTGCAGCTGTGGAAAGAGAAATTCAGAATAATAATGAAGAAAAGATACTTTATGTACATACTTTATATTATTTCACATTAAATAAACTTTGCCACCTTAATATCATTGGAGTAATAGGAATATATGAGTGGGGAACAGAAGAGGAACAAAAGCTCTGCAAAGCTGAGATGAGCTTTTCATAGGGATATTTTGTTCTTTATGAGATGACAAGATGTAATGCAGATGAAGTCAATCATTTGAAAAAATATGCAAATAATTGAACTAATTGCTATCTAAAAATTATTAAAATTCTAGGGCTATCTAAAATCTCTGGACATTTGTAGTTTTTTTTGGAATGTGTGCCTGAGCAGAGACAATTTTCCTGGGGCTTTAGCCTTCCAGTGCTTCCAGACTTCAACCCCAGCATCCATCCACATGCAAAGTAACCATCTGCCTTCAAGTGGAGATGCTGCTGAGACACTTTGATTCAAACTGGTGGAGCCTGGCTAAAAGAACCTTCCAGAAAGAAGTAGACCACTGAAATCTAGGATTTCCTCTGAACCTCATTGCTGAGGTGGAGGAGATTCTTCCTCTCAGAACTGTGACTTGTCCCTTTGTAATTTGATTTACAACTCATTTATGAATCTGCGGATTAATGCACGTACAGTCTGACAAACCTCTGCTCTCAGGTGCTCCTCATACCCAAGGAGGATTAACCAGGAGCAGGATGCTCTCCAAGTGCAGGTCCTGCCTCTGGCAAAGTATTCCCTGGGGCTTCCTCTGTGCTGGCAGGTCTTGGTCTCCCAGATGCTGCAGACAACCCCTAAAAAATTCCTAAAACATTTTAAAGAGATGAATGAAATTGCAATGAGATTGCTTTTCACTTCTGTCACTTGACTTAGAATAAAACTTTCTGGAAACGTAACTTTCAAAGGCTAAACAGGAAAATGAACATTATTTCATATTATTTTCAGTTTGTGGCTCAGTGTTATTGGTGTGAGTCTTAAATTGTCAATAAATTCAGATTGACAAAAATAGTTCAGCTGTAGATTATTCCATGAGTAAATAAACACACTTGAAAGGCTATTATTTTTTTCCTCTGCAATGTTTTTTAAAAAGACAAAGGAAGAAATATTTTTAGTGGCACTAGCTACTGTAGTTTTGCTTGGAAATCACATTTTTTCCTCTATAAAGAGGCATCCATGGGGCCCAGGGATTTGCCTGCTAATTTCTCTGGATATCTTTGGGCTTTTAATATTGACAGAAATGAGTTGGACTGAGCCAGTACCAGGCAATGAAACACACCAGAGTAGCACAACTAGCCCAGGAAAAGTTGTGGGCAGCTGTGAAGTCCAGTCTGAGCATCTGGACTACACACTTGTGGAAAGTTTCCCCATTGTTCAACACCAGTGTTACACATCAAAAATTAAAAAATAGGACTGTGTACATGCATGCAATTATTAGAAGAATCACAGAAACAGCTTAACCACAGTTTTCTGAAAGCAAAATTCTTTAAAAACTGCTTTGGAATACCATTTTTTCAGAAGTAAAGCATTTTTTGCATGCATCTAACTTTACTGTGAATACTTCCACTGATTCCAATGGGCCTGCTCTCAGAAGTAAATTAAACTCTTGTAAGTTTGCAAAATTAGCTCTTTCCCAGTGGAATTATTTTGAATGTATATTAGCTCCATAGGGATTGTAGTGGCTCTAATTTATCTCAGAAGTATTTCTCAGACAAGGTGATATATAGAAGTGTATTTCTAAACATAGATTTCTTTCTAAGACTATAAACTTCAGTCTAAATTTGGGATGGATGTGCTTCACACTGTGCTTCAAAGACTCCATAGCTCTGGTGGCCTGAATGTTAAGATCCAGATCCTAAATGATTTAAGATGTAGTGATGATTAGGCTGTAGTTTTTTTACTGGGGAAATGAGAGCTTTGGAAGCAATTGCTATTTTAAGGAAGTCCTGCCTCTCTCCATCATATCACTGTGGGTACATTCATGCATATCTACATATGTAAGTATATATAAATATATACATATATATATATAAAAGTATCTATGTGTATGTATATATATATACACATAGATTAATCCAATTTTTTGATTGGGACAACAGCTCTGCAAGCAGCCACACTGCCACACTGCTTCAATCTTACCAGGGCCAACTTGAAGGGTCCTGAGCCCAGGAGTGAAACCATAATGGTTCATTAAAAGCCTCAAGTCTCTAGAAGATGAGTGAGTTGGGTGGTTAGGACTGTAGTGTGTAAGACCCTCTGATAGGATCATACCAAGTCACAGACTGTGAAATGGGAAGAAGGGTTTCTGCATTTTGTTGGAGTCAAGGGTTTCTGTGAAAGAATAGTGGCAGCACATACACTGCCAAAAGAGAAAGTAATTTCTTTTAGAATGAGCTGCTTAATATCAGAACTCAGAACATAGAATCAGAATAATAAGTTATCACCTATAACCTTTAGATAGAAAGAAGGAGAAGAGAAAAAGGGAATGTGATTTCAAGTATTTTATGAAAATACACTAAAAGGATATTAGAAAGAAAATTAACTAGTAAAAGGAAAAACATTCCTGCATACTCTGCAGTTGGCCTTTAAAAAGCAAAGAAAAGCAGAAGTGGTATGGCAGTAATTAAAAATATATGGTGTCATCTTTCTCTGTAAAGCACGATCATCAGAATCAGTGAAATTCTGTTATAGGGATCAGTGACCATTTGAGACTTTTGAGAAACAAGAATATCTTTAAATATTCTGTAGCTGCTGATAAAAATCAGGTAAGTGGATACTTGGAAATTAGTACCTGTTCTCTTTCCCTGCAGCCAGAGAAGCAGAATTTCTTGTACCTATTTGCTGTCAGTTTGATTGATATAACTGTAAAGAGAGAGTTCATGCTTAGTTTGCTTAGCAGTTGTGTATTAAGAATGGATAATGGTACCCCATGACAGATCTAGCTCTAGGTGAAGTGCTTCCCAAAGAGCTGACATTTACAAAACAATAAATAACTCTAAACAATGAACAACTGTTGTACTGTAGGAACCTAAAGAACATTTATTGTTTGTGTCTTTCCCAGACTCTGGCTGCCTTTGTGCTTGTGACTTTCCCAGGTACAACATTTTGCACCTCTTCCAAAGAATATGTTTTGAGACAGCACCTGCTTAAAAGCCATTGTGCTGCTAACTTAAGAAATGGGATCTTCAAAATATTATTAAACTGTTGACTTACATGCAATTCTGTTGTTAGCTTTTAGGGGCTGCTTGGAATCACAACAGAAGAGATCTGGCAACAAAATGCCTGCCTGAGAACATTTTTGAGCGGCAATTTTTTTTTCTTTCATTAAAATAAACGTAAGTTGCAATGTAAAATTAAAGTACTAAAATCCTAAAATATATTTTAAAGTAAAGAATAGGCATCAAAACAGAAGAGAACATATAACAAAGATCTCTTAACAACTGCACATGTAACAAAACTACCATAGAGGAATACATGGTCATGCTCTCACCCCTACTTGCTTGCATTATAAATTAATGTGGAAGCTTTTAATTGGTGAAATGGGAGAGCCAGTTGTTTCCAATCACATGCTCAAGTGAAAGCAGGGGTGTAACTAATTATGCAGTCACTTGTGTCTCAGATGGAAAAAAAAAAATTAACTCTCCATGTACTGCCTCTTTCATCACCAAATGCAAAATAGGGTCAATTAACATTTTAGGTCTCCAGATAAGTAATGAAAGATTCTTAAACTAAAAGTGTGAAATAAAAGGCCTGTGAAATATTGCCTTATTTTTATTTTTTTTATATATGGTTATACAATGAATTTCTTTGTTGTAGAGTGAAGCTATCCACTGGACTAGATTGATATAAATACAAGAAGTAGAATTTTAGAATGCTTTGTAAGTATAAAAATATTTACATATATTTGTTTAATCATAAACTTGATCTTGGACATGTACTTTAGATTGTTGTATATGGTTTCCTTAGCGATGTATAAACATTACAAAACAAATATGAGCTCTCCTTTCATATTTCAGCTTAACTTCAGTTTGGAATAAGTAGAAATCATCCTCTCACAGTGTGTGGGGTTTTTTTTTTTCTTTCTGTATTTAGCAAGGTTTTATTTAATATACACGTCTAATATATATTTGCTTTACTATGTCTTAATTTCTTTATATTTTATTCTAATTATTAAGAATATATAAGGAAATTATTCTGTACAGATTATTAAATATAGTGTGAAATTTCCTCTGAAGCCAAAATTTAAGTCAGACCATTTATGATAGTTGGAGTCTTAAGCATAAAACTTACTCTGTGGTGCAAGCTTTTTTCCAATTCAGATACATAGGCTGGTTCTCCTTGTGTCAAATGCTATATTTGCCAAAATGTAATATTTTTTCGAGAAACTTGTAAAAAAAAAAAAAAAGCCCAGTTAACACAGGTTGTATTGGTAAGTGCTACAGTCACAGGGCTATCACCAGTCCATCTCCTCAAGCCTCTCCTGTGTGATACTTACCCATTTTGCATACAATATTGTTCATTAAAATAGACAGTGTGAGATGTGAATAACATTTTAGCCTGTGGGTTAAGACACCTGGGTTCCAGTCTCTGGGCTGGAAAACATTTAATAATTTATGCAAAGGGAACAGCCTCAAAAGGGAATGCTGAGGAAGCCCATTGAAGGGACTTGGTGGCATCTAGTTTCAGAAGGACATTTTGTATAGACATTTTGTATGGCAGTTGTAAGCACTGTGAGCTCCTGAAAAACAGGTTTCTAGATTTTAAAGAAGATTTCTACTGAAAGAAGATTTTCAGTAATACATGAATAATTATTGAAGTTCTTTGGTTTTGCTCTAAGAGGAATAAATAGTTTCTGATGCTTATGCACTTAGCCTCAGTCAGATAACTATACTCTCATTTTTTTTGTTGAATGGTAGAAGAGTAAGAGATACTTCTCTGTAGGGTGATCTAGAATGTGATGCTCTGATTTTTATCATTAGAACTATCTGTCTTTATTAAAGACCAAATTGGTTCTTGAGACTCTCTGCCTCAGGTTATGTGATGTGACTCCCCCAGCTATTGCTGTTGCAGTAACCATCCTCTTCAAAGCACAACCCTAACATGGGAAGGAGTTCTATATTTAGGTTCCTAAGACTTGCACAGAATAAATGCCCAGTGACCATGTTCAGTAGTCTGCATATCATGCTTCTAGGCATTTGAAAAGTCTCTCTTATTAAACTGTGATTTTTTTTCTTTTCTCCTGGCCCTAAATAATACTTTTGTTTTGTGAAAAGAAATAATAAAGCAAAACAAAAACCAAACATGCCTCACCCCAACAAACAAACAAAAACCCCAAAACAAAGAGGCCCAGGTGTGTGTATGTGAGAGATGTAAAGCAGAGCAAAAAGACAGGAGAGAGACAGAGATCCCATTCTTACGCTCCTGAGTCAGTGCCTTTACTGGAAACAGACACAGGCTTTTTACTGATAAATTTGAACTCTCAGTTACAGTAAAACCTTTCTGGTGTTTTTATCTCAGTGGCTTCTGTTGAACCAGCTTTCATGCCTGAATTTAGCAAGGACATTGTGGATGTAAGACTGAAGAAGGAACATGGGAGAGGATGGAATTCTCTGAAGTTACTTTTGCAGTATTTCTTGAAAGGCTTTCCCTTTTAACTTCTTTGGTACAATGAACGATAATAAACAGTTGATTATCTCCTGCTATGATACATATAAAAATAAATAATGCTTGGGGTAGTAGAGAAAGGCCAGGATTGCATGATTAGCATTGCCTTCCATCCCTCTTCTCTCTGAAGAAGTTCTCAAATGGGAATGTCTTTGGCTTTGCTGAAGAACTTTTCCAAACAGCAAGAATTGGAAAATACTGCTATCTTGTGGCTGAAGGCTGAGCAACAACTGGAAAAGACAAAAGGGTTTACTTCTTAATGTTCCTATTACATCAGTATTTCTAACAATAAAAATACAAATATCTAGCTGCAAAACTAGTCCTGAAAACCTGATAATTTTTGAGACTTAGGACCTGGGAGGCCTGAAAAGTTTCTCCAGATAAATTGCGTTTTCCTCTGGCTATGAATTTTATGTTACACTCCTAAATTCAAAATATCACTGTCAGGTTTTTAATTCTGGAGTTTGCACCCTTGCCTGATTAAATACAGCTTGAGCTGGTGTCTGTCACCTACAGTGTTCTGAGAATCTTTGTGTTCTTTGCAGGTTTTAGCAAAGGCAAATAAGCATTTCAAATTTTTAGCAGTTCCTTGAACTTTCTAAAATAAAGTTTGGGTTCTGACTTCAAGTGCTAAGGGATTAAACTGCTTCCTTTGGTCTTGGCCAACAACTTCTGTCTCTCTTGTGCATCCTGTGATCTCCTGCAGGCTGATCTTACTCCTGCTTGGAAAGGTAACTTCAGATGACCCTAATAATGCAGGGCTGAGGTCTTTGTGATGAATTTCCACTGAGTTCTGTGGAGCTCCATGCAGTTCAGCAGAATCAGAAATGTCAGTGTTAATTTTGCTTGTTTATTAAAACTTAATCTCCTACCAAGGAAAAAGATGTTTCCAATTTCTGTCTATTCTTCCCAGTGTTAGCAGTGAATTTGATTTCCAGGATATGATCCTGTCTTAATTACAGCTATTGGATTTCTCTCAATAACATCTGCCTTCTGTGACAGAGAATTTGTTTTGCCTGAATCCCAATGAAGCCTTCAATCCATAAAATTACTTGCTTAGTTCATTAAGATCTTAAACCTGAGAGAAAACTAGAGGCTTTAGGGACCGTGACATCTTATAAAATAATATGCTCTAGTTTAGTAGTATCTTTACTACAATATAGACCAATGTTATTTGTTTGGGACTACTCTCACTGTAATATTGGAGTTCCTAACATTTAAATGTAAACGTTAATTTTTTCTTCTAATACATCTGACATCCTTCTTTTTTTTCTAGATCTACTAGAAATTATTGAACCAAAGGATACAACTTCTGATTCAGTTCCTATAATGATCACACTGCTCCACAAAAAGTGACAGTAATAGGATACGAATTTGAGTCATCAAATGGCAGAACTCATATCAAACTTCAACTAACTAAAACTAAACTCAAAATATTATTCTCGGGCTGTTGATAATATCAAGTAAAAAATGAAACACAAATTGTGTTGCCAGAAAGGAATTATGATGCCAGGGAGTAAGGTGTACCTACTTGCATTCAGTCCTTCCCCATGGAACCCATCTGAGAAGCAGTGATTTGGCAAAATTGATGTTGATATGGTTAATTGCACATGAAGTCTTAGTGCTGTATGGGTGAAAGGTTTCTGTGATCCCTAAATATATAGAGAAGCAATAGCTAATAGAAGAAACAGGAAAATACGTGACCACATGCAAAATTGTTGTAAGAGAGAGGGCAGGAATTTTTGCAACTAAATTTTTCTCGTAATGGGTAAGGAGTAGATTAGCAGGTTCTGAGTCAAGGTTGAAAAATCTCTTCTCTATGGATTTCACTCCACATTTCCCCCTGTGTGAAATAAATTAAAACTTATCTTCCTAGCTCAGTTTCTTTGCTATCCCTTAATTATTAACATCTCTTCCAAGCACTGGTCATGCTGTGGACATTGCAGTATGGTTGGGTCAAACTCGGTGCTTTAGCCAGTCCTGTTCAGTAAAATAGGTTAATGATAGGTTTTTGCCCAGGTTAGGGCATTATGATTTATGCAATGTATCACAACAGATACAAAAATCCATTCTTAATAGATATGTTAGCAATTCTTTTTTGTACTATATTTAAACAGAACACATATAAAATGGTGTTTAAGGCAGGTTGACTTTCCCCTTTAAAGTAGTCTAGCAGATTCTGTTGGCCTATTTAGTCTTTGTAACAAATTGAAATATATGATTAAAGCACCAGTTTTATGCCTCTGGACTCATTAGTTAGAATGCTTTTATTTCAGGCCCTGGAAAAGTCATTCTCTTTCTTCTAGATCTTAGTTGCCTTGAGGTACTGTATTTCAGATTAAATAGTCTCTAAATTTGTTTCTGTTCAAAGAAGCAAACCCAAACTACGTGTTTACTGATACAATACTCTGTAAAAATTTAGAAGATCTCTAGGTAACATTTACTTGTTCCTATGGTAGCAGACTTTCAGTGGTTTCATTGCTGCTTTCCAGACTAGATATGTATAAACCAGATGGCAAGTGGGTTGACATTTCAGTTTGAGTCATGCCAATTGAAATCGACAGCCTCATGTTAAAGTAGGCTAATCCTTAATTGGAAAGTATATCCCATTTGGACTGCTGAATTTGCTGAGCTTCCATTGAAGACTCTCTGTTGAAATCTGAAGGGATAAAGCAGTGTTTATAAGCAGGCCAAATACCATCTTCTCTTGAAAAGGTTTATTGGGAAGAACTGATGTAATACTTAAGATTAAACAGTTATGCATTGGGGATTTTGTTTGGTAGTTAAAGGAAGAATGTCTTCTTGGACATTCTAGTGGATAGTGCCTAATGCTGCAAAATCCTGAAAGTTTGGCTTATGGGGACACCTCGAGTTTTGGAAACTGGGCTCAAATCCATACATCCAGGAGGCTAAGGGATCCTATAGAGGCTGCTCAAGCTGCACAGAGAACTGATGGTTTCTGTGGGCTCACATTACACCAGTTACAGTTTTAGGGAATAGGACAGAAAGAAAGCAGCAGGGGATATCAAAGAAAGAAGAAGCTGTTGATAAGCTCAGCTGGTGGTCTGGAAGCCAGGCTGCATCCTGTCCTCACATATCATCACTAAATGAAATGTAATACTTGTTTATGTTGAAGATGCTGTTTCCTGTGGTTTTATAGCTGGTTGACATGAAGTGTTTGTTGGGCTTAGCTTTTCTTTTTTCCCCTTTCATTTTCTACAAAAACTCTTGAAGATGAATTGGGTAATTTGATTCAAACATTTGTGGGAGGATAGAATTCTGCATTTAATGAAATTTCTTTTCTGCATTTTGTATGAGAAACTTAAGCAACAGTTGGTGTTTCCTTTTTAAGAGCTAACCTTAAAAGCTCAGCCCACCTTCTGCAGTTTTAATGTTCTTAAGTTCTTTTCCTTTTTCTTCTCACACTTATCATCCTCCCCAAATAAGAGGCAGGAGAAGATGAAGGAAGCACTTGACTTTTCCCATTTGAAATCAAATCATTCTTTTTAAATTTCAAACAATTTTATAATTTACAGCAATGTAATTTTATTTGGCTTAAATTAAGAATTCCATTAAATGACATTCAATTAATTAAATTAATTCTCACATATATTTCTTCACTTCTTTTTTCTTTTTTTCTCTTTTAAAGAAAAAAGAGGAAGAGCAAGATATAATTCCCTTACACATCCATAGTAAATCAGCTCTCAGTTTTCATAGCCATTAGGTTTCAGATTTTCATATTTTATCTTGGAAGATCTGATATTCAAGGAAATTCAACACTGAAGACAGAGTAAAAACATTGACCTTCATAAGGTACATGTTAAAATCCAAAAGTTCTCATCTCTGAAATAATTAATGGGGCAGGATAAGAACACTGGAAACAGCATGAGCAACATTTTGGATAAATATTGAGTACAATCTTTATTGAAGGAGTTTTGCATAATCCAGATTCAATTTTTACAGATCTCTGCTGATGCAGCTACTGATGGATGGTGGCTGATATGGCTAAGGCATTAAAAAGTCCCTTTTTTTAACATGCTGTGGTTATTACAAGTCTGGCAATTTTTTCTCATCCATAATATGATTGTATCCATGCTGGCTCTGCATAGCTTGTTTCTCTTCTCTTTGGCTAGAATAACCACGTGGATTTAAGTGTGTGGTTTGGCAGATAGAACCTATGTCTGTGCTCCTGGTATTTTGCCAGTGCAGAATAATATGTGTATAAAGGAGCCCTGGTGTTGGATAAAAAAAGGAGGACAGTGTAGCTCCTCTCTCATCTAAGAGTGTGCAATGAAAATATACTTCCAGTTTTCTCTTCTTCCTGTAACTTCTGGATGAGATCAAGGAAGCCAGAGGAGTCACGGTGTGACACAGGGAACATTTGAATTCCCTCTCTTTAGGCAGTTCAACAGTTGTTGAGTTTCTAGATAAAGAGGAGAGTAGATTCTTAGCATTGCTCCTATGGGGTCTTCATCTGTAGGTAGCCTTGAACATTGTGAGAAAGGCATGTAAGTATCTCAGCCTGCCATGGTCTGGCTAATAGATATGAACCTCAGAGTGGGGACAGGCACAGCTCAGAAGTGGTCTGATGGGAAAGAGCAAAGATGCAAATCAAGGAAAGTGATTTTTTTTTTTTTTTAAATGAGGAAAATTAAGCTTGTGCCTCTGTGACTACGTTTCTTGAGTTCAATTGCAACATTTAACAATCCACCAAGGAGAATTAAATTATGTTTGTGCTCTGCATCGCTTGCAGATGAGCAGAATGAGTCCTCCTATACAAAACTATTTACCATTGTGACTGCAGCTGCAGAATTGGGCACATTTTCAGATTTCAGATGAGAAGAAACATGGCTGTAAAAATAAATGAGACCTAGATGAAGCCCTTTTGCAAAGGAACTGTTCAGTACTTTGGATTATTTTATATTTTGCTCTACTTTGACAGACATTTGCCAGAGAAGAAATTAAGAATTCCTTATAAACAGAGATATTCAATATCCTATTACAGTCTTATTTGTTTTGAGTATAATCTCACCCTACAGATGCTATGTGAACAAAAATGATAGATAAGCAGTAAGCAGTATTATTAAAGCGCCTGAAAATTGCAGACTCTTCTACTTAATCTCATTCCATTACACCAAATGAAATTCCTTAAATATAACTTATTGAGATTTATAGACCAGTCAATTTTTAAGCTTTCAGAGGATTTCTATTTTTGATGAATCAGTATTACATGTTAAACTAGTTCTGAATACAAATTGCTCTCCTCACTTGCAGATATAGTAGCTACCTTGTTTTGTAGCTCATGGAAATGTTAGGGATCCAAGGGAATAATGGTGTTCAAATTTTCATTATGAATGCTGAATTTCAGCCCCACCTGTAGTCATATTTACCACCCTGTAATTGCTGTTTGGGTTATAGCCCAGCAAAGTCTGAGAATTATTTAGCAGGTTAACTATTCTCAGTGCAGGTGCAGGATTCTGGCTCCCTAGAACAAATTTAACCACAGACTGATGAGTTTTATGGAGTCAAGAAATGGAGTCTGAAGTAATCAATTGCACTGACTGGCAAAACCATAAAAGTCTGGGACTTGAGTAGCACATGCAAAATTAATTAAAAAACACTGCATAGCTATGATTTTTTCAGTGAGAGAATTTTTGTCTTTTTTTAGAATTTCCAGTAAATGCATTTTTTAATATACCCTAAGGTGAGCCTTTGAAATAAAGGCACACAGAGTAATTCAGAAGAATGTGTATATAAAGACCTCAGTTTATGGAAGCTGACAAGCAATGTTAGTGGAAGTGATGCCACATTTGTATAAGGAATGACTAAAAACTACTATAATTGAGAAAACCAACTCTGATCCCTTTGAACTTCTTTACACTTTGGACTCTCAAGACTCTCAGGCCATGGACTGGTGAGATTCTGTAAGCAAGATGATGCTCCACTGCTCAGTTTTCCCTATTTGTGTATGGACTCAGAGAAGCCCATTGGTTGGAAGACAGATTATCTGTGTCTTGCTTGTTGAATAATTTGTTGTCTGATATCCTGATGTAGGACTGTGGTAAAAGCCAGCAGTCTGTTGTAGCTTTAAAGTATGTATAGGAAAAGACATCAAACACAGACATCTGAATTTTAGTGGTGAAATATCTTGTATTAAAGAAAGATTGCACCTGTTTTAAATGGAAAAGTTTAAAACAAATTTTTTTAAAACAAATCTCTGCTCTGTGTACTCCTGGTAGAGTGTGTTTCTCTCCACCGGCCTAAGTTTGTATTTGAATAATCTGACTTCCCAGCAAACTATATCTGTCACTCTACGGAGCACTGGAAAAGTTTCTGTCTTCTCTTTACTCTGGGTTTGCTCTGCTGATAAATATCTTCCCCTGTCTACTCAGAGAAAGTAAAAATCTTGCCCTCAGCCTTCTTTTGTCTCTCACCTTAGCATGCTTAGTTGCTACCTGACCTTGGATGGGGTAAACACAGCAACTTCTTACTTGCTGTCCTCGTGTGTCATTTTTAAAACAAATAAATAAACACGTCAGTTTTTGGACCCTTCAAAATTTGGTTTCAGAGACAAAGATTTGAACTGAGAAAAAACTGGTATCCCAGTCCAACAAATTCAGCATATCTTTGCTTCTTGCAATGTACTTGCTTCATTGTAAATGCAAATAGGTTTG
Organism: Phaethornis superciliosus; assembly: GCA_023637945.1. Lineage (NCBI taxonomy): Eukaryota > Metazoa > Chordata > Aves > Apodiformes > Trochilidae > Phaethornis > Phaethornis superciliosus. The sequence goes on from JAJQWJ010000005.1 coordinate 7,176,785, forward strand.
CAGCCTTTGGAGAACTGTAACCTTGGAACAAACATCTTTTTGGAATCAGCCTGCTCAGCATCAACACCTGGAATTAAATCAGGTAGCCATTCATTACTTGCCATTCATTAAACTCAGCTTGTGAGCCTGCTGCTGAGGATGGATGGCTCTCCACAGGTGTACCATGACTAGAGATGGAAAGCAAAGTGTTACTCAGAGAATAATAAATTTTTTAGGTATTTCAGAATAGTCATTGTATCTTAATCTACTGATTTAGAAGGGAGATGTTGAAACATTAGCAAAACCTACTATTTAGCATATTAACAGATATTGTTTCCATATGCAGCTCAAATACTGTGACATACTTCAATACAATGGTTATTTCACTACACAATACATGCAAGAATATTTTATTGTCAAGTCAAAACCTGCAATTTCATCAACTAAAACTGAACAGCACTTAAGAAAATTCATTCTGGGGGTGGAAACATTTTGGACTGTAGCTATAGAATTTTACAAATGCTTCCTTAATACTTCGTTGGTTGCCGTCATGTAGAAGTTGGATAGCTCCACCAGGAATGTACTGGAGCCAAAATCCATGTTAAAGCAATGTTACCTTATATGGGAAAAAGAATTCTGAAACAAAAAATATCTAACAATTGTTTTGTTCCTAGCCAGAAAGCTGGTTTCATACTAAGGGGATCCTCTGTGTGCCAATTAGATGTGAAAACATGTCTTAAGCCTCCTGCTGCTTCATTGTCATTCTTGGATATGATCAGACATGCAAATAAAGGCACCATGGATTAATACATTAGTTGCAATACAATACTGTAATGTCAAAATTCTTTTGTCACCCTGGAAAGGATGGCAATCAAAGAGAGCATGAAACAAAACATAACATAGGGGAGCAATTTGTAATAGAAATAATAGAAAAGATATGATACCTAACTGGTGTGAAAACTTGCCACCAGGAGCAAATGTTTCTATGTTTTTTTATGCTTTCAAAGTAATTTCCCAAGTCCATTGATCAAATCTATATCAGTAAGCATAATTTACATTTCTTTCCATTTACCCTTAGCTTCTGTAGAAAGCTTTATTTAAATAACAGCCCTATTACTGCAATTGTGTGGGTGTCTGTGTTTCATATAGAAGGCATGGAACAAGACCTCTGATCTTTAAATGTTATATTTCTATAAGCTTTCAGGTAGAATCTGAGAGAAAGGAAGAGGCTTGCATTGAAAAGTGACTTAGAATTGATACTACAATTTAGGGTAAGATATATTACAGTACATTTGGCTTCATCATTGACCAGAATCATAAATGAAAGAAACTTCAAAGTAGAGATTTAAAATTTTGGGTATCTTAAAGTCTGATAGTTCAGTTTAAATCTATGACCTTAATAAATCTGACTGATGATAAAGCCAAACATTGCTGCAACAGACTTGAAATTTTGGGCAAACAGCTAAAAATTAAAAAATAAACCCCGATTGTCCCCCTGAACTTGTGCCACTATTAGTGTGAACACTCTGGCTATACTTGATCATAATAAGGTTTTAACTCTGCTATTAGTGAACTACTCATGGAGGATTTATAGAGCTTTTCCTCTTTGAATCCCTTCCTTGAGTCTTTTCAGACAAAGTTCAAGTTAAAGGAATTAGGTGAGAACCTGGAACATGAGTAAGAGGGAGGACAGGATGAACGTAGCACACGACACAGGTTTGATTTATAAACTGGTGGGTCAGAGAATAAATACTAGCAGAAAACTACTTCAGGTTCACTGGATGAGTTACCCACATAAGAAATCCATTGAAGTATTGTATTTTGAGTAGCAAACAGTGTTGTGATTGAAGTTGTTTGAGAGATGTCTGGCACTGCACTACTTGAAGAAACATTGGCCTGAGGGTGTTACTGTTCATCTAATAATTAACCATCATGGAAAAAAGGGGGTAATATTTTCCTGTTTTTTGAGGTGTTTGGATTCAGTAAAATATTGTCTACATTGTTCATGCTATCTTTAGAATTGAATCTTCACCTAAAAATTAGGTACATAGTAAAACAGCCGGGCACTGTATCAGCATAAAGGACTAGCTTGGTGTTTTGCTGTTGCTGTAGTTTCAGGATTTTAAAAAGGAAAAAGCATTCTTATTCTCAGCTAAGCCTGCCCACAAATGGAGATTGTAGATTTATAATTATATATTAGACTGTGCTAGCATTATTAGTGATAGTATCTCCTGTTGTCAGTAATGGCTATTCAGCATAAGTCTCAAGAGTGAGGGTCCCCAGTAGTATGGGAATGACCTTTATTATTCATCCAGATATGTGGATGAAGTCCACGTCTTCTTGTTGATGTGGTCTTGGTTTTGGAATGCTCTCTTTGAGGAATATCTGGTGCTGTGAGTAAGGTTGGATAGACAGCACTGTCATTTGTTTCTTCTACCAAAACATCTCAGTTCAGAGAAGACTTCTCTGATGTCTTCGGTGTCTCTCACACACACAAAAAATTGTTCTGCTTTCTGTGGAGTTCTAAGGAAATCTATCATCTATGGTCTCCTAAGCTTACAGATTGAAGTAGTCACAACCTTGATGCTTTTAATTGGACAGGATAGTGCAGGAAATCTGTAGGCAGCCTTGAATATTCAGATGACCTCCAATAATATTTTGTAATTTGAAGTGATTCTCCAGATCCCACAGGGGTTCATTCTTCACTTGGACAAAACTCTAAAGATGTCCATTTCAGGAGCTGTAGTGGCTTTCCTCCTGCTGTCCCAGTGAGTTGGCTTTCAGAGTCTGAACCATTACTGGCCACTAGCCACCACTGTGTCTCATGATGCCCTGGATTTATATATCTTCCAGCCATAAGGCCCCATTTTCTTACCTGTCCACATCTAAGCCATCTGGCTAGGCAAAGCTGGAAGGTCAGGAGGTCAGCATAGAAGTTCAGATTACCTTCACTGAGTCTTAGGAGTCTCTCATGTCCCAGCTGTCTGGGATCTCAGCCAGTACAAAAACCCTATGGGAATTTTCTGCCCTGTGCAAAAGCCAAAGGCAGAAACATGCTGTGTCCTGATTGATCTCCTGATGATTCAAAAGGTAGATGGAAAAACCAAATCACTTCTACATAGAAAAGGAAAAAAAAAAAACCCAACACATTAGTTTCTAGATTAGTCATAGCTCATGGGAGGTCTGACTCACGAACACTTAAAGCTTGGGGATGGTAATACTGTAGTCAGTGGGCTTTCTATTTCAGACATAAACCTTGTATTCATGCAAAGTGATGGCTGAAAAATTACCCAGTCTGAAGTCCAAATTCAGAGTTACAGTTCAAAGCCCAGCGTTGGCAATTGTGTTATGCCTTAAAATGAAGTGTTGGAGATTAGAGGGTAACACAAACACTGCTTTTTCCCTCCCCAGAACCTAACAATCTGGTAAACCTCTGCAGTTCCCATCTAGGGTTCCTGAAAGGGGAGGGACAGATTGGGATGCTACAGGCTGCAAGACTGCAGTGGCTGTAATGTGCTGGGGATAGACTATAGGGCAGAGGGATATAAGCTGGATGTTAAGTAATGCTGTTAAGTAACACCACCAGATGTTAAGTAATGCTGTTAACCTCTTCAAATCAGTATGAGCCCATCTGTGTGACAAAGACTGCCTTTCAGCAGTGCCACATTGCCACTACTGTCTCACCATGTCACTGTCTCTTACCATGGTCACACTGTGCTCCATGTAGAGAGTTGGTTTTTGCAGCCTGTTGCCTACCAGACTGCTGTGGAAAAACCTCCTGGGTAAGGATGTGTGGGAAGAACTGACACCAGCTTTCCCTCTAAAAGAAATATTTTAACTTCTTTCTTTTTGATCTCCTAAGTCCTTTCCATGTCAGTGTATTGATCTGAGGCTGTTTACACTTTGCCATTTAAAGACACCCTAACTTGTTTGGGAATAACTGAACTCTGGAACAAGAAACCTGCCCTGAACTGGGACATGAAAAGCAGTGAAATCATGTGATATTTCTAGGATATAATATGACTTATCTCTTTTTTAATTTTTTTTTAACATGTAATTTCCTAGGATTTGTTCACTAGTAAGCCTAAGAGTACAGAGCAGTGAATACTGCTCTCCACAGATTCTTTTCTGGCTATGCAAAAATCAAAGTGATATAGAGCTGCTGGATGAATGCATGAATGCAAAAAAGGAAACTAACTATGTGGGAAAACAGGAACAATTGGTGCTATAGTTCATCATTCTTGATGTTTGTCTGATCCATTTCATTATACAAATTCACTGCAACTTGAAGAATAACTTCTTGTAAAGTAGTTATTCAGGGAGGTAGAAGCCTACCTGAACTACATTTGATGTTATGCTATGCCTAGGTAACTAGGCTGTTATGTCTTAAAAACATTATTCCTGTGTCACTCATTATTATCACTCATAATAATTCAAGTATAATCATTATTAGCTTAATGTCTGGTGTGTTAGTTTTTTGACGTTTTTGGTTTTTTCTTGTTTTTTTCTTTTTTTTTTTTTTTTAAAGTATTTAAATTTGTTTAGTGATACAGAACGATTAAGTATCTCTATTATCTCCTTACTAAAAATATAGGATAAATAAAATTCTGACTCTGATATTAAATGTGTTTTAATTTTTTAAATCTCTAATGAACAACCTTACTCTTTAATACTTCTAAAAATCATCCTGTGCTTGAAAAAAAAAAAGTGCACTGCTTTTTGAAGAGAATACACTGCATCTTTTATTTAAATCCCAAAGTCTGAATTTCTGCTTTAGTTGCTGAATAAAATCTTGATTCAGCTAACACTGCCCCAAGCCTCTGCTTCTGCATACAGAGTTCATGCAGCAGCAGGTGGCGCTCAGTAATTTGCAGGATTTTAAATAGCTTTTGAGAAACAGTAAAACGTCTTCTCTTCAAATTATAGTAAGGGTAAATTTACTGGCAGTGATACTATAATTTACAGCATTCTAATCTCCAGTGAAGGGATCTGCTACACAAGCAGTGGGCTGATTAGGGATTAGAGGTCCACTCAGATTCGTCAGGTTATTGCTGAAATGTCTTTCATCATGTTCTTGTTTGTTAATTTGTTAAAGCATTTGATTACTTATTGTTCACTGGCCTTGCTATCATCAGCCATAATATTCTCAGCTACCAATTTTGTATAAAGCAGTAAAAACACTCTGAATTCACTACAGAATGGTATCTAATTTTGATTTACTGTGCTTTGATGTGGAAACACCAATTTTTAAGTTGTTAAGTTGTTTGTTTTTTTAAATTTTCATGCTAAAATTATGTTTCTGATGGGCAATCTGCTACATAGGCACTATCTGAAACGTGAGGAAATGAAATCAATCCCCTGTGGTGTTTCCAGAAGCAAAACAATTCTCCAATACAGTGTTCTGTACTTTTGTGAAGAAAGTCCCTTTTGTGGCATGGAGGATTAGGTGCTACTTAGCTTTGCAGTTCCTAACATAACATTTTAAATGTTCTGAGCCTAAAGTTGAGAATTAAGAGGGAAGACGAATGAAAGATAAAAATTCTAGACTGGACTATAGAAGATCAAGGTCAGTTCCTTTTTACCCTGAAAGACTTCCTGTGAGGCTATGGGTAACATCCTGGAAGGATGCAGCACCAACAGCCAGACATCTCAGCCTGTGCTGACAATATTTACCTTAATCTCTCTGTTCCCAAGTTCTCTGAAAAAAGGGAAGAGTAATACTGCTCTGATTGCAAGGATAAATGTATTATCTCCTACTACACTGTGAGGCAGGAAAGGTTTGTGTGTCTGTGTCTGCAGAGAAGTACCTAAAATTGATATCTAAGTCAATATATTTGGTGGTGATGGAGGGAAGCTCTGTACTGTAAAGCACAGTGATTTTAAATCAGTATACTTATTTTATTAGTTTTCCTAAAAATGCAAGCAATATGGACTAGAGGAACAAAAAAGTGTTCTGTGCTGCAGGGGAGATTTTTTTTTATTATTATATCCCATCATAGTTAACTGAAATTCAGTGGAAAATAAATTCTATTTGTCTCCTTTGAAAATTCCCTGAACTTATAAAGGAGAAGCAAATAATTTGTAAACTGAACTTTTTTTTAATGCATTCCTAGAAAATCCTCTTTTTTGTGATGAATCAAAAGCTTATTTATTGTATTCAGTGAAATGAAATCTCGATGAGGAACTGATGGCTCCTTTTATAACTGTGCATCCAGTCTAATGTGTTCCATGAGATTTTCTATCTTATTTCTACCGTTTATCTAGGTAATTTCTATTTAAGATTGCCTTGGTTTCCCTTTCTGTTTTTATATTCTACCTAATCTTTAACTTAATTTTGCAAGTTTAAATGTCTATCAAACTCAGAATGCTTTAATCTTATGAATGGTTAGGGGCAAGTTTTTCCTACTGTGAGATTCCATGAATCAGTTTGTGTCCTGTAATGATGCTGATTTCCAGGTTATTTCTCCTGTGAGGTTTTTCTTTCCAGTCTCCTGTTAATGTCCAAGATGTCTGTTTTCTTTCTTCAATCAATATTTTCATTGCAAAACCATCTGGGCTGGCCCACTGGTTCAGCTCCCAGTTAGGAGCACTGGAAGCACAACTGTCAGACCAGTCAGAAACTGGAATGCTCCTGTCTTTATGTTGACATTGGCACTGAAACTGCTGCACTGAAACAATAAAAACTGGACCCAAAGGAAACAGGAAGTAAAACAGAATATTAAAGCAAAATGAGAAAAGCTCGTTTCTAAAAGAGAGAGAAATTATTATAAAATGCCTAAAGTTGTGGGGTTTTTTGGGGGAAGAAAGCCATCTAGGAAACTCCTTTCTCTCAATGCAAAGCCTCACAGCCTTGGCAGAGGACAGAAAGTCAAAATCTGGGGTGAATCTGCCTTCTCCAAAAGTCAAACCACTGTGTTACTAAGCACTGAATTACCATGTTAAAACCTATCACCTCCTTGACCACTCTGTACCTTCTTTCTTACCTCTTCTTTGTCTTGTTTTGGATCAGGAAGTATCTCTATTTATACCTTTCTGACACTGAACTCCTGGGTAGTACTGGAAACAATCAAACAAAAATATTGGGAAATAAAAGAAGAAAAAAATCCTGAGTTGCTGTAGTGATAGTATCAGTTGAAGAATGTTAACGGGTGTTCCCTTGGGATACTCAGTAAAATAAAACAAATAGTGCTCTGACAAATACACAGAAGCAAGTTTGAACAGTTTTCCTTGTAGCTCTTAGGGTATATCCTTTTGCAGAAAAAATAAGACAAGCATGGCTGAAATCTTTTCAGATCTATTCATGGGGGAATATTAATCTCCAGGAAGCACAATAAACACAGACTTTGATTTCCTTTTCCTTTTTTTATTTAGACAACCCAAGAATTGCTGCAGAAAATGAGGAAACCAGAAGCCAGACAGGAAGCAATATACAGAATCTGAAGCACTGCAGGTCTTGTTAGCATTAGATAACCATATGGCTCTACAGAAACCATAGAATAACAGCCATCCTAATTATAGATCAGTGATGAAAACAAACTTAACCTTAACCCCATTAAAACAGAAGCTGAGGAGATTTCATCACAATGGACAAATGTGGGAGAGTTAAAAGGATGCCCTAAAGAATGATACCTAAAGAACCATGGTAACATAGTGTGGCAATGCTTTCACAGCTGTTGTGCTAACTTAATTTGTTTTTAACATGTTTATTGCAACTCTTACAGTAATGAAGATCCTGGTTCCTTGCCTTGGACAGCATTTTTCAGACAGCTGTAGTCTTTGCTAGCCGCTCTTCATGACAAATATATCGATGTGTGCTTTCTGTTTTCCCCCTTCCTCCCCTGCAATTATGACATTAGCTCGTTGAAATGCCAGGTATTCAAAGTTTAATGCATATTTTTGTGCATGAGGACATACCCTTCCTTTTAGGCTGTTTCCTGGGTGCCATTCCAGTCTCTGTAGCAGCTGACAGTATTCTGCTGCTGGAGCAGATTGTTGTTTGATAGGACTGAAGATCTTTTGGTTTAGAACTGGAGAAATGTTCTGGTGGAAAATAACATATGCTTTCCATGCCTTCTGCTTCTTGATTTGACTCTTTACCAATCCAGTTCTGCATTTTTATCTACAGGAAAAGCTTCTAGCCCACAATACAAACTGAAGTTATCCAAGAAGTTTCTAACATATCAATAAATACTTTCAATCTTTCTAGTAGAAGACTGTAAATGTTATAAAAAAAATAATAAATCATATTAGGAATCCCTTTTCTATGGTTTTTTTCAATGACAATTAAAAAAAAATTATGATAGAAATTTGGACAATGGATGAAATTATTTGCTAGTGTAAAATTGCTATATGAAGGTCCAGATAGTTAACCTAGTTTATATCAATAGAAAATTAAAACCAACATGTCTACAAAGAGAGTCCTCTGGCTCTGACTGTTTATAAATGTAACTTTTGCTTTGCTAACATTTCTCTCATGTCCTTCACACTTCTCTTCAAATTCCGTGTTATGAGTAAGCAGCAAAGATGTTACCATCATTCACATGCACTTACCATGCTCTAATCTATCTATTTTTCTAAGAAACTTGACCTTTCCTAATTTTACCTTTGCCAGTATGTATCAGACTGTACCTCAGTACTGTTGAGGTACGTACTGGAGGTGTCCTGATGAGATGATGTTTGAACCAAAACTAGGTCCAAAATAAATTTGTGACATTTTATTAGACAATGAATCAGTTCTTGGGATTTGTCAGGATGAATTCCCTAAGTGGTTATAGATTTTGGCTGTAAAATACATAGAAAAAAAAAAAATCTGTAAGTTTTCTGTGTGTATTATCTAGCATCATTCATGATAAAATATGTAGATTCACTTATAATGAAGTTAAAGAAGATTTTAAGCAATTCCATTTCTTTACAAGAATTCTGTTGTGAAATATTTTCAAGTTTTGAAGTAGGATTCAAGTTTAATTACCTAATGGATTTTTGAGTTGCTTTGCTGAAATATGAAGTGGGTCAGAGTGTCTGAGTGGTATCATAACAGATGTCTGATTTCAGGGAGATGCATTTACCCCTATAAACTCTGTTATCATGCTTGTGTGAGCTAATACCTAAAGTTATACTACATGGGTGTTTAAGTACTTCAGGGAATTACTAGAGTGCCTAAACCCCTGTCAGGAACACCCAGAGAATAATCTTCAACCCTGGTGCAAGAGTGATCTCAAAGAAACTATTTGTGTGCCAAAAATTTAAATTAATGGGTAAATTCCCAGGAAGCAGAGAAATTACTGAAGGTAATCCAGAACTAGATTGCTGCCTGCTGGAATCTAACAGAGATGGGGTCTTGCACAGGGTTTTCCTCTATGAATTTTCCTTCCAATATAGATACTGAGGGGGTTCTCAATCTGAGAGGAAACAAGAAAATAATTCCTTCAGTACTCTCATGCACCCTAGCAATTTTACAAAAGAAACCAACCCAAATTAAAGGCTTAATATTCTGTGATCCACATCACATGACACAATGCATTTCAGCAGAATCCCACTTGACCTTTAAAGCATTCTATAAACAGTGCCTGAAAAATGTTAGTGGATGTACTGTAACAGAAAAAGAGAAGTTCATTAAAGGTTTGCACAAACAGGACATAGAAAATAAGTGAGCAACTGCTTGGTTTTGGAGGCCATCCAAATCTGAATCTGTCTGGGTTTCAGAAATCTTGGGTGACTCTCTGCATAGTGGGAATGTTGAGTGAATTGCTGCTTCTTTTTCTTTTCTTTCTGTTTGGTCTTTTAATATTTTTATAGAGAAATTAATATTGTGAGTCTGAAGAAGATATAATTATTGAGGACCCTAAGGGCACTAATGACCCTATCATTTTTTATGGCCCTATCACCTACACCTGGGGCATCCAGGGGCTCCATTTCAGCTCTGAATTTAGTGTAAGGACTACTAAATTAGGCATCTCTTTTTAAGAGTACCTAAGCTATTATATAAAATAAAATTAACTTAAAGGAAATAGCCATGCATCTTCAAATAATATTCTTTGTTTATTGCATGGGAATTTGTGAAAATCTTTGCCATTCCATCTTCATAGAACCAGAATATCTCAAGATGGTAAGGACCCATAAGGATTATGGAGTCTAACTCCTTCCTCCTCACAGGATTACCTTAAACCAGAGAATACCATATGCTCTGCTTACTACTGCAATTCAGATATTATATCTGTATCAGGCTCAGTTTCCAATGTTCTTTTCTCATTTGCAAATGACCTGTGTTTCTGGTCAAAGGATCATGATTTTCCTCAAATGAACAATGAGTGAGGGTAGTTTGGAAGACATCATGAAGTGTTCCCTGAATTTCAATGGAAGTTTTTCATTAAGTGCTTCAACTCAGACAAAGTAAAGATGTCATCATCAGCTGCTTATGCCCTACTGCCAAATTTTTCCCCTGACAATCTTTTCCTTACATCAGAGGGTCTTCACAGCTTACAAACAAAGCATTTGGGAGTAGTCCATAAATATTAATTACTCTTTGATTACCTTATTTCATTACTCATACCGCTGGACAGATGAACTAAAGCTCAAGGCAAAACTTAGGACCAAAGTGCCCCACAACAGCTGCATGCAAAGAGGAGGCTTTGCATTTCCAAAGCAGTGAGAAATGAACAGGCAGCGAGATGTAAGAAAGCTGCACTGGATTTCTCTGGAGTTGGATCATGTATCATGTTGGCAGCTTTGTTAAAAGTCAGGAAAGCTTGGCTTGCATCAGGTGTCCTCGACATGAGAACAGCATTTAAGTGTCCTGGCTTCTGCTATTCATTCACGACACTTCCTTCAGCAATTTGCCTCCTGAAATAAAACAGGAAATAATTCCAATATTGCCAAATATATCCAAGAAGTTTTATTCAACCTCTTAAGGAAGTGCAAGAGAAAAAAAAGCCCCTTCATTGCTTCATTGCCATTTTTATCAACGTATGGAGCAGTGCAAGGCATTGATTCAATGGAGGGGGTTTTTCATACATGGTTACTATCAAGAGACCCTTACCTAGAGTCTGAGGATGGGCTGAAAACTCATTTTCTTCACTGTCCAGACAGATTCATTGAGTGAAGTTAGACTCTGCTAGAGTTTCTGTCTAAATTGGACTTCATATGACTTTCCTTACATTCATGAACGGTCTTATGATTTGAAGATATTTTAAAACATTTCAACATTGCTTTCTTCCCAAATAGGGTCTGTGAGTTGAAATTTTGACATTTATTTAAAAAATTGCTTAAAAAATAATAGGAAACATTCCAATAAATCCTTAAGAAGTAGGAAGGAACTACTATTTCCACAAATAATTTATATTCTCCTGCTTATGTGTCAGGCGTAATTCTTCTCTCTGCAGCCCTTTTGTGTCTTATATCTTCCTCTCTCAGAATGCATTATTTCCTTAAGTTTGTTCCACTGTACCACATGCTTTTTGGCATATGAATTTTGATTTGTCATTTAAACTTTACTACATTTTGTTCATTATACTGCTAATGTTATGAAACACATCATTATTCTCATACTGAGTGTCACAACTCTACAAGATCAAATCTCACCAGTCTTGTGTCTGAAAATGAGCTTGAGTGCAAACAACACAAAGAGTATTTCTTCCACTTCTCTGCCCTTCCCTTGACTGCTACAAAAGTTGCTAATATGGTTCTGCTCCTTTTTCCTTTTTTTCATGTGTAGGAGAAATATCATGTATGGTTTCTTCGTTTGCATTTGACTGCTGGATTCTTTTCCATGGCATACAGCTCAGGAAATTTCACTTACATGAAGGCCAGTGCTAAGGTGATTTCAGGCCTAGACTGATGTAGCCATGTTGCAAGAAGAAAAGAAAAAATAAGCCTAAACTTTTCCTCCTGTTACCTTGTCCCATTTCAGATGGAAAATGACAACAGAAATCCAAACAAGAATCTTAGCTTTTTGAGAGGGGACTAGATTTTAAGGACTTGATTATCATAAAATGCAGTTTTGTTCCTCTACATTTTTTACATCAGCAGTGTGATTTATGCACTTTCACTGCTGTTCTATCATGCATCACAAGTGATATTCCAACCCAACTGAACATACCTTTGCATAGCCACAAATGCAAATAGTTGAAATTGAGTATCAGAATCTTGCAGAGAATTAGGGTATTTTGGGCAGAAAGGGATGGTTCATGATCCTCTGTTTAGGTGGGTCTATGAAGTGAGAGCTCTGCTTTGGGAAAAAAAATGGAGAAAATTCCATCTTTCATCAGTTATAGTTTTCTGTCAGCAATTCTTCTCCAATAGGTAAGGCTGGACTAATTACAATCAACCAAATTTGGGTCATCTGTCACAATGAAATAAGAGGCCAGGCCTGAAGGTAAGATTTCAGTGTTCTTTGTTTGTTACAGACTTTCTCTTGTAAAAGAGTTAGTTTTATTTTTGAGCCATTTTCTTTCTCTACTTCTTTATCTTACGTGATATCCAGATGTATCTTAGAGATACAAGCAGAAAGAAAACTAGAAAGAAGATCAATTAATGTTCTATCATCAGATATCTGCTCTCTCAGTATAAATTCCTGCAGAGAAGACAAGCAAACTAGATAGGAAACAGAAACCTTATCTTGATAATGTTTTAGGTGAAGTTGCAAATTGAATGAGAAGCCTAGCTGCATGATTATATTCAGATGCTAAGCAAACAGACTTTAAGTCCTTTTGAAGTGTTTGGAAAATCCCTAAACTTGTTTCCCAGATCCCAAGGCAAAGATGTACAGCAGTGTGTAGATATTCCAGCAGTGTGATTTTGCTGGCAAGAAAAGCATCATAAATGCTAACAGAAGTAAGGAGTTATACTAAGAAATTCCTGTACGTGGTAAATTCAAGATCACTGGAGGTGATTTCAGATTACTCTTCTGTGTGCTGAAGGTGTGTAATGAAGCATTCAGAAAAAATAATCCCTCTTTAACCAATGAATTGCAACTATATATATATATAAAGTGTCATGTTATCACCATAGGAGAAAATCTTTGATTTGCCTACTGGATGATATGGCTCTAGCAGTGTCAGCTCTGTACATTTAGCAGCAAATGCACTTGAATCTGACCAGCTGGAGCATCTCTTTGGGAAAGTATCTATTTGACTTCTGCACTTTTGAGACACTTCTTACAAATCTAGAAACTATTCACAGACTGTGAATGTTCTACATTTGGGTGGATATTTCTTCAAAATCTCAAATAATGTTAATCTGAAAAATATGGGAAATCTATGCTTAAGGCTGTCCTCTCATCCTTGTATTGTTATGTTTTACAGAAGAATTAGCTGGATTTGAGAAGAATGTCTGTGCCTGATGTTAAGCATATGCTGTGACATATATCCTGAGAAATATTCCTGAGAGACAAGAAGACTCTACAGGAAATTTTATTGGGCATTTGCAGTAGACTTGAGGCTCTTCAAAGGCTCTGTGTTTCGGGTTATGACAGTGTATGAGTAGTTTCTGAAGGACTTGAATGTCATACCATCAAATATTTAGTTGTGAGATTACTGGCACATCCATCTGAAAGGGATGTTAGCCAATGGGTGATTTTTCCTTTCTGCTGGTAATGGCTTTAAATAGTAATTCAGAATTTAAAAAAAAAAAAAGCAACATAGCTCAGACTGCATCAACTAATTACTTTGATTGGCATGCTATATATGACCATGCTGTGATCTAACTCCACCATTTGCCCTGGGTACTGATTTCACTGCATTCAAAATGTCAGAGAAACATTTCCTCCAAATACTTATTTCATTTGTTTATGTGTATGTGGATAGCAGCATCTATTGAGATATAGAATTAGCTTCAAACACTAATATCTAGAAGTGATTCTCATTTTCTGGAGTTTTGGTAATGGTTCTAGTTAAAAGAAACATCAATTTCCAATTGTAATCTGCATTTTCTTGGGAAAAAAATGTTTATTTTCATCTTGAGAATTTCCATGCTTGCTTTCTGGTTGACAGAGAATTTTTTGGAAAGTCTGGGGCTTCATAAATGAACGTGGTACTCCATTTACCATTATAATTTTTACTGGTAAATGTTTCCTACTGCTTTTGTTATTCAGCCAGCAAGCTGCATTTCTTCATCCATCATGAGGGCAGAGTTGGGGTTAGGTCAAATGGTGCATGCAAAGTGTTTCTCAGCTGTTTAAGCAAGCTTTAGCTATTTCTGCAGCTGATTTAGAGTTCTTTGATCTTTCTTATTCACTATAAATATACTGAAGATATAACCATGATCAAGGCTGAAAGCAAAATATACTGACCTTAGTTACCTCAGTACTAAAATAATGTTGGGGGGCAGGAAAGGAAAGAAAACAGAAACAATGAGTTAAAGTAGAAAGGACCTAATTCTTCACTTGTACCAGTTTGTTCCAGTGGATTCCACCTAATTCAGTAAATGTGCAATGTTGTGTGAGAGAGCTGACACGAGCTTCATGTAATTGCAGAGAAAACTAAAAGGAGACATTATTAATGTTCTGCATTTCTAACAAACCACAAATAAGTTAAATTAGAATTAATAATAACTTGATAATTTTACTTTCTTCCATTTCTCCATGTAGTTTTTCACTCCCAAAGCTAATTCACTAATTTTACTATATTTCATCCAAGAGGTAAAATTTGAATTTTTTGTAAAACAACTTCTTATAACTTTGGGATGTCTGACAACAAATACTGAAAGAAGCTAAATAAATGACACACAGGCCTTATAGGAAAAATCCAAAACCAAACAAAAAGAAACAAAAAACCCAAGCAACAAAATCTTGAGAAGATCAGAAACATGTTTGAAGCTGATCAGGCTGTTATTACAGAAATCAGTGATATGAAATCAGTCTGCTAAGGCAGACTTATTTATACATGATCTATTCTGTACTTATGGGGAGGGGTAAGGACTCACAATCTGCTCTTGTCAGGCAATTGCTGGAGACCTTATGGCTCTCTTCAGCTACCTTAAGGGAGGTTGGAGCAAGGAGGGAAAAAGCCTCTTCTCCTTAGTAAACTGTGAAAGGAGCAGAGGAAATAGATGGAAGCTGCACCAAGGGAGGTTTAGGCTGGATGTTAGGAAATATTTTTTCACTGAGAGGGTTGTCAGGCATTGGAATGGCCCAGGACAGTGGTGGAGTCACCATCCCTGGAGGCATTTAAAAGGTGTTTGGACCTGGTCCTTAAGGACATGGTTTAGTAGTTGACTGTGGTGTTAAGCAAAGGTTGGACTGGATGAACCTGGAGGTCTCTTCCAACCTAAACATTCTGTGATTCTGTGTAATATGTAGGATTGTGTCATCTAAAATCCGGATAATAACAACATTGTGTTACTTTGTCAAGACCTCACAAGATGTGTTTGAACTACCATATGAATAAAATAAAATCAAATACAGTAAATGGAAAGTATTGAGATGGTATCAATACTTGCTAAAGAACTGGCTTCTCTGTCTGTGCAGGTTCAAAATACTTTAGTAAGTAAGCAATCTTTCTTTGTCAAGTGTGTTGTGGAATAGGACACATTTTGGCCTAGGCAGTTGATAGTTCTTTCAGTCTATGATTCAGCAACATGTTTAAGAGTTGGTCCCACATTCTTAAAGTCATGGTGTTCTGCAGAGTTAGGAGTCACCAAATGAGAGTAACTGAAATTTTTACCACGATCACTGTTGAATGTTTACTGTTCTTGGAGATGTTTTTCATATTGTTATAAAGTTGGAGGCAGAGGATCTTGTGCAGTAACCCTGCCTCAATCTGGCATTACATAGATGACAGAAACTTTTCTACTGAACACTGAATTCAAGCTATTTCTGTGAAAAAAACTTATCTTCTGGAAAGTTGTTTTGTTTTGAGAAAAGGCTTTCAGGTGATAAAATTGCCACTCCTTACTTAAGACAAAAGATTACTACTACTGGGCCTTTCAAAAAATAAGAACTTCATTTTGAATTTGCTTAACTTTAACATACACTTCCAGCATCCTTTTCCCTACTATATCAAAGCCTGTAGCTGTCAGAGATCTCCTTCTGATATTTATGCTTGGGAGTTCTTTGCAAAACTTCACAAATTTGGGTGGAAATAAAAGAATTATATTTATTTTCAGAGAGTACTGATATTGGCTCTGTCTGGAGAGCTGAGCAAGTAGTTGCTGCACTTAGGTCATGTTCCAAATACATATAGAAAATGAAAGTTGAGTGAATAGCCAAGAGAAACCTACAGCATGCTCCAATATGTCCTCCCGACAGGGTCAATCAAAACTAAGACTGTTGGGCACACTGCAAAGCAGATTTACTTTGTGGAATGATTGTAATCAATAAATCTTAAGCCTTGTATTCAGCATTCACTGGGGAGGAACAGCCTAAGAAGTCTAATTTGTTCCTTCATGGTATACTAGACTTGCATGATGAAAAAACCACTAGGATGTTTATCTCTGCAATGTCTCTGCCTGGCTTCAGTCAAAATGCTGATGCCTTTGTTTTGTTATTGAAGTGTTCCATCTTATATATACTTTGTACCTACTAAACATAGTTTCTGAACAAAATTGATGTCTGCTTTTCATATTTAGACTCTCTTATCTTGTCTAGACTGTAGGCAGACTTAGATCTTTAAAGCATCAGTAAAATCAGCTATAAATTCCCCAGCTGTATCTTTCTGGGGAAGATTTTGATATGTCAATGTAATTTTAAAGGATTTGATAACAATCTAATATCAAAGATACATTTAAATTGTTTAATAGAATCTACACTTTTCTGTTCATGAGAAATAATGAAGAAATATTTTATGGAATAAAAGATGTAGATTAGTGTTTTACCAGAGAGAATACAGCTTCAAGATAAAGGTAGATGAAGACCGAAAGAATAAAAACATAAATCAAAATGTCTAAAATATTAAACATGATCTTTCTCCATATAGTCTCTTAAATCTTGTTTTGGGATTTTGTGAAAGATTCAGAAATAGTAGCCAGTCCAGAAAGCTACATACTTTTTGGCTTATATGAAAACGAGACAATTACTTTCCTGTAAGTTAAAAGGATTGAACAACTTAACTCTAAACACAGGGTGGTTTTTTTCTGCTTGGTTGGGGTTTTTTTTCTTTTTTTTTTTTTTGTTGTCTGGTTTTAAAAATCTTGTTATATTTTTTGTTATTTTGAGACAATATTAATACTCTAAGACTGATCATATAACACCTTATGTGTTAGAAAGCTGAATTCTAGGCTGACCATCAGAGAATTTTTTTGAAGCCTCCTGGGGATGTTATTGGTCTAAAACTTTCATGTCTTTATCCATCAATAGTCAATGAAAAGGTTATTAAAAAAAAAAACAAACACAAGAGGTGTTTTGGAAAAAAGGTCCAGAAACTAATCTGGTTTTAGTTTCCTATAACCTTGAGGACAAACCTACAGCCTAGTTCAATTCGTTCTATATTCTCTGTTACTGGAAAAGCTCTGTTACTGGAAAAGTTAAAAAGAGGAAATAATTCTATTTGAATAAGGCAGGACACAAGGACTATTGCAAAATGGTTTTGAGCAGAGCTGTTTGGAAAATTAAATGCCTCTAAATATTCATGGCCTCAGTTTATTCATTTACTGAGTGAAAAGTATGTAACTTTGATTCTAATGCAGCACAGTAAGAATGAAATCTGTGACAGTTTCTTACTGCCAAGTGGGCTACTCTACAAACACTATGGAACCATCAACCAGGACAAATAAAAAAAAAAAATAATAAAAAATTCTTCACTTTAGGAATAATAGCCTTTCTAACAATTAAATGATATGTGAAATGCTTATAGTGCAGACAGAATATACACAATGCTTTTCTTTCGTATGTTATTGCAATAATATTGTCCTCAGAAATGGCTAGAAAAACTATCAAGCATGGAAATGCCAGCTAAAAAAAAGTAAGCAGTATATGTATGATGGATTTGGATTAGAAATAGCAAACAACTCCTTTACTTACTTCTTATTTCCTGTCCTTCATGCTCCCCAGATGCCCACACAAGCCAATGTTTTTAGGGTCATTAACAGGCCTTCAAAAAGTCACACTAAGGTAAGAAGATAAAAAAAAAAAACCATCTAAAAGTTGCTGGAGTCCTTGTTAATGTAGTAACAGAAATCTCTTATTTCAAGTAATATATTTTCAGACTAAAATCTTTGCATTATTTACAGGTCGAGGACCAATGAAATAAGGTGAGGTCAGGAAGAAATAGCTTGAGTTTTCAGGCAAGGTGAGTTTGAATTAATGAACTGTATTCCATGCATTGAAGCATCAAGCTTGTGGAATGAGACAGAAATATGTAGGAGCTACCTGGTAGGTGTACATCTGGCCCCACGCAGAGATGGACTTGGAAAGCTGCAATAATCATCTGGAAAGATAATTAACAAACAAGGAGTTTGACAGAAACAGGAAAAAAAATTTCATCCAGTGAGCACAGAAAATCAAGATGAGGGCCCTGATCCGGCAATATTATGTGCATGTTTAACTATACCCTTGGGACTTGTTGGATTTATAGAAAGTCCTCCCATAAATAAGGTGAACCGTCTGCAGAGTTGAGGCAAAGGGCCAAAGCATCTGTCCTCAATCTTATAATACAGTGATGCGAAATAAATTACCTGAAAAATAATGGAACCTTTAATTCCAGTACTCTGAGCCTTTAATTCCTCAGTGTATTATATGTGGATTCATTACAGTGTAGGCACTGAGTATATTTAAACAGCTAATACAGCATGTAAAATAAACTTTTCTGATGTAGGAAATACATTCTCATCTAAGTGAAAACTGAACTCATTTTATTTCATAATCTGGTTTATGTCTTCCACATGACCCAAGTGATTAAGGCCAAGTGGAATATATTTTTTGGTAATACTTGCCATAATAGTCATGGTTTTCATTTTTAGTTTGTATAAAGCTGAAATGTCATTACTAATAAGGAAAAAGGATTTTGCTTTTAAGCAGAAATTTTCCTTTTAAGTTAAGGTTGAAGAAACTGTGGGATAATTTTTTCACGGTGATAATAGCTAATCTTGATTTCTCTTGTTGGTCTATAGTGTTTCATATGTAAAACATTGGTATTCATATCCATGGCTGACAAAGATGATGCAGTTTATTATAACTTGTTAGTGTTGAGATAAAATCTACTATCAGGAGCAAATCTACTTGAAGGTCAAGCCTGGAACAAAATTTAAGGGAAGTTATTGGTGAAAAATCCATTGGTTAGCTTTTGATTAATTAGGAAAGATCTGAAATATTCTTCATGGAAAAAAGCAGACACCTGATAGTAGACAAATAGCTCAGGTAGTTATATACTGTGACTGGCTTTTTCAGTGAAAGGAGAAGTCAGATAATCAGAGAAATGACATTTCTTTTCTTGGAACAGCAGCTGTAAAAGGGGCTTGAGCTGTCTGGGTGTCTTAAAGGGGGCTGAACTCTGAAGTTTAGCAGAATGAGTTTGAAAAATCAGTAGATAATTCAATGCAGTAGACAATTCAATAGTATGTGCTGTTCCATTGTTGTCGAATACAATAGAAAACTGGTCCAGAGAGCAAGTGGGGTATAATAGGCTAAGGTTAATAGTATTTGTTTGTAATAGATCAGCCCTTTAAACAGATTTTGATGGTGTTACTGAGAATGTAGTCTTCAATGTCCAAGGTTAATCCCCTTCAATAGTGTATGAAATAAAAGTGTAAGCACTTCAGTTTTCTTAACTCTTTGCTGTTTCTGGACCTCTGAGTCCAGAAAATGAATGGTTTCATTTTCTGGTGGCTTCTTTATTTTCATTGCTTTTTTTAGTGTGTATTAGGCTAGTGTTATTTCTGGGTCACTCCCTCACCTCACTGCTCACCTCAGGCCTTTGCAATCTTTACAGTCTTTTAAAATTTCATTTCCATTTTCATCAGTTGCTGGCTCTTCTCCATACTCTGGCATAAACACAACAGCTTAATAATTTGCTGCCAGAGTCTTGATGGTCGGAGCTTACAAGGACATGAACTGTTTCCATTAATTTTTAGCAAATGCTGATTGTTAGTATCTGTTCTTCTGTTAAATGCTGAGAAAATCTGTGCTTTACATTTATCTTCCTAATTTTTACCCCAGATCCCAAGGGCTGTGCTTTATGTCTTGGGTTAAAAGCCCTTCACAATTTTAATTTAGAAACCACTTGGGGATTTGTACAGAAATCATTCTTAACTGGTTTGTCTCATGCAGTGGAATGACTGCCCTGCCCTAAAAAACATCCTGCAAGCCACTCTACCTGGTCCCAGAGTGGAGAAGGCAATATTACTCAGCACAGAGGAAGGAGGAGACTCCCATGAAGAGATTTTTTGAGATCTTGGGCTACATCAGGTAAAATTTTAGCTTTGTATGGCTTAGACCAGATTTGACCTGTGTTGTGGGTCATACAGCTGCTCGCTCACCCCCGTGTCCCAGTGGGACAGGGAAGAAAATTAGAAAGTAAGAAAACTTTCTGGGTTCAGAAAAGGAGAGTTTAATAGGTAAAGGAAAAGCATCACAGATAAGCAAAGTAAAACAAGGAATTAATTTGATTCTTTGCATTGGCAGGCAGGTTTTTAGCCATCTCAAGGAAAGCAGGGGTCCATCAAGTGTAACAGTTACCTGGGTAAATAAATGCCCCCTTCCACCTTCTTTATCAAGATTTTATTGCTGAGCATGATATCGTATAGTGTGGAATATACCTTTGGTCAACTGGGATTACCATCCTGGAATTATTTAAAAAGAAGTGTAGATAAAACACTTCAGAACATGCTCTAATGGGTATTCTGATGCAGATGTTTATAAATATATATATTTCTTTTATTTTTATTGAGATGGGGAGATACTGACAGTTGGATGTGATGATCTTAGAAGTCTTTTCCAACCAAGACAATCCTGTGCTTCTGTGATCAGCTGTCCCAGCTGGGTCCCCACCCATCTCATTGTACACCCCCAACCTTCTTACTGGTGGTACACGGTGGGAAGCAGAAATGGCCTTGATGCTGTGTAAACACTGCTCAGCAACACCTAAAACATTCCTGTGTTATTAACATGCTTTTGGTCACAAATTCAGACCATAGCATCATTTGAACTACTGTGAAGAAAATTCACTCTGTCCCAGACAAAACCAATAAAAACTATCATTAGAAAATTTGACATGACATTTACATTAATTGGTTGGAGCACATTGCTATGATGCCCAACAGCCTCACAACTACCCATTTTTCTTACATCAGTCTTGCAAAGTAGGAAATGCTTTTTTCCTTATTTAACTTAACTAAGAACAGACACACCAATTAGAGGACACACTGGCGTGAGGTTTGTAGATGGCTTTGGGCAAACCACTTGTATTTTGCAAAAGGTTTCTTTGCTAGCATCAGGAGCAGAGTGCTGACTTCCCTGCAGCATTCTGCCACATCTTGCTTGACTTGAACTTGCTCCTTCTGATTAGATTATATACATACATGAATTGTAGGCTTTTAAATGATGTCATTCACCAAGTCTCTGGCAAATGAAAACATAAATCTAGGTCCTGTCAATCTTCTCACTCACGACTGAAAAAATTAACAGTTTCTTATTTGAATATTTCACAAATTAGGTTTAATATCTTTTTCCCCCCTCTCTACCTGAAGCTAAAGAGGCTAAGAGGGTCTTATCTGGGTAAAAGGTATTACACTTTTGATTTCACACTATGAAAAATTGTCTCTGTGAGTTATTTTTTTATTAGATTCTGGGAAGCTCTGATAGACCCTGGACATTAACATCTGAATTCCCTTAAACTTCACTACTACTGCCAAGCAGTTTAAAAACATTGTTGATACAGAGGCTTATTAATTACTAGTATAGTCTTTGTAATTGCCTAGTCTAGAAATTGATGAACAAAGTCATTTCAGAAAGCAATCAATTTGAAATCTAATTTGTTGGCGAAATGAACCATATAAACAAAATGCCACTTGCAGTTTGACTGAAATGAGATGTGCTTAACGAGCCTATCATCATCTGTGATATTCATCATGATGGGTCACAGTTACATAAAGTGTTATAAATCTGAACCAATGCACATAAAGCTGAAATGTAATATCGTATTCTGAAAAGAATAAAACATAAAACAGATGGCTGCCCCATGCAAACATCCTTAAATCTCACATGTTCTACTCATTGACTTTTGGATAGATGAACGGAAGCTGAGTAGGGATGGTGGGTGTCATTTCCACAGTGCACTTTATCTTTTTTATCAATAGTGGAAGCTGGGACCAGGAAGGCTGACGTTTTAGGTTTTAGTAGCCAAACATAGACCCTTTTGGAGTAAAGTGATGAACAGCTTTACTTTTTTTCTCGCACAACTCGAGAGCCAATATTTTGAGGTGAAAAATGTGGGGGTGGTGTTTTTGTTTTTTTTTTTTTTTGTTGTTGTTGTGGGTTATTTTTTTGTAATGAGTAGTGATGAATAAGACTTACAGGTAAAGTTGTATGTAAAAATGATGAGATGGTTGGACAGTAGAAAGACACTCAAAGGGGCTAAGGAACTGACCTGCCAGAGATAATATGAAATCTTGTTTCCATTCCATCAATGCTTAGCTAACCAGACTGCATGTCTCCTCCCTTCTAACTCATGACCCTATCTTTCTTTGGAATGCCTAAAAGGAGAAATCTGCACTTACAGCTTTCCCATTTAATATCAGATGATTGAATGCTTCCCAGCACTACTTTTTAAGAGAACTAATTTTTAAAAGGTACCTGAAAGTCTAGGAAAAAGGGAGATTTGCTTAAATATGAAACTGCTCTCTTGAAAATAGCAAGGAAGCAAAGTCCTATGCAAAAGAAACTTTTGAGTTTTACATAGAGCTCCAAAAGTGAGAAAAAAGTGTTAAAAAAGATGGAGGGAAATAGAGGGAAGAAAATATATTTGCTATATATTATCTTCTATGACAGATATTTATATGAGGATGCTTATGTATCTACTGATGTAGCTTAGACATGTATATGCTTGTGGTGTGTGTGTGTAGACTTATCTGTATATGTGGATGTCATATATGCTTACATGTGAGTGTGTCTAAAAAGAGAGAGGTGAGATTACTTGGCTGAAACTGTTAGTGGAAAGACACATTTTCATGGTGTACAAACTAAATAAAACATATGCAATATTGATGTAACTGAATTGCTAATGAAAAAGTTC
The DNA here is from genome assembly GCA_023637945.1 of Phaethornis superciliosus. NCBI lineage: Eukaryota > Metazoa > Chordata > Aves > Apodiformes > Trochilidae > Phaethornis > Phaethornis superciliosus. Next base: position 7,199,920 of record JAJQWJ010000005.1, read on the forward strand.
TTAATGTTCTCAAAAGACAAAAGCAATTTTTTGAGAGTTTTTTACCTCCACAACTCACTCCTTCAAGTTTTTTTTCTTAATATGTGATTAGGAAGCAAAGGAAATCATCTTAGGAAGGAGAATGGGTTGTGATCTCACTTAGAAAAATATATATTCATTGATTTCAATACAGTTATTCCAGATTCACACAACACAACAGAGAGCAGTCCATCCCCTAGTCACTGAAGTGCTACTTGGTTGTTTTCAAGATATGAAGAGTCTATTGATTGCTGCTGTCAGAGAGCAGCATCTCAACATAGTATGCATATATAAATGGCAGAGAAAGAACAGCAAATGAAAATCAGTATTGCAAAAATCTCTCTCTTTTTTTTTTTTTTTTTTTTTTTTTTTTTTTTTTTTTTTTTTCCCCCTGGAATTATTCTTTTTGCCTCTCTGCACTGACCAAATAAGAAGGGCAAAAAAAAACCAAACAAGGGAGTCTCCTGTCAGATGTGCTCTGGCAGAAAGAGTGATGCCACCCTGCCTTTGGCACCTGAGCTCACCAAGAGGCCCTGGAGGTCTCATCTTATCCCAGCTGGGGACCCATGGAATGGAGGATTTGATACAGGGTCTGGTGAATGTCCCAAGCTCTGGCAGTCGAGACCAATTAGGGTCTTTTCAACAAAGGTAGTTCTTAAGTAACAAAATGCCTGGGGACTCCAGCAGGGCATTTGTAGGTGACGCATTAACACACAAACCCCTGCTATGTCCAGGGTTTTTTTTTTTTTTGTATTTTTTTGACAGCCAGCTTTACTTAGGTAGCTGGATTTATTTCAAGGAGGTGGTGTGATTCAGTCAGATCCTGGTTTAATTTGGAGGAGAGTTCTTGAGGAGACAGCTTGGTAAATTGTTTAATTGATTAGCTTTTCATAGGAAAACTGAACATTACAAATTTAAATCAATGAGCAGCTATAATGATTTTTTTTCAAAAATAGTTTTTTCTAAGCAAAAGTAAAGAAAATTCTAAAATCATTATGCCTAGTTACTATTCCAATAAGAGCTCCACTGACCTGTAACACTGTTTGAAATCGACCTGTGTGTCTCTAGGCTACTTGATCATCTGGTGCAGTACTGGCAAAATGGTATTGCTTTACTTTGCTCAGGGTTTCTGCTTCACATCTTCTGAAATGGAGTCAGAGATTAGAGAGAAATTTGTATTCCAGAGAAAAAAAAAGAATAAAAATTCTGCCTTAGTAGGGCTGGAGCCAAAGAGGATCCTGCATGAAAAGCTGTGTTAGCATCATCTTGGGCAGAAAAGTTTAGAAGTGAGTTGATAAAAATCATCTGCCTTTAAAGCTTTGTCCCTTCTCTAGCACATCCCTGAGATCTGTGCATTTTCTGCAGGTACAGCTAGATTTTCAGCTGCAAAACCTCAAGGAAGCTGGCAGGCATCTGGAGGCTCAGCTGAAGCCCAGCCATAAATAAGTCCAGCTTTAAATGCTTTCAGCAGCATTGTCTCTCCTGTTGTGTTTATTGCACACTGTAAACAGCACTGCTTGGCTAAACCTGCAAAGACTAAATGGAAAAACTGAGAGCTTGAGACTACTTTATTTCTACATTTTCTGCTGAAATTAAGAAGGTTTTATGGTGAAGGTATAGTAATAGAACAGTGGAGAAAAATTGATCATTTTATATTCTCTAATGATTATATTAAGGGGAAACTAGATAAAGGAATTTCCTGCCTTGAGGCTAGGAACTTTGAGTGCTTGTGGTTCCTTCTTGAGCAAATTCTCTGATTTTCATGTAATTAATATGCTAAATGATTTCTTGCATGGACTGTTTCATAATTATAACAACTATGGGAATAAACAGTTCTGTTTATTTTATGCTAAGAACGAGGGCATCAGTAGCAGGTAGATAGATATCAGAAAAACACCATCACCCTGGTATGGACAACTAATTATTTTCCTAAAGTACACGAGAGCAATTTATGTGCATTAGTCCATCCTTTCCTAATTTAGGGTTTATGATCCTTGTAATATCAAGATATATGAACTTCAAGGATTATGAATGTCCTTGGATCAAATTTCTCAATAGTCAGTGAAGTGTAACAATTAATTATAATAAATAATGTAAAGTAAAACTCGTGACAAAGGCTGTGTCAGTAACTGAACAAAATGGACAAGGCTTCTACTCAGCTTATTTAATATGGAGAAATATAAGAACAAGGAATTTACTACAAAGAGAATGAGAGAATGAACCCTTTATTTTCACATTGTCCTTATTTAGATATTGACAAGGTTACACAGAATGTCTGAGAGAATTCTGATCTTTGCCCCCTCCCTGGAAGTGTTCAATGCCAGGCTGGATGGGGCTTTGAGAAACCTGGTCTCTAGCATCTCATGCATTAAATGACTGCATAATCCTTGCTTTCCTGCTTGGCATTACTGTCTATGAAGTGAACTTTGACAACTGCTTGCAGAGTGTGATCTATGTAAGCCCTGAGATTCAATTGCTGGTCATTTAGCTTGCATTCAGATCATGATGAAGAGGCTTCTCATATTAGAACATGTGTCTTAATGATCCAAGAACTCTGCCATACATAATGGCAAAACCCCAAACTTCCTCTCATTTTCTTTGCCCATCACTTGCATTTGTACAGAAAAATGTCTGTCAGTGGAAGCTCTTGACCCATCTATCCATGCTAAAAAGGCCCTCAATATCAATAATAGTGTGAATTTGACAGTTCACTCCATTGTCAATGAACATTAATTAAAGCCAAGCCTAAAGATACACATCCAGAGTTCCAGTCAATCAATGTTTATTACTGTACATTAATGCCTCATATACAGGAGTAACAGATAGAACACTTGATATATTAGTGCTGGGGTGAGAATCTCTGGATGAAGTCTTTACTGAGACCAATAAAGCACAATTGGTACCTAAGTGATATAACATTTATTGTTATTTTTAGATTTGTGGTGGATCACAAGGTGGATCCTAGAAGTTTCAAGTAGATAAAGATATGAATAGGATTTTCTAGAGATCAAAGCTATTTTCTAGCTTATTACTAATGCTTCCAACCCCTTTAGCCTTATGCCTCTTCACTTTTAGGTTAATACTAGAGAGACTCAGAATGCTTTAAAACACCTGTTAATTTTTCACAATCCTAGATATCTTTTAACTGCTTTATTTATTTTCTATTAGTTCTAATCAGCCCAAACCAATACTAAAATACTCTTGTGTCTTCCTTTTAAATGAGGGAGTTATGAACCACACACTTACACCTAGGATAACACATTTAGAGGCAAAATCAACTAATTCAGTAATACAAAAGTGTTCTGTCACTTTCCTTATCCAAGTGCCATGCTCTGAAGAATTCACAATGGCAACATTTTTATCAAGACCAAAACTCATGGAAGCCTTTGGGCTCTGTCAGTGATAGAGTGATTTGGATGCCTCAGTGAGATTTATCTGATTTTTGTTGGAGAAGTTTTATTAGCTTATGTTGTCCTGGAAATAAGGCTTGTTCTGGAGACAAAAATTCCCTCATGCAGACATGCTGTGTTATGGGTGAAGTTTCCACAGAGCATCTGAAGTTAACACATTCTATTTCTGGCTTATCTTCTATTTTATCTCTGGACACTAAAATTGTATAAACCATGGTCATTTCTCTGCTCTCCCCTGTGTCCCTTGTTTAATGAATATTATGCTGCTCCCCCTTTTGATGCTGTGGGTATTGATAAAAATTAATGTTTGTATGTAATTTAGTTCTCTAGAAACATAAAACTTTCTGTATTATTTTGCTCAAGAGCATCACCAACATACTCCTAATCCATACAGATAGACATTATACTAAATGGTTTTAAAGCTGGCTGTATCATAAAGATGCATAAATGTTTTAAATATAAAGAAAATAAAGCTTGGGAGTTCTATCTGAAGACATATATTGTCCTTCTGGGACTAATATTCCAGACTTCGTCTACAAAGTAGCAGTCTATTGATCTCGAGTCCTTCATGAAATCTGATTTTTCACTTGCCAAAGCAGAGCTGCTGTTCAGTTTTATTAATAGACTCCTGGGACAGCAACAAAAATATAACTTGAGATTAAAAAAAAAAAAACAAAAGAACAACCTTTCTACTTGCAAGTCTGATTTGGTTAACTTTCCCCTGGTTCAGATGCAAATCAGTGTCAGTATTTCTTTATTGAAAATATAAGCAGCAAATTACTGTGCTTTGAAATTTTCATTTCAAAGCAAAATTTCTGTGTGCCTTCAGTAAACACATACACATAGATATGATACTTCCTACACTCCAAAGTATGAAACTGAATTTTCAGCTTGTGTTTGTGTAGATAAAAGAAAAGCCAGAAATGAGCTCAAAGCTCTTAAAATCTATAACTTTGGTATGAACAAACAAAAAAAGTGTTAGCTTTCATATTTGGGAGGCACATGTTTAAGGAAATCTCTCAGTGTTGTCTCCAGTTCACAGCCAATCTATTATTTACCTCTTGCCTAAGTGTGTTCTGGATTAATGAAATATTTGGGAGTTGGGTAAATTAATTCCTTTGAGGCTTTTTCAGCATTCATTACAATGCAATACAAATTTTGTGCTGACTTTAAAGCACCAATATTCTTCATAAGATAGTATGGTGAGAAAAAAGAAAAAAAAGATGGTAAGTAGAATATGGTATTGCTTGAAATGCTTTGTTCTTTGGGCTCTATTTTAAGGGGGTTTTAAAAGAACATTCAGCATTCTAGAGAGAAATATTTATATTTCTACACTTTGTATTCAGATTTAGTGTATGCACAAACAAAGCCATACCTACATGTGTATGTATTCATATGCATACATCACTGTGTATATATAATTTATTTGCTCAAGCCCAGTGATTGACTCAGTAGCAAAGCCAGGAAAAGAACTGGTGTTTCCTAATGGTAACAACACTTCTTTCTTCATGAACTACACATAATAACCTCTGGCTTAGCTTCAAATTTTTATATTAAACTGACAGCACTGAACAAGATTACTCAGTCCAAATTAGATCTGGTTCCCCACCGTGTCCTGTCATTAGATACTACTGCACAAGTAGACATTTGGACTTTTACTCACAAAGATGATTCAAAGTGTACAAATATTAAACACTCATGAACGTTTCAAAATGGAGAGAAGAGACAAGTCTTCTATTAAAAAATATGTTAAAGATGTGATTTTTTTTTTCACTTGTTCTCTTAATCATTTCTATTCCAGGATACATTTTCCATTTGATTTAGTATAATGCAAAGTATAGGTTTCTTGTTTTAGCTGATAGATTCTTCTAGTTCTCTTATTTTCTTTCAAAACATGTACCAAGGTTTCTGAAGTGGTTTGGCTGATGTACTTATACTGTTATTTTGAAATCTGTTCTTCACCCCACTGCAATGTCTAAAGCATGTAAGTGAATACATTTACTCTAGTAGGCACGTTTAGGAGATAATAGGCTTGACAAGATATCCTTAAGTAGATGATGTTCAGAGTTTGTTATTCAACAACAGGACCTCATAAGACACAATTTAAAAGCAACATTTTTACCCCAGTTTGGCATGCATTCATAATTTAACTTGGTTTTGGTACAAATGCTAATGCTACTCTTTAATAATCTGTCATTATAAGAATATTTAGTCACTGAATTGCTCTGCATATGTATTACAGCTAACCCTGAGGTTAGGTTGCTTGGAATTTTTAATAATCCTTCTGGAAATTCCTTTTTAAATATTAGCTTTGGAAAACCTGTTTTTTGCAACTTACTATTTTAAGACTAGGTTGGATTATTGATCACTTTTCACCAACATATAAATAAGCAAAAATTTTACTTTTCCCAGCTTATTCTTTATTTTGAGTTCAGTTTACAGGTAGATGTTTCTGTCACTTCACCCAATGTCAATACAGGGTTTTTATTGAATGATTTGTCTATCTGCATATCAAGTTGATGAAAAATCCATCACAACCTGTAGAAATTAGAATGTACTATAATCAAACAATGTTATTTCAATATTTTTCATAACATCCGATTGAAATAATAATTTGGGTAAATTCTTTGCCTTTCTTAAATGGGATTTTTCAAAAGGAAAAACTGGAAATTATATCCTTGTTTTGGGTTCCTAATAACTGCAGACTGTCTATTGAAGACTATCTCTTGCAGACTATTGAAGATATCTAAATGTGCTTATTCTCAGCTAGCATGAGTGCTGATGGTAGAGTTGTTATAGCCACTGAATAATTACCCAAAGGTTATAGACAGGATTGTGCAGACTGTTTTGAAGGCCATGACACCTTGTTATCATGATACGATTATTATACTAATTGGTTGGAATGTATGGTAGCAAAGTGGAAAAATGTTTGCAGTCACGAGATTTTCTCTATTTCTATGTGATCTTTGGATGTACATCCAAATCCATCTACTAGAACATCTGTTTTGTCTTTTAGTGATTATCTATTTACTGTTTACCGTTTCTGTTCACAGAAAAAGGTATAAAAAAAAAGGAAATTTACTCTACCTGGGTTTTCCTCTCACTTTATTTTCTTGTCAGTTTAACTCACAGTGTAAATTCTTCCTTTAAGATTTGCAGTAAAACAATGGGAACATGATAACAGAAAGATTCAAAACCAGCATCTACCTAAAAGAAAATGAATTATTTTGCCTAGGGAGGAAGGAACATCAAGGAATTAGCTAAAAGAAATGGTGTTTGGAGAGTTAAAAGAGCAGTGTTAAGCTTCTAGCATGAAGTGACTAGATTTTCAAATGAGTACTAAGATTACATGCCAAGAATGAACTTGGTCTGTTGTGTCGAGTTTATTTGGGGGTAGATTGAAAGGCTCATGTGGAGAGGTTTTGAGCAGCTGAGTTACAAGATGAGGAATGAAAGGGTTTCTCTCATCACCTTCCTGAACCAGTTCCTTTTCAGTTTCCTGTCTTAATATAGAAAGAAAATTATTTTAAAGAAAGAGGTGAAGATCATTCATCTTCTGTTTTCTTTTTTTTTTTTTTTTTTTTAATCTTCTATTTATATGGTTTGTATTACTGTAGGATTTCCTATTTGAAGCTATTTGCTATTATTTTTATAAGAGCCTGGTGGCTTTTTATGTTTTAAAGGCTTTTCTTCCAGTTGCTTTGAATTCTCTCTCTTCTCTTCCCTGAGTTTTCCATCGAAACCTTCCAGAGTAGTTTTGTTTCTTTGTCCTTTTTCCTCACATGGTTATTTGCTCCTCTCCTTCATCTGAGCTACAATTCTTCATTCCTCACCCACCCATTTAGGTGCTTTACTTTTTTCCTCATATGCACAGGTGCCCATGTACCTGGTTATATTTCATTCACCACTCTGTTTCTTTCTAGTTTGACTCAGTCACCTCCTAATTCATGCCTTACTCTGCCTCATGCTTGCAGCTGCTCATTTCACTCCATTTTAGGTGTCTGAGCAGGATGGGAAGAGACTAAAAGTGAAAAGGAGGCATAAGGAGAGAGAAGAAAGACATAGGCTGGGCAAAGGCTGGAAGTGAACTGCTGAAAGAGTCAGTCAAAGAGGCAGAAAAGGAAATCTGCTGTAGTGAGAAATTCTTGGGGTGTCAGGAAAGCAGTTACCACTGGGGTGAGCATATTTGCAGTAGCAAATAGTAGAGACTTTTAGGGAATGTATAGGTGAAGTGGAAACCTGTTGCTCCAAAGAACTTTTAGTTCAAAAGCATCACTGGCTTCTAGTTTTTACTTCAGAACTTTAAGTGATCTGTTCCCTTGGAGCAGTACTTAAATATCAAAGCAGTGAATGATAATTCCCAACTCTTACTGCGATGGGAACACATAGACTGGAATAATCATCACTTTTTCTATCTCCAGACAGAACTTCTCACAGAGAAGCAGGATGGAAGTTTGCATTTTGCCTGCTGGCAAATTATATGTGATGGCCAAATATACTTGAAACAGAGACATGTCTCAAAGAATACACAGAAAAATGCAGCGAACAAATTTCAGGCAGAGAACATTAAATAAATAAAATCTACATATATCTGCTTTTCGTGTAGTTATATCATTTAAATGTGCAGAATAAACAGGCAAGGAGCATAAATTTATCTTTATAGGTATTATGCTCTGCAATATTTCACTGAGCTGAAGGGCATTACTATGGCTAGGTAATATTTTAAAAGTATCAATAAATCCTGCAGCTGCTATAGCATAAATCTGTTCTCAATGAGTCTTTGCAAAGCTCTGTGTATTTATATTCTAAATTAATTTGCCAAATGCACAGTATTGTAGAAAAAGCTGTGACCACGAGATGGCAGAATTTGCATTCAAACCTGAGATGTTTTTACCAGAATCACACATAAAAAAGCTTACCCTGAAATTTGGTTATTTCTGAAGCTATAATATGGCACTTCTGATCCAAATTTCCATTTAATTTTGCAAAGCATGGGAATTTATGAGAATGCAGATAGTGTGTTTCATCTGCTTTGTGTACTTTTCAGCCATCCTACCCTTCATCATTGGTAATATTGCCATTCTTCTGACATGTGTATTAACCTATTGGATATGTTGTTTTAAAACATAAATAATTTTCTTCAAAACAATTGGAATCTGCCTGTGCTGTTTTATGAGAATGAGAGATGGGGAGAAGACACATAATTTTTCTGAAGTCCACACAAAATATCAATCAAAATATTTCCCATGGATGCTGTCCTGCAAACAGTTTGATCAGTATTAAATAAATTCAGTTTTCAGATATAGCTGGACTTTTCCTTCTGTACAGTGGAGAGCACAAGATACTTTTGTTCGACATTTTTTCATAACATTTTCTCCTTTAGATTATAGATAATCAAGATGGGATTTTTAGGAAGGCTTGATGTTGGCTGATCTCTCTGTCCAGGGAAGCAAGGTTAGCAGTTCTGTATTATCTGCATTATGCTGTGTGTGTCCATTATGATTCACTTCCATGGTTTATACAAATATGCAGAAATCTCAGTTTTTGTTTAAAATAAATTTTTCTAACCCTGAGGACCAAAACACTGAGAAAATAAATTGTTAAATAATCTAAAACACAAAACAAAAAAAATCCATACATGTACGATTGGAAAAAATAGTTATTTTGAAAGCAGTCAATTTTTTTAACTTTTGGGGCCTGATTCATAAGCTTTTCTCTTTTTTTAATAGTATGACTTAAAGCTCTTATTGACATCAGTGAATTTTGCAATTTGTATCCAATGAATTTAGGCCAAAGATGAGGATTTTTGAAACTTCCCCAGTACATTTTTAGAACAATCAGAAATCTTCCTGCCTCAGATTTAATTTCAAAAATATCTGCAAGTGCTAGTGTACTGATTCGAGGTGAAAGAAAATATTTTCACACTCAGTTACACAATAAACTATACAGAGAAAATGAGCTTGAAAATCTATTGTCTAGAGAGTTTTAAAATGGTGAAATTTTAAGAATTTACACTGAATAACTAACTTATGAAATGGCAATGTTGGTCAACTTTTTAGATTGTGGACATTAATATCACCCTATAGTTCTAACCATAGTGATACAAAGAAGAATATTAAGTTCTTTGAGCAGTGCATCACTTGTCTTAAGTATCATCTATAACGTGTAAGAACACCTCTCATCTGAGATAATTCCATGGCTGCTCTTGATTTATTGTTTTCATGTATCTGGAGTTCATGATTATTGCATAATCCCAATGCTTTTAATAATTTGCAGTGTGAGAGAGACACATACCAGAATGATTAGCATAAGTGACACACCAACACTTTTATGAAGACAAATTCCCCACTGTAAAATATTCAAACTGAATATAATGTCTCTTGATGCACTATAAAATAGCTAACTCTGCTGGATTAATATTTATGATGCAGTGGATTGGATGTTAGGAAAGTGGAAATACCTGCTTTTGTCTTTGTCCTTTCTAGGTCTTTTTATTTGAAGCTTCATGTGTGGAAAACTTGATGCATTTTTGGCAGACGTAATAAAAAAGAACTTTATATATTACCAGCACCTTCTTGGTTCTGACCAGTCATTGGAAGCCAGCATACATACAAGAACCCTGACTATACTAACATTTTAGCTCTGATTTTAAGCCCAGACAATGATCCTAGACTCAGAACCCCACTAAAAAACTGCTACCACTTTGTCCCATTAGTCCTTTCTGTGAGAGAAATGTTTCCACTAGCACTTAGCTAGCAAATCAGTGCCAAGGAGCAGAAAACACAGCTGAGTTTTCTTGTAGCCACTGCTGACTAATCTATTTTGTATTTGCATTGTAATATCATCATTAGTTTCAGTTGTTTGTCAGTGGCAGTGTTAGTTCCTCTACAGATGCCAGCATTTACCACAGGAGTATCTAAGGTATTATGATTTTTTTTTCATAGTACTAAGAATGCAAAATAAGTTAGTTTTCCCAGGCAGATCTCTTAAAAACACTTCAGTGTCTGCATGCAACCAGAACAAACTCATTGAACTTTAACTGATGCATTAATCTTCACAGTTTTTCATGGTTTTTAAAGACCGATGCAATATTTTAGTATGGGAATTTCAGCAACTGATTACTGTTAAGTCATTAGCCAAGTAAATTAGAAACTGAGCTGCAACAGGTAAGAAGATATTTTTGCTTTCTTTCATCAAATGTCTTTTGTGATGTAGGCCTTTTGTTTTTTCAGTCACAGGTATATGAAGCTGCATTCAGAAACAGTTATAGATACTTATGTACATATATATTTCCATGTCTAAATATGTGTATAGGCTACTTTTGATTGTAGTTTTCCTCGTGGTACTTCTCAAGATTTCCTGTCAAAGCAGATTTAGAAAAAAAGAGCAATGTCAGTGTCAGAGGCACACAAACATCCTTATCACCATTTACATGGTGAGATTTTAAATTAGTTACTTCTCTGTGAATTCCATCTTGATAAACCAATATATGGTTAGTCAGAAAAAAGAGTTGATGTGAGATGTTTCTCAAAGAACTAGTTAATTCTTAAGGAAAATAATGATGTGGACAACTGCTTTAAAGGAACTGTAATGCTTGATTCCGGTATCTGCTGAAGAATTGACTTAATTTGACATGTGGAAATCAAAAGTTTCTGAGCTTGTGTAGGTCATTCTACTTGGCAACCTTGTTTGTTTGCTTCTGTTCTTTCAGTACGAGAGATTTTTACATAATGTCTTCTTTCTGGGAACAGTAACAATTTCAGGAACACTTGGAAGATGAATCTTACATTAACCCTCATTATTTAAAAAACTCTATCCAAAAGCTGGTCCAGAAGAGTATCTGAAGTTTTTATATGATCACTAAGACATGATTCTCTGTGATATTGCTGCATTTCTACCAAAGTATCCAGGAATAAGGGAAACATTTTACTGGTTAGCTGGTGACAAGTGTGAGGATATCTGCATTGCCTCTGTCAAACTGCAGGGAGAAGGTGCAGGAAGATCAGGGACAAAAGCTTCAGAGTACAAGAGGAGCCATTCCAGAACAGACTAACAGCTTTTTTATGCTATTATTTCATCTGACAATGGCTGTAACCAGATGCTTTAGAGAAAAATGCAAGAAATCCTGCAGTGAGCACTTATGAAATATTCTACCCATAAAGGAAATTTCTTGTTAATCTCTGTCAGTGATGATTGGTTTATATCCTAGAGCACGATGGCTTGAAGGTTAAGTATAAAATAACTTTAGGACTAGTACAACTCGTACTGTCATTAAAGAAGTTGTTTTTTCCTGAAATAATTTAGTTTTATAATGTGATAAGAGGCACTGGCCAAATAATGTCAAGTTAATTCCTTAGAATGTTTTGGCATTTATTGTAGAGGCTGGATAATGAAGGAGATCTGGGATAAAACCAAGAAATTAAACCTATGTGATTTACAAAGAATTTGTAAGGCATATATTTTTTAATGACTTTTCTTCTTTTAAAAGAGAGTATGGGAAAACATCTTCAAGATTTCTTTTCATATCATGAAGGGGCAGAAAGTCACACATCTGAACATCTATTCTGCCATATAAAATATGGTTAAATAAAGAAAAAGTGATGCCCTTTGATTTTTTTTAATTATTCACCAGTGATTTTTTTTTTTCATGAATGTATGGTGAAAAAAAGCCTCTCAGTAATTTAGACTGTCTAATCTAAACAGGGTCACAAGAAGATCCCTCCTAGATCTAGCAGTGCGAGGATGCTTAGCTCTCCAAACCTATAATCTGCCAGCTGGAAGTTCCCATTCCCACAGTCCTGCCAGACAAAGGAGCCTGAGAGCTTTGCCTTGTCCACATCAGGCAAAGTCAATTTGCTTTTCAAACTGCCTTCATCAGCTGATTAATACTACCCTGACTCCATATGGAGTTCTCATATGACCCATTCTGCCAACAAGCTGCAGAGCTGGCAGCCCCTTGGGAAGAGGCAGGAAGAAACTCTCAGTGTTGCTAAAATCTTCAGTTGTCACTGCCCTTTGCTAGATGAACATTTGTCTGCAGCCTACAAATGAGCTCTGTATGAACACTCTGCTAGCAACATTGCTATTATTCTACTTGTGTTTTTGTACACTGCTAGTGAACTTTTCATCTGCTTGCTAGCCTGGATTATCTTATTATTTCTGTCTATCTTGAAATTAACCCCCCGTTACCTAGATCAAGTTCTGAATATCCTCAGTGCAGGTTTCAACCTAAAACTTGCCCTGAATGTCAAAGGAGAAAAAGAAGGACAATGGAACAAACAGTCAAAATTTTTTCATGATTGCAAAATAGTCAAAATTAGAATATTTCTACTCACTTTTAATCAAGGTTTTATCTGAGTTAGGAATAAAAAGTCCTCAGTCTTTTAAGTTATGGGGATATTTTTTTTACTGCTTTATAATATTTTATATGTGAAAGAATTGTAGAGGCAGGTGCAAGTTAGGTAAGGCAACATCTGAAATAATTAAACTATTTCCCTAAGGATGTTCAGTACTCAATCAGACTTCTAGAAATTTTGCTCTGTAGCAATCATACTGCAGGTTAGCTGTAGAGTGCTCATATCTGTGGGAAGATCTAGTATCCAAGCAGCTAAAAAGTCAGTCTTGAAAAACTGATGTGCTTAAGCATGCACACGTGGTGTGTAAAACACTGACATCTATTCTCATTTTGTGGGAGTGGGAGGGAAGAAGAGATGTTAGAAAGAAATAGACATCAGCAGTTGGTGTGCTGCTTTGCCTCCTTCTCTTGCAAGAGCAGTTTGGTTACTGAAGACTGAAGGAATGCCACATCTGGTGCTTGCTGTATCAGGCATTATTCTGCTGCTGTTCCCAAGGAAATTCTGTTTGTAATTTGCAGACTGAAGAGAGATAGCAGCTTCCTCCAAATGTCTCTCATTGGCAGGTTTCTGTTGATTTAAGAGCAACTATTGGTCTGTTACTGAAGCAAAACATTTTGTAATAGCCTTCTGCAGAGAAATAGCCTCAAAGCATCTGGGTAACAATATTTTTATTAATAGTGTGATCAAATGTAAAAGGATGAAATTTAACTTGTATTGTCAGGCTAATTACAGTGAGTTACATCCTCTCTAAGTGCAAAAGGTGTAGTTCCATAATGTGAATAATTCCTGATTTATATCAACTGAATACTGGCCTGGGCTGTGTAATGCTGCTCTGGAACATAATAGCTTTGGTCTAACATCTGAGAAAAAACCTGAAATATCTTACTCTTTCATAATTGTTGCTCAACACGTACTGGTAAAATGGTTTGAAATTTGTATCAAAAGCGGTCTTTTGTGAAACATATGCAAATTAACTGTGAATTTTGTTAACTGTAACCTCGCTTGGGAAATCCTTGGATGCCTAACAATACAGGGGGAAATCAGCTTCTTTAAAGGCCAGCCCTAGAGCTTTATATCTTCATTTTTTAGTGAAAAAATGACAATTCATCCATCTCAAGAGAGAAACACCTGATAAGGTCCTAATAAGGCTCAACTCTTTACTGTCAGCTCAGTAAGTAAGTGAATACACCATTCCCAAAAGTTCCTCAGCAGCTGAAGGCTGCTCCTTCAGAGCAGCTGCCTTTATTTAAAGTGAAGCTCATCAGCTGGAGTGCCCAGACTGATCAAACTGCTTCATTGTGAAACCAGGAGACAGTGTCTTGAGAAGCACCTAAAAGCAGATTGCAAAAAAATACAAGTTACAGGCTACAGAGGCAGTAAACCCTACTTGGTACAGATTGTTAGATGAAGAGACTGCCACAAAGGGTGATGGTGTTCCCTCCAAATTAGGATGGACATATAATTTGGCTATAAGACTTCTTCTCTAAGCATCTAAAAAAACCCCAACAAAAACATTTGCAGAGTAATCATTGCTCCTGTTTTAGTATGTTTACTTCTTATCAAGTGACTAACTCAAAGATCAAAGGCAACATCCCCTGTAAAACAACAGTGGTGAGCATGAGTATAAGAACATGTGCAGAGATTTAAGTAGACCAGTGTTTTGCCAGTGGCCAGTAGCTAATGCTTTGAAAGAGAAGAGTGGAACAGGACAAACAGAAGGTAAAACTTTTCCTGTTATTGCTTCTAGCTTTTGCCAGACCATACATAGCTTAGGGACTTTGTAAGTTGGAGGCTTTTTGTGTGTGCGTGTTACATGATAGATTTTGATGAATTTTTTCTTCTATAAATTTTTCTAGTTGCTTGTTAACACACCTAGACTTTTGACATCTCCAGCATCCTTGGGCTGAATTTTACAGTTTAATTATGTGCTTTGTGAAAAGTGTTTCCTTTTGTTTGCTTTAAGCCTGCCACTTGATAACCAAGTCTCCTAAATTCCTTCATGGTGGGAACCAGGGAACAGTTTTCTGTGTACTTTCTTTATTCCAGTAAATATTTCATCCGATTTCGTTACGTTAATCCCATGGGTATTTTTTTTCCCCACCTAGTGTTTGTTCATCTCTCCTTATGAAATAATTTTTTAATGTCTTTAATTTAGGTATAATTTCCTGTAATTTCTTTAGTTCTCTGTACTCCATTTTTGGATGTGGGGACGTAGAACTGCCTTCAGTATTCAACAAGATTCAATATTCAACAAGATTTATTCTATGTTCCTTTTCCAACTATTCTACCATTCTGCTGCTTTTATGATCCCTTGTGAGTACTGGGCTGAAGCTTGTAGAGATGTGCTCATAAAGGATCCCAAACCTGTTTTGTACTGACAGCCCTTACCTTCAGTATGAGTGTGTTTGAATTTAAGTTTTGTTTTGCTGCTGCTGGAACTCATGTTCTTATTTCTTCATTTTCTCCAAATCTTTGGAGGCACAAATGAAAGCCTGAGATGTGATGCCACAGCTGTTAATTTTGAGATACAACCTAAGGACACAGTTTTATAATAGTTGTAATTGTTCCAAAAGGTAGATTTAATTTCATAGGTGTGCTTTCAAGTAATTATACTTAAACAGATGCCAAGTGAAGGTTCTACACTTTGGTGTGCTGTTTTAATCTAATGAAGTAAAATCAAGCTTATGACTTTCTTACTGTTTCAAAGAAGATCCTCTTATGTTCTGACAAGTTACATAATTTAAATGGTGCTGTTCTGTACTCTCTTTCCTTGTCCTGTAGGCCAGCTATAGGAAAGATTATTATCAACTTAAGCAAGTCAACACACATGTACACAGAGAAGCTGTCTTCTGATGTAATATTGCAAATCCCAGTGTATTACAGTATACTTAGGACCTCGAGGAGAGAAAAATGTATTTGAGTAATTATGTACCTGAAAAAGCTGTTTTTCCTGGCTTTGACAGAGATAGAATAATTTTTTCTTTGCCTTCCCAAAAATGGTTTTGTAATTTTACTAGGAATTGTACAGATAGTATATGAGAATGACTTTGCCGATTTCATTTCTCCCCTAGAGAAAATAATTTTAGAAAACTCAGTACTTTTACATCAACTTTTCTGGTTGCTAATCTATCAGGTCTTATTCATGCAGTCTCTGGTAACATGAAATAGATAGGAATTTGACACTTCCATAACCATGAATATCATCAAAACCTTTTGATTCATTTCCTATTCATTATGTAAATCAATCATATTTACATAAATGGACTTGTTCTTCCCCTGGTGTTCTAACAGCCTCTCAATACCAGCACAGTCACCTTGCCCACCTACAGATGAATGGTCTCCAACAGTCATTACTAACTGCAGAGATATTTCTAATATCCTTTTTGGAAACTTCACACAGATCAAGTCTGGCACATCTGGACATTCTTCCACCTCCTGGAGATGAAAAAAAAACACTTTTCAGGTATTGAAATCACCACTTGGTTTCACTATTTCTGTGATGATCAAAGTGTCCAGCCTTCTCTGTGCTCTTGCCCAGGGGCATGCAGGCACTGTATCAAGATATATGCAGAAAATCAGTCTGCAAAACTTGCTAGCACTATGGACTAGAACAAAGGCAGTTATTCATGTTGTACTTCAGTAACATAACAGAAAAATATTGAAGGATTTTTTTGATAAAAGCATTGTTCCCTGGAATTTAACCGAGCAGCTATTTTCAATCTACATAAGTAAATCCAATTGAAAATATGGAGAAATTATCACTTTATCTAGGATGTAAACACACACCTTGGTACTTAGGCTTCAGAGTGCTGTCTACTTACTGCACAAATTTCTCCTACTTTTACCCACTACTTTCCTCCATACAATGCATTGGAAGCAAGGGTGGCTTCGAAGGACAATAGATTGAGTAGTTTGCTGAGAAAGGCAGGCATAGAGCAATGAGAAAAGGGAGATATAAGTCCCATTTGTTCTCAGGGTGCTATTGCACCTTAAACCAGTGCTAACAGAGCTATTACTTCAGGATGAATGAAAATTTGTCTGCTTTCAGATTGTCTGCTCTGGCAGCTGCACTGTGCAAAGTATTAACTATTTTGTATACTCAAATTGTTGCAGCTTGCTTGCTGGGAGGATGCTTCTTTTCTTTTCCTTCTTATCTGCTTATGGCTATAGTATTTTAGCTTCATGGCTACCTGTCCTTAAGTTTATCATAAGTGCCTGCCATTTTTCTCTACTCAGATGAAGAAATACCAATCTTCATCAGTTTGAAATGAAATTTCCAAGGAGAGAAGAGGAGATGCTGCTTTCTTCTAGTTCTATTTCCACTCACTTTAAAAAAAATAAAACAGAGAGGATGTTTTTACCTAAATATCTTGGAGATATTTGAACAGCAAATGGATTTTGAGAAAAATTCCCTACAGTGAAACAAAAAATTTTGTTACTGATGAGCCGCTTTGGATATATTTCAGATCCCTCCCACTTTATTTCCAATCTGCCTAACCTAACTATTACTTCACTCTGAAGAGGAACATATATGGCAATGGTGATGCTTAAATCAAACAGCTAATGCTGTAACATTATTTTTAAAGGGTACCATAAGTTTCTAATATGAATTTGAAGCATCTGTATCTTTCATTTTATTATCACACCTGTATCATTATACAGTTATGGGCCCTAGAATCATTTAGTTCATTTAGATAAAGAAGAAAGTGAGAAGCATTTTCTATGTTTGCAAATAATAAACATTTATAAACATACTGCAGATTAGCTCAGAATTTTTAGTGACCTAACAGCAATGTGCTTCTGTGCAAACTGTTTGATCTAAACACCTATCTGTTCTGAGATGTGGCCTAAACTTATTTTTCTAGGCCTTAAAACCCTATCTTTGAAGCTGAGTTCCTTGTCTCCATTTTCCTTTTTTTTTTTTTTTTCTTCTTCTTTTTTCTTTTTTTCCAGCTTATTAACCCCCCTACAGCTCTTATTGAGAAACTATTTTCTCCTATATGGGAGAAGATACAGGGCTAAAAAAAGAAATAACAAGCAAATGAATACTTTGGTGTCTCCTGATAGAAAGCTGCCATATGTTTTGTGTTGCCACATTTACCCCCTTTATTTACAGTTCAGTAAACACACACTGTGATATAAGGTGTGTTTCAGTGAGGATTCACATAAAAATTTGCCCTGGTTAACAAAAGAGATACTTGTTTAAATTTTTTTTTCCCCTTAGACTTTCCAGTTGGATTTTGCTGAAGACCCTTAGTGCCATTAGAATACTTCACTGCAATCTTCCATTTTTCTGTCCTGCATTGCCCTTCTGAAGTGATCTTTCCTCCAGACTGCTGAATTATGATCTTATTCCAGCGTATATCCTTCAGAAATTCCTTCTTGAGTCATTTCCTTGAGAAAAATCTCCTCCATACCATAACATTTCTCTTCCTTGTTGTCAAGCATTCATCTCTTGAGGGTAACCAGTAGCAGAGAGCCCTAATGCTGGTGGTATGTTTAAAATATGAAAACAGAGGTTTCTGTCTTGCCTAGAAAATCAGATTGTCTCTATATAATGTCATCAGTTGGTAGAACAATGAATTGCACTGCTATATGTAGTTTATTGTAGTACCAGGCCTGATGTTGCCTTCTTTTGATATGATCTTCAGGTTTTCTGCTAACACTGCAGACACCATACAAGCCATCATATTTTTCAGACAAAGAACTATATAATCTTCCAGCATGTTTTATTCCAGTTTTATTTGCAGATGGTGTACGTAGATTTGGAGTCGAGTTGTTTGTGGGATGGCAAATTAAAATAGGCAGAGTTGTGAACATTATTGTACCCGCTTCTGATTCCTTCAGAGCCTCTCCTCAAACTTCTGCAAGTTCTTTGGCAACCATGAATTTTGTATCTCTGCCAGAATTTAATTTGACAATTTTTCTTACTTAACCTACAGTTAAGGCTGATCCCTCAGAAAGCTGAGATGTTTAGGAAGACTTTTATGCTGCTGTCCCCTATAAGCTGACAAAGGTGAGAAAAAGCCCATAGATCTATATAGAAAGCTCTATATATAGAAAGCCCATAGATCTATATAGAAAGCTCTATATAGAATAACTTGAGAGCAATGAGCTGATCCTTCAAATTTTATGTGGCTTGCTGATCCTCACAGATGAAGCAAGAGAGCTGGAGCACAAAGAAGGAAAAACTGTAGCTAATTCTGAGCTATGCAGTGACCAGGCATGCCAAAAGATCTGGGCCAGTACTTTAACAAATATTTCAGCTGGGTGGGGTTTTTTTTTTGTATATGGAAGTCATAAATATTCAGTCATCAAAGAATATTATTTTTGTAAATTATTTTTGCCTAATGAATTGAAAATTCTATCTGATGGATTCTTGTGAAGATTGCTGACACAGTTGTTTTTGTGTACACAGAGCACTTTTGCAATAAAATAGACCTTAAATGCTGATGAAATCTTAGAGTATGAACTTATCTAAATGATTTTTCTAAGTAGAATGTTTGCTCTTTGATATTTGTGAATCAATTGATAAGAGCTTTGATACAATACTCTAGAATGTTCTTGTAGTTTTGCCAAAATGCCATAAGTTTTTCTTTAGAATACTGAATATTTATTATGTGTTAGAAGTATAATTTTTCCCCTTATTTCATGTACAGTAAAATAATAAGTTACTATGGAAGACAAAATATTTTGAACCTTTTGAAAAAAAAACACTCGTTTCTATCTGTAGTTACAGTAATACTTTTGCTTTTGATATCTAATTATTCAGTAGAACCCCCAAAATATGATTATTATGTCTCTCAGTGTGATATAGATAGCTTTCAATGGCCAATAGATTCTTATTGATAGCTTTTTTCATCCAGGTTTAGTTTTAAACTTCTAATGTCTGTAATCTGATAATATCTTATTATTTGTTTAATTTTGATGGTGTTGGTGGATTTACTATCACTGAGAATCAAATGTAGCAAATTTATTATATAATAACATTTACTAATGTCACTGTCTACTGATATTTGCCATGATTGTTGGATTAAATTTGAAATTGATGCTGTTTGCAAGCAGGACGAGTGCTAACCAGCCGTGGTTGTTTTAAGTGTTTCTAAAAAGAATCACAGTGCATGGTGCACTGTAGTTTCTTTTGTGTTTAAAATTGTGTTATGCCTATAAAACTTAAGATGTCAAATTTCTCATGAAATAATTGGGAACTTAAGGGGCTGTGAGGCTCAAGGTTATGTGTTACAGACATGAGAATTTTATTAGCATTGGAAAATGGCCACAATGATTTAAGAAATCTTTATTGTCTTTCTAAGCTTGAAATGACATAAAATGTTTTGCTAGGATTTTGCTTCAGAGTATTCAGAACTTAGACTCTCAGCCAGGCATGCAATCTCTGCATGTATGGGCACAAGCAGGAAAGTAGCCCCAGAGATGATGGACTTGGTGCATTTTCTTGGTGCTCTGTGACTGGAGAGAATGATGATTAAAATGTAGATAATATTGCAAAAGGGTGAAGATCGCTTAATATTTGCCCAGTGCTTTTTATGTTTATAAGCTTATGAAAATTATTATTAAAAATAATGGGTAGATGCCATGGTATTTTATTTATCTGTATGTTCACAGAAGATGCAGGAGACTCAGAGTTATGAAAATGAATTTAACCAAATAGCTCTTAAAATTGTTATTATTACTATAAACACATTTACAACAGGCAGCATACAAAGTTTAAATGAACACTTACTATGATGCAAAAAAAGATAAGAAATGCACCATCCTGTCATTGAAGTGTAGAATAACATGCTATTGGAAAGCTCATAATAATGAAAAAGCCAGAATATACTTCCATTAGTGCAGATTTAATAGAGAATTTTATGTAAATACCACTGGAACTTTGGGATGGAAAAGCCTTTTGTATACAGCTTTTACTTGTCTGGAAGCAAAGGTTTAAATATTTTTCTGATTTACTAGAAATTTTATTGAGTATGTTATGTGCAGTTATGTGCAGGGTTGTGGATGTGCCCCTAAAATATTAGTTGCATGGCTTTTCAGCCTGGGAGGCTGTTCAGCTGCCCACTTTCTGCCTTTCATGCTCAGGTCCCATCCTGACACAGAGCTGGCATGTGGCTGAGAGTTTAGGAACAGTCTTGGATTCTGTAGGATCAGTACGCTCTGATTTGCTCTAATTTTTGATGACTTTGATTTTAAAATGTGTTCTAAAGAGCAGCTGGAAATTCCATTTTTATTCAAGAACGGCTCAAAATTGCTTCAGGCTAAAGTGGTTTAATCTTCTAGTGAGATACAGGCAAACAATGTTGATACACTTAATAAATAAGTTGAAACCTTCTTCCAGGCTCAGAATTAAATGCAGTTCAAGTGCACTTTGCTCTTATCCATACTGGCTGGTTAACCATTGCTATACTCATTTTATGTTGAAGACACCTCTTGTAACATGTTTTAATAAAAGTACTTTTGACCTGCAGTATCAGTCAGAAAGCAACTGCTGTTGGCAGTTATTTCATTTCTAATGTGCAATAACAGCTGAAGCAATTCAGTGAATCACAGAAGCAGCTTTAGGGAGCCCATAGGCCATAGAACTAATTTCATCCTGTGAGTAAATAAAAGATGTGAAAACACAGTTCCCACTTTCTTTGTGGAATCAGAATGACAAGGTCAATAGACAGGGATTACTGAGCTGTACACATTTACAATATTAGTACTTGTACCACATGGAGTATAAATATACAAATCCTTCCTACTTTGTCAGGCTAATGAGGGTGATGTTGCTTACAAAACAGTGATACAGTACTTCAGAGAAAAGCAACATCATTTGCTTTTTTTTATGTGCAAATAATTTTCTTTATTCAAATAACCTAATTTTGGAATATATCCTGGTAATAGACATAGAGTCTGCTTTTTATTTTCTAATTCAGCTTGAGCAAAATACTGGGATTTGTATTAAAGTTGTCTGTATAAAAGTAAGAAATATTCCACCCATCTCCTCATTTTTATTATGTTTCAGTGATAGTTTATTTGTTAAAAATATTTCACAATGTTAGGAACAATGAAAAAAAGTCCAAGAAGTTAAATGAAAAAAATCAGTTATATGTTCTGTCTGAGTTACGAGAGTTAGCTGCTGGGACTTGTGGTAATATTTTATTTTTTTTAGTGGCCTTCTTCCATGTGTGTGACATTAGAAATTTTATTTTGCTTTTTTTCCTTCTTTTAATATTGTGAAGATGTAGTTTGAAACAGAGCATCTAATATAACACAGCTGGAGCCATCCTTGGCTTGAATTTTGTCCTGGGTTTATGTTTTGCTGTGTTCCTACACCAGTAAGTCTTTCCTCCTTGGTGAAAGAACAGTCCTTTCCTTCTTTTCAAAGCTCCCAAACAAAGAAAATCTTCCTGTCCTGCAAGTAAAACAACCAAAAGCCATTCAGACTGATTAATTCATATAATCCCTGCTTCTTTACTGGCAGTGATTTATCTAAGCAATTAATAGACACAACCCTACTGTCCCCTCCCTTGCCCCAGCTATCTTGCTATCCATTTAGGCACTGAAACCTGTTCAGAGTCAGACAACAGCCAAGAAATTGGACTGTAATAAGTTAGAACCTCTACACTTGACCTATATTGCTTAAGTGCTTGATAATGTCATTTAACTGCATTTCTCCAACTAAATATTGTGCCAGGACTACTTATTAACATTGATTATTTTGGAAATGCATCCTTAGTGCTTGTGAGGGATTTGAAATTAAAATCTATGCCATTAGAGGATATGACATATAGATAGCTCCTCTTAATTGTCCAAACTCTTACATATGTCATACATTTTGTATCATCATCAATGGACTTTGTAATTAGTATTTTCCTCCTGCCTTGCTGGACAGAGATTCTCTGCAGCTTAACAGAGCTCATGAAATGTGAGGATCTGTTGTTTATATAATATCTGCCTGATTTAATATGAAACAGGTAGATTTGCCATGACTGAAGGAGTAATCCAGTGAAACACAAAAATCTTCAGAGTTGAAATGCAATATGAATATGCTGCTCTGAAAAAAAGAAAAATCACTATCTGAATTTCTGCGATTGCAAGCAAACCAATGAATTCTCAGATATTAATTTTCATTTTCAAAATGTTCTATCTTGTAGTCTCAGCTCTAGTTAAATCCAGGGGTCTTCAATAACCAAAATAGATGGTTCTGATGTACATCTGATGGTTCTGATGAACATCTAATGTTCAGTGCCTTGAGAAAATCAGAGATAGGTATACCAGAATAGGCATTTGATGTAATAGATGCTTTTACCTTACATTTTCTTACTTCTGTATTTGTTCATTGGAGAGCATTTCTCACAGGATTGTGCAACAATACATTAATTAAAGTTTGGAAAGTGTTCAGATTGTAGAGTACTGAGACCCAGACTGAAGAGCCCCTGAGAAAATGAGTCATTCTGACCACAAGGAGGATTTGAATACTGTCCAGGAAACCAGACCTATAGCTACATATTGAAAAGCACAGAAAAAATACTGAAGCATTGCATGTCAAGTAACCACTGTCTGTCTGTGCAAACTCAGAGTGATCCAACACAATGGATCTGCAGCTTGCAAGCAGGGATGTGTATGGGTGACCTTGTGTGAAAAAGAAAATTCACCACAACTGGATAACCAGTTTAAAGACTTTTCTGAAAACAGGCAAACAAAGAAACAGGAACTTTAACTGAACTGTTAGAGATGCAAAGGTAGAAACCCACCAAGGTATTGTCCGCATCAAACTATGAATTAAAAATACCCCACACTTGCTCGGAATTTTCCTTTTTTTATGGTTATATGATGATTACTTTCTGCTTTCCTTTTTTTTCTTATGTCTATGTGTGGAAGACCATCAGAAATAATAAAGGAAATGCATTCTTTTGGCTTCCCAAAGCATGGGAGTGATCTGGAAGGCTTCAGCAAAACTGCATACATGCTTAAGGTTAAACATATATTTGGGTGTTTTAGTGTTACCTTTAAGGATGGCACCCAGAAAAACCTAAATGCTCACATGAAGAATTATTTAAACTAAGATGATATTCCAAAAAGTAGGATGAGTTTCCTTGCACGGTTTTTAGGGAAGGAAAGGGTCTATAGGTGTTTTTCTAAAAGCTGCTCTGCATAGGTAGAGAAAGGCAGTTCCCAAAAAAAATCGATTTGCTCTGGCAGTGCTGTAAGCTTCCTCTCAGTTTCCATTGCAACTCAGAGGAAAGGCACCCTAATTTCATACAAAAAATAGAATTGCTGTGTTGTATACAGGACATTGGAGTTGTTCTTTTATTTGTTAATTAAAGAACTGATTGCCAAGTTATCAGGTGTACTGTGAGCTGACATCTATTTTCTGGTTTTGTATATCACATTAAGTATGTTATTTTAAAAATATACTGGCCTTGATTCTGTTGTCATTGACTTTGGTGTAGTAATGTCCAACTATTATAAAGATTACAAGGAGGCTTAAAAAAAATTCTCTGCAAAGTTCTCAGTCACGAATGGGGCAACATCAAATGCATTTATGGTGTATGTAATTAAATTTTATTTAATTCAGTCATTGATTAACTACTATGGGAAGTGACAGCTCTGTTATTGAGCACTTTCAGGCATTCACAAAATGATAGGATACTGGGTTTGTAAGGAAGAAGCAGCAGAAGGCAATTGCCTAACAAGTCATTTGATTAAACCACTAAACCTAACCTCTACTTTTGAATGTCAAATGTGAAATCAAGGCTTGTAAGATGATAATGAGCTTTACATTATTGTTTACCTATGGTAAATGACTTTGATTTAGTACTTTGATTAAATAGAAAATTAATGGTGCTTTTTTTTTTTTTTTTTTTTTTTTTTTTTTCTTCCAGCAGTTGTTGAACTCCAGAGGTGGAGCAGTGGTCTCACTACAGTTACTGGAGTTACAGGATGGATTTTCAGTGCATCTTATTTAAGAAACAAAAGCCAAAATCCATTTGTAGATGGAAATACATCCAAAGTCCTACAGAGCTTCCTCCCAGGATGATGGAATAAAAAAAAAAGTCCCTATTCGAGGAGGTTGTCCTCTACCCTTAAGCATAAATGGAGTGAAGGTGTCAGCTTGTGTTCTGCCTTCTCTGTGACTCCAGATATCGAAGAGCAGCACTGTGGCTAGGCTTTCAGTCTTGGTTTTTATAAGTGTCAGCTTGTGTTTCAAATGCACCAGTTCTTATTTTTCCTTTCCCTTTCACCCATGATAGCTCACCAGTCAGTTTCAGAAAAAAAACAGTTTTAAGAATTCATGGCTTGGTGCTATGAACACCTGAGCTCCCTTGTGTGCTCCAGTGCAGGAGCTAACGAGCGAAGACGGGTGATCCGTAGTGTGGATAATACACAGTTGGGAACCCCAGACATGTGTCTATTCTTTTGTCAATGATGTTAACAAAAGGCAAGCACGCTGAGTAGCAAACCAATGATACAAAATATTCATCAAACAGATAGGCTTATTGGAAAGACAATATTATTTCTGCTCATCTAATGTATTAGTGAAATGAACAGATAACGGGAAATCGCAGCTAATTGGCACCTTTCCTATGAAATGTAATAATTGCTTGTTTTTTCTTTTTTTGTTTTTTTTTTTTTTTACTTCTTTGAAATGAAATTTAGTTTAGCTTTCTCTGAAAATTACTTTGGGTCTTAATTTGCCAAAATTATTATTTTTTAATGTAAATGAGACTTATGTCCTGAGTTTTGAAGATTAGGGGATTTGTGTGGGGTAAATAGCAACTTTTTATCCTAGTATCTGGAGGGTATATTGACAGGTCATGCTTTGAGGTGACAACAATTTCTAAGTTATAACACAAGGAAAGCATGACTATAATAATATATTTGACTTGTAAACATTTACTTCAGAAGTATATGGTGTTAAAAATGCTAAGGGCATTCAAATCACTTCTACCCTATTTTTCCTCTCTTTCAATGTTTAAAAGATAGTTTATAACACAAAGCTTGTGTCCTCTCAACTGTTACAGAGAACAAAGGGAAATTAAGGAATTCCTGTGAAAATCCTTTTGCAAGGAGAGCAAGAACCCAGAACACTGGCACCAGTGTTTGTAGCCCAGAGGCAGCAGTGCTCAAAAAACAGTTCAAAAGATATAAAATTCATCCCTGTTCCAAATCTTGAAATTCAGAAGGGAAATTTTGAAACTGTGCTTTCAGATTGAGTACTTCACTGCCATTGTTTCCATCTCTTTAACATCCAGATGTATTTTTTTTCCTTGTATTGCCAATAAAATACAAACCCAGAAAATATTTCGATGTCAAATGAAAAATTGTTGAACTGTGACTTCCACAAATTAAGAATCAGGAGTGAATTAGCTAACTGCAGGGAGGACCCAAAGTGCTATCAAATCATCCACTGAGATTTTTATTTTTATTTTCATGCTTGGGATAGCATTTTTCTTCTCGTTTTCAATAGAAGATTTGTCTATAACCCAGAACACTACACATTACTCATACTGCATTGACAGTCTTATCCACTAATTGTAATCATCTTGTGATGAGAGTGCAGGGCTTGTTAGGCTCTCATGGGGATAGAGGAAAGAAAACAAACAGCTATATTGCTATAAGTACCAATTTAGAAGGCTGGTATGCCTAGCTCTCTAGGCAGGAATGATTTTCCACTTGTACACAGTTGTCACATACAAAGAAAGGATAGGAGGGGGAAATATATTAATAATGCCACATCAAATTCTAGTGCATCTGTCACCACTGTTTCATTCATACTGCTTGTTTTTGGTTCAGGAAAAGAACATTATACGAAGTAGAAAACGAAGAACATTATTAGAAATGTTATGAAATCCTGATTCCATAATTCTTTGAAGTGCTAACTACCTTTAGCTAAAATAACAGTAGACCACTTAGGAAAACATGTGTGATATTTACATATAACAGGAAGATGGTTATGCTGGGGAATTTCTAATGACAACTTGTTTAAAGTGCATTAAAAATGGTTCCAGTCAGAAGACAATGATACAGGTAAGACAAAGGGGAATTTGATGGTGAGCTTTCTTGGTAGATGAAGATCCTTCCCTACTGTTTTCTGTGCTTACACATCTACCTCAAAATCAGGAGCATCCTATAAATTGTTTCTTAAAAATACAACAGGTTTTGGAAGGTGGCATGTGTGCTATGTGTAAAAGAACAGGGTCTTTCTTGACTACTCTTTTAATTTTTTAACTACATGACTGAAAGGCTTTGTATATCCTGGCTGCTTGAGATCTCTTCTTGATACCTTGCTGGATTTTGTAAAAGAAATAGGATATTTTCCCATCCAGGCTGCCATCTGTTGCATTTGTTCACTGTAGGTAGTCACCTGAGCAAATGTGAGGAACAAATGAGGATTGTTTTCCTACTTACATTAGTATAAAAGTGTTGAGAGCATCGAATTAATTAAAATTTTTTATCAGTGAACTTTCATGCATGCTACCAGGGTTTGCTGTGCTCCCAAGCCAGTGCACGCAATGTCCATTTTGCAAGGGCTGTTACAGCTGGACTCTGAAAGTGTTATGTTGAAAATATCTATGTTACAGGTGTTTTCAGGGTGTAAATTTTTGGTAACATTTTACTCCTAATAAGACAGATAGCATTCACAACAAAAAAGTAAAAAAAGATATTACTCCAACAGTGGGCAACTGTACTAAAGAAGCAATATGAATAAGGTTAATATATGGGACCAAAACTTCAGCATAAACTGTAATATTTCTTTAAAAAAAACAACAAACCATGTCTAAAATAGCTTGAATAGAAGTATAGTGGTTCTACTACAGAATGGTAACTGGTGTCAGCAGGTCAGTGTATTTCAGGAAACTCACATTTTACATTTTGTGTAAAACCCTTGTGCCTTCAGACTTGTACATCATGTGTGGAGTCCTGTGAGATACACATAAATACTCACCCATGAAATCAGTTCCCTAATCTGGAAAAGAAGCATGTGCTTTCCTTTGTTCTTGTTAGAAACTGGTCCCCTCCCTCTCCTGACAGCCCCCAGATTTTTAAAGCTGTAGCCTTTGGGAGGAGGGCTAGCCACAGGCTATGTTTCACATGAAATTTGAGACAGGATTCTTGACAGTACCCTTAGCACCACGCTGGGCTATGGAGCCTTTGGCTCAGCACTGACTTGGAGGGAAGCATCTCAGTTCTTAAGTCTCCAGCACCAGCATTTGCACCATCTGGTTTTGCTTTGAAGAGGTCTCCTCTTCAGTGCCTGGTATTGCTCACCTTATGAAATCTGACAGGATCACAGCCTAAGATAGTCCAGCTACGAGCCTGTTTTGCATTACTTAAAGAGCACAGTGGACATAAGGTTTCCTGCAACAGGGAGAAATTTTCAAAGGCAATTTGAGCTCAACTCTTGTGGAAAAGCAAGAGGAGGACTGATCAGCATCAATGCATAGCAGTAATTTATCTTACACTGTGCCAGTAAGTGCTATTTCTGTGAGTAGGTGTGGTCTTAAAATGCTAACAGTTTTCTTTCAGGATGCTTCATTTACACCAGTGCTGCCCCATTAGCACATCTTTTGAACTACTGTATGGTTATGATTCTGCTGCATTCATTCTTTCTGTTTTCTTGCAGTTCTTGCTGTTCATTGGATTGCAAATTTCTCTTGAGACAACATCTAATTGCAAAGTTGATTATCTAAGGTAATAAAGCTTCCAAAATTATCCATCTTCTGTGTGGCAGCACTGCTATGCGTACGATTTTGTCAAACTGTTCATGCCTCATCAGAGAATATCCTCCTTTAAACAGTATTATGTTGTCTAGAAAAAGTGTGAATGAATGCTTAGAGATTATTGTAGGCAATTTGATCTGGGAAGATATAAAAAAGAAACATTTTAAAGTATTACATTCTACAAGATCCTGGAGTGCCCTGGTGATTCTGTATCGGTGTACACATTTCAAATATCAGTATGGTAAAGTGCTGATAATTGCAGTGCTTCTTTTGGAATGTGAAGTTTTGATTTTAAAAGATGCAAGACTGAAAAGATCAGATTCAAAAGGTACATTAATTTTTCTCTGTTATTCAGCAAATTCACAGAGGGACGATTCTGCTGGTCATAGCACTACAGATTCAGAGCATTTCATAAGAAACTTGTGAAACAGGCATAGTTAAAAGGCCAGACAGTACATTTGTGTCACAGCTGCATGTCTCAGATGCAAAAATGCACATGTGATATGCGTACACTTCTAAAAAGGATGTGTGAGCACATGTTTAGAACCATAAAATGTAATTTTGAAATCTTTGGGTCTGGAGTCCCACTCTGTTCTCATTGATGTTGAAGATGCTGTGGTGCTTAATCAACACAGGGAGTTGCTAGGTATGCCTTCAGTTTTAATTTCTATGAGTAGCACTTCAGTGTGACAAATCTACTGCAAAAGATTATAAGTTTTTACCAGTTTCCTGAATATTGCTATGTGGCTTGACATTAGAAATGTCTTATACAAGTACATGGATACTGACAAGTGACAGCTCTGGGTCAATACTGAGGGAAGAGGGAAAGTTACTTCCCTTATTTATTGTGCTATTGAAATAAATAGCAGGCAGCCAGCCTTTGAAAATGATCCTTTTGTATTGTGTTTGCTTGTATATTGATGTAAGGCATCATAGAAGAACAGCCAAACAATTTCACCTTTGATATAATTCTAGGCTCTCTATTCACCAGCCTGTGTTTCCCATATTCTTTTTGTGCTCTGTTTGGCACTGGATTTCTTTACTTCACCTGTCACATCTAGATATCTCTCTCTTTGCTGCAGATTTTCACTAATAAGAACCACAGTTTTCTGGGTGTGTTGTCACTGTTCTTGCATGAAGCAAAAAGGCTAACCAGTCACCATTACTACCATACTCAGCTCCATCTCTATTTTGCTGTTCTAGACACCCACAGATTTTTGCCAAAAAGTAGAAATAAAAGATGTTTTGAATATTTTAGTCTTCTCGGTATGGTGACTGGTTTTTTTCTGTGTCGTTCTCTGTAGGCCTATAGTACACAAAAAATATAGGTTCTCTCACCATCTCAGCTCTTGAGTGCATCTTCATGTCCATCAGTGATCACAGAGCGATAGCACTGACTGCTCACTGCTCCGAGTCCAAAATGTGCACATTTTGATAAAGCCTTATACCTCTGTGAAATGTCCCCGATGTCTGTGTCAAAAGAATTGGGAAAATTTAAAACTTTGGTAGCTTTAGAGCACCAGTGTAACTTAGCTAATACTATACATAATAAATATTCAAAATTTTCTCTTTATACTTTCAGGAACAAGTCTAGAATGCCGTCGGTTTTCCTCAACTACTACACTGACTTCATTGACATCCTGGCTTCTGCTCCTCATGGATCACTGGTATTTTCCACATTCTTCTCCAAATGTGGACCACAAAACTCAACGCAGAGGTATTTTTCTCTTCGAAACTGTGTAAGAGGTAAACCTTTGCCTACTTCACCTTGATGTTCCTCAGGTTATGCTCATAAGTGTTATATTAACTTTCTAAACCACAGATTGCCCTGACAGCTATGCTGCTGTAATTATCTACAGTGACTACCCATATGTCTTCCTTTGAATCACTGCTTTGTGAGACAATTTTAATCATTCTCGAGGTATAACTTGCATTCCTGGTTTACAGATGGAGAACCTTGAATTTGGCTGCTTTAATATTTCTTGAACCAAGCAATTCAGCTCATTATTTATGACCCACTGCACAGTCAAATTTCTGCCATATGTCCAGCCTCCTTTTGGCTTCAATTACTTTAGGCTGGAAACTGATTAACATTTTACTCAATTTCTGTTAACTAGCAGTTAATTTTTGACAGAAAAGTTTTAATAATTTTGTTCTCTTGCTCGTCTTTGGTCAAGGTAATATAATAATAAAACCATGTGCATTGTTCATTAGCATGTCAGCTATGGAACCTGAATAATGATAGTACTGTTTGACATGGTTATACTAATACTTTTTCACTGGCTATATTCTTGCAGCAAATACACTATTTCTGTATGATTAATTAGCTGGGAAACAAAGATGTTGATTTTGGTGAAGTTTCACCAAGGCTACAATAAAGAAAAAATGTAAATAATATGATTTGTATTAAATTAGTAGATAGAAACAATTCAATATGTCCATTGTGTTTTGTGTCTATATGCATGTTATAACTGGAGCAACTACTCCAAATTGGCTTGAACAGAAATGCTCTTGTATGAAGAGGAAACAAAAACCATAATGTATGACAACAAGACTGATTTAAGTTATTCTCATTACTCTGCAAAAAACCCCAAAAAACCACAAAACCAAAAGAACTTTACACATGAATCAGAGAGAAGCCAGAACAGAAATTAGATTAGGAAAAAAATGAAAAAAGAAGCAAAATGATAGTTAGGGTTGGAGAAATGAACATTGTGTAGAAGACAAACCAAAATACACAGTTAGAAAGGAAAAGCAACCGGGCAGTCACCTGAAAAGCACATAAGGTTGGTAGAAGTTACCAATTTAAACTCTTCTTAGTTTATAAAATGGGATGCTTTACGATATCTGTATGGGCTGTCTGCATAATTTACTCTAGAAGATTCCCTGAAATTTCAGTCTCCACTTAGTGTTGCTAAGCAGGAAGCTCAGTATCTTAAATCAGTGTATGTTTCCCTTCTCTTAAAAAGAAACTATAGGTGATGCTCTTTCACACTATATATATATGCACACATACATGCATGCACGTATATGACTTACTAATGTCTAGGTTATTTACATAAAAGTAGAAATATTGGAAGGATTTTCTGAATCATCATGAGGGGTTTGCCTTCAATGTTTCTTTTCACTTTATATTAATCATCAAACCATAGAGCAGTCAGAAAAAAAGCAGAATCCAATATATGAGTTGTTAACCCATTAGCCTGTTTCCATCTAGACCAATAACAGTTATCAATATAGAGTGGTCCTCCCTTGGTATACTTCTAGCAGTTTGGAAGATTGCATTTCAAAGGTTGTGTTTAATAACCACCAGTAAATGTAAAATAATCCACGACTTCACCTAATTCTTCTTTTGAACTAGTTTGCCCTTTTGGCCTCTACAACCTCTTGTTACAAAGAATTCTGCATC
Source organism: Phaethornis superciliosus (assembly GCA_023637945.1). Taxonomy (NCBI): domain Eukaryota; kingdom Metazoa; phylum Chordata; class Aves; order Apodiformes; family Trochilidae; genus Phaethornis; species Phaethornis superciliosus. The sequence continues at coordinate 7,231,835 of JAJQWJ010000005.1, forward strand.
TGAACTGTTTAAGTTTGGATTTGATTGATTCACACACAATATTCTCACTTAAGGGGTCCCTAGTTTTTTTAATGCAAGAAAAACATCAAGGCAGTATTTTTTCTTATTCTCTGTGCTATAATGTTCACCATTTAATTTCTGTCAATATATTTTGCTCCTGTCATTCTTTCTCTTCCAAATTAACTTCTTTAGATTAGTTAGTTCTTTTTTGCACAGAATGCAAAAAACTGAAAAATATGTGCACACCTAGAAATGTCAGATTTTTATGGAGTTTCCAAGCAGGTGCCATCTGACTTTCATGGAATTAGGGACTTCTGGGGTCATTTTATGGTCTTAGTTGAAAAGCATCCAGTTAATTTTGGCATTGATACAGACCTCCCATATGAAAAAACCATAAAACAACTGAAAGAAGAAAATACTTTATGTCTGATGTTAGTTCTACTATCTTGTGCATGTTATTTTCTGTAAGACAAGATAAATTCCATCTTGAGCTTTGTCAGCTTATCTATCTCAGGTTTTTGCTAAGTGTTTAAAATGAAAGCTAGAATTTTCTAACAGTGGGTTTATTGTCCTGCAGTTCTCTACACATTGTCTCAAGATCTTTTTCCTTCCTTTCCCTTTTTTACCCAACTATTTTTATCTTTTGCTAATGCCACAAGTCTTCATTATCCTCTTTAAATCTTCTTTCCTTTTACAGTGCTCCTTTTGTTATGTTATTTGTAATAGTCCAAAATGATTTCTGGCACAAAGCCACAGTATTAAACCAGGAATTAATATGGACCAGTATTCTTTGACTGAAAAATGCTTACAGTCATTTGAACACCAGAGATAAGAGAGAGAGGCATATTTCTAAAATCTTTGCAAATGAAGGAGCCAGGACTGCTGTTTAAGGGAGTTTCAGCTGAGCTCAGAAACAGACTGAATGCAATCAATCAAAAAAGATTTATTCAAGAGTCTAAAGCTCTAACTTAGATTCCTCCAGACTCCCTTTCTTATATATCATCTCTTGTCCTGACATTCAGTCTGAAGTATTTCCTCCAGCCCGTAAAGAAAGATTTTCCAAACTCAAGAGTCCAATTAGGAAAAATGTTCCCTTGCCTTTCAGCATTGCATTATCTGAACCGGTTCCCTCCAGAGCACCCTCTACAATGGAGGCATTTATAATGGGAAGCATCTCAGTATGAAAGGGTACTCACTTATTGTATGAAAAATTGAAAACTACAGACTGAAAACAGGCGCAGCTTGAACGCTGCAGTGTACCTGCTTTGTGTCTGCTTTATGGCTGAGGTGGTGTTCAGCAATTGTGAGGAAAAGACAGGGCAAAGATGGGCTCAAAAGTCTCATAAAAGGTAAGAAAAGTTGTTGCAGACCAGCTGCTAGGAGAAGGGTCCAGGGAAAGAAGTGCTCCTTCCAGTTTTCAAGAAGGGAATTGCTTCAGCAGCTTTTGTTTTAAGAATTTCCCTGGCTTTTGAAACTGCCTCCTTCACTTCCAGTTCTTGTAAAAGCTCCTGCTCAGTGAGTTATCTGGCATCTGCTGGTCTGTAGGATGACGATTTTAAAAAATAATAGACTTTAGCTTGTTTCCCTCCATTATCAAGGTTTTGTCAATAATCACAAGATCACTTGTTGATCATGCTGTGCTGGCACAAATGTCTCTGCACCCACACTGTCAGCTTGCAGGGAAGTGTTTTGACTTTTTCCTCTCTTTCTCTTTCCCCCAGAAAACCAGAGCAATTGCCCAGATTTGTTCAAAGCAGAGGCATGGAAGTGATTCTACTGGAGGAACTGAGAAATCAATGTAATACACAGACAGGAGTGGGTAATATCCAGAGAAGATAATATTGCTACTGAAATCACAGCCCGAGACACCAAAAATGCTTTTTAAATGACACCAAGGGTTGGAAACAGAGACCCCCATGTATTTTAATTATGTGACATATAATTTAACTGTCTGTTGGATGTTGTAAGTATATGTTGGAGAAATATCACTGTGTATTTACCCTGTTTTCAGACAGATTTTCTAGGCTTGATAGACATTTGCTGTATTTGTTCTAGAGCGTCTCATATGCCCTTCTTTAAACGTGGTATTTCTGTCTAATCATCAATTAAAATAACTAGGCAAGAGCCGACCCTGTAATTTCCTTTCAGTTTTTCTGTTCTATTGGTATTCTCCACCTTTCTCATCACTGGAAGTTCATTTGCTTTCCTTGTGACAGCTGATGTCAAGCTGATCTGTATTTATCATCTCACCTTCAATATTTGCTGGGACGTGCCACAATTAGAGCAACTGACATTTTGCTCTAGGCAGAAGGAGAATTATATTGTGTGTGTTCTCTGTGGGTTACTTGTCTGGTTACCCTTTACAAACACACAGGCATTTAGATTCATTGCTAGGCAGTTCTGTATTCCATGTTGACAAAATATATCACTCACTGTGAGTCCTGGGTTTGGTTCCTGCTCTTCTGTAGTACAAAGAAGGTGATGTGGCAGGGCCAGTAGAGAGAGAGGTGCTGGAAGTTAGAAGGGGTGAGATGATAGAAATCTAAACCAGAACTTGTGCAATGATTAAGACCAGTTCTGGTGGGGCAAAAATGTTGTCATACACAGCTCTGAATTGTGAGAGATCGATGGTGGTAGTGATGTCTGAACAGTGCATCCTTGATCCAGGCAGGCCCTTAAAGATCTGAGTGTAGTAGCTGGGCTGAGCATAAAATACCTGCTGAGGATACATTGATGAGAAGGAATGTATCAGGGAAGAAAAGAAAAAAAAAAGGCTTAGAAGAGGATAAAATTAGTGAAAGTTCAAATCTATTTTAATTTCACAGAAATAATTTACAAGTGATTTCTATGGCTTCAAGGTAACAACATTACTTTTTTGGAGACTAATTTCAACAAAAAAAATTGATAACCTGGGATCTAAGGAGCACAAAACAAAAATCATATTTTTATACCTCCCAAGTAGCTTTGGATAAACACCTGGACATAAAGTTGCCTTGAACTTTTAGCATTAGCCCTTCACTGATTTAAACATGTCCCTGTATTTGCAACACTGTCAGATCCACTGTCCAGTCACATTGTGTCACATTGAGTTTCATGCCACCAGGCATGATAGAGCTATGCCCTGTCAATGACTGATGGCAGCTGGCAGAATGCAGTACAGTAATAAGAAAAATAATCAGCATGTTAGCTTCATGAATGAAGTTAAAATCATGATACAGATACCCAAGGTTCTTACATGAAATATCTCTGCTTTGCTTGAACTTTTACACTGGTTATCTAATGATGATTTAACGAGCTGGTAATGGATCAGTTGGCATCTTGGCTGCTAACAAAGAAGCTTTCAGCAAAGTCTCCTGCTCAGCAGGTTAGTGAATGGAGTAAACAACCTCAGCTATCAAAACCTGGTTACAGTAATAAATTAATGATCTGTCCAGTCATCAAGGTGCAATGCTATCAACCTCTGGACATCCTGCTCACCTTTGCATTGTTGTTTGTATTCATTTAACTTGGGTAAGCATTTAGTCACAATTTCTTCCTCAGTTGTTTCTCCAGAGCATCTCACCTTCCTTGAAAACATATAACGACTCTAAATTTGCTTTAGGCTGTTTTCAAGGGAACTTGTGTTGCCTGCATAAAAGGAGTAAATTCAAGTATTTATTCTGTTTATATACTGTGCTGGGAGGATAAAAGTCACACATGAAACCTATTGATGGATGTGGGCAGCACCATTGGAAAGCAGGCTTAAATCTTGAACTCTGGCTGTTTAAGTTAGATACCAGTACTTACTGTTTTAAATTAAATCTATATCTTGTTTGCTTCATGAGAGTGAAATCCAGGTGCAAAGCAAGAACGCTGTAGGTGACTGTTGGTCACAACTGTGGAGAAGTTAGGGACAGAAAATTAAGTCAATGGTTAGACACAGCAACTCATTTTCATCTGTCTCCTAATATCTCCAAAAATCTGTTGGAATAATTGTTAGTATTATGTGCAGAGTGCTTCATTTCTGCAGCATAAACTGCAAATTTCAACATGAGTAGAGGTTGAAAACAATTGCTCCAAATCTAACTTAATTATGATGATTTGGTGGTTTGTTTTTGTTTAGTGCCTAAAGTAACACTGTAAAGTTTCTTAAATGGCAAACACAAGTAAACTTGAAGCTGTATTTGTGCCATTCTGAAGCAGAAAAAATTAATAGTGCATCAGGGAACCTTCAGGTTCCCTACAGAGAGATTAGCTAAACCAGAGCATCTGGGGTTAGTTGTTTTAATTACCTTCTCATTGCAGATAGAGTTATCTTAACCTCAGCATCTTATTTTATTGACTGCTGAGAGGCAAGAAGATTTCAGTGGGGTCAAGTGGACTTAAACTCCAGATTTGATCACAAACTTAACATTGAAGGTAAACATATGTTAGATTTCCTCATGTTTAACTTAATCTAAGGGAACTTCCTAGATTTCCTTTCCCAGTGCACATTTTTATGGATTTCTAATTAATAATCTATGGCATCTAAAAGGTTTTGTGTTTTAGCCTTTCCCTTTAGTGAGCTTTGTTGGTTGTCTTGTTCATTGTCTGCTTCAATAATCAACAAAATTTTCATTTGTTTGCTGGTTATTTCAGGCTTCTTTGTACACACTCAGAAAATTAGTAAGATTTCAACAACTGCTCATTAATTATCAAGGCAAAAACTAGATTTTTTGATATAATAAACCATTCCATGACATCCAGGGTGGTAATGTCTAACAGGGTTTTGAGTTTGCCTGAGACTAAAGCCAGTGATAGTGTTGCATGGCTTAAGGATATACATGGGGCAATGTTTGTCAGGAGATCTCCTAGCTTGTATTAAGTCATCTAGATACATTTAGAGTAGCAGACACTCATCATATCACTCTGGTTAGTCCCCCATCTAACCCCCAGCTGGAAGCTCTCAGTTGTCTTGCCACCCATCCCAATCTTACTCATTGCCCATGCTGGGTGGGCATTGGTGTGCAGGCATTTCAGATAGGCTCCACTCATGCTGATTTCCCACAAAACATTGGAGCACATTCCCCCTTGTGCCATCCTGTCTGCATTTCCTTATTTCTGTGTGAATTCTTGGGGTGGATTCCTTTCAGCCCTGGTTTCTCGATTCCACACACTCTCTTGTCTGCACACTTTGCTTGCCCATCTATTCCCCTGTGCAATTTTTTAATGAAGTTTCTTATCATTCCTGGTCATTGTGGGTGCAAACTGACATCAGAGCACCCACGTTGTGGGTGAAAATTGATGGCAGGGCTAAAATTGACATCAATTTTTGCAGTGCATTACTTGAAGCATAGGAAAAATCAATGTACTTACGTTATTAGAAAAAAAAAAAAAAGAATACAGGATCTTAAAGACTAATAATGGTCATCTTTCATGGCTATCTTGGATATTTTCTGGAAGGTCTTTCCCAGTGCTCTATCCAACAGCACATGATAAAAAAGTACAATGCTTTCAAATGGGAGGATCTGATATCTTATTCTATATGGAATATAGAAAAAACGGTGAAAAAAACTTACCGTATATTCATTTTAAGTAATCATTATCTTTAATTTGATTTTTGTTTTGCATTTTTAGTTCAGACTGTAGCACTGTGCTTGTCTTGTACTTTCACTTGTGTTTCTCTGACTTCTACCTTTTCATTCATTACCTGAGCAATTTATGGTGTTGGACAATGATACTTTAAAATGTTTGGACTGTGTTTATTTAGATTGCATATTTTTCCCTAGAGTCATGGCATGGGGTGATCACAAATAACAGTAATTTGGAGCTGTCTTCAAGACAGATGTTACACCTAGATTTAAAAAAAAATGCTACGCAATTCATTACAGTTGCATATTCAAATTAGATGTAAAACTCTGTCCATTCAAATGAGTTTTCTTAGTTCCAGATGATATACCAATTAAAATTAGTGATAGAAGAGATGAGACACTCCTCAATGTGGGTTTTTTCTTTTGTTTTCTCTACTGTTAATTACAATACCTTCTGGATTTCTAGCTTTCAGGTAGCCTAATATTGCTGAAGATTAATCTTAGACAGCCACTGAAGTTTTAGTCTCAGTTTGAAGAATATTCTATTTTGCCTTTTGACAATAAAAAGGAAGACTATCTAGGTTTAATTCTATTGCAGGAATTTTCTGCCATACATCTTTACACTTTTGCCATTCTGAAGTGAGATGTGGCATAGCAGTTAGAAGAGGTAACTTGAAAAGTGCTGCTGAAAGTCCAAGGAGAGCTTAAAGGCAATTAATTTTTTCCTTTCAGTGCTTCAATGTACATTTTATCCATACACAAGATTTGTTCTGTACTCTTGCATGGCTTATTTATAACCCCAGGTTTCTGGGCAGTTAGAACAGGAAGCAGAAAACAAGGAATGGTTTTACCTCTGAGCACCTCACGCTTCAAAGGAACCAGAAAAATTTGCCATGGCAACTGTGATGGATACCCTTTTGGTTTTGAAAAAGACTGAGTTGTCCTGATGATGCACCCTAGAACAGGAAAGGTGCTAGCTAAGTGTTTTCTTCATTTCTGAGAGGAAAGAATAAAGGGTCTCTTTTCAGTGGTACATGGATTACAGCATTTGACAGCATTGTTTTTTAGAGTTTGACAAGTCTCTAAGCAGTGATAAACCAAGGCAGGAAGGAGTCTAATGGGTGATCTGAAAGCTTGCACCAGTCACAAAGCTGACAGAGTCATATTCTTTTTAGTAACACCAAATGACTTAATAGGGGACAGCAGCTGCAGACTGCACTTTGAGATCTTTAAATTGCCTTGCTTTGAGCAACAGGATCACCACAGGTCCCTTCCAAATAATATCTCCATGCTTCTAAGAAAGGGCAATGCACTGTACCAAAAATGTATAATTATTAAATAATTTAATATTCTTTTACTGTTTTGTTATATTTCATCAGATGGCTGTATTAAAATTCTGAGCTTTAAACTACTGATGACAGTTTTCCTGTCTTCTCAATATTTCACATGGAAATCTTGTGACATAAACTCAAAACTTTCCCTTTGTTGTCAAGTACATCTCTAGAAATGAGAAGAGATATGTATTTTAGAGACTCATAGATTGTGATGTCAGTACCTAATCTAACCTCCCGACCACAGGGCTTTTTCAAATTATTACTTGTGTGAGCTAGACACATCATTTAGGAAAAAAAGTTTCAAAATTGACATGGCATTTCCAATGAACTCCTAAGATTGGTAATTGCAGTAGTGACCACATTTCTTCAGTTTTTGAATTTCCTCATTCATTCTTTTTTTCAGACATTATTGCCAATGGTGTGATGTTTCTTTACGTGGTTAAAGATATCATTTAACATAAATCTGAGATCCTATCCCATAATACTCATTAGACATAGTCTTTTGATAATAATTCACTTTCACAACTCTTAATATTTTCAAATCTTAATGCTTACTTTTTGAGGATTTTTAAATTTGTTTTTTATTTTTACCTAGCTAAGTGCTTCCTTTTGTAGATGCTCTTCCTCCTTCCTTTTTGATCTGTCCAAAAAAGTGGGGATGTTAGCTCAGGGTCAGTCATGATCTCAGCCTCCCATCTCTCCCCAAACTAATGAACATATCTAAATCTGATGCCCTTTGAACACACATCAAGTCTCAGACAAATTTGTCTGCAATTTTTCTCAATATATCTTGTTTTATATGAAATAACTCATTCAGATTCTATTTCTAGTAATTAAAAAAAGACACAAGTGTCCACAGAGTACAACTTTAAAAGCTATTGAGAGGTTTGAAGAGAGTTTAAGGCAATAAAGGCACATTTTATTCGCTCCTGACAAATGAAGATACAGTTAGGTAGGAACAAAATTAGTGAAGAATCAGCTTAAGAAACTACTTACAGATAGTTGTAGCAATCAAATTTTTCTGCCTTCTTTTATTTAATATTTGATTTTCTCCTAAAGCACAGCTACTACTTTTTATTTTTATCATACAATCTGATTGTACCTGGCTCCATTTTCTTAACTGTAGCAGAAAGTTTTCGGTTATCTCTGACTTCATCTTCCAAAGTGTGTGCCCAAATGATGTGTTGTGAATTTTCAAAAAATGATCCTAATTTCTCAGTCCAGTGCCTTTAAGTGATGGAGCTTCTCTTTAGAGATGTCTTAAGATATTTGCTGATAGAGATTTAGGTTGATTTTTTTAGGCTTGATTTTTTAATAGGAAAAAAATAATAATCTAGGAATGTTTTCACTCATTCTCATTTACATTTGCATTTTGTTCTAATATGTTTCTCCTAGGAATGTGAGGAAAAAGTCCAGACACTGATCTGTGTATTGTGTAAAGCAAGTGAATTCATGAAGTAAGTGGAATTAATCTGAAGTTGTATCGCTCAGCTAAGAAGAGAGAGTACTGTTCTTACTGGCAAGTAACTCTTAAAATCATGATCAATTCTGCTTTTGTGTTATTTTTTTCTTGAAGTTTGAGACCTCTAATGCAGTGACTTAGAAAATACCGCATGAAGGAAGCACCACGTGCTTCTTCTTTATTGCTGCATTGTATAATGCCAGGTCATTAATCTTTAGAGGAAAGAGTAAAGGTCCCAATTTAGTGCCCTGGGGAGACATCTCCATTAATCGCTTGCCAATTGGAGGGGACACAATTGACTTTAACCTGCTGGCTATAGTCCATAGGAAAAGCTCTGACCCATTTAATCAGCCTGGAATGTGTTCCATAACCTTTCAAGTTGGATCATCGAATGTCAAGTTCTGTTGAAGGCTTTATTTAGTCAACCATGACTGGTAACCCCCTTATCTTCTGCTTTCCGTGTCAGAGGTACAATAGTTTTATCAACACATGTGTGGCTATTTTCTTTTAAGGCTTTCAAACTGTGTTCTGTCCAAGTGGTTTTGAAAGATTTACCATAGCTGTGCTGGTATGGTATTTTATACACGAGCTCAATGAAAAAGTGAAATTTGTCATTGCTTTTTTTTGTCTGTCATTTAATCTGCACCATGAATACTAAGCATATTTAGTGAGCTTCAACCCACAGTAACATCCTTGGGGATCTGAAAAATATTAATAAAGATCCCCCTAGTTTCTGATATGTAATGTACACTTTCCTTTTTTCTATTGACCATAGCATTTGGTACCATTATTACTGCACTTTGTGTCAAGGTAATGAGGTATAAAAATCAAGATGTTGCTGTCATTGTCTGTTGTTTTTTTTTTTTCTTTTATTTCTGTGCATTTGAAACCACTGCCAGTTCAAGTCACCGAAACCATTTTGTGATGTTTTATGAAAAAAATCTAATAATATCTGCTGTTTTGCAAAGAATAAACCAGAGACCCTTCTGAGGGAAGCAGTGACGTATTTTGGCTTATTCAGTAGTAGCAAACCAAGTGCAACTGCAGAATAGTGGCAGGCCCACAAATAAAATCTCTGTGTTTATTCTGTCTGATGAAACAGCTATCTGACATCTACAGTTACCTCATAAAATGGGACCAGATTGATGAGGCTGAATTATTAAGTGTTTCATAGTTCTGTGAACATTTTTTTTGCTTACAGCTGCCTGGGCAGTTTTCTTTCTTTCTTTCGGCATTTCCCTCATTCTCCATTTTTGTGGGGAAGGAATGCTTTATGGTTGCAACCTTTTCATGTTACAAATTGGTCTTTAAAATGCCTTGCTACCTGGATGATAATGACAGTGAATAATTTCTGCCTAACTGTAAGTGCATTCATGAGCCCTACAGAGTGAGTGCAAGGAGCAAGCTGTACATTCAATTAGTGGCATTTCATTTTCCATTTTCTAAGTTAGGATCAGCATCAGTCTGTCATTAGGTGTAAAAAGGAAGCATTTAAGAAACAGTATTGCATTTGTCTTAAAAGATCCTTACTAGATTTGAATAATAATAGCCTAAAACCATATGATAACAAGTATGGAAAAATGTTCTGTACAGAAAAATAACTGACAAGCATGAATGGTGACAGATGATGACTAGAATTTTCAAAATTTATGATTGTTACAATGTGAAAAGTAATTATGAAGAATAAAAATCTGTTGCAATAATTAGCTATAATGAATGCTCATAGCAAGGTAAGTGGACTGGAACAATTTAAGGCAATAACACCCAATTTGCATTTTATACTATATCAGAACATTTTATCATCAGACAAGCCAGCACTATCCTCTCATATTATCACAATTTTCATCTTTTTAGCTATGCATCTCATGATCAAGTCTGTTGCTAAGCTGTTATCTGCATAGAAAGGAAAAGTGATAAAAAAAATCACTACAATAAAGCAAGCTTCACTACATCTAAAATAAATATTTCCATGTGAATGTTGTTTTTGTACATATGCTAAGAAATGTGTTTGTAATGTAGGACTTCTCTATATAGTAGCTAAACCATTTAAAGTGTGGGAAAGAGCCTGTATAATGTGTCAGTGTGTATTTTAGGACACGTCTGTGATGACCTTGTGGAATTTTCTATGTATATTCATTCATGCTGTTCATTCCAAAAGCAAGACCTGTTTGAAACTGTCAGGTTCCACTTCTTCGAAGCTGTGTTTGAACATGTGAGAATGTGCAAGTGTTCAGGAATCCCAGAGCCAGGGGATAGATTTGGAAGTACATTAAAGTTTGGAGCTCTGTCTCTTTCAGATTCTTTCCGGCAGCCAACCATGAATTTCAGGCTGATAAGGTTACAACAAACTGGCTCTCACTGTTGGATTGGAGTAGTCACTCCAGGGTGGACTGTCATCACTAGCTTTCAAGGTCACTTTTTTCATTACAGTGGACCTTTCCAAACTGCTATAATTCATCATTCCTCAGACATATGATGTCAGACAGATGTAGGGACATCTCTATGATTTACTTCGGTTCTAAGTCTTCTTCACTTGTACTATCATTCTGATAAAGCACAAACCAGGAGAGGTTGCTGAAGCCCACAAGGCAAGCTGGCTCTCATTTTCCTGTTCAGCTATTTTAAGAAAATGATTCTGAAATCACTGAACTGCTAAGATATCTAAACCTTGCCTAAATGTTGGTTTGCCAGAAATGCCGTTCATTCCTGCATAGGCAAACTGCTTTTTGAAAAGTTTATTGCCAGGTCCCTGCTATGAATCTTGCTGCCATCAGCTTTATCCTCAGCTCACTGAGTTCTGCTACATCTTGCTGCAACACTCATGTTCTCTCATTTCTGGAAAAGTTTATGGTAGACTAGGCATGCAGCAAGTAACATCTTTTAATGAAGTTATCACTCCATTGATATTAAAGTCTGTGGAAGACTGCCTGTAAACTATAAAGAGAACAGAAACAGGACTTCCATAAACATGTGGCAAATAAGTCTTCTCTCTACCCTCTTTTTTTTTTGACACAAAAGCTGTCCTGGAAGCTGCACTGAATTTTGTTCTGGAGCTGTTTGCTTTTTCAATATATGCTCTAAAATTGAAGGAAGAACTTCTGAGCTTGCTTTTTATAAAGTATCTTTGGAGCAGACAACTTTGCCAAAAGATTAAAGAGTTGTGTGTGTGTGTGTATATATATATATATAAAAATTAATGTAGAAATAATAAGACTTATTTAATACCAAGGAAATAATTAACTATACTGTATAATTTAGGGAGGCTGGTACATCTTTATATTTAATACAACCCCTGCTTTCCTGATATCTGAATTGACTATTAATGGCTATATTTTCATTCAGGATGATTCTTTCCTTAGACTACTTTTACCACATTAAAAAAAAAAAAAATGGTTTCAAGATAGTTTGTCACCTAATGGAGCTTGTACCATATGAATGAACTCCCAGGTAGAGACTTGAAGAAACCCATTCAAAATGTCTCTGAGTCCTTTGTTTAGTGGCTTTTTTTTGGTGTTGTTGCAGTTGTTATAGAAGTGCTTAGATACTAGTACTGGACTAATGTGACTAATTTTAATTACTTGTTACTGTTTCTTCTTAATCCACTTCAGAGAGTACAGTGTAATACTGAGCATATCACAGCCCCAGTCCTTGTTCTTTGTGTGGTTTTTTTTTCCCTCTTAGCTCTGAACAATTTGTTTTTGCTGGGTCAAATGAATTTCTAGATAGACCAAATACTTTGATGTAAGACAAGGACAGTAGAAAATCAAAAAATATATACCCCAGGGAATGGCTTTAAACTTCTCCTTTTGATAATACTCTTCCTGACATGTTCAATGCATCCATCACATCAAAGCTTTAACTTTTTTTTTTTTTTTTTTCCTTAAAGAAACAGCTTAAGTCTGTTTTTTTTAGAGAATATGTGGAGGTTTAAATAAAAACAAAACAAAAGAATTATATATTTTCAGAACAGGAACTGCAATATGCTTGAGCAGAGACATCTGCTATTTTTATTTTCAGTTCCCAAAGAATAGAAATTTGTTGTAGAATGTGGTAATTTGATGTGAAGACCTACAGAATAGTGAAAAAATAAAATATTAAAAAAATTAAATTGGTCTAAGCCTGTAGCTCCATTCTGGATTAGAGCATGCCAGAACCTGAGACAAATTTACTCATAATGAAGCTTTGAAGTACTTCTTATTTGGGTGTCCCATCTGCTCTGTGCATGGCATAGATGCACTTTGCCCTTCTAATGGATTTATTTTGGACTAAGTAGAAATCTTTATTTATGACTGAAAAGAGCTTGCATGTGTACACTGCTCAAACTGGGAAGAAGGACTGCAGATAAAGTGATCACTATTTTGTAAAGAAGGTTATAACTTCCTCAGGATTCCCATTTTTATGCTTTGAATTGCCATATGCTGCTCTTGCAAGCTAGGGGACAGGCAGCAAATGAAACAATGAAGGCTGAAGTGCAGGTGCAGTAGCTCTGTAATGCATTTAAGCACTTGTAAAAAGAAATGCATTGGGGAAACTTTTAGCAGTGCCATTTTTTTCCCTGGTATTCAATGTTTAACTACTGAATAACCTCATCTTGTTCATTTTGTCTTGATAATGAATAGCTTAGGCTGTGTCTGACTTTGCTCTAATGCCTCTGTTGCATTGCGTTGTGTCTGCATGTCACTGTCAAGAGGGAACAATAAAAAAATATTTCCACGAGTTTTGTAAAATTCCAATGGGAATGGACCCCATTGTCCCCAGGGTGGGAAACAGCCCTGCCAACTGCAAAGTCAGCAAGACCCAGTTGTTCAGCTGAGTCACTTGGGCTTTTCCAACAGAGAAAGGGGCACCAGCCCCTGAGCTTCTTCAGGCAGGGCAGTGATATTGTCTGCTCAGAGGAGCAGCAGAACCTATATGACAGCTACTAGTGATCTCTGACCTCAGCAGGTGAGCAAGCACCTGCCCCTTCAGGGATGCATGGCTTTCTTCCTCTGACACTGGCATCTCCCAGGTCCTGCTCCATCCAGCACCCAGCAGGAGTGAAGCAGTGGGTTGCCTTGCCTTTCATGGGAGGGATTTCATGATCTTCATGAAAAGCAGCTGCTGCTGGATCCCCATCCCCCTGCCATGTTCAGCAGCAGCTCCTGACTTTAGGGATGAGAAGCGTATGCCCATATCCCATGGCCCATGATGAAAATGGGTCAAGAACTCATTGCGTGGTAGAAAAGAGGCCAAGGACCACTGCAAGTAGTTGTTTTCTCTGCAGGTTTTATACAGCATTGATTAAAAAATGATCAGTGACTGTCACAAAATTAGCAAAACTAGGTTGTTCAAGGTTATACCTAAATTATCTCGCTTGAGTAATTTGTGTTGAGAACTCTTGTTCCGGGGTTTTTTATGAACATCTTCACAGAATCTGTGCTGCTGTATTTGCAAATGCTGTTTGAATAATTGAAGACAATTAGATTTTAACAGTTTGATCCAGATTCAGAAACGCAAAATGTTTTCCACTTCAGACTGACATATTTAAGTTGCAATCTGCAGAATGGCAGTGTTTTGACTAGAATTTCTCTGTACACTCTAAGTTTATCAGCAGTCTGTGGAGGACAGCATATAAACCAGCAACTTACTAGCACTTTTTAAAAAAGAGTAGAATTCTGAGTCCCTGCAGGCCTATGTGGGATTTATGACCTCCTGTAGAGGAAGGAGAAATAACTTGCTTTTTGCAAGGTTGTGATTCATGCTGAGTCTTTTAGTTTTGGTGGGAACAGCTGAAAGGCAATACTTTGCAGATGGTAGAAGTGCCCACCTTCCTCTTTTTGGTCTGTCCTGCAAGCTATATTCTTCATTTCTATGAATTCAGATACTTTTCAGTACCTAACCATTCTTGTTGGCCATTTACATGACTAAAATCTTCTCTGTTGATAAAAACAATGAGCTCACTGCTCTCAGACATCTTAATGTGTATTTTGTTCCCCAAATAATCTAAATCATGTGTTTGCAGAGATGCAGCAAGAAAGAGAAGTATATCAATATTTTGGCAACCATCTAATGCATCTGAACAGTGCTGGTGATATTTCAGTATTCCTTTTTACTGAGAAAAAATCATTTAAGCACAAAGCACAAAGAATCTTCCTACCATACAATATCTGATCTCATTATGCTCCTTTTACAAGATATATGACTCTGGGAACCAGTCAGGTCATAAGTTCATCCTGAAAGACTTTCAGGTATTGACTCAGCTCTTCAAAATGTCTGACAGTGCTTTCTCTTGGCTTTCCTTAGACATATATAGACATTTTTAAATGGGTATAACCTCACCTTTCCATGCACAACAGATGTGAATGCACGGAAGGGAGGAAAATGCATGCTGTTAGTGTTTTTACTTCATGAAACACGGGTAATGTATGTGACACCAAGGCTCTCTCAGTCAGCTTGAGTCCTTATTCCTTCAGGCCTGGAGCCCAGGGATTCTGTGAGAGTGCAGGGTCTGACTACAACCAACAGCTTTGCAAGGGAGTTTTTGTTCCCTTTATGCTATTCACTGCAAAGTCTATGGGAAGCCAAAGAGATCCAGAATCCCACTGGCACAGAAGTACTGTATTTCCTAGTTTAACCTGTGCTTTTAATCTACATAACGCCTCGTTAGTCAGGCTTTATGGGTGTAATCCAGAGCCCATTGATCTCAGTGGAAAATTGCCCTCTGATTCCACTGGGCTTTCCATCACTGCTTGTACATGTGGTGTTAATTTCACCTTTAAATCTTGTTCAAACCTACCAGGTTTGTGGCTGGCCTAATTTTTCAAGGTTATACATAACTGAATGTTAAGTGAAAAGCATGCTTCCCCCCATGTACCTGAGACAATATCCTGCCAAGTCTGGCACAAAATGGGAAGAAAAGTAGGATTTTCTGGATGTGAATCTTCCCCCCACCCCAGTTTTGAGACTGGAGGACCTTTGTGCCATGGAAGTTCACAGACTTGGCTTCAACACCTGGCCACACTGTCTAGCTCCAAACTTGGCCTGGCTTTAGAAGTGTTTTTCTTCAGAACCATGGGTGCCTCCCACAGAGAGCTGAAGGGGATGGAAAGCTTAAGCAGTCCCATGGGGAACTTAAATCCTAATTCAGGAGTACCAAAAATTGATTCCTTGCAGCTGTGTAGCAATTTTTATTTTTTTTCCCTCTGAATTGAGAGAAGAAAAACTCAAGGAGCTCCAATATATTTCTGGGAGCCAAATTTTTATTGTACTTGGAAATTTTTATTTGATCAGCAGCCCTGAGATTTGAAAAGGATTATTCACCTCCCTTCCTTGTTTCAAAAACTAGCATAAATAATCCATTTAGCAATAATGCTGTGCCTCCCAGTGTGCTTGTTTATCATTAGAGTTCTCCAGCTTTCAGTGGGCTAGTGCAGTCTGATTTCTGGCTGGATTTATGATGCAAACGTCAGGCAGGAACTCCATCCCTCTGTTTTCAAGCCAAACCTCTTTCCTCTTTATTTTTACATTGGATTTGAATTACACATTTATGGAATCATCGGGAAGTATTTGAAAGCATTAAAATTCTCTTGACATTTAAAACCAGCTTGGAGGATAGATCCAACTCAAAAAATCAACTATAAGTCCACAGGAGTACCACTATGTATTGTAGCTTTCACTAAATTTTCTCTAAGGGTCATCATGTGGGTTTTCATTGTGCATATCAAATACGTAGCCATTCTTTCCTCACTCTGTAATTTTTTCCCATGTATTTTATTTGTGTATTGTATTTTTCTCTAGAATAATCTGAGAATTTTTTAGGAGTTCTTTGTGGCTAAAAAGACCCTTTCACACGAGTAGGTTTATGAAAATAAGGAAGAATCAGTGGAAAAGACTGCAGGAACTGGAAGAAAAAAAATTGTCTGCATTAGTAAGACCTATGGTAATAACTGGAGGCAGAACCTGTTTCAGAAAACTTTCCCAGTGCTCAGTGTAGTCCAACTGTAATGTTAAAAATCAACATGGGAGCAGATTACCAACTCTCTGCCTGGTAGTTCTTCCAGTGCAGTTGTTGCTGGGTATTCAAAAGTGACTGTGATTTCAGCACTTCTGTGAGATGCAGGCTGCTAGTGTAGAAGGAGCACTGAAGAGGAGGTACTACCCTTGGAAAGAGTTCAATAGCTTAAACCATTGAATTTATTTAACATGGTTGATTATTTACTGTTGTTTAAAACTATTATTTAACTGAATAGTTCAGTTTAATAGAAAAACATGAAGTTGGGTTATTTTACTTCTATATTGGCACTGAAGTATAACCTCTACCAGAATTATTATCCAGTCTCATAACAGACTGATAAATATCTTGTTAAAGTAGAAAGCCCTAAGTAAAAGCTACTTGAATGACCCAAGGTTTGGAAAATGTACCTGGCAGTGAGAATTGAGAGAAGCTAGATCTGTTTAGCTCAAAGAGTGATAGTAAGGGAGGACCTGGGATGTAATTAGGGGTAGAAATATCTGTGATCCAAGTGCAAGAACTGCATCAACCCTATCACATAGCAGGAGATGGATCTGGGCACTGTATCTGCAGTGCTAATGCAGGAGAGAAAAAGTCTGCATAACTTCTTCAGTAAAGGAGAGCACAGGCCTGATTAAAGGCATCTGTATTGTCTAACAATGAAGATGGAAAGAGATTATTTAGAAAGAATATTGAAGGCATTGCAACTGGATCAATTTAGACCAGAAATGAATCATTGGAGAGTAGCCCACTTGAAACAATTTAACAGACCTTGCTGTGCATTTTCCATTACTTCAGGGTTTTCTCTTCTTCATCATCAAATTGGATTTTTTTTTGTAATTGTCTTCTACTTCACAAGAATTAGTTTGAAAAAGCCCAGCACTCAAGACATCACAATGGAGAAGAGTAACAGACATTCTAGATTTATTATTTTTGAAAACTTATTAACTGATGTTTCTTACAAGTCTGTTTTCAGGAGCCTTTGATTTAATAAGTATTTAAATTAAGTAAGCATGTGTGCCCACAATAAATATGTACAAGTAGAAAAGACTCAATCAGACACAGATTTTTCATTTTTGTATGGCAGTTTGAGTTTTCATAGGTAGAATATTAGGGCTTCCTTAGTCCTTTTGTGGGCAGGCTGCAGGCTGTTCCCAAATACCATTGATTTCAATGAGAGTTTCAGCTGTTCATTATAACTAAATTTGAATTGGGGACTGATTTATCTTTTTATCATCATACTTCTATAGAGACCTAATCTTCACAGGAGCTCTTAGCAAACTTTCAGATTATGCTTGAAAGGAAAACAAAAAAGTGTTCCAGTGTTAAAGCAGCATGTGTGCAAAGACAAATTGATACAATAATATATGCTTAAATCTGTTCCCAGTTACCATGATCAGAATTACATGTGTCATTGTATCTGAATAATAATGTTGTACAGGACAGTGAATGCAAAAATTTTGCAAGTGAATGCAAAAATTCCAAGAGGAGAAGACAATGGGCCCTAAGCACATCCTGTGACCCCTTATATTTTTATAGGAATTGTCCACTTGCTATATATATAGATATGGACCATCAAAAAGATTATAGTAATCTAAGAAAGGTGTCTTAGAAAGAGTACAAAAATTTATCTTTAGCTTAAGAAATGTAGAAGTTTTTTTATGTTATAAAAAGTAAGGATACATCATAAGATGAAAGAGGTTAAATTGAAGTAGTTGGACAAATTTTTATCGGAAACAATATATAGTTCAGAGGTAAAAAAATGTTCTTGTTGGCAGATGAATTTTTATGCTTTACACTGCTATATTTTCTAGTTTGTAATTTATGTGGAAGTGAAAATATCCCTGGGAAAGCCTATGCAGAAATTTCAAGCCTGAGAAAAAGTGAGAAGGTGAAATCCTCTCAAGAACAATTGAATGAATATTTCCTATCCAATTGTGCAAAATTCTATTAGTTTGAAAAAATATTAAGGCATGTATCCAAAGTCAAATTGGTAAATTCACATATGCCTAAATCTGTCCCTAGTTCCCATGACGAAATCTGTAATCAGAATTACATAACATCTGAATAGGTCCTTTCTATAACTAAAAATGTTCCCAAGTACTTCTGAAAATGAAAACCTGAAATCTTTAGGGTTTTTTTGGTCCTTGTCTATCAATCTTTTGATTTTAAAACATCATCAAGAACAAAGATGTGGAATTATACTTGTGACACTTAAATTCATGCTTAGATAGGCAGTATTAAGAACAGGTATAATCTTTGTAAATAACACCTGTGGACAGATAATAACTAGTTATATTGATTTTTCTGCTCAGGATTTTAGGCACTGGCATTAGTCAGAGATTTATAAAGGAACAAACTGTTCTTTATCAATAGACTTTTATAGAAAAAAATTGTTTTAGAATAAAGAGAGCTTTAGACTGCATTGTGCTTCTATGCTCTTTGCATAAAGCTTTTCCTTATGTTGCTTATTTCAATCCTGAAGCAAATGACAAATGCTCTTGAAGCAGTGGATCACTTTGTTCATTCCAAGTAGTGACTTAAAGTTTGCAAGAAGCTCAGAGGAAGATTTGGTCTCCGCAGGTCCCCATTTATTATTTTCACCTTGGGGATCCAAATCCTGTGGCATTTATTGCACCCCTATGGAAGCACTGGGTGCTCTTGGCTCTATGTATAAGTATAGTTACACTTAAGAAATTGGTGCTTCATGAAAAAGACACTGGGAATGGTTTGAGAAACTGCTTCTCCAGTGAGCTCAGCTGGGCTGAGTTCAAGCCTCCAAGGAGCTGATATTTTGCTCTGCCCTGTGTAGCTCTCCAGGGCTACAAGCAGCCTAAATAAACTCAGGATCTGCTTTCAGGAATGGGATTTGAACCTATGACTCCTTTGTGTGGGGAGTTCACTGCTGGAGAACAACGTGGTGCTATAAAAATCTATTAGTTATTAGGTGACACTACAGCTGTACATTGCAGTGCAGGAAATGGCATTCATACACGGGGGATAAGATCCAAACTGAAAAGATGAAGAGCCACATAATGTCCTTGTCCTGAAACAGCTTAGCAGTGCCATCAAGAACTTTCCTTTCCTGTCTCTGCTATAAGTTTAGACCAGTTGGGGCAGTGGCTCCAGGTCTCTCAGAGATTGTTTCTCCCTTGAGCTGAGCTGAGCTTCAGTGACCACTGTGCACTTGTAAAATCTTGTTAGAAAAGGCATCTTCTCGTGTAACCTCTCCTGGATGGACTGCATTCCTTAAAACAGGTTAAACAAAGCCAACATAGCTTATGGCCCCTGATAGGTAACAAGATTTTGAGATGATTGCCTGAAGGCTCTTTTTACAGAAAGCTTGTATATTTAGTTTGTTTGTTGGTTTGCTTATTTGTTTTCTTTCAATTTTTTTGCCTTTTTGTTTTGTTTTTTGTTTTGTTTTCTTCCATTTACATTACACCCAATCTACAGGTGGTTTTACTGCTGGGACTTTGGAATTGAGTCATCATATCCTTATCCTCTTGTTGAGGCAAGTGAGTTTTCACTGAATTCTAAAGTGTTTGACCTTCATCAAAATCTAAGCCGTTTATAGCATTATAACTTCATCTCAATTAATTTTCTTTAAACATTATAATATGCCTCTCCCTGTAAGACAAGTTACAGCCCTTTGTTAACACAAGCTGCATTGCAAGCAAGATTAGATGTGAACTTAAATCCATGTAAAGTCAATATTTCTAAGACTTCATCACAGTTAGAAGAGATGCTACATTTGAATGGTATTCTCTTTTTTTATGTCAGGTTGGTCAGAAGAGAATCAGTGAAAGCATGGAAAACATTTTTCTTATGTCAGAAATCAATTTTCTAAGATTTTATCTTTCAAGATACGAAATTAGTTACAATTATATTCAATTGAAATGCTTAAATAAAGATGGATGACCAATCAACTGAGTTCTCCAATATCTTGTTTGTTGGGAAGGGAAGAACTTCCACAGCTGCAGTAATTTGTCACCTTTGTTGACATATGGAGTGCAATAAATTTTGATCTAGATTGAAAAACTCTCAGCTTCACAGCACCCAGAAAATTTCTGTAATGCTTCTTCTACATGGCCTTTCCACCAATGACCTGAAATATAGATTGTTGCCTGATCTCTAAATCTTCAGGAGAAGTCAGCGTGCTGTTAACCTTCTTTAGCATAGAGTTGCAAATGGATGTTGAGGAGAGTGCTAACAAAATGTTTGGAAGTATCATTTTACTTGAAAACCTGTTATTAAGATGCTGCTGAAATGCTATGATAGAGCTCATAGAAGAAATACATGCCTTTGATTAAGTCAGAACATTTGAGAATCAGAGGACTAAGGCATGACTACCGGGATGTTTGATTCCTTTCCCTCCCCTCATCCCTATTTTAACTCTTCTTCTGCAAGCCTATAGTAGTGTTAAATATTCTCTCTTAACTGCAAGCCTATTGTAGTGTTAAATATTCTCTCTGTAATACATAGACAGTTGGTTTAATTGTGGTATTTTGATGTGGACCAGCATTCCAGCTCTGCAGTAACATGCAAAGATGAGTTAAGGTTAATCACCAAGGAATATTTAGTCTTACTGTAAAGTCAGACAAACTGACACACCCCCTTCACATTCCCAAAAGAGACAGTGGAGAAGAGGAAGGATTGCAGCTGAGGAAAAAAATTCCTAAGTAATAATTACATCAAACATTCTTCTATTTCATCATATTGTTCTGCCAGGGTTATTAGCTTGTTCCCAATACATCTAAGATTTGATTTCCAAGTAAGGGAAGTAAGAACATAGATTTCGTATGCAAAATGTGCAACAAATGCATGTTTTTATATGTTTCTCATAGTATAGTCTGAAGAGATACATATGGTCTGTGATAAAAACATGTCTGTAAAAGGGGCAATCCAGTGCGTGCAGGTATTGGGGCAGAGAATGTTCTGAACAAGTTAATTTTTTACAGTATCTGTCAGTTAATTGTTTTAAATTGGGAACTGAGGCTACATCTGTTGACATGCAGTTAAGTCCACAACATGGAATTTTTTGGTCAATGTCATTTATAATGTTAATTTCTAAGCAGATGAATAATTTTGGTGAGAATGACATCCAGACAAACATAATCTCCTAATTGGTCTGAAGAACTGTTCTGCTCAAATAAGGGCCCCAGAGCAATCAGAGCTGAAGAGCTCAAGTCAGGAAGAAAAGACAGGAGGTTGCATAGTACTGGATAGTTTTCCTTTCCAGAGGGAAACAAAAGAAGAGTTATCATGATAAGGTGTGGGGAAGAAAGTTATACACTGCAATACTATGTAGACTGAAATTAAAAAACAAAAAAAAAGGTCATAAATAAAATAAAAAACCAATTTACAACTTACAACTCATGTTAGTTGCATGGGCAGCGTATCAAGTGCGGTTTTCACATTTTTAGCTGCAGCAAAGGGTGGACTATGTGGATTAGGTAATTTTTATTACTTCTGTCACAGTGAGAAATTAAAAAGGAAACGTGCTTTCTCCAGAAACATCCAGACTCGCTTAAATTAGAAAAGATGCCTATGCTGGTGATGCAGTGTTAGAACAGTCACAAGGAAAAAACCTATTTCACTAGCAAGTGAGTTTTTTTCTTCCCCCTCAGCCCCCACAGTGTTTATCATGGTAGCCTCCAGCTGTTTTCCTTGGGATAGAGCCCTGGTTCTCTGGGGCATCCAACCTCCAGCACACAAAGAGTAGTAATTTTTAATTTCAATCTCCAACACCTGCACGAGGGAGGGAGCTTTGGTCCTTGATACCATTTAGTCAATGACTTCCCCGAAAACAGGATTGATCCATAATACCTCCCTGGACAGATAGGGGACACTAGGGGCTAATAAGTCTTATGATATATGCACACTATTGATTTACCATTCTAGCTTTTAAAATCTGAATACCAATGGCATTTACCTAGGGATACATGTTAAGCAGGTCCATATGGAAATATTTTCCTTGCATCAGAACTATGTGCTTGGAGTTTTTGAATTGCATGGCTTGTCAAAGTTACTCAGATTTCTCTCAGATACATATAAATAGATATGAAGGTGTATTGGATTAAAAAGCTTTAAATAAAAACCAAGCCTTCGTAGCTCCTCTCCTTTGTTATATTCTAAAAGTGAAAATTCAGTTTGCCCTTGAAATATAGGGTTAGCAGATAAGGGAACTGAAGATCTGGTCTAGAGACAAGACAAATGCCCACTTTGGTGCTTCACTTGACAAGACAGGTCTCTGACCCTCTGGAAGTTTAACCTTGTGAGGAAAAAATTGCAGGGACATGAAATCTAGAACTTCCTGTTGAGATTGTATGCATTATGTGTGTCCCAATAGAGCTGTTTTGTTAGCAATTACAGCCAAGGCATGCAGCTTACTATTTCCTAATGTGCATTTTCATTTCCGTTGAAAAGACTTGTACTTGAGGATGTGGCCCTGCTGCCATATCCTGTTAAATGTATACACTGTACTCATTTAGAAACTTTGCTTTAATTTCCAAACCTGTCTTATAACTGCAGAAAAATATACTAAGGTACTATCCTTGGGCACATTAAAGCCAGGAATAAGGAGAAGGTCTGAAGGTAATACCTTTCAGAAAAAAGCTCTCTGGTGCCTAGACACAGATCCACAGCTAAAGAAAGGACACTCCCCCATATCCCCCATGACATGTTAGTCTGCTCCTGCTGGCATTAAGAACGTTTCTTAAACTGTAAAAGATAAATCCCAGCAGAGAATACCCAGCTAACTATCTAATGTTAGAAGAAAGATTTTTTTTTTTTTTTTTTTTTTTTAATAAGATCAGATTAGTTAAACAGATTTTTCTGCAAGGAAAAGAACTATTAAAGTATGTATTTTTTATGACTGACAATCAGCTGAATGAGTGTTTCATATAAAATCTACTTTCCTTTTGGGACACAATTTGTTCCTGATCTTTCTTCCTTGCAGATCGGTTTCCAAGGAGGCTAAAAATAAATAGTCTCCTTTAAAAACAAAACGGTGACTGAATTAGTATGCTCCTGTGAAACAGCAATTATTTCTGACAGGTGAAAAGGCCATTAGACATGAATTGATTTTCGGAGGCACTGTGAACTCTTAGTCTACTTGACAGGAGCTGTGTGCACTCAGCACCTCTGAAAATCAGGGTCAGTCTTGCAAGGTGTTGAATGACCTCAACCCACAGAAAGTTTTCCACACATTTCAGGAACTGGCCTTTAGAGGTGAGACAAGAAATCTGTAAGCCCAGATACGTACTGGGAAAGTTTTGAAACACAATCCCTGAGCTGTCATGTTGTCTGCGTTAAACGGCATTGAACTTGGCACCATGAGATCCTGAGAAAGCCACTTTACTCCTTGTACTCTTTCCTTTTTTACTCCTACTGTGTCTTGTCCTTTTAAATAGTACCATGATCTGGATTGTCATCTTCTGCTCGTGAATACAGTGCCTAACACTACTGGGCTCTTGTATGAGTAAGAGCCACTTATTACCATAAAATTTCTGTTCATAAATATGAAATTATGAAATATAAGTTTTCAGAGATGGGGCTGTAACTTTGCTAAAGCAGTCACAGTGGAAATCCAGGCATGTTAGGCTCCTACTTAGCCCTTCATGTTCTTTTGGAGTAAAAGAACCTGCTCACCTCTTCTGTGCTCTTGTGAGACAGCACCTGGAATACTGCCTATAGCTCTGGAAGCCCCAGCACAGGAAAGATGTGTTGGAGAGAGTCCAGAGAAGAGCCACAAAGATCATCAGAAGGCTGGAGCAGAAGAAGAAGAAGAAAAGGCTTCAGGCAGACCTTGTAGCAGTCTTACAGTACCTGAGGGGCTGCAGGAAAGCTGGGGTGGGACTTTTCACCAGAGAGGATAGTGACAGGACAATGGGTAATGGTTTTGATCTGAAAGAAGGTAGATTTAGGTTAGATGTTAGCAACAAATTCTTCACCATTCTAAACACTGAAATCTGATTAGTACATGAGAAGCCAATACAAAACAGAAGAAAAGCAATTTAAATGAGAGAGAACAACTAAGTACTGACTGATGATATGCATTGAGAGTTATAT
The DNA here is from genome assembly GCA_023637945.1 of Phaethornis superciliosus. Taxonomy (NCBI): domain Eukaryota; kingdom Metazoa; phylum Chordata; class Aves; order Apodiformes; family Trochilidae; genus Phaethornis; species Phaethornis superciliosus. Next base: position 7,256,243 of record JAJQWJ010000005.1, read on the forward strand.
GTATATGTATAATTATGGTTTTTTTCTAATGTCTGTATTTTCATTTGTCTTTGTGCAGAATCAGATTAGACCTGGCTTTCAAAGATCACTGAACAGAGGCAGCTCAGATTGAGGCTTGTTTCCAGAATTTTGAGCTGTGTGTGTATTTCATTAACTCATGATCACCTTTTCTTAGATCCTTTCCATACATCACCATAAATATTATATGTGCTCTTGCCAATGAATTTGCTATTAGCAAAAAAAGCTATGCAAGCAATATCAATATAAATATTCTGGCCATTTTTATGGCTCAAGTTTTAACCTAAAGAGGGCTTAGAATATTGACTCTGTTCTAACTGCTTCTAGAGATTGTCTAGTCAAGTCCTTCATTTGTACTTCATTTTCTGACTGAGGGGAGTTTAACAGCATTTGATTTTCAAAAAAGAATAAGAAGTATGGTGGGGAAAAGTTAATGTTTGTATTCGTATTCTTTGGTGTTCTCAGGCAGCAGGTTTTTTTAAACAATGACAGGTAGAGCTTATTTACATGTCTGCATCTTCCGGAATTTTTATGTGTGGTCGTCCAATGTTGCTCATTGACCTTTTTAGTGTTCTGAAACCATAAATGTAGCTGGAAAACAGCAGTATTTAAGATTATGACCTAAATAGTATGGAATTTTTTTGGTAAGGTGTATTAGATTGTACTCTTTTTTTTTCCATCAGATGGGTATGGGGAATATATACATTTCTTGTAAGGTATTTAATAAAACAGTGACCAGAGCAGTATGGCTAAAATGATGAAATTTTCCAAGATTTATGTTTCCTGGATTATAATGTAAAAGCTTGGTGCTATGCTTATGTCTCAGCTTTTGCAACATTCCTCTGTAGTCTAGACTAGACGTATGTCTTCTCCCAGGTATCAGTATTTGGAAATCATCTTAAAATGAAAGTCCTTTATCAAAATCTTTGCACCACAGCCCCCAGACAGGAAATACCAACATAGAAAACCTTGATCTGAAAAATTTGAAAAGCTTGACTAAATTCATACTTTGACTCTTTGAAAAGGACCCTTGAGAGCTGAAATGTATGCACTGAGCATTTAAGACCTATAGTTCACAGAATGAAACTTGACTCCAGACAGGTTTCATTAATTGGGAGAAGTTATGATGATAAGCATTGCTTTACTTTCCTTTCTTCCCAGCAATAAAGTTTGCTAAGATTACAATGTGTTATATCTTAACTGTCGGGGTAAAGAGACTTCATGTTATTAAAGTTTTCACCTCTTATATTTAGGATGAAAGTGTACTCAGTAATTTCTGTGAGTGCTTGGAGCAGTGTCATGACTTTCAGAAAGCATAGCAGGTCACATGAAGCAGTGAAGACCCAAAATCAGTACAGCAACTGGTGTACCTTCACCCATGGTCCTGTCAACCTCTGCAGAACTGGGCTTTTTGAATGAAGTGGTGCCTCCATTCATGGAGGGGAAGGCCAAAGTGACAGTTTTATTATTGTCATCCATGGTGCTCACGTGTCATATGCAAGCTGTCTTTACAAGGAATTGCATTTTGAAAAAAAGTAAATGTTACACTTTAAGGATTTTTTGACAACGATGCTATGTAGCAATGTTAAGGGTTTTTTTAAAAATTATTTTTGTCTTTTTATTTATTAACTGAATTAATTATCCAGGATATTATTTGTATTTTTGCATTAATATTTCTTGGTTTTGAGCATGGTTATCTTCCTGAAAAGCATAGTTGAGCTTCTAACTTTCAGAGGATTTGTGAGCTGTTTTCTTCCCAAGATCTAACCCACCTGGTGTTCTGTGTCCATTTTGTTGAGCCTTATCCTCAAAGGAACTGATTGATGGATGTCACTCCTAGAAACCCTGAAGTCTGAACACTATTTGAGAGCAAGTAAGAATTAAGGAGAGAGACAGACATTGCTCTTCTTTTCAATGGTAGAGAAAAATTTCTGTATTAATCTTTTAGTTGCTTCCTTAAATTTTTGCTTCCCTTTTGTTTCTATTTATGGGTCTTGATTGTTTTTTCTGGTCAGAAATAAAAAAATTGACAGGTATTGAATCTGATTCAGCGAAACCATGCATCTGAAGTCTATGCTGAATAAAGAATAACAGAATTTAACAAAACTTTTGGCAGTCAGGAAGTCAATGGCTCAGGCTGTGTCCAGCACTTCAGGAATGTTTGACTCCAGAGCTGTAAATACCCCAGGCCTTGTCCTGCCATGTAAGAGCCCATGAGGAGCTGCTATGTTGTTCTCTTTCTCTGCACCTCTGGGGAGCCAGGAGGAGAAACTATGTCAGAAGCTTTCTCTGTTACCTTGATGCTGTCAGAGAGCTTACACACACCAAATAACTTCTGCCAGTCTGTCCTGAATCACTTCCAGTTGTCTTTGAATCACCTGAATGATTTTGGTTTCAGCCTGTTCTGAGTCTAACCTTAACCACCTGCTTATTTCTGATTATGAACTAACAAACCAATAGATCTGAAAGGGTAGAAAACCCCTTAGATTAAATGAAAAATGGGTAGGGCATTGACCTAGCTCTAACTTTAATGAGATTATAACTTAAATAGCCACCCAAAAGTGCAAGGATTGTGATTTTTATTTATTTATTTATTTATTTTTTTAAGTGAGGCTTTGTGTTTGGGGATTAATGTTCCCAGTAAAGTAGACAGGAGTTATTTGCAGAATTTTCAAGCTAATAGGTTAATTTTCTCTATGAAAAAAGTTGGTGTAACTCTAGATACTGCAAAAAGCTTTTAGTTTCTGGTTAATACAATTAGGAGGGTTGATTTTACTTTCATACATAGGAAATGAAAGAAGGAATTTTAGGTGATTTAGGAGGTGCCTTGCAATGGTAAAACAAAAAAAATATATTTAAATAAAAAAAAAAAAGTCTGATGCATTCTGTCATTCATAATGCATTTTTCCCCCCCTAGTCTGATTTTGTAAAACCAGTGCTTTTGTGGTTTCCTTAGCATTGACTAATGTTTAAGTGAAAACTTTTCACTATGAGCAAAACCAGAGTCTAAGTTCCAGAGAAGTTTTTACTCACACTCATCAGAGGAAATGGCAGGATACACTTCCCAGTAATGAAAGGGCAAAGGCCCTGCTTTTGTTTTTATTTTATATTTTTTTTAAAAAAAGAACAGGTTAAGTGTTACATTAAAACTCCCGGGATGTTTAGAGAATAAACTTAAAACTAGAAGTAAAATAAACAAACAAACAAACAAACCATGAACAGATTACTGTTAGGGCCTTAATCTACTTAGAAATAGGAGACTTACTATACAAACAAAATGCTTAATCTTCATAGATATCTGAGTAGTAACAAAGCTAAATCTCTGTGGTAGGTATTACAGGGTGTTATCCCAGGCTTCCTTCCTTTCATCTCCCCATAAAATAACTCATTGAATACTCATGGAATTGTACAACTAGTAAAATCAAACCAAATAGATTTGCTTTAAACAAGAAAATTTGATAACTCCGTGGGTCTTAATCTTGCTAATTAGGGTAATTTAAATTTTTACTAGGGATTACAAAGGACCTTTATGAAATGAGAAAAGCATCCATTGGATGGTTACTGCACAAAGGTACTCCCCAGCTGAATAGGAGTATGGACTTGACAAATGCTTCTAAGAGAAAAACTTCTGCTCCCCAGAGCGACCAGGAAAAACCAGAACGTGTCAAAGATGGGATGAGACAGACAACATTATATTCCAGTTATTGCCTACTGTGCAGGACCCATAAGAGGCCCCAGGAGCTAAAATATAAGTACAGACAACTATGAGATTCTGACTTGAATCTGAGTATGACAAAAGAAGCTTAGGAATATAATGGTTTCTCCTTTCCAGCCTTAGGTCAAACATAAGAATAACTGGAAATTAAGCTTCTTATATTTCATGTTGGGTTTTCTGAAGTTCAGTCCTCACTAAAATGGAAAAGGAAGTATTTTGTAAGAGCTTTTATTCTGTGCATCTGCCTTCTTGCATTAATCACACCCCTTTTGCAGAACTGTAGAGACAGGGGCACATGTGAAGAGGAATATTTCTTTTCAGGTAAATCAGGCAGAGGGAGACAGAAAGACACGATTATTAAATCAGGATTAATTTGAGACTGGGTTAAAAGATATGAAGCATAGTAAAAATTAGTACACAGAGTGTTTATACAAGGTTAAAAATTAGATATGAAGAAAATGCACAGCTCTGTAGCTCTTCTGCAAGGGAATAAGGCAAAGGCAGACCTGTTTGAGCCCAGGTGACTAATTGAGAAAAGGTGGGTAGGGCATCCTATTTTCCAGATTAAATATCACACAAGTAATTTAACTAGCATAAGTTATGGCTCCTCTTAATTGGTGAGCTGTAGTGGCCATGTGCCCATATCCATCAGGTGGGTAGTTTGTGATCAGCTTTGGCAGGTGTGTGGACCAATGCCCATTTTCATCAGTCTCTTGATCCACAGTGAGTCCTCTTAAATGCTTTACCTTTGCTTCCCCTTTTCCACCCAGTAATATGTTGGTTTCAAACTAAGGAGGGGAAAAGAAAAAGTGATTACACTGTTCTGTAAGTACCTGTTGTGGGTTTACTTTACATTTTTCCAGGTCCCCTCACATAAGCCTGCATTAGGTTCAGATCTAGAGGAAGCAATGGCCAGTTGAAAAAAGCAGTTGGTTTCTTTATGTATGGGAAAAGATGTCCCTCCAGTTGTTACTATCTATGATACTTAAATGTTTTTTTTACTGGTGCTATAAAAACTCTAGTCAGGATAAATCTATGAAAAATCTGATTAAATGCACTTGCCATTAGCCTTTGTTCTCAACTTTACTAGCAAGAGATATAGCCTCTCTTGACCATGGTTCAAATTCCTTGATATCAGCAGACAGAATATTTAGGATTTCAACAGATGTATAATCAAGGTCTTATAGTGTTGATTGTATTTTTTGTCTTTGTATACAGTCTGCTATATATGAAATTTTTTTTCCTGTCTTCTTTGTTGTTGCCCTGACAACACTTTTCTATCTTGTTGTTGCTATTAGCAGCTTTTATTCAGAAGCCAAATATCTCTATAACACAAATGTATCACATGAAAGTGCTCACACAATGTTCTCTTTCCTACCCAAAGTACAGGATAAATAGATAAGTCATAACACATAGCTGAAGTAATTGCCAGTGGAATGCAATTCTAAGGGTATTACACATTTAGGCTTTAGTATAGATGGATATAATATTGCATTAGGATGGCAAGGAATTTTAATGATACCAGAAGCCAGAAAACTGATTTCTAGCATACTGCTTTGAACATGTACCATGTAGCATGTAATATCCCAGGTTTTCAAGGATGTGTTATTGCTTTCACCTGGTACAGGAACTAAGGAGATTGGAAGGGAATAAAATATCTATAATTTATAACAGAATTTTCTATTTCTATGTAATAGGTATTTAATCCTAGAATAAACTCAATAAACAGGCAACACAGTTTCATTGCATTCCATTGCATGGGGATACAAACAATGAATTTTGATGTGTTCTACAAAAATGGAGAGGTTGTATGAATTGATAAAAACACTTTAATCAACAACAAAAAAGTGTCTCCCTGATATTCTTGGCTGATTTAAAGAAAAAATACATCAGAAAGAAAGAGGAAAATCAATTCATATAAAAGTTATTCAGATCTGATTGGCTTTTGTTCATACAATAATAAAGTAGTACTTTGTTTAATCTACTTATCAACAGTGTCATCTGACACTTCAATAATAGACTAGTATGACCTTAATTATTATTCTGTCTTGAAATAAACCTATCTATGGTGAAAAACTTGGAAACCTCAAACATGAAACCACAATTTAAATGTTATTGTTGTAAATAGATATTCTATTTCACTCACCACCTACGTGACTCTAGGGACATATTTTTTAGAAGCAGGTAAGTAAAAAATTAAATGTACAGTGTAAAGAGATTTGTAATAATTTTATGCACAGTTATTGATCAAAACATATGTATCTCTGAGATTTTCAAACAAAAAATTCTTATGATCAGCAAGTTGTGATTGTCTGACCTCATTAAAGGCTTTTGACAATCCTGTTAGATACTTATTCACATCCTTCAGCCATTAAAAGAATTTAGAAATGTGATTTTTAGACATGAAAGTTTTGAAAGAGGAACACCTAATACTAAGTTTCTTAGTTTATTTCTATCTAGAGAAGATAAAGTGTCTGGTCAGTCATGAGTATGTATATTTTACATTAATGCTTGAAAATTCTTCTGCCTTTTATTTAGGGAATATAATTTTTCACAGAAATACTATCTTATTTATTATTATTTCTGCAAACAATTAAGTTGCTAAAACATTCTGAATTGCAATTCCATTTGAGGGCACTATTTTAATGACATTTAGACAATTTAACAATAATTGAGAATACTTTTATCTAAACCTTAAATTTCCTATATATACTTTCACTGCTTTTGTAGAAAATGTTAGATAAATGCATCTTTCTTTGTATGTTGCTAAATACTATCTTTAGTTCAGTTTTTGAGTTTTGGGTCTCTAGAGAAGATCCTTATCCTGAGCATCCTACCAGTGCTGCCAAAAAGTTTGGTTCTTTGTAGTCAATTTTGAATACAATTCAATATTTCTCTAAAGTTTTGCAAAAACACAGAATGCATTATTTTATTTTATCTGGCATTTGTGGTTCTATTTCTCACTTCCTTTCCTGGATAGCTCAGTTGCCATTAGTTCAGATTTTCTTTTTCTTCTTCTTCTTTCTTTCTTTCTTTATTTGTTTAACCTAGCCACTGAATTCCTATTTTACGTTTCATATAAAAAGGTTTTGTTCTTTTTTATTTTGGCATTTGTTCTTAGTTAATCTTATTATCTTCCATCCTGTTCTCTTATTGTAACTCTGTGTGCTAGTTATCAGTTAAAGCTTCCATAGTGCCAACCCCTGTGTCCTGTAGGAGAGGACAGCAAATGGGCTCAGTGAGAGATCCTTCACTGGAACCAGGGTTTTGGGTTTGAGAGAGGCAAAGTCTTGTGTTTGGCATCCACAGGGGTTTTTTGGAGGGTGGTATAACATAGGACTGCTGACACTCCTATGGTAAAAATTAGTTCAGGAGAAGAAAGTCTCCACTGTAATGCACTACAGGGAAGGTGTTTACTGACTGGCAAAGTCAGCTGCAAGATCTCATCTCCATTCTGATAGAATTTCAGTTTGGGACATCCCCCAAAACAAACTTACATTGCAGCACCTCTGAAGTTATCATTGAATCAGAGTGGCCAGGGTTGGAAGAGACTTTCAAGTTGTGCTCTTTAGCTGTCATTTTTAGTCAGGACTGCCTGGTGGGGGCAGTGCCAGCTGTGGCTTTTTGGGACAAAAGAACACACAGTGTGTCTGCCTCATCCAGTAGCCTCCTGGCAAGTGTGGCAAATCAGTGTCTTGCTCTTCTGTAAGGGACTTTGTGTGTCATCTGCTACAGCTGCTGGAGTAATGATCCTTGGCTTGCTTTATCCAGAAGGTTATTTGGGGCAGTTAAAATGTCATGAATACTTTTGCCATCAAGGCACCACATCTGGTGTCCAAAGGAGAGAGAAGATGGTATCACTGAGAAGGTGGAGTCCTCTGTCTCAAATCTTGTGCATCGTGCACACATGTGAATAGAAGTGATGCTGGTGGATAAATCAATGAGTATTAACTGTGTCTGTGTCCCTTGTCTGATACGTAAGCTTATCCCCACTTCTTTTTCTTTGCTGTAGCCCAGCGAATTTTTATTGTACTTTAAGATTATCCTTCAGTGATAGACAGCTCTGAGAAGCAATAAAGTGGCCTGGTGACATCCAGCTTTGATAGAGGTACATAAGCTTTGGTTTGAGATACATGAGGTACAAAATGGCCTGAATTTCTTCCAAAGCAAATAGATTAATATTACTAAAGTGTAAGTGATTTCACAGAATATATACTATTAGGGAAAAATAATGAATTTTATTATCTTTTGAGGTATTTATTAGCAAGGTTGCCCACGTATATCAAAGCAGTTGTATTGAATCAGTGGAGCTACATTATTTGATAGTGTAAAGGAACTGGCTCTGTAATTCCATTTGTTAAAAGAAGTACTGGTCTGGTTTTAACAATTTCGTGGCAATATCATTTCAAGTTATAGTTCACGTTCACAGGAGGCTGGACTGATTTATCAGGACAGAATTGCAAATTCATCTGTTTTTTAGAGGAGATACAGCTTCCTGCCATACTGCTTTGTCTTGGCTGGGAGCAGATAAAGAGTCAGTGAAAACTAGTCAAAAGAAAATATTATTTTTTTGTCAACACCAAATTATCTTATATCTAGCAAGTGTTAACTATAGTTCTTTGATGTTAGAAAGTCAAAACATTTCAGACATCTTGCTTCATTTTGAATGTGCTTTGCTCTGATTGTGCATTGATTACTTTTGTCAAACATTCCTTTCAAATTTGTTTTGATTTTTTAGGCCAACTCTTATCAGTACATTTAATTGTACATTCTTTCATACTTTCAATTTGCCAAAGAAATATTTAACCCCATTTTGCAGCAAAAACAACTCAAAATTTTCAAAATATTATTTATTAAAAAAAGAATAAATCCTCCAGAGTGGTATCTCTGTGATGAATTTCAAGTAGTTTTCCTGCTTTGGTGGGAAGTAGTTTTTTTCAACTTGCTTTCCCATGGCATTCACTTGAATAGCTGTGACCTGACTTTTATTTCCAGAACCTGGGAGGTAGTAGACTTGCAACACAGGGCCAGGGTGGTCCTTCTCAATCACAAGTACACTGATCTACGGCTATAAAACAGAAAAGAAGAAAGAAGCTAATTGGGTTTACTGACCAGCAGGGTTACTTTCAATATGTCTTTGAATGGGAAAAAAAGTCAGTAGAGGAAGCAACATAGTGATACAGTTATTTTTCTTAATATAAACCACACTACAAGTTGTTGCCTTGTAATCTTTTCATGAGTAACTTATCTTCTTCATTCCATGGTCTGGTTTCAATAGTTAAGTACAGGAGATAATCCATATTTTGAAAATTCTGCAAAAAACACATTTGTAAGATTGGATTGCATATTTGTACATGCCTAATTTTGTTGTTAAACAGGAGATTTTGCTTAAAAGATATTTTTTTTTTAGAGTGATCTAAAGTATGTTCCCTAAGTTACTTAGATCATCTGCTTTGAAACAACTTGCTTCTGAAGTAGTGAATATTGAATCAATATGGTATCTTCTAATACTAAGACTGAAAAATAATTTTTGTCCACTGAAAGTGGGTTTTGGTCCTTCTAGACTAGCATGTTCTTCCCCTTTCTTTTACTGTTTGTAGAACAAAACTTGTACTTTTAAGAACAAAATTTACTCCAGGTGCACTGCAGGAATTAATTCATTCTAGTCCTGAAATTAATGTCTATAAGAAAACAGCTTTAGGTTGATTTTTTAAACTGATATCACTTTTCAGGACAGTAGATGTCATGAAGGTTTTGGATGCATGAAAACTACCATTTATATGCCCAAGTGTAAATTTAACACAGCAATGTCTGGTGATCCGATTTTGCAAAAAACTCTATTGTCTGATGAGAAGAAAGGCAGATAGAATATATCTAATAAAAAGGCAAAGAAAGGAAGACAGAAAGAATGAGAAAATTTAGAAATATTGATTTCATATAATTTTTTTGGACCTGAATGAAAACATTGCAGCAGCTCCCCACTCATCAAATCTAGTAGTTTACTTTGACAACAAAATATGTACCATAACCTGTAACTGTTAGAAACACAAGAAAATAAAAGATAAATTTGTATGAGCTTTCATAGAATCGTAGAATGGTTTGGGTTGGACGGGACCTCAACCAACCCCCCTGAATGGGCAGGGACACCTTCTACTCAACTTCCAAAGCTTGTCCAACCTGGCCCTCAACACTTCCAGGGAAGGGGAAGCCACAACTTCCTTGGGCAGCCTGTTCCAGTGTCTCTCTTAAGGTCTAACCCTCTTAAGGTCTAACCTAAATCTCCCCTTTTCAAGTAGGAAAGTATTATAAACCATCCCATCAAATTTCTGATAGTCTGTGTGCAAAGACTACAGGGATAATAAATGTGTATATGTGTATGAAATATGTGTACACACAGTGAGTTGTTGATGTTTGTGTATGTGTGTTCACATATACATCCACACACATGCTTTTACGTCTGTGTGTATGTGTATATGTCCCAGAAGCTGCCAGCCTACTTGTTCAATTGGAAGTGTGTGGTGCTTTCAGTGGTTTTAAACAATTGAACTAAACTTAACCTTGCATTTCCAATGTCACATTTCTCGTGACAGAAATTAATAGCTTAATTTTATCCTCTGTTATTCATTGTGACAGAGAGAAGAAGCCTGAGCTGAATTTCTCAGAGATGATTATAAGGAAGAAACAAAACTACTATTGCTGTGTCAGCCTGGAGGTTATGAGGGAATTCGTACCAAGGAGCTTAAGGTGAATAAGTTAATATCTATGTATATTAATCTTAAATTAATAAATTGTCATCATACTGAGTTGCATACCAACTTGTTGCAATAACAACAGTAACTGAGAACACATCTCTGTACAGATGTGGTATTCAGTACTAATCATAAAACTGGCACATAAGGGATCCAACTGCAGATTCTCTACCTATTTACCATATTAGAACAGAGCAAGGAGATACTCAGAGCCAGGGAAGGAATTGGCACTCATTTAAGCTTGTGTCCTATCCTGAGGTTTTGCATTTTATTACTTGCAGAAGTCTGAAGTCTCTGAGTGGCGAGATGAGTAGAATAATTTTCAGTCCCCTTTAACTTCCTCTGGCACTCAGAGGCTGGTTCCCATTTCCCCACAGAATCACAGAATGGTAGGGGCTGGAAGGGACCTCTGAAGATCAGATTAATGATGATTCCATGGTATACATAGAATAGTTTGAACTCTTTATGTCCTTGATGGAGAATTTGAGGATGATTCTTCAGGACAACCAAGAGAAAAATAAAGGATGGAAGCTGAACTTATTTTGTGCCTTTTATGAGCATTGGTTTTAAAATGAACCTAAATATCTTTGCCTCCACCTTCCCTTGAGGAGAAGCCTGATGCACTTAGAGAATGAATATCTGTTCAGCATGGCTGACACTTTTCCTGAACAGGTCAATCATCCATGGATCTGAGTGCAGTAAATTTCCATGGGCTATGAGGAATAGATACAGCTGATAATCATTAGCTAAATTATTTCTTCTCTAGGTCTAATGATCTCTGAGGTAAACAGTGTGAAGTTTAGGCTAGGAGAAGAGAAGCTAGGTGGAGTGACTGGACTATACAATGAAAAGGACTTTGCTCTTTAGAGTTTACATTTCTGAGGATTTTTAGATACGTGACTGCAATAAAAAGTCTCAAACAGAAATTAAACCAAATATTTTGTGGGTTGAGTATTAGATGTATAAAGCATCAAATTTTCCTTAGAGTAGTATAGTCTTAAACCTTGAATCAACAAGACTGGAGGAGCTCAGCACGATAGGAAATTGTGTAGATCAGCAGGATCTAGTTCCCCTTGGAGTCTGCTGTGTTGGGAAACTGGTACCTTAATCTTTGCATTAAATTTCCACTAAGCTGTGGCTGTAGATCTGTTATGGACTCTCAGGGTTCAGATCATGTTAGAAATAAGGCTGATGAAGAGATGCAATATTTCTTGCACAGAATTATTTGGAATATTTCAAAAGTTCCTGGATATAGTTTGGAAAAATAAAATGCTACTTACTTAATCCTAGGGATGACTGCTGAAATGTTATGAAATAACTGCCAAACCAGCAGACTTTGATTTATGTAAATGCTGAGGAAAATTATAAATTTCTTTGTAAACAACCCTTCCTCTCATTGGATTAGAACTGAGTAGCCCAAGGGTAACTCATCTGAAATTAACTGGAAAACTGAGCAGACCCTCTAACAGTGCTTCACAATTGCATAGGACTAAATTTGACAGTGTAAAAAAGTTACTGAAGTAAATTCATTTGAGAAGCTAGGGGCAAAAACAATCACTTGAAAACTTGGCATTTTCTTAATGTAGAAGTGTGTAAGTTATCTCAAATGTGGACTCCAAAGAAAGGTGAAAAAAAAGAATCTGAGATCCAGATCTGCTAATACTCTCAGAAAGGATATTGAGCTTATAAGGAATGCAGAAAAAATGGACTGATCAGCAGAAAAGATATACTTTAAAGGTTTGGAAGTAAAATGAAAAAAATACAAGAATTCAAACTGAGGTAGTCCTTGTGAAGGATATTAAATCTACTACTCAGAGGTTCTGTGGACACATAGATAAGAGAAAAAAGAAAGAAAAAAATGGATTAGTAGATAGAAAGACAGGTGGTGCGAAAAGTAGAAAAAAACCAAAAAACAACCCCCCAAACACTAGCTAAGATAGTGATCCTAGAGATAGAAAATACCATATTACTAATTTGTCTGGATTTTTATGAAACATTCAGTGTGGTCTTATATAGGAAATTCACAGTCAACTGCATAGTGTACCAAAAGTTTAAAGCAAATAGTAATCATTTTAGGACAATCTATTTTCATTTATCACCTTGACAGAAAAGGAAGGAGACTTCTACTAAAATATGTGACAGGTAGCTTGGAATCAGAGTAGAGAATCTGAAACGAGCTTAATGTGCTTGCAGATTAGAAGAGGAAAAAATCAAATACATGAAATCCAAATGAATGATTTATTTAGGCTTTGAGTCGATGGCTGGTACTGCACTTCCCTCTGGATTTTGAAATCTGGATTTTAAAATCAAGTTCTTGAACAAAACAACAAATGTTACTGTTAGAGACTAAGGTGGAGAAATGCACTTATGGGACACAGAAGAAGGACCTCAGTATGAGTGAACAATGTGCTGCTGCCATAGAGAAAACCAATAGGATGCTGGGTTGCATCAACGAGGGCATCACCAACAGAGATAAAGTCATTAACCCACTCTATGCAGCACTTGCCAGGCCACACTTGAAATATTGTGTTCAGTTTTGGTTCTGCTATACAAAAAAAGGTGTGGAGAAGCTGGAGGAGGTACAGACAAGGGTCATGAAGATGATCAGAGGACTGGGAAGCCTACTATATGAGGAAAGGCTGAGAGAACTGGGTTTGTCCAGCCTGGAGAAAAGAGGGCTTAGGGGAGACCTTGTCGCCATGTTCCGGTACTTAAAGTGTAGCTGCAAGGAAGATGAAGACTCACTTTTACAAGGAGTCACATGGAAAAGATGAGTTGTAGTGGGTGCAAGTGGAGGTGGTAGATTCTGCAACATTGCAAACTTTCAATATTTAGCTTGAAAGGTTTCCTGGCCATCTTGTCTAGGCTATCCTTTTGCCAAGAAAGATTGGACCAGATGATCTTTGAGGTCCCCTCCACTCTGATACTCTATGATTCTGTGATTTATCATATGTGATTTATGATATAAGATGTGATATAAATGTTATAAAGGCTAATGTGGTTTGTGTATATATATCTTGGAAGGTAATCCCAACTAGTCGATGTTAATGTCATCATTTAGTGGCTCTAGAAGTAGAGGAAGATGTATTTTTTTTTTCTCAGAAATTTTGTGAATGTAAAAACAGGAAGTATATAGTAGTAGATTTTGCCTGGCATTCTCGAATTCTGTGAAACGTGATCACTGAGTTTGCTGCAATCACTTGGAAAGTAATTGTCTTGCTACACCTGAGAAATGGATTTAGTAAGTTCTGAGAGTCTTTTATTAGTTGCTGTTTCTAAGTAAATACAAATGAAAAAGATGAGGGTAAACAAATGAGGAGGGATAAAAGAAAACCTTGGTTCTTCACTATCAGATGTGTGTGAATTAAAATCCATAAGCCTCTGTGTCTCTGTAAATTCACGCACTGAAACATAATAAATACATCCATTTTCAGTTTAAAATGAACAGGCACAGAACATCAATAACCCTACAGATCATATGTAAAGGCCTAGGTTTTCCACAGCTCTAAGTAAAATTGTTTTTCTGTCCACTTTGGACTGGCAACATTGATCTAGTCAATATAAATTATGCACAAAAATTTAATCTTGAATTCTTAGAATTAACATCAATTACTTCCCTCATTGCTTGGAAAATATGAGCTATACGCTATCATACACAAGCTACTGGGAAAACTACAAAGAGCGGTATTTTTTTTTTCCAAAGACCAGACACCCCAGATGAAATATGTAATATTTATTCACAGTTTGGGTGCCAGACTCTCTGTCATGCCACCTGAACCTTGACCTAGAATGGCCAAACTAGTCATGCAAGAAAGTCTTTTATCACCCCAGCTTCTTCAGCCTTTTGATCAAATGTTGTCAATTATGTCATTTAAATATGTTGGGCATGGTGAATAATTGCCTGCTAAGTCTAGTCTTTAAGGTGAGAAATAGTTGTCTCTGAACTCGGAAGACAGAAAATTAGACTCCCAGTCTCAACCTCCTTTAATTTACAGTGTTCTTTATTCCCCCTCCTCCTGCCTCCAGAAAGGATTTCAGCTACATTATCAGGACATGCACACTTCTGGTAGTGAAAGGTCACTGATTAATTCACTTTACAACACAATGCTTTGTGAACTTTTCAGATGTAAATTGTGTTGTTACGCTTGTTGGAGAACATGTAACTGGAAAACATAAGCCTGTTCCAACCTAAACCATCAATGCAAAAGGACAAAAAAGAAGGATTCTTTCAAGAAGCATCACTAATTAGGTGAATGAAATTAATCAGCAGAGGATGTGATCTGCAAAGTTGCATGTTGAAGTGCTTCTCTTCAGTTATTCTCAGAGAACCATGTGTTTTGTTTTTTTTTAAGGATAAGAATTGTAACTTGTGCTCCCAATCAGGATTATTTTGGTTTTATGAAAGGAAAGCAAAGAAGAAACAGAAAAAAAATCTGCCAATGAACACTAACAAGTGTAACTGTACTGATTTCATAGGAGTTGAATTTAATTTTATTTCTGTGGGCAGATTGCAACAGTAATGCTTTACATTTGAAAAGGCAACATACTGAAAATACAAGTGTATATCATGGCATTTGCTGAACTTTCAATTCTGGACAGATGCATGACCTTCTGTTCAGGTCATATCACATTAGATGCAAGTGATTTTAAGCTTCCTCCAATGTAGTTTCTCTTTTCTGACCTCTTCATTCTATTTCTGGGTACAGACTCTCAGTTAAAAGCCACTACAGGAACATCTTAATTTCTAGTAAATATCTTGGAAGAATAATGCTAGATCAAGCATATCATCTATTTCAAGAATAGCACTCAAATTACATTTTTTTTTTCTTTTGCACAGCACAGGAAATAACCTCAATGTAATTCCCTTCCTTGGTTTCCTTCCTTCTCAGTGTCCTACAGCATTTGGTTGGTGTCATTTCATAATTCTGAATCCCCTTTTCTGACCACAACTTATCAATGCCTTTGAGGTTTTTTGCCTCTATGAGCATTGACATCCTGTTTCTCTGGCATGCTTTCCTACAAATGAGGTCTTTGACAAAGAAAGAGTATCTAGATCAGAATCAGGGCTATATTTTTAACCACATTTATGTAACTAAAGAGATAAGAAAATTAGAAAACTAATTAAAAAAAAAAAAATCATTCCTTTCTTCTCAGTAGATGTCTAATTACCTGATTAAACCTCATGATAATGATACACAGATGCTATTCTCAAACATTTTAGGACAAGGGCCAGATTCTGCCCCAACAATCAGGGAAAAAAAAGCTCCTGTACTTAGGACACACACTTGTTTCTGCATTGAAAAAGGAAGGAGGAATTTAGAAAGGAATAGATCTTCTCCATGTATAGTATTATGTAAGTCTAAATTGACCTGCAGGACATATTCACACAAAGACAATAACAATTTAAAATATGTGAATGCACAACAGAATCTCTTAGACCCAAATTAATGTAGTTCCTAAAAACACAACAGGTGGCTGTGTTTTCTGCAATTGAAACTCAGTGATTTCATTAGTTTGACTTAATGGTTTTTGAAACTATGCAATTACCATCTTGTTAAACCACGGAAGATTTTTCATGAAATCAACATGACCTTTTATTTCCCCTTTATGTGGCAAGCACGTTTCCATCTTATCATAGAAATTATAAAGGGGTAGAGAATCTGTCTTAGCATATAAATGAGTAGACAGAAGACGGGGACTTGGATCTTATGAATCTTTATTTATACTGCAACAATGTAATTGTCTTTTAATTAGTATTCATGATAAGTCAATTTACAACTTTCATTTATGAAATGTTGGGTTGTTTGCTTGGTTTTTGGTTTTTTCCCCATTAGAATTCACTGATCTAAGAGGGAGTAGAGAGCTGTGAAACAGAATAACAGAATAATTTCAGAATAACAGTGTTTGTTTAGCACTGGGAGGCATTAGGTGTTAATGAGCAAAACTAGTGTGACCTCATAAGCAAAGATAGACATAAAGCCCAGCTTCATCAGCCACATTGATGTGAAGTTCCAAAAAAACAATCACATCTGCATCAAAGCCTGGGAGACTGAGCGTTTGACTTCTAGAATGATAGAAAAATTAAAATAAAGTTTTTAAAGCGTAATACATAGTTCTTACTTTGAGAACAGGATGCTATTCTTTATGTTAAATTATTATGCATGAAATCAGAATTACTTTCCAGTTCTTAAGTATGTCATTTAGTAATCTGCATGTGAGTAAACAGGAATCTCCCACCTCTCCTTCCATGGTGCTGGCCAGCTTCCTCACCTCTGTGTTACAGGAGCCTTTACTTCAGACTTTACTCTGTTATATTCTGTTGACTTCAAAATATGTCTTTAAAAACCACAATGTAGTATCCAGCACCTGCAAGATATTGTGAAGTATTAGGAACAGTTGTAATGAAAACTGACTGCAAGCGTCATAACAACAGGTGACATTATTCACAATCTACAGTTATGATGTAAATTCACTGATCATAGATGAAATAAGCCAGCTACAAATGTGAAAATATCCTGAACTTTAGAAATAATACAACCAAATATAATAAATCTTCCCTGCAAATGTAATAAGGCCCTTAGCTGAAATGTAATAAAATCTATCAACAGCTGCAATGTATATGGAACATATTATATAGCTTTACTATGAATTATACCCCCTGCTGTTTGTGGACTCCACAATGTCATGCTTTGTCTTCTTCCAGAAAATCAAGTGCTATGGGACTAAGTGTTTTCCAATTTATATTAGGTATGACAGTGTGTTAATACAAAAATGTTGAGGGTGAAAATGAAATTTTGAATCCAGATGTGCTGCCTCGTCATCCTGCTATCATAAGAGAAAGGATGTGGTTTGCCACATATGGCTCAAACACTTCCTCAGCTAGACAAGGTAGGAACCAAAATGGATGTTCTGGTTAAGTAATATGTTCCTCTACTGCTAGCAATATAAAATACCTACACAAAGAAAAAAAGAATTTTGATGAGTGAAGCGGCATGGGGCAAAGTTCAATTTGCCTGATCTTTATATGCCTCTCTTTTTTGGCTTCTGAAATTTCCTTTGAGGGTAATATATATTATTTCCTAGCAAGTGCCAGTTGTGACTTCTCTACTGGAGTAGTGTCCCAGCGAATGAACAGGAAGGACTGATGTGTTTTGTCTGACTCTTTGCCATCTGTTTGTGATAATCTTGTGCACATCTACAGTTTCTGAAATGATAAAATACCTGGTGTTGTAACTCAGGAGAAACCTAGAAGGTTCTGTGTTAAAATATCAAAGGAAACACTTTGATTGTTTCTTTGTGTGTGGAGGTGACCTGATCTTCACCAGTGCTGTCTTCTGCTATGGAGGACTCACCTCTGGATGTCATGATCATTTTATACCCACCTGTTCCAAACATGAACATTTCTGTTGTGAATGCAATGCCCACAAAGGAAACACTTTATGTTTTCAAAAGCTGTTTATATTGTGCCAATTCCTGCCATGTCCCTGATTTGCTCTCTGTCACTTTGTGTTAAGAATACAAATAGTGCATCACATGAAAGCAAAATGTTCAGTATAGTTTCCTGAACACTTCCTCACTGCAAATACCACAATAAATAAGCCTAAAAAAAGTTCTCTTAAAAAAAAAAAAAAAAAAAAAGCTATTAGTGAGCGATTTGGGTACAATGTGGATGTGGACTGAAATATCTTGCATTTCCCAAGAAGGATTTAATACCTGTAATATTTGTCTTTTTAGATTGTTGTAAAATATGTTGATGCAACTCTGTAAGTACAGAGGGACAAGTGAAGTTTGTAAAATTTGAACTATAAACTCCAGAGGACATTTTCTTTCGTAAACAAAATAATTATGAGCCTAAATCCTATTAGGCACCTTTGTACATATATTAAGGTGTTTATGAAAGTCCCACTGGATCCCATTAGGTAGAATATGAAATTATCAAAAATATAAGAAAATTATGTTATGTTATTGTAAAGAAGAAGAAAAAAATGATAACAAATTTACAAAAAATAAAATGATAGGAAAAATAAGAAAACTATTAATATATATTTTAAAATGTAACCTAATGATAAAATGCAACAAAAGAAGATAAAACATTTTCAGTTGTTTTGTCTTTTAAATTGATAGTGCCCTTTAAAGGCTATCATTACCATAGATCTTGCTTTCCATCTGGATTGAATAACCACTTTAAATTTTATTGTATTTTGAGTTCCAGTTTGGAGTTGTGGAAGACAAATTAGTACTTTACTAAATTAAGCCCTTGTCTATTTATTTTACAAAGCATATTCCAAAATAACTGTAAATCTTTTGTGAACGTTCCAAATACAGTACAGCATTTACTTGGATAGCATTCCAATGAAATGTGCTTAATGCTTTCAGTATAGTTATTAATTTTTAATAATTTTTACCTCCCAAAAATTTAAGTGGTTTGAAGTAGAAAAGATAGGTGTTATGCTGGTTTTACTTTGGTTTTAAAAAACTTAAACCTGAAACATATAGAATTATCATTGAACAAAGACTGGCAGGGACGAGCTCATTGAAATCACCCACCAAAAG
The DNA here is from genome assembly GCA_023637945.1 of Phaethornis superciliosus. Lineage (NCBI taxonomy): Eukaryota > Metazoa > Chordata > Aves > Apodiformes > Trochilidae > Phaethornis > Phaethornis superciliosus. The sequence continues at coordinate 7,275,278 of JAJQWJ010000005.1, forward strand.
CTGAAATTCAAAGAGCATTTCTATCACTACTGTTCTAGGATTTTTGTAACTTAATTGCTGAACCCAGGTGTGTCCTGTGTAAGTTGTCCTGATCATGGTCACGTTTTACTTTTCTGGTTAATATTTCTCTAACAAATGACTTGGTGCTCTGAAAGGAGAACAATCTGTACTTCACAGCCTTTTGGGGTTCTAATACAGACAGTATTTAACTCATTTTGAAGATACATTGATTAATGCACAGAGGGTAAAGAATGTGAAACAAAATCACTGAAACCTTTAGGTCAGTGACTAAAGTTTTCCCAAAGACACTGATAAACACTTAAAAAAGGCTAAAAATGGTATCCAGAAATGGTGATTTCATTATCCGGTATTTCAATTGTAAAACTACTTTGGATTAATTTTTTGATAATAATCCAGTGTGTTCAGGAGCAAATGAACACCTTAAAGAGTGTAGAGCATGGGTAGGAAAAGGGGGCTGCCTCTAGTGACTGTCTGATACAAAATATTCCCTCCTGGAACAGAACGGGAGCTCCAAAGGCACTACAGTTCCAGGAACACATTTATTTTCTTCCCGTCCAAAGAAACAGCTGCACCACAGCACAGTGAACTCCAGAAGTTCAGGGACATCCTCATGAGATGTTGCTTTTTCCTAGAACTCTTTAGGGAGGTGTAACTACTCACCACTCCTGACTCCCAGCTGATGTGAAACATAGGGAGCTTTAAATGAAATGCACAGCAACAACATTTCAAATCTTCTTGTCTTCTTGCCAGAAAATGGAACATCTGCATTGGACAATAGGAAGAGGATGATTAGAGTAAAGCAAAGTTGTCAGTTTTTAAGCATGACACTTTACTCCACATCCTGCAAATAAAAGCCATAAATGAAAGACTATGGCAGTGAAAATCCCTCTAAACCCTATGTGTATGTAACAACTTATTTATAATGTTTAGTCACATGTTTTTTTGATTAATATGCTGGGTTTTCTTAATGAGGTGAGAATATGAAAGAATTTGAAAACTCATACCACTTAGAGCTCCTCCTAAAGATAAATGATACAAAAATATATCCAAATCAGAGGGATTATGAAAATTCCCTTATGGCAGAGTTTCTCTATCTGCTGTCAATAGTAACTGTTGAACTATTAAGGGTCAACTTTTAAATTTAAACCAGGAATCCCTAAACACTTATAACAACAAAGAATATTCTGAATGTGAAACTTGGTTATTATTCTTGTCGAAGAGTAACACCTAAAACCTAAGCTTACTCCAAGCTTAGTCTACAAGTTAGGTGAAGAGATAATGGCAGCCCAATAATGAATGACTGTAGTCAGGGTGGAGTTTCATTAACTTAACTGTCATGCACTGGAGACCAATTAGAGCAAAACTTTCTATTACATTAGGTTCTTCTTATGTTTCTTATTCTTAAGGTTACAACATCTGGATGCCTGCAGCATGGCAATAATATGAAATTCTTCTATATAGGAAAATATTTTTTTAGACACGTTTCAATTTTGCAATTAGAAAAAAACATGGAAGCTGCCTTTTGCTTCTAACTGGAATGCTGTTTTTATTACAAAGTTAAGTAGATATTTGCTGTGAACTTTGTGTAATTTTTAAGGATTTATATTTGTTAAATACAGCTAGAACCTCACTGGGAATCAATTTTACACTTTGTTCCTTGGAATCATAATAGTGACATCTTTTGGTTTTGGCAGGTGGTACTATATTACAGATAGTGTTTGTGATGTGGAAAGGCAAAGATCTTCCTAGATTTCTTATAATAGTGTTGTTAGTGTATGATCATGTCCCCTCTTTTGGATGGACAGTGCTGCTACTCCTTAGTAGTCATATGTGATTGGGACACATACATTAATACTCAGATCTTGGTAGATGACTTCTTCTTTCCCTTGCTCTGGCAGTGACACTCACTGTGTACCAAGGTACTCTTCTCTGACATTCATTATTCCTTTATATTTATATTTAAGCATGTATACATATATTTAGGCATATATATCACAGAATCATAGCATACTTTGGGTTGGAAGGGACCTTTTAAGGTCATCTATTCCAACCCTCCCTGTAGAAAGCAGGTACATTGTATGCATACGTATGTAACTATGCTCAGAAATGCTTACACACCACTGCATATATATCCAAATATATTTAGTTTTTTGGGGGTTTTTTTTGTTTGTTTTTCTTTTCCTTTTTTTTTTTTTTTTTTTTTTTTTTTTTTTTTTTTTTTTTTTTTTTTTTTTTTCTGTGGAGGGATCCTGCTAATATCTGAGAAATAAAAAAATAAATACCACCAGAGGGCTCACATGCTTTTTCATTTTTGACATCAACAGCTGTCTAAACCAATGAGTGCTGAGACACCTTTCCTGAGATTCAATCTTCCAGTTTTTAATGTTTCTGTGCAATCATCAAGGTGTTCAGATACCAAGTTGAGAGACCATTATTGCTTCTTATGACACCAGAATCTCATTTCAATACTGCAAATGTTTTCACTCTGAGTTTGCTTCTCTATGGAAAAGCAGTTGCTGCCTTGAGTATAGATGCGATTGAAATGTAATATAGTTAGCATACATTTATAGTCTATTTATTGCATGTGCATGCATGCAAGATGACAGACATATTTCAAATATAGTCCAGTAATCTGTTTGAAGATGGACATTGGTGTAGGTGAGTTCCTAATTTAAACAACCTTTAAAAAAAGTTATTCAAATGACATATCACCTCCACTTTTATGAACTGCATATGTATTTCATTGCCCAGGTCAGCCACCTCTTCCCTAAGAAATAATCACAGAGCTTTTCTGTGACACAGAGCTTGCTGCTCTTCTAAATCCCTCTCAGTGAGACCTGTGTAGAAATAGACTAGCAGCAAAAATGGAAACAATACAGTGAATTGACCATATGCTAAAAAGGAAGAACAAGGAAGACTGTACATAAGAGAATGTCACTGTTATAAAAATAAAAAACATAGATGGTAGATTTGAGAGAGAAAAGAGAGAAGAAAGAATCTCAAATCAGATAGACTGACAGAATTGACTGTATATGTGTGCAGATCAACAGCGATGGTAAAACCCTTTCTGCAGGGCAAAACGTGGGAAAGTCTGAGTGCTTCATCTCCATTCGTTGAAATCTAGCCCCAAATTATCTCCAGTCCCTTTATTTCCTCCCCATAACCACCAGTGTCCCTCCCTCAGTAGCTCTTATTCTCCCTTCCTTCTTGGTTTTATTCTTTCCTTGTGATCTCTACCGAAGCTAGCTTTGCTCTTAAACCTCCCTTTGATTTCTCTGCTTCTCTAATTCCTTTCCTTCCTTCTTTGTTTTCATTCCCTTTGCTTGATGCCAGAGCCTGTATTTTCAATTCTTCCCACCCTTGTGCTCTCAGCTCCTCACTCCCCTCTCAGTGCTCTCCACCTGACTAATCCCCAGTATTGGCTCCTTACCAAAAGCTCTACTTCCACTTCTGTTCTCATGCTGTCAAACACATCTGGAATAAACTCACTTCCTCAGCTTAAATATGTTTCTCATATCTGAGCTTGCATAAAGATTTTTACTTCTCCTAAATGAACTCTTAAGATGCAAATTGTCTTTGTCTACCTTATAGTTCACCACAAAATCTTCTGTCTTCAGCATTCTTTCCTTTGACAACCCCACTCTCCCCCCTGCCTCCCAGTTTTTCCCACCTCATCCCTTAGCCACTGCTTTACTCTTTATCTTTGCTCCAAATGGACACAGTTATCTGTAACTAAGGACCCAGGACCCACATAGTGGAGGACACATTTATTTCCTTTGTGTGATCTGCAGAGCATCATCAGCACAGAGGATGCCACTGCATCCCCAGATCCCTCTGCAAACTCCAGAGGACTGAAGAACAGCTCCTAAAATCACATAAAGAGAAGGCACAGGTCTCTGCTACACTGCTGCCTCCTTGTGTAAACATAAGATTTGAATGTGCAGCATCCTTCACCACCACTACAAAATTCTGCTTTTAGTGACTGAATCCAGTCATCTGACCTTTAGAAACTGTAAATAGCAAAAAGAGATGAATATTAACCCAGGAATGACATTTGACTTCCTTAGCACTTTCAATAGGTTTAATTAACCACTAAGAAAAAAATAATTCTCCATACAAATATTCTTATTCAGTTATCTTTAAACATTCAGTTTCCATCTGCTTTTCTTTTACAGCAGACATAACAAGAGTGTTCTTAAAACTTGCTTTTATTAAGTGTAATTGAAACCATTTCAAAGCAGGAGTTAGGAAAATAAAAACTAGATTATGACCATTGACTATAATTTCATTTCAGTTGAAAGACTTATTATACATGTTGAATAGACAGTACTCAACTCTGATTTTATTTTATTTTTTTCTTCCTAAACTCTGATTGGCTTTATCCCAGGTTCCTTGACTTCTGTAGGTGCTTTGGTATACAAAGAAATAATATTCACAAAAGCAGAGTATATGAAGTTGTTTTTATAAATGTCCATGATATTTGTAGGCATAAGTATACCTTATGATTATCATTAGAGAAAGATTTTTCTCTAAACTTTGAGTTAGCTCAATTTTAGCTGCCATCCATGTTGAAATTAAATTATATTAGAGGTGAAAAAAATACCTTGATTAATGAAGGGGTCATACATGGAAATTTCCTCAACTGGAGCTTCATTGCTGCAAGTATCATCTATCAATCAGCTTGCTATTGTTCTTTTAATCATATTCTTGGACGCATACAATTTTAGCAGCCAAATATTACACCAAAAATCAATTTGGCATATGGAAGTTGGGAGCCTAACCCAGTAAAAGTGCAAGTGCAAAGAGGTGCAAAAGAAAGTGGAATAAAAGTTGCAACCCATGGTCTTCACTGGATGACATTGAACAGTAAATTGTATGATAGTACTTTGTTGGTCTGATCCCTTAGCTTAATTTCTTAACCCTCAGCCTTTGTTTCAGACAAACTCTGTGATCTCTGAAGGTCAGTTTATTATCTTGGTCTTGGTTCAGTCAGTTTAAGATAGTGTCAAATATAAGCACTAGTCATGAAGAAGTCAGTTCAAAACTTCAGCTCCTTTTCTTATACCAGCATCTCTGCTGAGGTGGTTAGCCCACTGCACTCCCAGTATGACCTATGACATTGGCCATATGCTTTTTAGGTCTACTAAAAAATGCTAAAGCACGTTTTCACCAAACTGATATTCCCACCCCTATATCACCTCCCATTGATCTGACAGTGAAATTCCAAGGGTAAACATCAGTATAGATAAGAACAGAAGAGAAAGAAATAAAATTGGATAGAGAAGAGTAACATGCAGAGGACATGACAGTGGCCAGTGACAGATTTACCAGAGGGCTTCCTGTCCCTTTCTCTTGCATTACTGCCTCTTCTCATAGTATGTCCTCTGTGTCACTTGGCTAGGAGGCAGCCGTATCCCTGAACAGTGGCTTGTCAGTGTAAGTGACAAGAGCCATCAAGTGACAAGCAGCTCTGATTTTTAAACCTAACTAAACCACTTCCAGAACTCAACACTTCTGTAAAATACTTTTTCCCTACATATATAGCAACCTTTCAATATCTGAAGGGGGCCTACAAGAAAGCTGGGGTAGGGCTTTTTACATGGGTGTGTAGTGAAAGGACAAGGGGAAGTAGTTTAAAACTTCAAAAGGGAGATTGAGGTTAGATATTAGGAAAACAATATTTTCTGTGAGAGGGAGAGACACTGTGACTGTTGTCCGTGGAAGCTGTGGTTGCCCCCCAACCTAAAAGTGTTCAAGGCCTTGAGCATCCTGGCTGGAAGGTGTCCTGCCCATGCAGGGGGGCTGGGACAGGGTGATCTTTAAGGTCCCTTCCAACCCAAACCATTCTATGATTCTATATCACTCACATTAGTAAAGCTTATCACTAGGTAGTGGATTTTTTTGTTTGTTTTTGTTTTTAGGTTCATTAGAAATCATTTTGTTAGAAAATGAATAAGAAAAAATGGCACTTGAAGCAAGAGTAGTAGTCCAATCCTTTAGGAGCTACAGCTGTTTTTAGTGCTATCTGTATGCTTTTAAAGATGAAAACACTAAATATTTTTTTATCCTTTGTATTATCAAAATGGTTACTTTTATTTGCAGGAAGAAATCACACTTTAGTTAGTATTGAGTCTTACAGAGAGTTCTGCAACTGGAGATTGCTGGAAACAGAGTAATAAGGTCGACTGAAATGACATTTCATGTTTCAAAACTTTACCTGAATTCAGACTATATATTGAATTAGTAGTATTTGCCACTTCTTTTGTAAATTCAACTTTGGAATAGTGTCCTCCTGGCAGCTTCTTTCAGCATATCAAGTATCAAGTGTTTCAAGTATCATATGTGATTTTTTTGGACCTTGGGAGCCCCTACCACTAGCACTGGGAAAAGAAATTCCAAGTCTGTAATTTAGGATACAAAGTTGAACTAAATCTTCAATTTTGACTTTTGACACCTGGCATTAACTGAATATTTTTATCAACATTATTGTCAGCACAAAAGCTTGGAATGATTTTATTTAGAGGATGGCATATGAAGGATGATAGCAAAAGATTCTGAGATCAAGGTAATAAAGAACAGGCTTAGCATCAGATATTTTTATGTCCAGGGCTCTGAGATAAAATTTGATTTAAACTACATTGTATTCTTAATTGAAAAGAAATAGTGATCTTCTGTTTATCCTGCTTTTGAATATAGAATGAGTAAGTGGGAAATGAAATGTTATTAATTCTTCCTATCACCCAAGCTTGTAAAATACAAGAAGCATTTTTGAAAGTAATTGTTGATTTGTAGGATTTGTAGGATTTAATTAAAATCTCATAGCTTGCAAAACACCTTATCAAAGGAATCCCACGTTTTTTCTTATAATTAAATGTCTGTCGGCCTGTTTCAATTATTTTAATTTTTGATTGTGAATTTGCATCACCATGTGTGATTTGTGGAAAGTACTTTTGTCATTCCTGCATGTCTGCAAACATTCCCAGGTTTTAGTATTTCCTCTGAATAGTTTGAATCATGGCAATGTTGCAGGATTTAGGCTGTAAACACCCTGGTTTACAGGGTGGTCTGATCTTCACACTTGTGTAATGTGTAACTCCAGTAGGCCCCCTTTGGATATTCTAGGCAGGATTGGAAGGGAAATATTAATACTACTTGTTGCTTGTGGACATAACCCAAGGCTGTGAGAACAGCTGCAATGCTCTACTGGGTTTGTCCTGTGTCCCCAGACATGGCAGCAAGCAACTTTATTGGGAAGAACATGGGAGTCAGGATACTTTCTGCAGTGCACTCTTCCCTTCCTGACCCAGCACCCCAGCTGATGGGTTAAGGATCACAGAGGATCCCTTGTTTGTTTAAGTGTCTCTTTGTTGTTGATCTCCCCTAGCCTGGAGTGGAACCAGCTTCTACAAGCTTACCACTGGCTGCACAGGGAAGTAGGCTGCTTTAGATAAAATAAATCAATCTGTTATTTTCATTGAGTGCTATTCAGTCCTACTTTTATGTGCTTCAGTGGGCATCAGTTTCACATTTTCCTTATTCACTACTCATCTACTGGCTGATGACATTATCATACTGCTTGTATAAATCCCAAGGTGGGAAATAAGGGGGCAGTGCTGACAGCCCAGCAATGGCTCTTCCCCTGATCTGATGATTCAGACTCTCTCATTCTTTTGCATAAGCTCAACTGTTTGAGATTAACAGTTCAATAACAAACCTTAGGATTTAATTCATCTAAAATCAGGAAGCTTGGGCAATCCTAAACTTGAGCTGAATGAAGCTAACCAAGAGGTTGGGACTATGGAGAATCTGGACCTTTGCTACAAACATTGATGCTTCAGATATAACATAGATTGTCAGTGTTGTATTTTGTTCCTTGCCTACACTGCAAGAAATGTATTTCTTCTAGAATTGTGTGCTGCCAGGTATCCTTTTATTCTTGAAAAATATTCCTATCTCTCCTTGCATGTCCATATGCTTGCAAGTTGCTAAGTAACAAGGGGACTCAGGAGTTCACATAATGCTTGACAAGGGGACATGTGGGAGTAGGTGTGTCTCTAACAATACTTACCCCATTGTAAAGTAACCACATTGCATGGAGAGGATAGGACTGTGAAGCCAGAGGGAGAATATCCGTGCTAGAGGCTTACTCCCAATGGAGTAATGGGATTTAAGGACTAATTCTCTGCAGAGGCAGTGAGATGTGAAGGCAGTGCTGTGAGAGGCTGTATTGCAGGGATGTGGGTTATATAGCTCCAGAGTGCCTGTATAGCTAGCATGCCTGTGTGGCCTGTAAAGACTTGGTTTCATACTGAATTAAACTGGAACATAATAGAATATGAGCAGAATTTTATTTCCTTCCTCTTGTGGATATGCCACGGAAGAAGAAAAGTGCTTTACCAATAATTGACTGGAAATAGTTAAAAAAGAACAGGATAAAGTAAAAAATCCTTGAGCGTGCCTCACTTCACACTATTCAAAACAATCTGACATCAAAGTGCATAAGAATAAAATCGGATGACAAGAAATGCTTTTCCCTATTGCCTTTGCCACCCATGCTGCCTCTCTTATTTTGCGTTCTGGCTCTTTGCTCAGCCAAGGAGGGGCAGAGGGGAAATAAAAACCTTTTCCTTTGTGCTGTGGCCCCAGGGCAGCACAGAGTTCCTGGGCTCCCTTCAGTGAGGGGAGCTTGGGAACCACTCGTTCTGGTACCCACCTCGTTTCACCGAGGGGAGCAGGGTGGGTGAAGCACAGAGAGGCCTCAGTGCCATGGGAGAGCCAAGACAGAGCATCTCCATCCACATCCCTAGGGGATCATGGAAGAAGGAAGCTCTGGGACCTGCCTGAGGCACCCTCTCTTCATCCCTCCTCCTGGGGCAGTGTCTCCTCTCCACCTGCCAGCCAGAACTTGCAGACAAATGGCACGATCTCCCCTTCCTTTCATCTGGAGGATTCTAACTGCATTATGCAAATCCCAGCTACGTCCCTAGCAACCCAATCCAAAGGCAATTTTGTATGCCTTTTTTTTTTTTTTTTTTTCCCTGTGACAGATTTCATCCCCAAAGAGATGAGTCCAGTAGAGGACAGAAGTGAAGGCTGCTTGAACACAGTGTGTCTGGGTTTGAATGCAACGTGTCGACAGCTTCAGCCTAAGGCACTGGTGTGATTTTGTTTAAACAAACATAAGCCAATTAAAAATACAAAGAGATTCAAGGAAAAGATGCTCTTAGCTGAAAGCCTCATGGGAGAATAATTTAAAGAACAGATCAATAGCAGTGAGAGAGATTTGTTCCCATAAGACTAAAAGCCAGCATGTAACAAATCTTGAGAAAGGCATTTATAGGATTGTATTTTTGTGAGTGACTGTGGCATAAAAGAGTAGTGCTTCAGCATAATTATAGTTAAATATTTACACAGTCTTAGCTGTTTCAGGGAAAGCAAATATCCTTGTAAAAATTATATTCTCCTATTCAATATATCATTTTAAGTGCTTGCTGTGCATAGTTTTACTATAAACAAAATAATTATATAAATGTGTGCTCAAGGAAAAGAGTAGTTGAAGATGCTGTCTTTAAAAACTCATAGACCAAAACAATATACACCATTACCTAAAGGTTAAAATATTCTCCTTCTCATTTTCCAGTTCATAGCTTTGCAACATCTTTCTCACTCAATTACACAGGCAAATATTGTTAAAAAGTCCAAGAAAAAAATAAGTCTTTTAAAAATGACCCAAAATTATTTACCTAAATGGTATTTTCAAAAAAATCTAGAACTGTAATGTGTAATATTTCAGGACTTTCCATGTGTAGAAACAATATATCATGTTTCAGCTGTGTTGCTCTTTAGACATCTGGCTTAGGTGTCTTACTTAAGGGAGTATTTCCCCTATTTTTCAAATATTTTAGGTGAAGAAAGGAAAATCACTAGGATCAAAAATGTTTGTGCACTTACTCGCATTCCAGAGGACAATTCAGTACCGCATTCAGTTTAGAAATTATTTGCACCCTGGAAAAATATCTCTTCTGCTCTATTAAATGTTTAGGGACAATAGAAGGATGGGTGTTCTGTCCTGAATCCTTACAGTTAATAATATAGAGTTTCCTATAAACTTAGACACTTGAGAAAAGAGCAGATGAAATCTATTTTTTTTTTTTCCAAAGGACAATAGTTTTCTTCCAGACATGGGTAATCTTGAAAGATTGTTTCTGTGCTGTATCTTTTATCTGCTTTGCTCAGCAGAACAGACAAACTTTGAAGAACATACTACAATTCTTTGTGAGTTAGGAAGGAGGAGACTGCTTCTGTAATAATATGACTTAAAAAACAGGTCATACATCAGATCCTTAATATGTTTTGTTCCACTGCTTTGCTCTGTGATCACAAAATAGATGGCAAACTTCAGTTTATAGCTGCTGATTAAATGACCCACTCATTTACACTGTTTAGAGGGTAAAGCAGGACAGAAATTAATAATTCAGTGCTTCTGTTCTAGAAAAAGTCCAGTAACTTCATTGTGCTGTCGTGTTTATCAGAACAATGTGGGTTCTGCTAAAATATGTTCCTACTGTGCATGTGGTTAAAATTCTCATAAGTAACTTAAAGGTCTTAATGACACAGTTTGAGTGCCCACTCATTTATCCCACTCCTGGAGACACCAAAGTTACTTGATTGTGACAAGTTAACTGATTTCCAGTTTTAGTAACTACTAAGGTCACATTCTATTAGGGACATCATATACGTGAGTGGATCTTTCTCCATCAGCAGGCTTGAGGATGCCACTTCATGTCAGATGAATACAGTGTTACTGCCAGGTGCTGGTAAATCCCCCATGGTATTTGTTGACTAGTAAGTTTTATAATGTCATGGATATGATATATTTATAACATAATTCAAATGTGGACATATATTTGCACACAACACATGCATAAATGTGTTTCATAAATGCACCAGGTATTGCAAAACATTCAGAACACAATTTTTCATTCACTCTGCAGCATTCACTGGTTGGTCTAAACATACGTTTCTGATGAAAGCTAAGAATGTGGTTTTAACTCAGGTGTTTTCTACTTGCCTTTCAGATGATTGGTGTTTGTGGGCAGGAATTCTGTAATGGCTCGTGACAGGTGCAAACATCATTAGGAAAAGCTTCTTGTGGAGAATGAAAGCATGAAAAGTTTTCAAGCTCCATATTTAACCACCTAGGGAGAAAAACAGAGCAGGAAATTAAGAGAAAAGAAGAAAATGCCCATAAAATATGCTATTTCATTTGCTGAAAGCTAGTAGTGGAATGAGGAAGAATAAGAATAACGACATAAAGATGTTTCATATCTTTGTGAAATGTGAATGATAGTAGAAAAATAAGAGAGCAAAGTGTTGCAGAAATATAGAAATTTAACAAAGATGTAAGATGTTACAAGATGTTTTCACACAGCGTAATTGCAGGAAGCAAATTCTTCTCCAAGTGCTTCCTTGAAGGAAGCCATCCTAAATCTTCCCTGTCTTTTGATCAGACCTCAGATAAGGTCATGTGTTTAAGACACTTGGCTGAATTTGACTTATAGCTTATTAGAGGACAGAGCAAGTGTGCTTTAGAACAAGACATGCTTTCTGTTTTCACAATTAATAAGTCAAGTATGCACTTTGATAGAGTTCTTCAAAAGAAGACCACCAAAATACAAAAATTTGCATTAAAAATTGTTTTGCAGTACACCATTTTTATTCATATGATCAATATAAGTACTTACTATAGAAGTAGAAAGACTACCAACCAGCAGTAAAACTAATGAAATTGCTCAGTTCAAGAGTAATAATCATTTGAAATCTGGTAGTAAAATACAAATTTCTGTAGAAATCACCATGTATAGCAAAATCTTTTTGTTAAAGAAAGGTAATATTAATACATTTGTAGTATTAATTTTATCCACTATGAAGTATTATTTAAGCAGTTACTAAGGAAAAATACTTTGACAAAGGCCAATTTTATAGGAGACATCTATATATTATTAGCAATCTAAATATATGTAGCAATAGGTATTTATATCCCTATTTGCATATTCTTGTTTATTTGACAATAGAAGGAATTATTTTAATAATTTCATGAAAAATAAACAAGTGTTTAACTGCCACATAAATGCCTAGAAGTTCTTTTTTTTTATTTATTTTTTTTTTTTTTTAAATTGTCCTGTTGCTTTTAGTCTGTGCTTCAGTCAATAGTTGTTAATAAAGGGATAAAGTAATTATCTGAGTAATTGTGGAATGTGATATTGAAAGAATGATCGGGTTTTTGGTGTTGTTTACAGACAAGATTAGACCTTAGACTGCTTCAGTTTCTTTCATGGGCCACTGAATTTTGTTTATAGGAAATAAGACATTTTGTGGGCATCTTCCCAAGTCTCATGTTTTTCAAACTTGGAAATAGTAACAATGATTGTTAATTTTCTAACATATGATATTAATACTTGTTGAGTGTTTAAAATACACTCAAGATGGGGAAGCAGCAATTTGGGATAAAGGGCAAAAAATCCCCGAGTGTGAGAAATAATAATTCAACCAATGACCTAAGAAAATAAATAAATTCCACCTTTGGATATCTTTCACACACAACATACAGGAGGCAAAGGTGCATTTATTTTTCATTTACAGCTCTACTCAGGACTTACTGGAAATGACTGTGAGGAATGTGTGTGACTGAGTACCACCTCCAAGTATTTCCTCCTGAAGCGCCAACCCAAATCAAGACAACGTGTTGTCCCCCCTGCTGCACCTCTCCTATCGTGAGGGTTGAAGAGTCCATGCCCTCTGCAGTCCTTTCCCCAGTGACATTTCTATTTCTCAATTTAGATATTAATATGCTGTGAATGTGGTTCCATATGTTTTCCCACATTTCTCTTTCACTCCAGGTTAAAGGCATGCCCAGGTTTGGCCTTTCGGAGAAAGTTATGACTTCACTATCTATTCATGTAGACTCTTAAATTAAAAATTGATTGGGCTACTTCTGTTCTTTGTTTTCTTCCAAGGGTTGACAACCTAAGAGGAGGCAACCTGAAGAGCAGACACCCGGGAAGCAAAACAACAAAGTAGGCTGTGTATATGATAGGCTTTACTATCTCAGCATTATAGAGACGTAACTACTAAAATAGAGTCTGGCACTGTTTTTCTCATGGCTGAGTGAGTGGCAGACCCTGGGGAGAATGTATTAGAGTTCTCATCTTGTAACTTAACTTCTCCTTTTGTTGTTCTGCATAATTGCTGTCACCCAGGTAAAGCTGGGTTGTTTCTTCCATGGTAAATTCTCTCCCACACAACCCTTTGACCTTCAGGCAGCGAGAGCAGCGGGGTTTCTCATCTCATGATTTAACTGAAAAAAAATAACTAGTTGAAGAGGAAGTGCTTTGAAATAAACAATGTCTCTGAATTAGAAAACTAAAACAACCAAGGTTTTACCACAAACTGTGGCTCCTGAGAATATTTGTGCAGAATTAATAAAAGATACACCATTTGGAGAACTAAGGTGTTTAATCACGTGAAGAATTTAAGCAGAAATTTTGGCACAGCTGGGTCAATTGCTTAATTATGAGTGGGATTCTGATAAATGTAAAAGCAGCTCGTGTTTTCTCAACAGACACTGGAATGACTTATGAGCTCATATTGGTTCTCCAATTCTTTTACCTCAGCTGTGAGGTTGAATACATTTTCTTTGTCAAGATTCCTGCAAATCACTCCACATCAATCTACCCAATCATTTTTTTTTTCCCCCCCCAGCTTCTAGGGGAAAAAAGCAATCTAATTTTCACTTCATATAGGAGGTATTTTCTCCTTAAAATCTTGTCAGAAAAAAACAGTGCATAATAATTCCTTGTGGTGCTAGTCTGTTAATTTGATCTAGTTACTTGCTGTATTAATTTGGTCATTTAATAATTCAATCTATAGGTATATTGATTCAATTTTAATTGAGACCTTAATTTAATTATTCCATTATTCTAGTTTTAATTAGCAAAGTAAGACTACAGTGTATTAGCTAAGTAATTGTAGCATATTACCTCTCTTTGCTGAAGTGTCTCACTGACATCAAATGGTGCTGTTTTTTTCAGAAATCCATAAAGGCAAAAAGAAATTTTTTATTTCAAAATACAGTACTGGTAAAAATAATCATGAATGGTTTGATAATCAGGAAATCTTGCAAGTCTCTTTGGGTCTAGTTGCATGATCAAATTTAAATTACTCCATGGAGTGTCTCTTTCAAGGAGACTCATGGAAAATTTGTTTCAAGGAGATGCCTGTGTAACGAATGACAGAGAAACAAATAAAATATAGATTATTCTTTGGAAAGTCAAAAAAGTACTGAAGTATTTTTGTGTCATCCATAAAACCAGGTGCCAATTTTTGCAGTCATAGATTTCTCAGTTTTCCAGTATCTCTGAGGTCCCTTCCAACCCAGACAATTCTATGATTCTATGATTCTATGATCTTTCACTACAGTTGTAGGTTAGGAATGTGCCTTTGAGTCATGTAAACTTAAAGGACAATTATGATGCTGACTTCTCTTGAACTAGCTGAGTAAACACTTCTGGGATTTTTGTTTGTGTGTTTTCACATGTAGTGATTGTGAAGGAAGAACTCAAATATTCTGAGCAGCTAGCTAGAAAGCAAAGAATTGACCATATTTCCTTCTGTTTCATCACCCAAAATTTTTGTGCTAAACTTGACATTTACCAGGGTTTTTAAAGGTGATGAAAACAGAAAAAAAAAAAAAAACATAGAAAAGGGTCATAAAAATATTAAGTACTAGCATTTCTAATTTTATTGAGATACGTCCATTAAGAGCCAAGTTAAGGATATTGTGTCTGACCAGACAATGGGACGATCCTACACTTCTGCACACTTTTCCATTCTCTGTTTTTTTTTTGTAACTGCTGCTTGACCAGTCCTTCATGTATAAGATTTTGGATATGGTCAAGACCCTGGCATGCCCAGCAGAACTCACCTTAGGGGGTCAGGACTGTCAGTCCAATGCAGATAACTGTTAAACAAAGTACCTCTGACATGCTCTATGCATTTTTGTTGCCGTGTAGGCAAAAACTGTGAGGGAAATGAACAAATGTGCCCTGAAGTCCAAGGGAGTAAGCAAGCTGTAAAGTAAATTCCTATTCTTTTGCAAGCTTGGACAGCCTTGTAGTCCTAAGGCTGAAATTGAGTATTTTAAACTTACTTTCATGAGGTGTAAAGTTTTTCACTTGCTGTTTGCACAGACCACATATTTCCAAACAGTCTAAGCAAATGAAAGCAGTCTTGATTGTCAGGAAGACCAAAATGTTTCATGGTGTAAACATGAACAGTGAGAGTAACATACACTGATATTAGAAAGTGTGGAGAGTGAATGACTAAGGCTTTTAATATAATTTGGTTTTAAATGTCATAACTGTTGATACTTCTTTTATATCAGAAGCAGCAATTGTAACATTTGACATTTTATTCTGTGAGTTATGAAACCATCAGAAGAAATTTTTTTTCATATTTTCCCTCCTTTTTTCCTTTTCCTTTTGTCTTTTCCTATTCCTTTTTTTTTTAATCCTTTTCCTTTTCTCTTCCTTTTCTCCTTTCTCCCTCCTTTTTTTTCCTCTTTCAATTTGCCTTTTTTTTTTTTTCCTTTTATTTTTTTCCCTTTTCCTGTTTTCAAGTGTACTGAATAAATGAGCCTCACAAAACTGGTACACAAAACCTGACCTCTGCATCAAGAAGAGCAGATCAAAGAAAGTCTGCCTTGAGGGGAGTGCATTTGTTAAAGTCCTAGATACATCCTTTGAAGGCAAAGTTATTGCAAATGGTGTCATTGTGGAAAAGGGACAATTAACTTGGATAATCAGTAGGTGGTGACTGTTGCCATTGCTACATAGCTTGGATTTACAAACAGCAAGGGTCAAACACTTCACACCCTTCTCCACAGAAATGAACCATGTAGAGGACTCAGTGGTCTAACACACACCACAAGCCTAAATGTTTTTATCTGTCACGAAGATTTCAGATGTAATTCATTGTTACAGCTCCCTGGAGTGAGAGTGCTTGTCCATCTGATTTTCCTGTCTGAGTGCTTTAAACATTCTCTGAGGAAAAAAAACGTTGTAGTCTTGTGTCCAGAGCAGAATAGTAAAGACAGGAAGTGTGAAACCATTTGGAATCTTTTTTCCCTGCTGTCATATTTTATCACTACTAGGGTGTTATAGTCATGATCAGCTTTTGATTGCAAACTTCAAAGCTAGTATTGTTTCTAGGTGCTGTCTGGTGGCTTTCTGAAGGTTCTCTGGATTTCAAAAAATCACTTATACAAGACTTTGCTTTTCCCAACAAAGTGAATGAAAAGGCTCTAAAAATGTTAGTTTGATGCAGAGTGGGACAAGTAATATTCTGAGGAAAGTTCTGTGAAATCAGTAGCATCTTTTCACCACCTTTGCAGTTATATAGCTGAAATAAGGATCTAATTTTTAAGGTGTGACACTGGGATTCAGAGACATCTGCTGATTCCTGCTTTATAGATCTGGTTGTTGCAAATAGATTGTTGCCTCAGATAATGTCTGTGTTCCTGTACTTAATAAAGAAGAGTGTGAATGACATTCCTGTTAATTATAATACAAGAAGCCCATAATTATTTATGTCTTTTATTTTTACCATAATTGTGGTGATCATTCTGAATTGGTAGGAAAATAATGTTTAGGATATTTAGCTGGACTTGTGCTTTCCTTTAAGAATAGCCATAAAATCTTCAGTTCAGGCAAATCTGTGACTGAAAAATGAGTGGAGGAATGCCACTGTCTACATTTATTTTTAGTGGTCTGGTTGAAGCAAGAAATTCTTTAAATAGAGAGTGTGGAAATCAGTTTCCACGTGTAAAGATATTTGTTCATCCCTCACTACAGGAAAAATGTAAAGTTTAAATTAGTGATCCTCATCAGATGAGGTACTTAATTTTATGAGTTATAAGGAGAAGTTAGCTGGTTCAGCTGGCAGATTTTTGCAAGTTCTCCCTACTCTGCTTGAAATGACCTTCATATCTGTTTTCTTTTTGGTCAGGTTATATTGGATATTGCCTTGAAACACAGCCTATGGGAAATCAGCTAGCCTAGTGCAAAGTGCAGTCAAACTGATTACTGTAAAAAAACCCCTCACATGTAAGATACTCAGTGCTGTGATTCATAGGACTTTATAATCACTTTCCTCTCTGCTGTTATCACAGAAGTCTTCCTGACTGATTTGCATTTTGATGAATCACCAGTGCTGTGTGTTAAGTGAGGTACCAACACACATTATGAAAGTGCATCTTTCAGGAGCAATGATCCACCAGGGCTATCTAAAACAATCTACAGACTATTAGATGAATAAAGCCAACTTATTCTGTGTCAAGTTTTCTGGTTGAAAAATCTTCTCATTTGTACCTTCTGGCTTTTGAGCAGCTCATCATATAAAAGAGATTAAATACCATTTAAAGGGCCTCTTCTGTTATGCTGGGGATTGTTTGTGGGTTGGTTGCTTGGTTGGTTTATTGTTGGGCTTAACCTTTTTTTTACCTCAGCCCAAGCAACTGTGATACTGCAGGTAGATGAATCTCCCACTCCTACAGTTACCCCAAAGAACCCTGAAGTTCAAGAATATTTTTGTTTGTTTGTTTTTTGTTTTGTTTTTTATTTTGTTTTGTTTTCTATTAAAATAGGGGAAATGAACAGAATAGTAAGGGGAAAAGAGACATAAAATTTCCCAGGAACTCTCCATCTAAGAAAAACACCCCTGCCTGTAGATAAAGGTGACATTATTCTTGTCAATAAATCAGCAGTTTAAACCTTAGCTTGCTTTAATCAGTTCTGATTTCCACCAGGGCACAATAAACATGTTGATTCACAGCTTATTAATAAAATTACTTGCTAATTCAACATTCATTAAATTGTAATGTGAACAATAATTTCTCTTCTGTAAATATCATTTTGTTTTCTGAAGTAAATGGGAAAGAGGAACAACAGAGGATAAAAGGCTGACACTCCAATGAATCTTAAGAAAGAGACAATTGCTTTTTGACAGTTCTATCTGTCAGGAGGGTAGCAAACTGTAGCATTATGCTTTGCAACCTTGTTAAGCAGAAAGTTGTGAAGAGAACAGCATGGTTCTTTTTAAAGGAATTTTACTTTACTGTCAAAGAAAAGGGTGCTAAACACATGCAACTGATGATTTGAAAACAATTGTGAATAACAGATCATTGTTCAATTTTCCTGTTTTGCCAATAGCAGAGAGTGTGCATGTTCCAATATTATAATACTGAGTCTGAAATAAGGAATGAATAAAGACAGTCTCTGTTTTTTTTACAACGATGGAGTTAACAAGGTGTAAACATGAGGAAGAAAGGTGAGAAATGGTTTTTGTATTGTCATGAAATTTCTGCAATTGAAAAAGAAAGTTATGTCCTGTTCCACTCCACAATGAGAATAATTTCATTTAACATCTCTTCCCTGAAACAAGATTTCATAAGATATTTCTGCCTTTACCATTTTATTAGTTGTCCAAGTCATTTTTCTGGAATGATGGAAAGCACCACTGATGTTCATGTCTTCTGAAACTTGGTCTCACTGATATCATGGAGAGTCTTAACTTTATTTAACTTATAAGGTTTCATTATTATCAGCTGCCTACTTGGAAATTGTGTTTCACTTTGTCCATGGATTCCATTAAGGACATAATTTTTTTCCCAGAGAGGTTTTTTGTGAAACACATAATTTCACATAACACATTGGAGTTGGTGAACTGGCGTTTACTAGTGCAGGACTGGCTTGTCAGAATTTTATAGGGATCTAAAATTCAGGATCTGCTACAGTGCTTGGTTCATAGAAAGATGTCTTCATCTATGACATTGGGAGATTAGCTAAAAATCAAGAGCAGATAAAAATCTAGTAGTTGAAAATTTACCTACTGTCACAATAAATCTTTTTAACAGTGTTTTACTAAATCATTCAGATTTCCAAAAAATGAAATATCCACATCTTGTTCATTAGATCTCTCTCTCATTCTCAGTTTCTTATGAACTCTACAATTTATTTACTTCATCTGTGAATACCCTATGTGTTTAGGTTTACTAACATAACCACCCTGCTAGCAGTAAGAGTGAGGGAAGGCATCTTCATCAGATCTGTTCTTTCACATTTTAGATTGGTCAGATTTTAATTATTATAAAAAGGTCTGCACATTTTTTTAATGATCTCTGAACTCCTAAATGTTCCACACAGCTTGTCTTCTAGCTTTCCTATGGACTGAAATACTGGTATATTCCTTGAAGAAATAATATTTAACTCCTTCTTTTTATAGATCTCAAAATACTTTACCACAGAATTGTTATCCATTTTTTCTTGTTCTATAACTGGGAGTTTAAAGAGAAGTGGGAATTAAGAAATGAGTGTGCAGTGGTTCAGTAGAAACGTGAGGTTTAAAATCCAGATAGCAGAATCATCCTTTGGTCTAAGAAAAAACCTTGGATCATATTACATTTTATCTAAAAATAAGAAAGGTGAACTTTATTTCAAGAAAGACCATCGATGCTGGTTAAAGGGCATGGGAAGAAAAAAAACACTGAACAGCAATACCATGACTGCCTGCAGAAAAAGAAGGAAAAAACTTTTTTATTCCAGCTGCCTGCTGGCTGTGACTTTCAATAACACTTACCTGTGACCCTGTCAGCTTTTAGCTTTCACATTTTATTTAAAAAGAACAGATAAGTAACAGATAATACTCAGCTCTTGATTTGCCTTTTTCAATAAGAAGTGAGAGTTAAACTCCACCGCTGCTGCTGTAAGTGCTATTGAAAACCATCAGCTTCAGTAATAAAACAAATCAGGTGGGAGCAGACGAGCATGAAAAAAAAAAGTCTGGAAACATTTTTTATTAACCTTTTGTTGACATTAATACTCTGCAGGAGGAGATTCACACAGTGCATGCATAGAACACATTTAAGAATGAAGAGGGTCTGCTTACCCAGTAAAAGGTTAGAACTTAAGAACTTAAGGTCTCTCCCAGGATTTGTCTGCAAATAAAAGCTACAGTCAACTCTGTACATGTTTCCTTGACAAAACTATGGGACCAGATCCAACAAGGGATCCAGGCAAATTTTGAATGCTTAAGACCAAGCTTGCCTTCCTGAAAGCCTCTGTTTACTGACTCCTAACTGAGTTTGCCCACGTTCCCCAGATTCTGTATGTTTTTAACTTTCTTTGTCCCAGATTCAGCCCCAAGTCGTTCTTTGTACCTGTGCATCAATACCTCTGTTTTGATAGTGGAGGCACAAAACCGAATCTCTTCTCTCAATTTAAAGCCCTCATTCAGGGCAGGATGAAGCTCCAATACATGTCTGTTTTCAGATAGATTCATGAATTTTATGCAGTATTTGCTTCAAGTAAAATGCAGGCATTTTTCTGGAAACAGGCACCAAAAATCAAGGCTAAAATTTTCAGGTGGTTGTGTAAATAGCAGGCTAGAAAATCACATGTTAATTCAGAATAGGATAGGATAGGATAGGATAGGATAGGATAGGATAGGATAGGATAGGATCGGACTGGATCTGCTGACTTGGAAGGGACCCCTCAGGATCATTGAGTCCATCTTCTGTCCCTGTGTAGGGCACTCCCAGGATCACACCATGTGTCTGAGAGTGTCATCCAAATGCTTCTTTGATTCAGGCAGGCTTGGTGGTGTGACCACATCCCTGGGAAGCTTGTTCCAATGCTCAGCTGCACTCTGGGTGAAATACTTTTTCCTAATATCTAACCCAAACCTCCCCTGGTTTAACTTCCTACCATTTCCCTAAGTCCTGTCTTTGGTCACATTAGTGAAGAAATTAGTGCAAGTCCCAGATTCTCTCTTTGTAAGGAAGCCATAGACTGCAATGAGGTCACTCAGGACAAACCAGAGACAAAAATGATCCAATTTTTTCTTCCGAGGACTGTTTGATTTTAGCATATCCATAGTTCAGTTTTCTATCCCCATTTTCCAAATAAAAATATCTTTTATGTTGGCATACTACTTAGAAATAAACACTCCTATCAGGTTTTGTATCACACCTAGGCTGGAAGTTGGTTGAAGATCATTCAAGCCTGATTTACTGTAACCTCCTTGGAAAATTAAGAGACCCCAGTTTGGTCACATAATTTTGAGACATCCCTTGCATGCTGGTGAGTGCCTTCTGTGTTGTTGTTTCTTTAAAGAAAAACAAAATCTTTCACCCATCTGATGCTGACCATTCAGCAAGTCAGATAGGATAAACTCAAGCATTACAGAAGAGCAAGGCTGTACTTATGACCTGACAGGCTGGAGATCATTACATATGTCAAGAAAGATCAGGAAAATCTTGTGACAGGTACCTGAGATTTATCAAGCTGAGGAATGAAAAACCTTTCTTAGGGATGTTTCCTGTGGTTTTTTTCTTTACTTTTTTGGAATTAAGCCAGTTTCCAATTAAGATTCCTAGCCACATATCTGTATCCAATAATTCATAAGTTCTTTTTTTGAAAATAGCAGAGTTATTTATCTGACTGTACATCACTGTACATCTTGCAGATGATATGAATTTTTGAGATTTAAGAAGAATGAAAAAGCAATTTATTGTTAATGTTCACCTTGCCTAAAAGTACATTAAAAGCAAGCACAGCATTTTCAGACATACTAGACAATATAATTTGTTACACATTTGTTCTCATCAATATTGCAGCACAGACTAGTATTTATTCAAGAGTACTTTTACGTTACAGCTTTAGAAACTTATTCTGAAGTGCCAAAGATAGCTAGTAGGCATTGTTTTAAACTTTGATAAGTTTTACCAATCTTCTGTATTTTGCTTTTTTATCTTCTTGGTGCCCTGGCATGTGCATATAGCCATGGAAAATGGTGAGAGGAGCAGTGCTTTTGCTCAGGCCAGATTTAGACTCACAAGAGATAGCTGGAAGCTTGTAAAGATTTCTCACTGTTTCTTGGCCATAAAGGCTGGGAAATAGTCTAAGATCAGGGTTTCTTATGAGAGGACTGCCTGTTTGGTCTGGAATCCTGTTAGTATTATTCTTCTCACATCATTGCTGTCATGTTCAAAGTAGAGAAGGGGAGCACACATACCTTCTAGTCATAACCATGGAGAGACATCAGTTCAACAACCCCTTGCTGACATTTGGAACAGCTGAATGGAAGCTCCATATGCCCCATCTCTAATTGAAGCTAAATGACATAAAATTAAAATGTACTTGATATCTAGAAACAGGAAAATTACTATGCTACCCTTTATTTTTTTTTTAACCTTCCTGGTTTTATGTGCTAAAAATAGAAGCATGACCCTAACTATGGTAATTTATAGATGCTGGGTGGGAAAGGCAATATTGTACTTGCTACCATTTCTGTAAATGTTCTTAAAATTAGACTTCATTCTTCTTTCTGAGTAAATGGTAGCTGCATAAGTGCAAAATATGATTGCCATGTTGGAGACTGCACAACTGGGAACAGAAAGGGCAGCAAGATTAATGAGATGTAGAGATGTTTATAATAACTAACTACTCTAACTCACATTACACAATAAAAGAAAGAAGTGATGAAAGACCAAAGCTAGTCCTTTCTGCCCACAGTCGGTGTAGCACTTCAATTGAGAATAAAAAATAAAATGTTTCAAAACAAAATCAGAGGCTGTGACAAAGTCTGTGTTTTCTCATACAATATGCATTTTATTGAGGTTCAGTTTCAACCCCCTTTTCTTATGAATTTTGAATTCTAATTTACTGCAAGTAAATTAGAGAGAGATGATTTCTCTTTTACAATCCCTGACAGTATAAAAACTGTTCCACTTTTATAACTCCATGCCCCCAAGGAGCCTTGGGACTGAGCATTTATATTGCTTAACAGCAGGGTTTGGATAATATGAGGCAACACACTATCTATAGGATCACACTGCCTTTTCCTTAAGGAAATATAATTAAAGTCTTGGCTGATGTACTCACAGTTGCTTTACTGTAATATAGTTATTTTTAATGAGATGATTAACCTTGTAGTTTAAACTTGAATGGAATAGTTTAAAATTATTTACAACTTTATTTGTTTTCTTTTTGCATATAATATTTGTGTATTATCTCTAATAGTACCAGCATGTATGCAAATTCTTTTAAAACAAAACAATATTCCATTCTTTAACAGTGATTCACTTAGGGGGTATTTTACAGCACATACTTTGACAAATCTCCATTTCTCCCACTTTAAGAAGCTCTGCTATTAAGTGTAAAGAAGTTTTGGCTCCAGAAGAAATATGTATGTGTGTCTGGCCAGACAGAAGTCATATTCTCTAATAGCTTTTATAATTTAGTTCTTAAATTGCAATTCAGCAATCAAACATCTCTGCACTACAACCATTGGTATTCATGGCAGCAAATGATAAATTCTTAATAGATGAAACTTATTTTATAGAGTGTTATTGTACAACACTGTCAAGAGTATTGGGGGAGGGGGGCTAATATTTGAGATCTTTGACCTTTGACATATTTAAGTGTCAAGTCCAAACTGAAACACAAACGAAGCAAACATTTTAGTCTCTGTGCAGATCTTTCATAGTGGATAATTGCTCTGTCAAAGCATATAAATCTTCACATCAGTGTTAGAAATGTGAAGATTCTCTACTGAAGCTACCACAACTTTTTATATTTTTTCTTAGTAATATAATTTTAGTTTACAATAGAAAAAGCACATCAATATTTTTTCCCCATCTTGTTCATCTTGTGATAAGTTTGAAATAATCACAACGTCTATTGTTTTCCTTAGAAATAACCATATGGCATAAACTGTGAGTTAAAAGCACTTATCTTTAAAGGTTCATAAACTCATGAACCATAACAGGTTCAGAAAAAACACATTTATTGCACACACTAGCTCTAAAAGCTGCAACATCAGTGAGTGGGAGCTTGCCTTTCAAGGACATAATACTCTTAATTTCCTTCTGAGTGACTGCAAGTTGCATACACTGGGTTCTCCAGAGTGGTTTCCTCTGCACCTTGTGAGGATCAGTCCCTTCCAGAAGCATTTTTTTGTAGCACTGAGCTGAGGACAGCACTGTTAAAAACTCTTGCACATTCCTGGTGTTCACTCTTTCTGTGCCATGGCAGACTGATTAGCAGAACACTGCTTCAAAGTGAGCCATCAATCAGTGTGCCTGTTGCTCCGTCTGACTTGCAGTTTATTAGTGAGCTAAAGAACAATGTGGTGTAATGACAGATGTACTATTTTGTATATTTTTTTTCCTTGAAGACCAGTTAATGTGTTTGACAAGCAAGGCCTTTTGGAAATTGTTGAACTGAGTGTTCTCAAATGAGCTATTGTTGAAGTTGAGACATGCATAATTCACAGCAACAGCATCTTCTCCCTTCTAAGAATACTTGATCAACTAGCCTATTGCATAGGTATATTCAGAGCCCAGATTGAGAGATTCTGTCCTTCCTCTTGCATAAGCAGAAATATCACCCCAGTTTTAACCATGCAGTCAGACACCAGAGTCTCCTGTGTGTGACTGGAAGATTAGTAAGAGAGCAAAAAAACTTGACCTTATAATCATATAGAGTTTGTTTGGGCAGGTCAACTAAAAAATGTTCATGTAACCAGAAGAATAGAGATATAGAAAGCTTATATTTTTTGGCTAATAAGTAAGTTTAAAATTTTAAACAGTATAAGTGAATATGTTATAATTTTGTTTATATTCAGGCATTGGTGGCAAAATGGTGGACCTTTATGGAAAACAGATGCCTGTGTTTTTAAAGGTGTTATGGATTTCCTCTAACACGTTTATCACTGAATTAAAAAAAAGCACAAAACAAACAAAAGAAACACCGAGCAACAAATCAAAACAAAAAACCCCAAAAAAAAACCCCCAAAAAACCAACACCACAAAACCAAACCAAACCAACAAACAAAAACCACCTCAAAACAAATCAAAAACCATTTATCCTAGGGAAAACTATCTGGAAAGAAACAAAACAATTCCTTCTCAGAATAAAAGTGCCATTCCTTGAATTCCTGAAGTGATCAGTATTGTTTAAATAGCTGGTCACACAGAGAAGCAGACTGGATTAAAAGACACAACACATAACCAGGAATGTATGCTCCCTGTTTTAGAACAGTAAGAAGTTCAGACATAATGTTGACTTGCAGTGTCCTCATGTCCTGACTCTGGAATTCTTGAAACAGGATTTGACAATAGGCAGGGATAGGAGAGTTGAATGCTTTGTTGAGTCATCCAGATGAATATGTTACTTGTATCTTAATTGTTTTAATAAATGACTTTCTGAAACACTTTTACCAAGAAATCTTCCATGGGTTTGTAATTATGAGAAAAAATAGCCTAGAAAGTTTTTCTCTCCCCAGATACCTGAATATGTTTTCAACCTGTTATCCAGCAACTGTGGGACAATGGTTAAATTATACTTTAAGGCAAGAAAGCTTATTTAAATATCTTTCCTTCTTAAATTCATATGTGTGGTAAAAAGCCAATAGTATTCCCAGAAACTTTGGGTAAGTAAATGATTTATGCTTCTTTTTTTCCTTTGTTTCTTTTTCCCCCCACTCAATTATTTACTTATTGTTTTGTGTGGAATGACATGATAGTTCTAGACATGACCTCAGAAGGTCTTTAGCTCAACACTTTGGTCCAAACAGGTTCAATTATAAGATCAAACCAGGTTGCTCAGGACTTTATCCATCTGCGTCTTGAAAAATCCCAAGGATGGAATTGATGCCAAATCTTTGGGCAACCTTCTACCCTGCTGGACAGTCCTCATGGGGAAAAGCCTTTTATTGATATCCAGCCAGAACCTCTTTTTCACTTTGTTGTCATCCTCCTGCTAGACACCACCATAAAGGTCTTGGCTAGGTTTTCTTAATAGACTCCTCAAAGGTATTAAAAGACTGCTATTTGGTCCCCATTAAGCTTTCTGAGAAAAAAGAACACAGGAAAATGTGAACTTCACAGTCTATTGATTTGTTGCCCAGTCCATGATTAAAATAATACAGCTAGATGAAATTCAATGAAGGAAACAAAGCCCTTAGCTATGTTATCAATTATTTATTTCATTGGTCCCACGATGGGAGGCAACATTCTGAACACATCTCACATTCTTTGACTAAGAACATTTAAGAGGGACTGTGACGATCATTTAGGAGTATTGAAGAGCATAAGAATAAAAGATGAAAAAGAATGGTTTAGGGTAGTCCAGTGGGACATAAATGAGAGCACTGTGCAAAGAAAAATTGTAGGTTGACAATTAGATCAATTTATTGAATAATTTAAATCTAGTCTAGATACATCAATCAAGAACATCCTGCAGTAAAATGAATATGACCGAATAAAAGCATTTTTCCACCTCTTTCTTCTTATTTTATCTCCATCCTGAGATGAATCCAGGAACAGTGAAGGTATCAAGATATGTATGTTAAAAAATACAGTTCCCAACAGAAAAATTAGCCAAATATCTTTTGCACTGTGGAGCCTTTTTTCAGGTATTGAAAAAGTGATCTGGAGACTTTTGAAGTCAGTAGCTTATACAGACAGCCTTTATGGCAGTCTTTTTTTTTTTTTTTATTTGCCTCTGGCATCAAATTCTTCTCACTTAGGAATGTTAGCATGGTGTTTATTGTATTCTCTCAGCAGAGGGTAGAAAAGATATCTTAGATGCTGAGAAGCAAAACAAATATTCTTTTTAAAACAAGAGCTACTTTTTGTTTGAAAACATCTCAAATGAAAAAACCATTGGTGTTGAAGTGCAACGATACATTATTAGCTACACACTTGTTTGTGGGTGGTTTTATTTTTATTTTCAGTTCCTGGTAAATTGCCAAATGCATGTGAACATGTGTATTTTATTTACCATTACATATTTGTTTCTCTGAGACCTCAATGAATATTACTAAGCTGGTAAGAATTCTGGTAACAAACAAATTTTATACCAGCTTCTGGAAAAACTATGAAACAGAGACCAATATTGCAGGGCCTCTTTACTTAATAGATATTAAAATATATAGTCACTAAAATATTACTGAAAGTATAACAGGAGATAATCCTACAGGGTTCTAAGAAAACATATAAAAGGACAAAAGAACCTATTCTTTCACTAACTGAATAATAGCCCCCTATCTTCTTTTGTAGAAAAAATACAATATGAGAAATACATTTCATGCACTAATATCTGAATTCGTAGTACTGACTTGAGATCTTCAGTCCATGCAATACATGTAATTAGCTCTTTATTGGAACAACTTTCTTTTCTAGTCTGATCAAGGCAATCTATAGTTATAAATCCATCTAGGTCCTTCTCCATGAAAAACTTCTGAACTGGGTGTTAAGTCTAGAGCAATCAGCTGGTATAGACTGGTATCTCATCTAACTTGCAGCTTGGAATGGGACAGTACTCCTTGCCTTGGAGGGGTGAAGGAGCCTCTCTTAGATGGTGAAAGGAAAGCCTGGAACTGCTTACAATACAGTAACACTGCACTCATTCATTCCCCTGCTATCAAATTCTCTCTTTATATTCACCTGTTGTACTCAGTGGCTGCCTAGAAAGCACAGAGAAGCATCTCCCAGGAGAGGCTTTATGTGACCAGCGGGTCACATTTTGTTCCAGCATCTGCC
Source organism: Phaethornis superciliosus (assembly GCA_023637945.1). Taxonomy (NCBI): domain Eukaryota; kingdom Metazoa; phylum Chordata; class Aves; order Apodiformes; family Trochilidae; genus Phaethornis; species Phaethornis superciliosus. The sequence continues at coordinate 7,302,960 of JAJQWJ010000005.1, forward strand.
TCCTGCTTCCTAAGCTCCTATTTCATTTGAATTCCTTCCTTGGAAATAGTACAGGTGTGTGGCCCTGGTGGGCTTGGGCCAGATCAGCCCAGAAATCCTGGTAGGGAGCTGCAGCTTCTGGTTTCTGTTGCTGACTTCCAGGGCTGGCAAAAATTCAATGGCAGGTGAAAAAAAAAACAAACAAACAAAAAACAGAATTTGGACAGGTCTGTTGTCTTACAGATGGATAAGGCACATGGGGATGAACACAGTGAAACTTTTAAGAACTAAGGTGGGAAAGAGGAAGAATAAGATGAATAAAAGGTTTTGGGGTGAGAAGAGACAACTGAGAAGGAGAATTTCTATGAGAGGAGATAATATATATGGAAAAATTACAGGTAAAGAACACAAGAGACTGAAAAATAAGAGAAAAGATAGAAATGGAAACTTTCATCATCTTCTTACCTCCTAATTAAAATATTCTGAGACTCATTGCTGTTATTAAACTTTATCCTCAGTGAATAATTATTTTTTCATATTTTGAACTCACATCCATGTCTCCTTTCAACTTATTATAAAGAAGGCAGAAATTAAAATTTAAGAAACAAACACATCTTATGGGAAATTTAATGTTCTGGAGGGCTACTGCAGAGAATGGGAAGATATTATTTGTGAAAGACTGCAAAATAGAAGTCAGTTTAGGACTCATTAGGAATCCCAGGAAGAAGTGATATTTTGTTACTTGTGAAAGCTTCTTTATCTTACCAAATTTCACCAATATTCTATCCATAAAACCTATTCTATAGCCTCTAGAATGCCTAATCTTGAAATAATAAATAAGTAAAAATGTAAAAAGCCTGAAATTCTCTTAAGCACTTAAAATTCTTTCAATGTTTCTTGGACACGATTTGAAAAAATTAGTCTACTGCATTCCAAACATCAATAGACATTACTAATAAAAAGCTTATTTGGGAGATCAATTAATTAAGATCTTTATTCCACAGATATAGTTAATGCTGTGTTTGTTGTTTTGTTTGTTGGACTTGCTTTTCATGCACTAGGGATTATTTATGAACTAAATAAGTTAAGTGCACTGAATGTCAGAGCACATATGCATTCATGCAAACCACAGAACTTGGAAATTAAACTTGTCTTGGAAAAGATTTCATTTCTCATATACAGGAGCATAATAGCATAGATTTAGTAAGGCCATATTTCTGCAATGTTTTGTCCAGTTATGGTGTCCAGACTTCAAAAGGCTGTGCTGGACTGGAAATGTTTCAGAAAATACTTGGGAGAAATATTTGTCTTCTCTAAAGATGCCTAACATTAAAAACCAGAGAAACTCATAAAACTAACCCTTCCCCCAAAGTGGTTGAGGGGAAATACTTATACTAGGATTTTGCTAGTGTAATTTAGTTCAGTTCCCATTTGCAATATTATATATCCTGGTTCAAGTTATCCGGTTAACATCTTAGGATGTTAACATTTGCATATAATATTGTGTGTTTGAATTACTGATCTGATTGTCTCTGGTTGTATTGTGAAATACTGAGCATTTCTGCATTTTTGTCCCACAGCTTCAGAAAACTAGGATTATAAAATTAGTAATCACTTGTGAAACAATTCCATCCTTGGAATATTAATAATCAGACTGGGTATTGGTCTGAGGAATTTGCTCTAGATGACCTTGCTTAAGAAGAAAGGTTATTGGACTAGATTATCAAAGTCACGTTTACAGCATGATCCAGCAAACCTATACACTGTGAAATAAGTAGCCATATTTCTTACACAGTGAAACATCATTCATTTTCTTACATTCATTTTCAGGAAACCCTGAACTTTCTCTGAAATTTGACTCTCAAGCAAACATATGTTATTCAAAATGGGCAACTTTTGGTAAAGACAGAAGTAAGATTAACCAGGTTCATACAAATGAAAAAATGAAATTGATTAAAGCTATCAGGCAACTACAGCACTAATCTGTGTACCAAGAATGTTTGATATTATGTCAAAGGGATAAAATTTCTGTTCATAGGGACCCATTAACAGAGAAAAATCATAATGAGAGAAAGAAGAAATGGGGGGGGGAAAAAATCTTAATCTAAAGTACACTTTTCAGTAAATGTACATTTTAAAAGATTTGCTTGCATTTACTTCATTTATCTGTGGTATTTTAAATACATGAGCTCTAAGCTGGCCAGAAATTGTTCTTGATATAGGCTTCATAGACTGGAAGTTATGGCCTCTGCTACACAGATGGTCAAATTAAATTATTATCATGGTCTTGCCTGGCCTTAAATTCTGTGTTTATAAAGATATCACTCTAGAGAATATACAAGTAATGACTGAAACCCACAATTAATGCCACTTTAAGGAAAACTGGTACACTAGGTTTGATTTCCCTAAGACTCATGAGGGATAAGAGGTTAAAAAATGACAGCAGTTCTATTCTTAAGAATAAATCTCATCTGCAGCCTCAGGTTCTTGGACAACCTCCAAATACCACTCATATTAGATAAGATGGTCCTGACCATGGCTTAGGTTGTTTCAGCTTTCTATAGTTCCACTCAGATCATACTAACTAGAAGTTTAGCTATTACCAATAATTTGGAATGATGACTTAAGTATCAGTATCATAGGATAACATTTCTCATCAGTGTAATTTTTTCCCATCATGAGTATTTGTAATTCCTTTTAAAATAAAAATAAAAGAATTAAGTAGGGCAATTTTAGGTGACAAAATTTTTTTCTTTGGGATCAGCATAGATGCTGTTTGTCAGAGCAACACTTCCTATTCAGAAAAACTGTTTTTTTTTCTACTTTGAATTTGTCTTTGCTGTGTTGTTATGGTCCACTACCCACTGATTCATGAAGCCAATTTTGAGTTTGCTCTTGCTCTTCTTCACATCTGAAGAATATTTATTCTGAATAAAATTATCTTCACTTTTAGTTTCTCATTAGGAGAGGACAAAGATAAACTTAGGAAGGCTAACCAATCAAAGAAACACTTTATCCTATCTAGGAGAATAGTCCAAACCTCATCATGAGAGGGACAGAGACCAGACTAGGATGTACAAGTGATCTACTGCATCCCATTTACATCTTAGTCCCAACAAATGTGCTGTACACATTTAAACAAGACCAAGTCTTTCCATAGCAGCTGAATTTAGTCCTCTCTGGAAACATCCACAAGTTTTCTTGGTGGCAAGGACATCCTGGTCAATCACCATGACAGATGGATGTGTCATGCACATGGCTTTTGGGTGAAATCTATTATATCCATTAGTCCTTTCAGGTGAGTTACAATTATCTGATACTTTTAAAATACTGATAGTGTTATTAAAAGTTTTAATAAGCTTGTTAGAAGAGACTTGATACTATGACTGAGACTGAAGGAGAGAATGAGAATCCCACACAGAAGTTCTGTAGACCAGCTGCACCTGGTTTTAATTCAACACAAATTTACTTTCCTTGTGATATTCAGGATGCTATTATTATTTTTTACTAGACCCAAACTCATTTGTACTATCAGCCAGTTAAGATAAATTCAAATGCTTAAATTTATTTAATTTTTTCCACTCATTGATACGTTGATTAGTCTTCTCTCAATTTCTATCCAGTGTCTGAATTCTGTTTCTTGTGGTATCTGATAAACTGTGGTCTTTGCAGACACTAATTTAATTTAAAAAGTACTAAATACAAGGTCATGAAAATTTACTATTCAATGAACAGTATTTCTGCAGGCATTATGAGTACTTACCTGTAAGTATTAACTATTCCTAAATTTGAAAACAAAACAAAACAAAAAAACAACACCTACAGAACTTCACTTTATTACATCAGCCTATCATTTATATATATATGCATTTATTATTTTATACCTATACATACAAAATAGACCCATATCAATTACTAAATCCCACTAAAAATTACCTAAAGGAAGCACAGTTTGGAGACAGTGTTAGAAGAGATTTATTCAGACTAATTCATGCTCCTCACAAACATTTAAGCAATGCTTTTGCACTCTCCTAGGTTTTGCATCATCTTTGTATCCTCCCTATACTTCAGATCTCTCTTCTGTATTATTCCTTATTGGTTACACCATCATTTGCTATTTCAAAATTTGACTTTCAGGAAACTCCTTGAAGAAAAATCTTGTATATTCTTCTGTTTCAGAAACAGTATGTTTTGGAACTGCAGGGCTCAGAATCTGGAAAGATACGTAAAGAATAAATTAAAGGAAAAAAATATTTTTTTAATACTGTAGAAAAGACATGCTAAAAATGCAATTTTTTCTTTGGCCAGGTATTTCTGCAAATTGCTGAGAGATTAACTACTCTCAGACTCTTAGAAATTGTAAGTATTTATACCAAATGTTCAGTTTTTACATCCTACCTTGTGTTCCAGACCACTTACTATTGTCTCCTCTACTGTCTTGCAGGATAGCTCTGCAGTAAACCTAAGTTCACATTTAGGACCAAGTCTTAGACAGGCTGTCACCTAGTATTAGCCTCATTTTCTCCCAAATATACCGTGTCTTTATAGATTTTGTCAAAATTGAGTTTGTTTTCTTTCTGAGACAGTTCCCATGAAGGAATCAGTTTTGTTTTTCATTTCGTTGAAATGACTTCAAAACATAATTTATCTTTCTCCGAAATACATCCACAGTTTTTCTGATCCACAGGTAGATTGCATTCTTTGTGATCTGCTAGATAAACAAATAATAAAGGAGTATAAACACAGCTAACTGTGCAGGAAATAGGATTCTGCTGGGCAGCATGAGAAAGTTGGACCCCATGGGTCTAAAAAGACTGATGCTGGCCAGGATGGTCAGGATGGCCAGGATGTTCAGCCTGGCTGCCTGCCTCATTTCCTGATCATTTCAGTGAAATTGCTGTATTCCCAGAGAACATTGATTCTCAAGCACTTGGCACTGCAGAAGAGAAAAACCTTTTTTTAAAATGTCTCCAAACTTCAAGCAGCTGTCTGTGGATAAGAGGCCTTTTCTGCCATATTTGTTTCTAAACCTTTTTAATTGGTGATTCTATTTTAATTTCCAGATAGAGGTGAGCAGAGATTAGAGCATGGGAAATTTAAAGCTAAATTAAATTTTTCAAAAGCTAGAATTTCATTCCCTAATCTAAGCATCAGTTTAAAAAAAAAAAAAAAAAAGTATAGTAGGACAATTGTATTAATTTAGTATAAAAGCTTCTCACTGTGTGAATCAGAGATCTTGTAGAAATTTTTAAATTTTTTACTGCTGCTCATCACTGGAATTTCCTCATTATATGTCCTGAACTTTCCATTTTGTCCTCTACTGCAAGTTTCTGAGCTATTTTCTTTCACTTGCTGTCCCACTCATTATTTTTTATGATCCTTAAATCATTTTTATATTTGAGATTTTATAGCAGCAGTGAACTCCTCCCTTCTATTCCTTTGGTTGCATTTAATGCTAAATTCAACTGCATTGTCCACGTATTACTCTATCTTCCTTGCCTGGTAGCTTGTTTACCCCTGAGAGTATATTAACTAATCTGACAACTATTTCCTTCTGACATTAAGCATCCTGATGGTTTTTTCCTTTTTCAATCTCAATTTATTTCTAATTATAAACCTTAATTAGATCATGGTTCATACAGCTTAGGTACTTTTTCACTTGCTACATCTTTGATTGATTTCTGTTCTACTTAAAGGAAATTAATCTTTTTCTTTAGCAAATAATACCTCACAAAGTTCAGAATACAACCAAAAGAGAGGCAAATAAATGATGTTTTTCTGGGTAGGCATTTGGTTTTAGCCTCAAAATGCGTGATACTGAAAAACATGTATCTCAAGAATATTTCCATCACATGCCCTCATTCAAATGCTTTACCAGCTCTGATGAGGAGTAGGACATTTGGAGGTTATTCCTGCCATGTGTATCAGATGGGGGTTGTGCTTGAGAAATTATAAATGGGGGAGGTGGGAAAAATAACTTACTCATCTCTTTATGTTATTGGGTCTGTATTGGAGGGATGATGCTTAATAGTTTCTGACTACACCCCCAAGCTGTGTGGTTGGAGTGGTCAGAGGCCATGGGGTGGGTATGGGGTGTGGGTTTTGTCCAGGTGTTGGCAATGAGGAGGCTGCAGGGGACTCTGTGAGGAGAAGCTGGGGTTGCCCCATGCCAGACACAACCAGTTCCAGCTGGTTCCAGCCAGCTCCAACCAACCAACCAACCAACCAACCAACCAACCACAGCCAAGTTGGTGGCATCCCTGGAAAAATGGATTTAAAAAATGACAAATCATTGCACAGCCTGGAACAAGCCTGTGAGCACCAGGGTCATGGAAGGAAGAGGGCAGGAGCAGAGATTCTCTTGCAGTCTGCAAAGAGACCATCATGGAGAAGAAATCCACACTGCAGTCTGTGGAGGACCCCAGACCAGAGCAGAAGGATAACTCCTGAGGCAGAAACCCCATGCTGGAGCAAGGTAAAATTATGAGAAGGCAGAAACATCATTGAGGAACCAGTACATACTGAGCACAAACCCCTGTTCCCCATCCTCCTTGTGCTGCTCAGGACAGGGGGGAGGTAGAGGACTGAGGATTGAAGGTAAATATTTGAGTTTGAGAAAAAAAGGGTAGGTGGGCAGAAGGTGTTTTAGATTTTGCTTTTGTTTCCCACTACTCAAATATATTTTAATTGGCAATAAATTAATTTTCCCCAAGTCAAGTATGTTTTACCAGTAATGGAAATTGACAGGTGAGCTCCCTGTTTTTGTCCTGACCCATGAGCTTTTCCATCTCATGTTCTTCCTGCTGAGGAACAAGTTTGAGAGAGCAGTCAAGTGTGTGTCTCGTAGCCAGCCAAAGCCAAAACATCACAGGGTGTCAGTTCTCACTTAGGGACTGAAGATCAGGGTATTTCTCTTAAAATATACACTTAAATGTAATAGCCAAACCCATAATTTAAATATTTCAATTCCATCTGTGTCCTTACTCTCATTTAAGTCCTTTGGATACCTAGTGAGAGAAGCAATCTTTGGGTAATACCCATTGCCAGGGAGAATCACTGCTGGACATAGTTTTACTTAAAACCATTTCTAACAGTAAAACTTACTTATACAAACAAATAATAAAAATAATACAGCACCATCACTTTAGGTAAAACAGTCATGTTAAAAGTGTTGTGGAGGCAGAAAAATGAGGCAGAATTTACCGACCTACATTGGAAAGAAAGTTTCTGAAAATACCAAGTTGATACTATGGGCTATGATATCAGAGAAAAGCAGATTTGAGTGATGAAATTAAAAATTTAACAGTATGAGTAAGTAACACAACCCATCAATTTCATACATTAAGATCTAAATGCTAACCACTGTCTTTTAGTTTAACAGAAATTTTCATTGGGCAGGCATTGATGAAAAGGAATGAACATACTGCTTTGCTAATCTTATAGAATTCTTTGAAGGTATTCTGAAGATTTCAGGTGTTCTCCATACACAATCTTTTGCAACATCTGTTTTCTTCAGTTCTATATTGAAAACTATATTCCTTAGTGTAAATAGAAGAAGGTATTTTATGGTCTTCTTTACCTGAATAAGCCATCCTGCATAATCTCTGTTCTTTCTCTTGTTTGTCTTGAAGGACCTTTGATTATTTCCTAATTGGGTAGATCTAATTTCATAGAAACCAGGTCATATTAAATGCATGATATTTAGACCATAAAGTTCATTTAGAGGTTCAATAAGGAAAAACCAAACCAAAACAAAAAAGATGCACCTTAGAATCTGTCACCTGGTTAATCATCTTTCCCAGCTTTAGACTACAACACTGTGTTGCATTGACTTGGTTGAAACTGCCTGCATTTTTTTTCCCTCTAGATCATAATTTCTACCTTTGTTGTCCTGATGTCAATACTGTGATTGCTAAAAATCATCCTGCAGAACAGGACAATTTATTTTGTCTCCTACTTTTTTTTTTTCTTTTTTTTTCCTTCTTCTAAATTGCAAGTTTCCAGCAGGTATAGATTGGGAAAATATCCAATTTTAACTTGTAACAACAACAAAAAAAAGAAACAAAATCATAGTGTCTGCTGAGGAAAACCATATGACTTGAAAAATGATCACATCTAATTAGAAGAATTTCATTGTAAAACTATGTTTGAAAAACAACTGTTAGAAGTGTTTCATTTCAAGGCACCACGTAGTGTATTGAAGTAAGTTGTGTTTATAGGCATGGACAGCATTATTTTGTGCTATTATGCTGCTTATGAATAGTCTACAACTATGGTAGTCCCAAGAGATTAAATAAGTACATTTTTTAAAGTTCTGCTTCTTGGGGTAGCATTTAGAAATCTGTTATAAATTCTGAAGTTGTAAAGGACTTATTATTGTCACCAGTTTCTGGAAGTTAATTAGAAAGATATTTCAAATGTTTAACAGGACCTCATTTAAATCTGTTAATTAATAATTTTGTGTCATGCATTTTTCAAGCATGACGTATGAAAACTCTGCTTACTGGGGGTGCAGAAAAGCTGAACTCAAGATGCAATTATCAACATGGAAAATGAGATATTTTACAGAAGAGCCAGTTTTCTACTGAGAAAAACTGGTTTCACATTGTGGGATTCAGCATAGCTGTGCTTTTATATGAGGCAATGGTGCAACGCAAAAAGGTAGTCCTACTACCAGAGATTTATTCAAAAATGAACTGAAATGTTTCCTCATTTCTTGGTGTTACTTCAGGCTATGTAATAATGAAAATCCTATTAGTACACTGATGAGCCCATTAAAACCTATACAGTGCTCAACTGCCTATATAAAATGTCTGCACATAAGACTATTTGAGAGATTGAAAATGCTGGTATGAAAAAATTATGGTAAGAAAACAGACCTGATATTTTATTACTAAAATAACATTGGTCAGAGGGGTTGCAACAATTAAAACTGTCTAGTCTTAAGTACTTCTGTAAAGCAGATCAGAAAAATGGGTTTTTGATCCCCTCTAATTAGTGATTTCTTATTGCGAGATTTCGAGGCTTTTGCTACAGTAGGCTTTAATTAATTTTTCACTGTTTGCTTTTTTATGTTTATTTAGAAAAATGCTATATAACAGGAATTTGGGTTCCTGCATTATTCAGATGCTTATAACAAGTTTGAAGGAAAAGGGGAGCTCATACCATGAGAATGAAATCTGCCAATGCCAGGCTATTTTCAAAGAGGATTTCCTGAATGGCTCCCCAAAACAGTCTTGGAGGGATGGGTCACTGTATATAAAATATATGTTCAGAGCTTGAGCACCTGGCAGGACTGTTGTTGGGTTCATACTTCTTTAAGGGAAAAGAGCTAATGGCCATTTACCAGGATACACGTGATGATAAACTATCTGTAGTAACTGGTGTCACTTAAAATAATTGATTTAATTTGCAAATCACTCTTTACTGGCTTAGAGTTATGAATACAGATTTTCCTGGTAGATGAGCTGAGGCCAGTAGAGCCAAGACTGGTCATAGCTATGCTAAAAGGGAAGGAGAAGAGTGATTTAGTCCCCTGATCCTGTGTTACACTCCAGCCTGTGAGTGACAACGGTGGAGAAACATTTCAAGGTTGCATGAAGCCCATGCTCTTCCCTTTTGAAAATAATATGGTGATTCTGCAGAGCACATTCTAACTAAGAATACAAAAGAGGACTGATAGAGAGGGTTTCTATCAGTCTGTGGCCCCAGGGTTACAAAGCTTACAGACACTGTTCCTTCAGATCACTTCAGTAGTCCTACCACCAGACCAGAGGCAGCTGGACTGGCCATGCACAAGTCTAATGTTACACAGCAATGCAAAACTTAAATTTTACCATCTATTTCCTAGTTTCTTATTCCAGTTTTGACTCCTCATCTTTGCCCAAATGCATATCAACCAAAGGAAACAGTTCTGAACTATGTGTCTGGCTCCTGGGAAGTGTTCAAGGCCAGGTTGGATATGGATTCAAACAACTTGGTTGAGTAGGAGGTGTCCCTGCCCTTAGCAGGAGGGTTTGGAACTAGATGATCTTTCAGGTCCTTTCCAACCCAAACCATTCTATGATTCTGTGTCATAGAACTTCTAATTTAATTTATTCTGATGTAGTCAATGCACTAACAAAGGTGTTAAAAAAAGCAGTCTGGGCTAAAGGAAATCTTGTTTCAGGATGCAACATCACTGAATGATGGCACTTCTGTGTTCTTATGGAGCAAAATAAATATTTTCTAAACCTGCAGCTGTTCTAAGTCTGCCTTTAAAATTCTTTCCCTTGAGTATGTGTATATTTGAAAGCTGGCTGCTGTACATAAGAATTATCCCAGTGCTTTAATGTCTTAATATTTTAGTTTAACACTATAAATTGACATGATATGATAGATTGTTAGATTCTATTAAGTACTTAATATATACTTCCAAATTGCCTCAGAACTGCTATAATGACTCCTCCTACCTAAAACCCACAAAGGGAATTAAATGACTGTAATGATATTGAAGTAATAACTAGGGTATGAGTTACAGCACAGGGAAAAAAAAAAGAAAGCTAGACAGCTGAAAAGTTTTGGAACTTAAACTGTAGAGCTTTACTCTTTGTGATAGATGGGATGCTTTTTGGTTACTGTGGTAGAAATGACAGAACTGAGAATGTAATTACAATACAAATTACTCTTACAAACAAATGTGTTTACATGGCAATAATTTAAAGTAGCATCTAAGCCCTCCTATTAAATCACATTTCCAGAAAACTCTGGTTTGAGACTATTTTGGAGATGAAACAGTAATAATATATTTTAAAATCAAAGATATATTTTGGTCTTACAGTTGAAATCCACAAATCTGAGGATGACTGAATGTTGCTAGCTGCAAATAAGATTACAGTGAAGAGCTGCATTTTGGAAAGCTGTATAATCTGCAGAGCTGTGTAATCTGTATAAAACAGATTTTTTCCTCTACCACAAGCCCATATGGTTCCACCATTTGCATTTTAAGTATGGTCATTTGCACCAGCTGAGAAGCTGAAACTTCAAATACTGCAAAAAAGCCAGGGTCTGAAGAAAATATTAGGTTATTTCTGCACTAAGAATTTGGGACTTTGTCTCTTCCCAGTTTCTTTTTTTTTTTCTTGCTAGCAAGTCATTGATTCTTAACACTGCAATTGTCTGCTAATTACATTGTGTGTTTCATATATGTATTTTCACATGTCCCAATACATCTATGTGCAACACTACTAACTGATTTTTTCCAGAGTTAATTTTTCACTTGTCCTGTAAAGTATTTACTGCAATAGCAAGATTTTTATCCAAAGATGATACAGATTTATTTATACATGCATACATATAGGCAAATTTGATTAGAAAACTTTTTTCTTACATAAACTTGTGCATATGAACATGAGCCAGCAGTGTGCCCAGGTGGCCAAGAAGGCCAATGGCATCCTGGCCTGTATCAGAAACAGTGTCACCAGCAGGTCCAAGGAGGTGATTCTGCCCCTGTACTCAGCCCTGGTGAGGCCACACCTCGAGTCCTGTGTCCAGTTCTGGGCCCCTCAGTTCAGGAAGGAGATTGAGGTCCTCGAACAGGTCCAGAGGAGGGCAACCAAGCTGGTGAAGGGACTCGAACACAGATCCTACGAGGAGAGGCTGAGGGAGCTGGGGCTGTTCAGCCTGGAGAAGAGGAGGCTCAGGGGAGACCTCATTGCCCTCTACAACTACCTGAAAGGAGGATGGAGCCAGGCGGGGGTTGGTCTCTTTTCCCAGGCAACTCTCAGTAAGACAAGAGGGCATGGTCTTAAATTGTGCCGGGGTAAGTTCAGACTGGATATTAGAAAGAATTTTTTCACAGAAAGGGTGATCAGACATTGGAACGGGCTGCCTGGGGAGGTGGTGGACTCTTCGTCCCTGGAGATATTTAAAAAGAGACTCGATATGGCACTCAGTGCCGTGGTCTAGTGACTGTGGTGGTAATTGATCAAGGGTTGGACTCGATGATCTCTGAGGTCCCTTCCAACCCAGCCTATTCTATGATTCTATGATTCTATGTATATATTTCTATGTACATAGGTTTATCCTTATGCATATAAACCTATGTGTCCTAATGGGATTCATCCCAGGATACTGAAATAGCTGACTGATGTTATCACAGGACCTTTGCTCTGTTATTTTTAGTGGTCTTTGGAGCCTTAAGAGATTCCATTGACTGGAAGCTGGCAAATACTGTCCCAATTTTAATGAAGGGTAAGAAGTAAGACTCTGATAACTTCAGGCCTGTAAGTGCCTGGTAAAATGATAAAGTTACTCTGGGAAGTTACTGAAAAATACTTTGGAGACAAAGAAATTGCTGGTGGTGGCACAAGTAGTCCTCTGAGGAGCAGGGAGTTGGACTCAATGATCCTTAGGGGTCCCTTCCAGCTTGAGAGATTCTATAGTTCTGTGTGATAAGTATTAAAAAAAAAAAAAGTACTGTGGCTTCCTTCTTCCTTCCCCTTTCTGTAAGATGTTGCTGTTTCAAACATCTCTGACACAACTAAAATTTCAGGTAGATTAATTGTGAATGTACTAGCAGGGCATGGTAGTGCAGACTGTGACTCTTCCTGTAACTGGAACTTAAGGCAGCAGTTGTATTGTGCCTCTAGGCTAAGTAAGCCATTATGAGTTTAAAATAATAATCATAAGGTATTCAAGGGCTGGAAAGCATTTTACAAGTTAAATCAGCTTCCTTAACAGAAATATTTGGTGTGGTAATCTTATCTGAGCTGCTGGGAAATTTCATAACTGCTCATCTTGCATACTTTATCTCTAAAATGAAAATACATATATGGTTTATGTGGATGTATTTCAGTCATGTTGGTTAAATCTTTCATTCTGTGGAAGTGTGCTATTCTGCATAAAAAGAATTTATAATAGGAAATAACAAAAGGCCCTGGACTCTCCATATTCTTTATGTTTCAGTATCCTCTGCTTACAAGAATGCTGAAAGGAAAGGTTTGAACTGTCATTATCATCAGCTGTATTAGGATGAGTTCTTCATTTGTATATTAAGATCGAAGTATAACCAAAAAAGACTTTTTTCTAAATTCCTTAAATTGTGTGCAGACAGGAAAATGAGTGATTTTTTTTTTCCTTTGCACCAGTCATACTTCTGCATGTCCTCAATAGTTATTAAATCCATGGAGTTAGGAAAGAATAATAGATTCTCAATTGGACACATTATAAGAAAATAATCAGCCAGCACTATGACCACATTAGAATTTTGCTCCTGTAAGTCACAGCCCTAAAAAAAATTTTTTCTCATTCTAATCAATGATTTGTCATATTTCTTTGTCCTTGTACCTCTGCCACTTCTTCAAAAGCTGTTACTTATACAATAGATTTCTCTATAGACCTCTGCAATAGCTAAATAACTAATAACTAAATCCAGTCACTGATGGTACCTTTCAAAATCATGTCTGAGTGAGAACAAAGCACCTTTCCTTTGGCAGAATCATTATTTATAATTTCTGTAGTGGTCTCATTCAGGAGTTTCCAGCAGGGATCAGGAAACTGTACAAACAAATAATGCAGTGATAGCCTCTTCACTAAAAGCTCAGATCTGAACTGATTGTGGTTACCATCATGCAGATAAATGCTGAAAGTCTTTTATATCCATTGTGCCTGCAATTGCTAGGCAATATGGTTCTTGCATCTTCAGAAACACGTGACTGTGTCAGCAATTCACAGGGCAGCTCTGGACAGAGATGGGGAAGGAACTGTACCAGACTTTGGGTTTTGTTTCTTTTGCGTATTTTACTGAGGAGAATAAGATCATGTGTAAACAGGAACTTAATAGGAGTACAGCACAGGGGGAAGATGTAATAGATTTGGTCAATAGTTGTTCTATCAGAAAATGTCAAAAGAAAAAAAAATAAAAAGAAAAATATTCCTTTTCTAATTCCTTGTGAAAACTTTTAAGCATAGTAACCGATACAGGAAATTTTCTAGTTCCTGCAAAGCCAGGAACTTTCCTATGGAAGTCCCCAAAGACTTGAGCCAGATTTCCACCCCACACACACCCCATGAATTCATGTCATGAATAAATAGTACTTCACTCAGCAGATTAATTAGAAGAAATTGGTGGCTGAGACAGAACAGAATATAGAGAAATGTGATTACTTTCTATTTTATATTAATTTTTTTTCCTTTCTTCCTGTCTAATTTCACTTACAGTCATAATGATTTTCCTGTTTCTTCTGGTAACAGGATCTCAAATGACACTTTCATGTTAGATGACACAGAGTTATTGAATTCCCTGAGTACAGTAAGCTTAACAAGGAAGAAATTGTACTTGTATTCTGCTCTTCATCTACCTACCTGAAACTCAGCTTTATATTCATTTCACTCTATCAAAAGTGAAAAATTTATTATAGACTGGGTTTGGAGCTTTCATCAAATATTAAAATTAAAAATGATTGGATAAAAATAATTATTTACGGATACACAAATATATAACTATGTAATAAACATATAAATTTAACTGGGTATCAATATTTTTTTTGCAGAGAAAAGGATACCTTTGAGAGACATTGCTAGGAAACTGTAGGAATGATTAACTTTCAAAATCCATACAAAAAATCTTATGAAAAAAAATGTAGTGAAGAAACAGTTGCTACATTGTTTATCAGAAGCAAATTAAAGTGTATTGTTCCAGTCATCAGAGAGGTTTGTAGAAGCTGCTCCTGCTGATAGGACCACAGTTATCATTTTCTACTTCAGAAGACCTTGATCTATTCTTTGCAGTCTGATAAGCTTATTTCACAGGCTGAAACTTAATAGTGTTCTTTCCATGTGAATACATCTGTTGGCAAAATGACCTCCATATCCTCAAACTTGACTGGGCAACATGATTTCTCTCTAGCTTTTCTCCTTGTAAACAGAAGCAGGGACATAAAATGTGAACAATATTTCTGTATTACTGATTTCATCTGCGCTTTGGCTCTCCAGTCCAATTGGCATGACAGTTAAAATTAGCAGGACAAGGTCAAACTGTCAAGGATGAGGCTGGCTGTAAGCAGAGGGGCTTCTGTGGCTTTGTTTGCTTGTCATTGAGGCTGCTATGTCAGCTTAAATACCATCAGTAGAAAAAACACAGAGCATAGCTTAAGGAGCAATGGGGTGGAGGGCACATCTGAGCAATGATCAAGCAAGAGTAAAATCCAGAGAGGCCACAATCTCAGGACACTATGGCATGAGTGTCTTTCACAAAATGTCAGTGCAGGCTGACTAAACAAATGCTGCTGCCAAGGCAAAGCTGATCAGCCTGCATTTTATAGGAAAAGTTCACATGCACTTGTGCTATCAGTCTGAAATACTATGAGTAAGTGGAAAATTTTACGGTGTTGTGACAAAATGGAACGTTGCACAAAGTTGAACCTTTGCTGCATCCAGCATACCAGTGTTTCACATTTTTGCTTGATTTGCGTTCTGTTGACATGATTTAAAAGCTTTTCAAAATGGCTCTTTGCCCAGACACAGCTTGAAAGTCCAAGCTCTCTTACAAAAGCAGGTGAAATTAGTTTTGCCACACATACAGTTCCATTCATAAATCTTTGCTTGGTGTAGTTCAGCCAGGATTTTTTCCTTAATAATTGCTTTTACCTAAAAGTTAGATGATACTCATTTACCAAGGTTTTTTTTCTCAAGTTCTAACTCATTTTTTTCTCTCTCTAATCTATATTTGTATGCATACTTTCATAAAAATAACCTTTTTCCCTAGGTAAATTATTCTCTTCCTGTAAACAGAAGAAATACAGTACAGTACATAATACTTGCAAAGGGTTACATACCTGATTTTTTTAAAGTATTAAACTATTTAGAAAAACTATCATTATAATTTATTTCCTGATATTATGTTTTAAGATCATCAGGATGTGGGAAAGGCTAGGAAAAGATGCATAGCTAAAACACATATAATAGTCCCATTAGCTGGGAGAACAGTGTAACCTTTCCAGATATACAGGCAAGCTGCATGTGGACTGTCAGATATTATAGATCCTGAGTTCACACTCCTTAATCAAATGACTGTCCTGTAAGTCATTGATTAAGGACTGCAGAAATTGGCTCTAGTCCCTTGATCTCAACTGACAAGACAACAAAGAGCTGCTTGTGTTTGAAGGAAAAGGGGAGACAGGGACTGTAACCAGGCTTAGAAGGGGGAAGGGAATGGCTGTTCAGATAAGTGCAGCAGTCAATGGCAGAAGTAAAGATAGCTATGTGACAGAGAGAGGAGAAGGGTTAATGATTAAGAAGTTAAGCTGGATAAAGATCAAACTGAAATTGATGAGAACAACCTGTATTATTAATTAGCCATCCAGCAGAGCTGCTGCATCTGGGGAAAGCAGAGCAGGACAGAGGCTATAAGCAGGCTGTAGGAAAAGCAGAACATCCCACTAAAAATGGTAAAAAATAGACACCGGTGACAATAAAAAGGGAACCACGATAAAATACAGAAAAAAAAACAACCAAAAAACAACTTAGTGCAGTCTCCCTCCTCTGTTCAAATGCCATAGTGACAATTCTAGGAAGACATCTTCCCTTTCTGGGCATTTTAGCAGAGCTTCAATATAATATATAAAGATAGATCCTGCAGCCTTTCTTTCTAGGAAGTTGACTTCTTTGTAATCTTTTCTCCTAACAAGCTAAATGAAAAAAAAATAAGCATCTGAATGCAAGCTCAAGAAAGGATCAAAAATCTGTTAGATACAGGACCTGCATCACTTAACCAGAGAGAGATGTAATCCACCACAACTGCAGAAGGAGATCTGAGAGGAGCTATAGCAATTGCCCTAATGAATTGTCCATTTAATTCAGCTGCATGCCCACTACAAACCATCCCTGACACAAAATCATGTTTGGAGATGCTATCCTCTGCTGTCTAGCACCACTCCTGAGGATGTCCTACATACCTAGTTCTGAGTTACTTGCTGGTTTTGCCTGTTCTGCAGGCCTAGGACCAGGCAGTTCAGGATTACAGGTTCTGGAGTTCAGATTGTGGCTGTAAACCCTTTCAGGCTAAAGAAATTCCAATGTTAATTTCTGCATTCATGGGGAATGCATTAGCACTAAACGATTATATCAAACAAAATAGCTACAATGCCACAGCTGTGGATTTGAACAAAAGTTCAAGTAATTGTGACTGTTTGTTGGGAACCTAATCAAATTAGTAGGTTTTAGGTGTGCTATTCATGTGCCTAGGCTCAAAAGCACTATACATGTCTTTTAAGGTAAGAGAAAGGCAAACAGAGGTACCTACTTTCAGATCCATAAGAAAATAATAGTGAAAGCAGTGCCTTTAGGAGTTTTTCTCTGCTGTTGGGTGTTGTAGAAAGCATTCTACCTTTTCTAAGAATAAAAGATAATTAAGAAAAAAAAGAAAAAGCCTACTTCACTTATACACAAAGATGTACATTGCTGGAGTACAACAGTTAATTAATTGGTGTTTGCTGTATTAGAGATAGTTTTAATCTCATTCTCTCATTTGAAAAGAAAAAAAAAAAAAAAAGAACAAACCCCTCTCTGGTGTACCTTCTGAATTTGTAGCTACAGTATCCTTTTTCCATGTAGTAGGTCAACAGGACTACATTGCCTTGTTTCGCATGTCAGGGTCCCATTAACCTAATGTAATAGTTGGCACAGATTTCTAAGCAAGTTTTGTCTATGAACTCAGGAGGAGAATCTGAGTGGAATATAATACTCTGCTAAAACAATAATACTCTCATAATCTAACCCTCATTAACTTGTCAAGTCTAGTGACAGTCTTTAATAGCATTCATTCTTTTATGTATTATTTTAAGTGATTTCTTTGTAGCTGTTTGAAAAACCTAAAATAAGATTGTTACTTTATCTGCATTTAATGAGGAAGACATTGTCCTTTTTTTTTTTATTTTTTTTTTATTTTTTTTTTTTTTTTTTTTTGTAAATGGGGTTTCACTTAGGTTTATTTTCTGGGCAAAATGCCACAGACCTCTTTAAAAAAAGAATGGAAGTAACTATATTTAATTTACTTTTATTTTCTCTCTTTAACAAATGGCAAAATGCTGCACATGGAGCTACAAGAATACTGTTAGAAATTTATGGTCATTGGCTCATGTTTGTTACCACAGGGAGACTGGAAATTCAGGGAAAATATTAGATTTCCAAGGCATGGCTTGTGCCATCTGACATTGTTGCTAACAGGACACATGAGAGAGGAGAGAGACAGAGATTTGTTTGGGGGCTTTGTTTGCTTCTTGTCCCCTTCCATTAGCAGCCATGTGCACCCTGAATTTTCTGACCTGGTGTGGTTCCCTCTGAGGCAGCCCCCAGCTCACAAAACAGGGCTGGACACAACCCTGGCAGATATTAAAGTTCACAATGTTCTTCCTTAATGCAGTGAGTACTTGTAGCTCATGATGATTTGAAGACAGGTTGGGGACATCAGCATCTGGCACAAGGAACCTTGGAATGCCTCTAAGAACCTTAATTCATCCACTGACTGAATCACCACACATCAGGCTTCTCTATGTCTGTATTTTTCAAATCTAGAATGAAGTAAAGACCTTTGTCACTGAATCTAAAAATAAAATAAATTAAAAAAAAAAACCTTGCAACTTCCCTTTGAAAGAAATTAGAAATTAGAAGCATTAGAAATTAGAAATAAATCAGACGTATCAAATATTCTATACAGAGCTGCTGTTTTAATTCAGAAGAAAGTGTGAAAACATGGCATTTTTTTCCTTAAAATTGATTCTTTTGTATGTTTAGTTACAAACTTCAAAAAGTAAATACCTCTTCAAACTGATATTGCATTAGTTTCTTATTCATTAGGTCTCAGTAACCACTCTGCCCATTTTTTTCCCCCCCATCATAGTAATGAAAAAGCAATATACAGTTCCTAATGATTTTCTGCAATACTGCACAGGTGCAGACTGCAGCTGTTATGGGTAAACTACATTTTGCTAAACTAATACAAATCCCATTGGGGAAATGGGAGAATCACCACATTCCCATAGAAAGAAAAATGTTTTCATTGTAGGATACTAAAGTTTCCATGTACATTCTATCTAATCAAAGGTCTTTTACAGAGAAAATTAAATACCTTATAATACCCATGAATATATTTAATCTCTTAGATTCTGCCTTTGTTAGTAGTACTTATTAGTTATCCTCTTTAAAAAGCCTCACTGCCATTTTCAAATTTGGATGAGATAGCAAAGATTACATTCCATATACTATTAAAGATATGAAATGGAAAGAGTTGTTCTCCAGACTTATAATTAAAATATACCAATTTTCATACAAAAAGGTATATCCTAGTGAAAGTTGTATTTACCAGATGAACTGGCATTTCACTACACTTTCATAACTGTGTGGTTCCATCTGATCATATGCTATATGCAACTCATTTTTGTTGCCAAGGTTTTCAATAGAGAAATAGTCTAGGGGATTTGGGTGTTATTTTTCTTTTAAAAGTCTTGTTGTGTATAATGAGGATTTCATGGAGGGAGGGAACACTCATGCACCTTCATCTCCAGATAAACTGTAGCTTGTGGTGGGGTGAGTTCCAGGTGTATGTTTTTCACCTCTCCTTCTCAGGAACCACTCAGGCTCAGGGTAACACTCACCCATGTAAGGTATGGATACCTTACCTGAGGTTTTGATATGTATAAGTAAAAGAGGAAGCTGTTCTCCTTGTTGATTGGCATGATGTAGATTAATTTTTGCACATTTTTGCCCTGAGCCCACCAATGGTAGCACTGGTAACAGGATGCACCCTCCAAAAAGAGCCTCAGGACTGCCTTCAGTGTAAGAACTGGTGGTTGAGTGACAAATTTAATCGTAGAAAATACAAACCTGCCAGCAGATTTGCAGACTGGTGTGTTGGTGTCTCTGAGCCTTCTCATAAGCATCTGTGCTAGGGGAGAGGACATTTTGGAAACAATTTTGTTGCTAGCCTTAAGGAGAGCCTATTCAAAACACAGTGAATTAGTGTAACTTTATTTTTATTAACTTATATATTATTAAAGGCTTATTTATGCATTCCATGGAGAACTCTTCAGCATTTATGTATGTATTATCCATTTAAAATACAAGAATCGTCTCAGATTTTGGATATGCACCATGAAGAAACCCTAAATTAGTATTTTAGCTTCCTGATGACACCAGGATGGATTAAATCCCTTTTTGTTTTTTATCAAATATCCAGGAACAGAAATGTGGAATGTATATATGTTTGAATTAGTACTGGGACTGTTTTACAGCCTTTTGCTTGTTTTTAGATTAATTGAATTATTTTAAAGCCAGAGTTTTAAATAAATGAAATTAAAATTAGTCTCTGTTAAGGCTTTAGATTGTCAGAATTTTTGTAAGAAGGTCACTTAAATCACTAGAAAAGTTTTGAAAGTGTGATGTAGAGTAGCAATTCACATGTTAGATATGCTTGTATTGCTATTGGGATCATTCCATCTCCAAATCTGTTAAGGTAACCACAGGAATAATGTATCTTAAATCATCCCACAGTGAACTTTAGCAGAAAAGAAGAAATTTATTTTTCCTTTTCCCTTCTTTATTGCCTTTATTCCCTTCTTTATTTGTAATTATTGTAAAAATAATGTAATTAAATAGAAAATGGGTTAGAAATAGGTTTTAGACACTGTGGGAATTCTTGCTTTCTTGAATCTTTCTGGTGAAGATTTTTTCTATGCTGATGGAGTTAATCACTGCAATAAACAGAACTGTCAGTTATTGCTCTTATTCTGGGCAATCCTATCACCTCTGATTGTTTTAGGAAGAGAGATCTAAGCCAACAGTCTGAAAAGCTGTGAAAAGAACTGATCTGCAGTCCAGGTTTTCAATTTTTGTGTTGAATAACTGCTCCCTCCTGAATTTTCAGGTACATTTTGTTGCACATTTCCAGATTTACTCCTGTCTACATTTTATCTTGTGTCTAGCTAATAAAATATGAATGTGTATATTTCTGAGGCCATGTCTGTTGGAAAGGAGTGTCCCAGCCAGTCAGAGAGGTTAAAAAGAATTATTGAGCAATACTTGTGTGTGAAATATTGTCATAAAACCCCTCTATTAGAGGCAATACTTTTCTTATGAAAAAATATTTTCTCAAACAGTAAACAGACTTGTTAATGGGTCCCATTATCTTTTGTGTGTCTATTTACTTAAAGCAAGAATGAGATTGTAGTTTACAAATCTGACACCTTGCTGAAGTACTTCAGCAGATCTTTTAAGACTTTGCACATACATTCCTTTATGACTTGCATAGTTTCAGTGTGCTTTAAAGGATCAGGAAAAGAGATTAAGAATATCAAAGAAAAATACAGTCCCCCCTCCCATAGAGCATTTTTAGTTTTGAACAGCTTGCAGAGCAAATAAGCAATACGGCCACTCCATATTTATTTTGATGTAATTGTGCCACATAGAATGTGCTTCTTTTCACCCAGTGTTGTAACACTCAGAAGTTTACAATCTACTGTGAAGTCACAGCTCCAGAATGCTAGAGATGGACCAGTTCCAACATTTACTGAGTTGTTAGCCCTGGGCAAGAAAAATTTAGAATATCCACAGCAGGAAAAGGTTTGTTCAAATAATATATAAGAAGTTTAACTTAGATGAGGGAATTATAATAGTAAAGAGTGACAGGTGATACTGCCTTCTTTCACATCCCTGTGACTTTTCTTTATACACCATATCAATCATTTCCCTTCTAAATTTGTTTAAATAACGTGTTATTCCTTTTTTAGAGAAGTTAATCCATTGGCATATACTGCCCTACTAGTGTCTAACTAGACCAGAAAACAAACTGTCAGCAGGAATTATGAGAGCAGTCAGAAGAAAAACGACCATGTGAATAAAATTTAGAATGCTTCCTATGGTTTATTCTACGATTTTAAAAATGAGGAAGGGGACAACTTGGCTAAGTGCTGAATATTTGTATGGTGGGGAAATTAAAGCAGATGTCAAAAGGTAAACACAGCATATAAAATATTTTAAAAGCAGAATCATGTTTCACCCAATAAAAAGGAAGGGTTTAAGTGCAGATTATTGATAATTAAACATTCTGTGCTAAGATTTATAAAATAAGAACATATATTAAGCTCATTAGAACAAAAGTCTTAGAGAAGAGAGGTCATTCACTAGATGGAGAAGGTTAAGATGTTTTGATAAATAAAAAACCTGAAGAGTTTAGAAACACTCCTACTTCTGGGAAGAGCTGTCTGTTGTCTAGATAGATAGATATTGTCTATCAATAACTAAAAAAGATGTTAAATAACATCTGGTGGTAATAAACTTTTGAAATCATCAAGCTGGGTGAGCTGCATACAAAAGAGCTGGCTGATGACATCTCTGGCTTGATAGTGCTGATTTGTAATAAATCTCAGGGATACCAGAAAAAATCCATAATACCGATAGACAGTTTATATTGTGC
The DNA here is from genome assembly GCA_023637945.1 of Phaethornis superciliosus. Classification (NCBI taxonomy): domain Eukaryota; kingdom Metazoa; phylum Chordata; class Aves; order Apodiformes; family Trochilidae; genus Phaethornis; species Phaethornis superciliosus. The sequence goes on from JAJQWJ010000005.1 coordinate 7,325,386, forward strand.
CAATATTCAGAAATTACAAGTATGTGGACTACAATATTTATAAGCCTAGAACATTTATCCTTAATGATGAAAAAATTGATAAACTTTCACTTTTAAGGACATAAAGGAGAATAGTTCATGCCCACTAAAATGACTTTATGGGGATAATTGTTCAGTGAACTTTTTTTTTTTTTTCTTAGATTTCTTGGAGATTATAACAGTGATCATCATGATTATTGTCATGTGTAGGAACTCTAGGCTTGCATATTTTATCCTTGTCCCCAGAGCCTTACTAGGCTAGAGAGAAAGCAGAAAGGCACACAGAATCCTTTCCTCACCCTCTGCAGGAAAGTCTCCTTGTCATGCAATAAAGGAGAAAATATGTTCACTCTATTTCATGCTTCTCATTGCCCATTTTCCTACAGTGGTCTCAGAAATATTAGGAAACTTGTAATTCCCAAACACATACTATGTGTGACAGGGATTTTCATGCACAAAAGGACATGAAAAGCTCAGCCCCCTCCTTGTTTCAGCTCATGGTTTGCATCTGCCTTTCCTTGATTTCAGCTGCCTGTCAGGCTCAGTTCTTATTTCTGACATTACTAAACTCTGCTGTGTTCAAAGCTGTAAATTATAATAAAACTCTTCTATCCATCATTTCAGTGCCATGTGCATAACAATTACTCTAACTGCACAGTAAATGCCAGACCAAATTGTTCAGAGCCTTTTTTGTATGTTTAGTGTGATTGAGGGAACATTGGAGGAAGTTAGTGAGAAGTTCAATGATTTTCTAACCTCATTCTATACCACAAAGGATTTTCAAGGATACGTTTATTTTTTTCTCTCAATAAAGCTGAAAAAGTCTCTGAGCCTAAGTATTTCTCCCCATGTCAGTTTAAGAAGTTTGTTTTTTAACAATGTCACATTTTAAAGCTATATGTCTCTTACAAGATAACAGATCCAGTAAGTTTGAATCCTTTGAACATTCTGGTAAACTACTAGTTGTGTGTAAGAATAATCCTTTACTCAGAAGTCTCCCACAGAAGGCAAGAGGAAACAAATCAGATGGTAAATGGTCAGATTTTGCCATAACAGATTGACAGTACAATGTTTCAAGTTTCCATGAAAAGTCCAATGTTAATATATTTGTATATACTGAGTGAATATTAGTGATGCAGCTTTTCTTGATGATCAAAATTATTTTGTTAATAGTCAAATCCACAGAAAGCCAGAAGAAAATACTAGAGGATTATGTGAATAGCAGCGTGGTAGCATAATGTCAATCAGAACTAAAACATACTAATTAATCCACAATAGAATGGGTTGTTTGAATTTCCTATCCACATGACAGATGCTTGAATTTCCTATTCATATTACAGCTGTTTGAATTTCCTATTCATGTTACAGGTGCATTGTATCAACTCAGAGAAATGTCCTGGGAGTCTCTACTCAGAGGCACATCCTCAAAAAGCCCACAGGGTTGGAATGTCTGAATGGGAAGCATGAGAAGATTCAGGCTGTTTAGGCAAATGGCTGTAGGGTGAATATATTAAGCAAACAAATAAATAAATAAAATTTATACATAAGTATATATATATATTTTTAATAATTTTGAACCTCTAAGATTTCATGATCTTTTAAAAATACCATAGTGTACTTAGAATTAAAAACACAAAAGCAGCAATAATTTTATTTTGTCTCTGTATGAAATTGTTTTGGTATTAATCCTATAACTACCAAAAAGCAGATGTCTACTTATTCTTGAAACTCATAAAGCAACAACAAAAACAAAACTGATCCTTGGAAAATTGAGTGTAAATTGAAAGAGCCATTCTGAAGTTGTGCTCATGGTTACTGAAGGTTAGTGACTTTTGCACAAAAAATTAACTTGCTGCAAGCAGTTTTGATGACAGTTGTCTTCCAAATTGGACATTAGTGAAAACTCTTCCCTTGCCTGGAAAGTTTATCATGGCACTTACCTTATCATGTTATACCAGGGTGAAGTGCTCCAAAAAAATGCAGAGTACTACTTTTCTGCCTGCTTGTCATGCAAAGCATGTTCAATGCCAGGTGCAGAAACACTCTCTCAGTTGCCAAACCCTTTGGATCTTGTTATGACTTTTTTCATATGAGCACACTCGGGAATTAACAACATAATTGAGGCTGGTCAATCTTTTAAAGATGTTTGCCCTTGAAATACGTGCCATAATTCCCTTACAACTCTGCCTTCAAACTGAAGAAATGTCTTTAGTTTTTTGCACAAATTGGATTTGTGCATTCAAAGTGAGAAAACATTTTAGCTAAAATACAGCTTGCCCCATTTAATTAAAAATACACTTATAAATATATTTGTTTTAAATCAAATGATGCTGCTCTGAGCTTGGGTGCAGCAGAAAAAGACCTAGCATAGTCATTTGATTAATCTATTTCTTTATCTGATTGGAGAGGCCTCTGAGTACATTCCATCAGCATACTTGTAAACATTGGGTTAAACACTAACACTGAAACTTGTATAGTAATGCAAATTCCTGGTTACATTTTGATTGCATGAAAGTTTTTAAGATACTCTCTGTTAAACTACTGAAACTACTGTAGTGTATGAATATCTCCAGTGCTTCCTCTCCAGAGCTGAAGAAAGGTCTGGTTAAAAGACAGTTTTAGTGTCTTCTCAATTCACCTCCTTGGTCTGCTTCAGAGTTGCTGCAGTATAGTGTGCTGCCAGAATGAAGCCTCAATTCAGCTCTTCATTTATTGTGAAGAACACAGTGGAATGACACCATAGGATGTGTCTACATTGCTGTTCTAGTTTGGATCAGAAGTGTGTTTTTTTAAGGGAATCCTCTCTCTGTCACCATTCTTTTTGCATTTGAAACTTCTTGGAGGCTGCTTTTAACTTTTTTAACAAGTGAAACATATGGTTTTCAATGAAGAGAGGAAAGGAACATGCCAATTCATGCTTAAAGTCAGATATTTTGGAGTTTAGTCCTGTGTCACTCATGTGTTTCATCTTACAAGAAATTTAATGTTGCATTTGTGTGCAATTGGGAGATAAGAATACAAGAAGAGTTGTAATGAAGGCTACAGAAGGTTAACCTAGGGAAGGTTAAAACCTGGATTCCGTGACACTAGTGAATTCATAACTCTGAGTGTAAGAAGAAGGAAAGCACAGAAATAGAAGCATATAGAAGCTTTCACCAATACATTTCCATAAAATTTATAACTTTCAATTAAAAAAAAGAGCCAAAAAACCCCCAAACCCACATATAAAACCCCAAACAAACAAAACCAAACCATCCAACCAAACAAAAAAACCCAGAATCAAAGCTCATTTAGTTGTCCTTTATACTTTAACAGATGTATTGAACATTACTGATTTTAATGATAGTAGAGAACTAAAATGCAGTTCCACTTGCTAATGCTGGGGCTCAGCTATCAACTCCTTCAACAATCTGAGAGAGCTGAAGCAAAAAATTTAAGAAAAATGTATGTGATGAATGTCATTGTATTTGCCATATTTAGAATTAAACATCTTATTGCAGGTAAACAGATTAATAACTGCCTCAAACCACAGAATTCTGCATTTTTACCAGGAACTCTACAGAACTTTAAGACAGGTGTCCTGTTTTACTAGAAATAGAAAAGATAAGACCTAACAATATCAGAAGTGACTGGGATTTTTCTCTTTTCTCATTAAAACTGGTAAGTTGTTTGCTTGTTTGATGTTCATGTTTGGTTGTTCTCTTTTTTTCTTTTTTTTTTTTTTTTTTTTGGTTTTTTTTTTGTTTGTTTTTTTTGTTTGTTTGTTGTTTTTGGTTTTTTTTTTGTTTTGTGTTTGTTTGTTTGCTAGTTTGTTTTGTTTTTAGGGGCTTTTGGTGTTTGTTTGTTTCTTTTTTGCTTTTTTCCCCATACATTTTAAGGGCAAAAAGGTATGGCTGTCCTGATTTTCTATTTTATAGAGTATTTCAGAGCAGCACCAGTGTGTAGAGGGACTCAGATAAGATCTATGCTCAACTTAAATCCTGTTCATGCAGTATGTTAAGCTTAATTAGAATTTAATTGATTCACAGGCTTTGTGATGGTCATTTCCAGGCATTTACTGCCATAATTTCAGCATGCCTTTAGATGTTAGATTGCTTAGAGAACAATTCAAGTACAGCAAAATGTAGTTGGATTAATTTTCCCAGACAAATAATTTAATCAGGCCCAGGATATTCAGCAGAGAGGTTCAATGCACTGTTTTCCCTGTGCTCCACATATAGTCCAGTTTTAATCACTACTTGATATTTTTCCTTAAAAAACAGTGAAATTCTCATACGTTGTTTGCATATTTTTTTCTTTCTGAGCACTTTTCAAAATCTCAATGGTTATTACTGAGATTAATGAAAACATTCCCATTTTGAGTAGAAATTCACATTGTGAATTTTTCCCCCCTTTTCTCAAGCAGATGCTAACAATATTTGCATATGTTCTACTCTCATTCTTAGAAGAATGACTTAAAGGAGAGAGGTCTTATTGTATTGTAATATTGTATGCTTTACTCTCCTGACACTAGGGAAAATGAATACATGTGACATGGTAGCAGCTTCTGCTTTTGCCACTGGGAATATGAATTAACTCCCCTGACTTTAGGAGATTTGTGTCTAGAATTGAACTGGCATAACTGAGATCAGAGTCTGTTGCAAAAATCTTGAGTAATTCCTATGAGGCAAATGCCTTCAGCTGTCAATCTACCAAGCTGACCTGTCAGTGTCACATAATAATTAAACAGCATCTGGCATTAGTGCAAATTTATAATTGCTATAATCCTTATTGCTGACATGTCAATATTTAACTTGCATTAACCTTTCCTTTGAGGCTTACAAATAGTGCATCTCTGGCTTGTTCAGTCTAATTTTTCATGTCATTGCCTCACAAGGTACAAAGATTTATAATGTCATTATGTGATGGATACAGACCACTCCTTTATTTGGCCTTGTAAGATGCACTAACTCTAGAATAACATTGGTTTATTTATTTTTTTTCAGCCCTGCCTGCAAAACAGTTTTTAGCCACTTAAATGATTTATAACATGATGGCTATGACTCAGGTATTGAGTGTAAGGGTGCCACTCTTTTTAATTTCAGACAGCTTCTTTGGGGCATGACACACTCTAAGCCACTACTTTATATTATAGTTACTAGAACTGCTGTGGTTTCAAATGTAGTTAAAAAGAATCAATAGCATTGAAACTGCAGAGGAAGGCATTGGTAATTTTGGATTATTTAGGAGAAGTTAAAATTAGGCCATTATTTTAGTAGCCCATCTTCCAAAAACAAACCTGAAAACTTTACCAGAGGGATTTTTAATCAAAATTACCCTGAGATTCATGCCTAGTCTAGTTGTCAAACAAAAGAGATGAAGTGAACTTGTATATTGTCCAGTTCCCACGTTACATATTGTTTGACAGTTATAAATTACATGTAAGCTTTGATCAGAATAAATAAGCCTACTTTTTCCTTTTTTCTACGTGATCAGAATTTTTTTCAGCCATGGATCATGGATCAGCTTATAAAAAAAATTGTCATTAGGTATTGGGCTTTAGATATTTGCCATGATCACAAAAAGAAATGAGAAATAACTCCAATACTCTTGTGGCTGTTTTTCTGCTTATGCCACCAAACTAAAACATGTTCCAGAAAGCTATTCCATGTTTCTGCTTCCAAAGGTCTGGTGACTATCTTGCCTTCCACCCTACAGATTCTGGGCATTACTTTACAATTACTTGTATATTTGTCCTTATATTCCTTGAAATAATTGTACTGCTATGAACTAGCATGACAGTTCAACACATCTTAAATGCTGGCATTTAGAAATCTGTATTGCAAAGTACAATAAAAGACTTATTCTTAGCATCTGAATATTCCCTCTTCAGCCTTATCATCTCATCTTTCATTATCTTTTCAAGAGAGACAAATTATAGGTCAAGGCTCTTCCTTGAAAGGGTGACCTAAAATTCTGCATGGTGTAGATATTGCTGGATGATTTCTGGAGATTACAAATAACCTGTACCCGTGTTTATAATTAAACAATTTAATTTATCACTCACTCGTGTACTTCTGAAGGGTCTTGACTCTTGGCTCCCTGGAGAAGGACTGCTTATATTTTCCAGATCACGTTTAAAAGTAGTATGTGAGTGTGTAGTGAATTGATCAATGCCAGGCATCATGCATAACAGGCACAGTAAATTGGACTTTTCAGATTGATTAACAGCAAATGAGAAATGTAAGCATGAAATAAGTACATTAGATTGGCCTATATATGCACGAGAAATCATTTAGCATCTGAACATTCTATAAAAATTATGAATTTCCTTTAAAAAGAAACAATTTTTAAAAAAGAAAATGTTGCTTTTAGAACAAATGTTTGAACAGTCTGGTGAACCCATGTGTCCTACAAATTCCAAGAATGAATTTATTGATTGCTATGGTTACATCAACACATGTAACATGATATAATCAGCTGTGATGTGCTGTGGCACAGAAATTGCAAAGATATGTTTGATTTTAGAAAAGCCTCTGCCAATATGCTTTTGTTTTACAAATGTACCAGCTACTTTGATGTCCCAGAAAGATTTAAGATGCTGGTTATTAACCTTAGTTAGTTCTTGTGGTGTCTTCTCAGAAGGTTTCAAAATTATCTGGTAACATTTCTCTAAAGAGTTTTATCTGGCTTTAAGAACTAAAATATTTTTTTAAAAAAAGCAGAAACTTTTTTTTTGTCTCATAATTCTCCTCCAGTATTACTTTATTTCTTTTTTGTAGTTATGTCCCTAATACATTATAAATTGTTATATCCTGTTTCCATAGTGTACTATTAATTTAAATGCTCTTATACTATATGTATACCTATTTGTCTTCTTGTTGACTGTTTCTATTACTATAGTTTTCAGTATTTCTTCTCTCCTGTAATCAATTTTATTTGTCCTTATTTTTTTTCCCTGTATTTCTTTCAATGAAATAAATTCTGTTTTTTTTTTTTTTTTATATATATATCTTTCAGTATTTATACTATGACCTTGATATTATGATCATATAATTTCAGTACTTTTCCTTCTTTTTCTTATATTTCACTCCCAAATGATGTTTTCAGCTCCAGGCAGATAGCAGAAGTCACAAGAGAACAAACGAAAAAAATACACACATTTGTATTACTATAACAAAAGTTGTGGTAGAATCTCTCATTCTGAGAGTTTTGGGTTTCCATCTTTGCTTGATTTTGCATTTTTCATTAAGATACCACTGATGAGTACCAGTAGCAGCATTGTGCTCTCACTTCAGCAGCTCTCGGATTAACAGGAGGATGCAGAACCAGCATCCCTTACAGGTTGTTTTTTAGTTGCACAGTTGTTCAGCTTTTACTGGCTGTGAGGACCTCAGTCATTGTTCAGGCAACTTTCAGTTTTCTAATCAGTCAGACATGCTTTGGAGAAGTAGAAACTATGGGTCCACATTTCAAAGAAGAAAAGGGTTTTATATTTTTAAACCATGTAGATTGCTCAGAAAGCCATCTTCTCTTTTGCTGTTTGTGCTCTCCTTGAAGCCAGCTCTGCTTTGAATTTTCAAGGGATGAAGAAGCCCTAATTTGGGCGTCAAGTTCAGACTAGTTCCTATGCAAATAATTTTCTTTTTCCTGGGTGTAGGAAATTATTTGAGTTATCTATAACTGACACAATGAAAACTACCATCAGCCTCAAGATCTTGAGATGAGCAGTTCATTGGAAAGTATTTGTAGCTCATCAAAAGAAAGAAAATATTGACAATGATTAATTCTTATAGCTAAATTATTGCATGTATTTTTTTAACGTTTAAAGTTATCAGTACTAAACAGAGGGATTGAATTACTGTGTCAGACTTTCATATATGATTTCAATCTGTCTGAAGTATAATTTATGCACAAAGAATTCTCTTACACTCTTGTATCTTCAGAATAAAAGATCACCACTGTTTTGTTTTTTTTTTCACAGATTTCCATAGTCTTTTGCCTGTAAAGGACAATTCTACTCAGGTATGCTGTGCCTGAATGCAACAATGAATATCTGCTTCAGATACCAGACATTTTTGTTTTCAATATCATAAATTTTACCAGCTAAAACAAACCAAGCTTGAAGAGGAGACATCAACCATCAATAGGTTTCACTGTAGTTATCTGAAAAAAAACTTACTGATGCCAAAATAATGTTCCAAGATACTAGATTATGGAAAAATATTACAGGAAAAGTAATGGAAATTTAAAAATTACAGATATGTAAAAGCCTGTCTCTGTAAAGCTCAAGAGAATACATGGTTTACTTCTCCTATCCATGAGGGACAACTAAGTAAGCAAATGAACCTTCTTTTCAAATCTAACACTCTGTGACTGTAAATTTTATACTACATATGATTTATTTACTATCTAACAGATCTTTAGGGGTGCCATGTGTTCAGTTATGATAAAATAACAGATGTTTACAATATAAAATATTCTTGTTCATTCCATCTCTTTCTTCTCTGTTGGGTAGATCTTATACAGCTATGGAAAGAAGCACTAGCTGTTAAACTTCAGCAGGAAAGTGATCAAAGAACACACTTTTAGGTAAAAATGTACCTCAAATTGTGAATGTTACCAGGCAGAAAATAATGGAGTGTATGTGTTTGGTAAGGGTGAGTATCCAAAATTGAACTTTTGAACTCTCAAACAGATTTCACTTGCTACCAGCAGCTGGTATGGCCTGCTTGTTAATTTTTATAACTCCAGGACTAAAGTGTCACATTCTGAATAGTCCAACAGAGAAAGAGACTTGAGAAAGAAACATTAATTAGAAGGCCAATCATGTGTTGTGCTTCCTTCCCTAGACTGTCTAGATTGGGAAAACTGAAGGTGTTTGGTCCTGAAAAGAAGAGGTGGTGCAAAGAAGAATTCACTAAAGGAAGAAGTGGTCTTGGAAAAAAAAAAACAGAGGGTGCCCATCAAGTAGAAGGTGAAGATTGTGGCTGGAGGAAAGAACTGGGAAGTAGGGAAAGATGCCAGAGATCTGAGTTAAGTGGACACAAAGCTGGGGGATGCCCACACACCTTGGCTGGTGATACCAAGAGAGATACCTGCAAGCAGCAGCATGGCAAGTACTGCTACAACTTTCTGCCCAACTTCCCTGAGTCATCCCCCACCTTCTGGGCTGGTACTGGTGGTGTGGGGAACTTGTGGCAGCCAAAGAGCAAGTGTATGAGGTAATGGAGTGGGTTATAAGTCAACCTGCCAGATTTTAAAATAAACCCCACTATCCAAATACATTATGGGTTTACTTCACCTCACCTGTGACAGTACTGAATATTACTCAGTTTTTCATCAGATTTAGGAATTATTCAAATTTGTCTTACTAAAAGGTTATGTTTGCCTTATTACAACTTTATTTGATTTGTCCTTGACTTGTTCTCTTTGAAGGTTTAATGTGTTTTATATGCTTAATTTTAAAAATATACTGTTCTTAGAGGATTTTAAGAATGGCCTTAATGTCATGAATTTAAAATTGTATATTTTTCAGTTGTGTTAACAAAATCCCTTGCTATCTCCTTATTTATCCTCATGATCTCACATGATTGAGATTTTCACACATTTCAGTAACTCTTGTATACAAGGTTGCTCTCAACCATATATTATATCCCTATGAAGTCTATATTCACATCTTACATATATTTATATTTTTATATTTATATGTGTGTCTGAGGCTTAACTTATATCCTACTAAACTCAGAGAGAACAGGTCAGTGCTGACCAAAATATGATTATTTTTTTCCAGAAAATCCTTGTTTCAGAATCAAGAGGACAAGACATAAAATTGGATCTGTAATACTCTGCTGCACTCATGATTCTTATCTTCCTTTCTGTGGAAAGGATTAAGGCCTGTGTATTGATACCTGAATAGGAAACGACCTCATTATTTTTTCATATTTTTTCTCATATAATTATATCCTTCTTCTGACACACTTTTGATCTATGTTACTATGCATAAATCATATCTCAGTTCACAGAGCAATCTGACCTTGGGAAAATTGGGCTCTTTCAGATACAGACTCTATTTCAGAAAGACTATACAAGTTTGCTGAGATCTAGTTGCAAAAAATGTGGAAAATGGCAGACATTTCTTCTTTTGCAATTTCATATTGAATTAATTTTTTCAGCCTAAGCATACCAAATTTTATGAAAGTACAATGAGCTACTAGCAAAACCTTTCAACAGATACACAAATCTGGTACTAAAACCTACCCATCTCTGAATCTCAGAAAATCAGAGGTAAATACCTGATCTACATGAAGGCAATAGGGATTTTTACCACTGTTTGCAGGGGAGTCAGTTCCACCCAATGCAGGGTAGTCAGTTTTCCAGAGAAAATAAAATTAGTCACATGGTGTTTTACTTTTATATTCCCTTTATTTCCTTTTAAAACTTCAGCTATTTCCAAGATGATCTTATTTTTTCTCACTCCAATGCACAAGACAGGGAACAGGGAAAGCATACAGCTTCCTGTAAAAGTTCTTTAGCCTTTTTTGTAGACACCTTTAGATTAGAAAAGCTGTAAGGAACAAGTGCTAAATCAGAGGCATTTGATGGTGATTTGATGATCACTGTATACCTAAATATGATACTTTATCATGTGCTAAACTAGTTCAGATGCTGAGCAATGCGAAAGACTTCTAAAATATATATATGGAGCAAATTGGTAGAAAACCAATGCAATTCAGAAGGAATGTATTAATTCATAACTGTAACAAGAGTGTATATATGTGCCCCCACTCATATCCTAGCCTAGAGCTGTTGAGCTATATTTTTGGCCATGGATGTCTCACTGAAGACCTATACTAAAGACAGGATACCTGGAGAATTGTGCTGGTTTTGTTTACACAGGGAAGTGCTGACTCAAAGGAAGAACATGTTATTTTGAGTGGTAGCTAACTTTAATGTTTGTCTTGTGAGTGTGATTCCATATTTTTCAAACAGCAATGTAACACCTTGCTCTAAAAAATAAAATTAGTAATTTTCATTTTTGAGCTTGCATATGTAAAGGCAGATATTAGGTAAGTGGTAAAACAAAATATTTTTGTGTGTGTCTGAAAACATTTAAAATTACAATCATTTGCTAACAGACTCCATGGGTACTCAAAGGTGAAGGAAACCTTAGGATCTGTATTATCTATGTACTTTCCTCTGAACAACAAGGGTTAACTTTGAGGGCTGATGAAATTAAGTGCCATAGAAATTGTACTAAGTACTTTCTAAGTGCAGACAGTAGCCCTGAAGGACCACAGAAATGAACTGACAGATTATCTTACTGAGCCTCGCTGATTTACATGTTGTATGTGCACAGTAGATGCATTAGGTCAAATGAAGTTTTGATCTAGGCCAATACATATCAATGAAAACAGGAGATGTTTAGTGAAACCCACATCAGGCCCATAGCATATGTTTGGTGGGAAAAAAAAAAAAAAGCAAAAGTAATACTGTTGCCTTATTTAAAAACATACTCTACTAGCTCAAGAAACGTAGGGCGTTCCTGACTGAATTTTCTTTGATAATTCTGCATAATTACTTTTTCATAGAATCATAGAATCATAGAATAGGCTGGGTTGGAAGGGACCTCAGAGATCATCGAGTCCAACCCTTTTGTACTTGTAGTTTTCATCTTTCTGGGAAGATTTGCTTTACAGATTTTCCTTACAGTTTACTCACACACTGTGTGAAAAAATACTCTTATTTGCTGTTTTTTGTTTTTTGTTTTTTCTTGCTGCTTTATAATATCTCTTACCACTTCTTCATTTTTTTCTTTTTCTAGGTTTGCTTTTTTTTACTTTCATGGGTTTATAGAAATCTACCAAGATACCCTCTTGTGTCACTCTTCCAACCAGTCCATGTACTGGGACTATGGTATGTCTTTCAGCATATTTGTTACAGTTCTTGTAGTTTCTGTAGATTTAGTAAGTGCCTTCTTAAAAAAGGGGGATATGGGATAAAATTATGTATATCCTGTGAATCTACTGACATAAAGATAGTTCTGTGTCCTTTTCAGGGGAAAGAAAAGTTGCGGCTAGTCATATGAGACTACTTACTGTACATCAGACACTTCATAATAATTAGCATTGGTTTTCTCCAGATATATTCTGGCACAAAAATTTAGTTATACATTAAATTTAATTTCCCTTTTTAAAGCTAAAGCATGTATATTTAGACCATTTCTCATTTTTAAAAATATTTAGTAGAAAAGTATCCTGCAAACTGATGAATTTTTTAAGTTATGATTTCTTATGGTATCTTCTGATATAGCCTAGGTCAGGAAGATTATTTCTTAGTTGTAGATTTATGCCTCTGAATCAAAGAAGCCAGGCTACAGTCAACTAATTACCTTCATGATTTTGGGACTGGATAATCAAAATGAAGGTAATGAATAGAAAGTTTTCATGTGTAACACTAACTGAAAGTATTGTTCTCTCATGGTAAAGAGACACAAACCTTTATTTGTAACTACAGTTGACAAAAACCATAATAATAAAATTGTCTTTTTTAAGGTTATAGGTATAGATATGATACAGAACAATGAATGTTAAAAAAAGAATGAATTTCTTGACTGAGTGGAAATACTTGTGATGCCTGGATACTTGAGTGGTGTAATATATGTGTAATAAAAGATTAGAAGTATACAAATACATTGAGAACAAATTTTGAACACAAGGGTAATGAAGCACAATAGCAATACATCCAACTCTTAAAGATTTAAAGAAATAAAAGCTTTATAAAAATGATGAAAAAGTATTCTAGAAATAGTTTTAGGATTTTGTGTTAAATGAGCACAAAGCTATTTGTTGGTATGATGGCCATGCCAGGGTAACATTGTCTCTGCCAGAACAGGGGTTTCTCATTTTCTTCACCTTTTAATATTGCAGAAATTTAGTGGTAAGCCATTTGCAGCATCCATCATTCTCATCACGACTGCTCCAGTGTCCCTGAGTACATGGGTGCTGAAATGGGAAAGAAATTAACAGTTCATTTGTGAAAACTGTACTTTCTTTCCCAAGTGCCTGATGAGACTTCTCCCTCTGTGGGTCTGTTGCAGATAAATCAGCCTTCATACTTCACAAAGACTACACAAAATAAAAAAAGCATACACTGAAATATCTGGAAGCAATCAAGAGAAATACAGAAAACATTAGGTCTTTGTTTTGAGTTCCTGGAACAAAGGAAAAGTGAACAATCAATATTATGTAAACAATAAAAATATTTCACTCAATAGGCTGGTCAATAAATAACTGCATGGGAGTAGATCTTTATTTATAGTATCCAATTCAGATAATAAGTTTTACCCATTATAATTAAAAATAATAATCAGAGAATATTTGCCACAGTTCATTCATTCCAATCTAACTAATGCAGTATTAAAAAAAAAAAATGTATCCAGCTCAAAATACTGGTCAGCTACTGCTGTTTGAAGACAAATACTGCATATGGAGCATTCAGCTCCATCTTTAGACTGAACTCCCATTCCATCAGTTCAATCTGTTGGGGTTTTTGCCTGTCCCAAAAGACGCATAGATGAAATAAGTTCAGAAAAGTGCCTGTAAGTGCATACATGCAGATATAAATTATTCAGAAGAACATGGCTTAATTATACTTTCATAAGTAATTTGTAGTTACTCACATGCTCTATATTGTGTTTGTGGCTGTCTCGTGCATGTAGTCTTTCAAATGGGAACACAGAAGCTTCATTGTTTATTTCTGGAGGTTTCTGCAGTGAAGGCACCTCTTGGCTCCAGTGCCCGATTTAGGTTTGTACAGTCTATTAGAGAAAGCATTTTCAAGAAGATTGCTCATCTCCCAGATTCTGTCACCTGCCTGACCTGAGCCTGGAAGTCCCTCTCAGGTGACCTGTGTACACTACATGCACCCTGTGATGTAGAACAGTGCAGCATGGGCTACATTTGGTGACGATGCCAGTGCATCTCCAGTCACCTTGGTGTGGCAGCATGGTTTGTCAGTCTGGAAGAGGGGAGAGAAAGAGAAGTTTGTTTCAGAGAATGCTTAGAGGAAGGCATAGATACCCCAGACAAGGATATAGTGACAGAACAAGAATAATCCAGGGCTGAATTTTGCTTTAGAGCACTGCCTTCCATATCTGAGCTGGAAAACGTCACCTCCACCGAGCAATGGCCAGAGTTTCTTGATAGTCTGGGAAGACAGGAGACAGCAGTTCTGATGATGACATAACACATTTCCATATCTTCATTCCTTAGCAAGTGTGAGCCTTCTAACATGAGCATGATAGTAAGGTGTATAGATACTTTGCTGGGGACAGCACTGACAACCAAGGTGTCCATAACCTTGTGATTACCACAGCCATGTTCACTATCAGCTCTGGTGAGGTGTTGCTGTTGCACGTTAGGCTGCTTGAGTCTCTTGAGTGTCTCTGGCATATCCTGTGAGAGTGAGTCAGTGTCACCATGGACAGTGTGGCAGAAAAACAGGACTTTCCCCACCAATACCCTCAGTGGGTTAGGTGCTATCAAATCAGCCTTCAGTGTATCCTAATAATAATGGACCCACAAGAAAATAATTTGTCACAAGAAACACCTCCGGATATGCTGGAACAGGTGATGGGTGGGTATGAGAAAGTGCTGAAATGAAATTGTAAGCAAAATGTTTCATTGAAGTCAGTGAGAAACCTCTGGTTTAGTGCATTGCATCTCTCTGTATTTTGCTTGGTGAAAGCTCTGTGGATGTACATCAAAAGGAAAGTCTTAGCTCAGAGAGAGGATATTGACATCAATCATCTTTTGACCTACTGCATAGCTTCAGGTTTTCCAAACTTTTTGTGGAACCAGTGGCCATGGTTTCTAAAGTTTTATGAAGGTAATATTCAGCTCTAGTAAGATGAAGTCTCAGAGAGCTGCATGCCTTCATATGTGGAAATATTATGTTGCAAATAATAGAAATGTTCATGATTCCATTGAAAATTAAGATGTTTCACTGTTCTTCCCAGTGTAGCCCAGCCTCATTAAATCTTTCATTTAATTACTTCCTGCTTAATAATTGATGTCTCTGCTGCAAGTCTTCTATATTTATATTTTATACAATTATTTATACAAGAATTTTTATAGCTGAAGATATTTTGGTCAAATTCCTTGTTAAACTACTGGATAACTACAAAACTAAGGGGGAGTTGGGGGGGGTGGGATGGGGGAGGAGAACATTTGCCCAAACTCTAGCTCCATAAGGACAGACTGAGACCCAAAGTAGCTTGAGGCTATTAATATTGCAAATCTTTGTACTTGAGATTTCAAAGTGAATGTACTTTAGCATCAAACAGGCAATTAAAAAAGAATCAGAAAGCAAATCTTATAAGCCTCTATTTTGTGAAATTCCCTAGTGTTCCTGGAAATCTCTGAGTCGCAACAAAAGTGTGAATAAAAAGTAGTAATAAATGTGATTGCATTTGTTTATCTATGTCAATCAAAAATAATAAACATGTAAATTCTTATCAGGGATCCCAGCAAAACACACTTCTGACTACCAGTATCCATCACCCTGAAAGCATACTAATTAGCTACTTCCATGGTCTTCTATTGAGCAATATGCTGATTACTCATGTAAGCATCATCAAGTATTGGAAATGTTTTTATCTTCATAGCCTAAGATGTTATAATGAGTCTCTGTGGTTTTTTGGGGGGTTTGTTTTGTTTTTTTTTTTTCATTTTTCCAGTCTAAAGCAAACAATATGATAGATTCTTTTTGCCACAGCCAGCAAATATAGGATTTAGGAGCAAGCACTGTGGCTCTTGAAGGTATATTTAAAACTTGCTTTCTGAATTTATCTGAATATTCAACCCCAGTGCCTTGGGGAGCTTTATAAATGGAGTAGTTTTATTTTCTATTTTACAAGAGAGTGGATGCTGCTTTTATTCCCAAGATCATACTACAAACTGACAGATACCCTCCAGCTATTATCAAAACAAAACAATATTTATTATGGGAAAAAAAAAAAAAAAAGTAAAAAAGTTCTTTTTATTGTACCAAGGATCTGAGGAGGAAAATAAATGTGATGCCTGTTGAAAAAGGAACTAAGGTCCTCGCTCACTCCTTCCTGAGCTCAAAAACCTTTTGCAGTGCTGTAAAGCAGTCATGTGCTGGATTTAGAGAACAGAAAACCTTGAAAACCTGGGCTGGGTGGTCTCCTATATACACAGCAAATCAGAAATGCTTAAGAATTTCCCTCAGTAGCACATTCTGTCCAGAGAGACGTGCATCTGAAAACAAATTTTGTTTGAAGGTGTTTGAAAATAACATTTTTGGGGGTAGAATTAGCATAGAAATTATTCTATTTCTTACTATAAATTGTTATTAATAATATGAATACTAATAATAGTAGCAAAAGTAAAAACAATGACAATAGTTTTAAAAGAAACCCAAGCTGGGATACCTCACTTGGAGAAACATGTGTAACATCTGTGGTATATAATATACTCTGTGGTATATAATATACTCTAGTACCACTTTCAGAAAAGGATAACTTGTGTGTGGTACTGACACTGGTAATTGCTTCAGCACTTATACACAGAAGCTTAGAGCTTCATTCACATCACTCAATGATGTGTTAATTTAGTCAGGTGGTTGATTAACCAGGAGTTAATTGAGTTGGTGATTAACCAGGACATTCAGAGCAGGATCACAGCAAATCCAGCACACTGAAAACCAATGATTGTTTCAGGTGGCTTAAAACTGTTGCTTCAGAGATAGAAGATTAAAACCTGGAGGATGGGAAGGATCCATTTAATTTTCTAGCTGAACATTATGAGTACTTTTGGGTTAATAAATAATTTATCAAGTATAATCTTTGCTGACCATGGGTATGGTATGGTCAGAGTGCTGTACATACAATGGCACTTGAGTAACCAGTCTGGAACCACATCTATCACTTTTCTTCAGCTGTTGAACACACCTTGCTTTTGTACCTTTGGCTGACAGAAATCAGTGTGTCTTTATTAACTTCAGGTATTCAATAGCTCATAACAGAACTCTTTTTGGTCAGATTTCTTTGATCTTATAGAGTGATGAAAAATTCTTTATTTGTGAAAAAAAAAAAAAGACACTTAATGAAGCAATCTAATGGCTCCCTTTGATTTCCACTCTCATTGCGAAGTTATTTAAATCCCAAACATAAACCAGACAGTGAATTTACCCAAAATAGAGTGACTCATTGGCACTCTCTCTGATATAAATTATATTATTTCAAATTCTTGTAGTCTTCTCCCTCTGACTGCATACATTTGCATGTTAGAAAGGACAGAAAATTGAAAAGTACCACAACATGTGGTTGAACATCACTGCTTCTAATAATAATTGCTCTTAGAAATATATGTCTGTACATCAAATAAATAAACTAGACATATGAAAAACAGCAAAAAAGACAATCTCAAGAGTCTAAGCCTCATCAGATTAGCCAACAGATACAGAAAGAGTATAAAATTAAAAAAGGGATCCAATGACTTGGCAAAATCAGTAGTACTTTAACACAGTGTGAGAGTCTGATCTCACTGATTTGAAATTATATCAAAAGAACAATTTTAAAGTGAATAGCCCTGGCTAGGTTGGAGGACCTGGACAGGCCAGAGCTGAGCAGGGGGTGACACCCAAGAAGAGATAAGAATTAAGAACTAGGGGCTGGGTGGAGACTGCTCCCCTTTTCTGAAGGCCTTCAATGCTGGGACATCCCTCCAGGCACGATTATCCTGGCCAGGATGGAGGAAGCCACCTTGATTGTACTGATGCTGATGGACCTGGCTGAGGGGGCTGGGGAGTGGTACCTGGAAAGAGATCAGTGCTGGAAGCCCCCACTCCAGGCAAACCTGGATTTAATGGCTCTGATGCTAATGCCCCTGGCTTCTGACTGACAGCTGCCCCTTTGGAACAAAAGGAACTCAGGGGTTTATATGGTTTCCATGCTGTGGCTCTTTGGTCATCTCTTCACCCACTGCTGTCTTGCATCAGACCCTGTCCAGGATCAGCAGCATCTTGAAGAAACTCACTGCACAGCTGGACCCCTGCTGGTGACTCTCATTCTTTCTTCCTACTTTCTTACCCTTTTTCTTCACTTTGTTCTCTCTCTCCTGTATCTTCTTTTCCTCTCTCCCTCTTTTGCCTTGCTCTAAAGTTTTGCTTGTGCCAATTGTCAAATAAAGTCTGCTTGCACCCGACCCTTCTATGGTTGGACTTTGCTTCATGGATCCAAAACAAAATTAAATTTTACAGCCATGATCTGATTGTAGTAAATTTTAATTCTCTTCTATCATGTATCTTGCAAGATATAGTTGTTCAAGATTTTATTAATTCTACGATCGAGGTTCCCTTTCAAAAATGTTCTAACAGTAAAATATCCCCGCTAAAATCCAATGGAAATAATATTTCTTGATGGAAAATACATATATAATCAGTATATAATGTGACTGGTCATATTTACTTCATGCTGCCTTTCTGGATGTGTATTTGGCTTCCTGAGGCTATACCAGAAATCCTGAAGAAATATTGTATTAGTAGCAAGAGAGTGGCAAGATATCTGGTTATTTTATAAGTCAATTCAAATTATTTTTATCTACTGGTCTTGTCTTTATTAAATTATATTTTATGTCTTTCAAAGTATTTCACTACTGAGGATATTTGATGGTTGCATACTTTTGCATAATCAGCTCTTTAGTCAAATTAAACTTTAATTTCAACCATTTTGTACAAATTAATATATAATATTGTAATAATGCCTAAAAAATATTGCAGAGTGTTGGCATTATTGGCAAAAAAATACTGATTCTTCTTCCTTTGGGAACTGTTAGACTTCAGAAACAGAGACAAAAAAAAACCACCCTAGTTTCCTTGTGGTTAAAGTTATTTTGAATGAAGTAGACAAAATGAGACAGGCAGGGTTTGTTTACCCTCTACTACCTTATAGACAGCAGTCATTTTCTACCAATGAAAGCCTCAAACATAAAGAGCTGTCATTTTAAGTCCCCCAGCAAAGAAAGAACAAGAATTAATATATAGCATAAGTTCTGTTATGTTTAACATTTCACTCATTTCATTTCATTCACAGAAAATTAAAGCTCTAACACTTATCTGGCTTTCTGTTGGCTTAGTGCACAGATACCTTGAGAGCTTTAACAAGCAGATGATGCATGAAAGTATCAGGAAATTAAAAGTAAAACTGGAAAACAAATGCCATTCTTTTACTTTACATTATGTTTCAATAATTTTGGGAACTGCTCTCACGCACAGACCAAACTAAGGGTGTATTATAGCTCTTGCTTATTTAATTTCCTTTTGGGATTTTAAATTTATATTTCAGAAACCTGATAAACTTACTGGATGTGAAAAAATGACAGCGGTCCTTTTCTGAATCCATCTTCTCTGTGTGCTGTATGGGAGAAGGAGGCAGTGGCAGAGATTTAACATTGGGTTTCATTGTGGTTATTGCTCAGATATCAGGCTGAAGAGACAAGACAGAGGAACTGATTAAGATAGCTCAGTCTGACTGTAAAATAAATTCTTAAATTGGGGTTGGATTCAGGCCAGGGGTGGTGACTGTGGTAAATTAAGAGGGAGAATATGACTGCAGCTAGAGACAATCTGGGTAATTAAAAAGTAAAAAAAAAAAAAAAAAAAAAGGCCTTTTAGAGTAACTAAAATGCCCTTTGTGAACAAAGTTACATCTCAACATATAGGCTAGCTGTCACCAAATGCATATCTTCAATAGGATGCCAGCATATACTCTGATACATGTGTGTAGTACAGGATGTTTATTTCAATGAGTTTTCTAGGCTACTTTTGTTTAAGCTTTGCAAGCAGCTGAAGTCTGAAATGTTGATCTTTATAGAACTTGCAAACACTATTTCTGTTGAGGCTTAAATTTAACAACTTCTACGTTATAGCGAAGGAAGTGCAGAAAAATGGAGAGAGAGAAGAAAGCTGATGCATTTCCAAAGGTAACATTTAGCAAAATTTTTCCACTTGAAAGAGAAACTAGAACTTGGTAATCTTATAAAGAATAATATGGATTTAGACAGAGAAAAGAACCAAGTACATAATCTACTGAATCTTCCTAGTAAAGCAGGATTCTTCTCTTCAATCTATGTTTGAGTCTACCTTTGAAGATTTCAAAAGAACTTGAAATACTTAGTACTTCTAGTTTTCCCTACTCTTATTCCTCTGGGCTTGTTCTTTTTGTTTCTTTTTTTCCCTTTCCATTTGCTTTCTTTTGATACTTCACAGACTTTCATTTCATTTTACAGTTGCCCCAGAACAATATTTATATACAAAGTACAGCTTTTTAAAATATATGTACATATATATATATATACACACACTGCCACACTGCCATATACTATATGGGGTATTGGCAGAGGTGTGTATTATCTGTCTGAAATGAAAAGTCTTCTGTACCATTCCATTCACACAGATGAATTTTCTTTTCTTATAGCACCTAACAATACATCTGTCTTTGTCAAAGCCTATTTAAAATAAATTATCTCAGGCATATTTCTTCAGTGATTCAAGTCCTCCTTTATTGCTCTTCATTACTTGATGTTCCACCCAATTTAATCACATCTGCATACTGAGAAATTGTCCTTAGACTCATTATTCTATTTGTTTGTATTATGATATGGTTGATAAAGCTGAATAAAGCTGAATCTTAGTTCTATTATATAAGAAAGCTCATTGCTGTATAGGCAAAATCTATTCTTGGTGCCATAATATTTTTATTTTTTTTTAAATTTATGACAGCAGTTAAAGGCAGTGTCTGCAGTAGAGAACCAATAAAAGTTGCCAGGAATGTGAGAGCTGTTTTTAAGACTTGGTCTCTTTTCCCACTTATTCACTTAATCATATCAAGACAGGATTTTTGAAAAATAATATTTTGTTAGCATCAATATCCAAACTTCTTTCCTAAGAAAAAAAGTCTTTTGACTAATGGGAATGTGGCCTGGTGGCTATAATTAGTGACACCCTCTAGTTTGTATTCCTGACAGTCACAGATTTTACAGTGTGATCTGGAGTCATTATGTAGCTCATTATGAGTCAGCTCACTCATAGGTAAAATGCCCACAGCAGCACTAGATCTAGTGTATTTTATAAAATACCTCTACTTCCTCATATTGAAGTTATATGGCTTTATATCCTCATACCATGTGGTTTTATATCCTGATATTTTATGAGAGGAGCCAAAAATTTAAAAGCTTGAACCTGCTTATTTCAGGTCATTCATGTCCAAATCTAATTTTTTTTTTTTTTTTTTCTGAAAACTTACTAAAATTGGCAACCCAAGCTTTTCACCAGAATAGCTCTTTTCTTTATCATGCAGTACAATCAACTCCTTGTGAAACAGTCAGAGTTAATGTTCATTATCTGTGGAGCAATAAATCTTTTCTACCAATTTTTTCCCAATGCACTGTATAAAACAATGGCTAAACTTGAAACTAGGCTTGTATAAATAAATCTCCATTGTAAAAGCAAATCTAAATTGAAATGACTGAATTTTCTCTCAGTTTTCAGTTAAACAATTAGCTTTCCATGCATTTGACAAGATCTGATTTTTTTCTCAAGTCCTCATGAATGAATCTTAGGTTTTCTGGTTTATAGTGACTTCTAGGTGGCTTGGTAAATTACTAAATAGCTGTGATAATTTTTTTTTTTAATTGCAAAGAAAATGTATTGTATCCTGTACATCACTGGACATTGCTGATACTAATTATATTTATTGATTGTCTGCCTGGCAGCATATGGATCACTTTTTGCTTATAGTCATATAGGATATCAATTAAAACAATACTGTCTTCACAGAGCTTTACTCTCTTTCAAGTTTTCATTTAGTTTGCATGGCTTATTTTCACTGTTGATAATTTCATAGAAAGTCAAAAAAGTCGAGCATTTTTTATCTTAATATCTACTCAACCTTTGCTCTTTATAGAAAATGGCTGATGATACATTAAATTAATTATTTTTTCAATGGATTTCAATGTGACAGTACCAGAAATTAGCAGACTGAATTCAGTGACCTTCAGTTACTATTGCATTGTGTTTGAGACACAGCACTTCATTTTCCTCATGTTTTTTTCAGCATGTTAATTGTGTTTCTTCCCTTTCTTATAGTTGGAATGCATGAAGGCAATATAAAGAACTAGAAGATGCAGGGGAAACTCTTTAACTAATATTCTGAACACTTTAGACATGTTTTAAAAATGCATTGTGCTCAGTACAGCCTTACCTATGCATATCTTTTTCATCAAAACCTGAAAGAAATTGAAAGACAGGTTAAAGAGAAATATTCACAGAGTTGAGAGTATGGATTGAAAGACTAATTACAAGTTTTCAATACTCTCCCTTGTTTCTGTTTTCCATTTGTAATTTTCCTCAGTAAAAAAAGTCAATTTCTACTAGAATTAGCTAATGTTTAGTTCCTCATCCTAAATTTTAATTTTATTATTATTATTATTTACATCTTGATGTCTTTGGGGCTTCTACATCCTGTTTTCCTTACGCAAAAAACAAAGTGAGGGAAATATGATCGTGTAAATTTGATGGAAAAGACATGTTCCACTGCTCAGTTTTATAAATTATGCACAAATATTGACTTATGTATGCTGTAAGACCTCCTAGAATAGGGCCCCAGCATGTGCATCTGTTGAAAAAGCCTGCCAAAAAAAAGTGTGTTTCAGCCTCCAACATGTAAAATATGCATATTCAATTACAGAAAATCCTGACATCATTTCAAAAAGGTTTCAGTAACTTGCTGCAGTCCCCAGGAAGCAATAACTTGCGTGCCAACAACTCATGTAAGTTTTATGTATCTATTTAACTTGCTTAAACAACAGCAAAAATAAATTAACGTTACTGCATGGCATTTCTTGTAACACACGATACTCTGGATTTCCCTTCAAAGAGCATTTTTACATATAGCAACATATATGCAAGCATCTCTCTACATCCACCATCTTGAGAATAGGAAAATAGGACAGTCAAGCACAAGATGACATCTTCAAAATACTTGGTTTTGCCAGGCCAGATGTTTTTCTCTTTCAATATTTTTTTTTTGACAGTATTTTTCCCCAATCTTTTAAAAAGAACTATAACTATAACCCTGAATATTTATGAAGAGAAATGAGAACTCTGAAACATCACCTTTGGCATTTTACTTCTGTGCCAATATTTAAGTTATATTTTGGGAGTGTAGCAAATGTTTAAAGTACACACATTCCTTTGAATAAGAATATGAACTTTCCCTTCATGGACAAAAAATTTCTTTTCTTCTCAGTTCCTCTGTGCCATTCCTGCGTGTGCTTCAGTCTCTATTAAATGACTTGCAATAGAATATGAACCCTACCTCATACGTAAAATAAATATAGATAGGCTGACCTAACCACAGGCAGAGTTTTAATGAATACAATTTTGAGTGTTTTATACAGCTGTAATCTAAGATTAAGAACATATGGTTTTGGTGGTAAATTAACACTATGAAGATATATAGCAGTGAAAATTTCATGACATTTTCAGAACACATAAAATGACCTGGGATTAGAGAAATTCTGACCTAATTTTGAAACATGAAGGTTGCAGCCTTAGCAAAACAAGTCTAAATAATGATAATACTATAATGATTTATTGAAGTTCTTTTGAGGAATAATAAGGACAGTTTTAAATTATCATCTGTGTTAGTGTTTCATCTGCAGGGGAATCATATAGCATTGTGTTTGAGAGTAATAAAACCTCAACAGAAAGGCCAAGTGATTACTGGCATAAAAAATCCTGTGAAATCAGGTAATTAAATTTCATTATATTTTTCCTTTCCGAGAATATTCATTAAGGGGATAAAAATGATGAATTTGGAAGTCACTCTTGTCTTCAGAGCCCCATCTGCACGAGTGCAGTTCTGGATCCATGGATGCAGAGTGCTGCACCAGCATAGGAAATTCTTTGCTGTGAACAATTTCACCCTGATCAGACACAAAATGTGTATCCTGAGCACATTATGCTTCCATAAGTCTTTCTCAGTTCCATTCCCATGCTGGAAAAAGCTGAATTTCTAGAAATATGAAGGGAAAAAAGATAATCCAAAACCATTTCTTGGAACCCATTTCCCTTCCATTGGGAAGAGCAAAGTTTAGCAACCAAATGTAAACTGAAAATCACATCATATGATATCCATTTTGCCTTCATTTTGTTGTTTCATATAATTGAATAGAGGATTGAAGAGAATATTTTGGTTTTATTTTATTCAGCCCAGTTTACCTGAAGCTTTTTAAGGCCTTGGAAATGGCTAGAGGAATTCATATCTTGGATTTCAAATTCTCAACTTATCATCAGTGGGAAAAAAGATAATATTTGGACTATTTCTACCTGTCAATTGAATTAATAAAATGGGTAGAAAGTGTATGGAAAAGCTAAGAGAAACAAAACAAAACAAAACATATATGCATATGTTCCTTCACTAGCAGTTTACCAAATATTTTAAAATTAAATTTAAGACCTAAGCTCAAATTATAAAGCGTGTCTTACCTGTCTGAAAAGCATTCAAAGTGTAGCTTCTATAGAAATAGTCTCTAAGTCCTTTTTTATCCTAAATTTTCAGAAATATAAAATTTAAAAACAATAAATAGGAGGGCAGTTACCTCCAAACACGAGAATTTTATGGAAGTACTAAGGTTTTCCCAAGTGATTGTTGAGCAGAAGACATGTGAATAGCTTGCATTTATATAGCAATCAAATTTAGCCAAAAAAGTGTATGCATACATTTCAATAAATTAAGGAGTTTTAATATTCTTGAAATAAAGACATGAATAGCACATTAAAATCTGTCAGGAGTTTTCTACTATCAGGAATAATGATAGCTGAGGTAAAGCACTAGAGATAGAGTGAAAGATGGAGTAAAGGAGAAAGTGTCAGAGAAAGGAGAAAGCTACTTTGGATATACTAAAACAAAAAAAAAAATCTAAAAATTACAGGATAAACTACAAGTATTTTTCCCCCCTTATTACTTACTATTGCAGGAATAGTTACTAACTATGCAGGAAATCAGCAGCCCATCTGGATGTAGTAGCAAAAATATGATGCATTGTGGAAGTGCAATGCAAGCTGTAGGTACTGTAACATTTTTATATTTTTTTCCTGTAGGCAGATGGTGAAAACAAATTTCTAGTGAAATGAGCTATAAATTCCTTTGATACTAGGACTCCAACCAAGACATAACAAGTCTGGATTCTTAATTAGATTAACCTACAGAATCCTTGGACTAATAATTACTGTTTTATTTCTGTCTCTCAAAGGCAACTAGCTCTCAGGAACTTTAAAGAGTATGACCATATTTATCCCTAAGTTTTATATCTTTTTTAATATTAAAAAAAAAAGAAATTTCAGTAAATTTAGTAACTAGATAAGAGCTGGAAGAAGACATAGGGAAACAAAACAATTGATTCAAATTGAAAACATACACTGCCTTTGAGAAAAAAGCATTACTATGAAGTGTTATCACCGCATAGTCTTTAAAAGAACTACATGCAAGGACTTTATTCTTAAAGTTTGATACTTTGTTGACCTACTGGTCAACATTGTTTTGAAAATAAATATTACCCTCTAATGTTAAAGATAGCAGTCAATTTCAAAACGTCTAATTTTTTATTATATTTTTTGAAACGTTTTTACAAGCCCCATGGGAATTAATCCAAGTATCATGAAAAAAGAGGTTAGAGTGTCAAAAGCATGGGTAACATCAGTACCAGTAAGCCCTATGTGGTCAGCCTCATTTCTGTTTCTTAGTTGTTAAAAAAATCTCTCATAGTAACTCTTACAGTTTCAAGATTATTCAGGGGCACGTCTTTGGGAAAGCTGTCCTAGAATTCAAAACATATATATAAAGCCACTCAATTTCATAGAGGGCCATATTCATTGTGTCTTCCTTACTCTGATTATTTTCAAAGTATTCTGTCAGAATTTTTTACAAGGTGCAACAATGACAACTGCCTCTTGAAGAAGAGTATGACTCTAAGACCTGAAGATCTTGAATTTATTTGCATCAGGATCTCTTTAAAAGTTGACCACTGAGGAGCATCACTGAATCCATTCAGTAAACAGAGACTATCAGAACAAAAGCATGCAGATCCTTCCAGAGCTTCTTACAAAGAATTCATAAAAGTAGGTGTTATATGACTAGGGAAGAAAGGTAGATTTTAAATAATTTCTTATTTATTCCTTTGCTATTATCAAGGTGACTCTCTACAAGGTAATTCAGATTAAAATTATACATTACTGCAAATTCTGCTAAGGACATCTTACTTTCTAGCCAGTGGAATTTAATTATCAACATCAAAAGAGTAACAAAGACATTTGGATCTATGATCACACAGGGCAATGGTGCACAGTGAAGAATAATTAGGGGATTGACTGGTATTTATATGCTCAGAATTACAAAATGTTGCATCTGTTAAAAGACATACACTTTTCTTCTTCAAATGCTTAGCTGCATGCAAGAAGACACATGTAACTTCTATATGGGGGTAAACAGATGCAGCATGGAAGCCTTTTTAGTTATTTTTATTACAATTTGCTAACAATTGTATGAATTGATAAAAAATACTCATTGGTTTTCTTTAGTCCCAATATTTTACAGGAATTTTGAAACAATGGCTTGTTTTTCCATTTATGAACAGCTGTATGTGATAGTTTAAAAATATGTTACCATGGAACCAATCTTTTTACACTGTAAAGGATGAGCAGACATAGCAGAAAGGCATAAAGCAAAGGGCCTTGCTACTGTTGGAAACTAAACGAGTCCCAAATTCTATATTTATTCTACTTCAAAAAACAAAACAAAACCAAAACCAAAGCCAAACAACCAAACAGCAAAGAAAAAAATCCCCACAGAATCTGCAATTACATCTCCTATTTTTTTTTACTCATCACAGTTTAGAAAGCATACAAACTCCAGGGCAGGGTCAGAACTTTTACAGAGAAAGTTTTTTTGGGTCAATTAAGAACTCACACCCTGTGAACAGGACAAGATCTAGCTATTTCTATAATATATTTAGAAGCCACATAAAGCTAGTCATTTGCTAGGATAAAAAAAACCCAAACAACTATTGAATACCAAGAATTTGTGTTATGAATCGGGTCTCTTTAAAAACCTAACACTAGAACTACAGTCTCAAGAAAAAATAAGCTATCAGCATACATTTTTTTTTCTCTCAGGAAGCTTTGCCTTATTGTCCAAGACTCCTCCACTGTTAATCTGCTGTGCTATGGTACATATGCCATACACACTCCAAAATACAGATTTGCAGTAGATTGGGCAAAAACATTTCCCCTTACCCAAAGATACATGTGAAGATAATTAAGTAGAAGAATAAGTGACTAGCTCACCTGCAGTTTGGAAGGAGGCACTGATAAGCACTTCTCTGGAAAAGTACCTGTAACCACAAAGAGAAGAAATCTTCAGTACATTTAACTATACTGTCACCACTACTTGAGCATTGCTGCAATTCCTTTAGTACTTTCTGGAGAAATAACACCAGAGTAATGCAGAAATAAACAGTAGAAATGGTGGCAAGGAAGAGTTTTCAACAGTTGTGCTTTTTTTTTTTTATTGAACTGTACTGAACTGACAGTACAATACACTTGTGCCCCACTGGGTGGCCCCTATGCTATACTTGTAATATTTATTATAACTTCAAATATAATTTCTTTTAAGCAATATTTTCTTTAATTTATATGATTAGCTGAACCAGAAGCTGGAAAGATAATATTTTTTAACTTCCTTTCTGATGAATAATAAATGTCACATAGGAATTAGAAAGTAGGATGCAGTCGCATGTGCCATCTGCTGCTTCTGGGAACAGGAGAAAGATATTAGACTTTAAATTAGGGGTTGCTTCATAGAAACTCAAAGATGAAAGCAAACCACACTATTCTACTAATACCAGTCTCTATCAGTCATTAGAAATTTATCAGTGCTTAGAAAATCTCACAGTATTACAAGATAATCTTGAAAGCCCTCTAAGGAATATCTACAAAGTGTCTTTAAATAGAAATTATTGTCATTAAACACATACAGTCTTTTGATTATTTACTTAAATTTATTTTCAGTTTCTTCTAGGTGCCCAAAGCCTGTGATAGCAGGTACATGGAGACGTTTCTGAGGTGAAATAAAAAGCCTTGCATACTGCATTCCCATAGCAACTGCCTATTCACAACAGTAAAGAGAGCTACATGTTTACATAAAAATTCACTTACATTAAAAAACAATACAGATCCACATTTCTTGTGGAAGCTGTTTGTCTGCCCATCACTCTGTGTGTAGAAATTGTCATGCCATTCACCTCCTTCAAATACAGATAATTAACACAATGATAATTAACACATAATTAACAAGTTGCTTCTTTCCATTGCAGCTGCCCATTCGATCTCAGCTGTAACTAAAGAGTTGGACCTTGAGCCAGAAATAAATGTCATAGAACCCCAGAATGTTAGGTTTTGGAAAAGATCTCTGGAGATATCTAGGCCACCCCTTCCCATCAGAGCAGGCTCACACAGAGTAGGTAGCACAGGATGGCATCCAGTCACTCCACCATCTCTCTGGGCAGCTTGTTCCATTGCTCTCTTACAGTAAAAAAGTTCTTCCTTATGCTTCACTTGAACCTCCTGTGTTCCAGTTTGTGACCATTGCCCCTTGTACTGTCACTGGGCATCACTGGAAAGAGTCTGATCTCTTCCTTCTGACACCCACCCTTCAGATATCTATAAGAATTGACAAGATCCTCACTCTCCTCTTCTCCAAACTGAACAGACCCAGCTCTCTCAGCTTTTCCTTGCATGGTAGATGCTCCAGTCCCCAAGTCATCTCAGTGTCTCTGTGCTGGACTCTCTCTGGTTCTTCATCCTCCATGAACTGGGGAACAGCACTGAGCACAAGATTCCAAATGGGGCCTCACCAGGGTAGAATTAGCACACTATCTCTGAAAAAGCTGCCAGTTATAAATCTTTTAAAACTTTTATAAGTTAAAAATCTATAAAACTTTTAACTTTAAATTAAACTTTAAATTTTAGCTATCTGAACTTTAACTCCTCTGTCTTTTTTTTTGTTTGTTTGTTTTTTGTTTTTTTGCACCCATTTCTGTTTAGTTTTTTTCTTTTCTTCTTTTTATCCTAGTTTCTATTGTGACTTGAAATAGCTGGAATATATGGAATGTGAACATCACACCTTTCAAATTTCTTTCTAATTGTTTCAGCACCTTTTTAATTCTTTTTTTGTTTGTTTTTCTTGTTGTTTTAGTTTTTTTTGTTTGTTAATTTCCATACACAAATGTATGAAGCCATATATTGATATGCCTGCAACGGTAAGCATATGCATGCTAAATTATAACTGTAGCTGATAGGGAAGTATCCAAGCAAATTGCAAATTTTACATTACTTTGCATGGATATAGATAACAGTGTAGCCACAGAAGCCTAGGGTTCAATACAGGATGCCAACTTGCTGGGAACCTTGTTAATTACACAGTTGACTACCCCACTATTATCCAACCCAAATAAAATTCACCATTTCAATGGGAATACTTGGTCAGACAAAACAAAGTATTCATTCTCTGCAGCATCTAAAATTTGCCAAACCTTCACACAGCTGTGAGAAATTAAAGTTTGGATGTGATTGAATATTGTTTTTCAGTTTAAACATAACACCAAAATAAAAACTTTCTTATGCTATTACCAGAATATGGACCTCTGTTCCCTGCATTTTTTCCCAGTAAAGATTGACTTGACATTGAGCAAAAACAAGTTAAAAAGTTGCCTACATCATCAGGAGGAATATTCAGGCTAAGATGACACCTTCTAGCTGCACTATGAGCAGAAGACATGGCTGTGGAAAACAGGGCTGGGCTCACACAACCCACTGTTAGTGCCTTTGAGCACATACAGAAAATAAGAAGTACCTCAAAGATCACCACCCTCCATTGCTCATCTTGCAACAGAATCACAAAAAAGGAAATAGGGAGGATGAGAGAACCCAACATACAGAGCCTGGAAGCCCTACAGACATGGGCTGGGGACAAACAGCCCTCTGAGCAGCTGACAGCAAGGTCAGTGTTCTGCACCAGTGCTAGGAACAGGGTAGGACAAATGCTGTCTCAAGGACATGCCTTTACAATGAGTGCCTTGAGTTTACACATGACAAAATCTATTCCCAGAGCCTGACAGAAAAAAGAAGATGGCTTGCAAGATGGAAGTCTGACAGAATTACACTTGTGGATTCTTTGCAGAGCTATGAAAAAAAGTTTGGAAATTCACACATAGTTAATTAAACATTGTTTTTATTTTCTAT
This sequence comes from Phaethornis superciliosus, assembly GCA_023637945.1. Taxonomy (NCBI): domain Eukaryota; kingdom Metazoa; phylum Chordata; class Aves; order Apodiformes; family Trochilidae; genus Phaethornis; species Phaethornis superciliosus. The sequence goes on from JAJQWJ010000005.1 coordinate 7,355,767, forward strand.
GTCAGTCTTGGTATCTTAGTCATATCTGTTCAAATAATTATTTTTGTTGGATGGCAAGCCAGCATTCAGTGCTTTATTTACTGTAAATTATCCTCAAGAAAATAACATGTACAAATATAGGAGAATGGCACAGCTCAATTCTGGGATAAACTTTTTACCCCAAAACAAATGCTGAGAAAGAGAAATTGGTCAACAGTGTCTGCCTTTCAGACCCTCATATGTGCAGCACTACATGTGTTATTGGTGGGGATAAGACAAGGCACATTCTACCAGAGAAAAAAAGGAGTTTTGTAATGCAGCATGCTGCCCTTGTGTTCTGTTGCTGCTCACTGCACACACATTCCTCACAGACTTCCCTGTGCTCATCAGACAGTGGGCAATGCAAGGAGAGAAAATAAGTTTTATTGAAATACATCGTGCCCAGTGGGCTCCGTGTGTGGTTCCCACAAGAGTCTCCAACTTCTGCTGACATGGCTCTCATTTTGAGAAGACAGGTCAGTCCAGTTCAAAAGCTGAAACCCACAATGGCAATCCTTTACAGTAAATATGTGGGAAAAAATGAGCTACAACGGAATACAAATATTTTTGAGCAACTGTTAAATGCTGGGGTTGGGCCAAATGGACAGTTGGCCTGGGGCACCAGATTTTTTCATAGGCACATGTATTGTTTACTGAGCACTTAGTCCATCTATCTGTTACCTTCAATCACTCCTGGGTGCCTTCATTCTGCCTCCAGGACGGCTGAGCCAGGACGTCTCGCCACAGCCTGGCAGCAGGAAGCCTTGATGTAGCCTCGAAGATGAGGGAAGGCAGCTGCAGATGAATGAATGCATGAAACTAGAGAGTGATGCATAGTCTGCATGTTACCATCTTGTGGGTTTCTGTTGTTTTGATTTAGCCAAATAACAGCCTGCCCTCTGCATGTTGGAGGATGTGGTCTCAAACAGTAGCTTCGGATACAAGCGGGCAAGGTGGAAAAAGAGTTTATTCACAATATGTATTGACAATTATAATCTCGGTTTTTCTGTTTCTTCCATCTGCTAGCAGGTTTTTGTTTCACCCTTTCTGACTTCCTTCAAAATTACTTTCTTACATTCTCCTACTTTTAAAAGTTTTTATTGAATTTTATTACTACTTTAAACTGAAATTACATGTACTTCATAAGTACATGTAATATTATTTGTAATTAAATTGAAATTACATGTACATAAGGCCTAAGTACATAAGGCCTCAAGAAATAATTATGTCTGCTGATCAACTCAGTCTTCTGATGTTTATCAATGTTCAGAAAAACTTGAAGATAAACTAAAGGCAATACCTCTGGGCCTTGCCTAGGTGGGTAATTTCTTACGCATTTTAATATTGTGTCTCTTACAGCATAATGCTACATGGAAAAGACTGGGAAACATTAAATCAAACCCTTAATAAGCCACCAAGAAAACAACCAATTTAGAAACACTTGCTATGGTACAAGTGACCTGTTCTGACCTCCTGCAGCTTTGTTTTCAATTGAAAACAATCCCCTGTTCAAGCATGCAGTATGGGTGCCTCTCCATTCAGTTTGGAATTGCCTCGGGAAGAAAAACAACACAACAGAAAACCCCATAAAAAAACCCAAAAAACCAGGAGCACGTGTTCCTGTATTTTAACTACCCAATAGTATCTAGTAACTACTCTCCTTATTATTCAGTCAAACTTTAAACACATAATCATGTGCAAAGATTCTGCAACCAGCAAGTTTAGAACCCAAGTGCTTGATGGTATCCCCACAGAACACTGTATAGATAAAAACTTGAGAGGAAAACTGGGATCCAAAGACAATCTGTTAAACTCCATGTCATACACAAATAATTACTTCGCTACTAATTACTTCTTATCAAAGAAAAAAAAAATTGTCATGCACAATACCAAGCAAATAATTGTGAGCAGTGAGTATCTTGAGTTTAGATTGTTTTATGTGGAGATCTTATAGACTCAAACTTTTTGTTATTTGACACACAAAAAAGTTCAATAAATAAATTCTAATGATAAATTAAGAATATCGATTACTTTGATTATTTACAAATTGCCATTTCTGGTCTAAGAAGAAATATCTGTTTATTCCACTATTTAATAGTACAGAAGTGCAATTTGGATGGAAACATGCAAGGAATGAAGGCAACCTCAGATTTTAGAGGCAGAAGCAACTCAGAAGGGTTCCTTATCATAGGCTAAATACATTGTGAAGCAATGTTTGAAATCTACGCTGCAAGTATGGCTTCTGTGATTCAATTACAAGGTACACTAGAATGCTGGAAATGGCTTGTGGATGTGAACCTCAATGACTACTGCGTCAGATTTGTCAGTCTCTGTCTAAAGGAATGAATGGTCAGACACAGGACAAAATCTTAGAAGAGCAATGGCTGTGAGGTAACAAACATGATATAATATTCTCCTCCCTTCCTACTGAAATCTCTTCAGTTTCCTCATTTTTTTCCCTGGTTATTTTTTTCTTTTTTAGCCTTTCTTTTTCCTATTAAAATTGTTTTCCATGGCTCAATGAAGTCACACTAGATCATAAATTAAATTGATTATGATCTCCTTACCAAGGGAAATGACCCTGTGGAAGACTGTTGGCATATTCTTATGACAGAACTTTTTGGTTATGCTCTAATGAGTATTTGCCCTGGTTTCTTTCTCATAAAGGTTGAGGCTTCTTTCCAAATCCTACACACTGGAAGTCTTAAATGTCATTCTTGTATTGCCTTGCCACAATTTACTACTTAGATTTTTTTTTTTCTACTCATTGTTTTACCCATTTGTTTACCCATTGTACACATTTGCTCTCCACATCAGACATACTACTGTATACTTTTTTTGCACAATACACCATTTTTATATCCTTCATTCCTGCCCTTATTTATTAAATTAAACCATTCAGAATGATAAAAGTGTGAACATCAAGTTGTTTTCATTTACTGGCTCCCAATTAAACATGCAGCTGCAGCACAGGAGAATAATAGCCATCCAGGAAGCCTGTGACAAAGCAAAAGCAAGGAGAGAGGTGGATTGAAGGATCCTTACTGCTGCAGTCCTCATGGATAAGCTATTTTAAGGAATCATTGGGAACAGGCATTGATCTATTGCAGAAAAAAAAGCCAGCCAGCTGATGAAGGCATCAGCAGAAGTCTAGGAACAACAAAGGTTTGGTCTTCAGTGTATCGACACATGCAGTAGCAATGAACCTTATCTTAGAGCTTCATCTCTTAATGGCTATATTTTATTTTTTTGTAAATATTGGATAAGGCGAGGAAATAGATGAAGGGCAAAAAACCAAAAAAAATATTACCATTTGAAGCAATATTAGTGTGAACACAATGCAGTAGAAAATGAATTAGCTGAGAGTCCCTGCTGGGTTGTATGAAATAGCTGTTAAAGCTAATTCACATTGTAACACATAATAGTATTATCGATTTACTTGATACATGGTTAATGAGTGTAATTTTTCAGGGTCTTTGAATACGGCAAATCCTGTTTACTCTTTTAGTACTAACCTGCCTGCTGTCTGTAATTCGACTTCCCTTTTATTGTCTCCTCATTGTTCATTTCAATTGGTCTCCTCACATTCTTTCACTGGTAGGACTTGATAACATATTCTGTGGGAGCACCTGCGTGACTTTTTATTACACCTCTGTTATGCTTTGTGACAGTCCATTGGGAAATTCAAGGGAAACTAACAGCTGAATGGCAGAGGGGCATTAACCCCTTCCAGGACTTGTACTTCACGGAAATATCATGACACCAAATCATGGAAACATGAAGAATGGGTCAGGGTCAATGAGAAAGTCATTGTGAGGCTTAAGAACCCTAAAACTGTAAGGAAACAGCTGCGACAGAATGGGTGAAATCTGACACTGAAACACAAAAATTAGTCAAGAAAGCTTTTCAGTTTTTGGTAGTGCACAAAATGCACTCCTTTTTTACGTGTTTCCCAGGTTCACCATACATAGGGATAGAAAATACTAGAAACTACAGTTCTTAGAATAGATTCAAAGTTGTACCCAAAGACATGGCAATATTTTTGTGATTGAGTAATCTTGTTTTCTTCCAAATGTGTGTTTTGGTCTGACACATTGTCAAAGTTTCTTCCCTTCCTCAGTAGTGGTGCCCTTCACAGACACAGACATACATAATTTCTGGTGATTCTTTGATTCTGGAAAATCCTCCCAAAATGAAGAAAAATAAACCACTCAGGACTCTTTAAATCATCTTCTACAGTCCCTTTAAAATATTTCCACTGTCTAAAGGTTCAGTTGCCCACCATCCTCTCAGCAATTACACCTCTGACTGAACTGCCTGTTGGCATTTGCTCAAATGTTCTGTGGTTCTGAAATATTAAATAAAAGTAATGGAAATATAGAAACAGTCTTAAAATCTTACTCCCACTAACCCATTCATGATTAACCTGGATTTTAAAAAAAATCCATAAAATGAATTTCTTTTCAGTGCATAATGTTACAGAATAGATTAAATGATATTGAAAAAATAAAATCTATTTCAATATTTTAAAAATTCCTACTTAGATATTCCATTATATTTTCGTGCATGTACCCTGTTCTCCCTTATCCGGTTTTAATTACACTTCATGATCACTATTCACCTACATGAATATATTTTTAGTTAATATTCTTTTTGGTTCCATGCATATTTTCTACAAATATACATTTACAGAGGAAATATTATAAGTTCTTTATTTCTATTTACCTGAAATCCAAAGGTCATTGATTGAACTGCTTTTTCTTTCTGAACTTCTGCCATCCAAACTGAACTTCAATATAAATTTATGATAGTCATCATCAACAACAATGAAAATCATAATAATTATGATGGGAATAATAATTATAATTTTGATTATAATAATGGTAATGATAATAAAAATGCATATGTTATCTTTTCATGTTTATCTGCTGTAAAGAGTACATTATTCTTGGAACAGTACTACTGAAGACTCAAGGTTTACACCATGATTTTCATGCAGCTATTGTCAACACATGGCTTTAACCATTTCCTTTCTCTTGCCAAAATTACATACTTCGGACTCAATCTTTTTCCATAATTTAAGAAGTTTATAAAACAAAATAACAGTAAAAACAAAGTATTCAAGTACAGATCTGCTAACTGAAGAGGCTAAATGCTACATCAGTCAGTGAGAGGGTTTAGTTGTCACAGAAATCCTTTGTGGACCTTTTGTTCTCCTTGGATTGTATTTCTGTCCATATCACTCTCATCTACCGCATTCCTACAGGCAAAGACTCTTAGAAATTTATCATGAAATAAAACAGCCATGAAGCTATTTTCCAAGGGTATTAGTCAACTGAAATAAAAAATTGAACTTCTGATCTGTTTAAGCCAGCGCTCTTCCTCTCTGGAGTTATGATTCTGAATTTTATGTACATACCACTGCTGCCATAAGCTGTCAACTTTGACTCTAGTCACAAGTGCACAAATAGAGCTAGACTTATTTGTAATGGGTTATTACTCTTAAAACACAGTTATGCCCTGGGCTTACTGATAGTAATTAAAGGTTACCAAAAATATGTTTCATATCTGCTACTATTTTTCAAGATAGCTGAAAAAGATTAATGACAAAATAAGCAAAAACCTAAAGAAATAATCTTGTATCCCTTCATTGTAGGTAACCTTCCATAAGAGTACTTATCTATGCAGATGAGAAGGTAATAATCACTTACCATTTATTTGCTTATTTTGGGAGATGTCTTAAATTTCTGATGGAATGAAGCTGTTTCATTAATAAGCAATATTTTCTGTTTAAAAGACTAACCACAATGGTGTTCATTAGTTTAAATATACTTGCTTTTTAATGAGACTCTTTCTGATTCTTTTTTTTTTTTTCTTTCCTATTTTAAAAACCAAACCCAAAACAATCAAACCAATGATCCCATTAGAAAGTCAAAGTCATTAAAGAGAGACAAGTCCACAAGTCCTACTTTTCCATTTCATGGAATATATAGAGACTATAAATGTGCTGCATCTTTGGAGAAGCTACAATAAGAAGAGGGCACAAAGCCTCAAACCCACAAGTGAAGGGCACCAACCTGCCTAGGCTCAGTCTGCTCAGGCACACTACAGTCCCCAGAAGCAAAAGTGGCTTCTGTATTTTGGGATGTAGCATGCCAGGGAGGCAGCAGATGATTGACATCACTGCAAGGGGTGATGGAGAACACAGCCCATACAACTGGTATGTTTGTGCTGCCCAGGATGGGAGGGGTAAGTGATTGCCAAGGGCTCACACTGCCTCCCCCACTGTGCTCCAGAGCACGTCCAGAACCCATGGCTGAGCCTGGGCTTGCACCCAGATGTGTTGGATGTGGGACAAGTCTGGGTCCAGGCATATGACTTAGGTTAAAAGGCAATTTATATATTTATATGGACGTGTGTGTATGCATACAGACACACACACACACATAACCCCACTTCCTTAGTTGCTTTCACCGTGATTATCATAAAACCCAAGCTTTCAAAATGGTTTCACACCAGTACAGTCATTCCAGAAAAAACACAGACACATGGAAGATACCTATCCCTAGAACCACCAAATAGCTTGGCCAAGATTTTAAGAGAAAAAAAAAAAACACAACATTTCAAAACAACAGGTATTTAAATTCTTCCAAGCTTGGCAATGTCTGGCTTTCTCCATAATTATAATTTACCAGACATAAGGCCAGGGGCTAATTTTTCCCTGATGTTTCCCTGATAGAAATGAGCAGTGAAGTCAGAAAATACACTGATTTTCTCTTTCTTTTTAAAATTTTATTTTTAATGAAAATCATAGCTACCTTCTAGAAGCCATTGCTTTAATGTAATTTATGGATGCAAATAAAATACCATACCTACAATCACTACATAAAAAGAACCTACATAAGAGCCTCACACCAAAAGAAAATTATTTGTGATTTATTTTTGAAATCTTTTTACTTTAAATTAATAGAATATTTAAAAATTAAAAAAAAAATACAACCCAACAACCCCAAACCAACCAATTTAAAATCAAAGCCCAATTTTGTTAACAGCTTTGCTGGCTTCAAAGTGAAGTGAAAGCAGATGACAGAAAAATAAATAAATAAAGAAAGAACCATGAAAATATGTTCATGGAAATGCAAAAAAAAAAAAAAAAAAAAAAAAAAAAAGAGCATATGAGATACTGAAGATTAAAAGCCCTTGGCTTCTAACAGACCTATTTATGGATGAAGAAGGTGACATTTTAAGAGATACATAAAACGCAGAACTAAAATATTTTTCCTTACATACTTCAAAGGAGCAAGTGTAAATATGCATATCAAATGAAGGGAAGGGAAATCTTTTTGGCCCACCAGTAATTAAGGAGAAGCAAAACGTGGCAGCATGAAGAGTAAGGATGGATAAAGATGTTAAATAGTTTACAATGAAAACTTATAAAGAAGATAGCAGAGAATTTAGATCCTACCTCAAGCTGGTTCATAATTTGTTAAACAATGTATATGAGAAACAAATTAGTTTCACTGGCTTTTGGTACAGATTTCTGTCAGGACTTAGTACAGAAGATTTATAATATAAATATTTTTCTCCTAATTGAATTACTGTATACAGTTAGAAGAAATTCATCTCATCAGATGATCTAAGAAATGTGGAACCTAGGCATCCATCTCAGCTAACGTCCAGATCTTTTACAGGTCACTAAAGAAAATAACTGCTTGGAGAGAAGTAATTCATCATACCATCAAACAGGTGTCTAACCTCCCAAGCTATTTAGATTTTGACTGAGAATCTCTGAAAGAACATTTTGATTTTGTGTATTAAGATATGTACTTAGGCATCTTTGAAAGTAATGGTTTTCTTTAAATAAGGATGCCTATTACAAGAAATTCTACTAATCAGGCCTATTATGAAGATCAGGCAAATAATGACAATATTAATCACTAAATATTCAGCTTCTCCTTTTTATTAACAGTTCTTAAGGGAAGGTAACATATACCAAGAAATACTACCTAAAAGTGAAAAGTTTAAATGTTATTCTATATTTTCTTAAACTAGTTAATCTGAAAACAAATTAGAGCTAAGAAGTGAAGAGCAATTGACCTTCTTAGGTATTACATACATCACTTAAAAAGCTAATTGCATTTTAATTGGGTTTCCTAAATGGACCGTTTTGCAATGAGATATTAGGTCTTAAACATTTTTGGTTGTAATGAGTGTTAATTTTAGTGGTGATTTGCTTCAGCATGGAAGTGTCATGACTGAATTAATTCTGCCTGAAGCTATTACACATTCTAAGGCCATAAATGTTGACAATAGTGTAGATGATAAGGAAAAAACTGGGTAATTTCATCTCCAAGAAAAAATAACTGAATAAATTCTTCATCTGTAATGGTCCTGTAAATGCTCTAGAAAAGGTATTCTGAGCTACAGATGTCTAAATATTTTGAAGTGAATTTGAGGAAGTCTTGCCCCTTTTCTCTATGTATAGTCTCAGCCGAACCCTGAATTAAACTTAAAATATTTGAGGTAGAAATATTTATTTTTATTTTTTTCTCAGGTTCACTTCCAGTTATGTGACAATCTGCCATTCATATTTGATTTCAATCAAATAGTTCTGATATCTTCCTTCAAAAACAAGGGTACTTTTTTCTAGCCACATACAGATTTAACATCATTCTTTCAAAAGCATCCTTCTGGCTTTTATTGAGCCTTTCCTACCTGCAATGTCTGCTCTTCATCAGCTTTTAGCTGGACTCCATGCATGTGCTTTATAAAATCTCTTTTCTTCCTCTTTTCCTGGGAGCCCTGACCCTGCCTTCAAGGGATGGACACCTGTTGCTTGGTCCCTGATCACAACAGCTGGAGTCAGGGAAAATGGAGTGGTTGAGTCCCCTGGGGTATAACCCACAGAGACTGTCTGGTCAGGCCTTTTCCTCTCAGGGTGATCATCACTGAAATTCTTTCCCAAATATTTTTTTGTTGAAGTTCAGCTGCAGTATCCTCTGAAACAACTTCGGAGGGGGTTAGAACTAGATGATCTTTAAAGTTTCTTCCAACCTGAACTATTCTATGATTCTATGAGTCTATGATTCTATGAAAAATCCCAAGACTGTTTCGTTCAAGATTTTTGTTTTCTTAGTTGTGTGGGAGTCTGTTATGCTTCTAGCTGCTCCTGTGTGATTTAATTGGGGCACGGTGAACTTTTTTAATATATTGTCTCATTTGCAGATGCCACACTGAAGGCCTCCTAGTGCCAATGAAGGTACCTTAGAAATTACCATTCATATTTGTTTCAGCAGTGTGACATGCTCCTCTAACACAGGAAAGGTTAACTTTGTAGACTAGTTAATAAATGACAACACTGTAATCAGATAATGAATATGCTTTTCTGTGCATCTGTGAGTAAACAAAAGGAATCATCTTACTCCAAAAAAAAAAACTTTCTGAAACTACTATTTAAAGAGTAGTTTGGGGTTTTGTGAGGGGAAGGTGGTTTATACGTCTATTTTCATTTTTACATTTATGGATCAACTTTCGATTTTTCACCTACGTATTTTTCTACATAAACAAGCATATAGTTATACTGATTCAGGAAACCTCAATAATTAGTGGATTTGGATGGTTTAAATTAATGATAGTTGCACTGAAATTTTTTTTAAATGTATTTCTGCCAAGTAAAACATCTGGAAACTCAGAATTGTAATAATCATAGTATGAATTACAAAAGGACATTTAAAATAAAATGTAGAAGGGTTCAGTTATAGTAGGACTAAGGTGGATAGCCTACATACTGTCCTAAAAGACCACTGGAAAGTGTATGCTTATTTAGGCAACTCATTCAGCTCATACAGAAATCAACGATCAGCAGCACCAGATGTGCAGCTAATGTATAAGCATATTTGCATGAAAAAGTGAGCCCTGGAAATGGTTCTGCAATGGAGAACTCCTTAAATATGCTTCCTGTAAGAAAAAGCAAAGCATAAATGGCTGACATTCCAGCATTGCCTAACCATCTTTTAATATCACATGGAATATTTGGGCAACTGACTGGACAGGCAATACAGGGCAATACATACTAAACACTTCCAAAATCAGAAGCTTCTCTCCTTCTCCTTCTCCTTCTCCTTCTCCTTCTCCTTCTCCTTCTCCTCCTTCTCTTCCTCCTTCTTCTCCTTCTCCTCCTCTCCATTTCTTTTTTCTTTCTAGATCACTGAACTAAGCTGAGCTCTTCTCATGGAGGAGGAGGAATTATTTTCATTATTCCAGGCAGATGACTTGACTCATTAGTTTGCATTTAAAATAATAGTCCCAAGCAGAGTATTGGCTTCCAGATAACTTCTGCTGGAACATCTGGACTGTGGATAAGAACAAAGAACTATACAAAACCTATTAAACCTACAGAATCACATGTTGATTGAGGTATACATGGATCAGGACATGTGTACTTAGAAATCCTCAAAAAACATCTTCAATCCAGAGTTTTTTATTAAAATATCTTCAGTTTACACATCAGTTCTCAAACAAAGAATAAGATATTAACTTCAGGGGAGCTGCCAATAAACACAAGAGCAAGTCTGGGAAAAGCAGTCTACAGAACTTGGGGCCTGAGCACCATCCAGAGGGAGAACTGAGAGGGTGATGACATTAGATTTATTGAGAACCTTCAGCTGGATATAAATCCGCTGAAATTTCCTTAGATTTTTTATTTTTATTTTATTTTATTTTATTTTTAGTGAATTCTTTTCACTGCTCAGACGTTAAGAAACCTTGCATTTTTACTTAGCACCTTGTATTTGTACCTTAAGGGCTATCATCTTTTGTTAATTTTAAAGCTCTTTTAGGAAAAGAAATAACTTTATTTTTATACAGCTTAATTTGTTCAGCTCAGAATTACATGCAGATACAGATATATGATGGCCTGCAGCAAATTAAGAGCTAGTAACTCAGTTAAAAATGTAGCACGGTGGAAACATACCAGTAACCACAAAAAGTTGTGAGACTTTGACTGGAAAGATTTTTAAAAAGTCTTTTACTTTTAAATTTTCTGTAATACCTCAGTTGTATAAATATTTAAATTTTAAACTGATTTTATTATTGGCAGATCCTCATCTGGTACAAATCAGTGTGGTTTCTTTGAATTTGAAAGAGCTGTGCTGATTTACTTCAAGTAACTCCACCTCTGTCCCTTAATGGTTTTTAAATCATTCTTTTAGAGAGACTTTCAAATTCTTAGGTTCCTTTCAAATACAAGAGAAGATGCATTCTGCCTGTCTTTCGGCTATTTTACCCATAGACAAATCTGTGCTGTCAAAACAGGCTTTTAGAAGTTGAACAAGATCCAAAAAAGCCAAGCTACATACACAGCAAAAGTTGGCACCAGTTTATCTATAAATTCTTAACCATAAGAAGAACAGTAAAATCTAGAGATCTGAATTTTCAGGCTATGTCATTTAGCTCAAGGGCAGATGCTGATGTAGCCTATCTCACACCTCAGATGAAAAGGATATAAAGACATCACATTTGTGCTTTATGTTTATTTGTTATGACATTGCCCTGAAGAAAATTAACATTACTGTTGAAAGACAAATACACATCATGTGGTGAATGATAGCTTGATTTGTCAAGACAGAAGGTATGAAACATGTGAAAAGTCTGTTATCTTAGAATTTGGCTCCTTGATCCTTTAGTTAAAAATGTGTTCCATTTGTGGCAAGTCTAATTAAATCCATACTGGCTAATGCAAGACATAAGCAAACATCCTAAATCCTGTGAATAATTTACATAGCATTCTGGAGTATGTTGCTTTAGTCATTCTATTTACTACACATGTAAAATTCAGCCTCATCTTCAGATGCACAACTCAGATGGGCCATGAAAGGTCTTAGTAAGTAAAAATCTTTTCAAAGGGGAGAGATAGCATTAATTAATGTAATCATAACCATACTTCATAGAGTAGTCTCAAAAGAGGATGGATTTCAGGGCAGGATACAGGACAAAGTTCTGCAGTGATACCAAAGTTGTATTGACAAGACAGAGAGGACAGATCAACTGCAGGTGAAAGTTTAGGTATTTTGCAATTACTACTGCAGGAAGTCACAGATCTTCATGGGCTTCATGGAGTGCAATATGCACAGATATTTCTCTAAACTCACTATTCCCAAGCAGTTTTGCTGTACAATCATCAGTACCACAGTGGTTAAAGTTATGTCAATGCCTCAGCAGTTGCAGAGGCAAAGACACAAAGGGAGAAGACAAAATTTATGATGTTTCAGGATCATACAATGGATAAAGATGCTGCTTTTAGAAAAAATCCCATGTAATTTCAATGCAATCTTTTCTCTAGATATTTGAGGTACCTCTACTCACTGCCTTGTGGATGAATAGGCATTTTCATATGCCTATGAAATACTATTCCAACAGCTGTGTGAATGCACTAATGTGGGTTTAAAAAACAAGGTAATATACTCTGCTTTGACCCCAGAAGGAAACCTTTGAAAGATGCTTTTTGTGTAAAAGATTTCTGTCAGTCCTTGGGCTAGCAACTCTACTCATGAGATCATTTTGAGTAGAAGAGGCAGAAAGGGATGAATGAAGGGTAGAACTCCCTTGTGGTTTGGGACAGGATGAGAGACAGATCTATTGGACTTTAGGAGAGATGAAAACAGTGATTCTGTGAAAACACAGCACAGTCAGAGAAAAATAATATGCTTAGATAAACGAAAAGGGAAAACTGGGGAAGCCAGGCACAGCAACGTGCCTCCTTTTCCTCTGTTACATCTGCAATCCACGGTACCTTCACTGTGCAGCTCTCTTCTCTTTTAGGAAGAGGGTCTGACTCCCTCTGCATTCTTGTCATGCTGTAAGTGTAGGGGGTGGGCTGGGGATATTTTTTTTAAGTGTGGAATTTGTGCAGGACTGACAGCAAGATTAATAGAGGGGACTACAAGGATTCCAGCCAAGCACTCTATTAAGCCAATAAGCACTGAACTAAGAAAAATTTGCACAATGGACTATAATGGCTTCTGAACAGCTGTTCTGGTCCACCACATCCAAACCCCACTTTTGAAATAATTTCCGAAGTTAATTCCTTTTTTACAAGCAAATTTTTCCAGTTTTCATGATAGAACAAGTAAATATAATACATTAATGCAACATCTGGTGTTTTATTTTACCTTGTTTTTGTGCAGAAGTGACTTTCCACCTTTATATATACTCTGCTCATTTATATTGCCTGGTCTCCCCTTTTCTACTGTACCTCATGCCCCTTCCTTTATGCATGCCTAATTACTCCCATTTTCTTCCTTAGCCTATGTTTTACATCTTCTCCAGCATACCTGTTTTCCTTGAGCCTTATTGTTCTCTTTTCGGTGTTCTTTCCTGAATTACAGTAAATTCCATTACTCTCTCCCAATTTTGCCCTTACTCTTTCTGCTTTTGGCTTAACCCACTGTTCAGCCAAAGCTCTAATTTATCCTCCACTTCAGTATTTGCTTAAGTAAAATGTAAGAAATTTGTTTCTCCCCAACTCCAGTACCACAGGAGTTCTGGGGCCCTTAAAAAGGCAGGTGGTCCCATTTGGTAAGGGAATCATGCACAGGTGCTGGGAATCAGCCAGGGCTGGTGAGTTTGCATCCCCCAAATTCATAAAAACTTATATATATGTTTGCAGCTGGGGAAGGTTTTTATGGCTTTTACCCTTTCCCTGGGAGGGTGGGGTTGAAGCAGGCTGGTATTGATGATGGAAAGGACCAGGGATGGCAGGAGGATGGCGGTGGCTTCCTTCCCATGACAGAGGAGCACTATCCCAACTTTGGGAAGTAGTTACCACTGTCACAGGCCTTTTTACATTTAACAATCTGCCATGTCAAAAGTATGGCATTCAAGATGTACCCTCTGTAGCTGCATCAGTGATCAGTGTCTGTGAATAGTATAACACCAGAAGATTTACTTCCAAAAGGACATTGGAGGATTATCTTGAAAGGTGAATGATTGTGTATCCACCTCCATATCCTGAAAAGTTGCTGACTGTGGCTAGGCTAACCTTGCTGTATGAACAGATTGCTGGAGTTAAATAGGTGATGTGGCTTCCAGATCTGAAGTTAAAGGTTGAGCTTTTCTTCTGGTAAAGAGAAATCCTGGACAGAATGGCAGAAGACCTTCAAATATATATCTTTGTTTTGTGAACGTATTAGAATCTGATCTTTTACCTGATTTATGACCTGTGAGATCTAACTGTCTGAGGGAGTGCAGATCTGAGGATTGGATGCTGACCTGGCTTCTGACCTGAAATCTGTTGCCCAGAATGTCAGGTGATGACCTAAGCCCACATTCCTCTTAATTCTAATATATAATTTATTTGAAAGCTTTGGGCAGAGCTTACAGTTTTCTGGAAGCCACTATGAGGAGGCACTTTTAGCTGCATAGTGTTGATTGACCCTTCTGATGTATTGAGGTTATGGAGTAACAGGGTTTTAGTGGAGAGACTCAAAAGCCTAGCAATTCCATCTTGTCTGAAACAGAAACCTTGGCCCCAGTTAAAGGCTTGTCTGGTAAGATCCTTTTCTGACAGATTAATAAAACTCTTCAGTGTTATGTGCTGGGAATGTTTTCAAAATTTACAATTATGGAATCTTGGCTACGGGACAGCATATTATTTTATCTCTCGTTGGCAATTAAGGAGATATCACAGATATTTATTGGCTTTTAGAAACTTCATTTCCTTAATGGAAAGTTAAAATTCTTCTAACAGACCCACCATAAAGAACTAACTATGACCTGAAGAGGATCTGCTCTGTCCTAGCTTTGGGGACAGACCTAGGTTTGAAGTTAGACCTGGTCCTCTTCTTTGTCAAAGAGGAATTTAGTCAGCACTGGATTCCTAGGATAGGAAAAAATGGCTGTGTATCTGGGCATGAGAAATTACTTCCATTCTCAAAGGCAGTTCCTTGAAAAGAGGTGTAGTATCTCACTTAAGAAGACTGAAGGGCAATGTTGCCTCATTCAGAGAAGAGTGCAGCTTCCCATAGAGTGATTAACATTGTAACTGTGCATTAGAGCAACAGAAGATGTGACCACCTAACATAAATTGTGAAACAAGATTTTGAAAAAAATTTATTGACACTGTTTTTTACCTAAGCTCCAACATTCTTTTTCCTTCACATTGATGAAAAGTAAAACCTACCATGTAAGTAAAACCTGACTCCTTTACTTGTAAAACAAGTTTCTTGTAAAATTTGCAGTGAGTCTTTTTCTAAACTGATAAATTTTTGCTCTTAAGGTATCCATGCTGTGATATAAACAGGAGTTTTGAGAATGTTAGTGCATGCTGTCCCATGTGCACTTGGTCTTTTATAATTAAATGAAATATTTTACTGAAAGGGAATGTTTCCTTTCATTACAAAATGAAAGAAAATCTTGTAATGTCTTAGATTTAATATCATATTTCCTCTGCACAATTTAGCCATTTTTTTCTTTTTTATATGGCTGAGTATACAATTGGAATTTCAGCTCTAAATAGAAACACTCACGAGAAATAAATCTACACCCACACATCAAAAACAGACAACAATCTCTTCAATAGCTATTATGCTTTGAGTAGCACAAACCAAAAATTTAGTCCATCATTGTGGAGAGGTATTTTTCCAACTCTTCCTGGGATTTCAGCATCTGAGTGTCAAAAAAGAAAACAGTATTTGAAGGCCAGTATTCTTTTTCTTTCAAAGCCACAGATACAAACTAATCTCACTCATTAGTTATTTCTCACTGCTAGAAGTGATGAAATAATTCATGTGAGAAACATGACTGAAAGCTGTCAACAAGGGTGATGCTCCCTCTGCTTTTTTTCCCCAAAGAGAAATGGGAGGAATGAGGCAACCGTGCTCCAGATTTGCAAGAGTTCATTTGGGTGACTGAATTGATTTTCTGTAATCCCACCATGCTCCAGATTTTCAATCAAAAAGCCAAATGTTTAACAAAAAGGCTCTCCTGACTAGAGGTACCCTGGAAATTTCCTGCTTCCTGAGGCAGTGGTGAGGTTCCCAACCACTTGAGCTGGATCAGGCAGAGCCCTCCTGGGTGAGCCTGCCAGTTGTTGGGGCAGTGCTTTTCTTAGCAGCTGGGGAAGTTTAGAAGTTATAATATAAAGATTTTCAATGACTTCCCAATTATACTTGAATATGATTGGAGGGCTGCTTTGATGTTGCCAACACTGTATATGAAAGTATCCAAGTTTTCCAGATGTTTCCTCAATAAAGTAAAGCATTCCGGCTCCCAGTGACCAAATCTTCCTTATATATTGAAAACTTTTCAACGACAAAGAGAAATACTAGATGAGTTAAACCAGTAAAATTACAGTTAGACAGATCTTCTATCTGTATCCAAGCTGGGCTTGAGTTCACAGCACTGAATAATCTGTCAAGCTCATATCTTTTCCTAGATGGGATCTAAACTCAAATCTGTCCCCTCTGTATCTGTTGAAAATTCAGACATGGTCATCCCTTGGCTGCTTGTCACATCAGTCTTCAGATGAGGGGAGGATAGAATGTTTTCTCTCATGTACAATTTAAGGCCCTCAGTTAATACCACAATATAGATATTTCCAAAGGATTATTCTATTAAGTTAAATAGTAAGCTTAAAATAATGAGGTATTAAATAAAACTCTAAAAATGATCTGGATGCTTATCCAGGAAGTACAATGATTCTGCATTGGCTCTTCAGATATAACAATACGTATATTTTGCCAAGAATACACACAAAAAAAAATTAAGAATAAAGAATTAATTTAGTCTTGTGCTGCTTTTGCATCTCAAGAATTCTGAATTTGAGAACGGATGTAGCAAGGTACCATTTTTTAAAAAGTCTTGCAGAAACTGTATCCCCAATTTTCATCATCTCTAGGACAAGATTTCTAACCTTGCCTTGGAAGAGACCCCCTTTCAGTGCCTGATAGCTTGAAACTCCATAAACCAGAGGATGACTTTAACAGGACATTGAACTAAACTTGCATTGCTGCCAGCTACAGATGAAACTTCATTTGTTATAACAGCTATAATATTTAAGAAACCTCAGATATTGCACTGAAAATATGTAAGCAGCTTTTGTGTATTCTATGTTTGTCTTATGGTAACCACCAACCATAACTAAAACTTTACATCTGTAGTCTTATCTGAATAGCAAAATAAGATAGTCAGTTTTCAAAATTATTCAAAAAGTGTAATTTACAAGTTTATCCATATTTCAGCTTTGCAGAAACTTTTGAAACACTTCTGAAAAAATCCAAGTAAAATATTTTAATAAAAATATTATTGCTCTAATATTTTACATTACATGATCTTCCAGAGACTGTGATATTGTACTTTTAGAATAGTTTAAAATATGAGTAAATTGTTTAAAGGCATCGGGATAAATTGTGGTGTTTCTGAGCCTGATTGCAAAAACCCAATGACGTCTGCTGGTCAGGGTTTCACTTTAGTCTTCTGGACTCTCAACTACCACTATTTGGTTTATGAAGCCCTTTGGGGATGGTCCTGAAGCCACATTCAGCAACAGTTACTGACAAAACCACCTCCTTTGGAAATAAGTTAGGGAATTTATATTTGTGCATGCAATTGGATCAGTTGCATCTGCAAATACAGTTGACAATTTAACATCCATCTTTGCTTGCAGATTTTCACTCTGAACGTTTTTAATCTTAAAAGTGGCAATTGTGAAGCTAGACATTCTGTTGCTGGGGTAACTTAGAATGTACTGTAAATGAGAATAAATCACCACATCCCCAAGATTGAAACAACAGACAGATTAAATACCATCTGCATTTGAATTTTCTACTTTTTGATGAACAGAGTCTCATTGTTAGGAAATGGAGTTTTGGGTACGTCCTTTGCTTTAAACTTTAAAAAAGTGAAAACTGAGGGTATAATGTTTAATAATGTTGTCCTCGGCCAGAAGAGGTCACCCTTGTGTGTGGCATAAAATGAATCTGAACCCTTCACCCCCTACTCCGTCAGAAATTATTTGCTTTGGTTTAAATGAAAAATGTCATAACCAAGCTTTCCTGAATTTGAGGGAGTTTTGGAATCCAGATTGGACCCAGGTTCCACACATCATTCCTTTGTTTACTGGACAAAGTGGTTCTGCTGGTGGTACAGGTATCTTTCTGTCCCCACCACTGTCTGAAGCTCCTCACTTGTTTTCCTTGTGAAAAGATTCACATTGTGGCTCTGGCTCATTTAGGTGAAGAAAAATGTCTTTGAGATCAGTATAGCTAATTGGTAGTGAAAGGTGAAAAGTGAGCTTATATCTTCCAAGATATAGATTTCCTTTACTAATTAATGTTCAATTTTTTAAAAAAGGATTGTTACAAACCTTTTCTTTAAAACAAAAAACTTTCTTTGCTCTCCTGTTGTTAAGAATTGAAAATGCATGAGATGTCTTCTTATGACTACTGTAAATTCCTCTGTTCCTTAATTGGGTGCAGGGGTTTCTAATGCAAATTCAGTTCATCCTTCTCTCTGGGCATAAAACTATGACTGCTCATCTGGGATTTTTTTTCTTTTTCCTCTCTTTCCCTTGTTTAAAGAAAAGCAGTGTCCTTCCACACATGTAATCAAGACCTGGAAGTCTGCCAGCAACTGTCTGACTCATCATTTTCAAAAGAAACTGTGAATTCTGGGAATCATATTCTAGCTGTGAGACCAAAGGTAGGCACTTGAGTGCCAAATTCCATTGCCACTTCACCACTTGAGCCCACTTTAATAAAAGAATGCAAAGCAGAAAGCAAAACAGCTCTTTCAGTTGCTACCCTACTACCAATCCTAACAGAGCCAACATGGCTCTTTACACTAAGAATATGAATAATGCACAAAAGAATTTTAGAAAAAATACCTTTAGGCTAGAAAACTGAGGCTAATCATAGTATTGTTTTTCATGAAAATAAGACTTGCTTTGAAGTATTTATGCTACTTCCTTACTATTCCCTTGGCTATATTTTGTTTTCATAATGTTTATTCAGTTAACTTAGTTATTTTTGTACTTATCTGGTCTTGATACCTTTTTCTTTTTTTTCCCCTTTCATATGATTCATGGTTTTGAAGTTTTCTCAGGATGATTTATCTCTGTCAAGAACTGCTTCATAGTGCAAGGCGTCAGACATAAATCCATTGCTTATGGTATGTCTATTGCTGCAGAAAAATGTGTTTCACATGGGACTGATATATTTTTTTTCTTTCCAGTTTCTAAACACTGTTTTCCATTCATGGAACATGAGGACTAATCTTTAAACACAGGAAAGTATAACCTAGGTGTTCAATTTTTAAATCTATACAGTCCTGACTAAATATTTATTTCCATAGAGTTCAGGAGACAGTAAACTGGGAGTGTTCAGATAACGTAATTACCAGTCATAACCATATGTAAATTAAAGCTGTACCTTTAGGGACCTGCCTGTTTTTTCTTAAAAAAAATGTGAAAAGTTGAGACTTTGGTTCACATTATTATAATACATTCTGAATCCTAGAAAGAAAATATTACCTAATATAAGTTCAAACAATCAACATCTACTTGGAATCATAGCTGTAAGAGGCTGATATTCTCACTGGATCTATTTAGAAATAAATTATTTGTGCTTTTGCTACTTGAACATGACATAGGGACTGGAAAAATCTAAGTGAAATCATTAGTGTTTAGATTGCTGGGTCTTGCAGCTTACATATCTTGTGGTAAAGCTTGTTTTCTGTATTTAGTTGAGTCATTTCTTAGGTTTGTACTGTCAGGGATGGCTCCCAAGCGGGGCTGAGATTTTATGCTTCCAATCACTGTTCTGACACATAAACACATATAAAGTTAAGCCACTGAAGTAAAGGAAAAAATCCTGTGGGTTCAAGAAAAAAAAAAAATAAATCCTCAGTGGTTCAAGATTTCACCCCAGGCAACCTGGGAGACAGTACTTGATCCTCATAACTTTACCACATTTCTTTTGACAGTAAGTAAGGCAAAATTATACATTTTAAAATTTGTTTGGTTTAGGACAGTGTATTGCCATGACCGACATTACTCATTATAAGTCTTTCTATATAGGTTGAAAACTATTCATTTATTTGCAGTAAGGGAAAATTGCAGGCATCTGCATAGAGTGTGCAATTATGTATGTATACATGTTGTAACATTCATCAGGTTCATAAATTTAAGTCTCTTGAAATAATTGTTGTTTGAACAAAATATTATTATTCCCTTCACTTTACAATAGTAGCAGATTAGGAACTGCTTGAAATGTCAGGCTGAATCTTGTGGTTAGTCATAGTGAACTGTCTCCGGAAAATCACACCACCCTCTGATCTCATTTTGGAATTTGAATAGTATTCACCCAAAGATTATGTTTTAATAAAATGTATATAATAATATATAACATGGCTAAGCTGTTGACTCAAAGGAGTGTATGGTCAGAACAAACAATGCTTTCACATTTATTCTTTACTCAAACAGGGAACTAGAACTGGTTTCATTGTTACATCTTGTCTCCCTAATTTCTGCAAACCTAAAAATTAGTGTGCAGTCCCAAATAAGAAAGTAAGCAGACTACCAATTTATGTTCTTGTTCCTAGTTAATGAACACATCCCTTATCATACAGAAAAGAGTCAACTAAAAAAGCCATTAAACCTGACTCTTCAATAAAGCATCCTACAAAGATCTATGGAGCTCTGAATGGGATATATCATATGGATCTCAGATGGACTAATCCTTATGAACACTGGAAAGTATAAAAGAAAAAAACAAGTAGTCTTTGCAATATTCATTGCATCCTTTTCAGATTGAAAAGTGAGATCAAATTCTACTAATTTTCAATAGCCATCATATTTACTTACTGGAAACAGTAGGTATATTTCAACTAGTACTTGGTAAAAATATTGACTCATAATTGTCCGTACACATAGCATCATAGAATGGATTGGGCTGAAGGAGACCTAAAAGATCATCTAGTTCCAAGCCCCCAGCAAGGTCAGGGACACCTCCAACTGGACCATGTTACTCCAAGCCACATCCAACCTGACCTTAAACAGTTTGGGGGGGTGAGTGTGGGTATCCACAGCTCCTCTGGAAAATATAGTTCCATTGTCTCACCACCCTCACACTAAAGAATTTCTTCCTAATGTCTAATCTGAATCTACCCTCTTCAAATTTAAAGTCATTACTCCTGGTGCTATGACTACATGTCCTTATAAAATGTCCCTCCCCAGCTTTCACGTCTGAAAGAACAAAACATGACAAAATCTATAGCTTTTTGAAAGAAGACTTTCCCATCTTTCCATTCTTGTTGTGCTTTTAATAGGAAAATTCCCTGTAACATGATGTCAGGTTTGGGTGTGAATTATCTTAATTTAAAACTGGAATATCTCTGGGAAATTGCATAGTCCTGTATTATTTTTTTTCTTTCATTTTAGTCTGTTGTATGTTTCATGTAGGTCATAGCTTCATTTGAAAGAAAATAATATTACCTGGTGTATATGGGGTAGAGTACCTTTAGTGCTCCATTTTTATATGATTCAAAGGTTCTCCCAACCCTCTGCTAGGTAATGAATTGGATGAATACCCAATACCTCATTTCCTCCTTTTTTGTAATAAATATTAAACCCCAAATAGTACTTGACAAAACAAACACCTATCTGAAGCAGAGCTGATAATCTTATTGATCAAGTTTGGCAATACCCATCTTGCTAACTGAGAAAGACATTATGCAGCCAAAGCATGAATGTGAATTCAATGTCACAGAAGTTCAGCCTAAACAGTATTTTTTGACACAGAACCCTAGGCAAGATTTGCAACATCTCTCTGTTTTCTAAATGGCACTTCTACTGTATTCTCTTGGGTGCTCTGAGGGATAATGTTCTTTAGAATTAGCTGGTGAGATTTCACTGAACATCAGTTTTTCTGTAGACAATGCTGTCCCAGGCAGAACACTAACAAGACACTGATGTCCATAGTGCCTCCAAATGCCCCTCATTTTTTTCTTCTTTCCTTACATAATCACCCTTATCTCTAGAATCCTCTTATTCATAAGATCTCCAGACTTCTTCCTAAATGAAAGAAGTAGAAAGCAGAACAGTTGCAGCCACAGGACTGAATTTTATTTATTCCCATTCAATACAAATAAAGCACAGAATTTTTTGATGTGCAGAAATCTCTACAGCTCTGTGTCTTTGTGGTAGCTTTTGGGAAACACCATCCATAGAGTAGTAAAAAAAACAGAAATGAGAGCTTGGAAGCCCAAAACCCAGCTGACAGAATTGCCTATTTTAAAAAGGCTGTTGTAAAATACCATTAGAAAAAACATATTCTCAATGGGTAGGAAAACACTTGGTAAGAAGAATCTTTGCCAGCCTGCCCACCCATCCTTTCTGTCACAACCTTCTTCAGAAACAGCAAATGTGATGAGTATGTGATATACTGGGAAGATATATACAGACACCTTGTGCATACAGCATTTTGGGTTCATTAGTCCTTATATCTTAGGATTAGTTGCAAATTCTCTCCACTCCCTTCTGCCTCTTCAGTGACAAGAACCAGCCGAAATCTACTTGGCAGGCAACAGCTCTCAAAAAGAGGTTGAGGTCCTGCAGGGATCCTACAGCAGCCTGCAGATTTTATTCTTGGGTAATCAAGAAGTGAAGTACCAGAATCATCTTTACCTTTGCTGTAAGTAGTTAACAACACAACTGCTCCCATCTTGCCCCTGTCTACCCAAAAAAGCAGTAGTGTAGAATTATGCATGCTTCTCTATAAAAAAATATTAGTTGAGAAAATAATTAACTATGGTCATGACAAACATCTACACTATGTTGTTTTCTTTGTTTCTTTTTTTTTTTTTTAATAAATCTTGTCATTTCTTTCCATAGGTAGAGATTTTTTTGACTTATACTGTCAGTACCCACTGAGTAGATAGGCAGCTGTGTAACTGTGTCGGTGACTCCTTTTAAGAAACATTTATTTTCAAGAGGATCATGAATAACTGTCTTGTTCACACTTATTGTCCCTTCCAGTTCATATTCAGTTCCATGTGTAACTTCATGGTAAGGGAATGCATATGTTGAAGGGAGGCCATTTTTCAATAGAGGTCAAAGGAAGACAGGGAAAAGATGGATGGATACTAATATTTTCAGTATTTGTGTCTGAGTCATTTGTCTTGTGAAGAATCAGTTACCTTGTATTACAGCTTAATCTTGACTGGACTGCAGAGCCAGACTTTGGTCTTGTCTTAGATATATTGTTTTAAAATCTCTGTATACAACACAAATATACTTAAAGTCTGGGGGGTAAGTGGGCATCCTAAGGAGAGAAAAATTTCCAGCCACGAAATTTTTTGACAAGTCAGAAATATCAGGAATTCTGGTTTTTTTCTACATTTTCTAGCTTCAGTAGGTTCACAAAAATACAGACTGCCTCTATTTTCATTACTCTTGCAAATATATATATATAACAATGGAAAAGTAAAATTCCCTCTGGAGACATCATGCCAAAGCACAAACACTGGGGTTATTACTGATGTCTCTAAGCATATAAAAAAAGATTAAAGCTTTATTTTAAGAAAAAATATAAAATAATAAGGAAAACAAGGAAAATAATAAAAAAAAAAGGCAAGAAAAAAAGGAGGCAAAAATCCTGCCAGTGAGATGGAAGACTTCTGGAGAATTACTGAGTTTCTGGTAACATACTAGTTAATAGGTACAGGAATATGTAAAAATATTTAGGAGTTCATTTTTGCAAACCCTTTTCTAAATCTGCTACAATGAAGAGTACTTTTCATATATTTCAGTTCTAATCAAGCTTCTAACACATTTTCCATTAAGTTGTTCTCCTGGTTTTATGAACAGCATTTGAAAAACTAGGGAACTGAATCAGGAAATGTTAACATTAATTTCCTGATCTTTGCTGACAATTTGATTATCCTCCTACCACCAGAGCAAGCTTTTCAGTACATTGATGAGTAATTGGGATGCCACGTTTAGTGCAGCCAGAATGACAACAAACACATTAATGAACAAGGCTGTAGTTATTTCAAAACTGCTGACCCAACTAATATGTAAGCAAACAAGGAGTAGGGAAATTATGTGAAAGGGTGTCCTTTTCATGAAATCAATCTTCTGTAGCTAACACAGTCTAAAATAATATTGGTACATGCAATGCCTGCAGTTATAAACTGAGGTTTTTCCAGCAGTATTGAGAGCAGGTAGACATCTTGCTGCAGGTGAAATTAAATAATAGAATGTGAGTGGGTAAGCTAGGAACATGTGGATTATGTTCCTTTCATGGTTGCATCTTAGGTCTCCTAAAACAGACAGAAAAACCCAAGCCAGAACAGACATATGAATGAAACCGCAGCCCTTCCTAACAGGACATACTATGGCTTCACATTTCATGCAAGAAATATTTTGGACAAGGAAAGAAATAAGAATGGAAATACATAGGAAAGTATGCAGAAGAGGAAAATCTGTGCCAGTTCTTTGTAAATTGTTTACAGGAACAGGCTTTCTGCCTGAGTACAGGAGGCAGGGAGGGATGTGGATCAGCCTGGGAGCTACCCAGGGGTGGATCTACCAGCAGCAGAGACATGGAGTAACTGCTTCTATGCCCTCCTCTTGCAGGACTTTGAATATCATCAAATATGGAAAAGCAGAAGGGAAATGTGCTTGGCCATGCTAAAATTTAACTGCAGTACAAGAGTTCAGGAATGAGTTCAGCTGGAGAATGTTGCTCAGCTTCTCTAAACTGTAATAAATTCGGCTACAGAATTACAGAAATAATTTGGTTATAGTTACCCACGTACACCACATGATCTGGGTGAAGCAAAGTAGCTGGCACATCCACCCAAGGATTTAGAAAATGACACTGAAGGATCAATATAGCTCTAACACCTTCTAGCTGTGTGGAGAGATGTCTTACAGTGCCTTAATTATTGCTTGTTACTTCTCCCTTAAGTATTTTCACTAGTGTGTTATGCTCGCACTGTAAGTTACTAGGAAAAAAGAATAACAAAGATTTTAACAAAGTTTCTGTTTTTTTGGGGCGGATAAACCCCATTCCAGCTTGAGGTATATCTAACTGCTATGGAAAACTTTCTAGAAAAAAATACCAAAACAAAGAAACATTTATTTTGTATAAATCCCACAAACTATTACCCATAAAAGTAAAAATAGATCAATTTACTTACCAGAAACTTTTAGTATAGTTCTCTGGTATACCTTGGAGATATATATATAGGGCTTAATGAGGCTTCAGCATGCACTTGCAGCTCTGTAATTGTTGAAACTATTACTCATTCAGAACCATAAAGATGTATGGGGCCAGATATTTGGTTATGAACACAGCTGGCTTGAAGGGTGTTCTGGAGGTAAGTTTTGAACTGCACTATTGAGCCTTTTTAACCCTGTTCTCCTCTGTAGCAGCAATTCTTCCTAACTGAGAAAGGAGAAACGTAAGAGCTGATTTAACATATACCAGGCTCTGAAGGATGTAGAGCTGTTTAAAAGCACAGTCTGAGATCAAAGTGCTGCTGTTTCAGCCATACACCCTGTTTTTCATCTTCATTCTATTTCCCCTGTCAGCAGTAGAGACACCAAGTGTATTAAGACTTCTTTTCCACCAGATCACTTACTCTTAGATCACTCAGATACTTCTTTCTCTCCCAGATTATTTGGTGTCTAAACCAGATGGCACTGGTAGTTCAGAGCAAACTCAACTTATTGGAAAAGTTGGTATGTTCTATTTCTCACTTTTATCTGGCTGTGTACCTTTTATTTTTATCTCAGTTTCTAAAGGAACTTGTTAAAACATTCCAACTCGTCACACATATTAGTCGTACTGCAAAAAGAATGTGAATTGTGCATGACGAAAGATACTGTATAAGATTATGATTGCATCACTATAAAACTACTCTTCTTCTTGCTTGTATATGATGTATCAAATAGATTTAATTACATATAATTGGATGGAACTGAATAAAAAATAAATCCTTTGTCAGTGTGCCTGTCAGTCTTACAGTGTCTTTTGTGAGAAATTTTTCAGTACCTTCCTTTGACCTAAAAGATAAAAGTTAATGACCTTTATGTAGATAAATTGATAATGTACTGATTTCTTCCAATAAATTCTGGTTTTAAGTTTAAAAGAATAGTCTTTGTGAACTTCAGACAAATGAGAAGACAAAATATCTGAAACAGCTTCCTTTTTCAGTGTTCTGAGGCTAAGATTTCACCTCAGAATCCCATTTGCCTCCAAAGTATGCTGAGAGTTGGTCTTGCTCTTTTTCTTAAGGCTCTGACAGATGTTCTCTATTGGATTTAGGAGTATTATGATAAAACATGATATTCACCTCTTATCTGTTCTACCAGAATTTACTGGCCCATAGCAGGAGAGGTAGAATGAAATATTCTTTGTTACCTGACTCACTCAAGTTCACAGCTCAGCGTTAATTCAAGCTGTGAAAGCAGTGAATTGGTGGTAAAAAAACAAGCCTATGAGGAAAGGCTGATGAGAGGTGGGCACACATCTGTTCCAGTATATGCAGCATGAGAGGCAAGGCACATAACCAAAGGTATAATATTGTAAACCATAACCAAAGGTATAATATTGTAAACTGCATATAAACGTAGTAGAGCCTTTGGCTTCTCTGATCAGTTTGCTTCCCAGGAACAGGTAATCTTCCTGTATCTAAGTTATGAGGTTATGAAGGCAAACATATACACTAGTTCTGTTGTAGTTCTTCTGTTTTTAATATAGAATTGCTTTCCTGAACTACAAGCAACTCGTTTGGTCTAGAAACTTCAAAATAAGAAAGGAACAGGGAGCTGAGCAGCTCTTCATTACTGTATCACCTCAGCTTCAGCTAGATCCAGGGGGCTATGATCCAACCAAGAAACATTACTCTGATACTTTCCTCAGCCACTTCCACAGCACCATCATTGGATTGTCTTCAGCAGAGATATTTATGATTTTACAGGAAGAAATGAGAGTAAAAATAGATTCAGTGACAACTTGACTGGACAATGCTGAACTACAAAAAAGAATAACTGCTGGATTTTCACATCTGTGTGGGGCATGCAGTGTTATAAGTAATAACTATAATAATTAGTAAATAACCATAATAATTAGAAAAGATGTGATTCAGAATTCACTGGGATTCTCATCCAATGGGAGCATTTCTACTTAACCCAGCAAGCTGTGGACCAGCTGCTAAAGGTGATTTTCATGCTTTCTGCTGTCAGAACAGATTTCTGCCCTCCCTTCTGCAACTCCTTCCCATGAAGACTACCTACTCACCTTCTGTCAGTGAGGGCACTTCTCTTTCCCCACAGTGAACTAATGAAGATATCAGGAAAGAATTACTATTCCCTCCCTCCCTCCACCCCCTAAGTGAATAATTTCTGCTCATCAGCTCACTCACCATGTATCAGATGAGCAGCAGTGAGGAAGATGGGAGAACTCTTTAGCTGAGGATGGGAAAATGAGAACCAGCATCATCTTTTCTTGGTAGGGAACAGCTATGAGGCTCACTAAGCTCTGATATGAAATCACAGATTAAAGCTTTAGCATGAATTTTGGAAAGAATATGTAGGTTAGGACTTGATACAACTGCATGGTACTGAGCACTGTGTCCATAATCAAGGTAAAGGCACCACCCTGGCTATAGCTTTAAGGAGCACTATATTGAACTCAATCTTTGGGACAGAAACAAAATAAAACCTGTAGGACCCTGAGCAAATCCAGACCACATTCTTATTTTCAAGTGTTAAAAAGTTTCTTTTCTTCAATTACAGCCAAAGGAGAGGAAAAATTCAGCCAATTTGCATTT
Organism: Phaethornis superciliosus; assembly: GCA_023637945.1. Taxonomy (NCBI): domain Eukaryota; kingdom Metazoa; phylum Chordata; class Aves; order Apodiformes; family Trochilidae; genus Phaethornis; species Phaethornis superciliosus. The sequence continues at coordinate 7,383,619 of JAJQWJ010000005.1, forward strand.
AGCTTCCAGTTTTCTTACAAACTGGAAAAGCTATTGATTATGAAAGCTTAGAAAACCATATATTTTAGCAAAAATATGAAACCTTAAATTAAATATAAATCCTGGTATTTCCTAATTGTTAATTTATTTTGGAATCTTCAAAACACTGTTATCTCCTTTGTCTGGAAGGTTCTTCAGGATCATCTGTATCCTGTCATAATCATAGGAGAAAATAAGAGAGTCACACCATTTCTCAGGGCTACAACAATGTTATAACACCAGTACTAAACTATAAATATGAATTTTTGATCAATTTAGAGTATCATATCGGCTATGATCTGTGCAGTACTATAGCTTGCTATGTTTGTATTCTTCATATAAAGAAACTAAATCAGTAACTTGTGTCTTGTTAGGGCCCTACCTAAGAGTTTTGAAAGATATTTTTGTCTGAAAAGCAAAATAATTAATATAGAGCTGTAAATGCAACATGATTAATCATGCTCAGAACTCTGTAGCTGCCATGAAGGACAGCTGGCCAAGCAAGCCCACCAACACTTCTTTGGTGACCTGATCTAGTGTGATGAATGAGAGGACTCCAGCTGGTGAAAGACAGCTAACCTGGCCTTAAATATGAGAGTTCAGTTCCAAGGTACATGTATTTGACAGCCAAGAAGATAGTTTCAGTGAATACCTGTGGAATTGCATAGGGGAAAGTGACATATTAGCTATTTTGTGTTAAACACAATGACTGATTTATGCTTGTAAAGCAGATAAATTACAGAATGAAAGCAACAATGATTTTCTTTCTCATGTGGCCAGTGGTGGTTTTCTGACAGTCCTATATCTCTTCTGAGAAATTCAATTTTAATACTATATCTCAGATAAAGATTCCGGACATACCACACACATTAGCTGAAATTCCATTCCATTGCTCATCCTCCTCTGCCTGTCTGCAAAGCCTACATATTTTCAGTATTCCCCATTTTTCTTGAGTTCGATTGTCATGTACAAATGCTGATCAAATCATGCTCTGTCATTCCACAATAACATCAACAAATTGAACTGCCTTTTTTTTTTTTTTTTTAGAGGGCAAACAATGCTGATTTCCCAGATGTGTATCGTTAAGCAACCAGACACACAAAAATGTGTGCCTGAGGTCAAAGCCCGCACAATCTTTATTTTCTTTCCTTCTCCCCCCATATGTGATCGTTCGTGTCTCAGGATGCTACAGCTCTTTTTCATCTCATCATCCTCAAGTGCAAAGCGAGCTTGATAACTGCCAAAACTCTCATGTTTTGCAGCTTCACAGCTGTGATACATATGCTTGAGTGGCAGTGACAGGAGAACATCGTATTAAGTCAGGCTCAAAATGAGAAGCTCTAGGCTACCTCCAAGTAAGGGACTGCAAAAATGATGAATTGATCAACTAATCTGATCTTAAAGACTCTTTAGAGACAGAGGGACTTGTTCCAAATAGTTCTTAATGCAATGAGAGAAGGAAGGGAAAAGCAGAGGAAGGGCTACTGCAGTAAACATCATTCTAATAAAAGGCAGAAGAGAAAGAAGAATGCTTCTATTTGGAAGAGAAAGGGAACATTTTCTGGTTTGAGATGAACACTGAACAAATAAACAAGGAGGAAGGGTTACAAGGAGAAAAGTGCCCTGGGTAGGAAATTACTGGAGGGAAGGAAGACACTGCTGCAAAATGTTAGGTGTATAGAGACCTGTGTTATGTTTGGACAATGAGTTAAACAAATTGAAGCTTTTAATTATACTTTTAACTTTATAAATATAAAAGAAATAGGGATTAACTTTCAAAATCATTGGCAATGATTAACAAACCTCAGGCTCACATCTGAATGGCATTATGTCCTGATGAGCTCATGACTGTGCCTGTACAGCTAGCCAAAGCAAGCAGTACAATTTTTAGTTGTCTGTGTGTCAGAGATATTATTCCCTACAGTGAGGAAACACAGAACCTAATGTAGGAGTAAAAATCATGCATAAGCCACCATGATCTTCTTCTAGTCATTGCTTTTGCTGATTTTTGTGAACACCTAAAAGTCTGCAGGTACTGAGGTCCAAGAAGGGAAATTAGATTAATAATTTTATTAATTACATATGGTTTAAAACATAATTGCATTGATATTTATCTATGCAAATAAGCTTACTGAAATGTTTTTGCAAGAATTTCATGACACAGCACTGAATACTTGCTCTGTCCTTATTAAGAGCAATTCCTGTATTTCTGTATTCTAATAGAATTCTCAATCCTGAGATCAAAAGTTATACGCATTCTGCACATCTGCAAATTCCAAAATGTATATTATTATCCAGTCACACTCCTGGTAGACTGATCAAAGAATGAGAATATTTAGAAAAACAAAACTGTGGAAAATCCACTGCTGCATTTTTTGTGAGTTACAGAACACACCAGCTCAGTGAAAACCCGAAAGGAGAAGAAAACCTTCTTACCTCATGCCTCTATCCACCTTTTTTGGTTGTTTTCCCTGTCATGGATGACAGGCTCTAATCTGAGCAAAGTTGCCTGGTTGCCTTCCCAAATACCTGGGAGTAAATATATTTTTCTGCTGATGCAGTTTTATTCTCTATGATATGGAATTAATTTGCATTCTTATTTGTGTTTTTAATTATTTTGTGAATTGTATTAATATAAGCTCTCCTGAGCTAAATTGTTATTTTATGTCCACATTTTAAAACCCTGTTGGATGCCCTTTTAATATTTTTCAGTCTTCCCTCGGGTACATAACTTCTCTCAATTTATTAGCATCTGCAAATTCTGTTAATGAGCTGTTTGCTGCCACCTCCAGATCACTAATGAAGATTAAATAAAGCTGGATTCTGTATTAACCCTTTGCATCCTGATTCTTCAGGATATCACACACTGATTCCAATGAAGTGACATCAACATAAAAGAAGGAACTCTGGAGATTCACACCTTATGGTAATCATTAAACCATTAAACTTGCATTAAACTGTATCACTGCATTTTTCTCTGGATGCTTCTGAGTTTATTAGTCATTTCATATTCCATAGGCTACAAAGAATTCTGGAAAGAATGTTTCCAGGCAATGCTATGTGAAAATGTGGGATAGCTGAATAATGATAAATTCTGATATATGGGCTCTCAAGGTTATATCAATGGTGAATTCAATGGTGAATTGCCTGATTCTCCTGATTCAATGTTTTAACTTGATGGAACTTAAAGAGAACCAGCAAATGCAGAGTAATAGAGTTGATATTAAGAATTATTATAGGTTCTAATGTCAAACTTATTTTGCAAAACTTTGGTTTACCAATTCAAGGAATATTCTGAAACAGGAATTGTCACTTGAAGGGCACAGTCTGTTAAATACTGTGTTGAAGTAAATTGCAGTAACATAAAAGGAAGTAATACTTCAGAACAGAAACCCTTCAAATACAAAAGAAAACAGAAAGATACCCTCTTTAATGCAAAATAATTGAAGCATGCATAATTGGCATCAAAGAGACTTAAAAATTAAAACCAAATAGAAAACATTCTGCTACAAAACATATTGACCTTGAAACACTTAGAAAACTTGATAGTTATTCCAAAATTCCTCAGTAAGATATCAACACTTGCTGTGTCACAAAATCCTCTTTCCTGTGAATATCTGTTCTCATGTTTTTCTCTCCCCCTGAAAAACACAAATGAGAACGTGAGAGTATAGCTGGGAAAAGCACTTTTTGACCTTTTGAGCTGGATATCAAAATCTTCACACAGTCAATAGTCTCAAGACTCCTACTACATACCTTGGAGGTCTTTGGGAAGAGCAAGTTCATAAGTGATAGACAGCAAATGCTTCCACAGAGTTCCACTGATGCAATATGCAAAAGTATGTTGCATACTAGTGAACTCTACTGCCTTGCTTATCTCACATGCCTGGGAGATTAGATCACCCCTTAAGGAAATACACCAGCAGACACAAACATTGTATCCTGACTCTATTCTTCATACCATGGTACACCTGGGCTCCTTAGAAGCTGCTTCAGTCATCCAAAAGGCACAGCTCAGACTTCCCAGCACACCTTCTTTTCTAGACATCATCACCAGGTTGTTGGATTGGGGTAGGTCAAACTAGCATTGGAAATCCACTGGAATGAATCAAAAGTACAGTGCATGATTTCAAGCTCAAGAGGCATTAAGTATATCCAGCTATGAAATCTGGAACCTCATTTAAAAATCACCAGCTAGAGTAAAAAAGTAAAGATTTTCAGTAAGATGTCCATGTCTGCACAGTATGGAGACCCTGTATCAATAGAAAGCTATCCCTACTTGCATCCTAGATTTCCTAGAAGCTCTCAGCAGTCATTCATTTCCCCTCCTTGCTCCACTTCCCATCTTGCTATTTAATGACACATTGAAGACTGAAGAATTCCATAAAAAGCAATCTGCTGCAATAGACAGCCACCATCTACTTCAACAGCAGTGTAGAAAATACAGTTTTGTTAAAAATTGATGGCACAGGATATTTATTTATTTATTTATTTGCTCTCTGGTACTCAGATATCTTTTTTAAATATTTCTGTGCTGTATATGACTAAGAGTAGAAGTATCTAATTTACAGTTCACAGAAGTGATATGTTAATATCTTAAACTCCTATAAACAAAGAAATAGTCAAGAGCCTGACTGCAAAGTACCCTTCTGAGGAGGACCTTGAGATTATGATGGACACCAGGTAGCACATGAAACAGCTCTGTTCTCATTGTGTATAAAACACTGTAAGCTCAGACCAGTATGGATCAGTACATCTACATTTGGGCCACCCTGCTCAATAAAGATGTTAGAGGATGAAACTGAAGTGCACACAGCAGAATACTACTAGATGACCAGGAGCCTAAAGCACAGACTGTCTGAAGAGACTATGAGAGAGCTGAGCTTGTTCTGCCTCAGTTAAGAGGCAGCTAAGGGCAGCCTAATAACAGCCTACAGCTGTTTGAAAGGCAATTAGCAAGATGACAGTTTGTACCTCATTATCATTACATCCTCTGAATATTTTCCCTGCAAAGTCACATGAGAGCTGTAAATCATAGCAGAGGACAATGTATGAGACTTATTTGACCTGCTTTCTCATCAACAAAAGACTGTTACCTGTTCTCTAGTCTGGTAATGCATCCTCCAGAGAAACTGAAACTGAAGAAATAGAATTATAGAATGGTTGGGGTTGGAAGGGACCTCAAAATTAATCTCATTCCAAACCCACTGTCATGGGCAGGAAAAACTTCCACTAGACCAGATTGTTTCAAGACCCATCCAACTTGGATTTGAACATTTCCAGGAAGGGGGCATCTACAACTTCTCTGGGCAACCTGTTTCAGTGTTTCATCACTGAAACAAGAATTTCTTCCTAATATTTAACATAAATCTACCCTCTTACAGCTTAAAACCATTGTCCTTTGTCCTATGACTCCACACCCTTGTAAAATGTCCCTCCCCAGCTTTCCTATAGGACCCCTTCAGGCACTGGAAGGCTGTTATAAGGTTTCCCTGGAACCTTCTCTTCTCCAGGCCAACCAACCCCAATGCTCTCAGCCTGTCTTCATAGCAGAGATGCTCCAGCCCTCTCCCATGTGCAGGACCTTGTACTTGGCTTTGCTGAACTTCATCCAGTTTGCACAGGTCTACCTCTCAATCCTGCCAAGGTCCCTCTGGATGGCCTCCCTTCCCTCCAGCACGTTGACACAGCTTGGTGTCACCAGCAAACATGCTGAGGATGCACTCAGTTCCATTGTCCCTGTGACTTATCCACTGTGCACTCAGTTTCACTGTCATGGCAGTCTCCACAGAAGCTTTTCTTCTTTTATTTTTTCCATGAGAAAGGCCCATTCACAGTGACAAGATGCAGGGTTTTCTGCTGAGAGATTAGAATGTTTAAAGGACAATTTCTTCTCTCCATTCTATAGGGTGAATAGGCTTGCTGCTAGTTAATGAAGAGGCAAGGGAAAATCTAAAGGCATAACCATGAATTGTGGATAACTTTACACATCTTATGAAAAACTGCTTTTATTAATAGCAAATTTAAACCCTGCTCTAAAATTACACACTTCAATAGACATAAATTCTGAAAAGTTCCAAAAAAAATCTGGAACTTCAATTGCCCCTAGCAGGATAGAGCTTAAAATCAGAGTGATTTAAATCATAGCATGATTTTAAGAATTTAACAGCTACTACTTCAATCATATTGATGTATGTCATTGGTGCTTTCTGAGCTGTCTACTAACTCAATGAACACTTTGCAGACAGAAATACATCAATACTTTGGTGGCACCATGTTTTAAAGGAAGATTTTAATAAGTGTACTATGAAGTATCAAGAAGATATTATTTATGCTAAAGTCTTCTAGAAATGATGGTGTTTCCTCCCCTCTGCTTCTGGAAGCCAACAGGAGTTTTACCATGAATCTGGCTGTGAGATATATGAGAATATAACACCAAAGCATAGGTTTGCAAAATATATCCCAGGAACACAGATTAGTAAATGAAGTGAAGTGGTGAGAAGGACAGAAAACCAGCACAAAGTATACATTTGAAAAAATTCTGATGAAAAGAGAATTCCAGAAGATTCTTTCTGTTTATAAAGCTGAAGAGTAGCACTGGCAAATCTCATTAGACTGGCAAATGACATTTATTGGTGTAGCCAGAATGAAGAGCACTGTGTCACCATCACAGACATAATTTATACTGTAGATCAAGCATCAGGCCTGCTTGTTTTAGAGTAAGCCCAATTCCCTAAAGCACATGCAACTACACTAAAGCAAAATGATTAAAAATATAGTCAGACTCAATTTTGAGTATCAAAGAAAAGCTCAGAGAGAGATCTGATCACAGTGAATCTTAAGGCATTGAAAAATTTTCTTAGTTTCATTTCAAGATTTCACCAAAAGTAAAAACTGTCAAATGCTAGAAGGTGCTACATGAAAAAATAAAGCTGGAAAAATGTTAAGAATTTTAATTAGTAAAAATTATTAACAACTGTGACTGAATTCTAGGAGTGCTGTGAGTTCTCCAGCTCTTAAAATACTTTGCTTTTAGAAGTCATCCAGTTAGTTAAAACAGTAATTAATTCAGGCAGGACAAGGGGCCTGTATCATAAAAGAGGGTGGGCTACATGATCAGACAGTTCCCTTCTGGCTGAATATTCTGACCAAGGGATGTGATTTTACCAAGTGTGTTAAAAATTTCTGGATATAACATAGGTGCAAAGAAAAGTTCCAATGACATTTATTCATGAATATGGTACAGAACCATTTTCTCAACAACAAAAATGTTATCAGTTGGCTTCCCTCTCTAGTTAGGATAATATGTGAATTATTCCTTGTTAAATTAGACAAAATTTTATCAAACTGCCTTTGACATGTTGGACACTTAAACATCTTTTCAGAATTATCCTATTCCATAGAACGGCACATATAGCTCAATTAAAACTGCAGGAATGTGAACTATTTTTTTAAAGTCTTATAAGCTTGGAAAGCTTACAGAGAGCTTAAGAAAAGTAATTTCAGAAAACCTCCTCCTACAATGCAAATGCACTAAATTAAATATACTATTTTTGTTCTAAAAGTGCTCATATAGGTTTTCCAGATAAAACAGCTGATTCAAATATATAAAGTTCAAAAGTTTTTCTCCTAAAATAAATCTTTCTCTGCAGTTCAGATCTTTAAGAAAAAGCTTAGTGCAGATCTTGTTTCAAGATAATTTCTTCCAAAGCTTCAAAAGAGCACAAGTAGACTTTGCAATATATGTTTTCTCTTACATTCCCTGATATGTTACTGTTACTCTTTTTTGTTTTATCAAGTTGCTTTTTCACTGAAAATGTGTTATTGAGGCTGACAAGAATGATGGATTTATCCCTCTCAGCGGATGTTAAAGTCAGGCTTCCAGGAGGAAAGGGATAATCCTAGAAGGCTGTAAATTCTATCAAAATTTAAGATTTTTAAAAAATACAATAAAATTGAAAGTAAATTAGGACTTTTAAAAATGTGAAAGATTGCTTATTATTGTACAATGGACCAGATCACTCATTTTATTTATTTATCTATTTCTACATTTGGTGTAATACGATTATGGTGACATGGGATTGAAGATGTAAAGGTTTCCTGCCTATAGAATGTGAGAGACCAAGACAATGTTTTGCTTCTTTTTAAACACATTCAGTAAAACTCATATCAGGATATCTTCCCAATTTCCTTCTCTATAAGGAGATAAAATTAGAAAAGGCAAAAAACAAAAGACAGAATAAATACAGGCTGTTTGCTATTTTTCAGAAGAAAAAAAAATATTAATTTTTTTGTATAAGATTCAGAATTTAAATAGGGCAAATATAACAGTATTTTTTTCTAGTCTACTCAGTAATTACTCCTTTTACTTAAGTCACAGCTCTCCATTTTCCTCTGTAATGTAGCAGGCATGATTTTTATAAAGCCATACAAAGCAACACTTTCACACAATGTAGACCAGACATTAGATCAGGATGTGGCTGGATACACTGGTGATAAGGATAATATTGAAAGAATAAATTGTGCCTAGCTGGCCTTAAAATTATAAAGACTAATCTAAGTGGTTATATTGTCTTTGAAGGCTTTAGATAAAGTAATTTTCACCTTTCTTTTTTTTTTTAATATTTCAGACTCATTTCCAACTGCTACATTTTTAATAATAAGTAGTGGGTGGCCATAGAGTAGAAATGATGCTTATATGCATTTTTCTAAGAGAAACAGTGGATGGAAACATTTAGTTTCTTGGAATCTTCTTGAAAATTTTCTTGGTTTGATTATGCTTTTAAATTGCCAATATTTAAGTGTCAGATGTAAAGTTAAAGTGATATTCAAATCAAGGAACAGTAACAATTCTCACATTGCACGCTGTAGGATATATTCATTCTATAGAAGAATTTATTGTGCCTATGGTATATTTCCTTGAGAAGGAGGTTTCTAAATATCAGGGCAGCCTCTATTGCAATAGTTTTTCACTCAGACTAGTGACCCAAGGTCTAACAGGAATATATTTAGAAGGGATGATATTTCCTGTAAGAACATTTTTAAAGATCCTTTCAACTCTGATTCTGTGATATTGTGGCATTCCATCCACAGAGGACATAAGAATGATTTGTTTTCTTCCTCTTTGCAGCTTGTCTGACAACTCAGAAATTCAAACAATGCCATCACTGTGATCTTTGATCCCTTTATTTGTGATTTCTCCTTTAAATTTCCTCTGCTACTCAAAATCTTTTTTGAACTGTTATGTCCAAGATAGGACAAGTAGTGGCCTCTACAGGACTACATAGTTTGAAAGGGACAGTTAATTTTCTTGCAGTTTATTTATACGTGCTGCTATTATTTACCTTTCCTTAACAATTCTGCATCAGTGGTTCATATTCTACCTCTGTTCTGATAAAAATTGTATGTTCTCTTCTGTATGTTCTCTTTCATATACCTGCAATTTAGACCCTTTCATTCTTATGAGAGATAGCAGATTACTTCTACCTATTGAACTCTGTATTTGTCCTGTCTGAAGAGTATCCATCTTTCCAAAGATTACTTCCCAAATGTTAGGATCACACTGAATCACTCAAATGCAGTCACTCCCACTGGTGAACCCTGTGGAAAAAGGATCTGCATTCTAGGAAACTGCTTTCAGTGACATTCTTGAGTAGGTTCCATCTAGATCTTTGTGAAGTTCTCCTTAGAATACCCTTTTAAGCTGATATTGTTGGGCCATATCAGCTCAAAAAAAAAAAAAAAAAGCGCTTTTTTCAATATCTGAATTTATTACTGAAACTATATATGATAAATATATTTCTAGAATTATTGTCATAGGTAAATTAAAAAAAATGTGCAATATTTCACAGTAAGTGGAGCACAGTCTACTACATAAGGCATGTCTCAGTTTTGAACTCTATTCTGTAATCTGTTCTTCCACTTCTGTGTGTTAGACTCTGCTTTGATTGAGTGTCCTTCCTCACAAGTATGAAAGATAATTGATTTAAGTAAGTAAGTTCTAATTCTGTGGCATCACTCTGAAAGCTACAACATGAAAACAATTTAATTGCTAGTGATTAATATTGTAGTTAATTTTACTTCAGATGATACTATAGAGAACAACTTTTATAAGACTTACTGACAAAAACCAAGTAGTTGCTGTAGCCCAGGACTGCTGTGCAAAGGAAATTAAAGTCTGTTATTTTACTTTTTTTATTTTGCTTGGCTTTGCCAGCACTTTCTTCAATCTTTTCTCTTAATATCTATCTTCTAATCTAATCAGTGAATTTTCACAAAGAGCAGGAAAAAAATTAGTAAAACCTGTGAATGTCTGCAAAACCACCCAATAGCAGCAGAGCAACTCAATAAGACATGAATAAAATTACAAAGAAATTGCAACTGTCTCGACTGTTTTACAGTGACCACATTTCAAACTGACATGTTTTAAACCACACCTTCTGAACATTTAGAAATCCATGCTGGTGACCTACAATATTTTTCTAATAAGATCTATAGCACTGATTCTGGTCGTGTTGGAAGAAGCTTAGAGGCATAAATATTGCTTGTTGAAATGCTTCAGAAATTTTGTGTGATCTAAAGTAAAAGGAAATCAAAACATTCCTGCTCAATAGTTATTTGAGCTTATTAAAGCTCGTGCTTTATTTCTGGTTAAGAAATGCTGTAGCAAGGACAATGAGAGAGGGCACCATACTAAATCTGACTGTGTGGAGCAGGAGAGCTACTCTGCTGAGTAACCTAAATATCCCAGGCTCGTGCTCCTCCAGAGCAAAGTTTTTGAGGCCCAATAGAGATATTCAGATATCCTGGCTTCTGTCAGTTGAAGCTATTTCAGAGGACCTTGAACAGCTTGGATGAAGAGGAATACTCCATCTCACCTAGACAGAAAAGCTTCTCCTTGCATCAGACTTGGAAAAATCAAGTAACAGTCTTTGTCACAGACTTTCCAGAAGCTTGTTACCACTCTCAAGGCCATAAGAAAACACATCAAGAAGCTTGTATTCAACTGTTTAGCCCTTGTGACTTTAATGACAGAATTTGAAAAAGGAATATTTCTGGTGTCCAACTCAAAAGCAGCATAATGGATTTTTAAATTACAGAGCATCGTCACAAATTTAGAGAATTTTAGTACCAGACTACACACAGAAGACATATTTTATTGCACTGAAATTGCACTTTGTATCTAACAATACAAGAATTGCATTTGTTTATTCAAATGACTTGTTTAATCACACCTGGTATTGTCACCATGGTGTGATTAGTTTTAAATTATTATAAAGGAATGAATCTTCCTGTAAGACAAGTTAGTGGGCATCAAAATATTTTCCAGTTCTTTCCTGAACTTTCAAATCTGCACCTTATGAAAAGCAACCTGTGGGATATAAAGTAGGAAAATGAGTAAGTTATAGGTAATTGGCATGTTTGAACATCATTCACTGTGCTGTCTGGTGGAAAAAAAATCAATTGTTTTCCTTAAGGGGGGCCTCTTTGAAGAGCACAGAGTTTGCACAGCTCAGTAGTTTGCAAGTCCATCTATCTGACAGAGTACATGGAGAATATCACCTCTGGTCCCTCATTTGAATTGCCAAGTAACTAATGTTTTCTGTTCTGATAACCACATCTTTAAATCAGTGGGTACAAAATTTCTCAGAGCAGAAAAGTTCTTTTGTGTCCATATTTTTCTGATGTTTTAAGTTAGGCAAAAAGTGTAAAGCAGAAGTAACTAAAGAAAAGCTTTACTATTCATATTCAGGCACCTAAACAGGTGACTATTTTTTCAGCATTACCCAGCATCTGTGGAAGGCAAATCAGACTGCTTTAATTTCTATATATCAGACTAAAAACCAAGAATATTTGGACACAGACTGAGTGGCTATTTTATGATCTCTGTGCATAAAGTAACCTCTCAATATGATCTGATTTCATTTTAGTCCTAAACCTGCTCTGTGGATTTTCTGTTCTGAGTGAACACATTAGCTCTTTAAAGTTAAAGCTAACATTTTTGGCTAAACTTTTCACATGGCTCCTCTGGTTTTGCTGCCCATGGATGAGGCTCAGCCAGTAAACACCTTCCCTGTATGAGCTGTGATCACATATGGGAAAGCAACCAAGTATCCTTATTTATTTATTATTTATTATGCATAAAAAATTAGAGGATCCCTGTAAATATACTTGTAATATTGTTCTTTCCCCCTGATATTTAGTGCCAAACATTAGATGAGTGGCATAGCTGGGAAGATGACCCACACCTCTCAGTTTATCAGCTGCTGTCAGGCAGCTTGTAACAGGTGAGGGCCCTGGCTACAAATGCCAAAGAGATTTGTGTGTCTGAAATGAAAACTAGCTCTCAAGAACTTCAAATGTGCATTTTTATTCTATACAGGTAATTGGAGAAGTGCAAATCCTTTATCATCCTTTATCAACCCTATACCCACCATTATCCAGGAGGGCTCACTTTCAGGTCTGGAGTGAGATTTCAGATATGTGGTGTAACCAGCCCATTCCTTTACCTCCCTCTGGAGTTTCAGGCATGCTTATATCCCTGTTATTCCCTTGCAAATTGTACATGTGAGCACTTGTACTGTGAGCAGTTCAACTAATGACCTTCATCTAGATTTCATGTGTTAACAGGACTCCTTAGATTTCAAAATCCATGAGAAGGACTTTTTTTTCCTTTATTTTTTCCTATCTCTACAGTGACTTGTATGCTGGAAATCAAAGGGTCAGGGATACACCCATGCTAGGGGTAAACAGTACTGACATGTTCTCTCCATACCAAGGCTGGGGGACAGAACACTGCAGGTAGATATGGTGGCCAGTTACAGGTATAGTGGACTCTGAGAAACTCAATTTTCTGTGTGTGCAGAATGCAAACACAAACCAAACCTTCTCTTGCTTACTGTATGTTGGATTTACCTCTGTTAAGGGCTATCAGTTTCAGCCACTGTGCTACAACAACTTTACTATACACTCACTTCAACTATGAGTAGGTCAGCCTCAATGTACTGTGATGCTGCAGGAGCCAGGCTGAACTTGGAAGGAGAAAAAGCAGTAAATGGGAGAAGCCAACCAAGAAAGTAAGATGATATTTTCATTCTTTTTTCCAGTCCATGTTTGCACACCAAATGCATTGAAAAATTTTGGACACTCAATTTTTGTGGTGTTTGAACAGAAATTGAGAAAATAGCGATAGAGGGTACAAGACTGGAATCAGCTTCATGGACATGGACACCATTTGGAAGAAAAGCAGAAGATGAATTGCTACATGGCTTCTCACCCAACTGCCATGTTTACCCCAGTGTCACTAAAACTAATCCTTTCCCATCACATGCAAGATGTATGAACAAATGAAGCAACATACGTATTTCATTTATGAATCCCATACATGAAACCTTGGTATACACTATACACTATTCATAGCTTCAAGTTCCACATAAAATTACTGTGTTTCTTCCCTCTACATACTGAAGGGTTTTCTTCAAAACCTTTTAAGTTCCTAATTAAAATAACAATTTTTACTATGGACTTTTATTTCCACTGAAAACAGGCTTTCCTCCCTCCTCCCAGTCTTCTATCTCTAAGACTATGCATGTTTGATTTTTTTGATTCTCTTCTTATGAGGTAGATTTTTTTTCACTTGATTAATGATTCTTTTCTGAATTAATTTGTGTTTGGATTTTTTAATTTATGTAGCATCCACCACCACATCTACAAATTCCAAAAGAGCAATTGGTACTCGAACACTGATACTTCATTATGCATCCTTAAAATTCTTAAGATATCATTCATCTTGTTCTTGTAGACACAGCCTGTTACTGGCTCACAATAGTCTTACAATGAATTAATATTCCCAGATTTCCTCCCTGTTGTCAACTGATGAAAACCTTTCATATTTCACATATGTTTCCTATATCTACAACATGAAGTGACAGGCTTTCACATTCTTTTTCAGAGAAAATTATGGTTTTTAAAACAGAAAGTTAAATAATGAGTAACTAGTATAAATAATTTTCCTTTTAGAGCATTTATTCATTAATTTGAAAAAAATTAAATCATTATCTAATTAGGTGCCTTCTATGGATTTTTTACAAAGTTATTGAAATTTTACCAAAATTGAAATCAGAGTTTTATTGACATAAAACATAACCAGAGAAAAACACACATTATAACAAATTTCTTATATAGATTTGCATTTTTATTCTTCTCTGTGCTTACAAATATTCATACGAATTTGAATATTCTTAATGACTTGTTCAATGTAATTACTTCTTTACAAAAATCTCATTACTATTTTTTTTTTCAGCTCTTTATAGAGTGGCCCTATACTCTCATTGTGTGAGGTATTTATTCACTATTTTTCAAACACTTAGGATATTAAATAAAAATGCTCCTTATCTCTTTTTTTAATTTGTTAAAATTTCTCATCAATCTTCACAGCTTGTAAGGCAGGAAATAGAGTCCATCATTAAGGCAACACATGGAACATTCATTTGAAAGACGAAATGATTAAACAGATTTAGTTAAAAAAAAGAATGCCACTAACTGACAATTTAAAGATCAAGAGACGAAAACATCTGGTTTTAATCTTCACACATCTATCACCTGCATTTGCTACACAATTAAGAACGTCGTAAAAATCCACCGTGTGAAGAATAGCTTTCGAGTTTCATAATTCAGAAACAATACTCCATAAGTGAGTACTTCTTGTTTCACTTCTATAGGCTATACATATTCATAAACACCCAAACTCACATAAACATGTGTAAAAACATGTAAGAAGAAAAGCAACGTTTAATTAGGTAACGAGGAACAGAATGATTTTCTAATTGGGTGAATTGCAGAAGTGTGTTCACACTGCTGTACTGTAGTTAAAGCCCTCTCCAGTGATTGCAGAAGCAGCTCACTAATTTAAGTGCTTACTAATTTTTGATTGTATAGCTACTGAACATACAGTAGCTCTGATTTGAAAATTACCATTTGTTGTAATTAGACAGTAATGCAGTCTAATTGCTTCAGATATTTTTTACAGTTTGTTGAAAAAGAGAGCTGATTATCACACTAGAATAAGCTTGAGAAAGAGGATATTTACACACAGAAAAAAGCACGGCTTCGAAAAATGTTTCCTTTACTATTCCTGCAGACAACTGGTTTTGGCTGGCGTTCTGCTGCTATCCCAATTATATTTCTCTGTCTGATTATCTGGTAAAATAGAATGTAGTGAAACTGAGAATGTTTTAAAAAATATAGATATATGATTTTTGGACTTTATCTCTCATACGCTGTTTTTCTTTTGGACTACTTGTATCTTGCGTTCTTAGTTTTGGGGTTGTTATTGATTCTAGATATTCTCAAAAGGAGAAGCTTTGAAGAAGCACTGATCACAGCACAGTGATCACAGACTGATTCTGAGAAAAAAGCCCCTTTTAGATTCTCAAGCATTATGCATTCCCACAGTTTTTCCAGCTACCTGTAATGCCCACAAAGGAACTGCAGCATCAAACTGGACACAGTATTTGAATATGTCAGTTTGTTTTCACAGCAGGAGAAACAGATGCCTCTAAAGGTATAAACCCAACATTTCTTAGGCTTATATTAAAAAATTGGGAAATTACAATGTCATATAAATACAAATATTTTCAGAATATACAACACTTAGAACCTAATGCTTTTCTTGTATCTTTAGAGGTATGTTGGATTGAATAAAATAAGCTGTAAGGGATAGTAAATATGTATATTATTCTCAGAGAGGAAAATATGTTAAAAAGTAGTTTCAGATCATAATACATTTTTAAGGACAGCTGAGTTTACTGGACCACAATGTTTACTTGAAAACTTGCATAGCAGGTGAAAAGAACTTAGGTTCACAGGTACTTATGTATCATTATTCAAGAATGCAACCAGATTAAAAAGCATATAGAAAGCCAGTCTCGATAGCTTGGATATCACACTGGAAAATGTGTACATCATTTACCTTTGGCATGTAACACTTGAGCATTAATAAAGAAATCTGGCTTCCTAGCCTCAGATTCCAAGGAAAACTGTGATGTCCAGAAGAAATTAAATGGCTTTTCTTGCTACTTTTTCCTTCCATGGGTATTTTCTGCCCTCAGTCATTCTTTCTACACAAGGAGAATTTCCTGCTGAAATGTAACACCTTCATCTTGTCTCTAATATGGGCAAAAATACTCAAGCTGCAAACTTTATTTAAACTGAAAGTTATCACTGTCAATTGGTGCCTATGTCTCTCCCTGGAAATCTATATAGTCTGACAATAATTTCTTGAAACAGAACTCCCAGGCTTTGGTCACTTCTTAAAAGATAAAAAGACACCTCCAAAACTCAAACCTCATTGTGTATTTTACCTATTTTTTATCTTACTAGTAATGCCTGTGGGTGTATAAGAACTGTAAATCAACATGCTGATGTGACATGGTTCAGTGTTTTCTTGCCTTTTCTGAAATAACAGTGATATAATTTAAAGTGGCACCATTAATCCACATTAAGCTGCTCGGCACCCTTTCCATTCTTACCCACACGAGAACAGACCAAAAGTCCAGCATCCTGGCACCTTGCCACTATGAGTAACCCCTAACAATGGCTTCAAAGGATGGTGTAAAATCCTGAGTGTGAACCTTGCTAGAGAGGCAGTTTCATCAAGGGGACAAGAAGAAAAGAATTCTGTTTTATTCCGCGTGGCAACTATTTTATCTCCTAAATCTCCTCGTTAAAGCTATTGTGATATTAAAGGTATTCTATTTTTTATCTACTACTTTTAATCTCTGCTTCTAAAATAGCCACCACTATAATATTTAAAAATTGTCATTATAGGAGAGCACCCTCACGCTCCAGCAAAAGTAGCATCCATTCAGAAGACAAAATTACTACTGTATCTTCTTTTGTTTATTTCATAGAGGGCAATTCAAGGATTTTGCATATTCTCTGAAAACTATAGTCTATAATACTAAGAAACAGCATGCAATATTTCACTGTAAAAATGACTCATGCCATCACAAAGTCAGCAATCACTCCAAGACGGTTAGCATTTATTGGTTTTCACCTTTACATTTTCCAAAAGGGCATCTGAGAGTTAAAAACAAAATTTTAAAAAAATTAAATTGCTTTTGAGCTAAGCACTTGTATGCCAAGTCTCAGCATGGAAGGAATTTTAGCTGCTGAGCAACCTCATACAATAGTGCTTTAGAATAGAAATGCCAAAGAACAGACCCTTAACTACAGTATTGTGGCTCTGGTATGGGTGCCACTGTGATGAAAGTACTCTGATATAAAAGTGTCTGCCATGAAAATAAAGAGAGAGAGACGGCTTTGTAGGTGGAACTTGGGTTCTTTTATGTAAAGACTGACCCAGGCAGTCAGAAGGGGAGAGTAAGAGGGCAAGGACCACATTATGTGGGCACGTAGCTGCCTGAGAGGGGAGTCAGGGAAATAAGTGTTGAGGAAAAAGGGAATTATTCCAGCATCATTTCCCACACCTGTGGTAACATTAATGATTTTTCACAGCTTTTCTATTTTTCTTTTCCTTTTTTTTTTTTTTTTTTTTTTTCAAAAGATCTCAGTAAGGTTATATATGTTGTCTTAAAACCTCTTAGCCTTCACACAAAATGTTCAGTGGGATACTTTTTGAAATACTATAGGCCTCAGCCTGGCAAAAACCGACTGAAAGGCATGATGTTTTCATAAAGACAAGTCCTTTGTCTTTGAGCAGTGTCGATGATGTCACATCAGCCTCATGAATGTATGTGGAATTACCTACTTAAAAATCTTATGTGGAAATACTTGTGGCTCTCATGGAAATAGGGTGTTTTAAGAAGATTACAGTCCTAATAAAGAGAAATGTTAGATGTTCAGTAAAACAGTGATTTTAAGTGGAAGGGCTTTGGTTTAGCTGAGACATTTATCACTTATTTTTCAATATTTTTTTTCAGATGAGATCTGTTGAGTTAAAAGCACATTTTTAAAGGGAAAGCAATAGAAAACACACTGGTCTGCTTTGTTCAGTTTAGCAGAGTAATCATGGAAGTATTCAAATTCCAACCTCTCATATTCTGGCATACTAACAAAACCTTTTTTCCTTTTTTTTTTTTTCCCCCACATAAGATAAAGTAACTGAATTAAGAAAGTAGTTATGTCATTGGTTACAAACCCCCTGTTGGTTTACTGGAAAAAAAGAAATTAGATTGGTCAGAGATTCTGTTGCTACTTAAGTTGGACAGGAATGAAAATTCTCATTAAGCCTTGAAGATTTTATAAAGAAAAATTAATGCCAACTTCTGAATAAACAAAAAATTCATACCAACTGATGAATATTTATTTTGTGTTTTGTTACCAGTTTTGTCACTTAGTGCAAGTGAACTTCTTATGAATTCAGGCAATGATCTGTGTAAATGTGTGTTGTATTGCCAAAGAACAGTGGACCTATAAAACATCTTCTGTGATTCTTTATGAGTACATTAATGCAATTCATTTTCATAAGGCTTTGTACATCATGGTTTTGAAATACAAGACTCATTACTGATTTATTGCAAATATATGAGAATTCATGCTGTGACACTGTCTGTTGATAGTTCCTATCTAGGAGTACCAGGAAGATTTTGCTAATATTGTGAAAGAAGTAGGAGTTAATATGTGAGCAAGAAATTAATCAATCCATGTAGGCTAAGAGCTAAGCAACCTTTCGTATTTGGGAACTTTTTTCTTGCCTCAGTTTTTGTCTCGAAAAGGTTGTATTGTGTTATTTTAATTAATTTTCAATTAATACCATTTTAGAACTAGGAGATAATTTAAGTTTATCTAGAGTGCCAATATCCTAACTAACCCAAGGCACAGGGAATGTCTATACATTAATCACTTCAATTTTTAATGGGTGGAGTTTATATTTTGCCACTTGAGGGCATACTGTCATTATTGTTGTGTTCTAGAGCAGCATGTCTGACTTCCCTAAAAAAATAGATTTCTACCAAAATAGGAGTGTTTGCCAAAAGTGCTGATGTGTCACTTTAAATGATAATTTTCCATACTAAACCTGTGCTTCCAAGACTGTGGGTCAAATAGAGTTATATTTCAAGAAGTGCTGGCTCAACAGAGAAGCACCACAGATGCAAGTAGATGGAATTTGCCGGGCAGACACCAAAGAAGGCTTCACAGATGTGCAGAAGCTTTGGCAAAACATGGCTGCATCAGAGTTAGACAGCTTGATGTGTTGTTTCATGCACAGACAGCAAATGGATTTACCTCTGTTCTTGGTAATTCAAGTTTATTTTGGCTTTCTGTAGTCAGAATGATGATGGGGGTTTCAAACTCAATAAGGCACTAGGCTGAGCTAATACAATAAAGTAACCACTTTGGTTAGTTGAGATCTTCAGTACTCCTGCAAGTGTAGAATTATGTAAATTATAAATAAAATGTCAGCTCTTAGATACTTGGATGTGTGACTGTGTTGACCAAATTCTACATTTAGTTCATGTTCTACTATACTGTGATATTTAATAGTATCATTGTACAGATTTATGCAAAAAGCATCGCTATAAATTTTTCGCTGGTTTCTCTCCATTTTTTGCTCACCCACCTTTTGTAAAAGAATCAGTTTTAACATAAACAATTACCTGCAAAGCTTTCAGTTCTTCATACATTAATTGCATTTGTCTTCTGTGGCATCATAATGTGTTCTTAGTGCTAGGCTGGAGGTTTTGAAACTTAGGGACAAAAAAGTTGCAGTTACCTGGGATATTGGCAATAGTCTGACAATAGATCCTAGTCATGAATTTACTAGCCTTGGTAACAAAGTAATGGAACATGCCACATTTCTTTTTCCTCTCTGCAACAGCTCCCTTCATATTAAAAAGGGAGCACTGATTATGAGCTGTGTCTATGTAAGATTTCCTCTTCCCATACTTGGCCACCTTATAACTTTGCTCCACCTAGGTCAGAAACCACATGCTGTCCCTTTATTAACCTGCCATTTAATCAGCCCTTCTCACTAGGCCCATAAACACAAGCCTTTCAATAAAACTTTATATGCAAGAAATGTGCTTCTATTTAACAGTCAGTTTAACCTCTCCTGCCTTTCGTTTTCCTTTCTCCCTACAAAAGATACTCACATGGGGCAGGAGACTCATTCACCCCCTTTCCCACATTCCTTTCATTTCCAATCATACTCTTCAACTGACTGAAGTCTTCCCAAGGAGGCTCTTTGACTGTTTTACTGAATCCTTCAAACCCTCCAACCACTTCCTACTCTGCTCACTAAAACCCCATCCTACAGTTGTAGATTGGCTGCTCCTTTTCCTGTGGTCTGTTCCACATTTCTTCTGTTCCTACAGAAAAAAGATTGTGGAAAGCAGGTTCTAGGATCCTTCAGCTCTCCATTCAGGTGGAACAACACGGTATTAGCAGCACAGGGATGAGGACGAGTCATTGTCAAGTTCCCATCTTCCACTGTAAAATGCCTCTGCCCAGTGTATTCCTTCTAGAGAAAAATACTCACTTTGTGACTGGTGGCAAATAGAAGCTGAATCTATTTGGGAAGGCTTCTTTCAGCACTGTATCCAGCCACTTTTCAAGGTATGAGGTAACCTTTCTGTTTTCCAACTTCTGGATTATTAGAACCATCAAGAACACTATCTGAAGGTCACTTGATGAATGTACTGTCACGCAGTTATTGTTTTGACTTTTTTTCTTTTTCTATTGTTATCATGACTGCATTAACCTGTCATGGCTGTAACTTCTTTCACAGATCTGAAAGCAGATTTCTGGTCTATGATGTTTCAGACAAGTTCCTTCAGCTACATAATGACTCGTCCAGATTTTTCATTTTTCAAGTGTCAGGCTCAAATGTGCCTGCTAGATTTCTGTTGAAAATATGGAAAGATCACAGCATTCAAAGCTAAAACCTGGATGATGTGCTCTTGGATAAAATCAAACACCTGAAAGTGATTGAAGGATATGCTGCTGATGGTAATAAAGAGAGATCATGTGTGTCTCTATGGCATTAGAGACTGGTCTATTCTAAAATTTGAAGAAATATTTCCAAAAACTTGCAAAACATCAGAATCTCAGAGCTGAATATTTGTAAAGAAAAAATAAATAAAATTAAAAAGGGCTTTTGTAACAGCAAAAAGAAATTTAGAAACAATGAGTTAATGGTCAATGTTTCTTTTTTAATTTAGAAAAAAAATGCCTGGCCCTTTTAAAACTCATTTAACATATTGAATAAAAGATCCTTCCTCAGGCATCTTAAAATATTCTGTAATTGGGAAGAAAAAAATTATGTATGGGAATAAATTCTATCCCATCCAAGTGACAAGCTGCTCATTCTCCATGAAATGAAATGAATGCCATGGCCTTTTTAGGTGGCATAGGGGAGATATCTATTCTGAAGAGAGATGCAGAAATTATTCTGGAATTCAAATAATATCTTTGGAAATAAACACTTCACTGAACATAGGCCCTCAGCATCTATTTCCATCTGAAAATTTTCTCTCTCATGTTTAGATATACTCTGTTTTTAGCAAATGTTCTTATTTTCTTTAAAAAGAAGTTACATGCTGCTCTGACACAGCATTAAGTGTCTCCAGGAATTTGAGGTCACAACCATGAAGGCAGTATCTGCATATCTTAAGGAACAAGTGCAGGAACACCTGTTGCCAGCCATGTTACCTTGAGATCTTTAAGAACTGAAACAATAATTGTAAGTAATTTTAAATAATGTGAAAAAGTTATGACCACTGTTCATACAGTGCTTATTTATATGCTTAACTTCAAGTGCACAAATCACCCCACTCCCTGTTGTGTGAGAAGTCACTGATGGAAATAAATATAACTGCATTCACAAATTCAGATATATAACAATGAAGATTGGGGACTGCACTCAGTAATCTTTTAGGTCCATTCCAACCCCTAACCTTCTGTGATTCTGTGAAAAGTTGCTGAGAACACCCAAGGATCAGTCCCCACTTTACTTGTCAATTTATCCTGCCACATGACTGCCCCAAACTTTGTCTGTGGAGTGACACTGCCCACCCCAACCCAACTCCCATTGCCTGAAATGGGTATTTGGGAAGGCTCTGCTCTGGAATATACCAGCTCCTACCTTGGCAATGGGATTCAAGTGGGAAAAGGCTGGTATGTACTTGAGACCTCTTCCTGAAGGAATCTAGAGGCCCTTAGAGTGGTATAAATTGGTTCAGCACATATGCACTTCAGTAAGGCTGCCAAATAGGATATAGCAATGGTCATTACATATCTTTTAACTCAGTGCTGACATATGACCTCCTCCTGTGTTACCACAGTGGCCAATGATGAAAGAAAAATACACTTTCTGATCACAGCAAAGTGTTTTGTTTATGCTTTTGGTCACAGCATACAGTCATGTGAGTATGCTGTAAATCTCATGCAAAGATGGTAACATTATTCTAGGCCATGTTTGTATATGAATGTTTGCTTTCCCTACAGATTTTCTTACTCCTATGTTTATCTAGAAACCTAAACAAGAGGCAAATCTAAAAATGGATTTTTATTAGTTCCAGGCTATTTATTTATACTAGAGACTGGAAATAGCAGCCTATCTGTGAAAAAGCAATTCTAACATATTTAATGCATTTGTTAAAAACCTGTTTATTTTATGACACATCTAAAAAGCAGAAATGCAGAAAGAGATTCCCTCTTCGTGTGTTGATACCAAATCTGTAAGGGTACACAATAAAGTTTTAAGAGGGAGTACTCCATATGCTGAACTTTAAACATTCCTTTGTATAGTGTTTTCACGTGCTGACACATAAACTCTACTCATTATCTAACTTCTTAGGACATGAAAACATATGAATTAAATGTTTTTCTTAAATAAATTACTGTAAAGAAAGGGCAAATTTACAATCACCTTCTTTTCCTGTACAAGCATTATTTGCCACTTTCTATATTGTACATGTTACCTATGAGAAGGCACACTACAGTATAGTCAGTAAAAATTGTTCTATTGAAATAATAAATTGTTTAGAATTCCTAAACTCACCTGGAGTTTTGTCTGGAAACACAAACAACTTTGAAAAAAGAGAGGGTCTGTATTCTGCTGAAAATTTGTCCTAGGCAGGACTGCGTGACTTGTGAATCCTTCCATATCAATTTCCTCTGTCCTCCTGTTCAGGGTTTGTGGTCGCTGCTGATTTGATTAGAGAAAGACATTCAAATGATACATGGTTTGTTCTCAGAAAAGGTCAGGTAGCTGCAAGGACATTGATCTGTTTGGTTTCTTTAACATAATTCTTTCCCTGTTAGTAAATCATTTAAAACAATATAATTTTTCAAATCCTCTATCTGCGGGGCATCTGTTCTCAATGTTTTGATCTTTGTAACAACTAACTAAATCCTGGCTTCTGATCTTTGTCACAGAGCTAGAAATGCAAAGAGGACATGCTTCAGGAACCCATACTAACGGGCTGCCACTCTGAGATGCTCTTTCTCTAAAGACAAAAGATCTCTTCCATGATAGAGATGGAGCTCTGGTTTCTCAACAAGGCACAGAAGACTTTGCTTTTGCTTTCACCCAGATGTGAAATTACCTTTTTTAAATAACTTCAGTATTCTCCCTCCTGTGCAAGGGCACCACCAGGTATATAGGGAAAAGAGCTAATTAACCAATTTCAAAGTGGTTTGTATATCAGCAAGAGTTCTTTGCTTCTTTCCTGTCCCAAATCAACAACAAAAAATCACTGGCACCTTGCTGGCATACTTGCTCTTTTCTGAAGGTAAAGGTTTTATTTATATTTTTGTTTATTAAGATGAAGAAAAGATGCTCAACAGAATCTAAACAGGAAAAAGAAAGTTTCTAAAACTTCAAACAGTATAGAAGTGTGTGACATGAAATACAGTTGTCTTTTTGGATCTGAACACAGGTACTCAATACCAAACCTTATTTAAATCCTTAGAACTCTTCTTAGAATGTTTTATTTCCTGGAGCATAATTACAAATTAAACATAGCAAGTCTTTCTATGTTTTAATACCTTTTAGGGTAATCATCTTATTTTCTAAAAAATGTAAATTTGTACTTGTTATTGTATTTGATGTGACTCATAACTGTTGAACAAAAAAATAAACCCTGCTAACCATTGATTTTATTATCTCTTTCACTAGGAAATCCCTGCAAATCTATGTTGGTTAATATCAGTCAACATGTTTATCTTGGATTTGCCTAGGTATCTTTGTAGCACATATTGTGTTTCTAATATTCCCCTTTCTTTGAAATTTTATTAAAGTATTATTCTGAATTTTCATTTAAATCTCATGCAATGCTAACATCTCAGCAAAGGCCAAGTTCTTGACCTATTGAAACCTCTCTCAACATGAGTGATTTTGAGAAAGATGAATTAATGACCTGAAAACAAGATACACATAGGTTGTACTAGTTTAAA
Source organism: Phaethornis superciliosus (assembly GCA_023637945.1). Lineage (NCBI taxonomy): Eukaryota > Metazoa > Chordata > Aves > Apodiformes > Trochilidae > Phaethornis > Phaethornis superciliosus. The sequence goes on from JAJQWJ010000005.1 coordinate 7,408,057, forward strand.
ATTAATACCTTCAGAAGCTGTTGCCAACTACTGTCTTCACTTATCCCCTAAATTATTACCAAGAACCTGTTGTAAAACACTCCTGTACTGTCTGCTGTGAAGAATATAAAAATTAACATCCTTTAAGTATAGCGAACATTTTTCATTCCTACTATTTCATTGTATGGTCTATCTAGAATTAGAAAACATCCCAGGGAATTCCTTGACAAACACTGAAGAAAATCTAGTGGTATTATTTGAAATTTTGGATAAATCACTGCCAATTAACATATTTTCTTCAAATTGTTCTGTGAGAAATCATAGCATGTAAATTCTTTAATGCTGTGTTAGCTGAAATGTCAGACTCTCAATTATCAGTAATTATGTAAATTATACATTAGCTTTTGCTAACATACTTTGAGTTGTTTGTTTGTTGGATTTTTTTTTATTTATTTTTTTTTTTCCTACACCACAGGTACATATCCAGCCATCTATTTCTTTATTAGTAGTCTTTATACATGTTTACAGTCTCCATATTTTCAATGCAGTGGTTTAATAGATTTCAAGAATGAGCCCTCAAATTCCTTAATTTATAGGGTAATTAAGTACGTGTAATGAGCAGGGATTAAGTAGCAGGAACTTTATACATTCATACTTCCCTTTAGTCAACTGTAACTCCCATGGGTTTCAAAAATCTTCAGTTTCAAGATGCTTAATCTTTTCAGCTGGAAAATACAGAAAAAGTGAGTATTGGTTATTACCAAGAAAAAAAAAAAAGCTTTATTTGATAGATATGAAAAATACTGACATTTTCTTTCAAGATGTCTGTTGCAATATAAGATGTAGATAACTTGGAAGATTACATGCATGAATTTCATTACAGTATTTTGTAGTATTTTCCAGCTTTGCAGTGCTCAGTGTGATGAGGTATTAACTACAGAGAATTACTAAGAATTCAATCATATGCTTTCTAGACCTTTTCTACAGAAGAGTAATGGGGACACTTACTGGAACTGGAAGACAGGAATCATAAAACTGATTAAGGAGCACTTTACAATATAATTTACCTGTGTAACTAGTACCATAAGACGTTATTGAGAACAACAATGAAACCGATTACAGGAAAAGACAAGGTAAGTGTATGAATAAAAATAACATCCTCAATTGTATCTGAAATGATTAAAAAATTTACATAGGCTTGCAGATACACTGTGAAAACACCTGTCAGATGGCTCTATATCCTCATTATGCTGTGTGCCAGAAAGTTGTGGGGTTTTCATCAAAAGAATAGTTTTGGTGTGACAGCGTTATTGAGAAAACTGTCCTTATTTTTGTGAAAAATAGAAAACCCCACAAACCATATCTTCAACAGCCATTTAATGACCAGGAAATTGATAGAGGTTGGTGTGCTACTCTGTACTGTGTTCAAAAATGTAGCTGCAGTGAGAGTACAATGAAAAAAAAACAAGCAAATTAGTTTAATTTACCATATAATGCTTTCTGATCACATCTTAAGTTAGATTTTGTTTGATAGGAGACTGATCATTTGCTTGGAATAAAAATGAAATGTGGAATGAAAAGTAAATCAGCTATTGTCTTCTTTTACATCAATAAAGCAGGGCACGTTTCACATCACCAGCTTAACTGTAAAATAAAATTGCAGTTTGAAAGAGAAATTGCAGTGGAGATTGTTTTCTACTTTTTGTCTTGAAAATCTCTACAGTCAGTGCTCCACCTGTCTTCTTGCTCTTTCTACAGTTCTGAGGTGAGAAAGGCCTTTGCAAAGCATAGTCAGACTTTGAACTCCAGATTCATGTGAATTTGATATATGATGCACCTCACCTTCCCTCTGCTACTGAACTCAGTGCCACATCTTTTACAATTCCAATGCATTTTCGCTATTGTGTTTGAACCCATCTTCTTTTTTTATCTCCATATTTTTAAGCTCCTCAGGGTAACTGCTCTACCCATCTTTTTGATTTCAAGATACCAGATTCTCTCTAGAGCCCTAGTATCATTAAATTAACACAAAAAATGAGAGAACTTACTTCCCTATATTTTAATGTCTTCTTGCCACTTTCTCTTTCCATGTTTCCTCTTTCTGTTTTCCTTCCAGAGTTTCAGTTCCTGAACTAATCTATGGTACAGGACCATGAGCCCTCTTCTCGTGCCTGCTTAGCCCCACCTTCAGCATCCTGTGCTAGCTCTTATAGGATGGAGAAGTCTCTTTGACAGTAACTCAAGCCCATAATATCTTTCAGGTGCCCTTCAACTCATTTCTTTTAGTAAAAAAAAAAAAATTTTTTTTTTTTCTGTACAAACCACTGTTGTGGAAATCATAACGTTAGTCTGAAAAAAAAAAAAAAAGAGTACAGGAAGGAGATTTTTAGAGGACCTGAAGTGAATTCCAGAACTGGACTAAAAAGTTCAGACTGCATTGTGGTTTCTTTTTAGCACTTTTCAGAAAGTTTGGCTGTCATAAACAGTTCTAATGTTCCAATAATGAATCTCCAGTGGGAGAAAGCATTTTACACTTCATCTCTTAAGGCATCAAGTTCTACAATTCTTTGATGATTCTAATATAATCCAGTTTGGAGCTATGTATTGTGTTAACTAAAATAAATAAGATGTATAACAAGGGACTTTGCTGTAATGTTTTCAGAAATGGGGCACTGATTTTAAGGGTAGTACAACAAAATGAGAGAAAAACCAGAAGATTTTATATTTTAGCTATTAATGTAGCCTTCTGATTCTTCTGAGGAATCAGTCACAAAAGGTAGTGAAGTGTTGAACTTATTTGAGATTAATTTCACCTCAGGTCATCAAAATAAAAGCATTATTAAAGTCTGGGATTTGATAATTAATCGAAAAGTAAGCATTTAGCATACATTAATAAAATTTTATTCAAAACAGAACTTGTTTGGGTATTTTTATTCACTTTATCTGACTTCATATATCCAATGTAGTAGCTTTAAGAAAAAGTCATACAGTCATAGCAGAGAAAGAAAGAGTTGGACATTGACTTCTTAAGGAGCTTTTTTTCATGTCTTGAGAAATGTCCTGGCTTTGTGGATCAAAAGCCAATGCTAAAAGCAGCTCCTGATAATATTTCAAGACTTTTCTCCTATGAAACAATTACTTTCACAAACTGGTTTTCCTTAAATTTTTGTTAGATTGTTGTTTTTTTGGGTTTTTTGGGGTTTTTTGTGGCTTTTTTTTGTTTGCTTGTTTGGATTTTTTTGCTTGTTTGTTTAGGGGTTTTGTGGGTTTTTTGTTTGCTTTTAGTTTGGTTTGTTGTGATTTTGTTTGTGGTTTTTTTGTTTGTTTGTTTTTTGGTTTTTTTTGGTTTGTTGGGTTTCTTTGTATTTGTTCTTTGTTTTGGTCTTGTTTTGTTGGTATTTTTTTGTTTGCTTATTTTGGGTTTTTTGTTTGTTTTTTTTTTGTTTTTTTTAATTTTTGATTTTTCCTGGCAATGTGGTGTAGTCATTTAACTAGATTGAATGAAGAGCTACTCAAACATAAATGAACTGCTTCCAAGATTGGTTGGTCCTATGGGGGACTATTCATGTCCTCTGGTTCTGTATGGGAGATAATGAGCCCTCATGGGATCCATCTGGTACAGGCAGAGGCTGCTCAGGTAAATCTGCACAGGAAGCTTAATTTAGTTATTGGACAGATAAGCAACCCATGAGTAAAGGAGACTGACCATATACAGAAGGCATACAAGATCTTCTGATTATTCCAAATTAGATTATTTCCTAAAACAGTTGTAGAAAGAGCAATGTGTTACCTGTAGTACATGCGACCTTTGGAAGGGCTATGAAATATATAGACAATAAAAAGAAAACTTGAAAAAAATAGAAGCCACATGTTATTTTATCTTTTCGAAGATATAATTAGTTTGCAAACCAGACTATGTTGGTCATATCAATAGAATATAAAATCACACAGAGGACATGACAATTTCCTCCATGTTAACAACAGAACTTCCTCTGTGGAGATCAGAATCTCTGCACACATGGTAAGCAGCTACTATAAGTTCATGGTCTGCTTTGCTGTTGTCAAACTATGTTTCAGACAGGACTGGGAACTGCAGCTGTGTTTAAGAAAGGAGACCTCTGAGATAATCAGTTCTGTTAGATAAACTTCTCATATTATCCAGAGTTCTTTGTTGTGAAATATAGAAGAACGAAGTTTGTGTCCAAAAAAAATCAGAATTGGGGATAGCTGACCCAGTAGGTTTATTTAACAGAAACTGTCTGATAAAAATGATAGTTCAAATAGTGGATCAGAGAATGGAGTCATGGAGCAAATCCAACGCCATTATCTTTTTTTTTTTTTTTTTTTCAGATCTGAAAACAATAAGAAAAGAAAAGAAAGAAGAAAAAAAAAAAGAAAAAAGAAAAGAAAAAAAAAAAGAGCCCAGATGTATTGGACAGATACAAAACAAAAAACATTTTCCAAACCAAGCAAAGATCTTGTTTATTTTTCGCGGGATGTTAAAGATAACAGAGGGGTCATAAAGTGCACTGGGATGAGAGAAAACAACAAGATGACTTGAAAGCAAAAGTAAAAAATTTCTTAATTTATTATTCAGTACCTCTAGTCAAACTCATGTGCAAGTCAGGAATTCTTCAGTCCTGATTTACTGAAAGTTGGATGTGCAATTTCATGCACTGATAATCTGGAAATATACTTAAAAAAAAAGAAAAAAAAAAAGAAAAAAGACTCAAAAGATTGCTGTTGAAAATGGTAGTCCTATACTTTTTTTCTTTCAGTGAATGAGAGGAAATACTTTTCTATTTAATCTGCTATATGCTATTAAAAGCTGTGCAGATAACAGATGAACTGTAAGTGTAAGAAGTAAGAGAACCAACAGATGCTAACATCAACATGGCTCAGCTGCAAAGTATTGACTTTCTTAGATATCTAGTAATGTAAGACTAATGGCACACTTCAGATCTCCTGGAAAAAAGAAAGCAAGCAGATTTTTACTGTCTCATGAGCTTCATCTGACGTACAGTGGGCAAAAAGTCTTGGAAGAGAAGGGTAGCATCCCTAAGGCTACCAGACCACTTATAAAGTGGCAATTTAGAAAATGCTTTGTAGTCTATGTAAAAGGCAAATGCCACTCAGATCTTACAGATGCAACAATCTAAAATGTTATCTGTTAAATCACTTCATAGCAAAAGTGATCAAAGGTCTCTGGGAAAAGCAGGTCACATTGGAAAAGATCCCTAATTAATATTTTCTAGGAATTGGATCCCAGAATGGGTTTTGGAATGGATTTCAGATTTCCTCTCCAAATATATATATGACTACCTACTTTCTTTTATAATAAAAAGTAAAGAAGCTTAAAGGTTATACAAAACAGGCAAACTGACCTCAAACAGCTGAACTACTTGAATATAATCACCTTCAAAATATTGTGTATAAAAATTTTACTCAACTTTGGACCATTTTCTTTAAACCAGATTTTTTTAAAATGGGACAGAAAATCAATTTTCCAAACCTCTCTTTTCCTTTTTGACCCTTCAGCTTCAGAAAAGTTCAGAAAGTTACAGTCAGAGTTTTCATCAAACTGAATAATGCCAAGACCTTCACCCAAGAAGCTGATTTTTCTTATTCTTGCCATTAGGACAAGCATTCTGCACTATAACAAACTCAGATGCTTACAATTCTATGTCCTGGTCAGTGCAGTTTTCTGGTTAGTATAGGTAATTTTTCTTTTTAAAGTAAGAAACTCACAGAGAGCCTTCCCCTTAAACGACCAAGGAGAAGTATGAATGTTATTTCAACAACTGAGAACACATAAGAAAAGAGCCTGATAAAATTTAAAATCTACAATTTCAACATTGACAGCTTTGGCAGATCTTGTCTCAATTCCCATATCCTTTCTCATAGTTCAAAAAAAAAAAAAAAATGTCTGACAGAAGAAAAAGGTGATTTCTGTTATGAGAAAGCAAGCACTGATAAGAATTCTCTCAGCCTAAACAGCATTTGCAAGGAATTTGTTCCTGTTGCCCAAAAGGACAAAGGAAGGAGTATTAATCTGTGATACATCTCAAAAAGCTGAATGCTGAGGTGCCACACCAGTACATGGATTGCAAGATGAGGGACTCTGTCTCCTAAGAAACATTACAACGTGGGACAACTGGATGGCAGGATTATACCTGAAGGATGGCTTACTATCCTGCTGGTGAAAAAATGTCAAAGGTTTCCCCAGGCTTTGCTGGGAAGGAGAACTTTGGCAGTTCTCCAGCCTACCATTTGGCCTCTTGTCAGCTCCATGGTAGCAGCCTTCTGTGAGCAAGGGCTTGGGATAATAGTTTGTTTAGACAACATGCTGACTATGGTACAGAACAGAGAGCTGTTAGCAGCACAAGTTGATTTGGTGAAAACAATTCTCAAGAGCCAGAATTGCTGAAAAATTACTGGGAATCAAATCTGGCTCCTGCCCAGGAAAAAAGTTCCTTGGATTTTCAGTCCTGGTGTCTCTGCTCTTCAGACACTCTTCAGACCTTTCCAGGGTGTATCAGAGAAAATAGTTGGAAAGTAAAATTACTATAAGGAGACAATCACCTTCCTCAGGGGGACAGTTCATGTCAGAGTAAATTAATTTAGAAATGCAAAAGGCATATTAGGTCATCCTGTCCATCCTGTCACAGAGGGGGAGAAGGTACTGTAATCTCAGGTTCATTTGTTTCCTTTCTCATCTTCTTTCAACATTGCAGAGTAAACTGTCCGCTCCTCTGAAGACAATTCTATAGCCTGTCATACTTTCTTTTTATAAAGGTTTTGGCCATAAAAATAATTTTCTTGATCTTATAATCTGCTCCTGATTGTGTCCACATATTCAAATTCCTGTAATGCGGAAAAGTTAAAAATACAGCAAAAAAAAATTCTTACTTCTAAAATTGTCTTCATCTTTTAGCAAGAGAAGTCGGACTCTTAAAGAAATAGATAAAAGATCCTTAAGGATTAAAAGATAATTATTTAAAAACCTGCTAGCATAAAAATAATATATATTAAAAAAAAGAACAAATATATCAGCATCTTATGTTTCCTAATTGTGTCTCTTTGTTACAAATTTGATAGCTTCCATAATTTAAAAAACAAAAATAAGCAAAAAAACCCCCAAAACATCGAGAAATTTTGACCTAGGAATATTTAGATGTTACAACTTCCAGGTAATGCTACTTTCTATGCAACGGATAGATTACATCACACATTACAAAAAGAGTTGTGGATGAGAAGTTCCTGGTAAGACATTTCTCTCTGGATATACACTTATAGATGATCCAAGTGCTGCAACGTTATCTGTCCACAAAATTTGCGTCCTTTTAAGTATATCATTACTGCCCAAGTAAAGTGCTTCTTAAATGTAATTTGGGACATAACACATGAACAGGGACAGAGAATAGCTGATGACTTCTTCTCACTAAAGGAAATCAGTGAATACCCACCAGTTCATTTAGATTCATGGAGGTCTTTTAATGTCCTGTCTGGCTGCTGCTTTTAAACGACTTATCCTTATGTGACAGCTTTGTGTAACAGGAAGCAGAATGGGAAATGCCTCTGGACTGAGCATATTACTCTGAACAGAGTGCCTAAAAGGATTTAGGGAGACTCAGAGAACTAAGTTAAGAAAATGGTCATATCTGCACCTGATAAAAACTGGCAAAGCCCTGTTTTTCAGCAAAATATTTAAAATTTTAGAAGATGGGAAGAGGTGAAAAAAAGGTAAAGCAAACAGAGAAGCACAGAACCACAAGCTGAGACTAACATACACACATTTAAGCATTTTTCAGTCCTCTCTAATCTAGTTCAAATAAACTAAATGTAACAGTATATGAATGTTTGTGAAATGAAAAGTGGGCATTAAAAGCTGGACATCAATGGCATTGCACAATGTCTTTTTTTGTAATTGTCTTTTACATCCATGTAAATTCTTAAAACATTATTTAGAACAGCAGACTTTAGTGACTTTTTTAAGGTTAAATGCACTACAGATGTGGCTACAGTAATTTCACAGTTTAAGCCTTGGGCACACGGAATTTAAAACAGAACTTTGTTATAACATTATGCAGTTCTTTCTCTCCTGAAAAAGACATGAAGTAGGTACATTAACTCCAAACAATCATTACTTTAGTACAGTACTTCTTACTGTTAACATTTCTATTTCCCTACTGAAGCATTATGTACTTATGTGGCCCCTATTATTATAGCTCTCTCAACCATTTCTCATGTATTTAGTTGCCCAATTACCCAGTGAGACAGAAAAAAAAAAACACTTATTCCCATTTTATGTGATGAGGAAACGGGACTCAGAGGACTGGTGACTTATCTAAGGTCACATAGCAGTGGTGTGAAGTCAGCTTTCTAAAGCAACAGGCTCACCACTGGATCATCCTGATATACTGCTTGAAACAGTCAGTGTGTGGTATCTTGGTAAATACATTGTGAGATCGAAGAAGCCATTGCTAAGACTAGAGCCTTTTCTCATAAAATATTGATTGTAGAAACCCATTTCTTTCAGAAAACAAACAAAAGCTCAATGCTTGGTCAGCAGTACCAATTTTCTTGGAGAAATACAGTGCTATACCATTGAAAGTCTGTCACAGCAGATAACAGTACAGTAATTATTATTTACAGTATTAATCCATACTATTCCCTTTTGATGTCCTTCAAAGCCTTATCAGCAATGGGTGGACCAAAAGTACCCTCACCCAGATTTCAGCCCTGAAGGGTGGGGGGTACCTTATGGGCATACAATGGCACACAGGGACTCCCCTGAACATCCTCAAAACTGCAGTATGTCCTATGGCACTGCAAAAAGCAATCCTTTGGTTACTGTAATTTTGTTCATCTTTTCCAGTACATAGCAAGAAAATCCTGTATGTCAGAAAGGTGGTTTTTGCTTGACGTACAATCCTCACTGGAAATACACATTTGTTGTTGTCAAATGAAGATGTAGAGAGGTGATGAGCTTAAAAAATGAGTCAAACACATTGAGTTATTGTGCAGGAGCCTTCTCAGTCATCCCTGATGGTTTGATTAATGTTTTTAGGGCCACATTTATATGACAAAGATATAACATGTGCTGGACGATGTCTTAAGACATCACACCTGTGATGTTACAAAAAAGGAGCACAAAGAATAGCAGTAGGAAGTCCAAAGTCAGAGGTTGCCCCTACCACACTCATTGGATCAGCCAGTGGTTGCAAACTGGTAGGAAAGGGCACCTTGTCAATGCCATGTGTCCCCCAGGCAGTCCCCTGTCATGTTCATTACTGTTGACAGTGCTGGTGAGTGCCCTTGTGCTAACGAGAGGGCAGGTAGCTGGCTCCCAGGCATCAATACATTACACTGCAGGAGGGATCCCTGACACCCAGCACTGAAATGCTGACAACTTCTATGCAGGGCATTTGTCAATGTTACTGTCATTTAGGAATACATCTGGTGTTTTGGAGAATGTTGAAGAGTCATCACCCAGTAATAACCTGGGAAGCTGCTGGGCGTGTGATGAATAATAACTGAATGCTTCCCAGGTTTTTTAAAACATGTAGACTCCATACATAATAAAGAGTTAATTAATATCCTATAACAAAATCCTCAAGCATATATGAGGATACTATAGGGTCTCCTTGTTAATCATCAATCACCACTGCTTTGCCCTTGGAAGCCAGCCCAGCTCCAGCTGCCTTTTGCTTTCTGGTCCCTCTCTCAGAGCTTTGACTGACTTCTATTCAGCCCTTGAATTTTAACTCCCTAGACCCCAGTATATTCACTGGCAGAAATGCTATGGCTCAGCTATATCCTGATGTACATCTCCATGGTTCTTTCATAAGTTTGCAAATGACTCAGATCAGAAAACACAGTGGAGTTCTGTTTGTTACTCTCAGGTGACCCCTCTAATGGGCTTTCAGAGAGAAATCTTTCACTCCAGCTTGTGTTTTTTCTTCCCTTAAGGCAGTCAGAGGTTGTATCATGGAGACAACATTAGTATATCCTACAACTGCTATCAGCTAAGGGAGAGAGGCAGAGGGAATGGAAGAACTCTGTAATCCTGAATGCATCTCTTGCATGCCCCTGTTTAGGTGAGTGTATGTTGAATTCTTTCACTTAGGCCAAACTAAGCCAAAAGGATTTTTATGTTTACTAAAATAATCTTTGCCTAATTAATGGCCTGTAGGTCAATTCGTGTGAGTTTACTTTATGCAATTTATTAAGCTGAGAAATAGATCATTTTTGTCAAAACCAAACATAAAAATGAAGCTTTCAAATAGGTAGAAAAGTAAATCCATGAGTGTGCCTTTATATTATTTGGAGAAGTAAAGAACTTCAGGAAATGCAGACGGTCAAATCAGTGTAGACTTGTGGTCTGCAGCTGTGAGAATTATTGGTAAAGATATAGGCTCAAAAATTCTTTAGCCAAATCTTCAGTCAGGGGGAACATAAAAGAAGCAATCTTAAATCCTTATGTAGACAATAAAGCAATATTGGGATTTTGTTTATCAGTTCCTAGCCTTCAGTTGTATTTTCCCAAGCAGGAACAGCTGAGAGTCAGATTCTTACTCCATACACAACGTAGGAGGAGAATTAGGCACCTAAGAAATATTAACTAAGGGAAATCTGCAACTTCATAGATATGCTATTTAAATTTTATTAGCAGAGGAGTTTAGGCACTTGAAATGTAGATGGAGAAATATTTCTAAACAGAACATCATTAGCCTAGAGCTTCTTGCAGATTCATAGTTGACAAGCTTTCTGGACATGCTGTTTTCTGCATGTCCAGAATAATAATGAAAAAGCATAAATATAATATATTTAATGAAAAGCATAAATAATGAAAATATAATAATGAATAATTATTAATTAATGAAAAATAATAATAATGAAATAATAATGAAAAGCATAAATGTATCTTAAAATAAATAAGTTTTCAAATATTCCCAAGGTGTTATAGGCAGGATTTGAGGAAATATGCATGAAATACTTTTCTTTTCCATGCAGGAAAAATGCTGGAAAAGCTTGCTCTGAGCATACTGAACCATCTCAGGAAGCACTGAGCTCCTGCTCAAGGGTAGGGATGGGAGTCTAATTGGGTAATATAGAACTGAAATATAAATTAAGCCCAATTTAGTCAAAAAGATCACAGGGGGTACAGGACTGAGACAGTAACTTAAAATATGATATGGAACAATATTTAGGTTATTCAAGATTCCTCATTTGAAGAAATAGAAGGAAGAAAATTCAGAAGCAACATCACATTGTATTTCAAAAGAATATGCTCTTGAATTACATAATTCATTAATATATTATCTGACACTAAACTCATACATATAGCAAGTTGGATTTTTCTATAGAAAACAGACAAACCTCCTTCATGACAGACAAACCTCCTTCACACTGTGTTGTGTGAAAAAATGACAGTAGACAGATATTAAAGACAGATTCTCTTCACTTTCTTGTGAGAAGTCTGAAGGACTTTTGTTGTCATGGGGGCTCTGAGTAGATGATTTTTCTGATCAGCATGTTCACAGTACTTTTGGGACAACATTTATTATTACAAAAAAATAATATAGCATTGGAAACCAGAATTAAAAAAAATATTACAGAGTTTATGAGAATACAAGTCTCTAGTGAATACAGTGCATACAGCAGTGAATTTATAATAGACTGTGCAATTAAATACTCTTTTAAATACTTAACACACACTTTTAAGTAAACTTGTAAGTAAATTTTAATTATGAAATTCCTAAATCGAGATATCAAACTCACCTCAATGAGCTAACATTCACTTTACCTGTGAATTACAGATTATCAATCTACACCATAACTCAGCAAAATATTTCAGCATTAATTCAATTAATTTTAAATTCTTTGGTGAGATGAAGTGATAACACCATAATTCAGAAGGATGTTTTATTAATCAAGGTGATAAATAATAAGTTTACTTGTTTACTTTCTATGTTTTTGAAGAAAACAACACTGATAAACAGTTTGGATGGAAAGGTTTTATTTTCAGACTTCTTATAGTAATGCCTATGGCTCTCCTTTCATAAATACTTAATTACTCAATAATATATATCTTACATAACTACTTTTTTCAAATCAAAATAACTATGCTTGTAGATGAGAGTAAGAAATTATTTGTTTAAGCACATGTGAAGAATGCAGAAAATAAACCCACGTAGGGAGTTAAAATTGGACTACACAAAAGAGGCTGGTGATCTGTTTAAGTGTTACAACTACTTCTATAAAGAATGACTGCTTCAAGGAGTATTCAATGGAAGAAAAAAGCAAATCAGAAAGGCAGAAAATAACCTCCAAGATGGCAAATTCCTGACTTCTACAGATTATTATATTGAGTGTCAAAAGAGCTTTTGTCTTATTAGAAATTAATGATTAATTATATATTTCTTACTAGCAATATTAAGCTTGCAATGGCCACAAAACTAGTTTTCTCAGTGTCTCTCAGCTCCCTACACTTCTCATCTAGAAAATAATTCTTCCTTTAATCAATAGTAAAAGACTAATTGCCAGCCATGTAGACAAGATTTTGCTGTGGATGAAAAACCGAATCCCTAGATTTATAAAAGTTCTGTCCAAAAAAATAGGGAAAATATTTGTGAGACTCACATTAAGGCTGTGAAGGATATAGCTAATACTATACAAGCAGATGATCCCATGCTCCATCTTCCATATACACCAAGACAGCTATTCTGCTAAAAGGAAAAAATCAGGATATATAGAGCCAGATGTGCTGATGACATGAACTAGCAGCTGCTTTGGAGCCTGCACTGCCATACCAGATAAAATTTGTCCCATGGAGGTTAACACAACTGACCTCTGTGTGTGTGTGAGGCTCACAATCCTCAGTGGTGAAACCACGAGAGAAAGCTGGTGTAGGAACAAGTGTCAGCCCCAGCAGACAACATGGTGCATATTGCTAGTCTTCTCTCAGGTTTCTGATTCCTTCCTTCTGAATGGGATAATAAAAAATAATTTAGTTTAAACAGCAGCATAGATAGTGAATGAAGAAGAAAAGGGCAACACAGTTTACATGGTTTTAATGTTTTCTTTGAGTTACTCTGTGGTGGGAGAAACAAGAAAACTTAAAAATACACAACTTGAAAAGTAGACACACAACTGTGCTTATGTTACAGAAGAACAAAGTAGCTCAGCCAGGTGCTTCTGCAACAAAAGGAAGGACTTTTAAACTCTGTCATATTTCGATACAGCATTAAGCATTTATTTGTACACTAGTGCCTTTATTTTTATCCTTAGTACAAATGGAGATAATTTCAATTCTACTGAGGGTTAACCTTAGAAAGGTTGGAAAATGAACTTTTTTAGTGAAAGCACTGGTGAATTCTTGTGTGATGCAGACCTCTTGGTTGTAAACATCTCTGGGAGATTTCTATAATTCTTTCTGGTCAAGTGCAAATACCATAAAAACAGCCTTGCAGTGTTTTTCTGACCTTTCTTGTTTGTGGTCCCAGAGAGGTCCCAAAAGAGCAAAGTGAATAAACAAGCTGACTGAAATTTTTAGACCTCAGGAAAGATTTCCATGAGATTAACTTAGAAGAGATATTTCATGGGTGGAGGGTAGGTTATTATTTTGGCTTTGGTACTTGTGGTGGAAAGGACAGCTTATGGACTTTTACAGTCCTAAGACTGGTTCTGAAGGCTTGGGGCTAGGCAGTACTGGTTCTTGTAAATCACTCACATAGGTTTCTGAGTGTTTTAACAGGCATCTTTACAACTAAAAATTCCCTTCTAGTAAAGTAATTTGGGGGCAGTCCCTCAAGGCATGTTGATAGCTGTTTCTATGCTATGGTATAAAGCCTCTGAGCAGTGGCTAGAATCTATACCTAGAATAATTCTTCACTTGTTTCCTCTCTCTTCTGTAATCCACAGTTTAGCCTCTGATGTGCTGGTTTATATTTATTCTTCAGAATGGCTAAACATTTTAATTCTAAAAGAAATTTCCACATTCTCAACCAAACTGTGTGCCAGAGAGGTAAGACATGAAATAATATACCTTTGCACAGAAGCCAAACATGTGGCTACCACCTGAGAAAGGAGGCTATGAAAGCAGGAACATGTCCTGCTACTGCTACAAGAGCTTTAAAAAATTACTGTTGCCTTCTGGCCTGTAAAAATAATGCAAGTTTCAGCAATACCCTACAGTAAATAGTTTGTCATTTTCCCATGGAACTTTTATAACTTTCCTCTCTTTATGACTTCAAAGGCCCTGTTAGCTGAGCTTCCCAGTGTTTTCATATGCTATAATTTGTAGACTAAAGTGAGATTTTTGCGTTTAATATAGCTAATAATGCCCTCCTAAAAAAAAGGTTATATCTGTACTTCCAGTGTAATTTTCATGTTTCAAAATCAATATGGCCAAATGTTTGCTTCTACCTGATTTCACTGTTATTAAAGATTACATATTGCATTAACATTTTTCTATGTAAATATCCTGTAGCCCAAGTCTACAAATTCCTCATTCTTGGACTGTAATCTGCTTTAAAAATAGGGGTCATTCCACAAATCTTATTATGCATCCCTGAGTAGATTTAACAATGAGTTTTTGTAATGAGAGTTGGGCATGTGAGGAAAAACACTGCCACATTACTATCATGGTTGCTGCTATTTCTTTGTGCTTGTTGTGAGAGAAACAGAAAACATGCATTAAGCTCACCAGGATGATGTTTTGAGGATCTCTTTATGTACTTTATATTCTGATTATGATTCTCTGTTCACAAACTCTTGGACCAAGAGGTCTCTTTCTACCTTTTGTTTTCCTGCTTCCAGTTTGAATTAAAATTAGAAGAGCCTCTGGCAAAAAGTGAATATTAGAAGCTTGATTATAGTACTGATTACACAAATGCAGCCTGGTAATAAAAGCAGTAGTAACTTCAGTATTGCAAAGAGTAATACTAATACTAATACTATGGAAAACTTGTTTAGCACATGAACTATTTCTTTGGAAGCAGTCACCTAAGAATCATCTATGAGCACCTGTGGGTGCTGATCAATGAGAAATCTAATACCAGGTAACAGTCCTTGATGGAACAAGAAGAAAGTTTTAAAGTTTCAGTACAAGAAGTTTTAACAAAAAACAGGTTCTTTATCTAATACAATCTTTTTCTGACCTGAAAGCATGGACTGAAGCACAAAACGAAGAATTGGGAAATCTATTCTAAGACTTAACTGCCATTACAGTTAGGACATCTCCTTCTACTATATTATTCTTGGCTTGATCATTCTATAATTACTTTTGAGTTCTTATCATGGAATGTATGGAAGAACTTCTTTCTGGTAATGTACTTGCTTCCCAGCACTTCCAGGATAATAATAAGATTCATTTGGTCATTGCCATGAAAAAAAAAAGGCAGAAAAATGTTTTTTTAATTTGAATTTTTATAGCATCAGAATGGTTTCTATAAATAGGTCACTTCAAACACTTTGATCTATTCTCCATTTTACTGTATAGCTGGGCATTTTTTCTCGTTGGCTTCTGCCTTCTGTTTTATTACTGGAGAGAAATCTTCTTACACATGTATTTCATTAGGATTAAAAGGATGTTGTATCATAGAATCACAGAATTATAGATCAGTTTAGTTAAAAAGAATCATCTAGTTCCAAGCTCTCTGCATGGGTAGGGATACCTTACTCTAGACCAGGCTGCTCAAAGGTGAGAATGGGTCTTTTATTATTCAGTTCAATGAGGAGATTCAGCTGATGTGTGAAGAAGGTGAATCATCCTGACTTAATGTATATTTCCAGTTGTGTATATAAAGTATATATAACATAAGATATATATATAAGAACTTTAGTCTAGATACTGTGCAGAGCTTTTCCAAGCAAACTGAGACAATGATACTTCAAATAAAATTCATTTCAGAAAATGTGTGTGTATGAAGAGGGCAAGCTTCCGTATTCCTCTACTTTGATTATATTTCTCATTTATTGATTTGGTTTTATCCTTCCTGGTTGGCAATACGAACTTTAAGATTTCTAGATGTCCATACCAAGCTCATATTATTAGTTACAAAATACACAGAAAATCTGCACCTTATCTTTGAAAAGGAAAATTGGAGTTGTTCACTGCACACAATGAAGCATGCCAACAGTATTCACCATCCATAGTGATCTTTTAAATTATTGCACATCTCATCACTAAGATGATAGCAACATGTCCTGTATAGACAGAAGAACTAATCTTTTTATTGTTAATGGAGAAATTCACAGAAAGTATTCTCTCTTCTTCAGTACTTAGTTATCTCTGTAAAAGTGAGAAACTTAATTTATTCAATTAGTATCCAAAACTTCTAGCTATGGACTAATCCTAAATCACAAGTTTCCACTTGGGACTATAGCTAAATAGTAAATCAAACACACATGACATAAACAAGTGTTTGTCATTACAAAGACTTTCAAGTATAATTTGCATCATAAACTCAATTTAGCAAACTGCAATTTTTCAGGCTACAAAAGACAGTGTGTTGTTTATTCACTTTCCTCATTTGAAACATTTATTTCTAAAATTATATGAGAAAAGCACAACTATTACCTAATGAATTCTTTTCTTCCTCTAGTCTGTGGGTGCAGAATTACTCCAAATTTCTCTGTCAGCATTCCAGATCTTGGATCTTATATTTGTGATTAAGATGTGATATCAATGTGCAAGTAGGCACTAACTTTTGTTTGTCCTGTTGTTTTGACCATGTCCTCTGTATAGCATTCAGTTACACATCTCCTCTAGAGCACAGAATATCTTAGACCTTTATACTGCTTCTGGGAACTTGCTACAGATTCACTTGTATGCTGTCTTGGAGTTTCTTCCTAATCTATTCTGAAACCATGATGAATGGCAGTCTACATTCAGCATTTCACCAGGAAAACAAGTCAGAATTCCATTTTTAAGCAGTCTGTAGGATTTAAAAAAAACAAACAAACAAACAAAAAAAATCATACAATGTTGAAAAGTGTTGATGAACTGAACTTCTCTTTGGCTGTGCAATGACTATGGAAGCAGATGTATGCTGCCTGCCTGCATGATATTATTTTATATTTCTTTACTTTTCAACTTCATCTAGTTAAGTAAAAATTTCCTTTTTGATGGTCAGGCTTTCAGCAGTTAAAATTTGTGAGGTCTCTGATTTTGTATTTCATTTTTGCTGCAATGTTCTTTTAGAGGATTTTCCATAGTGTCTGTTAATTTTTTTTCCTTTTCTTTCTTTCTTCTTTTTGTCTAAAGCATTCTTACTAACATGATTAATACGGAGTGAAAAAGGAACATCATACCTCTCCTGGAATAAAATAATTGCATAGGCAAACTATCAAATACAGTTTCTAGTGACAGACACTTAAGTTAGAAGTTGCAATACACGTCACATTCAGAAAGATTTACTGACATTTTGTTAATTGACTGAAAACATCACCAATAATCTTTGAAAATATAGCCACCAGACCTGAGCTAGCCTTGTTTCTGGATGCCTCAGTGGTCAGCAAGGACTGCCAGCCTCAACCAACCTTGGCCTTCTCCTATCAACAAAAACTCTAGAAAAGAAAGCAGAAACATTTCCAGTGCATTACTGCTGTTTTTATCTTTTTGTCTTTTTGTTTCACATACCTATTTTTTTTCATTATTTGAAGGTGGTAAAACATGCTATTTGAAGAAGAAGTACGGTTATTGGACAGCAAAAAAAAAGTGCTTTTCTGCCAAGATTCTTGAGAAAATTCTGAGTAGTCACTTATTGTATTTGCATAGAGCATAAATTATTCTCAGACTAGATAAGGCAGCAGCAGACTTGATAAAGCAGCAGCAAGACAAGGGATGCTTAATCTGACACCTGACACATGGTAGGCAAGGTAAGGATTTAAATAGACACTGGTGGTATTAAAGGAGAGAAACTATTGAGCCTTTGGCTATAACCAAAATATAACTGAGCGAAGTTCTGGACTGAGATTTGCCTTATCAGGAGAAGGGATGGTAAAGACACCTTCTACTCCAGGCCTTCTTCAGAATTGAAAATTTTTTTAGTATTAATTTTGATTCTACTTTCATGATTCTTTTATGGTATTTGCTTACCAGAAAAAGCAATACTTTAGCAAAAGAAGCCTTAGATGGTCTTCCAGGTGTTAAAATATTTGCATTACTTTCACTCCAGCACTTGGCTTCTGACCATACACAGCTGGAAGTAACTTCCAGCTTTTCTTAAGCCTTGAATTCTAATTAACTGATTAATAGCTTATATGCAGATCAAGGTGAATAATGGATATATACAAAGCCAAATATGTCCTGTATATGCTGGACTCAGTGTGAGCACCACATAAAAGATGAATTAATTGTGCACAGCAGTGGAAGCATGAAATTGCCACTGGTGTGCTGGTAGGCATCAGTGGTTACATATGTCAAAAGTGCATTGGTTTTTGCCCTGATAATCCATGGATCTAGTTTTCCATATGGTGGTCCAAAATCTGCTGAGAACTTAAACCAACACTTTACTATGGCTTGATCTAGGATAACACATACAGAACTTAGTGGATGGATTCCTATTCAGCAGACTTCAGAGCACAGTCAAGTGAAGAGTCACATTAATAATTTCTGCCTAAATTATGCAAAATGTTACTGCTTTGGTGCTATTTTCAAAACAAAACAAACCAACCAACCAAACAAAAAACTTAATATAGCTAAACAGAAATAGGATTTTGTATTTAGAACCCAAACAATGGAGTCTTAGAAGCTTTTTCTCTCCCACTCTAGCTTTATCTGTATAATCAATGGAAGTTATACTATGCCCTTTTTAATAAGTGTTCTTATTTCTCTAATAGGAAGAGACCAAATTTTTCTTTTCATAGAAAGGTTTAGATTGAAGAATACTTTATAGGTCACATAGTCCAACCACATGGCAATGAGCAGAGACATCTTTAACTAGGCCTGGATGCTCAGAACCCCATCAAACATGACCTTGAATGGTTCAAGGGATGAAGTATCTACAACCTCGCTGGACAACCTGTTCCAGTGTTTCACCACCCTCATCACAAAAATTTCTTTCTCATCTCGAGTCTGAATCTACCCTCTTTTAGTTTAAAACCTTACTCCTTTTTCTGTTGCAGAAAGTCCTGATAAAAGTTCTGTTCTTATCTTTCTTTTAAGCCTCCTTTAAGTACTGAAAGGCCACGATAAGCCCTTCTCCTCTCCAGGATGAACAACCCCCAGCTCTCTCTGCTTGCCTTCACAGGAGAGATGTTTCATCCCTCTGATCATTTTTGGGCCCTTCTCTGGAGCTGCTCCAATGGGTCTGTGTTATTCTGGTGCTGAGCATTCCAGAGCTGGATGCAATATTCCAGATGGGGTTTCACCAGAGTGTAAGAGAAGGGAAGAATCCCCCCTTCTCCAGAAAAGATGTGTAACTGGTAGATATAACCATATTACAGGTGCCATTTTAGTGACTATATAAGTTGCTTTTCTTACATATTCCAGGACCAGAAGATATGTAATATAATAGTCATAAGAAAAAATGTGGTTGTTGCTTACAAATACTTTATTTTTATGGTGCTAGTATCAAACCATGGTCAGGACCCTTCCATTCTCCCTTTACAAACACAGAGAAAAAGAGATCATTATTACAACAGAGTTGATGTGACATCTAATTGCTAATTCGTGATTAAGGTTTAAGTGGACACTTCTGAAGTTAAAACTCACTCCTCTTCACAGAAATTTAACTGATTCACACCTTAATAGGCACAAAGGAGGATAAATAACCCACTGAGAGACTGTAATAGTTTAAGTATAAAGGTTAAAGCTGACTTCAGTTAAATCAATAGTAAAATCCATTTACGTCAGGGTCAGTGGTAAACCACTGCAAGTTTCCCATGCAATAACTCACTGTTAAAACTTAGTGGAAATAGGAGAATAGAAAGTTTCCTATCCCCCAGAAAGTTTCAATAAAAATAGAATGAACTCACTAGCCAGAACTTTAGTTTTCATTTTTTTCTAGTTAAAAAAAGACTAAAGATATACCATATTCTTCATCATAACACAGCTAGGTTGAAAACAAAAAAACCCTAAAACTGGCAATGTTGTCAACCTATATGTCCACATCAGTCTCAAATCAAAGGGAAAGTCTAACTGGAGAGTACACAACAGAAAGGTGAAAGAAAATGAAAAGGCAATGTTACACTAAAAGTAACAGCAAGGTATTTGCGCTGCAATTTGAAAAAAAAAAAAAAAAAAAAAAGTTAATAGGCAACCTGACATTTTGCAAAAGCAGCAGAATAAAAATGGGAATTACTGGTAGAGGAGGTATTATAGAAATTAGGTTTAAGAGTTTACAAAGTTCTATAATGATACTTTTCTTCCAGAAAAAAAAAGTCCTTTTCCTGAATATCTGTTTATTTTCCATCTTCCATAGTTTCCTTTAAAAATATATTATCA
The DNA here is from genome assembly GCA_023637945.1 of Phaethornis superciliosus. NCBI lineage: Eukaryota > Metazoa > Chordata > Aves > Apodiformes > Trochilidae > Phaethornis > Phaethornis superciliosus. Next base: position 7,428,491 of record JAJQWJ010000005.1, read on the forward strand.
AATAAGGGTGTTTCACACCTTTTGATAACTTTTTGTCACCCCAAGAAATTCTGGTTTTTCTCAAATGCTTCCAGCATTAAGAATCCCATGTCTTTCTCAGAGCCTCATATATCCATGAGGTTTAAGAGAATAATCTGCACTTGATGATGATAAACTGATTCTTCTGTGTGATTCTGATTCCTTAACTACTCTATAGGAAATTTTAGTTCTTTTCTTCTTTCCCTTCCCCCCCCCTTGCCCCTTCAGATCCTATTAATATTTCATTTTTAAAAAGCAACAAAAACCTTCCCCTGTTTGGAAATTGCATTCTACTTAGTGGTTTTGGAAGAGAATCAGCTCTCTAATTAGTAATGGAAAGCATGGTAGCCAGTATATTTGCAAGGCTTGTTTTCCCCTTAGGCAGAACATGCCCTTGATTTAAAGAGAGAAAAGTAATAGAAAGTAAACTTTAACAAGAAGCCTTTACAGTCCCCTGTAAAAATCACTAGAACTAAAGTGTTCACAAATGCTGTCTGTAATCTGACAATTGCTGAGGTAATGATGACAATCTGTGCTTTTGCATCCTTTGGCAAAACAGATTTCTCCCTGAAAACTGGTCATGCAGACCATCTAAAACAAGAAAATGTGAAAAAACCAAGGTTGTGTCAGTCTTAGGCCATTTCTCCCACTTCACCATGCATTTAATTTACCGGAAGGATTTATCTGATTGTCTTTTTTTATAAGCTTATATAGTCTCAAACATAGTAGTGGGTTGCTATGTTTAGGCTTTTTATCAATCAGCATTAGTAATTAGCATTTACTAGTCTTTACAATGATATATTTACAAGTACTACCAATCAAGCACTGTCCTTAAGATTCAGGACCCCCATAAATGAGAATTCTTTTCCAGATTTGTCTCTGTGTGGATGTAGCATACTTAGGATGCAGTATGCCTAACAGCATGTATCATGCTGTTGTCCCTGATGCTGTAAATTACTGATGTGTCATTAAAGCACTGCTGTCACTTCCCAAAAACAGTCTTCAGGGCCTGTCTGACTGTACGTGTGTGTGTAAGAACTGTGGCTAGCACGTTGTGGGTGTCCCTGGAATACAAATGCCTGTGATTCTATTGTATGTAGCACCACTTCTCCTCAGCAACTCAAAATATTGCATTTATCATTATGATTAAGACTACAGATGTTCTCCATAGTGAGTATCACATAGTGGGAAGCTGTACCAAGAAAGTCTAGCAGCTATCTAACATCTTGTCATCAGCTGACTGTAAAGGACTTTCCAGGGTTATGAATACCACAGGATTCATTGTGCAGATGGGGAAATTGAGGCAAAGAAAGATGAAGTGTCTTGCTTGCTAGGCTGGTGTTGGAAGCAGCAGGAGAAAAAAATGGAAACTCTTTCACGAATAATTTGTTTTATGTGTTTTAAATGCTTGTGTACTTTACCATCAGCTTTTATTAAGTCATCCCTACTAACAAGCTGTATTTAATTTGCTAGGGATATTTTGTGCAAATTACAGAACAGGATTTTTTAATTTTATTGCAAATCTGTTTTCCTTAAGCATCAGATATGTATGGATCTAACTGACCTCACTTTTTTCTTGTGCATATATTTGTATTGCTCTAGAATACAAAATTACCTCCTATTCCTAAAATAATTTTTATGAGGAGGATTTTCATAATTTAGAAATACAGAACAAATCCCTTCTCATATTTTATTTACTATTTATTTCACAATGTACATTTTCACATTTTTATTTTTTTTTCTTCTTAGAAAGCCTATATTACTACCATTATTTTTGTAAATTATATTTATTTATATTTCTTCTGCTTGTGACATATCTTTGCTATTAATTTTGCTACCCTCAGTTAAGCAAAGACATTAGATCTAAATCTATTACTCAATTCCTGTAGATCTTTTAAATACTTCCCTAGCTTAAAGAACGGGTTGCATTTCTATAGAATAAACACTAATGTTGCAGGCTTGGGGTTAACAAGCAAAGTAGATTTTTGTCTGAGAAATAATAATCTTATCCCCACTTTCTTTTTCTTAAATTCTTCCTTGAAACATATTCTGGCAGTGAAACTACCAATTTAACATTCTTGCAGATGATAGTTGTGTCCATGAATAATTTTACAAATTATTTTTAAAGGATTACAATGTCTAGAGTCTCTTGGTTTCAGACTTGATGAATTATTTTTTGCTGTATTTAAATTTGTGCATCGTAAGATCGTGGTCATCTGGTATAAAATTAAATAGCAATGTTTTGTTTCCACTTTTGTTACTGTCTGTTAATACAGTATTGTATTTTACATATATGTATTATACATATGTATATTATAAATGCACATATATGTATAATACATAATACTGTATGTTAATACTCAAACCATTTTCTATGCACTTTCTTTATGTATATTTCAAGTTCATATTTTCCTCTGAACTGTTTTGTGCTTCTGTATTAGTTTCACTCACAAGTAATATTTTCATTAAATATTCGTGTTAATCCATCATCAGGCTTCTGCTTTGCTCTTTGGCATGAAAAAATCAATTTATGAAACATTATTGTAAATAAACCTGTCTATACATTGTATGATGACAGTACTATGTAAGCTGTGTTGGTTAATAGGCTGTGGGAGAGAGAAGGAAAAGAAGTTGCTACTTACTTTTGCTTTTGCATTGAAAAAAAAAAATCTGATTCTAATCATGATGTCTCTTAAAAATATAAATTGCATTGACTGGATTATCATTGATGTCTTAATCCAAAGCCTATTAGAAACCTGTAGGAGTCTATCCAGTAACTTAATGGCTATTGATTAAACCTCGAGTAGACTGGTTTGCAGTACTATTCCTGTCTGCTATTCTGAAAATATCTTTCTCATTACACTCCCCTCAAAACTCTTTCCTTCTCTGGAAGTAGCATGTGATTGGCACATTCAAGACTGCTGTATGAATTACACTTTTGCGTGGTTAAAGGTTACAGAGAAATGGGTCTATTTTTGACATTCAGGTTGCTATGCTGCTGCATAATTTGGATATTCTTGCACTAATTGTCATGAGCCACCAAGTCTCCTTTCACCTGCAATCTTCAGAGCAAAAAAAATGACCTTGAAGTAAAGAGCAACCTCCTAGATATGAGAGTAATCAGATGATATCTACATGCAAGTGTGCAGGAACACACACATGGGTTGGAGTCACCTATGTGCCAGGGCTTGAGATGTCATCTGAAATTGCTATGAGCATAAAAATGGAGCTCTGCCAGTCATCAGTGTGATCAACTGCTGGAACATTAAATAGCATCATCTGATAGCATTTGGTCAGTTCCTCATTACCTTTCACAAAAGAAACTTTTCTGCAAGTAATGAAAGAAGCCTGATATTTCAAAGATCTAACCATTTCTGAAAAGTTACTGTTTCTAACATATAACACTCCAAAGAGCTTTTTTTCCTTTACCCATAATTTTTACTGTAGTACTATATTCACTGATGGTTGAATGATAGTCATACATAAGTATGTTTGCTTGGATGAATGAATTCCTTACTTTAAAATAAGAAAAACCAAAAACAAACCTAAAAGATCAGCATGTTAGCAAAAAGAAGATAATTTTTTAATGTGAGACAACAGATGATAAGCTTCCCTATGTGAACCAGGATTGGATTAAGCTTCTGAAGAGGTCCAAGACATTGGATATATTAAATAACAATATTAATAAGGACAAAAAAACAAAACAAAACAAACCCAAAACCAACAGTTTGAGGTAATTTGGGAAATCTTTTATGTCAGAAGGCATGTTTATCCTTCTATTGGCCCCACTAATGAAAGGATGTGGCTTTTCAGGCAGAAAGATACATCAAACAATCCCTACACTTTTCAAAGACTCTCTCATTCTAAGATTTTCTGCAGCATATGTGGCACATTCTATAGCCTTACTGATGAGCTGTGAAATTAAAATTGCAAGCAGAATGTGGTCTTTCTGCAATGTATTTCGAAAAAGAAATATGCACAACACTGTGTTAGATATCCTGTGCACCAAAAGTCATGTTAGTGTTGGCATCATCATGACACCACAAATGCCAAAGACTTATGTTAGCATGGGCTTGCCCTTGACCATGAGTCTTGCCCTGAAGGCTCCTGCCCTGCACCCTTCCTTATGAAATGCAGCTGCCCACAGCCCCTTGCTGAGGACTAAATCCACAGATCCAAACACCTTATTTTACATTTTTTTCGTGGTATGGATTTTAAAGCATCATCTGTTTTCCCATTACTAAGAATAGCATTATTTTTGCCAGCAGCATGACCACAATGGCTTTTACACTAATTCCTGTTTAAGTCTCCTTGCTGCTTAAGCACTTTGTTGCTGCTGTTTAATAGTTATAGATCCCTGTTTTGTGAAATGTTCCAGGAGTACAACAGGCTATATCTCTACATAAAATGCAGAAAAAAGAATTCTGCCTGAGTTGTGTATGCTGCATTGCTTTGTGTACCTTCTGAAGTTCTTTTTATAGTATAAAACAATTCTATATGGAATTCAATGTCTAAATCTGAAGTATTGTAGCTTAAATCAAAAGAAAACAGTTTCTGAGAGGACAAAACAGTCAGACAATTCGTGTCTCAAAATAACTGACCCAGAAACAACTCCAAAACCACCAATACAGCAGCATCTGGAGATCTGTGAAGAACCAGATGCTGCTGCAAAAATATCTTCCACAGTTTGACATTCGGTGCTGTGACTGACGTCCAAAATACAGTTGTAAATATAATGGAACATACCACATCTCTACCTCTACTTCTTTTTTAATTGAAAAAAAACCAAACAATATATAGCATGATTAAAGACTTCCAGGTAGTTTAGGAGTGGGGAAATGACAAGTAAACTGAGCATCTGTAAACAAAATAAACAATAATTAAACTATCTTTCTGTGTATATGAGAGTCTAGATATTTTCAACGACATAAACTCCCATACAAACTCTAGATCTGACCCAAGGATCTTGAAATTGTTTCCAGTCTTTTTCTAAAATGTCTCACATCAGGATTTCAAAATGCATTAATCAAATTTCATGATACCTTGGAAAATAGTCATTGTTTATTGCTATGTATTTACTGGCCTTGTAAGTTTACTTGTAGTGAAAGTTAATTATTTAAATAGACTTTTATCTTAGCTGACAATATTTATTACTGTTAATACATTTTAAACAATTTAAATAATCTGCTTTCATTGTGTCCTCCTGGAAATACTTGTCTTCCTTCCTCCAGAAGCAGATTTCTTTATGAGATATACTCTCTGGTCTACTTCATGTTTCCCCTGCCTGCTTGCTTTCTTCACTTTGTATGAGATTTTTCTCCTCTTAGAGTCAATCTGGTGATCTGCTGACAGGCTCAGGCTGAATATCATCAAAAGCACTCAAGAACAGAAGAAAAAGAGACATTGATCATTGTAAGTAGTGGTTGAGGTAGAAGAGGCTCAGAGTAAAATGAAAAAAAAGGAGAATATTATGAGTAGGATAAGATAAGCAAGTTAACAGCTGATGCTTATCAGTTAAAAATAAAGTAATGAGCAAGCATAATGGAATATCCAGCCAATCTTTTTTGAACTCATTTGAACTAAGGGTTCATAATTAATTATAAAGTTTCTGTTGTTTAACAAATTACCCTGCATTTATCATCTTCAGTCACCTGTGTGTTTGCTCTGTCAGCCGATAAGAATTAAAATTATTTTAGTTAATATATATATATATATCTCAAGTTATATCATTCTGCCTTCACTCCAGGCAAAAAGTGTTCAAAAAGACACTTGCCACAGCTCAGCCAAAATTCTGTTACTGGTTAAGCCACAATAAATGCTGCAGATGTGTAAGCACTCAGGTTAGCTCATGCATTCTGTACAGACACAAGGAGAAAGAAGCAGGGCAAATCCTCAGTGTAGGAAGAACATGAAATCACACTAGCACATCCTTGACTTTCTTTCAATTAATTCCCAATTTCTTTAAAACATTTTAGCTTTGAGAATATGCTTGTTTTGAATGTTTTCCTAGACAGCTGTAGTCCACTCTTTCATTTAGGGAGAGGCCTAAAGCAAGTTAGTATATTTCTAGATAGCAAAGGCTGATCCACTGTACTGTGACTGAGGCTTGCTACCTCAAACTTAATTGTTTTGCATTATATTTTCCCCATCTGTTAGTAGCCACCTGTTATATCCCATGCTGATTCCTGAATAGGGTCTCTAGATGCTGCTTCAATAAAAAGTGAATAGCAGTCAGAATAACAGTAATGAGTTTTTCAGGATGCAATGAATAAGTGCATTGAATTTTGTGGGAAGACCAACCAAATAAACAAACAAAAAAACCCAACCAGCAAACAAAAAAACAAACCTCCAAAACATTTAAGAGAATCTGTGTACCACCTTCTTTCTAATTTTTCTCCAGACCAGGGGGTATTGACTGGCTTGCATATTTATTCCTCAGAGATGATTACACTTGATGAAAACAAATCTTAAAAACTGACTAATGATCTTTGGTTTCCTACTTGAGATCCTTTAGAGGGACTTAAATGTGCTCTGGAAAAGGAAGAAAAAGGCCCTATAAAAACTGTGCCTGAATTCACTAGCCGATTTTTGATAATCTTGGCCAAAGAAAATTCTGGAAGTAGCAATACGTCTTAAGTAAATACTTCATGTTTTTTGCAAAATCCAAATGTTTTCACTGATGAAATGAAAAACAAGATGTTTTCAGGCATTCCTGGGACACTGAGCTATGAGAAAAAAAAGAAAAAAATTGACTTGACCTCATAAACCCAACATATGCGGTTGCTTTAATCCAGGACTGAAGCTGAAAAAATTGCTTTCCTCTGCCCTCTACAATGTGTTGTGACTTAAATGCATAGTTGAGATATAAGTTTCCCAACTCAGTTCTCAGAAAAAAAACACTACAGTGCCAAGAACAATTCCCTGTCTCCTGTCTGAACCACAGAACCACATTAAAAGTTTTATTTTCTTTGTTTGGTTGCTTTTATTTTGTTTTTTTTTTCTTTTTTATTAATTATTAAATTGTTTTATCATTTGACTGTAAATTAGTTTTTGTCATATTTTTCCAATTTTCTTATGACTGAAATAAGCACACTGAGATGCAACCCAATGAGAAACTGGTAAGTACAGCAAATGCACCCTGTGATTCTTCACTGTCTACAATTTGGGAAACTCCAAGTTTTGGTAAAGGAAGAGAGTGCCTGGGCTGAAAATATGATGGGAATTGGATCACCTCATATTCACTTAGTACAATGGTCAAAATGTCTAACCTGAAGGTGGAAATAGCAGTAACTGAGGCTGATGTTATAAGAACATTCAGAATTATTCAAAGCCAAGATAAAAGGGACTTTTTGGCCCATGCAGTGCAGCTGGAATTATCAAAATTGAAGATTCCATAGTGGTCACTTGATGGGTGTCAGTCATCTGTCTCAAGCAGCCACCCAGTGGAGAAAAGGTAAAAGGTTTACCCCTGCTCATCTTTGAGATCCAGGGCTCCACATATATTTTCCAGTTGTTTTGTGCCCACTTGGCAGCCTTCATGATTCCTTGGGTATTCCCCTTGTTTGACCTCATGGAGTAGAACAAAACATAAACCTCCCTCTTAACCAGAATTCCCAAAGTCCATATGAAGTGACTCAGGGTGTGGTTTGAAAAAGTGATTGTTTGGTAAATTGGAAATATCAACCATGGCAGCTGATTGAAAGGATATAGGTAAGTCTTTCTCTCCCAGTTGTACTGGAGGACTTTGATGATGCAAGAAGAATGCTCTGTGTGCAAGATTCCACCAATTAACTCCTATTAACTGAAATTTCCTTTGCACAAAAATCTATTGCACCAAGCAACAAAAACCTTGTCACCCCAAGATCATTTTAGGAAAGCAGGATGATTAAAGTCCTCCTGACATCTTAATCTGGAAGAAAAAGCATACAGCTTTTGTTGTTGTGCATGGTGTCATAATAGGAATATGTATGGAGAAAGTCAAGACTATTTTACCATTCTATCCCCCCATTGCCCACAAGCAGTTCATACAACATGAATATACTTATTATTTATTTATTTACTCCAGCATGTCTGCAAGACAGCTACAGCATGGAAAAGTTACTGCTTTACCTTTATATTCCTACCAGACTGCATAATCCAAGGCATCTATCTCCATATAATTTTGCAAAGTCAAGTTCAATGATTAAATAATACCCATCTCTCACAACAGCTCTACTTGTCTGAACATCTTTTCTAGGATCTTACTAAATCATGAAACAAGCTGCAACTAAAATGATAGAGGATGGCTACATAGTGATTCTTCATCCATCATACCCCTCTGCAAATTACAGCAGTCATGCAAAATTTATTTGAAGTTAGCCAAACTTATTTGGGTTGAAAACTAGCTTGGCAATGCTTTGGGAAAAGATACTTTTGTGGTATTTCTGACACATTCCCTGCCAAAAACTTGTAGTTCATGAAAACTGACAAAAACAACCCAAAATCTTGAACTTGAGTTCAAGTCATTTATTATATCCAGATGGGATTATTATTCCCTAGTCACCACCAGTGAACAATAAAACTGCAGAGTAGCAAAATGAGTATAAATGAAAATCCACATGGTTGGGGAGCCAGATTTTTATTCCTCATTGAGGATCAGCTGAATCTCACAGAATATTTTAAAACTTGATTTATCAATGAGGCCCTGAGTCCCTGATAAGAAAGTTCTCAGGACTTTTCTTGGAAGTCAGTCTGGGCTATGAGGTCCTGTTTGCCCATCCCCAGGCAGTCAATATGGACCATGCAGCCTCTTGGAAGATTTTCCAAGTACCTGCTATTCCTCCCTGTAACAGGATCTTGTATTTAGCTGTTACCAAAATTTTAGTTTTTCCTCATCTGCTGCCTTTTTGAACTTGTTTTTTTTTTTTCCCCTCACAATATTCACTTTTTTTGTTGCTGTTCTGTGATTGGTATGAAGATTATAAAGATCAGTTATTTGGACAATATCTTGTAACAGAGATTCAGGAACAAAATTTCTCATTCACCAGTTTTCTGGTCTACATGGTGAAGCTTTGGGTTCAGTCAAGCAGTAGACAACTTGGTAGCAAAGGGAACAGTTTGAGACTTTGAAGCAACCTGGTGCTAAAACATCACAAGGATTTTGCAAATGGTTATGACTTATCTTATATCTTTGGAGAAAGAAAGACTCAATAACAAGCAGATTATGTTTGTGAAGAATGTTGTTACCTGTTAATACCTACTTCAAAATTCTAAAATGCTCCTATACATGTAAAACTAGGACAATACAGCAGTTCATCTGTGAGGTTCCACATAATCTTGTAATGTTTAAGATAAATGTAAAAAGAAATGAAAAAAAGTTTCAAAAATAAACAAAAAAAAGTCTCCAAAATGTTGTGAGACTGGGGAAGTCACAGGAAGAACTGAGAAGGAATCTGTTACAGCAAGTAGAATATGATACTGTTAAAGGGAAGTGAATTAAAAATCCAGAAAAAAAAATACCCAGAGAGATTTTAAAAATATTTTTATATTCCATAGGATGTCTGAGAGGGCAGTCATAGGACAGCACACTCAAGGGATGTGAGGATACTGTTAAGCAAAATTTTTTTTCATACAAGCCTTCAGCAAAAAGGTGATGAGCTGTTACAAATCCTTGAGAATTTTTTTTTTTTTGCAAATATTTAGTGAGGCTTTCTCAGAGATGAGGAGATGCTATAGGAACACTACAATTACTGTTGTTTTATTAAATAGGCTGATGCTTCAGAGATTATTAGAAGAGGTGGGCTCTAAACCCTTCCTGCCTTATTTTAAATTGTGAATGTCAGCAAGGCTCTGGGTATCCCAGGCTGCCAGGCAGGAGGTGTCAGAGCTGCTGTGCAGTTTGGTTGTTCATTGACTATGAATACTTCCAGATAACAGTTTTCCTTGATCTTGTTTTATCTGACCATATTCACTCCTGAGAGTCCTTTCCTAGCAAAGGATGTCCCTTTCTTTGTAGAATAAACAATAGCCATGTATTAAGAAATTTAAGGTACATGAAGATAAATCATGACTGAGGTAACAAGAGTCGTCATTGAGGTGCAATATTTAAGGCAAGAATGATGGAAAATGCAAATAATTCCTGCTAAAGTAATTAGCAGAACTAAGGAGGATGAACTTAATGTCATCTCTTTTCACTCGAAGAAAAGCTAAGCTGCTCTTACATTGATAAGACTAAATTAAATTGAATTTGATTACATTTAAATTAGTAAAGAAAAAGAATTTTTGTGGATAGGTGGTTCAGTGTCTTAAACTGGTTCAGTGCTGATAAATAAATAGATAAAATTCACAAAGTAATGGGAAATTTGAAAAATTACTATCCCCAGAAAATAACTAGGAAAGAACCAGATAAATTACATAAAGACATTGGATTTTGGAAAGAATGCCATGTGAAGAAAGGTTTATGAAGAATAATATTGAACTAAACAGTAATAAACTGGAGTTATTATTAATAACTGTGGATGTGAAGATCTGTTATATGGTTCTATTTTGCTTCTATCTTCCTCCTCTTAAAAAGAAGATATCAAAGAGAAGAAAAATAGCAAAATATTTTTATATAAATGATCAAATGAACGGTATTTCCCATTGTACTTTATCTGTGAAAGCCGAATGACTAATTTTATTGTGATAAATTATTTAGAATTAAAAAACTTTTTTTTTTTGGAGGGCTATGCATTATAAATATTGTTATGTACAGTGAAAATTATTATCTAAGGTGTCAGTTCCCATTTTTATATCATAAATACAGTTATAACTGTTTTAGAGTGGCAAAAGTGCCTTTGGATAGAGGACTGTATAGATCTATAATATAGTGTGTGATGTATCTGTAGAAACACAGTAAGAGGTCTGGATGATTATTTGAGTAGAATAGTATTTATGATTCTCCAAAGCAGAAATGGCAGGACATGCAGTCAGTTAAAGGTGTGTCTTCAAGGAAGAGATTCAGCAGGTTTTGTACTTGCTGTATTTAATGTACTAGAAGGTATAGATCTTTCTGTGACAAATTCTTTTAAACATGGGCTCATTTTGCAACTAATGGAATTAGTTCTTTTCAAAGGCATTCAGATTCAGCTTATGTCCTTGAGTTTGGTGGGTTTATAAAATTCAATAACAATTAGAAAGCTCCACTTAGTTTTGAGTCAAAACAATGCAAAATTATGTGGCCATATAGTTTTGATTTTAAAATGATAAATACTTTCCAGGCTTGCCTAGACCTTCATGAGTGTTTGGATTACCCTTGTCCAAATGCCAAGTTTATAATAGATCTGCCTTGCTGCAAACATTTCAGACAGTTTACATAGTCAAAATGAAAAGCTTCTCAGGTTTTCCAATAACAGAATTTATTTTTGAACTGTAATTGTTTAGCTTTCGGATTGTACAATGCATAATTGTGTTTGGGTGTATGAAGACACATCCCACTAGTAAGAGACCTTAGGAGGATCTGTCTTAGTGCTCCTGCAAAGTCCTAAAAAAACACATGAAAAGGCAACATGTGTTCCTTTGAGCAGCAGAGTTCTGCTTCCCCTATTGCAGTCTCCAGCCTGGCCAGCAGCCAAGCAGCAATACTGGATCCTGATCACAGGTACTGCCTGCCTGATATAGTTTGCTCTCTCTTATCCATGTCCATGTGAAATGCATATAAAGACTTTTTTCTACCTAAGCAACAGAGGAGGAAATTTAGTTTTACTTAGGTGACTGAGGACAGGCCAAGACACAGTGCTTGGCTATAGTAATACAGATATATTAATACTGGTATCTTTCTTACAGTTAAATGTAAAGCATTGTTTTGTTTAAAAACAAACAAACAAACAAATAAAGCTCTTTTGGATAAATAATATAAAAATCCCATTTAGACAGTTTTTTTTACTTTCCATACAAAAGATTTATTTATTCTATCTTTTGTTTCAGTTTGCTTTTTGCTTTTGCTTGTTTTAATTTTATTTTTTCTTTTGTTTTCTCTTCCCTTATTCCTTGCTTTTGCTTCTTAGTCTTTTGATTTTCTATTCACTTGCATTTTTCCTTCTTCTTCTCCTTTCTCCTTCCTCTTTTCCCTTTCCTTTCCCCAGTACCTTTCCCTTGTTCTTTATTCTTTTTCATGTTTTCTATTTTCTTCTCCTCTCTTCTTTTTACTTTCTGCATCTGCATTTTCACTAAGGGATTTCTGTTTTACCATTATGCTAGGTATTGTGAAACCATTACAATTTTTGTTTTCTGTTTTACCTCTTTGCTATAAAACTGAAAATCATTAATGTGTCACTATGAACCAGTCCAAAGCCAGAAAGACTGGACTGAAAGCTGCTGCAACATTATGTAAGATCTTACATTTTCAATTAGGATAGCATAAGAATGGTTATAGAATATATATTCTAGGCTATCAAATAAGAATTTAAACATAAGTTCATGTCATTTTGTAAGCTGGGTAGACTACTTTGTTGGCCTTCTGGACCAAAATCTGGTATAGACATTTGTCATCCTCTAATTTGATTTGTCCTATAAACAGAAATATTAAGTTTTGTCAAAGTTTGTTTGAATTGAATAATTAACTGTCTGTAAAATAAATTTGTTTTGAATAAGTCCCAGCAGATGTGGATTTCTTTATTATCATCCTTAGTTTCTGTTTTCTCTTCAGCAAGTCATGAATTAATTAAATGACCACAGAATTATTTTGTCAGGTGTAGATAAGTAAAAAAAGGAAATCACACATTAGAATTTTTAAGCAAAAAACCCAAACCACAAAAATCCTTATTTTTAATTACTTGTTTAATGATAATTTTATTTACAAATACATTTATAGAAGTCCAAAGTATGGCGTATCTTGCATGGTTCTTGAGCTAGAAATAGTGCATGCATAGAAATACTGGCATAACCATTAGGGTTATGACAAAGCAAAGCTGAATAGTCTGTAAAGCTCTGCAGGATAAATATAGGGTTTAATAACTATATTTCCACTCCTACTGATCAAACCAGGTGAAAGTTGGTAGAGATATTTGTACCTGAATTTCAGCAACACCCATGTTGCAAACCACACCGCTTTATCCTAGAAAAGAAAATGAAATATTAGGGCAGTCAGTGAGACTGAGTGTCATCTCTGCAGATATCTTACTTACTAAATGTAGAATCTCTTTCAGCTACTGAGGATTTAAGACTTTATACCAGTGGTCACCAAATGTCCTGAACATGCCATGAAAATAGAAAGAAAAATCCAAATCTAGTAATGAGAACAAAGTATGACCACCCTCTTATGAATGATATATTCAGTACTGTCATTTACAAGTCGGCAGCAGTGGGCAAGTATTTTGATAAATGTGTTAATTTCCAAGCAAAATAAAATACATAAAATAAAATGTTTTAAAGCACCCTATTAGAGTACAGAAATTGCGGAAAATTCACTGAGCAAACCAAAAGTGATCTAAATAAAGATTAAAGCACATCTTAACACCATCTTTGAAGTTTGGGTTTCTAGGGGGTTTGGGTTTGTTTTTGTGGGGTTTTTTTGTTTGGGTTTGTTTTTTCGTTTTTGGGGTTTTTTGTTTTGTTTTTTTTTTTGTTGGTTGTTTTTGTGTGTGTGTGCATTTTGTTTTGTTTTGTTTTGTTTTGTTTTCCCTACCAAGAGAATCTAGAAACAGCAAGTCAGAATAACTGCAGAGTTGAGTAACCCTTACAAAACACTGCAGAGGCATGTTTTGTCTGACCTCCACGTTTAAGGTGTACTTAGCAAAGAGGATGTTCAGCAGATTCACAGACTTTGTGGCATGCATGGGATATTGGAGTTGGTTTTAAATTCTTTGCTGAATACTCATTTTCACCACAGATGAACTGGTTATTTGTCATTCCTAGGATGAAATTATTCCTTTCTGTTTCTATCAGCGTAAGTGCCAAGAAATAGTAATGCCTCAGACCAGTGTCTATAAAAGTGCTTACTAATATTTTCCTAGAATTTGTCAGACTAAACTAGATTAAGTTGGATGTGGTTTTATTGCTGCTACCTTTAGGTAGTATTTCAGCCTTGGCTCAATTTCTCAGTGGCTGTTACAGCATGATTTGTATTTACACCCACAGGAATTAGGTAGCAACATTCCAAGAGCCCAGAAAAAATAGCTTCCAGTGAGGATGGTCCACGCACTTCAAATGTTGCTGGCTCAGAGTATGAGAGCAGGGAACATTCCTGGGTTCATCATCCTGCTTTACTGTTTGAACATAACTAAGGATTACAGCCACCACTTGTTTTGCAAACAGGCTATTTTTGAAAAGTAGTCCTTCTAAATTTAAAAGTCAACCTGTGGATCAAGTCAGACAAGGATGTATTGTTCTACAAGATGTCTCATTGTCCTAGATGCACAGATTGAAAGCTAAAGTTTGAGACGTGAGTTTAAGACAGAACATTATTAATTTAACTGCAATGAGAACAAGCAGTAATAGTCTGCTCAGTACAGGTCATGATTTCTTCCTTAAATATTTCCACTGGCTGCTGGACTCACATCCATTTCTGTCACTCCAAAACTGGTCACCAAACCTGTTGTTTCTTCCTCCCATGTTTTCCTTTACGGGCTGAGGACACAAGGAAAATGATTTTCTTGTCATGTTACATATATGGTCCCTCAAGCTTATTCCCAGTATTCTTTAGGAGTTTTTACACATGAGCCTGTGCTATGTGTAATAGCACAATATTTACAAAAATTTACAATATTTACAATTTCAGATTGTCAAGAAGAAAGACACTTAGGAAGCAGGTGCAAATTGCACATCTGTCACTCACAAAACAGCAGCTTTTGAAGCTGGATCTGCTTACTATAGCATTGGGATCAGGCAGCTGCAAAGAAGGCTTCCCAGTGGTGTTGGAAAAATGAGTCCTTCCTTCTGCCAAGGAGAAGGAATTATTTAAGTCCAGAAAAGACCCAAGACCTATGAGGGGAGCAGAGTGGATGGAAGAACATGAAACTGGGACGTAGTAGCTTATACACCCTCTCTCCCATGTGGATATCTCTGCGATTTACCATCTATTTCCTGTTATTTTGTCTACATCACACATTGTCATCAGCATACAGAAAGGAAATGAAGCAACCCCAGCCCAAAGATATTATCTGTTTCAGTAAGAACTGAAACAACATTACAAAGAAAAATGTTGTCATAATCTGGCCAGGAACGAGACATGGAAAACTCACTGCATAATCATATAAAACTCAATCTGTAATACATATAATTTTCACCCCATTTATTACTGTTCTGCAGTGTCTTACTGAGTGACAAGTTCATTGATGACAAACTGCAGATTGTGTCCACGAATGAGTTAACTATCCAACCAAGTTTAAATCCATTGTTTTGTTTAATATTCTCTGATTGATCTGTAAAAACTATTTCACATTTCTCACCCCATATAAAGTCTCTTTATTTTCTTGTCCTTTGAAAAATAATAAAAGAATGATTACTTACCTTTATGGCAGAGGTAATGAATGCCTGGGATGTGCCTATCAATTTCTGAGATTTGGAAAAGCAGATATGTTTGATAATATGTTAATTATGATTGCTATCTCAATATTGTCAAATTAAAACTGAAGAAATCATATTTTTTGAATTTAAGACTTGCTCCAAAGCATAATTAATGGAACAATCTCTTAATGGATGTCATTAGGCTTAGTCCAAAGCATAATATAAAGGAAAACAGTCTCTTAACTGATGCCACTCACTTTAGAATCAAGCAGAAAACTGCAATTTTCGCATGAAGTAAATCATTCATATCTATATTTTAGGTACCATGAGAAAAATATTTTGCAGTTACAGTTTATTCTGTGCAAGTTATTGCTGATTACACCAATTGGTGATTTTCCAGAACAGTCTTTTCTTGACAAAGTCCAGGAAAAGTATCAATTAAGGTGTGATTATTAAGCAGTCAAAAATAAATAGAAAAGTTCATATTTAAATAATAATACAAATAATCTTCCTGTATTATTCTTAATTTTTGCATTCAGGAGTGACATGTTTACACAGAATTGCAACTACAGCATCAACTCATGATAGTCTAAAATGAGAACTGAGCAGGCACTGCCAGGAGGAGTGGAACAGAGGAGGTAATTTGGGATATTTGTTCCCCAGAAGGCCAGAAATACATTGAGGCATCTCTCCTCTATAAGTCCACAGTTGTACCATACATTTGAGAAAGTTGTCCCATATATTTGTTCAAATCCAGGTTGGATGGGGCCTTGAGTAACCTGATCTAGTGGTAGGTGTCCCTGCCCATGGCTGAACGTTTGGAACTTTGGAATCTTTAAGGTCCTTTCCAACTCAAACCATTCTCTATGATTCCATGAAAATCTGTAATGATGTCTTATTAGTATTTCTTTTGTTCTTAAAAATAAGATTACATGAGGTATTAAAATTAGTTTTCTATAAAGGAGTTCCTGTGTTTCATTCATGGATCATTGCAGTATGTAAAGGAATACATATACTTTGTCTGAGAAAGGATTGATTCTTCACAGGTGAGTGCAAGAGAGGATAATGGAGCTCAAAATAACCAGAAAAGTATGTCCTAAGATTTGAGAATACAACAATTTTGGGTACTTGCAGTGTCTGACATTTGCCCATAATTTTTAAGACTCCTGGACAGCCCAAATGGAAAGAATAAATTTGACTCATTCAAATATGCTTGGATTATATTACAGCAATTAGATTGCTACATCTAACTGTATTTTTATAAGATATAATGGCAATATATTATAAATAAATGTTTATAAACATTTATACACATTTTATACAGATTTGCTATGTTTATAAAGCTGTGAGATCTTGGTCATTCCTTGACACAACTTGACTTTGAAAGACAGTAAAAGCCCACATTTTGCTCCTCTACAGTGTCTCCATTCTGAGAAACAAATTCTCACACACTTTTGATAAGTGGGCCTGTGAACTTGTATTTTCCATTTACACTTGAAAAAATGTCAGACTTTTACCAATAGCACTATTTTAAGTGTCTACAAGAAAACCAACAGAGGGGATGCAAAGAAGAATTTAAGTAGTACCAGCGCAGACTTTCACATTTGCTATCAGTTCCCCACACTTTTAATATCAAAGCCAGCTATGTCATATCAGTTACAGTGATGGCAGGACCTTTGCCTCAGGAATAGCTGACTCCACCTCGGTCTAAAAGATTGCTGAATTAAAGTAGGGAACTAGAAAGAGAAACCTGGAGAAACACAAGCAAAACCAAATCCTGTTTAGGTTATCTCCCACAAAGGTTCATGGCTGGTTCTGCTGAAAAAGTTATCAGACCTCAATGTTAATAATAACTTGATATTATATTATAATATAAAATAAAAATACAAATATAAAATAAAAATTAATAAGATTTTTATTTATTGTCTATTATCAAGGCTTTAGAGGATATTATGCTTACTGGAAATCCTTTTTTTCCTCTTAAATCTACTTCTTAGCTCAAAATCCAAACTCTCCCAAAGCAACTTTCCCCCTGAAAATATATTTCAAGCCTTTTTTCCTGCTTCCGGATGTACAAATGCTTGAAAAGGTGCCATATTTCTGTTTTAGGATATTGCAGATGAAATCTCAGTTCTTATGCAGTAAATCAGATACATGCCAAAAGTGAGACTTACCTGGCATATAGAATAGATCCAGCTATCTTAATACTTCAGACAAATTAGTATTCTTGACTTGTCTGAATTATGCATGCAAATAGCTAGAGATTATAGACTTTACTGCTTGATACCAACAAAGGTACAAATCTTACAAAATCTACTTAAAGGCACCAGCTTTAAGGTTTTTGTTTTTTATGTCACCCTAATACATATCAATGAACATCAGAAAATTTGGGTTAAAATGCTTATAGTCACTTTTTCAAAATTTCAGTATTCACTATTGTTCTTAGTTTCCTTCTAGTTCATTTGAGATTATTTATTTGGAATAAGGATTAAATTGGATATCTTGAATATCTATCAGACAGAATCATAGAATAGTTTTGGTTGGAGACAGCCTTTAAGATTATTAAGCCCAAGTTAACCTTGCACTGCCAAATCTACCACTACACCATGTCCTTAAGTATGCATTCTAAACCAGTACATGCTAACAATATACACTAACAGTGGAAAACAGTAAAAATATCCACAGCCTTCAATTATCCCACATTAATATATTGCTTCAGAACATCATGGGTGTGATATCCCATTGTGATCACAATTATTTAGAAACTTTCCATTGACCTCATAATTGCTGCCAACAAGTTTTGGGTAGAGTAGATTGTAGTGATTAAATTATGCACTACAGGCATTAATGCCTTTAAAACTCAGGAAACAACATATTTTAAATTTAGAATCACTTTGAAGGAGTCCTCTAAGCTTACACTAAAATCTGTATTCAAAACTAATTGCTGCTGTTTTAGTATATTATTATCATCAGTGTTTTCTGTTTTGTGCAAATCTGACCTGTTTAGAAGAAAAAAGTGTGAGATTAAAACAAAATCCCCAAATTTTAAAACATTTTCCAAACAGACCTCTGATGTGTTTCATGTGAAAAAAATCTCTTTAATAAATTAATACGAAAACATTTTGACATTTTTTATATGTTTCTGAATACAAGTAACTTCCCAAAATTAAAGTAAATAATTTCACAGTCTTTACACCTTCTCTAAACCTTGAAGTTGATATAGTGTACACAACTTTTGGTTTAAAAACATTTTTAAACTGACTATTTTGAGAATTTGATTCAAATCTTTTGTAGTAAAATCAGCATAGCTGAAATATTTCATTCTATGGACTCACAGGAAATAAACTGAGAGATTTGAAGGTTTTATTGTTACTAGAGAGTGGTCTAAGACATGACCACAAAATATCTGTGAGGTTTGTTCTCCTTCTTCTCCCCCTGCACACTGAAGACTAATGCTGTGTTTTCTTGATCTAAATAATAATGTAAGAGTTTGCAAATAATGAAAGATCATGTGGAGCAGTAGATGACAATGAAAGCAGTTTACTCATATCATGTTCTTCATTGCTCAGATAACTAGTCATGGACCAAGAGAACAAAATTTAATGTGTTTAGATACAACATGGCACATAATTTGACAGGAAAAGATGCAGGTTATGTCACCAGCATATGAAAAATACTCTTGTGAAAAACACTCAGTCAGAAAAGGATTTATCATTCACTGTAGTAAACATGACAACATGAGCTCAGTGCAAAACTGTGCCAGTAAGCTCTGAGTTATAGAAAGTATTATACAGGAGCAGGGGAAAAAATTGATTCAGGGCAGTGCAGTAGTAACAATTCAATCAAGAAACTATATGCATTTCTTGTACCCATAGTTCAAAGAAAGATATAAACAGATTCTGAAGAACATCACAGAAATTATCACTAACCTGAAAAGGAAGTCTTTAGGATGTGAGCTTGAGGGTCTGAGCATCCAAATGTACACTTAGATCAGTTTTGAGCCCAGGGCTCTGGCCACCTGAGCCTCTGATCCATCTTTGCTGTACCAGCACTCAAAGGTCATCAGGCCCTGTTTTCACTTTGAGGAAAAAACTGGGAGCTGTGCATGTATCTTTCCTTAAAGAAACGGGATGTTATTCTGAAGGATTGACCTTACACTCAGGAAAGCAATTACTTGATTTGGGATGGAGTGGAAATTTCTGCTTTGCATTCAAAATACTTTTTGTATTGGCATTTAGAAATTAGCTGTGAATAACTCTTGTGCTTCAAGACAGCTGACCACACAGGAAGAATCTTGCTCTCAGTCTCTCTTCCTCTCTTATTTTCCTCTGTGGAGTATTGGCAATTAGCTATAGATGGAGAACTAAACGGAAAAATTGGCCAAGCTATTATCAGTAAATCTATGTGTAGTCATCAAAGTCATATCGTCAGAATCAAACTGGTCGTCAGATCAAGCCAAGTCCTCAACTTAATTTGGTAGGAGTCCATAAGCACAATTTTTTTATCTGCTAGATAGGATAGATGTAGGATCACCCCAGAACAAGACTAATCAATTCCCAGGGGCAGTGGTAGCAGCAGTTTCTATGCACACAACAAAAAACATTCTTATACTGATGATGCAAATGTTTTCTTCTTACTGCTGTTGCTAGGATCAGTATACCAGTAGCTGAATGAACAGCCTGTGATTTACACAACATTCCCATGATTTAGATTTCCCTCTTATCTTACACTGTGAAACTTTTAGTCCACCTGATGTCCATACTTTTAGAGAGATGTATTGTGGTTTCCAAGTCTAGAATGCCTCCTTTGAATGCATAAGAAGTATGAGATTTCAAATTTATCTGTTTTCTGTGATGTAAATCTTTCTTAGGCAACTGCATTTACATTTTTGTTTAGCACCCCAGGCCATAGTTGTTATTTAATCTGCCTAATGTCAGAAGGAAGCACAGTTCTATAAGCCATGTGGTGATGAATAACACTCCTAATAGAGTTATAAATTGAGACTAATTGGTTTACGTGATTGTTATTAAGTCCCATTTCAGCTGGTTAATGGAATTTTGTTTGGCAGGGGAACAGAGCTAGTGTTATCAGATAATTTTCTTTTGAAAATGGATTAAATTTCAGTCTTCCAGATCCACAGGTTCTAAATAAGTCAAGACCATTCCTCCTAAAAAATCCTTACAATGTACCAATACAGGAAAATAGCAATTTTATCAATTAAGTGGCTCTAATATTTCAATGCATTTTCACACCCTATCACCCTGTCATACATTGCCTCCAAAAAATGGCCAAAACATTCCAATCAGTGAAACATTTCAGCAGAGACTTTAATCCCATCTCACAATTGCTTGAATGGTTTCAAATGTCACATAATGAACAAATAAATTGACTTTCATGAAAACCAGATTTGGCAGGAATGCATGAGTGCCTAGTTAAATAAGCAAACTGGGACTTAGGGGTACTTCTACCCAATTTGTTGTTTTTCAAGTGTAATAGTTCCTAAATTAGTCTCAAAACATGGACTGGTTTGAAACTTGAAATCAATATCCACATGCGACCTGAAACTTGATGGCTTGCCTGACCATAATCACGTTCTGAGGAGGTTTTTTTAATTATCAGCATGATCCAGTGATGCAACAGCATTTTGTCAAGAATAATATCCATATAGCAAGTTGCCTGAATGTTATTGTTGCTTCCTTTGACCCTTGTTGGGAAGACTAAGAACACCATGTTTAAGATTAAGTAGAGTGCAAAGTTCATGGAGATTAACAGCACTGACATGGCTTTCCCTATTTATAAGCTTTAAGAAGTTTATACTTCATCACTTTATAATGACACCAGCAGTACGCTGTAGTTTAACAATCACAGATATTAAATGAATAAAATAAATAAATAAGTAAATGCAGAAAAAAAGAAAGTATTAATTTATCCCTGTAAGCACAAGCAAGAATTAGAACCTGTACTAACAAAATATGAGATTTAGAAATAAATCTTTCCTTAATCAGATTTAGTAGGTAGCATAGGTAGCATATATATATGCTATATATGATATAGGTAGCATTTAGAGAAAGTGTATGGTAGTACCCCAGTAAAAAGTATTCAAATATATGTGTTGTAAAGAGTTACAGGAGAGCTAAAGGAGATCTGCCTGAAACTATTTCCCCAAGCATAGGCAGCTGTCCTTAATTGTGAAAGCAGTGCAAAGGGACAGTGGAGGTTCTTCA
Source organism: Phaethornis superciliosus (assembly GCA_023637945.1). NCBI lineage: Eukaryota > Metazoa > Chordata > Aves > Apodiformes > Trochilidae > Phaethornis > Phaethornis superciliosus. The sequence continues at coordinate 7,450,195 of JAJQWJ010000005.1, forward strand.
ATGCTGCATACTCAAACCAAGAAGCTATTTATAGACCACAGCAACATCTTGAAAGCAAATCTGGAGCCAATGAAGTTTAATATTCTCTCTATAGCTATCATCACCAAGCAACCTGGCCTCTGCACAGCACACCAGATGTAGCTCTTGAACGGCCTTCAGATGTAATCCCACCTTGAATGACCTGCAGGAACAGAATCTGGAGGTTCCAAAGACAGGGATAACTTTGCAGTGATGCACACCAGAGAGGTGATTGTAACCACCACAACAAATGTAGATGCAGGGTGGTGATGTTACCCAGGCATGCAGCTGGAGTGCACTGGCATCAGTGAGGGTCAGGGGGAAGGAGAGCTTGAAGGGAAATGCTAGAATGGTGACAAGTACTGGGAAATCACTGGCAGATGGCACTGGCTTTGAAGGAAGCTACAATTTCTCCAGCATTAATGTATTACGAAAATTTCAGCATCAGCTCAAAATAACTCAGGCTTCAGTCCCAATCAACATATTGCCAGCACAACTAAACACTTGTTTCATTGTATTATTACCTGCTTCTTTTTAATGACAGATTTTCAAACAATGAGCCTGTATACTTTTTGCAGTATCATCCAAACCTCACAGAGTAGATTCCCACAGCCTAAGTCTACCCTACTATTAGCATTTAAATGGAAAGTTTTAGGCTTTAAGAGGCTCCTGGCCACTAGAAAACCCTATCCACAGAGATGTCTGTGTAACTTAGGGTGCCTGAGTTCAGTCCCCAGACAATCTTTTGAATGATGAAGCTGAAGCTGCCAGAGACACAAGTCTGAGAATTAGTATTTTAAAGATACCTTTGTGCCCCTTGCTTCAGTGTAACTTCACATGGCAACTCATCCTGAAAGCGAGGGAGCTACCTGAGCAGTCATTCTCATCCTGGATATAATAATTCCTAATTATTTAATTAGATTCTACATAATTGTCTCTAAACTTTTCTGACTGTTTTCTGATAAACACTTGTGAGGCATAAACAATGAAAATAAAATCTAATATTAAAAACTAGTTGCATCACCAGGTATTATTTTAGAAAGGAAAAGACACTCTCTCACACATTTAGTGATTTCAGTTGCTTGACTCATTCAAGTAAAAAAAACAAATCAGTTTCAAAGCACTAGTAACAAAAAAAAAAAAAAATAAAATTAAGGACACACTTTAAGTTCATTGAAAATTTGTCTTTCGATTTTTTGATAATTTCAAAAGAACACCATAGTAAATTCTGAACATTATAAATCAGCAAATCAAAATTTCTTAAAACTAAAATGTTCTGAAATTGCTTTTAAAAAAAATGGGCTAAAAACTGGGAATAATACTAAAACCAATCCTAATTTTATCAATAGCATAAATTTCAAAGGTACATTTCTCAATAAAGACACCTCTCTTATCTGAGTAGGCTAAAAATCTCTCATTTTCATAATATATGTGCTTTTCTCAGGGATTTACAAAATTTGGTTTTAGCTTGAATTTTATAGTCCTTTAGTTTAAATCTCTGAAGGTCAAGAATGAAAACATCAAGAAATCTCATCATATTGCCATACATTGTAGGAATATTGGAAAGTAATTAATTTTAAAACTACTGGTATGTTTTGTTTTTTATTCTGTTCTTTCACTTTGAAATTTTATTTTTGTTGCCTATTATTTGATCAATTGGTATAGTTTCTTTCACTTTGAAATTTTATTTTTGTTGCCTATTATTTGATCAATTGGTATAGTTTTAAGAACACACAGGTGTTTGGATTTAGAGCACGTAACTAAAAAAGCATAAGTCCAAGAGTTTAGCTATCTACCTATTTGTCCCATAAAAGATTATCTCTACCTACACACTGTTCTTATTAATATTTCTAGAGCAGCACAGATATGGCCAATGTCCAAGAATGATTGATATTAGAATTTTGGATATTTTTAAAACAGATATTTTCATGTAGCAGAAAAGAATGAGGTTATTTTTTTTCTTGCCAATTTCTGTAGTATTTTTTAAAGACTAACTACTTTTGAATGCCAGTAATTCTGCAGCTATATGAAGTTTTTTTCAGTGTTTATTTCCAGTCAGAAGATCATGGCTGGCAAAATAGGGAGACCTCTAGACAGACTCCTGAATTTTGAATATTTCAAATGCTTTAACTAACCCATGTAAAAGTTTTAACCACTGGTGCTTAGAAGCAGAGTCTATATGGTCCCCAAAGTAGTAATTTGTGTTCTCCTTATAATTTCTTCCCCCAAAGGGATAGTTCTACTGATAAATTTTAAGCAGAAATATGTTGATTTACATGCCAGCACTTTCCATCATCATTTACTTAGCTCATTTTCATATGCATGTTGGAAAAGTTTGTTCATTATAATTATCTAAGAAACAGCACAGAACTTTTGGAACCAGTCTCAGTTAAGCAGTGTGCAATTGGAAAAGAAAATTTCAAAGAAGTTTTAAATTAAAAGTTCAATAGTTCAGTGAATAACCCTGGCTATCAAATACCTTGAAAAATAATTGTAATCCTTGCACCAATATTTGTAGAAAAGAAAGATGATTTCACAGCAGAATTTAGTCCAACTGAATATCCATTATCCACTAAACTGAATATCCATTATTCGTTTGATCCATTACAGACTGTGTTTTTCTTGCCTAGAACATTCTAAATTGTTTAATCATCTCAAAGCTCTTACCGAAATACTGTACATGTGGCTCAAAATACTCTTATCACTCCTGACCTTTTCATATCATTGCAAATGAAGATAAACATGTGGAATTAATATTTCTAACAATTTGTCTGAGAGCAAGCATGGTAAGTGTATTTTGACTGTCTTTTTGCCCTCTCACACTACACCTTGTATTGTGCTTTTCCAGATGATAACTTGAGTTTAAACAAGCAACAACATATTAGCAAGAAACAACAGACATTTTTGTCCTGAATTAATTTATTCTTAAGACAGGCATCTTTTAAAAAATACTGATTCCAAACAAAGCCAGAGGCAAACAATACCAAATCTTAATTAAAAATCTGTTCTGCTCTCTGTCTTGTTGCCATCTCTGCATCTGCCAGAGACCAAACAGCAAGGAAATAGACGTGGATTATAAAAGAAGGAATTGAGAAAATAATAATTAGAACTGGATTTTTTCTGTGTGTGTGTGTTACTGATTTGCAGAAGCTGCAATTTGGGAGGAAGAAGAAAAGCGAGAGGTTCATGTTAGTTCATGATGAAACTAGGCAGAAAGTTTATAGATTTTGGCAAAAGAAAATTTTTGCTGTTACTCAGCTCTTAACCTTTTTCCCTTTTTTGGGGAGTCTCTATTATTTCTTTCATTTTAAATAATTTCTGGATTTTGTTACAATGTCTGCTATAACTCAGATCATCCGTATCCTTCATAATTGCCTTAGGACTGAATACAACTTCACAGTCCTCAGGGTGGGATCAAAACTCATATCAGGAAAAACAACAAGGATATGCATGAGGCAAGGAGAAAAAGAGATGAGTCAGAAGAAAAACACAGCTCACACAGGAAGGGAGATTATTAAAAGGGTTGGCCATTTGTTTGGAGGAGGGAGGAGACAGGAAAGGAAAGAGGAGCCAATAATTTCCACTGGGTCTTCAGGAAATCTTTTTCTGACTTTCTTGCTGAATTATCATTTTTTAAAAATCAAACAAAAAAACAAACCCAAAATCTGAAGAGGGGCTACAGAGAACTGGGACACATTTTACAGTATCTCTTGGCTTCTATCGATGGAACTTTGTACTATCAAGTCCTAGGTAACTTTAGGGTTCCTGTTAAGACCCTAAGTGTTTCTGAAAGTTCAGCCTGAAGCTGAAAAAGACAAAGCTGAAAAGCCAAAAGCTGAAAAAAATCAAAACATTTGTGTTGGGTGAGATGACCTCAACTCATTCTTTAAATTACAATCTACCCTTGTCTTGGTCACCACGTAGCTCACTAGTAATGTGTTCCACATGCAATTAATTTTTGCTCTCATATAGAAGCTGCAGGCCTTATTTCCCACCAAGACTATTTAACAAATGTATCTGCTTTGCACTGGATGTAATATATTTTTTTGTTGCAGTTTAGAGTGCTGAGTGCAAACTTCACAGACACATTAATTCTGCTTATTCCACATTCTGCTTATGTGGGAGCACCTGTTTCTTTTTGTGTGATCGTGCATTCCTGTCACAGGAGGAAGAAAGGAAGAGGAAATTCTATTTGGTGTTCTCAACTCTGGAACTTGCTTCGGGTCCAAATTTTTTTATTTGTTGAACCTGGTAAACATGCTACACTTGGCAAAATTTTGCAGGTGCTCAGAGCAACCACATGGCTGCTGCAGGACTGGGGACATCTCCCAGGTCCATATGAAAGGGACACCCAGGGCCATGCAGCCCCTGCTTTCCCCATCACATACTTGTTCTATGTGCAGGGAGCAGATTGCAGCAGTGGATTCTGTGGTCAGTGGGAGAGATGTCTGAACTCTTACCAAACTTTTCAACTATGAAGTCTCATCAGGAGATTTTAGCTGTGGTGCAGAAGCTCAAAAAATAGGCAAACATGGGATTTTAGGTAGGAATGAAAGTCAATGCTACTTGGCAATGAAGATGTGCTTGGCTGAGGCTGTTATCTATGTGTTTATTTCAAATAAGTCCATCACCACAGGACATGGGATCTGTCTAAAACATTAGTTAGAGGCAGAAATAAGTCATAAAAATTGCAGTCCTGCTTGGACAGTCCTATTTAATTGTTCTTTCAGACAACTTTTATAGTTAAAATCAGTGAAACAGAATGTTTCTCATCTTTCTATTTTTCCTCCAAGTTCTTTTGCCAAATTACTGGGAGTGCCTGAGTTCTGACTGGGAAGTGCTCTGATCTTCCTGGTAAGAAACCATACAGCTACAGAAAATGTATATAAATAGATTACATTGTCTTTAATCTGCCTTTCATGGATAGTTTGCTGTTACCAATGCTATTGTTAGTCATCCAGTCCCCACAAATGGAACCAAATACTGAGAGTTTGACCCTAAGTGGATCGGTATTACTGTCTCTTGTCAACATGCCAGGATGATATTTAATGTAGCAGGGAGTAAAAGAGATTAAGACTGCATATTTAGGAAAAACTGAGTCAGGCTGACTCAGTACTGAAAAGTGCTGGATCACTTTGGGCATTTAAGAATGTGTGGGAAATAGGAAGATTTTTGGTGCAAAGCTGGACATGTTAGTAGCAGCAGCATTGCCAGTGATTCAAGACCACTTCCCTTTTGTTTAAAATATATGAATATTTCTCTTTAACCAAGAGAGAGTTTTATGCAGTCTTCATAACCCTGAAGGGCAAAAATGTCCAGTAAATTCACTGCACTTCAGCAATGACATCAGAAAGTGGAAGGGCTGAGGGAGTTAATGGATCAGACAGTCCATGATCCCAGCTGACAAGTGCAACTTAAACTTTAAAATATGATAGACGAACAATCCCAGTTTAAGCACAGTGGTGACTTCCCTGTTCCCATATTTCCCTACTGTTGTGGTTTTACATGTTACACCATGGGAGCCATGCAAATTACAACTGGAAATGACAACTCTTCCAGTAATGCATAGCAGCATTGCTTAAAAGATGCAAAAAGCATTCCACAAGTAATATGAAATCACTTGCATCATCAGTTCAGTCTCCACAAAGAAAGTTTAAAAAAAGTTTCTACCATGCATAAAAATAATCTGATGAGCACCAAACATGACTAGAAGTGATAGAACATTTCCCAATGTTAACTGAACTGGTTGAGTCAGGTGGTCATCTACAGGTTACCTACAAAAACAATGTTGAAGAAGAGAACAGTGGGAAATAAACCTCGTACTAATACAAGATAAAGAATACTCGTTATCATGTGGAATAGGATAATTTTCAGATAACTGGGAAGGGAATAATAGCAGTTAAAAACACAAATCTCATTCCAATCATAAGAAGGCACATGAGTCTCTGATGTCCAGGATGTTGAATGAGGCTGTATGTTGAATGAGGTGTGTAAAGAATCAACAAGTGTAACTTACTGGATCTGTGAATGTGAAAAATGAACTACCAGACACAGTCTACTTCTTGTATAATATACCAGACACAGTCTACTTCACGTCTGTTTTTTGAATCTTCTATATGTAAGTAATTAATAAATCTGTACCATATTTTCTTTATTAATGTTATTACTATAGGATTAGGTAAACTGTCAGATTTTCAGTCACCCATATATTTTTGCCCTAAATTGGGGATTATTTTTATCCAAAATTAGATGCATTTTTATTTGAATATGAACCTGTATTGTTGGGGAAGGCAGCTTTTTCACTTCAAACAGTTACAACACTGAGAAGGGAAAAAAGTCAGGATTAAAAAATAGGTGCACATCCAAGTCAAAAAAATTTCTTCAGATTAAAGGGTTTTGCATTTAATTTCTGTATTTTCTATATTACCAGTAGTCAGAGCTTACAGAAATCTGTCTGACTGACACCCTTCCTGTGACATTCCATAACGTGACACGCTGTCTTCTTCAAAGATGCCTTGTCTGTATTGTTTCCCTATTCTAAAGCCAGAGGGCTAAAAGGGGTTACAATATTTCAGAGTGACAGTGTTGGAATATATGTTACAATCTGCCTTTCCACTCCCACAGAAGAATCTCATGCCTGCAGCGAACCCCTGGCATTTATAAATATTTTAAATAAATATACTACTCTCCTTTTGGCATTTCTTCAAGCTATGGGTTCCAGCCCAGAGATCCAATATAAGCCATGATGATTAAATAAATATATTGTGTCTCACTGTGTGCTCTCAGAGGCACTTTCTGCTTGTGATGAGCGTTTATCAAACTCTCAGATCCAGAATCCAAAAGGTCAAATAGTCAAAACTCTACTCCTCCATCTGCACAATAAACAGAAGGATTTCATCTCCTGACACTTCAGGTGCCCCACAGCTCTATTTCTTTTCCACCTACCCAAAAGAGCAACTTTTGCTTTCTCTTGTGTAAAGTATCTCTGCTGAGAATAAACAAACAAAAAGCTTGCTCTGACTTTTCCCCAAAACATCATTGCCAAAGAACTGAAGGTCACAAACCTCACTTTCTTTGTTTCCCAGACTGCTCCAGTTCCCTTATTTAGCTCTATTCCGAATCACACTTTGGGTAGGCTAAAACTATTTTCAGTCCTTGGGAGATTAGAAAAGTGGATTTCTCAGGCAAAACCAGGGGAGACCAATGTGCCATTAATTGCCATGGCTGCTCTAGTGCTAGGGGATTGATTAGGTGAGAGGTGCCTGCTAGGATCATCTGGGCAAGCTACTTTCAAGGCTTCAGAAGAAGGTAAAAAATTCCAGCCTTGGAAAAAAGCTTGCTGTGGAAGTCAGCTGCACAGAAACAATCTTGCAATCCCTAGTAAATGGGGAAATGTAGAATGCTCACTGCTAGTAATGTAAGATCTGCTTTTAAGGAACTGCTTCTCACATAGAGTCTTTGGTGTAGTTCCAGATAATCTTCTTTCTGATGTCCTACATGTTATTTTATATTTTATATTTATATTATGATATTATATAAATGATATATGGTAAATTAAATTAAAATTTTATAATATATGCTCATATACTATGTATATTTATATTTTATAGTATTTCATAATTAATTGTTTTCTGTGGTTGCTCTGTGATAAATAAAGACTAGAATTGTAAATTGAATTGTCTAAAATGATTTTACAAGTAAATAGCTGTACAGAAGTTAGTTAGAATTACAGCTCACTTTTTTTTTTGCTAAACACAGGGTTGAAATTCCAAGTGGCGTGCCTAAATACATATGGAGAAACTGTAACTACAGAGAAAAAGAGACTGAGTCTGCTGCAGCACACAGGAGAGATTAAATAACTGTAGAGGAAAGTTTAAATTACAAGTTGTCACAAAGACTGAAAAAATGCCCAGAATTTTCCCCATATTGCATCTTCTGTCCCATCACCAACATATTGGTTATTCTATAATTTCCAAGTTCTGCTTCAAGAAAAACTCTGCGATTGTTCTTCATTTGGCAAAGAGCTTTTCCTTCTTTGGACAAACTGATCTGGAACCAATGCATCCTATTAAGGCTTACGTGGTTGTATCATATATTGTATGCTTAGAAACCTTTAGCTGCTTTTCTTGTTGTGGGTTAGAATCCAGAGCCAGAGATACATAATGGCAAAATATATCAAAATAATTTTAAAATATTCCTTGAGTTAATAACCTTTTCCCTTGCCACTCATTCTGAGTATCATTTATTTTTGGGGGGGGGGGAAGTATGGTTTTACCACTACCTCAAAATAAACAGAGTATAATGCTTTGAATATTTAAATACATTGCTGTGCATATGACTTGCAAGATTTCTCCAGACACAATAAGAAACAGACAAGAAATCAAAACTAGCTTAACTAGTAAGCTTCCTGTTTTTAAAAAGCTACAGAAAAAGCTACAGAAAGCATAAGAACTAGCATACCAGCTCACATCAAAGGTCCATGCAGCCTCATATCCTTTCTATTATAATGGTCAGGAGCAAATAATTAGGGAAGATTTATTAGGAACAGGAACCAAAACCATTCCCCATGGCCGTTGCTAGTCCTTCAGGTAATCTCCCACCTAAAAACTTCCTGAGCTGGAGTTTGCAGTCAGACCACAGTATTTAATATCCCCACTACGCTTTTTTACTATCGTTTTCTCAAATATCTTTCAGAGTTAATATGTATTATGCCCTTCACAGCATCTCATTGCAACAGATTCTTCAACTTAATGACTGTTTCTTCCCAGTCCTTCATGATCCCCTCAATCAGTTCTGCCTAGAGTAATCCCTGCAGAGTGTGCTGAATAAGGCACCATACTAGATTTAAAAATATACCTTAGTTTCCAGAAGCAGTGCCTGTGGCAGCAAAAAAGCCATAACCTATAAGCTTTCTCACTATCCTGTTCTCTCTGTTTTTCATTACTTCTGAGTTTTTCCATGCTATTTGTCTTTTCATAAAATAATTTAAAAAAAAACAACAAAACCCTCTTGATTTTATAATAGTATTCTTCACATGATTTCTGGTTGGAAATATGTCCCATTCATCTTGATTTTACACAGTTGGAACAAAAAGTCTTTAGATTTTTTTATTCAAAGTCTGTTCCTTGGGTTTAATGAATAAAATCCCTTTATTCAACCAGTGTTTTATGAGCAACCTAAATCTCAAAGCACGAGATTAGTGAAAATTTCTTGTAAATCCATTAATATCCACAGATCCTTTCTCTTTTCAAAATATTTGTGAGAACAGAGTCATTTCCACAGCACATTATGTAAATGTGCTGTACAAGCTCTCCAGCACAGCTCAGCCAGTGCAAATCCTGACCTTCCAACACTCCTGCTGTTCCTGCTCTGGGCTTCTCTTCATCGAGCTGCCAGTCATATATATGTTACAACACCAATTTTTGCAGTGTGGATAAGTATCCACTAGAAGCCAAGATAATATCAATGATCTTATTTGCACAAGAGGACTAAACTGATCTGAAGACTCATATGTAGAAAGGAAAAGCTTCTGGACTGGATGCACCCAAAAATATCTAAGCTTGATGCAATGGTTGCTAGATAAAATCTGCAGACATGTTTTGCTAATGTTAAACTGGCTAGATTTTTGGGTCAGAGGGGAGACTATTAGAATAATGACATGTATTGACTTTTTCAGTGGCTTACCAGTTGTAATTAATACAAAAAGCTCACACTATTAAATTTCAGCTACCAATAAAGCAAGGTTGTATAGGTTGCACCCCACATAAGGTTCATACCATAGTACTTGAGATCAAGTCATCTATTAAATGCCACATATGCATTTTCAGGATTGTTGTATGAAAAAAAATAATGAAGTTTTTGCATGTATGGATGCATTTGTGCCCTCCTTGCTGGATGCCCAGAGGTATTGCAGTAGTTCAATATTAACAGTTGCAGAGAAAAAAAAAAAGCTATACTGTGATAGCCAGCATTAACAGAATTTTCTCTGGAAATCTTAGTCAGAGCTACCATTCTGGCAGAAAAAAAATGGGAATTTATGTCGATTTCATCTGACTGATGACAGAAAGGCATCAGCTTATTACAGAGATGAGTTCCAGTTTTCTAAAGAACAATGTGTAAAAAGATCTATAGGGACCCTCGAATTTTCAAGTATATCCGATTGCTTCCACAAGTGGCCAAAGAGGAAATCAGTGAAAACTCGACAAGAAACTTCCCATTCTTTGTAAGAGAATTGTTTTCTCTTTTTAAGAGAATGTGCAGAGATTTTTTTTTGTTGTTGTTTTCTTATTTACGGCCTACTTTCCTTTCTCCTAATAACTGTCAATCAGACAATTTTCTTTTCCTGGCTTCAGAGATATTTTAGGAGTAGAGCTTTTTTGCAGTGATGGAAGTAAGTTCTGCTGTCAATATGTGTAGATCACTGAAAGAGGTGGAATGCACACAAACATTTTCTTAGTTACTTCATAGGAACTTGGACAAAGAAACTCCTGTACACCACAAAGCTATTTTACTTTAGAATGCTATAGTATATAAAGTAAAGGACATACTGAAAGGACAATTGGGCCTTAGGGGAGTGGTAGAATCTAGTGTAAGGTTCTCTCCATGGTGCATGTGGAGAGTTAACACTTCAGAAAATGGATCTAAAGCAGCAAGAAAGCAGAAGGGCAACCTGCTGTTAAGCAATAAAAAAGTGCTGAGGAGTCAGGTGTGTCTTAAATCCACTTCTCTGTGGGATTTTGATGATGTGCTCAGGGTTCTAGGGAAATCCTTCTGTACTCTAACCCTACATCCACTAATGTCACCTGCCCCACTACACTCCTATACAATTCCTGATGAAGGTGTCAGCGAAGTGGGTTCAAACTGCCTGCAGAAGGACAATGTGACTGAGTAAGAGAGATTCACTGCTCTCTGCGATGGCCCTGATCTTGCTTTTCTTCCTCTAATGGTTATGGAAATATCCCTAGTTCCTCTGAACTTCACACAACTTCCATCACAACACAGCTTTAAAAAAATATGTGTAAATTCATTAGTATTCTTTTACGGGCACAATACTGAATGTTGCTGCAATGACACTAAAATAAGTTTACCATCCTTAGGATGCTTACTTTCCAGAGCTGCTTGATCTGGATGACTTTCACTGCAATTAATTTTCCCTTCCTCTTGAAGGACTAAGACTAATCTATGCTATGTCCTTGAAGGTATAGTCACATCTAGAGGTATATGTGAGTGTGAAATACTTTCAGTCTGGAGGTCTCCCATTCTGATAAAGCTTATACAACCTCGTGGCAGGAGAAAACAACACAAGAACTAGCAGGACTCCTTGCAGGTAATCTAGGAGATGGAGAAAGACACTGGAACTAAGGGAAGCCCATAATTAGTCTTTCAGTAAAATCCCTTACTTCCATTCTAGCCACATATCCTAAGCTGAAGGCTACATATGAGTGTTCTCATCCTTCCCTCTCAAGCCACAGATTTTGTATTCCTTTCTGAATTGAACTAAAACGACCAAACCAAACCAAACCATGAGAACTGCATGCTTAGAATTAATCCTTGCCTGATGAGTTTTTCCTAGAGAAGTGTTGAACAGGTCTTTAAGCCTTACAGACAACAAAAGGAGACATGACCTGGAACTCCCACACCCAAATGCTGAATCTACAAGCACGTGAAAGCTGGAGGCTCAAACTAACACCAGGAAAGAGTAGTTAAACAGCTCACTTACTGCAATGAAGTTCTCTAAAGAAGCAGCTACGTGAGGGATTTGGATCACAACCAGAGAAACTGGGGTTTAAGGTAAACACAGAGCTGCTTGTTTCTGACAAGACTGGGGTGCTTGGGAATGTTAAAATTGTAAAAGAAAGATATGTAAAGCTACAATTTTCAGACCAAGGCTCTTGACTAAGATACTGAGCTTCACTGCAAGTCCCAGTTTAGTCACCTGCCTTCTTTTTAGATTTCTAAAAGCTCTGTATCTTATCAGGAACCATCTTTCTTCTGTTGTAATGTTCTTTGATCATTACATGCTCCTTAGAAGTGAAGCAGTTATGTTGATGGGAAGAAAATAGTCCATTTGATCACACATCCTTTGCAGCTCTCAGCTGATGTCTTATAAGAAGCCAAGGACCCTTTTCATTGGTAAAAAAAAAATAATCCTATAGTTAATAATCTTCTCTCCCCCCCCCCCCTTTTGTGACTGGCTGCAGGAATTGGCAGTGCTCAGCAAAGAACAGAACAGCTACTGCCTGCTCAGTTCATACCTTTGGATGAATTATCCCTAATGGTGTTGTGTTTGTCTGCTTTGTGTCAAAAGCCTTGCCAATGAGAAGCAGGTTACCTTCACATCATTTTCGTAAACAGCAGTTTCATGCAAAGTGAATTAGTACTTTGCTTTTCAGTAGATTCTGTTCTGAGTAATGTAATGGCTTGCAGAGGAGGAAACTAGAAAGCAAATGCAAGAGGGATCCATTGCTAACATGTAAAATGAATGTATTATTTTAATTGCAACTTGGAAAGTTTTTATCCTGCTTAAGTAAAAGGAAAATACAGATGGTGATTAATTCTAGTGAGTTCACTTTCAGATTGTGCTTCCAAAACACTGTCTTTAGCAAGTGACTGAACAAGTACTTTTTATGATGTGCTCCAGCTAGACAGATAAACACCTCCACAGTTCAAAACCATCAAGAATATTAAAAAAACAGTACTGTTTGTGATAGAGGAACCATTCTGTATTTTAATGTTGCTGAAATTTAAAAAGGCAATAGCTCTCCTTAAAAATGCCATGCAGTTTTCACAAATGATAACGGTTCTGCTTGGGTTTTCTTTACTTATGTTTGACATTTTGAAACAGTCATAATTGACATTATAACTGACTACCTGTCAGAACTGAATTGCATTTAACTGCTAAACAACATTATCTCTATTGATAGTATTGCACATCTCTGACTAGCATTACCTTCAGTGCTTGTGCTGCCTTACAAGATCCAGTAATTAATAATGGCCAAACTGCCAGAGTCTGAGATTTGTTCACATTTGGAAAAGAACCAAAAACCTCATTGCTTGATAAATTTTCCTAAAATGGTTATACCTTTCAGTCATCTAAAAAATGTCAGATATTGCAGGTAGGATCATCCGTTGTACAAACTAGCAGATAAGAAGCTAGTTACATCTATCCTGCTCTTTGACTTAGTTTCTGAGATCATTTCCAGCTGAAGAATCACAGTTTGCATCCACATTCACACTGCAGACATTCAGCTTCTCACACTAAACAACAGAAATCTCAGAAAATCCACAAGCTCCTCAAACTGCCCAGATTCCAACTGCCCAGATTAACTTTCAAATTACTATGGAGTTTGTATGTCCAGCATTCCAGCAAACACTCCTCCAGGAATACTGTCCTTGGCCTTTGACCTCTTTCAATCTTTTCCAGTCTCAAGCTCCTGAGCAATCCTGACCTGTCCTGACTTGCTGATAATATTTCAGCTCAGCTCTAGAAATGTTCTTTATGATTAACCACATCATTGCTAAATGTTTTAATGAATTTATTCAAATTTTTTCAGAGGCATAAACTTTTCCTTTCTTTTAGAATGAGCAAGCCTCTAAGGTGTGACCTCTACTTCCTTTGTTCCTCTTTCTCTTTATCTTTCTCATTATCTTTATTTTATCTTATCTTTATCTTTATCTTTATCATTATCATCTTTATCTTTACCTTTATCATCTTTATCTATCTTTATCTAACTTTATCTTTATCTTTTTTGTTCTCTTTCTCTGACATGGCAACTTAATAATGAGGCCTTGGGACAGGGAAACCAGTGACAGGATAGGGAGGATATCACCAGCTTGTGAGGGGCCTGTTTATATCCATAAAAACAACAGGAGAACTGGGAAAGACAATAACTTCGTTAGACAAAGAAATTGCAGTGCCAGAATTGCTGCCTGCATAGTAATTGCTGCTGTTCTCTGTGTTTAGCCCCTGAGGTCATCAGACTAAAAAATGTTAAATTTGAGAACACTGAGAAAACAAGAACTATGTGAGTAACTGTGATAATCTTTGAGTAAAATGTTTGTATTGGTCCACCCTTCTTTTGGAAGGAATAGATGTTTCCTGCACTCTTCTCCTCCAGAATTTACTCTCTAGCTGTAAGTTTGCCACTGCTGCTTTCTTTGCAGATACCTTTGAACAGTGAGAGATATTGGGTAGGCAGTAACCCCACTCAGGCTCTTAAGCATATTTCTGAAAGAGCTGAAAGCAAGGTTCAGTTGCTCCTGCTAATGCAGCACAGAAAATGGTCCATACTCAGCACAAGATGTGTGCCATGCCTCCTTTTCCTGTCCCACACAAGGTCAACATAACTGCCTCATCTCTTTCTTTAAAGTTTACTTTCAGTGGGCTAAGAAACAGGTAAAAGCTGGACCAGACTAAGAGTGGACCAATTCACAGCAGTGATCAAGGATGCAATGGCAACAGGAAGGAAACAGAATGTTCCTACAAGTATGGAGGTACTGTGGGTTTGTTCATGAATTTGTCTGTCTTTCCTAAAATTATGCCTTGATTGGACAACCTAGGTTCCATTGTGACATGTTTCTTCTGTGAAAGAATAAAGGCTGAAGAGCAGCTGCTTTGTGACTTATCGTGGTTCTCCTGCAGCTTGCTGAAACCCTAAACAAAATCAAGGGTGTCTTCTAAACATTAGAGGAGGACAACATCTTGAAGAGACAGAATGGAAAGCTTGTGTAAGCTTTACAGGCTTTTTCATCAGGGTTTTTGTTCTGCTGTTCTGTTTTTCTGGTGTTCCACTTCACTCTTCTCTGCGAGAATGTTTTTCTAGCACCAGTAGCTCAGAAACATTGCTGCTGTGTGGCAAGAGGCAAAGGTTAGGAACTGGTTAGGAGAGCAAGCAGAGCCACATGGGGTAGGGTTCCAAGTGGTCTGATGGCAGCAGGAGCATTGATGTGTGCAGAGCAGCCAGCTGGAGCACTCTGCCTGGCAGGTCCATCCCAGGCTCTCCCTGTGGCTCATAGCTGGGAGATTTGGATCTAGTGGCAGCTTTCATGTTGAGGCTTTGCCAGTAATGTCAGAGGAAAGACTCCAAGTGAAATAAGGAGCTATGACTAAGAAGTCAAAGGGCTAGCACATGGTGAGAGCTGTAGCTGTTCACCAGAGCTGTTTTTTTACTAATCCTTGTGACGATGAGAGAGACTCTGACTCCAGTCATGGCTGAATATCTGGTTCTTTCATAAACAGTTTTTTGTAGGGTTTTTCTGTGGTGGGGGCCTGTTGCTGTAAAGCAATGTCCTTAGCTCTACTGAGCCTGGTCCTCTGCTGTTCCACCATGATTTCACACAAGGATTTTAGAGCTTTGTGCCATATTCTAGTTTATGACACCATAAAAGTGTCACCGTTACGCTATTACAGTAGTGTGTCCATGAGAGGCAAGGTAAGGTACAATATACAACGTCTTCATATCATTAAAACCTTTTCTATGAAAGATCTCTATGTTGTTTTTTGGTTTGGTTTGGTTTGGTTTGGTTTGGTTTGGTTTGGTTTGATTTTCCCCTCTGGGGGATAAAAATTGCTGGCCATGTTTGTTAAGTTCAGCTTGACTGCAGGTTATAAAATAATAGCAGAAGTGGAATTATTTCCTGAAGATGTAACATTTAAGGATTTTTGCTAGACCATAGCAGAATTCATCCCTTCCTAAACAAAACATTTGCTAACAGTCCCATTATGCTTCCAGTGTTCTGGAGAACATTTTGAGGGAAGCAAGAGCAAATAAGAGCAATGCTCAAATTGCCACCTCAGTCATACTCTACCCTACTTCTACCTGAAAATGATGCAAAACCAGCAACAAATTAGCCCAGTTTTCTGAAAAATATTTTCTTTGTGCATATTCCTTAGCAAAGTTCAAGAAAGTCATTCAACAGAATATCTTAAAGGGTGGCTAACCTAGTGAAATAACTCATCAACTTTTTTACATCGGTAGCAAAAGGAGTCACAGTAGGAAAGTATTTAAGCAGCACTTATGGACTGCAGTATGTCCATAAAGAGCAAATTCTTACAGGTAAAGGCAAATGAATTAATGATGTAGACCTACCTAGCTGAGGGAACCTAAGAAAGACTCAAAGATAAAGGAACAGAAGTCTCAAACATCCTTTGCAACTTCTTTTTGGTGTCTTTCTTGTTTGAAGATTACCTCAAGATCACTTCTGTGACAGCCTTGAAATATGATTTCCCCTTCTGGATTCACTGTTGCCAGCACTTAAATTCCTGACAGTGCAAATGGTTGGCCCACCCATAAATTTATTTGGAAACATAAATAAACTGGTACGTCTAGATAAGAAGATGCTAACCAATGCGATGGATTAAACTTTAAGTTTTTAGTTCCTAAACTAATTTTCCTGACAGAGCTTTGTGGCACTTCATCCAGAGGAGGGAATACAGCTTAAAAATATCCCCAGAACTTGGTAGTTGGCATCTTTAAGCTTATAAGCAAAAATGAATGTTCTTACCTATGTATTGGCCCATGGCACTGGGTTGACTAAGATTTTACAGTGTAGAGGACAGAATTTTCTCTTCTCCAATTGATCTTGGCAAGTGCTTTTGGACAAGAAGAAAGTTGTTTTAAATAATCTTCTGACTTGTGATTATTTGGAACCTCCTTCAGACACTTTTAGGCCACTTAACATATTTTAGGACTTTATGGACAGAAGAATTTTCTCAAGAAGAGGGTCAGCAAGAGGCTAGTGACTCCATTGGAAGATAATGAAGACTTGGAGGACAAAATAGATGAGTTGCTATACTTAAATAAAATAAATAAACTCATTTAGTCCTTCAAAGTTATAAAAATAAAATCCTCAAAATTCTAGCTTTAGAGTTCCTTTCTTGATTGTTCAAAATGAAATTATTTGCTACATGTATGATATAAATTGCCTGGGAAATTATCTGTTTTTTCTCTCTGCCTAGAATTGTACTGATCTTGGAGTACCAGTAGATTCATCAGCAGTTGTATTAGAGTGTATGCAGAGTATTAGAAACAGGTTCCCAGCTGATTATGAGGACTTCATGAAAGTCTTGATGTCGCTAATAATATGACTGAACTTACAGAGCTCCAGAGGAATAATGTTTTGGAAACAATATTCTAGCAGACCATAGGATGCAACTAAATAATTTGAAATCACACACTGCTTTTGAGAAACTTAAACCATTTAGAACTATAGAACCAAAAGAGGCCCAAAACGTTTGAAAAACCAAAAGGGCATCCCTCCAGTAGAAATTCTTGCTGGAGGGAGCCAGATAAATACTCCAGGGGAAGCTGTCACTACATCATTAGTGTCATCAAGTTACTGCTCTGTGAACCAGAGTGACCCAATCACCAAAGAAACAATAAGAGGGAGGAAGAAACAAAGTCTCTAGTAGTTGGTGAAAAGAAGTATAATATTCCCTTTTCTCCTTCCCACCCATCTATTTTTCATCCCATTTCTTCATAAAGCCTGTTTTGCAAACCATTTTTAGTCTCCTTTCACTGTAGAGACGCCAGAGTCTTTTTATGGTGCCATGGCCCTGCTCTCTTTTGGCCTAAATTCTCTCACATTCAGATTCTTCTTTTCCCAAGAGTATTTTTCTCCTCAGATGTTGACTTGTAGATACTAAAACTCTCCTCACTAGAGTATTTCTTCCTGATTTATCATCCACAGAAAAATCCAGTTAAGATTATGTGAAAAACATGAATCAAGTGTTACATTACTAGTATCCAAGTAGACTCTGTTACTATTTTCATTCCAGAACCTTTGTTTTTTTCAGTATCTCTCCATCATAGTAGTTTAGACACACCCTGATGTTGATTAGAAACGTCTGCCTCCACTCTTAATTTTCACAGATGTTCCATTCTTTAGCTGTCTCTCTGCTTCTTCTGCAGCCTAGATTTGAACCTTGAAGACAAACCTGGGTTAGTTTTAAAAATGCTTGAGTATTGATAGCAGTACAGAGAGCAACATCAACTGAGTATCTCAGCAAGTATGAGTATTCAATACTACTGATGAAGTCAACAGTTTGAACATTGTGTGGGCTGCAAAGAACACCTTGACTAGAGTGGTCATCAGGGCATAAATGTTCTTAGAGAGAGTGAAAGAATTTGGTTTTTAATCCTGGTACTAGCATACTCTCTCACAAAATCCATCAGATTTCCATGTATTCCCATTCCTCATCGTATTGACTGTGGGAAGGAGCAGGCTGCCTGTCAGACCATTATCCTCATGTTTTTCTTGGATTATCTCCCTCTTGCAAAGTTTGTCCATTTAAAAGTTGAAGAAAACACTAAGGGCCTGTTGGTTTTTAATTTGTTGTTTTCTAAGCTCTTGCTATGATGCAAGAGTTCCATGGGATACATCTCAATCATACTCAGTAAATCTCCCTGAGATTATTGAAAGGCTTGCCTTAGAGTGACATTTTATTTCTTTTTCTTAAGATTCTCTATCTGTCAGACTTAAAATCCAATTTATTTGAACTGTAGGCTTGTAGTGTAAAGGTATCAAGGCATTTAGCTGCTATGAATAGGTCTTTATGAGGAATATATTTATTTACAAAGATATGCCTTGTACCAGACAGCAAATAAAAAAAAAAAAAAAAAAAAAAAAAAAAGAGATGCATAAACTTGTTTCAAAATATATTGCAAATTATTGATTTCTTTCTGGTACCAGCACAGTAAATATGAAAAGAAAGTTAGTAATCATTCTCATCATGGAAAATATCTACTTTCACTGACAATGATTTTTTTATTTTATGACAGTAGTTTAACACATTAAGAGCACTTTACTTGGTGAAAGTATCCTTTTATTCTGCATTGGCATATATATGCGTTAATTAAAACTGTTTTCAATAATAAATTGCATAGATATTTGAGAAATTGCTGGCACTGGCAACTTAAGTCACATAGATAGTAAATTAATTATATTAGTTAATGCTATGACGTGGATGCACAATCATTCCCTTTTTTTGACTGTTCTTTGACTGAGAAAATATCAAAACACATTGTCAAATCATAAACTCATATAATCATAAATTCATTTTTTGGGGAAAAGATCTAGAAGTTCATAAAATGCAAACATTAACCTACCACTGCTAAGTCCACCACTAAACCGTATCCCTAAGCACCATGTCTATACATCTTTCAAATACTTCCAGAGATGGCTACTCCACCCTTCCAGTGCAGGACACAACACAAAGTCTGGTTGAACTTCATACAACTGGCCTCAGCCCATCAATCAGCCAATCTGCAGAGCTTTCCTACCCCCAAGAAGCCCAGCACTCCCACAGGACTTAGTATCATCTGCAAGTTTACTGAGGGTGAACTCAATCCCCTTGCCCAGGTCACTGATAAAGATATTAAAGAGAACTGGCCCCAGTACTGAGCCCTGGGGGACACCACTTTTACTGGCCCCCAGCTGGGTTTAACTCCATTCCCCTCAACACTTTGGGCTGGGCCATTCAGTCAGCTTTTTACCCAGTGAAAAGTACTCCTGTCCAAGCCATGAGTTGCCATTTCTCCAGAAGAATACTGTGGCTAACTGTGTAAAAGGCTTTCTTTTTTCCTTCATGAACTAAACGGGTTACCTGGGAATGGAAGGAGATGTGGGAAGGCAAGCAGGACCTGCCTTTCATGAACCCATGCTGACTGGGCTTGGTCACCATGTTGTCCTCCATGTGCTGCCTTCACTGGCTCTGAGATCAGACTGATAGGCCTGCAGTTTTTCAGCTGCTCCTTTCTGTCCCTTCTGTACCATTACATGGGTATCATATTTGTTAATCTCCAGTCGACTGGAAACTCCCCAGCTGATCAAGATTGCTGATATCATGATCAAGTGCCATGCTGAGCATTTCCATAAGCTCCCTCGGTAGTCTTGGCTGGATCCGATCTGGGCCCATGGACTTGTGTGTGTCTAAGTGGTGTAGCAGGTCTACTGACTATTTCCCCTTGGATTCTGGGGGCTTCATTCTGCTCCCCATTCCTATCTTCCAGCTCAGGGGACTCAGCACTCAGAGAACAACTGCCCACCTCAGCCTTTTTCTGATCCTTTGCCACTATGCCTCCCTCCCTCCACACCCAGTAAGAGATGGAGATTCTCCTTAGCCCTCTTTTTGTTGCTAATATATTCACAGAAACATTGTTTTATTGTCTTTTATGACTGTAGAAAATTTAAGTTCTAGTTGGTCTGAGGCCCTTCTAATTTGCTCCCTGCATAGCTTAACACCACATTTGTAGTACCCCTGCATCACCTGCCCCTTCTTCCAAAGGCCATAAACTCTCCTTTTTTTTCCTGACTTCCAACCAAAGCTGTTGGAACAGCTGTTCAGCCAGGCCAGTCTTTTTCCCTGATTGTTTGTATTTTGGCACACAGGGACAGACTGTTCCTGCAGCTCTAAGATTTCCTTCTTAAAGAGCATCTTAAAGAGGAGGCCTTTGCCCTTCAGAACTGCTTCCAAAGGGACTCTGTCAGACAGGCTCCAAAACAGACTAAATTCTGCCTTCCAGAAGCCCAAGGTGGCTCTTCTGCTGACCCAGCTCCTTAATTCTCCAAAACCAGAAAAATTTATCAGTTTGTGGTCACTGTGCTCGAGATGGACTCCAACCATCACGTCACCCAAAAATCCTTCTCAGTTCACAAGCAACAGGTCCACCAGGTAGACTGCCATAGTTGGCTCACTCACCAGCTGTGTCAGGAAGTTATTTTCTACACATTCCAGGAACCCCCTGGACTGTTTTCTCTCTTCTGTACTGTATTTCCAGCAGACACATTGTAAGTTGAAGTTCTCTACAAGAAAATAGGCTAGTGATCATGAAACTTCCCCCCAGCTGATTACAGAGTATTTGTCCTGGCTGGGTGGTCTATCACAGTCACATCATGATATCTGAATACACATTTATCCTTTGAATTCAAAGGAAAATGTCATTGTACGGAGCTTAGAAATTCCTTATAATACATTGATTATATTATCATAGGAGGCAGTTGATACTAGAGTGTCCTGGGCTTGTAGAAAAATCAGCTCAGCTAGACTACTGTATTCAAATACCCTTGATTTGTACAGATGTCAGGTAACTAACATAGAATCTCTTTAATTTGGCAAATCCTTAGCCTCTTAAGGAAACAATTTCATGATAGGTAGCTCCTTACATGCTCTATTTTCTACATTAATATATCTAGAAGAGAAAAAATAAATCTTAGTGCCAGTCTCAAACTTCAGGCAATGAGATACCACTGAAAATCTGGCTCTGAGTCAGGAAAGCAGAGGCAGGCTGTGAGGCTGCTTTATCTTCACAGTGTAAGCAGAGAAAATAATCTCTAAAGTATTATGTTTTCCATGACAAAGATTGGGTTTTTACTTTTTTTTTATGACATTAATACTGAAATCAATAATAATATGAAACAGTCCTTTGTCACAATGATGCAATGTAACCCTTAAAAACACTTAGACATAAACCCTCAATCAAACACTTGAAAACCTTACCTTCTAATCAGCTGGTTATTAATTGTACTCACTGTGCTCAAGAAAAAGAGTATGCTCATTTATCTAGTATCTGATTGGTTTTCAGTAAAACTTGCTCAGTTTTCAAATTTTCATTTGAGACAAAATGAAACTACTTCAGAGAATTTAAAAAACAAATTAAATTACACATTATATATTAAGTAGCTCAATTTTTCATTTTTTAATTTTCTTCCATATTGGGGTATGTGTGTATGTTTGGTTTTGTTTTGAGACAAACCTTCAATTGTTATAAATCAGGATTGTTTTTCTGGTTTTAGTAAACCTCTTCAATTTTACTTGGTTGTCATATATAAATCAAGTCTTGGTTAGAAGGTTCATCATTCTGCACAAAAATGTTGCTCAGATTAGTCTGACAATATTAAGGAAAGTTTCAGGTGACCAGGAAGAAGCATTAAAATATATTTCAGCTTCCTGCTATTTACAACCATATGGATTGTTTCTCTATTACTGAATACACATAATATATAATGTATAAAATAACACATAGAGCACTTCACAAAGTTGGGCCAAAATATAGTTTTGGTTACTAGTACCATTAATTAAATATTAATTAAATATTACCAGTAATATTATCACTATTATGACACTTTTCACATTGTTAGCAACTATAAATCCGCTCAACAATTAATAGAAATATTAAGAATAACCACTGAAACAAAATTGATGAGACAAATAGAATATGAGTGAAAAATAGCAGGGATTTTGTCTCCTATGTAAACTGTTTCCCTCAGAGCAGCAAAAAAGAAATTGTGAACAAATTTAATGTTTTTGTCAGATTACTTGTTAACAATATCACCTAAGCTTTGTAGTTTTGATTCAAGATTCTCATGACAGTCTGGAGGTCAGGAAATTACACAAAATTAATGTCATTCTTGTAAAAAGAACTGAAAAGAGAAGAATAAATGGTAAACATCAAATACGCTCTCATGATAATTCTAATGCTATTCTGATTATTGTCATATAGTCTTTCTGAGGTGTCATACAGTTACAAAAAAAGAAGATGAATTGTTGATGGAATCTCTGATAAAATTCTTTTCACGGCATCCACATTAAGCAACAATTTAAATGCATTACATCAAGAAAAAGTTAAAAGGTGTTTGTGAGATTATGTGTTACCTGGGATACAATGGTAATAATAGAACATTATTTTCAGAACTTCCAATTTTCAGCTGTCTGCTGAAAGGAAGATTCTTGAACTTTGTATTTGTTAAATTTAAGATTTTTCCAATGTATTTAAGACTTTATCATTCTGTCATAAAAAAAGGAGGAGAATTCTGAAATTTTACATGCATTGCCCAATGAAAGAATGCTGAAGTGCTTGGTGGCTGCATGTAACATTTTCAGCAGAAAAGGAAAGTTGAACTAACAATTTTTTCCATTTGTGTTTAAAAATATTTCAGCAAGAAACAGGCAAAATGTAAATTCCTATTTGCCAAATACAATGATATGCTAAATACCTTCTAATATCATTTATGTAGAGTGAAAAAATTACTGGTTCATTTAGTTCAGCTGTGAAACTGTGACTCTACCTGTTTAGCTCAATAGTGGGCCATGTTTCATGAAATGTTTAAATTGTGATTAGAAGTAGTGACCTTCACTGGATTTCCTTCACACCTTTTTCTTTTTTCATTTTTTTTTTTTCCCTCCATCTGGGAATTATGTATCTGTTTAAAACACAAAAAAAGCAGTCAGAGACAGTGAAATACTGTAACAGATTTATATACATGAACATATGAAGGTCTTTAAAAGGACTGTTTTACAGTATTTACTCCTCTGAAAGAAAAAACATCATTAAGTAGTTAGGTGAATAAGAATGTCTCCAGCCTGCATTTCAAGGAACTGACATTGTAGAAATACTGTTATAATTGGACTAGAATCATGGTTCAGGTGCTTAGGTCCCAGTAAAGAAGAAGCCCATTGAAGTTCTGTGCATAACCCTTACTGTCATTTTTATCTCACACTTCTTTAATTGTTGCTAAGTAAGATTTAATTTCATACTTTTATGAAATTACATGTGTATATATATATATTCATATATATATATGGTGATATCACCTATATATCCTCACAGCTGATCTTTAAAATTGACAGAAATCCTACCAGTTAACATACACAACTGAGACACACACAAATACAAAAGAGTTTTGTTAAGTAAATTGCTGCAGGTAGATGAATGATCATAACATACCCTGTAACATTATGCTACAAGTGCTGAGGCAGAAGGCCAGGGCTGAGAGAGATCTAAAGGACTGTAATTCATAAGTCCTTATCAGTAGACACACAATATGTGCTATATGGCAATGTACCTAGCTACTTGATGAAAATAATGGGTCTCAACCAAAATGTAAAGCTCTTAGTGTTATGAGAAAGCTGTAGTATTCAAAGGAGCTCATGCAAGAAATGAATCTGTGGCAGTAGAAAATTATAGCTATCTCAGATCCCATTTCACAGTAGAGAAATGTGTGAAAAGTTATGGCATTTAGCACCAAGGTGTGTGAGCTCTGAAAACAATTTCACTGGAAAATGAGTATGCATAAATATCCCCAGCTTTTTTTGTAAAATCTTTTAACATTGAATTATAATTTCAAGTTAACTCCTTCCAAACTAGAATAAATAAAAAATCAGACCCCAGGATAACAATAAATGAAACTTCAAAGGAGCCTGTCTAGTTCTTCTGGAGAATAAGGAATTTTTTGCAATCCTTTCTCCTACATGCAGAGAACCTGACATACATGTTTTCCAAGACCAGTACCCACTTATTTTACATACTATCATAGCACTGATCCATACTGAGCTGTGTGCTTTGAAATCATTCCTGAGTGCAAACACACACACACAGAAGCACACTTCTCCTTGTTTGGAAACCAAGAGTATGACACCATTTGCTGCAGCCCAAATTTGGTGAAAGCTCCATGGCAATGAGTGGGCAAATGTCAGCAACTTCAGTAGATGTTACACAGGGCAGAAAGCATCCTTGTACCTTTGCAGCATGCTCAGTAATGCTAAGGGAAAAACTCTTACAAACTATTCAGGCCCTTCTATGGCTGTCTTATACAGACCTCTGATAGTAAAAGACTTTCTTTAGGCTAGGAGATTAAGCAACAGGTATTTCCACATGAATACCTAGATAAATATACAAATATATAAAAATATATATTTATATAGATATATAAATAAATCTATAAATATATACATATAACAGATAAATACACTGAAAGTAGAAAATAATTAAAATTACTGTAGACATTTCCAAATGAAACTCATGACAATGCATGGAGCTGAAGTCAGTATATGTGGCAGGATTTATAGTATACCAAGGCATAGAATCATACAATCATTTTGGTTGGAAAAGACCTCTAAGATCACCAAGTCCAGTTATTAACCTAATATACTGTTAGGTCCACAACTAAACCATGTCTCTAATCATGTCACATCTACATATCTTTTAAACACTTCAGGGGTGGTGACTCCACCACTTCCCTGGGCAGCCTGTTCCAGTGCCTGACAACACTTTCAGTAAGGAAATTTTTTCTAATAAACCATCTAAACATCCCCTGGAAAAACATGAGGCCACTTTCTCTTGTCCTTTCTCTTGTAATACAGGAGAAGAAACCAGCCTCAACCTCACTACAATCTCCCTTTAGGTAGTTGTAGATAACAAAAAAGTCTCCCTTCAACATCCTTTTCTCCAGACTAAATGACCCCAGGTCCCTCAGCCACTCCTCATAAGACTGGACACTTCATCCTGTGATGGCTTTTGGGTGGAAAGAGCAGCACTTGAGAAGATGAGACCTTTTCAGAGTCTGAAACTTAATGTGTATTCATGGACTCTAAATGAAGAAGGTTGTCCTTTGGAAGCAATATTATTAATAAGGTAATATTGGACACCTCATTTACTGTTAACCTCTCTTTATATTTTTTTCTTTTTACTGTTTTCAGTTAAAAATCATCTCTTTGGCAATGCCAGGGGTGCTGCTTACACTGATGTCAGTGGAGTTGGGCTGCTTTAAATGAGACCCAAATTAAGTCCATAAGAGACCAAGAGTGCTGCAGAGACTTCCCAATGAATTATGGTGTTGCTTACTCTACATATGCTTTTCCGACAGTCATTTAATGTGGAAGACAGTTTCTTGCTGATAACATTATCAGCATTTTTTCCTTCCCAAAATAAGGGATTTGGAAGAATTATTCATTCCTGTAACATTCAATGCTATGAACTTTTGATGAAGTGTTTAGATCAGTTACAGTTTTAAGAGAGAATTTCAAAGAAATTAAAATCATCTGAATAAATAGCACAGATAATCACATTTTAATGACAACAACAACAACAACAACAAAAGCTAGGCAGCTTTTATAAAGAAAAAAAATTGAGTTTTAACAACATCTAACAAGCACACAACAGAATGCTGCATATCCAGGATTTTTGCAATGAGATCAATCAGGGGCTTAATATTAAGCAACTGCTAAGAGTGTTACTGAACCATAGCTAAAATGTTCAAGAACCATGCAGTTACTATGAAGACTTAAAGAGTTTTGAGATATTTCCTATTATATGCTCACCATCTTCCCCTGATGACTGCTCAATATAACAAAAATTATTAGAGTTAATATAGGAGCATGAGATTTCCAACTGTTACCTCTTTTCCATACTGGAAATCAATAATATATTCTTAGTCTGTGGACCTGATTCTCCTCCTCATTCATCAAGTTCATGCCAGCAGAAATATACTGAATAGCTTTTTATTCCAAAGGATTTTACAAAAGGGTTTTTGAAAAATCAAAATATTTTATGTTGACCGTATCTTATAGCCTCTGAATGCTACTTTTAAATATGGTTTTACTCTCTCTAACCATTATATTTTCAAGTGTTTACATGTCAGGTAAACATCTTTCTGTTATCACTGTAATACTGACATGGTCTATGATCCATGAAAATTATCTAAATATGAGAATTAAAGCTAGAAAAAAAAAAAAAAAATACACCAAAACCCCAACTCCCACCAATCCCCAAAATGTGTAGTTACAGTGGTAGCAGAATAGGAACAGATTAAAGCAAAATCAACATGTTTGTTCATTAAAATAATCTGGATAGCTAGAAGTAACCATGGTATCAAATTGGTTATTTAATGCCAATTTTTCTTATCTTCAACAAAAAAACCCCCAAAACAAAACAAAACAAAAAACGCCTACAATGTTTCATTGCTAATTTCTAGTGGATCAATGTGCTAGTACCATAGCAATTATCCAGGCAATGTCAAGAATTAAAAAAAAATACATATTATACATATTTTTTTGTTCCTTGGTAACTCTTTCTGTAGCATTTCAGAATACTATGCTCTAGCACAAGTAGTTACAATAAAAATGAGAATTACTATTCTCATACATTTTACAAAAAGAAAAAAAGCTCTTTGTCAGAACAAAAATGAAATATGATATGGAACTGTCATTTTTACGCAGACCTAAAGAATGTAAACAGCTTTGAAATCAAAACTATCATAGGAAAATCACTCAGAATGCAGCCATAATTAACAGATATGCATATTTGAACTAGAAATCTCATTATGATGAGCTATCTTCAGCCCTACTGATGCATAGTATTTTCCATACAAAATTTGAGTTATCTGAAATTACTGCTCAGTAAATAGATTCTGTATTTCATTCCCATGTTTGGAAGCAGGAAGGGTAGCATTCTGCCATGCTACTCAGAAAATCAAATTTGGATACCAGCAAAGCTTGTTGATATTTCTATGGTAAAAAAGCAAGCCTTGTTATCAGCACTGAATGTGTTTAAGGGGCTTGGGATGGCTTTTTTTTTTTTTTTTTTTTTTTTTCTCGTGAAGAACTTGTTACTTTGCTCTGATGATAATTTTATGAAGTTTCAATTCCCCAAAATTTCTAAGTGAAGCAGGTTCTTAATTCTCAGGGGGCTAAGGATGAGGTTTTTTTACACTTTATGATGGTGTGTTTGAGAGGGAAGAGTTTTTATCAGAGCACTCAGAGACTCACTGACCATTTCAGTGATTCTTGAGAAATTCAAGAGCATAAGGTCAGCTGCTGACAGCTCAGATGGCATTAGATGCCCCTATTGATGCAACTGCCTTACCTTCCTTGAATTTCCAACACAGATGGAGATCTGAATCTTATCCCATTTCGATGCTCACTAAAGGCTTATCTTCCTTCTGAGGATGGTGGAAAGAACCAGTCTTGGCCTATAAAAAGTGAACCTTTTCAGTCCAGTGGGAACTTTCAGAAAAATATGCCCAGAATTTCCAAGCTAATACTCACTGAACATAGATATATCTCATCATTTTTTCCCATTTTTTCTTCTACAGACAATCATGCATAGGTTTACATAGTTAAGTGCAGTTGCAGTAGTATTTATATTTTTTTTCATCCTTTCCTCTCCAAATGGAAAGAAATTATCCTTTTAAGGTAATAATAACAGGACATTCTTTGCGAGATATTACTTTAAATATGAGGTTTATTTCCTTTTTTTGACAGTTTTGAGGGATAGGGTGTTGAGAGGAGCTACGTCTGTTAGACCAGCTGGGCTTTTGCCTAACTGGTCACAGGGAAGCATTGCATGACCTTATGTGTCCAGTACACATGGAAATATAAATGTTTCAGCTTCCCAAAACTCTTCTAGAAATCATGAGACATTTTAAGCTTTTAACCGATACAGACATTTCTTGCTTAAGACACACAGTTTTAGGTCAGATCTATGAACAAAATTTGAACAGCTTAATTGTGTTCAAATTAAAAACATTGCCTCTGGGAGTCAAATTCTTTCCATTCTGAATCAAATCTGACCTCTGTGTGTGTGTTCCAGATAGCACAGCTCAACGCTTTTTGGTAGGAATTCTTTGCAACATGCAGCTTTTATTAAGGTTAGGAGTTATTTGATCAATTGTTGATGTAAATTCTCATTTTAAAATAAATAATAATAATAATTAAGAATGCGTACTTTAAAAGAAAGCAACCCACAATATTTATTTTACTGGCAACATTAGTTTCTCATTTTAAATGTTTTTGGATTTACATTGTTCTGTTTGTTAAGTTTATTTTCTTAGTATTGACCACTGCCTCTTCCATTTTGCATTTGTTTTTGCATATTGGAAAAACCCTGTATGCTTTTGCTTTAACTAAAACCACAGAATGTGAACGAATATACTAAAATCCACCAATGGTTACCTGTGCAGATGTAGGACACTGCATCTTGATTTGCTGGTCTCTGTGTTGAAAACCCTCAAAAGTTTCTGTTGGCATGTCTTGGAAAGAAAATTCTCTCAGCCATGGTTTTTCTTCTCAGTTTGACTCTGAGCAAAAAGCACAACCATTATGTATCTCACTTAAATTACATTAAAATACATTTGGTGTTAACACATATGTTCAGGAATCTTTGAGAAGAGTGGTGCTGACATGAAGAGAAAATAAGAATTCTGTCTGACAGACATTTTATGAGGACACTTTGATGCATTATTTCATTATTCTCCATTCATTATTATTCTCCATTTATTTCTGTATACATTTATGGATGAAAGCATAGTATTCACAATGAATTAATCAAACATAATTTACACTCAGTATCTTATGTCTTTCCTGTGTCACGTAATCTATTTATAAACTACTGAGGGAAGGTAAAACCAGTGGGATTACACAGCATGCAAATACTGTGGAGAAAGCTAGTGTCTAACCAATA
Organism: Phaethornis superciliosus; assembly: GCA_023637945.1. Lineage (NCBI taxonomy): Eukaryota > Metazoa > Chordata > Aves > Apodiformes > Trochilidae > Phaethornis > Phaethornis superciliosus. The sequence continues at coordinate 7,479,447 of JAJQWJ010000005.1, forward strand.
GGAAGGTTTAATTTGTGTTTGAATTTTTTCAATGAAGATATAATCAAAGCATCAAAATTAGTAGACTGATGTTCAACCCTAATTCATATTCATCGTATATGATACCATGAATCAGATGTAAAGGTAACATGAATCACTAAAATACAGTTTACTGAAACACTCAAGATTCAATGTAGTTGCAGAACTGTTCTGATAAATGGTGAAATAGAAGGTTTTGATTGTTGCTCAGGATTTTCATAATAATAATTTAGACTGATTTATATTTATTAATTCATAAATATATTTTTCTTACATTAATTTCCCATCCACCCTTCATAACTTTTTATGTAAGAAATTCATAGGCCAAAACAGCATCACGAAACACAGCAGTCATCTGAAATGTATTAACCTTCAATGTTGAGTGTCTGCAAGTAATGGGAAGAAATAGAAACAAATACTTTCCTGGTTTTGTCCTATTCTTCAGGGAGATAAGCACTGATACGATCAGCAGCAAAACACTACAATATGTGAATTTTGTACACATGCTATTTGTTTTTGATTAAGCCAAAAATTGTAGGAACAAGTCAGTATTGTTTATCAATAGTCTGTGTTTATTTGTGTATGCAAAAACCTATTTCTGTATAGATACATGTAAAATATATGTGAATAGTGTACTGTGATTGAGATGAAATCCAGGGGGTACCATGTCTAGATATGACTCTCCCTGTGCATACAAAGCCATTGTGCAGGAAGCTACTCACATGAATATGAGAAAGGGTACCAAAGAAATAATATGCAACCTCAGCTATGCTTTTAATGTTTTTTTTTTTAATCAAGAAATTCTGTCCAAATCTATAACTGAGTCTAGTATGTCCAAGGTGAGAGAGTCCAAGGTGGATTTAGAATTCTGGAGCTTGGTTTGAACCAACCCCTCATATGTTCTGCACTATACAACAGTTTACAAAGTGCAGGCTTTTTGGAAGATGCTTAATAAAAGCCCATTATCACTTGCCCTCTGTGAGCAATGACAGATAAAAGAAGGAAAAGACCCACCCCATTTTGGTGTTCACATCTTTGGCAAATAACTGGAATGCTGTCATCTATATCCAGTCTTCAGGAAACGTTAGATTAATAATGTGAGTTTTGCCTTTTCAAGGGCTTTGGGCAGGGTCTGATTTACCAAGAAGCACACTGTAACTCGAGCTGAGGAAGATAAACAAACAAGGCAAAGTGTAATTTCTACCCCATTACTGCATCTGAGCATCACTAGAGCTGAGTCTGAGGGGGGTTAATTCTTCTTATGATGGAGATAAAAATCAGGTCTCAATTTGTCCTGAGCATTTGGATCTGGTAATCTGGATCAAGTTTATGTCTGTCTAATGCTAAAATGTTTTGGATTTTTTTATTACCTACCTTCTAAAGTCCATGGTATAAAAATTGCTATAAAGAAATGAGCTGAAATTAGACCCTATGACAATTAGTTACTCACCAGATCCCACACAAGATGTTTCCAAAAGGCCAGGTAGATAGGTGATGGATATTTCTCAAGAAGTAGAATATGGTGGCTGGTGAATTACATAACAATCTGTTATACCAAGATTATAAAAACTTCTAAAATAAATATAAATAACAGTGGAATGATCAATGAAAGCAACAGACTGAAAGATAGTTCAGCAGAAAAAAATGCTCAGGCATTTTGTAAAAGTCATATGAAAACATTTTTAGGTCTTCTGTCAAAATACAGGTTCCCTGCTCTTATCAGCACATATCTTGTAGTGTATTGTGCAAAGAGCAAGAAATGGAATGCGATTCTTATCTCAGCTTTTGCTAGAAAACTAAATAAATCTCAGATAAAAAGCTGCATGTGAATTATGAGAGCCTTGCCATAATTTTTATACAACATATTTTTCTTTTTGTAGAAATTATAGTGTTGATTTAAAGGTGTGGAAAGAAAGAGAAACGCAAAATAGGAAAAGGGAAGTGAGGAGCTTTTATCTTGCACCAAAAAAATATCCTTCCTTTTCACATTTCAGGAAAATTTATAAAAGCACAATTTTATCATCTGTGGAAACGTTGCAATATTTTAAGTTTTTCGCAGCCTTTGCTTATTTAACTCTCACGATATGCTAACCTCTGCCTATGCTGGGAGCTTTATGAAATCCATCCTTTTGTCCCTGCCATAGCATGATGGAAATAGAGCTCAGGCATGAGAATCTCTAAACTCTAAATGTCTGCAAGTGACTGGATTACAAATATGTCTTTTGATTCACATATATACCCCATATAGCCAGGCACCTTAAGTGACTTACAGTGAGACACTGCTCCACTCAGACAATGGCTGAACTTGGGGTAAGACAATTTTTAAAAATAAATACAAAATTAACAGTCCAGAGAAAGCAGGTTTCTCCAGGGAAGCATCTGAATAAGAGTTTCAAACCAAGGTACATGTGGTTGCTCTGCATTGTGAGGTACTGGTTACTGCAGTAACCATCCTGGGATTCCTGTCTGTCTCTTTCATAGACTATTGGAATGAAGGTCACAAGCATTTCAACTGCTCCAGAGCAGATGTCTCTTCACTTTAGTGCTCTATTCTCCACTAACTAGAATCATATACTTCACTTTTTGGTGCTGAAGCCATGCAAATCCCCAAAACACTTATCCAAAACTAATAAAGAAAGGTTAAGCAAAAAGAGATAGACAGACCTTGCTTAAAAAGGAAAACTTTAAAGGAGAAATATTATTTCTAGGCAATTTACTTTTAGATTTACTACATATGGACTTATTTACCTTTAAAAATAACTGCAATCTCATAATCTATTAGCAATTAAAATATGGGAAATAATCACAGCTGAGATATAGGATTATATATTGCCATTGATATGACTTGTACTTATAAAAGTTGTGACTGATAATTCCCTCCCAGTGGCACTGGGATTTGGACAAGATAATCTTCAAAGGTTCCTTCCACTCTAAACTATTCTATGATTCTGCTTACCAAAATCCAGAGACACCTATGCACTATCTGAGTTATGTACAAACCTTGCTGCCATAGTCAGGTCTCTATACTCTTCTATAATGCTCTCTCTCAAATTTACTCCTTAGCAAGTTATAGTATTCAGTCTGAGCACAACTAGTGTTCTTGAATGCATAAGTAGAACTTCAATATGTCTCATTTACAAAACGGTTGTATGTATGTTCAATGTGATACTGTGGCTACTTTTATTTTTTTTAAAAAGTACAATATATATTTTTCTAAAGGATGTCATTCTCTTATCACCAATAAAGCACTCTAGAAATGTCCCACAAAAACTTACTCTATTATTAAAAATGCATACTGTGATACTGAGATTGGTTCACTTTGGCCTGTGGACTGCAGCTCCAGGATGGGTAAAAGGCTTCTGAGATCCTATTTCCATTTTCCTCTGTCCAAGCTCTTGGGAAATATGCTTAGTTTGCAACTTTCAACCAAACTTTCACTTACGCCAGCAACCACAGGGGGATGTTTTTAGGGTGCATGTGAGGAAGGGCTGGTTGAATGTGAGGTCATGGTATGAAATATGTAATCAGCTCTTTTCCAACTGGAACTCTTTCCATTTAAAACATAAAACCTGTGGTTCTTACTATTGCTTTATTTTTTATTTTAAATGCATCCTTTGCAACAATGCCAAGCTGGCTCTGTCTCCTGCTAAAACACTCCCCCAGAACAAATGAGTTTTTTTGTCAAAGGGTAGGGATAGTGGAAGAATTATGATTCTGTTGGATAAAATCTTTGTGTTTTAAATAGTTAAAACTTTTCCATGGAGAAATCAGACACCTTGTTGGTGTTTTCTTGTAGTAAACATACAGGCACTGAAATGAAACAGGCTAGATGGAAGATCACCATGGTATTAAATTACTTCAATTCTCAAACACTGTAAATCGTGTAGACATAAAAAGAGAAGTTATGATAAGAACTCTGAAGTGTCGTGTAGCTGGACTTTAAAATGTTCTTCTGCTAAGGACTTTATTCTACTGCCAAGATTAAGAAACATGAAGTCATGGCTCAGGATCTGGGCCCTGTCAAAGACATTCTGCTCTAGAAATGTAGTCCTTCCTCTTGAATTTTCTTTTTCATTCTCTATAGGAAAAATATTCCAAGACTAGTGACTGTCCATTGTGATTTCTTACATATATATTTTCTCAGTCACTGGCTTGACAGTCCTTCTAAGATGAACACTGCGGAAAGTGTTAGAAAAATACAAATTTATTTTCTTTTTCTATTTTTTAATTGTTTCTAAGGAGACATCCCATTTTCTTATTTTTGTTCCAAACATATCTCAGGCTATGAATCCAAAGAGACTGTTTTCTATATACACAGTTCTGCAAGTGTGGAGGACTCATATCTGTAACTTTAAGGCCCCAAATTATTTTCCACTTAAAGCATTTACATTAAAAACTTTGTTTTCCAATTTCATCATGGGTGTTTTGGTCACTCATTTCACATGGAATTTGTTGTCCTCATGGTTATATGACTTCTACAACTATAAAACGTTGCAGAATTACTCTGTAAAGACTTTTACTGTATCCTCTCATGAAAATATAAGGTAGTCATGCCTCCTGCAAAAATTGTATGACATACAAGATGAAATGAATGCAGTTCAAAAATGTTGTAATTCTTATAAGTATTTCTAGTAACAATGATATACAGATCACTAAAGATGTTTAATCTCCATTCTTTGAGTGCTGAGTATTTAAACTGTTACCAAGAAAATTTCTTATCTCAGTTGTGTTTTTTTTTCTTCTTTCTTCCTTTAAGGGACTTTCACTTACAGTTCTTCAAACGTGTCTTTTTATGCAAGAAGACAAATGTGTTTTGTGGATTTCTATCAGTTTAGAACAGCATGTTCGTTGCAGTTCATTGAGTGCACAGAGAAAAGCTGACATGTGAATTAAAGTTTTTTCTCATGGAGTTCCTGCATACTTGCCTAACAAAATACATTACAAATATAACAAAAACATCTATGGACAGACCACAGATATAAACATTTTACAGGGGTAACTCCCATTCCTGTCTGTCTTCTCCTTGTGTATCAAACAAATTAGTGTAAGAAAGGAAAGGCTGTTCCATAAGTTGCTTTTCAATTGGAGCCTTTTCTTATCTGTGCATAGAAAGAATAAAACTGTTTATTTATACATGTAGCTCTTTATAGTTGCTACACCAAAAGTGCTGCGTACAAACATCCAGGATTTATCCAGGAGAAGGAACAAAACACACACATTGAATATAATGACTATAGGTGAAAGCTCCATTTGGCAGTTGTCCACACAGCCTGAAGATATTAACAAGGGGACTTTAGAGAGAGATGCCAGAACTCTCTTCATCATTACCCTAAGCATTGTTATAGAGATGTCTGGCTCCAGGTTCAAGAATTTCTTGCTAGCTAAAAAGAACTCCAGGAGCTTTCTTTGATTTTGCCTTTGATGGGCCCCCAGCAGCCCTCCCAAGGAGATGATGATGAAAGACAGTGATGAAGAAGGTTAGAAATTTTTCAAGGAAAATCACCCTCTCCACACAACTTCAGTTTTGAGGAGTAGGCTAAGAAAAGAGGAAGAAAAGATGAAGACCAATGAATCCCTGAAACTGGTACCTCTGACTGTGCTGGAAGAGAAAAGAACAATTCTTTTTAGTCAAACTGTTTTTCATTCAATTTCTTTCCTAGAACATTTTACCTACATAGAAAATAGCTTCTCTCTTAATTTCAAATTGTTTGATTCTAGAAAATTTTCCCTGCTCTGGTGCTTACAGTTGATTGGTTAAATAACTCTTGAAAGATATTTCCAGTAGAGGGTGACTAAATCTTAGGGTTTCCATGTCATTTACAATAACAGGAAAGCAAGAAATTTTCTTTCATTCATTTACCCGAAAGGCCCATCTACCTTCTTAGTAAATACAAGAGTGGTTTTTAGCCAGCTAAAACTGTACAGTGAAAGCCTATAAAAGTTATTTGATTTAATTGCTGACAGGGAAGTAAGATGTATTTCTGTGCCTGCAGAAGATATATTGGAATGTTTCAATGCTGAATAGAAGTTGAAGTATCCATATGAAATATCATAATTATTGAAAGTGGAATAAAAAGAAGAAGAGTAAGAACAGTAAAGTATTTTAGAAGTGGTCAGTCAGAGATCTGTTCTTTTATTTATAACTTCTAAGATATGTTTTATCTATTTCAAGTGGAAAAAAAATAGTTCAATGGTTACACCAACTGCTACGATATCTCTGTCTCTTTCCAACTGTCTGATTAAAACAGGTGAAAGAAAAAAAAAAAGAAGAAAATTCTGAGGAGGAGAAGAGTCAATTACCAGCTGATAAACCCTGCATTTTAAGCTGAGCATATCTATGGAAAAGTATGGGGAAAGTATTCTCCTCCAAAAAATATATTTCCTCATAGAAATATAATAATCCAAAATATCTACATCTGATTCTTTTATCTCATTTAAATCAGTCACAGACATATTTATCTTACGCAAAATATAGATATCCATAGCATAAATATTTAATCTGAACTTGGAAACTTCAAATCCCTTTCTGATCTTTGTAGAGGAGCAGCCATTTTTTGGTAAAATTCATCTCACCCTAAAACAATACCTACATCTAGCTATACTTGATAAAGTTATCCAGAAATAAAGTCATAGAAATATGGCTCAATCGATTGGTGGTAATTAATTGTTAGTCGGTAGTTTGAAACAGGAAACTGAGTGATAAATTTACATCAATTTTTATCTAAGTATCTCTCAGTATTTAAGACCTTTAAGTGCAGCCTACTGATCACAAGAAATAAATGCATAGTACACATGAGAATGCATGCGGTTAGAAAACTCAAATGATAATTTCTGTGATAAGAAAAACACTGTAGATAGCCTAAAACTGACTGGAATTGGAAAAGATTATCCATAATACCACATTAAAAATGAATATGCCAAGTTAAGAGGTGGATTTTAGGAAAGATTATCTCAAAGCTAAACAGAAACTTTGTTTGTTTAAGGACAATTTCATTCCAAGAGGGCAAAGAGAGACTGCTGTGGTTTACATGTATGTATCTATTACTTGAAATATTTTTACAGAAAAACAAAAGAGTAATTTTTCTGGGAATTTTTGTTTTAGAACAGGTATCATTTTTCTCAGTGACACATCTTATTTTAACAGCATTCTCTATAGTGTTTCCTCTAACTAAAAACCTTAGGATTCAAAATTATGATACAAAATCTCAAGTTCTCCTATCTGCTTGTCATTCAAACTGTAATGTCTTTTTCTCTGAATTACTTCCCTGATTCCCGAGTCCCTCGATTGCTTATAATTCCTTGGTGTTAGTTTCTTCCTTGCTTTTTCATTCATGAAAATCACCTCGCCAAATGTAACTTTTCCTTTAAAGCCCCTCAAAGCTTAGTTCCATTTTTTTTTACAAATAGGAAGTTTTATTTTATCTATTTTACACACATAATGAACAACTTCATAGAAAAATGATCCCCATCTTCCTTTCACCTTTGTTTCCAGTATTTAATTAACTAATAGAGCTTTTACCATTACACAGATTCATATTTTCTCTCACACACAGAGGAGACATAGAAAAGTATCACACTTTCTTATATTCTCCTCCAAATATTTCCTAAAGACTTTTCCTTAAGATTAATCTAAACATTGTTTGTTGCTTGGCAACTGTGAAATATCAACTATCAGTCTCCCTTTGCTGCATTTGTCTGCCTTTTTCTTCTCAGTCTAACAGTTATTGACTTTTCTGAATCATCTTCAACTTTAAAAAAAATCAAGTGCATAAACAACAACTAAATTGGGTTTAAAAAGCCCACTAAATATAAAATTGACTGTTCTTAGTTTTCCTCGTGTCTGTTTTCTTATTTAAAGCCTCGTTCTCTAGACTATACTTCATTGGCATCTTATGAACTTCCTACTGCACAAAGCAGGGGACATTTTGTCATTAAGCTATTAAAGTCACCTCACTTTTACTGCAGTCCTCACTCCCTATCTTCATATAAGAATTTAGTATTAACATTTCCTCAAAATATTAAACAGTAATTTTAATCTCCGATCAACTACGGAACTCTGCTATCCAGAGGTCTCAATACAGTACTCTAAGTAAAAACTTAAGAATCAGTATATTAATAAGTTAATATTGAGTAATCAGCACCTTAAATAACCAATTAGAATAAATATTTTCTTTCTCTTTACTGTCATAGACTGATGAATTCCATAGGGAAGACATATAAAGGCAATAAAAGTTTATTATTAATATTCATGGGGTTAAAGGGGATTATAAAGAAAACAAATCAAAGACATGAAGTGTTTTCATTGTTCCTGCTCCAAGTCACTGCAGAATTTCACTTTCTGTCTTATTTATTAAGAAAAAGACATATTACCCTGATGTCAAAGAAATATAGCAGGGAGGAAAATGAAACAAGTAGCCAGTGTACTCAAGTATTTAATGTTTTTTTCCCTGTAGATATAATTTTCTTTTAATATTAGCTTTCACATATTAAAAAAAAAAGAAAAAAAAAAAAAAAAAGAAGCAAGAAGCAGACTTTGTGGAAGCACTTCAGCAATTAAAATTCCTCTTTCTCCTGTCAGCTTTAAGAATCAAGTTTTGCAGCAGCACTGACATCAGTTCAGACTTATCACCCCTTTGGCAACTTGTGCTTCTTGGTATCAAAGAAATGTTGCAATAAAGAGAATTGGTATTATATTTCTCTCAATTTTTTCCATAGGTCTGTAGAAATTAACACTAATAGAAATCAAGAGATCATTTTGTCTGGCCTGGTTTATATCATAATCTATTACCTTTCATACAGTTACCCTGTTTTGAACCCTTCCACTTCTCTTTAACAAAAATTTAAATGTATTTTCATAAAGCATCTCCTTCAGAAACACATTCTGCCTTGACCTAAAGTAAAAAAAAAAAAAAGGCCTGTACATAATCCATTGTTTTATTTTGAAATTTTTTTCAAAAGTGCTAATAAGTCAATGAATATTTCTTCTATATTTTCCTCAAGAGCCTGGGTCCCTGTTTTATTTTCCAGTAGAAGAACCATTCACATGTTAGTGATAAAGTCCTAGAGTGATTACTGCTTATTTTTATTAATTCCTTCTTCCAAGGCATGTATTATCACTTATTGTCAGAAGCATCCCAAGATGTCACAGCCTACTGTGACCCTAACAGTTTTCAGGATTAATATCCCCTACATCTGCAGGTAAGACTTCATGACTCATTTGTAGCTGATTTTGTTTGTATAACCAAAGGTTTCTTCATTCTTTATTACAGATTCATACATTTTCATTCATCTAGAAAATGTAATTTGATAAATTCCTTCCTTTTATTCACACTTTTCTATTCAGATGTTCCTCTGTATCAATCATATAGCTAATTTTCATCAGATGTGACAAACTGCCTCTTTTCAGTTGTGCTCTGGTTCTGGTACTTCTGCTGATTTTTCTTTTATTTGCTTACATTGAACAGAATTTATGATCAGTAGCCAACTATCAGTTTCTAGCTTGGTGATTATAACACTTTGTGTCTCATGATGAAATTCAGCATAGTGTGATCCATACAAATAGCTGTACAATACCTTTTGTGTTCAAAAATTATCCCCTATGATTCCTTAAATATTTTAATGTGGTGTTACTACTACCTGCCTGAAAATGTGAACATTTCTTTAAATGTGAGTTCTCCACTGTACAGTTTTTGTCTTTCTACAGAGTCTGGACAGATAATGAAATGTGGTGGTTTATCCCCTTTTCTGGACAGTGTTCATGCTTATCTGCAGCTATTCCAGCATCCATCCATCCAAACTGTTAATGGCTTTATAATAGGCAATGTCTGTCATAAAGAATGCCACCTGTTATGCCCTCTGTCTGCTCTGCTTTTTCTGTAAAATTTACAGCCTATGATTTTAGGATAACAATCATGAGTCAATGGCTCGATTGATTCTATCCTCATAATGTTTTTCTCACCAACAAGGATTACCAGTTTGTCTCAGTGGTCACACAGATTCCTAGGATCTGAAGGCTGAAAAACCACCCTTTTCTCTCTGTTATTTGTTGTTCATGTTGCTTCAAGTCTCAGTTAGTAAGCTGCTTGCCTTCTTCATACTTCCTTAGTGTTTAGTTAGGTTTTTCTGGAGATTAAAGCGAGTTAACAGAATAATAATGTCTGAATGTCACAGTAACCACAGCAAAGGCTGTGAGATTAATGAGGATGTCCTGAAAATACTCTTTCTCTGTGCTCTGGTAGTGATGCTCACCTTTAGGATATGAAGACTACCATCTGGCTCTGTGAGGCAGGAGAATGTGGTTGTTTTTGCTAAAGTCAAAAAATTTGCCTCTCAAATGTTTCACATCTCAAACCAGTACAGCCATCTGACAGCTCAAGACAAAAAATGAGAGAACTACACATCAGTTCTCCTGACATGTAGGGAGAAAACTACCACGCAGATCAACCTTAGACATCAGGACTAACATATTCTGCCTCCAGCACTTTGATGAAGAACAAATGCTAATGAGTGAAGTTCAGTGCCTGGGGGCCTTTACTAGGTTGCCCCTCTTTCTGTGTAGAGCATTACTTGAATTCTGCATTAGATTTCTTATCCTGATACAAATTTTGTGTGCTTCTGCCAGTTTTTCACAGGGGCAGGGGGCCTGGGGCATGGAACAGGACAAGGTGGAAGTGAAAAGAGGGACAGGATACTTGCTCATGAACTGCTTACCAAATAACTTGTTATTCAGTAGCCACTGTCAGAACCTGGTAGAAAACATGCTCTTGATTTTTCTTTTCTGTCATGAAACATGAAATGCTGCCAGTATATATTCTTTTTCCTCTGCCAAATACCCAACATATTTTCCCTTTTGTGGAATGACTGAAACTGAAACCATCTCCATGTATGACTAGGATGGTTTTCCCTACATTTTCAAATCATATTTGGACTCCTTCCATAAAGATGTTATCTGATTTATGGCAGTACCTACTGTGATGCCTGTTAGGCACTGACTGCCTACCTGACCATTGCCAACAGCTGCAGAGGAGAAACAAAACTGGCAACCTAATTCCAGTGAGTGGGAGGTCAACACAACATCTGTCTTTCTTATCTTCTGCTTATTTGCACATGACTGCACTTTTTTTCTCTTTTGCTGGTCAAAGAGTCTCTCAAGCATTTCAGTAATGCTTGCTTCACTGCATGTTTTGTTAGCTTGTCAGATTTCTGTAACTCATTTAGACCTTGTTTTATTTCAGAGTGGGTAAAGTGGATGCAGATTTTTCAGCTTATGTATTTCTAGTATGTCACCTAGAGTTTAGATTATAAAAATCTAATCAGTAGGTATCACATTTATGCAATTTATGTGAATTAAAACATAAGTAAATATAGTTGCACTTCTACAAACAGTGTTGAAAGGATATCTAAATAGCAATAGCAACACTAAAGAAAGAGTAGATAAGTGCTCAGCTTCATTGATACTTGTCTGATAAATTCTTTTCCCTTAAGCATTGTACTCTGTCAATGCTATGAACTGATAAAGTAGCCTTTCAGAAATAACATTAGATCAGAGGAACCTAGGTAAAAGTGCTTACACCCTACCAGTAAATAAAAAGGAAAGATTCTAGTTTTCAAAAACAGGTCAATATTAGCCATAAAGGAAATCCATGAGCTGCACAGTACAAGATATGTTAGAAACATTTTCTTGATAGCAGTGGATGGTGACCAGAAACTATTTTTCCAATGAGAAAAAAAAAAAAAAAAAGGTGTGTGTGTAGTGAGTATGTAAATGCAGAAATCAAGAATTTATTCTCAGTGCCTCAGAAATATACAAATATGGTACATATTGTCAGGATTTCAAAATCTAAGTAGAAAAAAGGACAAGCCAAGGAGTTTTGAGCAATCATGGGTGAAGAAAAATAAAGAGGGGTACAGAAGAAAGAAAGTGAAAAGTAATAATGTACCTGTAGGCCTGTGTAGAAAGTAAAGGTCTGTGTACCTCATAGACCTGTGGAGGAAGCCATAGTCTAATGAAGTCAATCAAAAGTAGGATCACAGAATGAATTAAAACAAGCAGATACTGATAATTTGTTTGAATTAATTTGTCTGTAATAGCACAAATATGGTTAAAACTAACAAAATTATAGTGTTGGTGAAATATTTACTAAAATATGTGGTTTAACAAGGCTAGACAAAAATTTCTGGAGAGCATAGAGAATGAAATCCAAAGATGGTGCTATTTGAGATTAGAATTCAGTTTGGCTGGTTTGAGCTATTAAGGTTGAAAAACTAAGACTGAACCACACCTGTCTAAAATAACCAGGAAGGTTTGGATAAAATTTAATTGAATTAAATGAATATTGGCATGTTTTAATAAGCAGGTAAAAACTTACATGACACAAAATCAGAAAAGATGTCCAACACAAAACATGAGAAGGAGAGTGAGAGACACTAAATCCAAATAAACTCACTGAGCATAGGAACAGAAAATGTGTTGTGAAAGTGCATGCATAGGAGAGGAAAGGAAGGAACAATTCTTTCAGTAATCACCTAAGTTATAGAGCACAGGCAAAACACTCTTTAGTCATGACTCTTTTTTTAAGTCTGCAGCTTTTCATGGTAGTATATAAGACTGAATGATGTGAATTTCTCTGTAATCTGCTCCACAGAAATATCAGTGTTAAATTCTGTTTAAACCACATACAATAAAGACCTGTGGAAACTAATCGACTGTGAGGAGAAGGTTGTAAGATTTTACTGAGGTGCCAGGATATAGCTTTGATTAATAGGATATTAAATAACACTCAGTAATTTGACTGGTCATGAATTAATCTCTCTTCTTTCTGTTGATAGATCTCATACCTCACTTATCACGATGTCAGACATTTGATATACAGTATTAAATCATTTTGAACATTTTTTAGATTATTCAGTCATAAACCTTGTGACTGTTTTATCTCATATCATTTGTTTGATGACAGCCCATTACATTAAAAAGTCTTGAGGAATCTAATGACTCAGTTATGAAATTCTTGCAGTTAGGAGTAATTAGTATGAACACCTGGTTGCAAGTAAAAGACAGAAAAACAGTTTCTTACAGATATATCCTCATTACAGAATAGAAGAAATACCAGTTTTTTGCTGTTGGTAAGAAAATAAATGTAAACCCAGAGAGACCACAGAAAAGGATGATAAAACACAATGAGGAATGAATCATATTTTCTCCTGTAGTGCTTTGTTATGACAAACCACGAATCAAAATAATAGAATGACAAAAATATATGTTGATGGAAATGCATAGGATGTGCCAGAGCAGATAGATTCCCATTCAAAGACAAGTCCAAAACAAAGGTATTTCATGCAGGAGTAAAAATTGCAGTGACCATGTTGTTTTTCAAATAAATCATGCATACTGGAGAGCTTACATAACTGAGTGGACACACTAACTTTTCAAGAGAATAGGAAATTTTCAGCTATATTAAGGTCCACAGAATTTTTCTTCAATTTAGGGATAGTTAGCCTAAGTAAGGCTTAGAAACGTAGCCTCTCATCTTGGATTTTAATTGACTTAAAGTGACTAGCTTTGTCCTGATAAATCACCATTGAGGTCAGTTAGGGCTGCAAATATTTATGTAGAATGAAATGAAGAACCCCTGTGTTTCAGCCCCAAGATGAAAGGCCAGAGAGGAAAATGGGTAGAAGTGTGATAGGTCCTCATTACTTGTGCTACACTGTGATGTTTCTGCAAGGGGATCCACAAGGGATCTGGCTCCCATACAAGGAAACCCACACTCACATGTTTTCTTTGTAGGCCCAGGATCAAGATGTCATGGTAATAATTGCCAGTAAAGAGAGTGAAAACATGTGAGAACATAATTAAATAGGAAGAGTAAAATAGTATTAGAAAATCTGTAATAATAATAACTAAAGCAATTGACATCTGGCACCAATTTGCATTTGTATAGAGTAACTGAGCTGACTAATTGAACCTGTGTTTCTTAATTTTCATGAAAAGACTTATTATCTAACATTTAAGCAACGAAAGTTTGTGAACTTAGAACATATAATTCAACTATTCAGGCAGTAAAATTACAGGTTAGAATTGTCCTTAATTTTTTCTCATCTTAGCATGCAAACTCACAACTTTTTTTTTGTTTGTTTTTTAATGCTTTTTACTGCCATAAGGTTGCTTTTACTTGTGCAAGTAAACCAAGGAGTGGATCTATGCCTGAGTAAATACTGCCTTAGAGCATGATGTCCAAATTAATTTAACTTCCTTGGGCAGTATCAGCAGAGAGCTCTATTGTGCTATTTTGGAGGTGGAGGCTGATCTTCAGCTTTTGGTCCAGCTGCTCACCATTTCCTCTAGAAAAAAGGTGTTAATGAACCTGGGTGTGTGTCTCTCTGAAATAATTTGAGTCACACACCACTGCTATGATAACCAAAATCTTGAATTAAATTTGAAGATATTAGGCTAGCAAAGGAGAAAGTAGGTTAATAGTACATTACATCAAGTTAAAGAGGAAATGTACTTCAAACACCACTGCCAAATTTCAGCAAATAAAGTTTGACCCCATTTTGAGAAACCCATAACTACTATATACACAGATATTTTCCTGGAGTATTTTCCATATATACAGCTTTCTCTCTGTTAAGATAACTATGCCAGCCTAGTAACTTTTATTATAAACCATTTCTCTCCATATAAATAATGCTAAAAATACATCTACATTAGACCTGAGGCTGTTTAGCATACAGCCAGTGGTATAAAAACCACCTAGATATACTTAGTTATTCAAAGAGAAACTCAGTTTACCAACCACCTGCAAACAAAGACAGCTCAATGCCCCCCAAGACCTAATAGAAAACTTACCCTCATTCATTTCCAAAGTCCCAGTTAAATGCTTTGCAAATATCCTCAGAAGAGTCCTTGAAGAATATGTGGGGAAAATAAGGACCCAAATATGCTGACATTCAGGAAGAGGTGATGTAACTTAGTTGTATAGGTTCTATATAGCTATAGTAGTAGACTAACAAGAGAAAGAACACTGCTTAGTCAGACCATAGGCTTCTTGGGTCAGAATGAAAACAGCTGTTGACAAGAGGAAAACCAGCCTGGGTACCAGAACATCATGTTACATGCTTGTGCTGAGACAGTGTGGCAGGATTTTAGTAGTGGGGGAGGGCACTGGGGTGGATCCTGTGAGAAGCTGATGAAATTTCCCCTGGCTCCAAAGCCAGACACACTTCCAGCCAAGGCTGAGCTCATGGGCAAAGGTAGATTAACTCTACAAATGACACTCAAAGAGGTGAAAACACAACTACCTGCAGGGAAGAGGAGAGGAGGAGATGAGAACAATGCAAGAGCAGAGGCCCCAAGGTCACTGAGGAAGAAGGGGAAGTGGGAGCCTGAGTAGATGTTCCCTTGCAGCCCCTTGTGAGATTGCAGAATGTTCTCTGCAGCCCATGGAGGAGCACACTGGAGCATCCCATGAAGGACCATGGTGGGGCAGATGAGATGTAGACCTGCAGCAGGGGAGAATCCTTTGCTAGTGGCTTCTGTGAAAACCTATTTTAGAAGGTGCCTGCACTCACAGAAGGTAATGACTGTGGGAATCCCATGCTGGATCAGTCTGTTCCTGAAGAACTGCACCCTTTGGGATGACCAGAGGAGTTTATGAAGGACACTGTCCCATGGGAGGCACCCCACATTGGAGCAGGGGAAGACTGAGGGGTCCTCCTCCCTGAGGAGGGGGGATTGACATAAACAATGTGTGATGAACTGACTGTAACCCCCACTCCCCATCCTCCTGTGCTGCTGTGGGGGAGGAGTTAGAGAAATCAGGAGCGATGTTATTTGGGTCCAGGAAGAAGGGAGTGGGTGGGTAAGGTATTTAAGATCTGATTTTTGTTTTCTCTCTGTCCTGCTCTGATTTGTGATAAAATAAATGGGTTTTTTTTCCTTAAGTCAGATCTGTTTTGCCTGTCATCATAACTGCTGACTAAAACATCCCTGTCATTATCTCAACCCTTGAGCTTATAGTTGGATTTTCTCCTCCCCATTCCACAATGTGTGGTGGAATGAACAAGTGACATGTGGTTCTTTATTGCTGGCTGGGTCTAAACCACAACAATGCTCACATAGAGATGCTTAATTCAAGCTCAAGATTATCAATTGTGGAAGAGCATAAAGCTGGGAATGCTTGAAAATTATATCTCCATGTTCATTTTTTCTAATCTAGCAATAAGGATGTCATAGATACCGTGGCAAAGTTATCTGACAGATTATATTTCCCGTTAGAAGCTCAAAAACTTGTCAGGTGTATTGCAATATGCCCCTGGTGAAAGCAGCAAAGGGAAAGAGCTGTCCTGAGTTCAAGTCCTTTAAACTGATGAAGAAGACATCTCCCTGTGTCTTCTTCACAAGACATGATTGATATTCAGCCTGTGATCCTCCACATGCTTCCCAAACATCCTGATCATGTCAATCTTATAAAGGTTAAGGCAAACTCATTTTTCTCCCACCTCTTGAACTACCAACAAGTCATATTGATTGTTAATTCCTTGTATGAGGAGATGACAAGCTAAGCCAGCACAGTTTTGCATAACAGTAAACAAAAGTCTCCTATTCTCCCAAGTCTTTCATTTGTGTGCACTTACAAGGTGTACAAAGGGTAAAATTATCCTTGAGAACCCTTCCAACCTGGTAATCTATGATTTTATGATACTACGAATTTAAAAGTAATTGTAGAGAGAACATAATTACAGCTCCAGGTGCTTGGGGATGGGTTCAAGCAGAATCAACACCACCTGAGTGTAGTTCTCTAAACCTATTTAAACCATTGGAGCCATAGTATCTACTGTGAAGGTACTTTTGGTCTGACTGTCCCTGCTAAGCCTCATCTTGCCCTCCTCCCATCTTGCTCATGTCCTGTGGCTCCATTTAAGTCCATAACTGCTGCTGTCAGTCCCTGCCCCAGTGATGCTGGAGGAGTGCTAGTATCTGATTCATCTCCTATTGCTCCTGGACCTGGTTTATCACCTTGCTGTGTCTTCTATGGGATCTTGTCACTGGCATTCTTCTCTACTCATCATGGTCAGATGATCCTTAGAGAGAAGGTACCTCCTGTTCTAGGTCACCCTGGGCTCCTGGCTCATCCTTCCTTACTGAGCAGCCCAGCACTGATTTCTCCCTAGCACACCAGTTCAGGTCCTTTGAAATGATGAGGAGCATAAATGTTCAGCCACTACAGTCCACGTTGCCTGTGTGAGAACTTGGAAAAATCTGTCAAGTTCAGGACTGGGTATACATGCATCAAATATCAGGCAGATTTTAGTCTCCTGTAGGGTTTTTAGTTTCATTTTGATATTCTGGAGTCATTATAACTGCTGAGTTAGGGAAGTAGGAAAATTTAGTGCTTACAGTAATATTCTCCTGATTTATCATCCTGAACTCATGCTTTAGGAAACTGTTTTATTTTCATGTGCTCTTTTCTCCACCCAAGGCATGTATCCTGTGCACAACAGTTCACCATAAAAACAATATAAACTGCAAAAACACAGACCTGACAAGGTAGCTTATTGCCACTGGTATGTGATTTCTGAAGTAACAGGAAATATTTTTTGCAAGACTTTCTGCTACAATTGTGAGAAGCCTTTTCTTAAACAGGGTTAAACAACAACACAATTAAGATGAACTATTCATAAATAGTCTCAGATGTAAAAAGTGTTGCTTGATAAAAGGTCCAAATGTATGCCAGAGAAATGAAGAGAGAAACAGGAATGACATGACTCTTTTCACTATAAACTCTCTTCACTAGTTCTTGAAAAAAATTCAGTTAGCTGCAAATTTAACATAAAACTGTTAAACTAAAGAGCAATCAAGTTATATTTTTGGCAAGGTGATAATGGTGGAGGGGGGATCATCCAAATGTCCTGCATTTCCTCTCCTCTCTTAGTGCTAAAATTCAGGAACGAAATCTTTGGCTTTATTATACAGGAATGAGAACAAGTAAACAAGATAAAAGGGGGAAATGAAAGCAGAGAACTTGAAAAAGCTTACTGGCATTACAGCCAGTCATATTACAGTTTTGTGACCCAGTCATGTTTGTTATTAATGAAGTTTAGTTTTAAAGAAGCATTTTAGATATAAACACATCTGTTGCATTAGCAATGGTTACCAACTCTGACTCCTAGTTCACTCCACGAGACACTTCCTTAAACCTAAGGGAAAATATATTATGCCTACTCTTTCCTACACTAAGGTGAAGTTTACAATGAACAGATTAATGCCATCTGTTTATGGTGTATTGTACTTGGTATTGCTAGCAGTTGGCTTATAATCACAACACAATATTAAATATTGATGGGACACTGGACAGAACAGCTGTGCCTATTAGCAGTTATACCTTTTAATATACTTGACTTTGCTTTAGACTATTAGGAAATCTTCTGTCATATGTAAGACATGGAGCATGAATTAGTTACCATGTGAATCTCTATGAACTAGTAATATAATATAATTGACTAAATGTGGCTGCTATGAGATTGCCTCCATCTTTGAAGGAGCCAGGGTTGATGTTTTTATGTTCCTTTCCATATTCATGATCTTCTGTTCACTATTTTGGTGCACTAATATAGGTGAGACAGACTTGCTGAAGTGTAATGTCAAGAGAACAGAATCATTCATCATCATACATTTCCTGCTCAATCTACTGTAGATTAAAAATGAATTCTATTCATAAGGTAACTAAATATTTTGAGAGGAAGATGATTGCATAATTTGGTTGATATTAGCCTTTCTGCTTCTTTCTGTAATGAGAACTGACAGAGAGACTTTAAAAGTTCTTCTGTTGGAAATCAACTACGAATTTATTCTTAAGACCAAAATCAATAGCATAATTTACCAGAGCCAAAATAGCCACACAGAGGACAGAACTTCCTTGTGCATAACAGCTATAACTACAACCTAAGGTCATTCTTAATATTGAATTCACTAGGACACACACCGATAGTCTTTTTTCACCTCAGAGAAAAGAGAGAAGGCTTTTCACTAGCTGAAAATGAAAGAATGTAGATGACTGCCCTGTCCTACTCCCACTGAATACAGTGGTTCAGAATGGGAATTGATTTATGTTTTAAAATCATTCTGCTGGTAATGGTTTTAACATTATTTTCTTTTGATCTCTGTAGGGTTGGTTTTGTTGTTGAAGGGCTGTATTTATTTTAATATTTATAATTATTATTATTATTATCATTATTACTCAGTTTAGTAAGGTGCCTTGTTTTAGAACTGTACTCCTGAAAATACTAAACCTTAACAAAACTTAGTTATTCCACTTATGCAGGGACTAAAGGTCTTTCCTATACCCTGAAATTCAACTTTGAAGTTTTTGGTCCTCTTCATGTCATGATTTCATGACATATCCTATGATGAAATATTCTTCTGAGCATAAAGGCTCTACAAATAGAAAAATTCTTTCAAAAAAGCAAATAAAATATGCATGCTCAACACAACAAAGAAATAATTTGGTTTATGCTTTTCTTTACTAATAACCTTTCCTATATTTTGAACAGTTGCATGCTGAATAAATAGGAATATATATTATTCTAGACCTCCCACGAATATGCCAACCTGGGTAAAAATTATTGACAATTATTATTTATTGTTAACAATAGTTCATTATTACATTATTTTTAAAGTTGCATAGGTGTAAAAAATTTAATTCTGCATCTATGAATATATATGATTATATTCAAAGTAACCTGAAATACATTTTTTAAATGTTAGAATGTTTTTCCTACTTTTTTAACAATTTCACATGTTTGTTTTGGAAGTTAATGGTGTAACATATGCTTCTGTCAGTGATATATCAACAAACTGTATTTATAGAGCATTGTATGTTCTTTTAGCCCACCACAGCTGAGGTCTGATTGAGACTATAGCCTCAAGTGACTATAAACCCAACAATTATTTTTGAGACGAATGTGTATGCTTCCTAATGATTCACAACATTAAACTCTCACTTGGCAAGACAGCAAAAATGCTCTATTTTTTTTTATTTATTTTTTTCTTTTTTGCTCTAGGCATAAAAATTCTGCAGAACATTTTTTTAAATGGTTGCGGGTGACCAAAATGCAATTTAAAACTTCAATGGTATTTGCTCAGGGTTGCTTGCTTACTTGTAATTGTTTCCAGAATGTTTGTTTGGAAATTTGTTAGATTATGTATCACACGCAATAACTCTATATGCCAAACTCACTGCTGTAATACTTGGCACTACAATTGGTTAAGTTTATTCCAGCACCACTTAAAATAGCTTGTTCTTTAAGTAAGCAAGAATAAAGGTGATTTCAGCCTATAGTTCTTTTTTTCTGCATGCAATAGCATTAAAGGAATTGTAGCAAGAGTTATTTCTGACTATATGCTCTGCAATTTATCATGGCCACTTTTTCCTCCTGACAAAAAAAGTAAACATTTCTTTGTTTTCTTTCTTTCTTTCTTTTTCTTTTTTTTGCTTTGAAGTAAGTTTATTTTTCTATCCTAACACCTTAAATTAAGGTACTTCAGTATGATTTTAAAATGTTTAATTTTAGAGAACAGCAAGAATAACAGCAACATAAACAGAAAATTTGAATATTAATTTATAAAAAAAAAATATTTTGTGTTCTCTATTGAAACAGGACCTTGACACTCTGAGCAAAAAATCTATTAGAATACCTGCTGATATCTGAATTCATCAAATCAGAGAATCATTTATATTGGCATCTACTTCTTGAGATCATCAATTCTAATCCCTAGGCTCAAGCAGAATCAGCTAAATCAGGCTGTCCAGGATTATGAATATCCTCATGGATGGAAACTCTGAATCTCTTCTGTAGATGTTATGCCGGTGTTTCACAGCCTTAACAACAAAAGTATGTTTCCTTGTGTTCCAATGGAATTTCACACATTTTAATTTGTGCTTCTTGCCCCATCAGTGGCCACTCCTGAGAAGGGTCCAGGCCCAGCAGTCTCAGTTCTCTCAATCTCTTCTCATATGGCAGATGCTTCAGTTCCTTTACTCTCTTTGTGACCCTTAGAGTCCAATTTTCTTCTTGGGATCCCAGAAATGGGCACAGCTTGTTTCTCAGCAATGGTGAGCAGAGGGGAAGGATAACCTGCCTCAGCCTGCCGACAGCTTTACTCCTCATGCAGCCCAGTTTTCCTTTTTTTGCTACGAGGACTCATCACTGGCTCATGATACTGTGATATCCATCTGGTCTGGGAAAAGGAGGTATGTATGGATGACCTAAATTTCTCATTTCAACCTGAGATGAAGATCTAAAGAGGCATAGATGCATCGTGTTTACAAGGTTTTATTTCTGCTTCTTTAGAAAGTGACTAAACAGATAAATCAGGTTTAAAAGATGTTGTACTGTGTCTAACACAGATGGAGTTTTTTTCTTTGCAATCTATAGGGTGCAGTGTATTGGATATGTGACTAAAAATGTAAATGAAATATCAGTATTTTGGTTGTTATTTTAGCAATTATTGTTAAAATTAATTGGTAAAACTGGTATTGGTGATTTTTGAGCAATATACCAACAACTGTATATTGATGAGCAGTACGTGAACAGCTACAAGGTTTTCCATTTTTCCCACTCTTCCCACTTGGTGAACAGGCCAAGGATAGACCAGAAGCTGGGAAAGGACAGAACCTAGAGAGCTGACCTACATTGGCCAAAATATTCCATGCCATATAATTTCATGCTCAGCAATAAAAACTGAAGGGCAGGAGGAAGGGGGCAGGAATGGGGGAGGTAGTCACTGTTTGGAGACTGTCTAGGCATCAGTCAACATTTGTATCACTTTCTTTTTCTTCTTTTTTTGGTCTTCCTCCCTCTTTCAGTTATTAAACTATTTCATGCTTTTTCTCTTTTCTCTTCCTGCTCTATCCCCTGTCCCACTGGGGAAAGATAGCTGCTGGCCTAAGTCAGCAAGTCACAGATGTCCAGGCTGGAAGTCCACATTTCCTAATACCTGCTACCATTCTGCTTTCCAGGTGACAGAAAATTCATATAGTTTGACTCACTTATTTTCTGATACTCTATTAACACGCCAGTAAATGCATGGAGATTCCAACTGCATAGACATGTTATATCAACAATAGTTATTAGTAAGGAAAATCCAGATCTTTTAATCAAAAATAATCATAAAGATTTATTGTGGAAAACCTGCATATCACCTTTCTATGATGTCAACTAAGACAGTTTACTTTCTCTGTCAAAAGGATTAAATTTGTAGGCAATTTATTAATGTGATTTGCATAACTTTTCAGACTATGCTAAATAAGTTAAATATGTATTATTCATGATAATCTACTGCAGAAACATTATTGTCAAATAGACACTCTGTTGATCTGCCACTGTCATATTCACTTCCAATTTAATATTTCAAATACAAGCCTGAATATTGTCTGTTCAGAAATAATAGTTATAAAAGAAGACAGAATGTGGTACTTGCCTTGAGAAATCTAGAACTTCAGTAACCCAGAGACAGAAATTTAATTAAATAGATAATGTATGAACTCTTCACTATTCCCAAAGGTGTGTCATAAAACTTGTGATGAAAATAAATAAATTTCATGTGTTTTAATGCAACACAAAGATGCACTAGATTTCATCAGTTAATGGTGCAACATGAGTGGAAAAGATTAAGATTTTAGCTGAAGGGAAGTAAAGTCTAATAAATCCAGAATTCAGTATCTGCAACCTACTAGGTTGGGAAATTTCACAAAGTAGAACAAAATTTAAAGGACTCTTCTTGTAAACTGTAGTCAGTGCCGTTCACCTGAGAATGTCCCTTTCTGAAGAACAAATAGTCAATACATGAAAGCAGTTGTCTTTTCCCTATTTTTAGATCATTTTAGACCTACCTACACCTTAAAATCAGGGAACCGAAGAGAAACATTAACATTTTTCCAGGAACAGCAATGAAACAAAGTACAGGCCATGCAAGAGCTAGTAACAAGTAGCCTGAAATATTTTTTTACTTAATAGGAATTTATCAAATGTAGAGCAGAAAAATTTTTAGTAAGTATTTCTCTGAATGACTAATGATTCTTTTGACCTCATGAGATATTCACTACAAGCAAGGTCTCATCCCTTATTGCAAGTTACTTTTCTGCAAATTTGTTTTTCCAAAAATGTTTGCAAATGAGGCTGCACTTGTTCAGAAATAGTATTTATGTATGAATTGGTACATTTATGTGAGAGCATCCTTAAAAAAATGTACTCGTATATCATGTAGAAAACAGAAAACAAAATATACCAGTTGAATATAAATTATGGCTTTCTCTTTGCCTTAATTTGGAATACATCCAAATATGTTTAAATATGATGCATAAATACAATTACAATATATTTCTGCCTCAAAAAAAAGGAAGATAGGAACCCATTTTAATTATACTGGTACTTCCACGTGCTGCTTATCACTTGCTATGTTGCTTTTTCTAATGAAATTGCACTTGCATTTTTCTTTCTAATTTTTAGGTCCCTTCTTCTGTGACTATATGACAAAGCTTATAATTCTTGCTACTACCCATAAGCTGTGTATTTGGATTCCAGGTACTCAAAAGTGAGTTACTTAATGGGCAAGAGGCAATGTTTAACAGGCAATGTTTTTTCTTAAGAATAAGAAACAAATCCATTTATATAATTCACAATCAGTTTACAGTTAACTGCAGAATATGCAATTAGTTCAAGTGTTCAGTTCCTAAGGCTGGTGAAACAAATTCATCTCTTTTTAGGGCTGTATTTGCAGTAGAACTTACTCTGTGTAACTTGTGGATGATGCTGTGCTTTCCGTTTGTGGCTTAAATAGTGCTGGTAACACAAATATTCTTATACTGCTGAAAAGTGAGTGCACAGCATCAAGACTTTCTCTCTTGTCTCTCAACCAGCAAGTAGACTGGGGGAGGGCAAGAATCTGGGAGGGCTCACAGCCAAGGAGGAGAAGATAACAAGAGAGGGAAATAGGTGGGAGATTTTGTTATCCATGGGGAAATCTACTAAAACAGAAGATGACAGAATCATTGTGTAGAAGGAATTAAATGGCAGTGTTGACTAGTGCAAAATAAAAGGCAGTTTAATAGGACAAAGTGAAGTGTCATTCATTTTCTCTATTTTGTGAAGACAAGTTTACAGGCTGACATGGCTTTGCTAGTTAAAGCGAAGGAGTTAGGAAAAAAATAAGACTTTGGAGGACAAATGTCAAAATAAAGATGAGCTACGTAGGTTACAAAATAATCTGTCGGAGGATAAAATAATTATACATTATTCAGAAACATATTTTGATGGCAATTTTGCAGGCAGTTTCTAACCATGTGAAGCGTGATATTCTGGAAGTGTTCTAATTAGATAAAAGAAATCTAAATTATTTCAAGGTGAATTTTGATATGGTTATGAAGGGGATGAAAAGAGGTATGAAAATAAGTGTATAGTGTGACTATTCATGTAACAAATGTAAGTCAAAAGGTTTGATTTAGAGATCGGGACTTTGGCTTTGCAGTCAGGAAATACTGGAAAATGGTATTTTTCATTTGATTGTAGAGCATAATCTACTTCCTCAGTCTGAGAAATTTGTTAACAAATGCTTCACCTTTTGGGGGATCTACAATATTAATGATAACTTCATGGATCATTTCTTTCAATTATACATTAGGGTTGTGACTTTGGTCTTTCACTGAGGGTTAAAATTTTTATAGGGTATTGAGATGTGCTTTGTGGACCCTCTGGTGAGTTTCTATATCAAGCAGATATTCTGTGTCTCTTTCTAAACTAGATGTATTGTATGGTCTCTGGCCTATGTCTAATAAGCTCACAGATCCAGGTTCACTCTTTCATTCTTGTTTTCTTTTACTCATCATTATAATACCTTATTGACATTTTTTTTTTTTTCTTCCAGGGTACTAAAGAAACAAGAGGAAGGATCAGCAGCTCTTTTTGCTACATATGGTCTAAACCCCATATATTTTCAAAATCATCATGGCTTGGCTTCACGAATGAAGATTTAAGAAGGGCTCTCCCCACACTTGCTGCAAGCCCACTGATGGCTGAAAAGGCCAATATGGGACAGGCAGTGAGGTTGCAGAAAGTCTCCTGTGAGAGGACAGCCAAGGCACGGCTCTTTCTGTGCTGTCTTTTCTCAAGACTGATTCTACGTGTGTTCTCAAAGGAGGCAGCAGCATTATGGATGGTGTCTCCATGTCTCCCAGCTGTAGGCCAGAGTGGAGCACTGATGACAGTCAATATGGCCAAAGCTGAGGGATTGTTTCAGGGAGTCCTTGTATCTCCTCTTTGGGGCTCCTCTGTTGGTGGTGAGTTCACCATAGAGCGCAATCTTAGGGAGGAGGTGATCCTCCATCCTGGAGATGTGCCCTGCCCAGCACAGCTGTGTCCTCAGTAGCATGGCCTCAATACTGGTGACCCCTGCCTGTTCAAGGACAGTGACATTTGGTCACGTAGTCAGTCCAGTGGATGTTTAGGGTTGTACAGAGGCAGCACTGATGGAAACGTTCAAGGAGTCGCAGGTGGTGGCAGTAGATGACCCATGATTCAGACCCATATAAAAGAGTAGACAGTGCTGTAGCTCTGTAGACACCAATCTTTGTACTTTTCTTCAGGTGTTTATTGCTCCAGACTCTTTTATTAAGTCATCCAGATGCTCTCTATGCTTTAGCCAATCTGTTGTCTATCTCTTTGTCGATCTTGGAGTCTGAGGAAATAATGCATCCCAGATTGCTGAACTGCTGGACTGACTTAAGCTCTGATTTGCCTGTGATGATGTGGGGATGATGGAAGTCTTCCTATGGTGCAGGCTGGTAAAGAACTTCTGTCTTCTTCAAGATGACATCCAGCCCCAAAAGATCTGCAGCTTCTTCAAAGCAGGATGTTATATGCTGCAGAGCTGCTTCTGTGTGGGCAACGAGGGCAGCATCATCAGCAAAAAGCAACTCTGGGACCTGGTGATTTAGGGTCTTGGTGTGGACCTTCAGTTGTCTTAGGATGAACAGGCTCCCATTGGTACCATACTGGATGTAAATGCCATTTTCTTCATTGAGGTCTGCTGTGGCCCTTGGAGCATCGTGCTGAAGATGACTGTGAACAGAGTGGGTGTGAGAATGCAGCCTTGTTTCACACCATAGATTACTGGGCTAAGTATGAACACAAGCAATTGAAGAACAGGTACTATGAGGTATTTTATTGTTCAGTTTTGTGTTATTTTATGTTTCACAGAACAGATGCATTTAGGAAATTCTTTCCCCAGTGTTACCTGAGGGACAAGTAAATTTGGACGTCTAAGAATAACAGATGATTAAGTTATGCTCTAAACCATTTGGAAAATGATGCATTCACTCAGAATTGTTACCTATTAAAATACACAAAAGGTAAACAATCTCTCAGATTTAGAAGTTATTAATTTTATTGAGCACTTCTTGCCAGCATATACATGCAGATAAGGAAATATGTTTGTATTGAACTTAACATTGAAGTCAAAATCTCTGCTGAAGAGTAAGAAGGGAAATTGTGCATCATTATGGATAGAGGGGCATCCACAGAAGTAAATATCTCCCGTAATGCTATGCAGAAATGGAAAAAAGCTTTACTTGCCCTTTCTGGATGTCTTTGTCATTCCCACAGTTTTCCATTTTGCACCATTACAAAGCATAAATAAAAAGCATACTCCTTTAAATGTTACCATCCTCAGAAAACCCCCAAAAAAGCAAACAAACCAAAAGCAAAACAAAACAGACAAAAATCTCTACAAAAATTCTGTTCTGAATTAAGCACTTTTTAAAAACATTTCACAAAGGCTCATTGTGTATAAACACAAAGATAGGATGGAAAATATTTGGGGCTTGAAGAAAAGCTGCCTCAGACATCTACCATCCAGCAGGAATACTCAAACAGCTGTACAGTAATTACTAAATTTGTAAGCATATGCATCACTGCTCTCAGGACTCCTCAAGTGTAAGTCTCAGGCTTGTCAATAGTTTGAAATTCTCTGAGAGCAGTGCTATAGATCTGTGCTTTAAAAGACAGATTATCTGCTTTCTGGTCTAGCTCCTGACATGAAAACCCCAACTTGCCTCCTGTCTGGCATAAGTAAGAACCATCTTTGTAATAAAAGCCATCAGAGCACAAAGTCCACACAGAACAGAACTAGTACCCTAGTTAGAGCTGGACAGCAAATTGTCAGCATTGTGTAATAGCTAATACAATAATTTAACTGGAATATTCTTAATATGGGCTTATTGGTGTTCACAAATGTTGAATGCCTCAAATTTCACATCTTGGTTAATGTGAAGACACCTTCTGGGACACTAAATTTACGCTGGCTAAATAAATTGAGGTAAACTACTGAGTTAACAGCACCAATCTCTTTAGCTCTCTTGTACTTCTTAGAGAAAATTTCAAAGGGCTTAAGTGGCAAGATATTGGCAACAGAGAGGTTTCTGGGGTGGCCTCCCACTGAAAACACCAGGGGCTTCCTATGCTGGATGCAGCTGGTTCCAGCTGACTCCAAGAGACCCACCACAGGACACAGCTGAGGCTGTTAGCCAAGAGGGTGGCACCTCTGAGAAAATATAAATAAGAAAGGGCTAAGCACTGCTCAGCAATGTGAGGAATGAGGGAAAAAAGGTGTAAGAATTACAGAGGGAACACCAAGGTCAGTGAAGAAATAAGAGGAGATGCTTCAGTTGCCGGAATGGAGATTCCTCTGCAGCCTGTGGAGAGGAGCAGCCTGCAGCAGATAGCCATCCACTCAGCAGTCCATGGCCAACCCTACACCAGAGCACACACAGATTTTTTGCCCCTGTACTCAGCCCTGGTGAGACCACAGCTCGAGCACTGTGTCCAGTTCCAGGCCCCTCAATTTAGGAAAGATATCGAGGTCTTGGAGCAGGTCCAAAGGAGGGCAACAAGGCTGGTGAAGGGATCCAGCACAAGTCCTGTGAGGAGAGGCTGAGGGAGCTGGGGGTGTTCAGCCTGGAGAAGAGGAGGCTCAGGGGAGACCTCATCGCTCTCTACAACTCCCTGAAAGGAGGCTGGAGCCAGGGGGGGTTGGGCTCTTCTCCCAGACGACTTTCAACAAGACAAGAGGACACGGTCTTAAGTTGTGCCAGGGGAGGTTTAGGTTGGATATTAGAAAGAATTTCTTTACAGAGAGAGTGATCAGGCACTGGAATGGGCTGCCTGGTGAGGTGGTGGATTCTCCATCCCTGAAGATATTTAAAAAGAGACTGGATGTGGCACTCAGTGCCATAGTCTAGCACCGCAGCGATGAGTCAAGGGTTGGACTTGATGATCTCTGAGGTCCCTTCCAACCCAGCTGATTCTATGATTCTATGATTCTATGATATTCTCTACAGTAGGCTCTCTCTGGTAGGGATCCCATACAGGAGAAGTTTCTCTTGACAGGAACGTGTGTGGATGACCCATGTTGGAGTGTGGGAGGGAGCAGCAGCAGAGAGGAACTGCTATAGACCAACTATGACCCCCATTCCCTGCCCCCCTGCATGGCCCAGGGCTGGGGGAAGGAGTGGAGATGGGAATGAAAGAGTGAAGTTGGGCATGGGAAAAAGTTAAGGGGTGGGGGAGATTTTAACTTTTGTCTTTGTTTCTCACCATTCACCCCCGATTTTAATTGGTGATAAATGACATTTATTTCCCTCAAGGCAAATCTGTTTTGCCCGTGACGATAATTGGTAAGTGATCTCTCTGTCTTTATCCTGACCCACAAGCTTTTCCATCTCATTTTCTTCCTTTGTGTTGAGTCAAGATCCATCCATCACAAACTTATACCCAGATTTTATTGATTGTGAAACTCTTGTATGTTGTGGATTTTGGGGTTTTTTGTTTGTTTGCTTGTTTTATTGCTGGTTTGTTGTTCTTTTTTTTTTTTTTTTTTTTTTAGAAGCTGGACTGATCAGAGTCAGTAAAGGTCTGAAACACTATACATCCATCAAACATTGCACAGGAGTCACGTGCCATTTTTTAACACCATATTCAATAGATTGTAATGTGAAACCATAAACATGATAATATTGATCATGTTAATTATAATTTTCCTAAAACAAGAATTTCACACTCAGTATACTAAAAAGTATATGCACACCTGTACTTGTACTTACTTTCTGTAAACCCCTGTTTTAACCCAAAGCAGTGTAAATCTATATTTAAGTCAAAATATGGAAATTTTAAAGTGCTCCTGGAAAAAAAGCATGTCAATCAAAGGTAATTTTTAACAGCAGGCAGAAGTAAATGGGCTAACAGTTACTTTCTTGGGTAAGTCACCAATTAGGCCCAAATCTGCAACAGTATAAGAGAGTAAACTTGATATATTTCATAGAATATCCAATAGACCTAAATTCAATATATTTTGTTTAATACCCAGTAGACTCTGAAAACATTGTGCTTGTCCATGAGGCCTGAAGTTAATAACATACATATTTATTAACAACTAGACATCTTCACTAGAAAAGATGCTTTCACAGACCCACACCTTATTACCTAAAACTGATAAAAAACATGCCTTACCCGTAAGATCACAAAACATATAGCAAGAGGTTAAGTGAAAAAGATGGGGAAGGTAAAAAGTAAAAATGGTTAGAAAACCCTTTGTCTCTCTAGGAAAGACCTGAGAACTTCAGTTGTTACTTTAATGCTTTTATTTCTTTAGATATATTGATTTTTGTCTTCCATGGCTTTCAGTATAAGAAAATACACTTTCCAAAATATACGATTTTTTTATATGTGTCATTATAATAAGTCCAAAGGAAAAAAAGTCATTAATGATGAAAACATACTGGTTTGGATATTTCTTGCTTTAATACTCAGGAAACAGGTTTTGGTTAACACAATTTTCTCTGAAATAACACCCTTGATGGCTCCCAAGTGGTGGCTTGCCTCTCGTCATTTGAGCTTTTGTTTCCATGTCTCCATTTTGTTCTTTCCCAGCACAATATTAATACCTTGGACAGGAGCCAGGAGGTATGTCCTTGGTTTAACGAAGTAAAGTAATTAGAGTATTGAAAGCTTGCCATGGGAACAAAAAGAAGATCTGTGTGAATTTTTTGATTTCTAGTATAGCTTGGTAGTGAAAGCAAGAAATCACAATACAACACACCAATCTTTTCCTAACCAGAAGAAGAGTGCAAATCTGCAGACTTTTTCTAATCTTTCTACTTGATCACTTTCTTGTGGCCTTCTGGTGTTAGAAAAATATTAGCACAAATCCTGGGAACTTGCCATTATTCTGAGTTCAGGGTGCTCTGTACTTCTGTTAATTTCTTTGCTGCCTCACTGTTCTTAATCTTTTTAGCCACCAAAAAAAATTCCATATCCTGGACTAAATCCAAAACTTCTGTTAAAGTTTACAATTCACTATATTCACCTGTACCTTATTGAAAAGTCTTACTTTTGTAATGCTCCCTAAACCTACCCTGCAGGGCAGGAGGAGGAGGAATGGAAAAGAAAACCATTAAGAAAAGAAAGGAATACAGGAAGAAACTGGGAAAATAGTAATTGGAACAACAGAAAAACCACAGCTTTAATTTCTCTTTTTGTTGCATATTCTTATCCACAAGATAGCGATTTGTCCTGAGCAAGAGGGGAAATTTCAGGTTCAAACTCCACCTTGAAGTTTGAACTTTGAGCCCATCTTTACTCCAGACGGAGACTTCGGGGACTCTCTTGTGCTGAGTGCCAGCCTGGATCCTCCCACTATTCCAACACACTCACAGAGGGCAAAAGCAAATTTTCAGTTTCAGTCCTGAAAAGCCTGCCAGAACCAGTACAAAGAATTAGGGGGTAAACAGCTGTTGTGCTCCTAACCATGGCAAGCAGGAATGACACGCCTGCTGCCTTCCCCAAGGCGCGCTGCCGCTTGCTGAATGATAACGAGTGGGAGCGGGGGGAGGAGGGTTGCTCCAGCATGTCAGAAGGCTTTGCCCACTCAGCCCAAACCCAATCTAAGCCACATGAGTCAAGCAAGACCTCACTGGTCTGTAAAACACATCTGTGTCTTTAATTACTAACTTGGAAAAAACAATAGTGAGCGTATTAGTATGCTGGCGGTGGAGACATAAATGCTCATTATAAAATGTTCAAATGTTAGAGGGGGGGAAAAAAAAAAAAGCAGAAACGACTTGTGGTTAGGCAGCTTCCTCCAGGCTACTGAAAGCAAAATGTAATCATTTACCTTGGTGGAATTAATTACTGGGCTCTCTTCTTTTGACTGAAATGTTAATTATTAATTTATTAATTTCAGGTTTATAAATGCTTAACATCTTTCCGAACAGGGCAAGTAGATCTAAACAAAAGGCTTTAGTTTTGTATTTAAGAATCTGGTTTTCTATCCACCGAGAGCCTGAAACACACTTTTGTAATTTTATTGTTATTATCACCATCATCATTATTACTGTTTTCGCATAGTGTCTAATGACTGCTGCTGTCTGAGGCAATGAAAGCGTATAGCAAAAAAATATGGGTTTGTCACCAAAACATGAAGCCCCCTCCCTAGAAATGTTCAAGATGAGGTTGAATGGGGTGTGGAGGAGCCTGTTCTAGTGAAAGGTGTCCCTGCCAATGACAGGGGGGGTTGGAACTAGGTGGTCCTTAAGATCCCTTCCAAACCAAATCATTCAATGACTCCAAGATTCTATGAAGTTGTGTTGAATAAAAAAAAATAAATTTACAAGTCACATTAGGCCACAGAAATTAATTTTTGGAAGATCTGCTTAGAAGAGTCCTCAGACTCTGAAATAGTTACTCAATTTATAACTTAAATACAACTGATGAACTAAAGCCAGAAGTGTTCTTAAGGTATAACTTCTGTGAATTTCTGGCTGTAAGTGTGGCTAAAAAGGGAACTTTCAGGATGAAATTTATAAGTTCCCACTAATATTGGCATTGCAAGGGAAAAGGTAGCAATACTGATAGTGAATCAATTCTATTACATTATTTTTATAAATCTTACACCCCTTGCTGTCTCCCTTGAATCCTATAGTTCTACTGATTTCTTTCATGTCTTCATTTTTCCTTGCTATTCCCTCATCTGTTCATCTGAAATATCACCCCAAATTACAGTCGATAAAAAACACAGCCAACACATGCAGCTTTTAAAACTAAAAGTCCTCAACAGGACTAATATACTCCAAAAATCACATATGTGCAACACAGAATATGGAATATTCCATGCTCTCCAGTTTAGCTTAGCTTTGACAGTATTCATAATAAAATATTTAAAGTATTACTTATGTCACTCAGGAGGCCCACAAAATTATGGGGTTTAAGAGCAGATAGTTCTATCAGACACATTACACATCATAAAAAAGCCATATCAATAACATCCTGGTATATTGAAAGGTAAGATAATTTACAATATTGTGTCCCTTAATTGCTGTATTATGTGGCTAGCAAGGCAATATAGGTGTGTATATGTGTGTACACACAAGCATAAGCATAGAAATGTACACATAAAAGCACCTTTCAAATCTCCTCACAAAATTCATAATCATCATCTTTAGGCTCTAGATAACAATCCTGAATCCATCTTCACTGATCAGTCTGAATAATCTCTGCTTAAAATTGTCACGAACACCATTATGAGACTAAACCTCATTCAAACCATTTTATCATACTACATTATCAGACATTATCTGAATCCTGTCATTTTCATCATCTACCCACGGTAGACCTTCAAAATGGGCATGTGAAAGTTCTTACTATACTTAGCATCTTTTCCTTTTGTAAGTGTACAACTGTCTCCTAACTTTCTTTTCATATGCACAAGGCACTTAGAAAGTATCCAAGAAATGCCTGTCTAATTTTAATGTGTAATAAGAAAGAGACCATTAGAAAACCAGTTGACTGAAATGCTGATTTGTTACCAAAATTACCTGAAAGTTTTATTCGATGCAATGATTTAGAGAAACAAATCAATCCAATTGCTCTATTGCTGAAAATTGCTAAGGTACAGATTGTTTAAATCAGTTTGTGCTTTATCTTGATCTGTAGAAACATAACTGAGGAACAAATATAGTGCATCAGGTGATCCAAGAAAGTCATACTGGCTTGTGTTTTAGCTGTACAATTGGCAGTGAAGATATGCTTCATTATGATCAAGAGCATGTGAATTTATTTTTTTTTCAGTAATCGTGTATCATTTGCCAACAACAAAGGACATATTGTGCACAAAACAGAAAAGAAAAATGACCAAATATGAATCCTTGAGGTCCTTTTTTTTTGGTTCTGTACTAAACTAGAAATAATCCAGTGTAACAAGCAATCTGCTTCCTCTTCATGGATACTTTAGCAATCAATTATTGATATTCTTTGGCTCATCATTTTAGGATTTTTAGGCAACTGAAGAGTATGATCTACCTTGTCATATGCCACAGTCAGATAAAATAGCAATATTGTAGTGGAATCTATTGGGAGTTCTACTAGCGAGAAAATGAGAAATTAATATGTAGCTGTGATATATGCCAAGGTACCATTTGCAGCAGTTAATAGATAGAAGATTAAAGTACAGAGAACTGGAAAGATACCAGCTTTCACAGGTCCTGTTCATAATTCCTGCTTCATGTCACATCACCGCTGTGCAAGAATTCCAGGATATGACTGCACTAAGATCTTGTTCCTCTCCCTAAAGATATGAGTTACATAAAAAGACTTTTTCCATCTCAGCTTGATGGACAAATTTCCACTCTATGTGTTTCTCTTTAATTTGTCCTAACTTGTACCACCCTTATAAATATTGAACAGGACACTGTTAAGACTGGTAAGCCTAAAATTAAATCTCCAGTTTCATCTGGTTTGCAAACATGACACACTGCCCTTCTGCTGTCTTTTTTGTTGCTATGCATGAAACCAAAGCAATGTGAATTGCAAGCACCCCTCTCTTGAAGCAGGGTGTCAGTGTGGATGCCAGTGTGATTTGCATATCTGAGGAAATTCAAAGGAATAAAGAGTTGGTAGAGTGATTTTTACCCTTAAGTCTTCCACATTTTCATCAGTCTGCTTCTGCTTCCCATCTTTGTCTGTTCTTTTGCTGTACTCCAGGTAGGACACATCCTATTCTTTCCCCTGTTCCCTAAAAGCAGTAGCATGAACATTGAAACATGCAAGGAAAATGTCTCCTTTCATGTCCACAGAACCAAAGTAGCCTCCAGAATGAAAAATCATTACAATGACAGTCTTGACCAAACCTTTCATTTCTGCTACAGAGCACAATAAATTTCCCAGAAGAAAGGAAATGTTTTCACTCTTATTGCCACATAGGATCAATCACAATAGAGAATATGAAGAGTAAATACTCCACTGAGGAAAATCTTATCATCCAGGTTGGAGAAAACTCCACATATTGACTGTGATGTGAGATTGCTCAAGGCCTGCATGTCAGTAAAATTGTGTTGCATTTTCTTGAAGGTGGTAACACTGAAGGTATTCCCTGGCATCAGAGTAAAAACAGTATCAAATCCCTGTACTGTGGCACTAATTGTTGCTGGAGTTCCTGAAAACTTTTGCAGTAACAGCAATGTAATGCAATTAGCATTTTTAAAATATTGCTAACTTAGGAAAAAGAACACAAATCTTTTCATGAAACCTAATCAAAAAACCAACATCACTGCAAAAACTGGGGAAGTTCTATAATGCTTCTTACAAAGTCTTATATTGGCAAGATTCAGCTTAGATGTTCTTAGTGCAACTTAGAAGAGAGGAGCTTGTCTGTGAAATGTCTTCATCATGGGTATTATAGAGAAAAGTAAACTTCCTCTAGAATAAATCCACATTGGCAGTTTCCCCAGCAATCTTCACTTTACATTTATGTATGTGTGTGTGTGAGATATACATATATATGTATATCTCACACATATAGATGCATCTGTGTATCTGTGTGTATGTGTTTAGAACAACATGAAAAACAGGCAGTTAAGTTTTATACACCCAGGCAGTCCTTGCTGAGAACTGCACATAGTAGAATCAGGAAACTGGAGAACTCCTTAAACAAGGCAGTCTCAACTCAGACAAAAATATAAAAGCAGAATACTGCCTGTAAATCACAAATTGAAACACAAACCCAAAGAACTCGCACAGGAGAAATTTAGTTAGATACTGTTCTCAAGTAAGGAAACTGAGAAGCAAAAAGTAGTTTTATGACCAGTTGTATGCAATAAATTGAAAATAAATGAATTGAAACTTTTATAGGAATGACCTGTTCTAGAAAGAAACATACATTTTCAGACTTGGAAATTTCATGATATTTGATAATCCCCTTTTGTAAAGCAGAGCATATATTTAAATGTATTAATCTCATTGGGCAAGCTCTAAATGTAGCATGAAGCAAAAATTTCCTACATTTTCTTCTATGTAGCTGCAAATTATATCTAGAGATTTTCTGGGTATTGGAGCACCTCTAAGGAAGGGAAGATTCTGTGTTCTGTGTAGTGTAATTCTGTGTAAATTCTGTGTAGATTCCCTAGTGTCTCATAAAATCTGAGCTGTGATGCTGGTTTAATATCAGTTTGGAAAGCTGTGTTGGAAATTTAAAAAGCATACCTAAACACAGGTGCCTGATGCCTTCTGAGATGTCCTTGTATCTGATACAGTCAGAGAGGGCCCTTCTGTTATGGTAACTGGAGGCTAGGTAGGAAACTCTAAAATAGCACAAATGGTAGTACAGCCCATGCTCAGGCAAGTAAATCATGCCCAAAGAGTCTCCCTCCTCCATCTGACCTTCTTTTTGTGAATCTTAGAGAAACCTAATACATCTGAAACTTTTGTCTGTCAAATTTTGTTTAAATCTCTCAACAGCTTAAAACACACAGACATGGTCGTGTCTCAAGACTCATTTTCTAACAAAATCATGCTCAAATGCCACGTTGAAATAACATGCAAGCACTCCAACCCACAAACATTAGGTTAGGAACAATTATGAGGAAATAAGCTCCATTCAGTTCCTACTTCTCTTTAAACTGCAGATGCCCCTCTAACATCTGATTAGCCTCACCAAACTGAAGATGCTCATGGAGAACTACAATACCAGCCCAAAAACTGGTTGCAGTTCCATGGAGCTTTGCTTCTTTTTCCTTCTCTTTACACAGCAGTGCTCAGTATCATGTTTGCACAACTCATGTTTAGTATTTATTCTCACACCTCTCATTACTCAGACAGGAGTGTCTGAGGTATTAATGAAAAAAAAAAAAAAAAAAAATGAAATTTACTCTTTAGGGATACTTGTTACAGAAAAGCTTGGCTGTATGGTTCTTGATGTGTTGCTTATGTGTGGAAAACAGATTTTCAATTGTATTAGGTGCCCTGAAAAATAACAGTTTATATCATCAGCAATCTTTGTCCTCACAAGACATCCATGCCTCCTGTCCACTAACACTTTGTGATATAACATCTGAGACAGATGATCTTTATGTTCCCTTTCAAACAAAAATAAACCCACAAACAAACAAAACACCAGTCATTTTGTTATGATTTCAGTTTTCCTTCAATGATTTGGAAGGTGAAATTAAATAACACACAAAAAAGCCTGACTGTTTCTGAAACAAGAAGCTAGAGGGAGTTTTATGGAAATCTTTAACCAAAAACCACCTACTGATTCCCGTACTTTACTTACACTTCTTACTGAGGAGATGATGTCCCAGGAATTTTAAGCTGGCATCCCAAGGGTTTCAAGGTCTCCTAATTATTTCCAGAATATTGTCAAAAATATAGGGGGAAGCAAATGGAACAGGAAGGACAGAATGCCCAGAAAATCTTTTTACTTAACCAGAAGGGAAAGGTCTGATTTTTTAAGGTTTTTTTAATCACTGGTTTACAAAATATTACCCATTTTCCTCAGGCTTTTAATGTTTTTTGATCTAGAGTATAGATTTGGATGATAAAGAAGTGGGAAAGGGAATGAAAAATATTGCAATATTATCATTAACGAGAAACTTAGGTTTCTTAGTGTAGAGTTTCTCCTCACTATAACATGAAAGAAAATAAAATTACTGAAAGGCCACAGATATATTCAGTTGCTTCTGCCAAGTTCTGTTTTCCACAAAGCACAGGATTGTTTATTTCTTTCATTATTTGTACACTTTACTGTGAACAAATCCCCTTTATTCTTGTATTTTATTTTAAAACTTTCAGTCTTACTAATAGTTGAAGTTTTTAAAAAAAAATAGCTCGTTTCCTCTGAAAACTATGAAAAGTCATCAATGCTCATTTTGTCTTTTCCAGGTTGTGTCTTTGGACCAATTCACAAGGAGGAGAGCTCGGTACCCAACTCTCCAGGGAAAAATTTAGATAATTTATATAAACAGACATAAATATCACGTAATGTTTAAAAATACTATAATAACAGTGGAAATACAGAGAGAGATCCTAAGCCAATTGAATTGCCCTCTGGAGATGCCTATCTCTTTCAAGGAGCCTTGGCTAAATGGAAACCAAGTCCAGCTGCCTATGTTAAGTGCCTAAGAGTTCAGTGGGAAGAATCATGTCCCTGTCCTAGAGTTTCCTCCTGAAACATGGATCCTTCTCAAACAGTCTTTAAATGTAGAGCTATAATAAAGCCTTGTTTCCTTGCTCTTCATTGGGAAAAATACCACTACCAGGCTGGAAAACAGGTTAGGGCATCTGACTAACAGAGCACAACGAGGTCCCAAGACTTCTGTGAACATAGAAGAAAATTACCTCTTTTTCCATTAAATGTTTTCTGGACTGATATTCCTCAAAAGTAAATTGTATTAGCAACTTTTCTGATTACTTATCAGATAATAGTTTATCCCTTTTTTGGCTGTGCAAAAGAAAAAACATTTTTGAAAACAACAGTCTCTGAAATCCTCTACAAATTAAAGCCATATTGTGCTATGTCCTAGCTGATGTTCTGTGGAATAATGGAATACTGATTGAAAATCATCCTTTTTTTTTGCAACTGACTGTGGTATTTCAGCAAGTAGCATGTAAGAAAACTACTTGTGGTGAGATTTCTTATACACAAAAATTAAGTTACAAGCTTATTCTCTATTCTAGACAAGACGGCACAACCCACCTTTTTTTCCTAATTCCTGTCTCTCCAACTCTTCAAAAATGTCTGCTTCTCTCACAGATTTCTCAGAGCTTGGATCTTCATATTCTTTCCAAAAGTTCTGCTTGTTTATTAACTTATATTACTTCTATTGCCTTTCAAAACTTTAGTGGTACACAATTATTTTTAAGCACTTATTGTATAACAAGACATTAGTACTGATGTTTCACTCAGAACTTTTTTCATTTTCACAAGGATGACTACAAACCCATATGTGGTATTTTCAGAAATGTCTTGTGAGTCTCAAAGATGAGAGAAATCTCAGTGGTAATTCTAGAGCTAAATTTCAGACATAGATGACAAGATCATTGAAGACAATTTTAGTTCCCAAAATCTATGACATGGTAAAAGATAATTCACTGCATCTCAGGTAGCTCCATTCCAGACCAGGGACTGAGTTTGGGGTTTTTTGGGGAAGTGTTGTTTTAATTATTACCAGTGTGGTGAAGCAGGCAAACACAAACAGAAAACTCAAAGACAAATTTCAAGTGAACCACGTATTTCCCCAGTAGTGTTTCCATTTCAATGAACCCACAGTCACTCAGGCAGGACCTAAACTCTATTAGAAAACCTATTCAAAACACAGGTGTATTTGAAGATAGAACTAAATCCCAAGCCTCTACTGACACTCTTGTTGAACCTTAATTAAAAAAGAACAACACAAACAAACAAAAGGTTTAGCTTTAGGGTGAGAGCAACAGCTTAATGAAATGTTGGTGTCCCCTAAAAAGACTTTGTTTACTTCACTGAGGATTTGCAGTCTGGCCATTAGCAGAGGGGCTTCAGTTCCATTTCCTCTCCTTACCACTTCATGCTCTATGATCCTTTACTTCTGCACCAGGGGACTTGTTCTGCAGCTCTGGCCACTCCAGTAAGGACCTGATCAGCAGAAAGACTGAGGTCTGCTTAGGTGAAAGTCTAGTTAAAATGATCCTCATAAAAGGGTCTCATTAGACCATGAATTATTAGAACACATATTAAAATGCATCAAATTTGTCAGAGTACTATAATGTCATCATGTGAGGCTGTATCATGACTCTAATTTAAAAAAAAAGAGGTTTCTCCTTGCTCTTCTCTACTCCTTCTCGAGCTCCTTTGGATGGTCTGTCTGTGTAAAGGAACCCAAATCACCCATTTCATATCATCTACAGCTGGGTAAACATTTTTAAAAATCTACCAAAGGCAAGATAAGTGAAAACATCCTATCAAGCAAGAAAAGAGTTAAACACTGTCTTTAACAGTATAAATGATTGCATCAAGTGAAGTCAGTGTCAAATATGATATGATTTGCAGAGCAGCATGTGAGAATGTCAACCTTCTTAGTTCCCTAGTGTAGTTTAGTGACAGTAACTTTATACAGTCTAGCAGTATGTCATGAATATTCTCAAAAGTAGGTGGGTGGCATATTCATTGAGAGATGTACAGTGAATTGAGTACAAAACCGACATTTTTTAAAATAATGTTACTAAAACTGTAATAAATCTGCCACCACTTTCCATATTTTAAGCTCATTTGTCTCTATTTGAATTCTAACTATGTTTATTGCAAGCTATTGTTTAAGCCTTATTTTCTTAGCCAGAATCTCTGCATTTGTTGAAAGAAATATATTTCAGGCAAATTTTTAACCTGTAGTAACCCCTCTAGGATACAAACAAGTGAAATAGCTGCAATAAAGCATGATTGATCTCACATATATTTTTGTTCAAAGTAAGTGTCCTTTGGGTCAATTATCAGCCTTAAATGTAGCATCCACAGGAACTCTGTAAAAAGCAGGTTCCTTCTAAAGAAGACATGAATTGTCTGGCCAATCTGACAATCTATATAAAAACCATTTAGCAAAACCGAAATTATTCAGTTCTGGATTACTCTGTAATTTCAGACATTATAACCAGAAATCACTCCAGTAGTGGTTTGGCAGATAAGCACAAGGAAGGGACTTGTGGTTGAAACAGAGACCTAGAACACAGGAAAAGTGTTTTCTATTCTTGGTCTGGGCACTGACTTCTTCAGAAACCACGGGTGACTTACAGCTCCTGAAAGGTGAGCACCCAAGGATCCCAGTGACTTCATGTGGCTACTCAACATTTCTGAAAAACAAGCCCTTGCCCTCTCTATAATTTAGTTTTCCTGTTTATGACATGATGTTTAGAAATAGTCAGTTTGGGGGCAGAAAGCAGTCCCCATCACTTTGCCTTTTTTTAATAGATCACCCAAGGCACAGGAGTAGAATAAGGAAGATGGACATACCACAGAAGTAAATGAATTAATGGCAGTTTATTTTAACTATTTACTAATTAAAAATGTGCTGTTGATTCCCTCCTAAAAAGGTTGATTTTTTTCTCAATCATTAGGCACAGCAGGGGCTTGTGGAGATACATTTGTAGCTATACACATATTTTAAAAGCATCTGATTCCATCTAGTATAGAAAAGTGAAGTACCAGCTCAGGCTGTCTTACCAATTTCTTCATAAATACATGATTATTTAATCAGCTAGAAATCCATTTACTTTGCCCTAGCAGAACACTTCTTAAACAGTAACCTATGACAAAAGGTATCTTGACAGTACCTTGAAAACTTTCTGTCAGATTGTTTCTTTTCAAGAATCTTGCCTGTGTTTTCAGGTGCCATCATTCAGATTATAAATATAGACTATGGAATATTTTGTCAATTTTGAGATATTTAAGCTTCTTCATTATCCTCTCAAAACCTGTCACAGCTGTAGTTACCTTTATTAGCAGAGATCTTAAAATATGGAATGATATTTTAAAAACTGTGAAACAGTTACTGGCTAAACATAGCCTAAATCACTCTGGTTGATATAAGTTTCCCCAGAGAAAAACATTATTAATAAATGTAATTAATTTGGTGAGGCAATGTATACAAAGATATGCAAGAGTGAACTCATTACTTTCTGTTGAAATAATTATTTACAAATATTTATCTGTTTTTCTGTGACATTGTAGTAAGTTGGGAAAATGTTTACTTTGTATGATTGGCTTCTGCCTTATAAAATAGTTCTCCATTTTTGTGATTTCAAAAAGAAATTCCAACTCAGTTGCATCTGAGTTACTACAATTTTTTTAAAAGACAATTTATTTACCTTGAGTCAGCTGAACTTGGTAGTAGATTTACATAAAAAATTACTAACTAGGATTAAAAAAGAACAACTCTCAGAAAAAATGTCATTTTGTCATTTCGCTTTAAAGTAACATCTTCATTGGTAAGATTGCCTACAGCTAATTTTTGAAAGGGTTATCAACTGAATTAAATTTCAGTTTTTAATGATTGAAAGAAGTTTGTATTTTTTCCATAATGAAAATTATATTTTACTCAATATAATTTTTAAAAATTTAATTTTTCCCTGGGACACCATAAATCATGTATTATTTCCATGTTTTTGAATCTTGGGCTATTTTATGAGAATATTTTCTCTCTGTTTTGTATGCTTTTGTCAAACTAAACTGCTTCATCAGTAACATGTAATAGATGAGAAAGAGTTTCTTTGACAAATGCTTTCTTTCAGAAGGTATCAATTTGCTAATTCCACAGAGAATTCCTGCATAAATTGAAAATCTCAGCATTCTCAAATGTTGAGACCAACATTTGAAAAGTATGTTTTAATTGTATCCTTCCACCATCATTCTGCAAAATATTGTTTGCTAATGATTCTGCCTTTCCATTCATTGACTACTAAGAGTTGACAATGTGAGAGTTTTTTTCTTTTTTGCACTTTTGGCTCCCTGCTTCACGTTGTCACGTTTCTGGCATTTGTTCAGATAATTTTATTTGGGGAATGTTGACCCAAGATCAAATCCCATTAATCGGCTTCATCAAGTGTTATATTCATTTGCCTAAATGCAGGCATCTCATGCCATTTTTACCCTCTGGGCTCCCCAGAATATCTGCAGGGAGCTGGCAGACAGGATGGGGGCCCCTCAGGATACCCATGCTTTTCTGTACTACATGATGGATGTCTGAGACACATCCTTAAAGGAAAATTCTAAAGTAAGGAAGAAACAACATCCCAGATTGTTTTCTCACAATGTATTCATGACTCCACTGCTAAAAATGCCCAATGGCCTAATTTTGCCTGTTTTAAGGCCCTTTGTTGATTCTTCAGATTTTAGCCTTCTTTAAGGACATACAATAAAATCCCTATGGAAGCACCCAGATCATATTTAATGCTGATGTCAGTGATGACACAGATACTGGTGTGAATAACAAAATAGGGACTTGTAATAGCATGGGGTTTTCCATGTTCATACAATAAAATGGAACCTTCATGGTCAAGCATCCTCCTTACAATTTTTCAGCATTATGATGTCATATGATCAGACACTTCTGTAGGGTTGTGTTCACTAAAACAGAAAGCCACAGTTACAGAAAATTTTATGTTAGGAAAAATAAAAAAAGGCCTGTCAGAAGTGTTTGCAGATAAAGTATCTTAATTAGGTCCCTTATCCGTACAGGCACTCAGTGACAGCAACAGAAGGTAGAAAACAAGAGGTCAGGGTGCAATAAAAGTAAGCCACACTACTTTTTTGAGTTTCAACATACTGTAAGTTTTATGAATTTTGAGCATGAATGGAATGTTGTCCTTGGTTAATTGGGGCTTCACATTGGCTATGGGCCAGCAAGGACTGTGGGGATTCAAAGGCTAATACCACTACAGACCTGTCTGTGTTCTGCAGTGCTTACTATCTAGCTTTAGAAAATGATCAGAAAATCAGTTATAGTGTGTTCTAGTTTCCTCTTGACATTTGAAGATACTTACTCTTCATTTCTTGGCTTTGTGTCAATTAATTATTTCAATTCCAAAGTCTTTATCCTTCACGAAAGAAATTGTGCAATTTTTGTGCAAAATTAGAAAAACTCCCCTGGAAAAGTCAGGGATTTTTAAGTGTGAGGCTGACGAAAACAAACCTAGATAAAAAAATGTCAAGAACTCTGAAAGCTGGTATGGACTTTTCCAGAAAATTTGGGTTTGGGATTTTAATGAAAATGCCATATAAATCAAAATAAAGTAGGTTCTGGGAGATACATTTTGTTTATTTTTGCTAATAAGAATTGAAGTGGTACTATAGAAAGTAAATGCTAAAACTTTTCTAACTGTAGAAAATTTTTTCAATGTAGCTATTTCTTACATTCCATTTCAGAGCCCTGCTTTTGTCTTATGTCTGGTTTTCAGTGGAATCAATGAAATCTATTTTTCAGAAAACTACAAATTCAGAATTAGCTGTCAAAAACTGATCTAGAAAGAGAATAATGAACTTTTATGACTAAATGAATAATGAACAATTTATGACTGTTCACAATATTTCTGTGAACAGCAAAAGTAGCAAAAAAAGTTTCCTGCAGCTTTACATTTTATGGATAGCTTATCTTTTGTCTCACAAGGTTTGGATGTGCACAGCCATTTTCTCCCATACAGATTCTCTTGCATCTGATAAACTATTTGAGTTCATGTAACATAGGATATTTTAATGAACTTAATCACACACACACATAAACATGCAAACATCACAAATCTCATAAATTATAATTCTTTAGCAATTTAGCTTTGCTACATATAATCAGACACATTTCTTCTCCAAATGTCTGTCCCTAATTTTAATTAATGTGTTGTTTTATAATTATACCTGTCTCTTTTGGGTTCTCAGTATCAGCAATACAACTGTGCCTTGATTAGTATTCTTTAAACAGCTAGAATAATTCTGACTAATTGCAATACTTTATTTAGAGTTAAGACCATAGCAAGAGAACAGGAATGAAAATAAATACACAGGTTTTCTCGTTTTCCATGAAGGTATATTCAAATAAAAAAATAAAATCTGAAAAATTTTAAAATTCTGGAAAAAATTCTGCTGAAGAAGCAGCCAAGGCACTCTCCTGAGGCTCTCAGATACACATCGTTTGTCCTGAGACTGGAAGACTTAATCTCACCCATCAAAATGAAGTTCTTCCTTTTTTTCTTGCTGTGACATATGGCAAAACATGCTACTAAAGCTCTAATTTTTGTTGTGAGTTTGACTTTTTCAAACAATATAGGGTGGGCTATTCACTGTACATTGCAGTGGAGTTCAAAGAGTAAA
The DNA here is from genome assembly GCA_023637945.1 of Phaethornis superciliosus. NCBI lineage: Eukaryota > Metazoa > Chordata > Aves > Apodiformes > Trochilidae > Phaethornis > Phaethornis superciliosus. The sequence goes on from JAJQWJ010000005.1 coordinate 7,523,668, forward strand.
GCTAGGAGAAAACAACACTTATGAAGGTAAAGCAAAGCAGGAAACTTGAATATCACTTTAGATAGGAATGTAATTATGTTGTGGATCTTGTCTAAACCCAGAGCAAGGATATGTCTCTGTATCAGTGGAGGAACTAGCAATGAGTACATCAGTACTCACAGACTCACTGCTGAGGACTTTATTTGGTGTTCAGATAGAGCAGGAGCAAACCCAGCTACCATTTGGGAAATGATAGCTCAGCCAGCCTACAACTTGCAATGACATTTTCAACCTTTCTGCCTTCTGTCTCCTGCCCTGAACTTCCCATTACACCTCCCATTTAGCTCATTCAGATTGTATTACTGGTAATGCTAATATCTCCATATTTCCTCCAAAGCGCATTTTAAAGCAATTATAAGAAATTAGCTTCCTATTTCACTTCTCATATCAAAGTACAAAGTACATTATTTTAATATAATTAAAAAATGCATTGGCAGTCAAGACGTGCCACAGATGGAACACTAATCAGTTCATATTTTCCTGATGAGAGCTGTGTTTCTGCTCAATTTTGACCCAAAGAAAGTAGGAAAATGGACAAAATAGTTGACCCTCCCCTGATTTCCACAAGGCTGGAAAGAGATGCAATGACATAGTATGAACAGGAGTTAATACTTGAGAGGTGCAGACAGCACATTGAATACTCTGTGCATGGCAATGACTCAAAACAAGATTAATTATAATCCCTCCATATGACGATATGAATCTTCTCGTTCTGTAAACCCCAAGAACTGTAAATTTGAGACAAAAGAAATCAGTGAATTTTGTTAGTTTTAACGGATTGGTTTAGAAAGATAAATCTCAAATTTTTTAGGTATCACTGAAAGGTTACACACAATGTTGTTTGGGATTTAAGAAAAAAAAAGTTTCACAAGGACTATCTTTCAAAATCACTGTTGTTTTCTTGCATGGGAAAATATACTATCAGGGAACAGAGTGATAGGCACTGAGTAAACTGATAGCAGTAATAAATCTTGTGTATACAGAATGAATCTCAAGCCTAGGGTGAAATAGTAATACATTACCTGATCAGTTACTGAAAAAAGCAGGATGCAAGACAGTAAAGCAAACACTGGAAATGTTAGATGAAACAGATAATAAACTGAGCTGTCTTCTTGATTGTGTTGGACCTCAGCATATCCCAGTTAGAGATTAAGCTGACCAAGCTAAAGCATCTGCCAGAACTGACAAAGTTGAAGTCTCCATGGGCAGATCAGGAAAGTTGAAAGAAATGAGCCAAGCATCAGTAAAGAGCTATGTAGTCAACATCATTAACAATCATGTCTTTATCACTGGGTTCCCAGTTTTAATGAGAAAGACACAAGTAAATAAACAAACTGGAGTAAAAAAAGGTTTTTTATTCCATTGTTCACACCACTGTAAACTTTCCAATTGAAAAGCAAGATCCAAAAGAACAACTCATGAATTGCTTCCCAAGGTGAAATTCATAAATACAGTTTCCAGGAGAGGGCTCCAGAGCAACACTAGTACTCCAGGGAAATTGCCCAAATGTCCCTGTCCCACTCTGAGAATTAGTTAATTAGTGATTAATTAGAGGTCTCATACCCTCTGGAACCCTGTCTAAAAATATATATGTATCCTACACTGAGATGGAAAAATAAAAGTTACAAGTTAGTGTGGGGTGTTAATGTTTTGACTTAGAACTATGAAAATAAAATAGAAAACAGAAAAAAAAAAAAAAAAAAAAAAAAAAAAAGAGAGAAACTTACAATGAACCCTCACTAGGTGGATATTAAAACAGTAATAAATATCTAAAAATAATATATGTATGAATATAAAATATGTAAATAATATCTTAAATACATACAGCCTATAAAATAAGAAAACAATTGTCCCCCATGTATTTTTCAAAGCCATGCATATCTGTGCAAACAGGAGCTGACCAGTTCTTCCAGGAAAGCAACAAATAAATAGATGTAGTCTGTGCTCCTCAGCAACTGGAAAGAGGAAACACAAAGGAATTCAGATACATGTATGAGACACTTGAATATTTTCTAACTAAACCCCAAACCAAAATAATGGTGAAAGAAATCTTTACATGAAATATATCTTTAAATGTTTAAAATATTTAAATGAGGTTTAGCTTTAATTGAGATATACTTTTAAATCTTTTAAAGTATGCCATCTTTTCTTACTACTTCTACAACTATTAAGTTTAAGATTTGTTTCAGGGCTAAGCATTAGGTGGGCCTAAATCTACTCTTAGGATATACAGTCTCAGCCAGACAAATAGGATTTAAATTCAGGATTTCTTGAAAGTTGAGTGTTTATATTCTGTGTTTCATTTAGGCCCAGCATAGCATCAGATTTAAGCCAAACAAGGAATTAGGTTTGAAACCAGGATCTAGGGTTTGGTTCTGTCTCCAATTAATTGCGTAAAGCTGGCTCAGGGATTTTTAAAAGTCTCTGCTAAACATTGTGAAAGATGGATGAGGTGAAATTCCCAGGCACAAAAAATAGAGAGGTGTAATATGTTACTGTATAATGTACTAACTCAGAGATGCAGCTTATTCCACTCAGACACAGCCAAAAGAGCCACTGATGCCAAAAATCCTAAGGAAATATACGGTTAGTTTTGAAATTTTTGGTTTACTTCCAAATATTTTCCATCTTCAGGCACACAGCTAGCCAGAGCCTACAAAAAGTGTGGAAACCTAAACACTGAGCCTGCCGTGCTGACCTCCCATTTGCAATACCCTTCATGTGATGGGAAAGGTTTCCCCATGCAATTCCTCCAGCTTCTGGAGCTGTAGGGACTCTCTGCTGGACCTCACATTGACTTTGTTATGAAATTGTACCTAGCAACTTGTGGAAGCAAGCCTTGAGACTTCCTATTAAAGCAAAATGGAACACAAACTGGGCTTGTCATGAATCCACCTGTGAGCAAATGCTCAGAGGTGCAAATTTATGTTGGCTGATGCCTGGAGCAAGAGGGAGGTGGAGGCTTCAACCTGGGCTTGTGCCCTTCAGGAACTATTTCTCTACCCCTCTGAGGAGGGTTTTTGCCTTTACACTTCTTTAATTTTGAGGGAAGTGCTACTTATTTATTTTTGAATCTTCACAGGAGACTCACCTAGCTTTCAGGTGGTACGCTTCAAGTGAGTTAATGTGCTTTAGTGTTTTGAAAAATCCCTTGTAGGAACAAGTATAACAGATGCCCTCAAAGACCTCTTGGTGAAGCATGTGCATTTTATGACTTCTTATCTCATGATTTACAATGGAATACAAAATGCTGTGTTACAGGCTGGGTGATCTACAAGTCAAAATGCTGAATTCCAGAGGAAAGGCACAGATGTTACATGACAAAAATCTGTCTCTTGAAAGATGTTTCCTCATTCTCATGAATCTCGAGCTTCACCAGTACAGTCTAAAGAAACCTAAAGCACGTTTCTGGGCAAACAGCTATTTCTTTTCAGATATTTCCAGACTTAAAACCTGACTCATTATAAAATGGCTTTGGATCATTTCAGTTCATCTGCTGAACCAACTATGAGGGCTGAGTTAATACATCTGAACCCTTCTGCTCATTCCAACTGCTGTTTAACATTTTGATCTGACAGTTTAATGCTGTTCCATCGCAAAATATATGTTCCCATTGAAAACAAACATTTTTCATATTAGCAATAGAGACAACTTCAAGGGATGAGGTTATCATGAGGCAATTACACCCCAGAGGGATTACAGGCACTTATATCATGATAACCTTATCTTCAGTGTGCCTTATTAAATAATTACAAGACTGCCACAGCCACAGAGTATAAATACCCATAAGCTTCTCAGCTATGGGTTATCACTAAATAAAGGTAAATGTTTATGTGAGCCTGGCAACTTCTGCTGCTTGTGCTAAACCATCTAAACAAACCTTGGCTTTCCATTTAAATGATGACAAACACTTAATGCTGAACTGGTTTTGCTCTAACAGGATGTTTGTCCTTAGAATGAAACTGCACTAGAGACTGAGCTCTTTCTCAGGATTCTCAGAGCCTTTTAGGTTGAAAGAGGTCCCCTCAGGCTCACTCTCTGTATTATGAAACCCTGCTGAAGTCTTCTGAAGTGCATAGGACTACACTGATAAAGTTGATATTAAGAATGGCTCTGACTCAGAAAATCATTGCTCGTAACTCTGTTGCCAGTGCTGTTTTCAATATCTGTACTGTCCATTACCCCTCATTCCACCACGTAGTTTGGCAGAACTGTGCAATAGGTTCTCCTGGAAAAACAGAAATAAACATTTTCTGTACATACATAGTCAAATTTCAAAACCATTGAATTTGTTCATGTTGACAGACCTTTCCTCTTCAATTTCCATTAAAATTTTATTGACTCAATTTACTGTCAAAAATAAAATTTAAGCTTCAGCAATCCAATAGTCACAAAAAAAAAAAAAAAAATAAAAAATAGCAATGATATGTGATAAATCCAGTCTGCAGTGGTTGATTTTATGATTGCAATGAAACAGGAAAAAAATGATAAATCATCTACACCACTGATTTCTTTTAATGTATCCAGCCATGTAGATATATTTCTTTTGATTAAAAATGTTTCTTTCCTTACTTTATGCTAGCAACACCAGTAATGGTTAATAGTGATCAACCACAGTAAGAACAATGCCAGTAGGCTACTCCAGTTGTGAAATGCTGATGCAACATATTTCCAAACTACTTACAGAGAGAGATAAATGTCATAAGCAAGTCACAAGAACTGAGACTAGTAAATCAATCTGAAAATGGCTGGCACTGAAAGCAGACTGAGTAAAAAGTCATTTGCGGCAAGTTTCCCATGTTCCATGATACACATAAAAAAGCAGATTTCACAGAGAGCACAATGAGAAGCAGATTAGAAGTATAATTCCTTTAGCTATCCCACAGGCAATAGTGGGGAGCAGAGAAAACTATTCTCATAAATGAGGAACTGGAAAGAGAAAAATAGTCCATGTTCTCTTACAGAGGGCAAGAGAGTCAGAGAAGGAGGGAATCAAAAGTGTGGTTTTATGTCATGGTCTTTTTTTGGGTTTTTTGTTTTTGTTTTGTTCTGTTTTGTAATATATCAGTAGATGTTAAAATAATTAATTATGCAGCCCTAGAAAAAAAAAAAAAAAAAAAAAAAACAACACCAAAACCAAAGCATAATAAATCATGGGAACTTGCCCCAATAAGCAGTGAAAATTTAACCTTATTAAAATTTAAATCAAGGTAAAATGATTTGACCCCTTCTGGTTTCCTGTCAACAAATCACTGCCTTCTGGGCATGTGATATACATGAACTTTTGAAGTAGTTCAACCTGGTCATAGGTTTCTTACATTCTGTAGTCATTTGAAATAATATATAACCATTTCATCACCTTCAAGTGTAGATTGAACTTGTCAAAATATGTTTGAACTTATAATCTATTCTGTTCCCAAACATTCACTTTTTTTTAAGATAAGCTCATTCTATTCTTAAAGACTGACCTGGTTAGGAGAGGGATATTTGTGTATTGTATTTATTCTTCATAAATCCACAGAGCCTAGAAATGATGAAAATCTCTTCTAATTGCTTACAGACTGACAGCTACCAGTGTACTAAGCACTCAGCTTCTCAGTATGACGATGAAATTTACAGGTCTGTGATCCCCTGTGTCCCCTTATTTGTCTTTCTGAAAAAAACTCAGAATATAATAGCAAGAATTCTGATCAGGATTTTTTTTCTCCCAATTTTTGGCTTAGGCTTTACTGCAATGAAATCTCAGAAATCATTTACTTCTTTGCCTACCTGTTCAACAGTACATGAGGAGTGACATAAACCTTTCCTTGCCTGAAAACCAAAATGTTTTCCTATTAATTCTTTTAAGGGATTACTCTGTTAGATTTAGACTAAGATGTCTATACCTGGTGCATAACCTAATGTTTTTAATATCCTCCCCATGCATTCAGTACCTATGTTTGCCTATTTATACCACTCTGGAAAGCTAGATTAGACGGTTTAACTCCCCCGAGAGTGTACGTATTGACTTTGCATACTTATAATAATAAAAATTTAATTTACATTCAGCAGGGGAAAAAAACAAAAATAAAAGGATTGACAGAAAAAACAAAACAAAACAAAAACAAAAACAAACAACAAAAAAACAAACAAACAAACAAACAAAAAAACCAAAAACAAAAAACAAACAAAAAGCCCCAAAACAACAAACCATCTCATACAGAATGAAATATGTGATTTGACTAACCCTGACCTGTAAGTTGCCAAAAGGGAGTATTTACTTTGTCCAATGCTCCAGAGAATGCCTTTTGCCTTTTCAATGAAGTATATTGCAGATAAAGTTGCCTGGTCCACAGACTCAGCTTTGGAAAAGAGGTCTACCCATGGACTATAGAATGTCCCTAATGGCTTTTACACATTTCTTGGTGGGCCATAATTAATAAATCAACATGGTGTTGCCAATTTTATAATGTTTATATTTGCATTATATAATAGTGAAATTATGTTTCACAAACTGAATTACAGTTCCAAATAGCAAGGTGGAGTTTGGGGGAACTGGTTGTGCAATTCTCTAGGCATTATTCAATAATATATTCTCCATTGTGGTGAGAAAATGGGGAAGAGGAATGATCAGTTTTTGAAACCTCAAGATAATTTGTAGCACAGGCAGCTTTTGCTGCTTTTCTGCATTACAGATTATGGCTGTGCCACAAGACGATCAGTGTTTTAATTTACATGTTGAGGATTTTTTGTTTTCTCTATATAAATAGATGTAGAAAAATAATGGAGAGCAATTTTTCAATATTGATGTTATCCCATATTGATCATTAGGGTGATTGCCCAGGAAACTTAGGTAGCAATCTATAAAGCTGTTCTGTGCAATTTTACCAGGGTTTCTTCGCATGACCTGCTTCAGAGTTCAGACTGATGTGAACTCTTATTTTTCCCCAGCCCCATTATATCTCAGCTCTCTTCTCCTTACCCTCAAGTACCGTGCACATTCAATATCATCTTTATGCCCAATTCACAGTGTAGCTCATTCATTATCTGCATCTTTTTCCCTGAGTGTACATTCAACAATAGCATCAGTCATTCTACAAATAATGTGCCCAACTACTCTGTAACTCCCCTCTTTCATAGCATGCCCTTGTCTTATTCTGCTTCCCATCTGTGAGAAGGGAATGAGACAGCACCTCTTTTTTTATTCTCCAGAATTTTCACAGCTTGCACAAATAGTTGGTGTTCTTGAAGGCTTATAAGACACTGTTGGTAAAATGAACAAAAAGAACTTATTCTGTTTTGGAGGAAGTTCTGGCTAAAGAAGAAGAACTCCTGGGACCAAACCCACTTGTTTTCTTGACCTCAGCTCATGTATTCCATATTTCAAGCAATTTTACTTCCGAGGGAGGCTGGTAAACAATACTGGCTGTTAAGGCAGTTTTATTTTAACTAAGTTGTTTAATAAGGGGGAAAAATTTAAGGATGAAAAAGCCAACAAAGAAATAATTTAAAATATTAAGGATTCTGTCTGACAAATGCTGCTTGGATAGTAAGAGTAAACTATTAATCCAAATTAATTTGTACTGTATAGGAAATTTATCCAGTTTCATACCTTAAAAAATATATATAATCAAGAGAAATCATGCTAGCATCATAGATTTGTATAACTGCTCTCAAGTCCAACAAGCTGAAAGTTTATCTATCTGAGTCTTTGATTTTGTAAAGAGCTGCACCATACTTCTTGGGAGTCACAATTAAAGACCTGAAATGGAAGAGGGTGAGAAACACTCTGACTGCTCCATATAGAAGGGAATAATCAATTTCTAATGTTTTTTAGCAGGAATGAATGATTTCTCCTTATGTTGGCTTAGCTGGCTAATAAAGATAAACAAAATATAATCTGAGTTACATGACCACTTACAAGGGTTTGCAAGTATGAGTGATGGAGTCCATCCCCCAAAAAGTGGACTGCAACACTCTCCCCTAAGACAGGCACCTGGTGAGTCAAAAAGGTGGGCAAAAATTTGTCTGTGGTGCAGGTTATATTCATGCCCTATGTAGGCAACCATTTTCCCCACAGCAGCCTGCAGTAGCAGTAGAAGGACAATTAACCTGGTTGGGGCTTTCAAGTAGTGACTGTCATGAAAAACTCTCAAAAAATAATAACATGAAATGGAATCCATATAAAAGTAAGTAACAAACTGAATAGCTACCTAGCTGACAATGTCCATCACTAAAACTCCAATGTATATTTTAAGAAACCAGCATTAAAGTAGGACAATTAATTTTGGAAGATACATGATAAACACATTAAAGTTTCAGCACAGTGCCTTTCAGTGCCTATTCAGTCAAATATGGATTTTTTTTTCTGTGTTAGCTGCATACATCTATTTTCAATGTGTTTCTGTTTTTATATTCACTAGGGACCTGTGTGAGGATCTGGAGTACATACATGAAACATTCAGGACCAAATGGACCAAAAAGATTACAACACTAAGGAGGACACCTAAATTAAACATTTATTCAGCAATGATGTAATCTAGTACTTGTCTAACAAACACAGAAAAAAAGTTGATTTGAAAATGGAAAAGATGACATCCAATATCACACACTCTCTTTGACAAGGAAAGTTGAAGAACAATTCCAGGATGGTTATTTGCTAACAATGTGTGCAGAGGCATCACAAAGTATTGTTTTCATTTCAATATCTATTTTGACTTCTAATGCAGCTTCTCAGGTCAGTAACAATTCATTAGGGTGAATAAAATGTTTTCAACCTGTCTCTGTGGATTTTGCTTATTACAGTCTAAAAGCTAAGATGGAGATGGGGAGATATTTGTATAAAATTAAAAAAAAAAATTAGTGATTTTGCAAACATTACTCAATGCCTGTCTACAGAGCATGTCTATGCTAGTTACCTGCAAGACTAATGCTCTGTTTCAGTGGTGTACAATTTCAAGACAAATCTGTTCACTGAGGAACAGATTTAAACATATATTCGAGGACAGATTTTTAGGAAGCTCAATAGCTAAAGCCACGAGCTCTTTTGACAGTCACGCTGCTTTGTTTGACCTTGAAATGGATACTGTGTCACCTAAAGTTTAGGCTTTGAAAGGGCCCTCTAAGAAATTTTGGAAATCAGGAGATGAACCCAGAAAGTGTGGTTATTTTAATACTTTCACACTAGGATATATAGAATGATGGTTGCTGCAGGAATCTATGCATAAATTTAATCTAGCTTTAACTTTTAATACATTATGTATGTGACTTTTAATTTGTGTATTTAATTTATCAGGCTTCCTTAATTTAGGCCAGTAAAATCTAGCTAAGCTAGCAATCTTGGACTGGAACTCATCCATTAGGACCTGATTTTGTTGCATCACATACTTACAGGCATCATTCCCTTTGACAGAAAACTATGCTTAGTTAAGAAAAGCAGTTCTCTTAGTACTATGGTTCCAAATGATTTCAAACCACTTCACAGAGCTACAATGATGTCCTTTGTCATCTGACAGAGGGATCATTATCTAAAGTAAGTGAAAAATTTAAAACAAATTACCTATTTTGGTCTCTATAGAGTATGCTAGATTGTAGGTAATCCTTTTGCAAGGAGGAGAGCTTCAGTCCCCTTACATCCAGGAGATTGTCAGAATCACCACGGGATTCGGTATCACTGCTCTTATTGTGTTGGTTTGTTTTTTTTTTTCTTTGAAATTGCCAGATATTTTGTCACTCTGCCAGGTAGTTGAGAAATACCTTTAGAAAACAAGACACCATTTATTAGTCATTTAAAACACGATATCTAAGATTAGACCTGAGAGAAGCAAGAAAGGTTTCATGCATCTACTGGGGCTCTGAGGCCAAAAGAGGCAGAATTTCTTTCTGTCCACCACAGGAAGCATTAGTGCTCATCACCACCTTTTTTGTTCTTTACTTCATATTAAGCCTGGATATTTTAACATATTTTATTCCTTTTGGTCAAAAATTGTTAAATACAATGATCTATCATATCACCTTGTAGTGTAAATAGAAAGTGACGATTACTAATTGATAATTCTCATGAGAACAGTTGTTATCAGTATCACTCTCTTCAGGAAGCAAGAAATACTTTTAATTTCATTACATGACCAGATAAAAAAGACATAGAAGGACATCACTCACACGTAATCCTCACTAGGAAAAGAAAAGCATTCTATATATTGGCCATGACAATGAGATCAAACCATGCAGTTGTTCGGAATACTGAATCTGTTAGTGCAAGCACCAGATCTGTTAGCACAACCACTAACACAAAAAACACCTCATTTATTTTTCTCCATAAGTTAAACCAGTGCTGTATTTTTACTCCAAAAAATAAACAGTCGATTAAAAACAGCCTTCGTATTTTTCATGTTTGTGAATCTTTTAAATGTACATGTGAAAGCAATACTTTGTAAACTCGGTTATAATGAGAGGAATATGTCAATTAAATCCCCTTTCTCTCATAAAAAATGTTGAAACAATTCCTTCATGTTCTACCGTTGGTTTAGCAACTTCACACTCACGCAATGTTGTTCAAGCCTTTTCATGCCTCACCTAGCAGTAGTAATTCAATTCAATGACTCTGTTGTACTCCACATTGCAGAATGTCAGAATGTGTTTCATGCAATGTCAGTCATGTGCTAATTTGACAAATTATTTCAGATTCAAATAGTGAGAATTCCTTTGAGGATATTTAAACTCAAAGCACAAAATATACATTTGCTCTCCAAAACTCATGTTTTTTAACCCCAGAACTAGAATGACTATTTCACTGTAGATGTCAATAAAGTTATGTGGGTATTCTTAACCTCCCTTCCAGGAGGAAAAACATAGCCACAGTATATACACTGTATGCTAAAACATTAGAGGACATTACTAGCTTTAGGAAAGTGACAACTCAAGCTTTAAAGCAATGTTCTCCCTTCATACTAAAACTTCTGGTGTTTAAAAACAGAATCCCTACCTCTGTGTAAAACTTATGGGAACTGAAGATTTTCATCTCTTTTTTTTGAGTGATCTGAAACTCAAATTTAGCATTTCTGCTCCGGAACAGAATGTGAATTATTTGGCAATGGGAAAGCAGCATTTTTCTGTTACTCATTGTAAACTTACTATTCTCTATTATAAATGAAGCAATAAAAGCTTTGCACACTGAATTGATCTCTGACTTACCTTCCATCACTTACTGCTAGCGAAGACCAACGTAATTGTTTAAGAAAATTCAGAAAAGTCCTCAAGCTTCCAGCATGTGATAAATACCTTAAGCCATAGATGCTTTATTAAGGCAATTTAAATTTCCTACAATAATTTCATTTCCTGGAGAAACAAATGTGTCTGAAATAGAGACAAACCAGAGAAGACATGGAACTTACTTGACAATGGACAAAATCAAGCTATAAAACTGATGGATTTGCATGTGGATTACAAAATTCCTTTGGTAAGCAAGATTAAGAGGGTATGGTCTGGTAACATAGTATATTTTTCCACAAACCATCTGTCATATTCCCCATGACAGATCCTTGTTTTCCTTACGTAGCTTCTGCAGAACTCCCCTCTCACTCTGTTTTTGTTTGTTTTTCACTTCAGGTTTTCCACATCTTGGGATGAAACAGGAGGCTCACATCCAATGCACCACATCTACCACTACAGGGCTATAAACCTTTATGGAGAAAAGTCTAGAGCTGAAAGGTCATAACTCTAACTACTATTTCAAGTACGTAATCATTTACAGGAACTGCAGAAAAGTAATTTTCATAATAATAAATAGAGTTTAAAATGCTTATGACACCATGAGTCAGCTTTCAATCTTTGGCATTATGAGCAACAACTGTACAGCAAATAGCAACACCTCTCTCAGAGCCATTGCTTCCTTATACAGCATTTATATCATCCAACAGCCTGACCCTGAAACATGTGTCATGGGATTTATATCAGATGTTAACATGTAGGAAGTTTCACTGCATAATCAAAAATCAAGCCCCTTAAAACTAACCTTAAACACCATTGACAGATCTGTTGTCCATTCAGTTCACTCTCACCTCATGAAGCTAAGTACAATCACACATATTTAAAAGATCTTGTAAAGATGATAAACACCACATAAGTGTTAAAAAGCCCACTAGGGAACCATCAATTTGAAGAAGGGAAATGAAGAAAAAGCATACGTATATATGTGTAAAACAATCTCAGAGGGAGCATATGATATATATCTAGGATAATCTCCCCAGATTTGTGAAAAAAAACCCACATATGAGACTGAAGGGTAGTTGGTTTTCTCCAGAAGACAGCACAGCTGGACATGTCTAGTCATAGAAGTTCTGTTATTTGTGGATGTAATATTTTCCACAATGGGAAATACTTGCTTTTCTGCTAATGATTTGCACCTGATTAGATGTTAAAATTTACTTTGTAGTGGAAAATCCTGTCCTCTTTTAAAATTTCATTTTTCTAAAAATTATTCTTTTCAAGGTTAGCTTTAAGAGAAACAATACGACAACTTTACTTTGACAGAAGTTTTTGAAATGTCCTTTTCTGCTTATCACTATCCATCATATTTTTCTAGGGTCATTTTGTGTCACAACTGACATAACTCAATGTGACATTATAGTTCATAACCCAATACACTCCACTGAGTGATACCATTCAATGAGTTTGTGAAAGACCTGTAGAGAATAGTGCACAAAATAAGCAAATTGGGCAATGAACAAAACCTTCAGAAGTCCTCAGATGGCTGCTGCAAGGTTCCCTGTGAGGGCTTGATCTTCATCTCTTGCCAGAAGGAAGAGGCAAGGAAAGTAGAAATTCAGTATATTTAGAATCACAAAAAGGCCAAACTGCCAATTCATTTGGTCAGCAGTAGGGGTAAAACTTTCAGAGGACATTCATAAATTTTTTTTTACATTTCTTTCTTATTTGTTGAAAACATCAATATTTGTTCTTTTATGAAAAAATCTATGGTACTCTAAAGGCTGGGGTTAATCCAAGACACACCCCATTACTCTGCTGTCTTCCATATAGTCTTTTAACTGCAAGGACCCTACAAGACCTTTCCCAAGGTTTTTCATCTCATTTCTGCAAAAGATAGACAGATTTCCATGTGCAGTTAACTTGCACCATGGCTTATAGTATAACTGAGCCAAATGCCACTGAACCTTCCTCACAAGTGCCTCACATGGGCCCACTCTCTTACCTGAGATTCCAGATTTATACAGATTACAGAGGGGCAACACTGGGAAGCACCATGGTTCACCAGCCTAGATACAGAGACACTCATCCCTAAAATAGAAGTTAACAGTTGGAACATCTCCAAAAGGAGCAAAAGAACAACGAAATGATGGATGATTCCCATTAAGCCTCAGGGAACAAGGAAGGTTTAAGTAAACATTTCAGTAACAGGGACTTTTTGGTTTCTTACTTTTATTCTTCAGAGCAATACCAAGGAATAGTCCAAGTCATTAAGGACCAGAGTTTCAGCTATGCAAGGTTCATAGCTAGGCTATATTCTTAAAGTAAAGCAGCTGAAGCTTCTAGCAGCTCCTACTCAATCACCTAAAGTTAAATTTCCCACAGACTATTTCAGTATCTGCTGAGGTAGGCATTTTTGACCGGGTAACTGTGGATCTTGTTCACTATTATACACCAAGGTATTTCTTTGGTTGCCTTAAGTCACACTAATCCTGTTCTTGTACAGGAACCTTGGTCATGCATCTTTTTTTCTGACCAAAAGCAAACCAGGAAGCATAAGAAGTTCCTGTGAGAAGGAGCAGTTTTTAAATCAAAGTTTTTATGTTTTGTTAAAAAAAATAAAAAATACACACATGCAAAATTCAAAAACACATCAAAAATATTGTTTTAATCACTTGAATATTTCTCTGATATTACATTTTTCTTCTTTCTGAGGCATGCATGGTTTGAGGACTCCAGCTTCAGAGTCTGAAAAGGAAGGAAAAAAGAAAATTTTGGAGTTGAATCCTTCTTTGGTTCTGGGGATTCCCAGGTATCAAAGCATCCCAGTAAGAAAAGTTGCTAAACTTGAGTTAGTCTCCTTGGATAAGGTCCCTATAATAAAACAGTGTTTCTAAATTCAGGTTCAGACAGTGACAATGTAAACCCAAATCTATTTACATCAGCTTGTATTTTTTTAGAATTAATCTTATGAGTAATTTGAAGATTATATGAAAAGATACCAGGTCTTCCTCAATATAAAAAGATGCGTATATCACTACTTTCAAGAAAATATGTTCAGTAAAATACTTTTAGACACATCGTGTAAACAAATATCAATGGTGAGCAGGTAGCTATGTTTCACATAAAAACAAGACTTGAAGAAACTAATGCTGAAGTAATTTTTAGGTATGTACTACAGTAAAAATTAAAAAAATATTTCTAAAAAATGTACTTGGAAAATCATGAATTTATATACCTTTGGGCTTGGAGAAAGAACAGATATTCACATGGTCTTCTCAAGCACTGGAATTTACCTATAAGAATCTTGCCAGAATAATAGTACAAGGAGTTGCTGATTTTTATGCTGTTGTACAGCATGGCTAGTGAATTATTCAGTGAATCAAACTGCCCATGGATAATACAAAACTAACATCTTCTGGATACCAGATCCCTCATCCACAACACCCTTTCTGTTTTAATGGGTTAATTTTGTATTAATTTGAAAAACAACCAAGGTGACTTTCTTAAAAGAAAATACCTGTAAGAAGCTTCAGAGAAGAATATTTTAGCACAGAGCTTATAGACTTTTTTCCTGAATTCCTCTTCACTGCTAAAGCAGCTTCAAACTGCAATAGATTGAAAAGCAGTGAGACTGTAAACCAAGAAAGAAACAGATCCATTGCAGTCAGACAAAACTTCAGACAGAAAAAGTAATTGTTTGCAAGGTATCATTCAGCAAAGCTCTGTCCTGGCCTCCACTCAGGTTTGTTTCTAAGCCTGAGGATAACCAGTTTAAGAAAGAAATAATTCCCCAGCTGAAGTAAGACTAGTAGCCTAAAGACAAGTAAAACCCTTGAGAGTGATGTAAACATAAAGTCCAAATCAAGATCCACATGTCCCAAATGATGTTTTCTTTGATCTGATATTGTGGCTGTGATTCATTTCTTCCTGTAACCTAGACACAAAATTGCTTTATGTTGGGTGAAGTGCATGGAAGTGAAGGGAAGGAATCTCTTCCTTCGGAAGTATTGTGTTGCTGTATGGCTGAGCTGTGAAATTTTGGTATGGATACAAACAACATTCTGCTCCAGTTGTGGCTTGGGTGGGAAAAAAGCAAAAACACTCAATTCACTTTCTAGAGTTTGTTCTTTTTGGATTAAGAAAAAAACAACAAATGGGTGTGAGATTTTCCCACAGAAAATTCCCAGTCTGGAATATTTAATAAGAAATATAGCATAAGAAACTTTGCTTCCTGGCACGGGGTTAGTGGTGCCTTGGGATGCTCAAAAAAGAAACAGCATTTTTTTTTGCATGGCCATTTAAGCACACACCCCACTCTTTGAGTCACCTCACTTAAAAAATCTGCTAAAGTCCCATGGGCTCAGGGGTCAGCATTGCCTGGTGAGATAACCAGAATGTTCCCTATAGCTCCATATGAACAAATTGTAACTAAAATGACAGACAGAAAACCTGGAACTGAATAGTGAGTGATGGGTTTTCTGGGCATGTGGTTCAGATATAAATGGGAATTGTGCCTTGGGTTCAGTGTCCATATTTTCACCCAAAATACCCATGAAAATGACAATATAAAGTGCAATACACAATTCTTCACGTGAGTGAAGAAAGTAAACCTCGATTCCTGGAAGTTTTTCTCATCATCCATGCTAAAGGTAACTGTGCACTGTCCACAAGTAGATCTGAAGCCTCACATAACTCATGGAGAAAAAGAAAGCAACTTCTCTGCTTTTTCATGACCTAGTGAAGTCTTGAGTTTGCATAAATCCTTATTATATCCAAATATTCACTTGAGTAAAGAAGTATAATGAGGCTTCTCACTCCTTCGTAAACTGATGCAAATAAGGGAGCAAGTCTTTTAGAGTCAATTGTGTCATACTAGGGTAAAGATGCTGCCAAGATATATAGAATCATTCATGTATTATAATAAGGGGCAAAGATAACATGCAAAGAATTTCAAGCAATAGGGCCACGAACAAAGAACATTCCAAGGAGATGGAGGATCATTAGGTTAAATATCACCAGCTACATGGAACCACTTTGGCAGCCTAAATCATGTAGGAATTTTTGGCTTTAAATCCATGTTTTCAAAATGTAGGAAAAATATCTATTAAAAAATTACAAATTTTCTCCCTGATGTCTACAGTCATATATCACTTCTGACAGTGGCCTCATTTCTAAAGTGCTTGCAGTTCCTATTAACCAGTCAAAATTGTCATTACTCAACTTGATAGTGTTTGTTGAAGATGTTCAAAGAGATCTTTATGCCAAAGAAAATGTAACCAAGGAGAGTTCTGAATAAATAAAAAAATAAATACTATACATGTGAGGTAGAATAAGGGGGAGGTTCTGCACACCACCATGCCTGGCTAACAGCACATTCTGACTGAAATACCATCCCTCTGAAACTAAGATATTCCATAGCTATTTCAGGAAGAGTTACACAGACCCATGAAAATCTGCCCTGTGAGGAAGCTGTGAATGTCCACCCTGTGAGGATACCATCTATGGAAGGAACAAGCACAGAGCCAGCCTTTTGTCCTAGCTAACAGACATAAGCTAGCAACAAGGTTTTCCACGATTAAGTCTTCCACTGTAACACCCCATCATAGATGGGTAACTGTGATACCCTTCAACCAGAATTTTTTTCCCTATGGACACTGGCAACAGCAAGAGTTTCTTTGTTGTTTGACATAAAACCAATCTCTACTCCAGGTAGGAGTGTTACTGGTGTGTTTCACCTTTGTTTTTTCAAGTTTTATAGCTGCCCCTTCTCCAAGACCAGTAACTGCTTTATGAGACCTTGACAAACTTTCAGCAGAGTGGGAAAACCACTCTGCAAGTGTCCTCAGTTTTCAGCAGTCCTGTACTTTCCTCAGATTAATCTATTGAATAGTCAGTATGTAACATAAACCATTCCTACCTTTAACATTATCATCTACTGAGGAGTTGCATTCCAAAAAGGATGTCTCCTACATGTATCCACTGAGAGCCTAGTTCCATTCTATTTAATAAAGTCAAAAGATTGTGAACAAACAATAAAAATACAGCTATAAGCTTGGTTTAGGGTTGAAGTCTCTGATGAGGCAATTTCTTACAGTTTTAGGCTTCATGAACCAAAAATATTTTTATCCTTAAGGGTTTGTATAGAGAACAGCATAACAGGCTGCAACACTAAGTCATAAAAGGGAATGACTTATCCTATAATGTGGTAGTAACATGTAAGTAGTGCACCTTCCCATTATGGACCACGTGCATTGTAACTTGTCTCTGTACATTTACATCAGATGTTTGCTGTACCATGGTAATTTCCTATCCAGGGAAAAAAAGAGGTTGAAATATTTAATTCCTTTGAAAATTGGCTGCTTTCTTGAATCCCATGGTGGACATTTTGTTTTAACACATATAACATCAGTACCATCACACCAATGGAAAACATGTGAAGTAAAATTTCTTCCTAAATGTATCTGTTTTGTCCAGACCTCATCAGAGCATCAGTACCATGATTTTTCTTATCCTTGAGAAGAAAAGATTAGTGAAAATTGTAAGTAGATAAAAATTGAGTAATCACCATGTAACTAACAAATTTGACATAACTTCTGCCCACCAGTCGTTTTAATCAGATGGCTACTATTTAAAATACTGAAAAAATTTAATCTGATTTCTTTACACGTCATCCATCGTGCCCTGACATTTTTCCCCCATGCACTGCTACTGAATGATTGGGTATTTACAGTTCCATCTTATAATGTACTTGATAGGACACTTACCTCATGTCTCTGCTGTTATCAAGGGCCATTTAAATTCAATTCCAACCTCTGTAGCTGCATATGGAACAATTATTGAAGGTTCCTTTTAAAAATAAATTTTTAAATATTGGTGTGAAAAAATATCATTTTGCTAATGACCATAGTGATGAGATGTTGAAGATTGCAGCTCAGAAATTCAGACATCATCAATCAAGAACATAACCATACTCTAACATTTCAGCTGTCTGGGCAAAAGAATCAAACTTTTAACTAACCAAAATAGATTTTTTATCTTTTTTAAAATTAAAGCCATTTTATTAAAATTTTGCTGAACAGTGGAATGCCATCGGCAAATTTTTTTTTGCCTGCTGTCTCAGTTATTCAAAGCCATAAAATGGAGCTGTGAGGAAGGTATAGTGCTCAATGTTACAATGCAGTAAACCATTAGAACAAAACACATTTCCAAAAACACTTTGCATTTTGTATAAAAGAGTGACATTGAGTTCCACGTATCAGTCAGATTAAATCTTTTCAAGAATGAGAAAGATCAATACTACTGATGAGCTAAATTTTACTATATGGAATCTACAAAAACTAATAATTTAGATATATATAACAACATGATGATAACTTCCTGGTATTTATTAAATAATTAATTTGTGATTAAGAAGTTGAAATTTTGATCACAAAAAAATGAATGTTTCCTGCTTGAGTTTATCAGAAGAGGAGATCAATGGTGACAGTGTTGTTCCCTGCTATTTCCATATCTCTAGAATGACACATACTTCACCCATGTAGTTTCTTTGCTACTGTGAAGGAAACTTTGAAATGTCATATAAGTCTTACATCCAAGTTGTACAGTAAAGCTGAAAGTTACTCTTCTGAGCTTTGTATAAACTGCAGCCATCACATGTCCTTCACTGCTGATCACTTATTGATCAGGCTGGTGTACGTGAGAACAAAAAGAGCATAAGCAATTTCCTGTTACAGGTAAACTGGTTCATTAAATTTGTCAAAGAACAAAATATTCAAAGACATGACAAGGTTCTGCAGTCACCATTCAGCCCAGACAAGAATGTTATTTATATTATATATAGTAGCAATTCAATTTGCTACACTGTTTGTTTGATATCACAAATAAAATGAAAGGAAGATTAAAAAGGCCAAATTCTGACATCTTCACACAAAATGAGTAAGGATTTTTCTGGAGGCAGTGGGACAATCTACGACACAGAACTAATAAGCGTAGGGAAGTTCAGCAATATATTAATGGAGAGCATGATAACAAACTGCAAATATTTCACATTTGTAATCACTGCAGAGTGAAGGAAATTATTAACTTTGATTAAACGTTGTATGGGGGGTATTCTATAACCAAAGAGTGTATAATTAGAAATAATGACAATAATAAATTAGAACATATCAGGGAGAAACTGCTGACAATCATATTCATTATCTTATAGGAAATTCATCAAGTTGAGTGTACTCATTACATAACAATATCAATCTAGGTTGTATAGCAAAGAGATAACAGCAGCAAACCTATAATTCTTGTACTGGCAGTGAATTGGAGTTAATAACTTAACATACCAGATATTTTCTACCACCATTTGAGGGAGGAATGAGGTATCGAAAGAGTTACCGTATTGAGTTGTCTTTTCATCATGTCACTCACTGAATAATTTATCATCTAAATATATTTATGAAAAAAAAAAAATAAAAACAACACACACACACAACTCAGAAACTTCCAGTGTTGCTAGAACAGGCTGAATTCTCTAGCTATATCTTTCACATGATTTTTGTCAATAAAACTAACATTGTGAGAAAGATTCACAAATGAGACGGGAGGGAAGAATAAAACATGAGTGGGAGAAATTACTTTTAGTTACTTTTTCCTTATCCTTACGGTGGTAAACAACTGAAAAACACTCTGAGTTATAAATATGGTTTATATTTTCATTTCATAAAAGGTACAGGATGCACTGCAGTAGAATCCCTTACTCAACCACAGAAGCCATGTTATGTGTTGAGAGATGAGAAAAACAATATAGGAAATATGTACTTTTAAAAAGAGAGGTACAGCATGGCATTCTGGCTGAAAATACAATGTAATCGAATTCTAAACCAATAATACTTATTGTATAAAAGATTTATTCCCTTAAATAATATGGACAAGAGAGGTGGGTAATTCTGGGGATGCAGGGAAATCTGTAGTCAAAATAGCCACTGGATACTTTGCCCTCAAGCTCCCTCCTGCTGTTAGCAGGGTCACTTCAACTTCCCTGCAGCAGAGTTACTCCTTTCAAGTACTTCATAAGATGAAAAATAGCTGCGGGTGGTCATTTTCTTCTCTCTTCTAATACTTTTCTTGCTTTCACAGGAACATCTAAGAGATATTACGAAAAACATGAAAAGCTTGGCATTCAAATTAATCTAACTTCATCAGCTTTGAGTGTTTTGTGAAAACACAGGCTTACGGTCTATTGCTTTAGATCACAAAACACTGGTTTATGGCTCACCAGGACCAAATAGCAGGTGTAGCCATGACTGCTGCTAAAAACTACAGTCCTAGTGAAAAAGATCTTTTCCTTCTTAAAGTAAATGCATGTTCAAGATGTGCAGACCAATGAAATGACAACTGGTCCTTCTAGGGTTTGGATAGAAAATTTGGCTTAAAGTAGACACACATACTGTATCTATGCTGCTGACTGTGATGTAGGGATGCTGCCAAGCCATCTTCAAATCTCCTAGGTGAGATACCAAAAGAAAGCTTGCTGAGGCAATATGGACTTCAAAAGAAGATGCCCAGCCCACGTGAGAAGCAGACTCAGCCCACACTGAGATCTTTGCTGCTTTGGCTAAACCATTTCTTGCCTCTTTAACCTATATTGCAGTCTGCAGAGCAGACATGCCCACAAGGAAAACAAAAA
Organism: Phaethornis superciliosus; assembly: GCA_023637945.1. Classification (NCBI taxonomy): domain Eukaryota; kingdom Metazoa; phylum Chordata; class Aves; order Apodiformes; family Trochilidae; genus Phaethornis; species Phaethornis superciliosus. The sequence goes on from JAJQWJ010000005.1 coordinate 7,544,570, forward strand.
TGACTCAGTATTACACCTTGAAAGTTAAGGCAGGAGCAGATCTGAGAACACATGGATGGTGGTAATATGGGTGAACACACTGATGATGTCTGGCAGTCACTGTGCTGGTTGACATTAGGTAATCCTTTCCTTCAGGCATTAAGCCTGGAGAACTTGGCCAAGTACATTCACTACTGCTCTTTAATTTTAAAATGGGATGATTGCTTAACTGTATAGTCCCTAAATATTCAAAAAACTGTTGCAATTTTTTTTTTTTTTTTTTGGCACACCAGACCTGATGAGTATCTGTAGAAGGTGACTGGAAAGGGATGTGTGGGGAAGTGCAAAAAACCAGGACAGGTTACCACAAAGTTTCTATTAGATGGGTCTTGTAACTTCTTCATCAATCACTATTCTCATAAAAAGCCTTATAGGAGACATAAAATCTTCATCTCTGATTCCAGATCATTTTTATCCCAGTGTGATGTTGAGATGTAAGGACTGGTGTCAGTGTATCTAGAACTTATTCAAATATCATTGAACAACACAAGACATAAAATGCAATTTTATTTTCTGTGACTTAGGAAATGTAGGTGTCTGCTACATTACACATCTGAAAGAAAATATATTTGTATAAATAACTCTCTGACAGATTTCTTGTGTGCACTTGACCAAAACTTCAGCAGACTCATTATCAGCCATCACACCCCAATCTAGTTTGTGCAAAATTTGACTTGTGTATACGTATACACTTACCACTTATTCAACAGGAAGATGTCCTGGCCCAAAGCTGAGAAAGCTGATTTCACCTTCCTAAACACTGTAATAAATTTATCTGAATTCACTTTGTGATGAGTGAATTTCAGTTCACCAAAAGCGAGAGAAAAAAGATTTCTTGTCTTACCTTGCCTTGTCTCTTCTCACATGCACTTTTGAAAATTCATTACAAAAATTTCAACAGAAATAGATCCTTTGAAAAGAATGTTAAGAATAAATCTTACATTATCAAGGGCAGCTGTCTCTTGTTTGTCTGTGAAAGTAATCTTCCTTCATATCCTGATTTCTCAGACATAAGGAAATGATTCACCTTTGACACAAGAGAAAAATGTGTTTAGTTCTAAGACTGCATTTTTTGTAATACTGGGGTATATGATTGAATTATATACTCTGGTATACACATAGCCATATGGGTCAAATAATAAAAGTAATTTTTTAGATTAACATAACAAATATTTATATATCTCATTGCTTTTGAAAGTGTAAGTTTCACAAGCACATATTCTGTTTTATTTCAAATTCATACAGTCCTCTTCCCCTCTCTCCCAGGAGCTAAAGTAAAACAACAGCCAAATATTTTAATATTAAACTTGTCAGAGAGGTGGACTGATATGTATTTTCTGGAAAATAATGCTGTCTAAAGACTAAATCAAAGCAGAGTTATCTGTCAGTCCAAAGACAGTGTACTATCTTCAGTACTATTCACTCCCATAATAATTCTTTGAAGACAGTGAACTGAATTTTCTCTCTAAAAAGTCCCTAAGGTATTATGTTTGCTATAAGAAAACTTAGTATTGATTAAAATATTGTATGTATGTAATAAAATATATGTTATTAAATTTGTACATTAGTTCAGGTTTTCATTTTTTGTTAAACTCTTGTTATCGATTAATTTAGAGAGACTTAGATATTAATTTAATGCCACTGCAGAAAGTATCCAAGATAGATGTGAAAAATCCCATAAATAATAAATTTTTAAAAAAATATTAAAAAATACATTTATGGATTTTCTTGCAAGAAAGACAAAGAAACATATCCTAAGCACTTGGAGTGAAAAAAGGAAGTAAAGTGATTGTGCATTCCAAAGTGATCTCAAAATGTTGTATAACTTAAAAAGAGCAACAAGTATAAATGTTAAAGTTGATTTTATTAATGCTTTCTTTATGCAATTTCCATTCCATTCAACAAATATCTCAGGACTCTGTCCACTTTAGCACATAGGTCCGCCATTAAGGTTACATGAACATTTATGGCTAGAGAAAAAATGCATTTAACAGAATGTTAATGATATTTTACTGACATTTCATAAGCATTAGCCATAGGTCACAAACTAGAGCAAAATGTAAATAACAAGATGGTCAGAAAAATATTAACTCCAGGCACATTTTTGTGAGGAGTGTGTATAGATAGTGCTCTACAGCCGGCTGCAGTACACTGAGAAGATCCTGGCAGCTGAGAATATGCAGACTCATTCTCATTCTGTCTGCCATCAAGTTTGTAGATTCTTTTTCTCACCAACAAGAGGAAGAAAAAAACCATTAGTCTTGCTTTTGTATATAGGGTAGTTGCACATTTTCCCAGCTGAAGCTCCTGAACCACTTCACTCACAAAGAAAGATATCTCCACTTTCCCTTTTAGGAGTTCTACGTTCAAGATATGATTTTGTTTTTGTTGTTTCATATTATCACAGAATGGTTTGGGTTGGAAGGAACCTTTTATATCATCCAGTTCCAGTACCCCTGCATGGGCAGGGACATCTCCCACCAGCCCAGGGTGCTCCAAGCTCCATCCAGCCTGGCCTTGAACACTCCCAGGGAGGAGACATCCACAATTTCTCTGGGCAGCCTGTGCCAGTGTCTCACCACTCTCAAAGGAAATAATTTCTTCATATATCTAGATCTAGATTTTGAAAACTTTAAGGTTGCCTTTTCTGAAAGAGTTAGAGTTTGGAAAATAGTATTCTTTTCCCTTCTGCTATATAAATGGTAGATTTACACAAAGAAAAACCTCCATACCTGTGGGTTAAATTTTTATGATCCTAGATCACCACACTCCATCAGTCAGTGATTGAACTGTTGTTAGCTGCATTCACATAAATATAATTCTGTCTTTTATTTCTGAAGGCAATGACCATGGCAGGTGAGGTGAGGTAAGGAAAGGAAAGAGGGAAGGGAGGGACCTCAAAATGTTGGCTCCCAAAGCAATATGAATCTACTCCTTCCTAATCATTGCTATTTAATTTAGCTGATGGTCTTTTCACTAATCATGAAGTATTTTGTAGAATTCGACGTTTTGAAAATGTCATATGGACATGTCATCATTCCTGATGATAATCTAATCATTTATCTAAACAGATTAAAAACTTTGCCCTTAACTTAATCAGAACACTGCCAAACCTTATATTTATTTTCATTAAGTACTTCTGGAATAAAATATTCAGCATAGGGACGGAGCAGGACTCCTTTGTTTTCTTTTTCTTAAAATTATATTTTATTTTGAGAAAGTAATTGACCTGGAGAACTTATTTAAAAAATATATAATATTGAATACAGTTGTAATAAAGCTTACAGAAAGGGTCTAAAAATTTTGTTTTAGCTTTTCATTGTTACCATAGTGCAGAGTAGGTAAGGAAGAAAAATAATTATTTTCCATGCCAAATATGTCTCTTCATCCTAAGCTGCTTTTTAGTTTTTGGGAGGCTTTTTTCCTCCAGTCACACTGTTATTGAATGACTTCACCCTCTCCTTGGATGATTAAAGACTGGAACAAATTAGGATCTAACATCATTTCATTCCTTGTCAGAATATTCAGACTCACTGGCCATCTTTTAGGCAGAGTGCTCCTTCAGCTCAAAATTATTCAATGATATAAGTATGCCTGAGATACTGCTTTTTTCCTAGCATAACTTCATAATGAAACTGCACTGTTCCTTTTTGATATCCATGCTGAGAATCTTCTGGAATCTTTTGGGAAACAAGGCCTTCCCAAAGGCATTCAACTTCAACTGTGTATGCCTTATTTTATTGCAGAATCAAGTCAATCCATCCCAAAGCTTCCACTTTCCAAACAGTAGCACAGATTTCTTTGCTACTGAATAGTTTCCAACAAATGGCACAAATTTCTTTGTTATTCTTTATGCAGGGGCTTCACAAGATCATGACCTTTAGGAGCACAGGGATGCTACAGATCCTTGTTGTCCAGCTATCAGATCCTTCTGTACTTCAGGGCAGAGCTCATGCCAATCCATAACACTGTGTCCAACTTCACTGTGCATTCCCTGAGCTTTTCAGCATCATCAGCCCAGATGTGCCCTGCCACAAGCAAAGGAAGAAAGAAAAGGCATTGTATAAATATATATATTTATATTTATATATATAAAGTGCCTATCACCATATTGATAAACATTCTTTGCAACCACTTTGACAGCAGAGGCAAGAACATGAGTCAGGTTGTTAGTACCTCAGCACTTCTGTTTAGAATATCTAAGAATGAATATTACAGCTCTATCATCATTTGATCCAAAAACTGATGAAAACAGTTTTCTTCTTTTTACATCAAATGCCAAAAAAGTTTCAGAACTATATTGCATTTTGTCAGACTTGTATGGAAATACCTAGAAATGTCTTCATTGCCTACAAATGAAAGGATCCCAAGGTCTTTTCCAGCCATTACAGCTATTTATTTGGATATCAGGTAAGGAGTTTTCAGCTGTGTCTTTGGATTCCTTATGCTTGACAATAGTGGGGATGCTAGAGAAACATTTTCAGAGTCTAGTATTTCATAAACAAACTTGGTTTTAAAGAAATTTTTATAAAAGCAATCCTTCTATACTGAATACACAGTGAATACAATGAAACATGGGTAGTTATTTTTTCATGGAAGGAAAATATTACAAACAAGCATTGATTGTGTATTCTTATGATTTTTCATAACTTCTAAATTAGGGATATACAATGCCAAGGCAGAAAGATTTATGGGCTTTCCATTCAATATTACCTATTTTCATTCAAATATCTAACTTCATGTTTTAATTTTAGAAAAAAAATTATCTGATTCAGCCTGTGCAAAAAAAGTGTGACTTTCTTAAGAAATCATAAATATTATTGAAGGTCTGAGACTTGCCAGAAAGTTGAATGTGGAATGTTTGATGAATATTGTGTCATGAAAGATTTAAAGAAGTATGTGTGTATACTTCAGCAACTTAATGATAGAAATGTTCTCTCAATACCTTAAAACCTGTGATGTTTATTATATTAACTGCTGTCACAAATTCAGCAGTGAAACATATATAATAAATACACATACATCCATATGTTCCTTGTATAAATAGACTTGATGAGATTGTAGATACCTACTAAATATTTATTCTGTTGGGGCTAAACTAATTAGTTATTTCCTTCTATCTGAAAATAATTTAATGAACCTTTCCACTACATGTTTATTGCTAGAAAAGAAGTTATTAGATGTTCAAACTGAAAATTCTCTGACCTTGAATTCTGAATTGATTTTACAAGAGCTGAGTTGTGAAACTGAGGTCAAAAAATGGTCATCCTAAGGGAATGAGTTCTGTATAGTTAATGGACCACATTTTGGAGTTTTTATCAGATTACTTCTTCCACAGGCATTAACTTGTGAGTTTTCCAACAAGAAAAGTGGCTCTGTTGTCTATCTGCCTACAGAAGCAAAAGCAAGTGAGAAGGATATGTGTATTCCTACACACACTGAGTTGTTTGGGTCATGCTGGATGACCTGAGCCAACCTCACCCACACTCTTAGCCAGTGGTAGGTGCAGTCTGAGTGCCAGGTAGGTGCAGTGGGACACAAACACAGGGCTTCCCATCTCCTCTGTCGTGGGCAAATCCTCAGAAAACACTTCTCACAGGTGATTTACACTGGTTGTCTGGATGCAGGGTTTCATGGAAGGGGAAACCTTGAAGTAAAACTAACAAATAGAAACAAGGATGAGAGTAAAGAAAAATTAGTGTCCATTCCAGACAGTAGAATTATTTTTTCTATATATGGTTTTTTTATCAAGCAATAGCTTACTATGTTTTGTAAAAGACAGATGTGCTGAGCAGCACTAAGAAATGCTGACTGATTATATGACCTGGGCTGCTGCACTTTGGTTTGGGTTAACCATTCTGTGAGGAAGGAAGATTGCTTTGACCCAAGAACAAATCAATGGGCGTAGTTGGAAGATGCTGAAATTGAGAATGTGGCAGATTTGCTAAGCAGGATGAATGGAAGGACACAGTTCAGAGTTCATTTGGTAGTAGACTTCCTTGCAGTAAAGCCATTGCTAAGCCACAGTGCAGAAAGAGGACACACTCTTGGACATCCCATGCAGACTATGTGTAAGGTTTGTGCCTTCAGAAATTCACATGTATCTGTCTGAAAACCAGTCTAGAAGAAAAGGGATTGTCTTTCAAGGGAACATTAGAAAAGACACAGGCCTCTTTACAGTTGTTCTTCTTTTATATATTTGAGCCAGAAGGTTTTAGTTTCTTACTGCTTTAAAAATTTTTGTATTCTGCTTTAGTATTTTTTTAAGATTTTAGCTAATAAAATGTAATTTTGGGTACTGAAGCCCCCTAAGTCTGCTTGCTAATAGATGAAAGCTACAGTGATGTTACCTTTTTGAAGCTGCTAGAGGTCATGTTGACTAAACAATGTTAAGACTTGAAGGCTGTACTTGTGCTTTCTAGTGGAGACAGAGTCTGACTCTTGGCATTTCATATCCAGCATCCACGTTTCCTTCCACAGCTCTATGCTGCAAAGACCAGAGTACCTTCAGTATTCTCCTCCCAGACTTACCAGTTCAGCCATCTTAGTGGAACCCCCACCAGCAATCCTGAGGGTCAATAGTGATAGGCTGGTACCCCTGGTATCAAGGCTACAGACTTAAGGCAGTTTTGTGTAGATGTATCTGATACGTATCTCTACGTACCTACCTTTTTTTTAATATTATTTTCTTGAATACTTCCCTTGTTTCATATTGCTTATGCCTCAGTCATCATGCCTCATTAGCATCCAGCAGGCCACACATTTGATACAAAAGGTAAAATAAAATAAAAATTAACCTCAGCAGATTTCATTGCCACCATAAGTAGACTTGGGACTGGTACCCCAATGCCAGAGGCTGTGTTCCCAGGCTGTCATGTAGTGGTTCTCTCTCTAGTGACTGTGCTGTCAAAGTGCTTAGAATGAGCTTTGCTACAAAATTAAATCAACAATCTGTAGAAACACTTTTCTGTTACAAGACAGACAAAGCGACCCTGCTTTTGACACCTCCTGTCAGGCCATTTGACATCACACTGCTTGAAAATAAAATTTTCTGTCTATTTTATAGAAGCATCTTCCCTGGAGCTCACTACAGTCAGTAAACACCTATTAACACCAGGTCAGATGGAAACAGTCTCTGCCCCTTACCAAACTGTTAATGTTGTGGTTTTCAAGGTTCACTTAACACTATAGAGGCCCAAATAACCCTCAGCTATAAGAGCAAATTACTCTTATTATTTACAATATAAATTCTCAGGCAATGTGTAACTGCAATGACACAGTGGAAATTCTTCACCGTGTAGATGTTGTCTACACAGGGCTTGATGTAGTCTCTTGGGCTACTGTGAAGCTTTTCTGTGTTTTGGGGTTTTGTTTTTTTTTTTTTTCTCAGTTTCCTTTCCTCAAACACCTTCAGAATGAAATATTATCAAGTGCAAGATTTTTTGTCATTGGCTCTTGCTATTCATTGTTCCACTGTATTATCATTTTTTTACCTGTGAAAAATGGCAAGCCAAAGAAACTGGGTTTAGACTAGATAAAAAATGTCAGTCTTACTTCTGGGCTGAATTTATAGTAGAAAGTTTACTAAGGTAAGCTGCAGTTTTGGAGGGAAAATGGAGCTGAAATGTAAGGGAGTTGTTAGGTTTTTGGTTTTGCTTTGTTTTTGGTTTTCAAATGACAGACCAATAGCAATTTCATAATAGAATGAAGCTAAATATTTTGTCAGAATTTCAAACTTAAAGAGGGAAGGGAGGGCACAATTCTGTTATCAAACAAAATTGCATGACGATTTCATCTCAGTCCCAATTACACAATTGTTATATTAATTATGGATATGATCATCCCTGGGGGAATTTAACAGAGATAAAACCTTTTAATATATAAATTTAGTGGTTGATGTGTTTGACAGTATTCTAAATTTTAAGAAACTATACATGCTTAGACTATCAAATGTGCAATTCTACCCCTACTGTTCTCTTAGCATACAAAGCCTGTAGCAGTTAATATCATAAGTGGCTGGAATAGTAACAGCTGTCCTTGGAGCTAAGCAGAATCTTTTTAATTAAATATGTTTCTTATAGGAATGTTATAAATCAATTTTTAAAAATTAAGAACTATTTTTCTTAGAACTCTAACCATAAAGGTTTTGTGGTGTGGAGTCTCTCATCAAGTCCAGGTGCAAATATGCTAGTGGTCAGTTACTCCCAGGTTTTTGTGGGATATGGGTACATCCTAGTGACATCCTTTCCTTCCCCTATTTATCCAATTATCTAACGTTCATGGAGAATCAAAAAAATGTAAAAATACACACTGAAGGAATATTTCAGCATAGCCAAAATTATAATAGCTAGAATACATTGTTTCTCCATTATCCCTACTACACACTCCCTCTGCCCTCCAGTGCAAAGTCCTATTGTAGATGTTCTAAAGATAAGAATTCAGACTGGCACAGCTCCAGCAAACAAATCTAATAAAAAAATCTCAGCCACACAGACACAAGTGAAGTGTCATTGATGATAACACACTCAAGGTGCTCAAAGATATTCTCCATGATAAACCTTTATGTCCCTCTTTTCTTCATCCATTAGCTACTTCTACAGTCCTAGTATGAGAAAATGCAATGCTCTAAGATTTTTATGCAGTCAGTTCCTCCAAACACCTCAGGATGTGGGGTTGCCATTTCTCTACTAGTGTACTATCTGTGTGTATGTGTAGTGTCTCAGGTTTGGGTACAACCTACCAGTGCAGAGTTTAAAGAGAAAAAGCAGAACATAGGACTTTTTAGCTCTTTAACTTTGATTTGTCACAGTGGGAGAGTAGCAAAGGTCTTCTCTGCCCAGACTAAAACCTCTGATAAACCCATCTCTGGGACAGAGAGGAGTTCTGTGTCATTTCTGCTGAAGTATCTGTGTCAGCTGAGGTAATTATTCCCATTCTAAAGCACTGGGAAAAAGGAGAATACAACTAAGCAGCATGTGCTTAGAAAATCTATAATGAATTGTGTGAAAAAAACCCAAACACATAGGGGACGGAAAAGGTTATGGCTATCTTACTGGAAGTCATTGACTTGAGGTACAGACTAATATTTAAATTTCCTATTTAGTTTTAAGCGAGGACAAAAGGGTGTAATAATGTCAAATTTATTTTTTACAGGACCGCTTGATTTCAGTGCAAACTGGTAAGATCACATCACATGAAGATAATGTCACTGTCTTATATAAATTTGCCAGAGACAGTACTGTCCCTGATTCACTTATATTTTTTTTCTCTACTAAAACACTGGTGAGTACCTGGAAATATGTGGCAGAAAGCTACTAAAAGAGACTACTCATATAAAGTATGAGACTCCTGATGAAAGGCAAATGGTGTTCCAGCAGCATGGCTCACCTGTAAGCTCAGATGTTGCACCTATTGTCTGGGCCAGTTACCAGCATGGTGGAAAAAATGAAATATGAGGGGGGTACAGAAACCTTCATCTTGTGCTGCTTCTGTTATTCCTTAGACTAGACACAGGTAAAGCAGGAGGAAACGTGGCCTGAGGACATAGATGTAGTAGAGAGCTGGTATAATAATAAAATATAATATAAGAAATATAGCTGAGAACATAATATAAAAGGGAGGAACTTGTCCTTCAAAGATGAACAGGGGGAAAGGAAGGAGTAGGGACATGGCAATATATATGGCATGTTGTCTCTTAAGTCTAAATAATCATGGGCAATGGGAAAGGTGAAAGTACTGTATTGCTACAGTGAAACCCATTCCCTATGTATCACCAGAGACAGAAGACAAAGTAAATGAGGGGAGTTGTGAGCAACAACAGAAGTAACTCAAAACACCAGTCTTACAAATAAATGTGAATATTAATAGCCTGTGAGTCTTTGAAAAGGAGATAATAAAGGCAGTGATACATATCAGTAACAACTATATTAGGAATTAGAGACACCTATGGACACAGAGTGTCTCTAAAAGCAGGAAGTGGTTAAAAGAACCTAAATAGAAAATATCTTGGGAGATAATGAACTGATGGAGTTCATGATCCTTAGGAAAAGAGTTAGGAACTATAAAAAAAAAACAACCAAAAAAACCCCAAACTCAAAGCATTTATAAAAATTAGGTTTTAGTAAATTCATAGAACTGGTCAGCAAAGAGTCCTAGGAGAGGAAAAAGAAATTAAAGTGAACTCTCAGCTCCATAAAGAAACAATATTAAGGTCATGAGTGCAGATTACAGAGGAAAGATTAAAGGTGCAATAAGAGGTGGGTTTGATGAAATCATAGTATTTTTGTGAATTTCAAACATAAAAAGAAAGTGGAAAATGCATCTGGTTGCTAAGGTCAAATATAAAATGTAGAATGAGTGCATAGGAAGAGAATAAGAAGATTCAGCACCGTCACATTTTAGGAGGCCCAGCTGGTAGCAGCCAGGGCTCTGCTCACTCACACCCCACCCCAACTCTGGGACAGGGAGGAGAAAATCCACCCAAAGGCTCTTTAATCCAGACAAAGACAGGGAAGTTTGCATTCCCCTGTTTTGGCACAGACTAAATAGACAGGCTCAACTTGGGGAGAAAAAAAAAAAAAAAAAAAAATTAGTTTAATCTATCAGAACAGCAAAAAGAGAAACATGACCAGATCTTAATACCTTCCCCAAACCTTCCCTTTCTGCCTCCCCTCAGGGCACAGGGGACACAGGGGGGTTCAGGGTCAGTTCCCCACACGGTGTTTCTGCAGCTCCTTCCTCCTCAGGGGAGGACTCCTCATTTTCTTCCCCTGCTCCAACTCGGGGTCCCTCTCAGGGGAGAGTCCTTGAGGAACCCCTGGGACATGAGTCCCTCCCAGAGGTGCATTCCCTCAGGAACTGCTCCATCCTGGGCTGCACACAGAGTCACGGCTGCTGCGGGAACAGTCACCTCCTCTGGCACCGGCTCCTCCATGGCTGCAGGTCCATTTCCACCCACTTGTGATCTTCCATGGCTGCAGATCCATGTCTGCCCATATGTGACCTTCCAAGGCTGCAAATCCACATCTACCACACCACAGTCCCTCAGGGACTGCTCCACTGTGCTCCAATGGACTGCAGGGGGAACAGCTGCCGTCTCACCGTGGGCTGTGGAAATATCTCTGCTCATGCACCTCCTTCCCCTCCTTCATTGACCTTGGTGTCCCTGCTCCAGTGTTGCTCTTACCTCATCCACTCTTGATCCAGTCTGAAGGTCTTTTTTACAGTTCTGTTTTCCCTTTCTTGAATATGCTGCTGCCAGAGGTGCATCCAGCTTCCAGTATCTGCTTGGCCGTGTCCAGAGGAGGAGACAGAACTGGAGCCAGGGGAGCTTCCAGCAGCTTCTGAAAGGAGCCACCCTTGTGTTCTCTCTAATACCAAAACACCACTACACTAACCCAAGACAAACACAAACAAAAAATTCTTGAACTGGAAAGCTAAACTGTGGCAAGAATCCTTTCATCAAGGGGAAAGAGTTGTTTGACTAGTTACTGTAGTGGGGAGCTATTAGGGACTGACCAAGAAGCGAGGACTTCAATGCTTTTATACTCAAAATGCCCTAGGACTGTCATAATTAATACAAGTCATAGAGGTAAGACCTCATTCTCTAATACAAAAGGGACAGGTCAAACAATATCCAAATGTTAGGTGTTCTTAAAACAGTTGAAACAGCTGGTCTTCACTGCAATGTAATTAAAAAGCTGGCTGATTAAATTGCAGTATCATTAGTTGTTATCTCTGAGAAATCAGAAAGAACAGGGAGACGGACAAACACAGAGATGGAAGAAATGGAAATGGGAAAAGGAGAAGCCAGAAAATAACAGAATAACTTGCTTAATATCATCTACTAGAAAAATACTGGAGGAGTAATTCAGATTGCTTTTATAAACCAAGAAACACGAAGATGAGTAACAGCTGGCATGCTATCAACATAGAAATAAAGCCAAATCAGTTTTCTCTCTCCCACAGATAGCAAACTATATGGGTAAAGGAGAAACAGCTGATATATAGCTTGACCTGACCTCAGTGCCTGGTAGGGTTATGGAACAGATCATCCTGGAGGCAATTGCACAGCACCTGCAGGATGGGCAAGGGATCAGACCCAGCCAGCACGGGTTTAGAAAGGGAAGGTCCTGCCTGACCAACCTGATCTCCTTTTATGATCAGGTGACCCGTCTGGTGGATGAGGGGAAGGCGGTGGATGTGATCTACCTGGACTTCAGCAAGGCCTTTGACACCGTCCCCCACAGCATTCTTCTAAAAAAGTTGTCGGCCCACAGCTTGGACAGGAGCACCCTGTGCTGGGTTAGGAACTGGCTGGAGGGCTGGGCCCAGAGAGTGGTGGTGAACGGGGCTGCATCCAGTTGGCGGCCGGTCACCAGTGGTGTCCCCCAGGGGTCGGTGTTGGGCCCAGTTCTGTTCAATATCTTTATCGACGACCTAGATGAAGGGATTGAGTCCATCATCAGCAAATTCGCAGATGACACCAAGCTGGGAGGAAGTGTGGACCAACTGGAAGGCAGGAGGGCTCTGCAGAGGGACCTGGACAGGCTGGAGAGATGGGCGGATTCCAAAGGGATGAGGTTCAACACGGCCAAGTGCCGGGTCCTGCACTTTGGCCACAACAACCCCATGGGGAGCTCCAGGCTGGGCACAGAGTGGCTGAGAGCAGCCAGGCAGAGAGGGACCTGGGAGTCTGGATCGACAAGAAGCTGAACATGAGCCAGCAGTGTGCCCAGGCGGCCAAGAAGGCCAATGGCATCCTGGCCTGGATCAGAAACAGCGTCGCCAGCAGGTCCAGGGAGGTGATCGTGCACCTGTACTCAGCGCTAGTTAGGCCACACCTCGAGTCCTGTGTCCAGTTCTGGGCCCCTCAGTTTAAGAAGGATGTCGAGGTCCTGGAGCAGGTCCAAAGGAGGGCAACCAGGCTGGTGAAGGGACTCGAGCACAGGCCCTATGAAGAGAGACTGAGAGAGCTGGGGGTGTTCAGACTGAAGAAGAGGAGGCTCAGGGGAGACCTCATTGCTCTCTACAACTACCTGAAAGGAGGCTGTAGCGAGGTGGGAGTTGGACTATTTTCCCAGATGACTTTCAACAAAACAAGAGGACACAGTCTTAAGTTGTGTCAGGGGAGATTTAGGTTGGATATTAGAAAGAATTTCTTCACGGAGAGGGTGATCAGGCAATGGAATGGTCTGCCCAGTGAGGTGGTAGATTCTCCGTCCCTAGAGACATTTAAAAAAAGACTGGATGTGGCACTCAGTGCCATGGTCTAGCAACTGTGCTCCGGTGGGTCAAGGGTTGGACTTGATGATCTCTGAGGTCCCTTCCAACCCGGCTAATTCTATGATTCTATGATTCTATGACTTCAACAAGTTTTCAGAACTACTAGTATAATCTTCAAGAATAAAGCATGACCTCCATGAAGATATCAAAAGTTATGCACCTAGTTATATCACATTCTGAAAGCATTTATAATGAGTCTTATGCCAAACAAAAGCATGTAATTAGTGAAATTCAGACCTCCTTAGCTCTGCCTTGGACAAATCAATGAGCTAAATTATATCTTGGGGTTACTTCCATACAACTTCATGATTCTATGTCTACCCAGCAGCTCCTGCAGTTACCTTCGGCAGCTAAGAAGTAAATGCACACTGTTTCCTATGTGAAAATCCAGCTGAGATGCAGGAATGCATGACAGGATCACCATATGCTCTGCTCTCTCACAGTAGTATTGACAAGAGTTCCTTCCTGCCAGCTCTGAAGTATACTTCATTCCTTCTGTGTAAACCATATGCACAGGGAGAGTGCTGATAAGGAGACACCCAACAGCGAGTGCCAAGAGGTTTCACCAGATGATGCCTGCAGTTCTCATTTGGTTTTGGATCTGTAACATACCTGCAAGCACCAAATACAGCAGCCTGGTGAGGTAAGGTCACATAGATAAAAGGGTCCATTCAAAAATTGAAGACAGAATATAGTAATGAAAACAATAGCAGAATTGAAGCAATTGCAGAGCTTTATCAATCAGCCCAGGGAAAGATAGAATGTTCCCATAGGCTCTGTCTGCTTTTCCTTGGCTTCTTTATTATCTTCCAAACTCAGTTTAAACATATTAAAAGATCAGTAGCATTTAGCATCTGCAGCAATATGAGAAGACAAAAAATTGCAGCAACAAGTTTGCATTTCTTATAAAAAACATATTTCCAAGCCAAATCCAATAGAAAAGACCCACTCATCTACCCCAGTTAGGACAGAAATATTTCTCAAGAAGCATTCAAATAGTTAGAAATGTATTCTATGGATTTTTTTTTTTTTTAATGAATGTGTTACAGGCTACTGTTTAGTATGGGTACACTTCTAAGGTCTGATAATTAACAAGGCCCAGTATGTCATTTTCTTGCATCTCTCCGATATCTGAAAATTAATAACAGCCAGTCTTAATTTCCTGTGTGAAGAAAATAAACCTCTCTTTCCAAAGGTATTCTGGTTTTGAGCTTTAATCTCCAGAAGAACATCTGAGCTCTCTTAAATGAAGAAAGCTGAACAACAACATTCAGCCTAGATAAAATCTCTATACACATCTGTTGTGATAACAGTAACATAACCAGTGGGAATATAAATTCACTGCCCATGACTTTGTCACAGATATAAAGATCTTCTGGAGAAGACATATACATCAAGCATAGGAATATATGACATTTCTCCACCTCTGCAGGAATCAGTTCATCAGATAATCTGTTTAGGGAAATTCCAGATATATATATTTTGCCATTTTGCTTCTAAACAACAATGCAATAATGCAGAAGCCATGTTCAATTACTCAGAATGATTTAGTTTGCAGGAAGCCCATTAATTTAACCATATTTTCCCATACTTTTCAGCACCATGCCCTGTCATCTGGAAATAATAGAAACCATAGTAGTAAATTCTGAAAGCTAAGAAAAAACATGCAAGTACAGCTCACGTGGTATTTCCTGGTATGCTAATGTTAGCCCAGTCTAACCAAAATTAGAGCTTCTTGGTAAACCTGGATTAGCTTTCTAGTGAAAAGGACACTAAAGTGACAATCAAAAGCAAACGTGTCATAGGTCTGTTTTTATATATATGACAGCACGAATATAAGCTGGATATATGGATTCTGAAACAAAAATTTATGGTAAGTGAGCATTTTCTTGTTGCTGTGAAGATGTAAAATATTGACCCTGTGACCACAGAATGGAAGTAAGAATGAGAAAGGGGATCAGCATATTTCAAGTGATACTTAGATTTCCTCACCTCTTGCACTTGAGAAATGTTGCTCAGACAATGTTTGTCAAAGTATATGTAATTACTATGCTTTTACTGTAAATTTATCTTTTCTGTATTCTGAAGGGAAAAAATTCCATAAGGTATTCGGAGCTGTCACTTCACTGTCATTAAATTTAATCTCCTCACAATATTTTTTAGTCATAATATCAACCTAACATGAAGATTTTCTAGTAAGACCCATAACAAAGCTCACATGTTGAATTCTGTGGCTTAGCTATAAGCTGTAAATATATGGTGTGGTTTTGGTCATGGGAATGTGTTTCAGATGGATTTAATATTCTCTGAAGACAGTTTGCTTTCTTCAGATTAGAAAATAGTCAATTAAATTCAAAACAAAACAAAACCAAAACAAACAAACACAATAAACAAACAAAAAAAATTAAAAAAATTAAAAAAACACAAAACAAACCAACCTTTCACAAAAGGGGGAAAAGAAAAGAGGAAAATCTTTGCAAATAATGTGCTTCCCTGTGCTCATTAAAGCCTGTGATTTCCAGGAAATGGTGTGAATTAGGGAGTCTCAAAGCACTAGACTAGTTCTAATGCTCTTCAGCTGATTGAAAGTGAAGAGTACCCTTGAATCCCTCAGTATATGTCTCATTATGTGTAGATTTTTGTCTATTTATTTGAATATAGTGACAGAGAGACAGATAGAAAGATAAACAGATTATGTGGATACCAGTGTTAGATTCTCTGTTTTGAAGAGGATATCAAAAAAATAAGGGACAGGACATCTCAGAGGTGTCATAAAGGGCTGCAGGGAGTTCCTACTGACATTATATAAATCTTAATGGCCAATATGGTCACAGATGCAAATATGCATTGGATATTAATTTTATTAGATCAGACACAAAGTAGCTGCCTCAAAACCCTGAATATTATTTTGTTCTGAAGGTAAAGGCTTTTGGGTCCAATTTCTTTGAAAAAAATTCCCAGGATAACTTGGTTTTATAAGGTGTATTTAGTTCTTGCATACCTTCCTTTACTGTATTCCTGATTCTTATACATACCTGTGATGGTGATGTTGGTAGCAGAGTGGTTGGTGGGGCTGATGTTGATAGAGGACTGTGCACCTACTCTGAGCAAACTCCAGTTTCTGTTGCAGCAACTTGGAAATTAAACACTTTCTATTTTCATATCTGTTATCCTTAAATTGTTACAACTGAAGCCTGAATTTTAAGCACATAAATAATCTATTTGAGAAGAGAGGACTCAGAAGTTTAAAGATTTAGTTCTTACCCAAAACAATATGGAAAATTTTATAAAGTTGAGAGGGATTTTCTCTCAGGACTGTAGGTACTCCGTCTTAATCAATGCACACTCAAAAGCTGAAAAGTGAATGAAGAGGAGGAATAAAATATTTTATTTTCTTTTGTATTACTGCGTGAATAATACTCTCCACTAAAGATGTTTATGGCCCATGAATGCATTTATACTAATCAAAACACCTAGCATGAAGGACAAGTTGACATGTATTTTTACATAATTCAAGAAACTGGACTTAAATAAACTGAGAGAAAACAGAACAGACTGGAAATTTTTCCAACAGTAATTTATCTGAAACACAAAACTGGAAGACACTGCCAAATTAGAAACATGTAGAGATTTTTATTTTTTTTTTTTAGTTTTACTTGTTTTACTCACCTAGTCTATGAAAATGAGACATAAGAAAACATTATAGGAATGTCTGCTATGAATTGGGTTTCAGAAAAATAATTTTCTCAGATAATAACAGCTATATTTCTTTAGCATATAAATGGTAGATTTCTTATGCCATAAAAAGAATTTGATATGTTAATTTGAAAAAACAAGATTTGGGAGGGAAAGAAAAGATTAAGGTCCTAATTTGGATGTGCCCAATTTGGATGTTTAGATGGCATTTACATCTTTGTTTCCTGCTCAGCAATAGGAATTTAGTTAAAGAATTCCTTTTAATCCTGACAGTCATAGTGGCTCAACAGAAAGAACCGGTCTCTGAGAGACTGGGATCATAGAATTATGTTCAGCTTCAAAACTAATTATCAGGACTTTGAGCTGGAGGTACAGAAACAGACTCTACTTTGTGCTTGTTGCTCCATATGCTTATGAGACTGACAATTGTATTCCTGGTCAGTTCTCAGTATCTGCAATTCCCTGCTTTTTTTCTGCAGGACAATTCTAGCACCTATAAAACGGCCAAAAAATCTGAAAAGACAGTTCCATATGCAAATACAAAAAAAGAGGCTAGTTCAGTAACTTAAAAATGGAAAACAAATACTCTCAACAGACTCTTGATTCAGAATGCCATATACAAGCCTTTCATCATATACAGACTAAAAAGAAATAGCATCCAGAATGTTTCCTTATATGTGCATTTATCTGCCTGGAAGTTATCTCAGTCCTGAGACACAAAGGTGTAGTGTCAGGCAACGTCCTGATCAACTTCTGATCACATCTCAGGAAACAGCAGATTGTGCCAGAGTATCTACTGAACTGATGAGTAAAGAAATGATGAATTAATTTCATCCACTCTAAACAGTCTCCATCTGCTAGCACATGTGATGTTATTGAAGACAATAGATAAAACAGAGACAGTCTGGTGCACATGATTTCTATGCACAGTCCTAAAGAAATACTCCTTTAGTGCAGTGAGTGTCTTACACTGAGCACTGTTGTCACTTCTAATTGAAATCAATAGCTTAGATGGCTGAGGATAAGCAAACTGCAGGAAACCAGATGTTCCTGGAATTTACTGGTACCATGTTCTCAAGAAAGTGAAGACATGAACATATTATTATCTACATTCTAGATAAGATAGCAATTCCCTGCTATATACATACTGCAATCTTAAATCCCTGCTCAAACATCAGTTCAGAATACTTATCTAAATGTAGGTCCTCCTGTGAGACCTTTTTCTGGATTCTCCATTATGAGATCAAACTGCACAGGGGAAGGCAAGCTGCTTTCCTCCAGAACTGTCACATTTTACTTCCCTGGGCAGGAAAGCAAGAGAGGTCATTCACACTGTGACTTTGTATTTGAGAGATTTCATCAGCTGCAAAGTGGAGCAAAAGGTTGCAGACAGATATAAAATAAGATACTGGCTGGTTTTAGTGATGGAATGAAATCTGTCTGTCCATCGTGTCTGTGTCTGTACCAACACAGTGGTACTTCAACCAAACATAAATAGCTGCTCAAAGCTCCTTACTGAAAATCTGTTACTCAAAGCAAAGAAACTAACACAAAGTTAGTAGCTCACAGTTTAGACCTGTCCATAAAGACAAGAAGTTTGAGTGTGCTTTAAATGCAGCCACGCAAAAGCAATATAGGTAGCCAAATTATTCCTTCCAATTAATCAGTGAATAGCTGCTTGGGAATGATGCTTTGGCTTGAAGGCAATAAAAGCCTACAAGGAAATGCAAGGCCAAAAACTAAGAGTTGGTTCCTCTCTTCATATTATGTGTTTTGGAAGAGAGGGGTGCTCTGTAAAACAAAAAAAAAAACCCAAACTCTGAGGTTGGAGTAGTGGTAGGATATGTTCCTGTGAGTTATTGAAAAATTATTTAGACAGTCAATAATCTGTAGGTGGTGGCTAGGCATATAATCATGATATTAAAATGGAAATCTCTAATTATTTCTCTTTTTTTAAAAAGGACCATTTTAAAGTGTTTTTATTATTATCTGAACACTAAAGTTTCCTGAGGTAAACATCATCAATAGATTCAGGAATACCTTATACCACTGGGCAGTGATTTTCAATGATCTTTGATCTGTGAACCCAAAATAATTTCCTAGGGCAGATGGAGGCTATGATTAGAAAGACAAAATTTATGACATATGATCATGGGAAATAGTCTCTTTAATTAAAATTTCTTATGATTTTAGTAGATGGAGTGTAGAAACTTGATCTATCACCAATCATACACATTCCCAGAGGGTGAAAAATGGTGCATAAAATATGCTTGTCACAATGCATATTTGCTTTGCATATGTTAGTGAGAGTGTGAGGAAGTCAAGCTGAAATAACTGGATTCCAAGTACTGTTTTATTAACAAGATGGAGATATATACTCTTCATGTAGCTATCAGCCTCACCAGTGTTTAGACAACTATAGTATTCTCAGGGGCACTTACATTGTAATTTGCAAACTGATGAATCTACAAATCTCCAATATTGATCTCAAGGGCCAGTAGTTACCTTTTGCAGAGAGTTGTATATTTTCTCTATACCCTAATTTTTCACAATTTTTCTCTTGAACTGTATAAATTATGAAACCAGGTCTGATATTCAGCTACACAGTCAGCCACTGTTTTCCACACTAAACTTTCTGGTAAAAGCAAAATGTTTCTCCTGCAAAAGCTTCCTGACACTTGCAGCTCTCTGATATAATCAAAAGTCATTCTCTTATGCTTGCTTTAGGGTCAAGTCAGTCTCACTCACCAACACCTATATTTTAATTTATATATTTATAAGATATTTTACCATTTTTGCCTGCACAATACTTTAAACTCTTAAGGATTTATAGAATCATAGAAGTATAGAATGCTAGGGGTTGGGAAGGACCTCTAGAAATCATCTAGTCCAATCCCCCTGCTACAGCAGGATCACCTAGGGCAGGATGCACAGGAATGCATCCAAACTGGTTTTGAAAGTTTCCAGAGGAGACTCCACAACCTCTCTGGGCAGCCTCTGCCAGTGCTACGTCACCCTCAGAGTAAAAAAATTTCTCCTTATGTTGAGATGGAACTTGAGCTTTTCCATCTTAAACACCACACAAAGAGAAAGAGCAGCACCTGACAGCTGTGTTCTCCCACCAGGCTGGACAGATTTGTTTTTAATTACTTGCTGCAATCAAATCCTATAAAGTAATATTTTCAGTGATCACAGAAACATAGAATAGTAGGCATTGGAAGGAACCAGTAGAGATCAGCTAGTCCAACCCCCCAGCTGAAGGAGGTTCACCTAGAGCAGGTTGCACAAGATCACATCTAGGTAGGTTTTAAATATCTCCAGATGAGATTCCACAACATATCTTGGCAGCCTGTTCCAGACCTCTGCTACCCTCAAAGGAAGTTTTTCCTCATGTTCAGATGGAACTTCCCACGTTCTAGTTTGTGCCTGATGCCCCTCCTTCTGTCTCTGAGCATCACTGAAGTGAATCTGACCCCATCCTATTGATGCCTGCCCTTTATATATATATAAAAGCATTGATAAGAACTTCTCTTAGTCTTCTCCAGGCTTAACTTTGCTCATAAGAGAGAGATGCTTCTGTCCCCTAATTATAATCCTCCACTGGACTCTTTCCAGAAATTTCTCATCCTTCTTGTACTGGATTGCCCGGAACTGGAGGCAGAATTCCACATGTGATTTCAGCAGGGCTGTGTAGAGAAGCAGGATAACCTCCCTTGGCCTGTTGGCCACACTCTTCTTAATGCACCCCAGGATGCCATTGGCTTTCTTGGCCACAGGGGCACTTTGCTGGCTCATGGTAAACTTGTTGTGCACCAGGACTCCCAGCTTCTTCTCTGCAGAGCTGCTTTAGGTCAACAACCCCTAACCTTTACTGCTGCATGGGGATATTCCTTCCTAGGTACAGGACCTTACACTTGTTAAATTCCATTAGGTTCTTCCCTGCCCTCCAGAGCCTGATCAGGTCACTCTGGATGAGGGCACAGACTTCAGGTGCATCAGTCACTCCTTCCAGTTTGGTATCATCAGCAAACTTGCTGAGAGCATACTCTGACCCTTCAGCCAGGTCACTGATTTATATATTCAACAAGACTGAACCCAGTTCTGATTCCCCAGAGAACACTACTAACTACAAACCTCTAACTAGGTTCTGTGCCACTGGTCACAAACCACCAAGCTCTGCCATCCAGCCAGTTCTCACTCCAATTCCCTGTCCACTTACCTAACCCACACTTCCCAAGCTTACCTAACAAGGATGTTATAGCAGACAACAGCAGAAGCATTTCCAAAGTTGCTCTCACTGCTTTCCCCTGATCAACTCAGCCAGTCACAACAACACAGAAGGATGTCAGATCACTTAAGCATGATTTTCCCTCAGTGAATCCATGTTGACTACTGATAACCTTCTTTCCTGTACATCTAAAAATGACAAAGTTCTGCAGTCATCAGTACCTTGGGACAGGTTGTTTCATAGAATTCCTGCAACCTCTGAAATTTTTCTGCTTTCTTGGTTAACTGAGTCATCCAACTGTGCAGCTGATTGTAGGTTTTAGCCCCCATCAGATACTGCTTTTTTCCCTATCAAAGTGATTTCATTAGCTATTGTTATTCAGACCTCTACTTATAAATTATCAAGTCTTTTGGTCAGCTGTCAATAATCCGGTGTTTCCCTGCAAAGACATTAAAACTTTTCACTAAGTATGCAAATGTTACATTACACAGGTTTATAAATTCTAGCCCTACACTTCTGCATTTGTTTCTTTCTTTGCTGCCTTCCCAGAATAGATTTCCACCTTCACTATCTGTGATGTATACGACACTTACAATGTAAGGAAGCCAAGTGAATACATTTGAATGTTAAATTATCATACTGATTAATTATAAATAAAGATATAGATTTATATGACATAAATAATTGCTGTTCTGCATGATTTAAGAGTACAAATAAAGTCATTTGGAGTTGAAAATTTAGAGAGAGCACAGGCAAAATCCATCCAGATGGCACAGGAATTCAGAAAAAAAATATTTTCAGCAATATACACAGAATAATTTGGGGAAAAAAAGCTTAATTTTCTGTTTCTTTAGTTGCACAACTAATGACAGCTAGACAAGACTCTTCCTACTGCATGCCACTTTTTAACTTATTTCTTCCTTTCTCAAAACATCAGAAATGTTGACTTAGGGTCACAAATACCAGACATAGACAAGGAAGAGGACAAAGCATTTTATTTATATACATTTTCCACACGATATATTAAGAGTAACTCCTCTATTTGTATTTCAGAAATATTAAAAATAACAAAATTAACTACAGGTTTTCTTATTAGTTAAGAATTTCTGTAGGAATAGAAAACTTGCTGAGGCCACTATTCTTATTCAGGAACCAATCAACTTCCTTTTTAAAACTCATTAGATATTTTGTACACCTTGATATTTTTATATACTTATTTGAGGACTTTCTTTCTACTTTCCTTAAGTAAGGGTGCAGCAAGATAATTTTTTTCCAATTCTAGGAAACCACACTGGCCCTGATTTTTTATGAATGAATTCTATACCTGGACTTTCATAGTTATCCATAAACTCGGTTTGCCTACTTTGTTACAATGAGTACAAACATAATATATCACAAATGGCTCAGAATTCAGTTAAATAAGATATTTTAAATGAAATATTTACACAAAATATTTACACTTTTAAAAATAATTTCCTCCAATGACCCTTTTTTGGTAATAAAAAAATATGAGCTCTTTATCTTCTTCCCCTACCCAAGGAATATAACTGACTGCCTCCTATTATTCTGGACACCTAAGTGATGCAAAGCACTTGCAAAAGAGTTCATGAAAATCACTAATGCATTCCACTGTAGGATTTTAAATTAGTTTGTTTTACAATGACTCTGTGATCTGGTGTCACCTTTACATTCTCCAATATGCAAACATCCTACTGAAAGTTAACTTTGAAAAATTTCCAAATTTTAAAGGCACTAGATGTAGGTAAAGATGTCAGAGCACTATCAAGGCTCTTTTTTTTTGTATTTGGAAACACTTTATTCATTATATTTGACTGATATGTGTTTTTCTTCTGACCAAATTTTATTTCTGATATTTTGTTAGGTTTTTATATGCTTGTACTAGTTTTAATATAATGTAGAAACCATATAAATTGGTATGAAGACATTATTTTTCTTTCCCCACTTCACATTTATTTTCACATGAAAATAAAGTGCCATTTTCCCTCCCTATTTTCATATGCAGTTTTCCAAGTGTTCTGTTGAAGCAGAGCTCTAACAGTACAGTAGCAAGAGAACTGATACCCAGAAAAACTAGATTTTTTCTCCCTCACAGTTTCACCTTACAAAATAAAACACATTTTATAGCTTGCTGGCAGAAGAATTTCTTACAGCATTTGGTAATATTTACCAAACCAACTGGTCTTCTTGAAAAATGAGATTACTTCTACATGGGCCCAGTTCACAGATTGATACAAAATAAATGAAGCAGCTTACTTGACACAAAGGCACCAATTCATTAATCTACATGAAGCTCAGGATATTAAAAAAAAATATCTTTGTAAATAAAAGGGATATCACTTGTCTGTCTTGTGTAAACTGTCAGCTCTTTAAATCAGTGTACAAACTAACTAGAAGTGTAACTGTTTGCAGGGACCTCTTCCTGAGATATATGCAATCAATTGTAATTAATAGTCATCACTGCTTTAATTGATCATTATGACAGATTGTAATTGAAATAACATTTTATTTCATACTAAGTTTACCTCTTTGAAAGAGATACCTGTAAAAATTCACAAAGAATAGTTTATTTTTCACTCTTGTGATCACAGCAAAGAAAATGGCTTTTTAAAGGGGATATCAGCAAGAAAATATGTGACACGGCATGTTGTATTTTAAATTAATCAGCTAATATAATGCCTTCACTCAGTGTGTCATACAATCAAGGACAGGATTGTTTTCTGCTTACAATCAGCCTAGTTTTCCCAGAGTAAAGAATGGTCACACTTCATGTGCAGGCAACTCAGTCCATCACCTTTTCACCTGTCTTTTATGAACTGTGATCAAGCTTTTATCTGGCAGCCACACAGAGAAATCATTATGGGGATAATCACAAGAAAAAAATCACAATCAGTGAGAATACTGATAAATCCATGTGAGTCTGAAACACAAATGGTATTTTCCTGCTTTATTTTTAGTCAAGATGTAAACAAATCTAAAATAAAAGGAAAGACTGAAGATGTAACTTAGCTATATGGGAATAGCACTTTCAGAAAATTAAGTAAGAACTGATAATAAAATGAATATTTGATGCAGAAAATTTAATGAACACACTACAAAGGCTTCATAAGTGCCATGGTCTTGAAAATATAATTCCATTATTTTTCATGTGTAGCAATAAAGATTTTGACAGCTAGACATAGTCATTGCAAAATATGCTTTCAGCCCTGGGGTAATTTATATTATTAAAGCATTGCCTATGATAGAGGTACAATAGTAGTACAATAGTAGTCACACTTCACATAGTAATAAATTGCAACATTGCTAGGGTGTAATTGTAGAAAAACAACTTGAAGATGAAGAGCTTCAAATAAAGGAGGATTTAAAGTGACTGTGATTACATGTATGTGTTATTAACATGTTCAAAAAATATCATAGTTGCTTTTCACTGTTACCACATGTCCTATTTCTCTATCTGAATCCCCCAAAAAACATTGATATGTCATATAAACCACTTAAAGACCTATTATTACAGACAGCTGTTCATCTGTTTGCTGCGCTCAGTTTAATTTAACTTCACATTTAGGGGAAAAAATGCACAGATTGTAGACTTCCTATGGGAAAATGTGTTACCAGTTTAATTAATGGAAAAAACATAGATATATAAAATAGTATATCTAATTCACCAACAAAATCAGTGTAGCCTTTAAGAAGAGAGTGGGCCTGGTTTTTGGTTTTTAACCTATCCTGGGAGTTAAAAGAAAGAGGTCATCTAATTGAGGGTCATTTATTAGAAGGAATATGAAAGGCTCATTGAAGTACCATCATCATCATCATCATGGCTTGGCTTCATGAATGAAGATTTCAGAAGGGCTCCCCCCACACTTGCTGCAAGCCCACTGATGGCTGAAAAGGCCAATATGGGACAGGCAGTGAGGTTGCAGAAAGTCTCCTGTGAGGGGACAGCCAAGGCACGGCTCTTTCTGTGCTGTCTTTTCTCCTCCAGACTGATTCTACGTGTGTTCTCAAAGGAGGCAGCAGCATTATGGATGGTGTCTCCATGTCTCCCAGCTGGAGGCCAGAGTGGAGCACTGATGGCAGTCAATATGGCCAAAGCTGAGGGATTGTTTCAGGGAGTTCTTGTATCTCCTCTCTGGGGCTCCTCCGTTGGTGGCAAGTTCACCACAGAGCACAATCTTAGAGAGGAGGTGATCCTCCATCCTGGAGATGTGCCCTGCCCAGCACAGCTCTGTCCTCAGTAGCATGGCCTCAATACTGGTGACCCCTGCCTGTTCAAGGAGACAATTAGGAATTATTAGGATGTCCCACCAAGTTCCTCAAAATGATCATCGTGCTACATGAGGATCAGCAGGGCCAAGTCAGATATGGCGATGCACTCTCGGAATCCTTCCAGTTAATCAATGGTGTGAAACAAGGCTGCATTCTCACACCCACTCTGTTCACAGTCATCTTCAGCACGATGCTCCAAGGGCCACAGCAAACCTCAATGAAGAAAATGGCATTTACATCCAGTATGGTACCAATGGGAGCCTGTTCAACCTAAGACAACTGAAGGCCCACACCAAGACCCTAAATCCCCAGGTCCCAGAGTTGCTTTTTGCTGATGATGCCGCCCTCATTGCCCACACAGAAGCAGCTCTGCAGCATATAACATCCTGCTTTGCAGAAGCTGCAGATCTTTTGGGGCTGGAAGTCATCTTGAAGAAGACAGAAGTTCTTTACCAGCCTGCACCATAGGAAGACTTCCATCATCCCCACATCATCACAGGCAAATCAGAGCTTAAGTCAGTCCAGCAGTTCAGCAATCTGGGTTGCATTATTTCCTCAGAAACCAAGATCAACAAAGAGATAGACAACAGATTGGCTAAAGCATAGAGAGCATTTGGAAGACTTCATAAAAGAGTCTGGAGCAATAAACACCTGAAGAAAAGTACAAAGATTGGTGTCTACAGAACCACCGTACAGTCTACTCTTTCATATGGATCTGAATCATGGGTCATCTCCTGCCACCACCTGCAGCTCCTTTAAAGTTTCCATCAGTGCTGTCTCTGTACAACCCTAAACATCCACGGGACTGACTACATGATCACTGAAGTACAATGAAATGAGAAAACCCAACATTCAGTAAAATAGTGGAGAGGCATGTAAAGGTCCAATGAATGCCTGGACCAGAGAGAGTGTCCGAATTCCCTACTGTTTTGCCTGCTCCAAGTAAAGCTGGCAAAAAAGGATCCTAGCAGTGTGAATGTGGGACAAAAGGAAGCCCCAAAAGTACATTCACATTTCTTTTAAGTTTTTATGGGTTTTTTTTGTTTGTTCATTTTGGGGTGGTATTTTTTTGGTTTTTGTTAGGTTTTGTTGTTGTTGTTGTTGCTTTTGGAAGAGGAAAGTTTGCTTTGGCTAACAAATTAAAACAATCTACCCAGGTTAATAAGCCCACCACTTCAACAAGACTGTTGACCACTACAGGAACCCAAACATCATCCTCTTTCTGGCTTCTGCTCTGTCTTCAGCAACAATAGGTTCCACAGCATGTAACACAAAATAAATTTTCAGATCAGTCTTCTTCCAGTCAGAGAAGCAAATCCTTCTCAAAGTCTCTATGCAGCTATGCCTGGAGATAAGCAGAGGATCACAGTGTTGCATATGTCCTCAACAGGTACCTAGAGGTGCACAAACTTACTTAACTTACTCAGTTGCTGAGAACTTTAGATAACTCATGTTGACCAGCAGGCTGTAATTTTAAATCATTTTATTACAGGGAGATGTCTTGCAACTGCAAAAAGCTGTGTATATATATATAAAATACAGGCTTAGCACATGGAGCTATTTCCCCACACCCTCCTACCAGTAGTATTATAAACAGTAAAAATAGTAAATACAGCATCATTACCATGTTTCTTCAAAACCTACTCACAGCCATCCTATGGGAAGAGTCTGGCATTCATTTTAGAATAATTTTGTTCCATTTCAGGAACAAGCCATAACATGAAACCTTACAATATTCACATTCAAAAGATCAGAATATAGGAAACATCAAAGACTGTTCTAACACTAATATTCCATACATTTATTGAATTATTCCTTAGAACTTTAATCATTCAGATTTATATAACCAGATTTTCATGTAACAGTGCCTGAATTTAGCTGGTGGAATGTCAGAGTGACCAGATTTGAACAACTTTTCTTTTATTGTGCAATGATATAGACCCTCTGAAAAATACAGCTGAAAATCCTGCACTGATGTTTGGAAATAAAGCTTCATTTATCAGTCTTTGATCCTGAGTAAAGAAAAAGCAAATAGTGATATTTTTTCTCTGAACTAGCTATATTTAGAATAATCAGTGACTGCTATAGAAACAGAGGTTTATTTCAGTTGTGAACAATCTCTGTTTACTTGTGTAGAAAACATTAACTATTTCAAGACTGAACTGCCTTAATGGGTCCTAAGAACTCAAACTATCTCAAAAATGAGATCTGCAGAAAATATTTATTACCTATAAAACTACGTTGCTTAGTAAAGCAAAAGCTCCATGCTCCAGACAAAGTTTTCATGGTGGGATGCTATAATAGACATTAAAGTGTGAAAACAATTTAAAAGATATCTCCAGTTTTAAATTTAACTTTGAGCACTTTGAGCACAGGGAAAAAAGATAGTCATTATAATTACTATACATTATAATAGCATAAACCTCCCAGTTGACATCTGAGAGGCTTTCCACAAGGTTCTCTTTATAAAATAAAGCTTTTCGAACAAGTCAGATGAAGAAAGCTAAAAATTTATCACCATTATCAGTAAACACAGACAGTACTAGACTGAACAATATACTTTGGAGTAAGAGTTTTGGGATATTAAATATATTTATTTATTTGTTTATTTGTTTTTTTTTAATATCTATGTGGTGCTGATTCTGACTGTGGTGAAAGAATTGTCAGTATTTGGAATATTTAGGAACTGGGCATGGGCCTTTCAGAGCAATTTGTACAATCATTGTTATATTGCATATCTGGTATTATAAAAGAGTCTCTATGTGTGGAGAACTGACTCTGTGTAATACAGATATAAAATTATTTTGCTGGTATAGTAAGGTCTATAAACAAGCACCTATCAGCCATTTCTGTTTAAGATCTAAAAAATGTTCAAATCAAAGACCAGACTCCAAATAAACTGAGCAAAAGTATCTTTCAATTCTGGGCTCCTTCTGCCTTTAAAGTCTAATGAGTACTATGATGCATCCATTAATCATAAGCTGTTTGCCCATGGTAGGCAGCTTGAAATGCTCTCACTGGTTTGGAAGGTACACAAGTGTGTGTGAAGCTGGCAGAAACTTATAAAGGAACACAGCTCACTCAGCCTCTTCAGGAAAAGGGGAACATTTCTGGTTTGGTTCAATTCTCATTTAATCCTCTTGTGTATCTGGGGGTCTTGTTTATGAGTTAAAATTACATATAAAAGGATGCAAGAGACCAATTTAATGGCCTGCCTTTGAAAATTTAATCTGGTGGTGTACATTTGCTGCCTGAAATACTTCTTAGCATTAAGTTATGTGGTTATTCTGATCTTTTCTAAACATCAGCAATAAAAAGCTGTGAGAATTCTTGTATCACTTAAATTATAATTTTCTTACTAAGGTAAGTAGTGCCATATGGGTGACTGGAAGACTACATTAATCTGTCTCAGGCTCACAAAATTGTCACACAGGATAACACAAAAGATTTTGATCATCACAAGGAAAAAAAAATATTTTTACTCAGAATATGAGATTGAATTTTATCACAAGTAACACAATGTCTCAAGCCAGCTGCTTGGCCTCCAGCAGGGTAACACCTCTACATTGGGTAATAATCCAACATGTTTGGACTTCCTTGCAATTTCCTTCTCTTTATTTCCAAATACATCCATTCTGTTTTCCTAAATATATGCTCCTCCTCCCTGCAACAGCAGAGATTTCTTTACAACATATAACAGATGTAGTGTTGTCCCTGACCCTTGGGTGTTCCAGCTGGATACACTTGACAGTCTCTGAGAGTAGAATCTATTTGCATGACCTTAGAACTTGATATGTTGAGGGTCTTAACTTCCCCATGATGACAACAATCATGTTTTGATGGATAGGACTAATGAAACATAATTCTGTAGTTATGAAGCCCCCTTGTGCTAATAGTTGGGTTAAATCTCTTTGAAGCTGGTAGGTGTAATAGCTGCTGCTTAGAATAAATGTAAAGAGATATTGAGCTCTTTAATGGAAACAAATAGCTGAAACAATGTGAGTCATGATCAAAACACAGCTACAAGGAAGACTGCTGTGGAAACTAAACCACCTGTCAAATGGCCAATCTATGGGAAATGGTGGAAAGAAAAATAAATTTGACCAAGGACACTATCACATAAGCACCCTTGCAGCTATTGTGATTCCCAGGAAAAAACTGTGGCAGTTTTCTAAGTTAAAGCATAATGTTAAAAAAAAACTTAATGCTAAAAAACAAAAAAACAAAAACAAACAAACAACCAAAAAAAAACCAGCCCCCCCAAAAATCCAAAAAAACCCCAACCCAAAAAAAACGAACCAAAACCCAAGAAATCCACCATGTTCCTGAGGAAAAAACATCACAAACACACAAACATGGAAATAAAGTTGATCTAATTCTAATAGTTCCCTTAAATTAATGAAATTACTACACAAGGATAAAATTTGAAAAATTAAGTTAATGTAAATAGAAGATAAATGATGTGATAGTATTTTATACTTTTCACCTAGAAAATTTCTCTACTGGTAGCTAAAAATAACTGCCTAAATCATTTTTCATAAAACTGCCAGAATGAAATGAAAAATAACATTACAGTTTTTCTGATATAAATAACACTAAAATAACTGATCTACTATGATGCCAGATAAGCTTAAAAGCTTTACTTTGAAAAAAAGTTCAAAAAGGATATGAGAGCAGCTACAGAAGACAGTTATTTTACTCTAATTCTCCCCTTACTAATTTTTTAGTAACTGCTCTTTTAAACGAGTATTAGTATAGAACTTTTTCACTTAAAATTTGCTAAGGCTTTTTCATTCTAATTTACCTAATTAACCATCAGTTACTGCTATATTAGTCTGAATAAAAATTATAGAGGTTGTTTCCTCTCCAATTGTTTTCAAAATTTTTAGGAGATAAAAAGTAGTGAAGTCCATCCTTTGGCCATCTCTCTGTTACACAAAAAATGGGTTAGCCAGAACAAGATATCACCTACCCCAGGGTCAGATTCTACTTTGGGAATCTTTATAGAAGGGTATGGAGGTAAATGTCAGCCACATATTAATAAAGAAAAAAAATTTTTTTGGAAGATTTTGCAGTTACAGGGAGTGGCACTGGCTGTGTATTGTTCAACATTTTAAGTTTCTTCTCATTTTGCTGGTAGAATATCCACCTGCAAATCATTCACCCTGTAATATTGCTGCTCTAACATGCAGTGATCTGAATTTAAATGCAAAAATGTATCATTTCTCAACTTTTATTTTTATTGTTTGTTCTACTGAATAAAATGCAAATATAAGCTGAGGATTAGATGATCTACTCTGCTGAGAAAACTCAGACATACTTATTTGCATTGAGAGTGGAAACTTAAACATGTCCCTAGCTTTGCCTATAGAGGTAAAAAAACCCCACCACAACTCACTTACTTCAGTTTTGCACTCAGTCTGCCCACAACACTTTATTTTTGTGTCTCTTTTCCTGGAGAGGCTTGATTGAAGGGTGGAAGCTTTCATTCACAATGAATAATAATTTTTTTTTTCAGTCTTGATTTTTGCCATGGAGTGAACATGTCCAAACACAGAAATGGAGTTAGCATTCTGACCCAAACTGATTTAAATACATGCATCAATTCACCAGGCTTTGAAGCATAACCCATAGCCCGTGAAAGATGGAGTCAATGATTTTTTTTTAAAGTTTAATATAAATTAAAACCTAAATTAATAAGAATCTTAGGATTAGTGTCACTGAACTTAATGTTGCTTCTCTTTGGCTGAGAGCTCATCTAGGACAGGGACATAGTAGAGATAAATGTGCTGTGTGTTGTACCAAGCACTGATCTAGTCTAGACAGAACACCCAGGAGGAGGTGGGTCCATGTCAAGATCCTGACTGATATTTTAAAATCTTTAAAATATCCTGATTGATATTTTAACCTAAAATGGGAGGGCCTATCAGTTAAAAAATACAAGTGAGAAAGTATTTTGCTCTATCTCAGCATATAAAATACTTAAATTCCTTTACCATTATCATACAAAACTTGAACAAATCTGATCAGACAGTGAATAAAAGAAATAAAAGGCATATTTTTCTTCTGCAAGAGAAGCTGAGGCACTGTGTTGAAATGGAGCAAAGGGAACAAATTTGAACTATTCAATTGTACAACACTTCTGAGCTGCAGTTTGTGAAGCTTACAGTAATTTAACACATGTCATGGAGCACTTAGAAATGTAATAAAAATCCTGTTTATTACTAGTGCAGCTCTGGGCCAGAGCATTCATGTGAGACTCATCTGATCCATATAGCTGGTGACCTTAGAATCTATCTCCCTCACGAAGAACAAGATTTATTGTTCTAGAGATTTTTATATCTTGCAATAATTTCAAAGGCGGATTTTACATAAATATGTTTACTACAGCTTAGACTCTTCTATGTATCTCAGAATAGCCCTCTGTATATCTAATATTTTTCAAGAAAACTAAAATTCTATTGCAAGCACAATTTCCCCCTACTTTTTCCAGATGATTACTCTCTTCCTGAGGAGTAGAGACAAAGAATGGATGGGGTTGAGTGCCTTCACTCATAGGCTTCAGCATAGAAAATTCAGCTGTCAGGTGGCACATCTCTCCTCTGTTCTGAATCTCCTCTTAATTTGTCTTCACAAGAGGAAGATATTTAGCCTGTGCAACGTGAGTGACCACAAGGGAAAAGTCAGAGTAATAGAAAGGCTAGAACCTTTGTATGAAGGAGTTGTAGCTGAACCTGCATTGCAGAATTTGCCATGTTTCTGAATTCCTTCTTCTGTAAGAGTTCCTACATAGGGATGAGGAATTTTAACTACATGAAGTTTCTCTTCTTCAGTATTCCAGCTTCCCTTAAAATTTTCCATACAGGATACCAGAAAAAATACCACAGCAGTGCAAAAGCCATTGCAAAAAGAACCTGGGGAAATTTTCTCACAAGTTCTTTTACAGTTTTTCCAAGAAAATTTTTGTTTGTGAGAACTTGCCTTTTAGGTAGGGGTGTAAAGCTCTGGACTCAGGATAGTGACAGCTTATCCTCAGGTGTCCTTGGATTTTATCCTCAGCTGCTATTAGGGGAGCTCTTCATCTGTTGGATGTTTTTAAGACAGTCATGATCAGAAAGCTGTTTTACCATGTTAGCAGATAGAGTGGAGGCTGAACATGATGGACTACTGCACAAGACTGCTAGACAATAATGTTCCTATGTCTAGGGAATGGGCAAGAGAAGGCCCTGTGCAGCACAAAAGTGGGTTTTGACTTGAGGAACAAATGAGCAGGCAATTAAAACTGAGAAACACCTCAAAAAACCTTGGTGATCTGTCAGGGATCAAAATCAAAGGACAGAATTGGGACAGGAGGGAAGAATGGTAGAATATTTCAACCTTTATGATCAAAATGGATATAGAATAACCAAAGAATCATTGATTGGTTAGGGTCAGAAGGGACCTTAAAGATTACTAAGATCCAATCCCCTCCCACCAGACCAGGTCTCACAAGGCCTCATCCAACCTGGCCTTGAACACCCTTAAGGAGAGGAAAGCCACAACCTTCCTAGTCAACCTATTCTAGTATCTTACTACCTTCATAGTGAAGAATTTCTTCTCGATATCTAGCTAAATCTACCCTCTCTCAGTTTAAAACCATTTAAACCAAAATGTGGAGCATTACTTCTCTAGGAAAATGCATTGTGTCTAATAAAAGACGAGCTAGTGCACTCAGCTTTACTAGACAAACAAAGGTAATTTTTCTGGCAACTGTGTAGGACAGTATCAAGTGAGAAAAACCCATCTTTAAAACCAGAAAATAACTAGCAGAATTTCACCTTGAAAGGCTATTATAATGGTCTACTTTTTCTGATATAAACTCCTATATTTCTAGGTTGACCACTGACAAAAATTACATGAGGCTGGCATTCCACAAAATATTATTTCATATAATACACTACACAAACTTTCATTGTTCTAATAAAACTTACAACTACAAATACTAAAGTTTCAAAAAGCAGCAGGTAAGACATTCAGCAGTCTTATCACTTTCAATAATTCATTATTGATTCTGCATTCACTCCATCTTAGGTTTATAAACATACATAAACAAAAGGTCAAAACTACAGCTAGAAAATAAATTCCTTGAACAGAAAAAGAAAATACAGTCACTTGTATAATGATGAACATATCATTTGCTCTGATGAGGAGATAAGAAGATGCCTGAATGAGTGCACTCATTTGAGCTGAAGCACAGTATTTGAGTTGGTTGTGCATGTACTCTTTGACTTGCACTTCTCAGTCTGTCCTTGTACTTGCCAGCTGCAGCCTTTTTTTTTTTTACAATATACTGGAAGCCAGAAAAAAAACCATTAAATCCTTTTGAGTGAAGCAGAGAAGATTTTTTCTGCATGTTCATCACAAACAGGTATATCTACAGTGCTGCTGGGAGAGTTAATGAAAAACTTTCTTGAAACACCAAAGAGCTGTCCACTTCCTTTAGACAGATGATTTTAGGAAAAGAACAACTTTCTTACCTACACACATCTTTAACCTATACTTGTTAACCTATATTTTGGGGGTTTTTTTCAAGAAAAAATCAAGACTTGGCTCTCACTCAGAAACCCAATTACATTCCATATCTGGAGAGATACAAGTAGCCCTTCACCATTCAGTTGCTGAATTTTTTTTAAAACTGTATGTTAAAAAGTTTCTATGTATTAGGTCACCCCTCTCCTGAAACCTGTATTTTTCAAACCTTAAGTACAGTACTTCTGCAAATGTCTATTTAACCCTCAAGTTAATTGGTTTCTGTTGGGCTTTGCCTATTGTTTTCAGGGAAGCAGTTTGGTTTGGAATTTTGGAGTGTTTTTCTAAAGCTAACATTCTGTTCCTAATCTCTCTTGATTGTTAAATATTAATTTATTGACAGACCCCACTCAGTGTGTCATAAAGGATCTGATACTTCCTGTGCCCAGAGGATTAACAAAGACTCAGCTCTAGGAACCAATGTATGCTGACCCCTCCAGCAATTCTCTCTCTCTCTCTCTTTTTTTTTTTTTTTTTTTTTTTTTTTTTTTTTTTTTTTTAAATATTTGTTTATAGAACTGTTGTGCCTATCCTGATTACATTAAGTGCTGTATAAATATTAGCATCCACTTCATCCTTCACAAGGTTCTGGTCCACAATGAAAGGTGTGAAAGATCATAAAAACAGCACAATTCATTGAGGTCCTTGAAACTATGCCATCATGATGGTATGTGTAATTTACTGAGTAAAGGCAGCACAATATCAATGGTTTAAGCTCTATTCTAAGGATTAGGTAATTCTTTTTATAGGTCCTTTGAAACACTGCCCTTCATATTAATACTTAGATCTACACCAAGTGCTACATCATCTTACTAGATCATCTATTTCTTCATGCTGTAAATAAGTCAGTAGCTTCTACTAACTATTGGCAAATATATTAGTAGCATCCAGCTCTACAGGAATTCATAGAGCTTAGTTAAAGGGAAGACACCAGTGAAAAAAAAAAAAAATCTTGGTGGAAAACTGAAGGGTCACAATTGCTTTCTATTCTAAAAATTAAGGTAAATGCAAAAAATACAAAATATTTGGATAAAATACTTCTGTGCATTGTTTATTAGTAGTATCTCACAAGGTCATGTAGTTCCACTGCATCTTTGAGAGTATGTCTGGTAGTGTGTTGCAACTGCCTGTAACAATACTGTACAGGGAGTGTATTTCTCTCAGCTGCAGTAACCCAGGGAGACTGTTTCTTGCCTTTCTTCAGATGGTGGAACAGACAGCTGATGGAAGAGCAAAGCTATGTATCATTGTTAATTGCTGCAATCAATTATTCCTTGCACAGTGCTCTGAACACCTCAGACTGTGCAAAGCTATCCAGAACAGTTAAGGTCTCTTCATTGAGATCTGGCAGCAAAAGAAAAACATACATAAGAGCCTGAACTTTATTTTCATTAGCATAATGCTGTCCTTGAAATCTTTTTTTTTTTTCTTTCCCATATATCTACATATATATATTTTATTTCAAAATGAAATAAGATTCTACTTCAAGATTTATTATTGTCCTACATTGAAAATGGTAAAATACATCAATAAATCTAGAAGACACTATTTGAAGAAAGTAAAATTTATTTTATGTGGTATGCAAAAGATTTCAGTCTGAGAAAACAAAACTCAGAAAGTATAAATACGCAAATTCATCTTGTGAATTTTTCTAACCCTTAATCTTGAGTCTGATGAACTAACAGACAGGCATTTTTGTTATTCTGCCAATTGATCTGCAAGTGGAAGTTACATGAGAAGGCACACTAGCCTTGCTGCAGAGCAAAGACATTCTTTTACATCCAGTCAACAGTATTAACTAAGTACATAACTATTCTTATAAACTTTACATCACTGTCAGGATAAAAATCCATGATGGAGCAGCACTTGTTCTGCTGAGGTAATTGATTTAATTCCAAATCCTGGAAATGTCTACTTTTTTTTTTTTTTTCCACAGTATCATTAAGCATTTTATCAAATAGAAAAAATAAACTATGACATATAGCAAAAAAACCCAAAACAGTTGTATTTTAACTATGCTGTAGGCATGTGTAAATTGTCATTCATGTTTTACTTAACATTTGGTCCTGAATTTATAATGTACTTTACTATTATTGTGCTTTTTAAAGCCTCGTGTTCTTAAAATCCTTGCTTAAGGAAGATGTATTACTGCAAGAATATTAGCAAAGTAGCAGATTTATCTTTAGCTTCTTTTCTTCCAAAAATATTCTTAAGAATTTTCTATTTCACACATCAACACACTCTCTCAAGGCAGGAAAATTTGAAAGTCATAGGTACTTCTTCTCCTGCCTCTGATGGAAAGTGTGCAACTAATGTAAAGACTTTTCCAGGTAGGACAGGTAAGCTTCAACAGACTGGAAAAGCTATGGAAATGTCTGCTGGTACCAAGCCATGTCGAGTAACTATTAAAAGTCACTTCCTAGCACTCCTATTTCTGTGAAAGTGATGCAATACCAACTGGAGGATAAGGAGAGGATTCCTGCTGGGTGCTCTTTTCCACCCACATGGCCCTTTCAAAAGCTCTGTGCTGTTGCAAGCTGTCCTCTTCCTAGGACAAAAAAAAAATTACCTTCCTGGTGTTAGGGTACCAAATGCATAGAGCACCACTGAGAGAACTTCTCAACTGCATCTGCCTAGGGACCATAGAGAAGTGCTGGTAGGGGTCTTGATATCACTTCCCTTCTTGATAATACACCTCATTTATGAGAAATAATATTTATAAGCCTAGAATTGGAGGATGGGAATGGTTTCTGTGAATCACTCTTCACTAGATCATGTATGGAGCAGAGCTGCTGTTATTTTCTGAAGGCAGCTCCTTATTCTGCTTGCTTGACTGGTTGCTATGGTTCAGAGAAAACAGCAGCTGCTCAAGGAAGAGGAGGGGGAACCTCTAACAAAAGGACATGATAACCATTAGTCTAGAAATTGATTAACTGTTAAGGTACTGATATCCTGGGTATATTCCTCTGGCAAAGTTGAGAAAGAAAACAGAAAGGATGGAGGGAAAGAAAGGACAGAAGCATTATTTAATCTCATTCTGATACTAAAAGTTGCATTATTGATAATATACCTCTCTGAAGCTGAAATAAATAATAAAAATATGACAGTGCAGCAGCTTATCTATGTCCATACTGCTGATAGTTTGAACAAACAAAATCTGAGACAATATTGTCATTTCCTCTTGCGAGCCCTGAGATGTGTGTCAGTCTAGATGCTGCTTTATGGCAACTGTAGGCAAATGCCACTTGGTTTACAGAGAAAATGACCTCTCATAAATAAATTAGTACCTTTAATAATTTCTTTCTTAAGAAAGCATGGCTTTGAAATAAAAATTATTGAGGAATGTTGTGCAAAAAACCACATCAGAGAAACATTTTAATTCTCATTCCCCACCCTTTAGTAGGAAAGCAAATTCACAGTATATAACTTTACTAAGCTCTACTTAGTCAGTTGCACATCAAAGAAAACATGAGGCTGAATTAAGAAAAAAATCCAAAATATTTGAAACTGTGACAAGCAGGTCATTTCTCCATAAAAAATTGCGACACTTATCAAAACAATGTCTGTAAATACATTCTCATGTAGGAATGGATTAATTTCATTGTTGTGAGAAACTCATCAAAAAGAAGAATGGGAAAGAAAAGATGCTGAGAGGAAGAGTTCATGACCTTACCTATAATGTTAGAAAACATGAATCTATTACATTATGATTTTCACATTAAAGTTGCAAAGAAAGCTTTGTAATAGTTTCTCAGGGATCTCAGATAATGATTTTCAAAGAAAAGCAATGTGTTTCAAAATCTCTTGAATTTTTTTCCCTGTACAAACTATATACTTATGTCAGTCATTCAGCCACTTAAAAGCCAGCTATATAGTATTTGACCATGTGGTTTTGGGGTGATATTACTTATGAAATACCTACCACTTCTCTTGGAACTATATTCCAAACAAACCTATATATACAGCTATCTAAAGATCTACACCATTTGAATTCAAAGTGATTGAAAAATAGGTAGGTTCTATGACTATCTTTGGAACAAACTCACATTGTTTGCATTGAACTGAAATGAACATTAAAGATTTCGTGGAACTTGCTACAGCTGAATTCACAGAACTTAAATAACAAACATTTTAGAAGTAACTTACAAACCCATGAAACAAAACTTTGAGTTTTTTAGTTGTATCATTAATATCAAGAAATATTAAGGTTGTGTTAATAAGCTTGTGAAAACATAAAAATTGAAATATAACATGACGTCTGGAATCAAAGTATCTTTTTACTTTACCAAAGTAAAACATCAGATATATTATTTATATATAACTAACTATATATATATATGTATTTTTAAATATATATTATATAGAATCTTTTATTCTATCCCTAGAGCTTAAAGTTTGTTTTCACTTGACAGTTCTTTAACAACATGAAAGTTACAACAATTCTTTTAATGTAATTTGTAACTTTTTTTAAAGCAGTGCAGATTTATTTAGTGTTCACTGTTGCACATCTCAGTATATAAACACTTTTAAAAAAAACACCTGTAATTTTAGAGTACTTCCTTTCCCTTATCCAGGTGTTTTTTTATATCTTTGTTTGTTTGTTTGTTTTTACTGTCTGCTACCTGTTGCCATTGACTCTGGTATGCAGCTGGTTAAATATACTAGGATCTGGACCTACAATTTCTTCACCTGTCCTTCAAGGAATCAGATTTACTTACTGGATCACTAAACCATTAAGTGGCTCAACAATTGGAGGTCTTTCCTTTTCCTATAGCCCTCTTCTTTGCTTTTACTCTTTTCTCTCTCCATTCTTCTTCTCTCAATCTGTATTAAAGTCACAGGGATGTGAAGGTTCTATATTAAGCATTCCTAATTTTGTCTTGAAATGGTTGTGGATTTTTTCCCTAAATAACACCTCTAATTTACCTGTTTTTTGTTCAAAATGAATGCTTAGATTTCTCATAGTGAAACAATTGCTAAGAAATTGGAAAGATAAACAACTGTGAGCTTCATTATGCTTAAATATTATATTTGTCAGTATATACTATCTTTGCACCTCAGCTTTCCAAAATAATTAATGATCTTTGATGCTCAAGGATCTTTGACACCTTGATTTTTTTAAATATTTGAGTATTCATATCCTATTTACCTTAGAAATAACTTGAGCATATTAAAAGCCAGCTGTCCAATTGTTTTCATCTTGAAAAGAAAACCATAAGAAATTACAGTTCAGAAAGTCTTAAGAAAAGTTAAGTTGGCTTTTTTTCTACAACTATTTTAAAAGATCACCTAGTTTTCCAAGTGAAACATCCAGTTGTCACATCCCAACATAATGCTCGACACTTTACAAGTATTTTTAACCAAAAAAATCCAAAACTGTGGTCCTCTGTCTCAGTAATTCTGCCGATGTAGCAGGAGTCAAGGATGATTTGAAGGCTTGCACACTTGGAACAAAATCAGTCAGTAGTGTGACAATGCCAGTGTCTCCTGCAGTCACTGCTTCTCTCTTCTTGCACACTTCCATCAGCTGGCAGAAAAAGTGTGAGCACAATTGAGGAAAATACTGAAGTGTCTGTCAGAAAAGCAGTGGGGAGGTGAAGCTTGCTCTCCCCCCGCATACACATCTGAACAAAAGGGTCCAGCTGCAGCCATAACATTTGCAAAGTGAAATGTTTTGTCATTTTTCCAAGGACCCTCTCTGTGCTGTTCTTGTTTAAGCGAATATCGGCTTTCAGAAATAATTTTTCAGCATATATCACTGTACCAGCCAAATAAGTTATTTTATTAGATCATGGTGACCTCATCCATTCATATAAAAATTATGACTATTTAAAATTAAAATCTACCTTTTAAAATTGTTTTCCTTTAGTTTAAGACCTCCATGTTATGCGGAAAGAAAATGGAATTCACATAATTTTATTGAGGAATAAAGTATTCAAGTGTCCTTGCCTAAAAATTCCCAATAAGTCTTAGGATCATCTTGGATTTTTTTGTTTTATGTTGAACAGGTAAGCTAAAATCTCAGAGTTTTGGTTGTTTTTTTCTGAAGGGGTGTCTTGTTCCCCTTGCCATCAATATTAAAGGTAACATTGATTTTAATAATCAAAAAATTAATTCTTAAAAATCCTGGAATGAGAAAAAACACTTTAATGAGTGTGACACCGTTGTGATAAAATCCTAATCTTCATTGCTACTTCATTCTCAGGAGAGCTATTTAAAAATTTAAATCAATAGCAGGGAAGATTTTGGTAGTGGAGTTAACATGCAGAATGTGGTATAGCTGAATGGGAAAGATGCAAAAGAGAAAAGATTATTTTACCTTCTCAATGAAATAAATTCTCAGGAAATACTTTTCTGAGCCAAGTATTGCTTCAAATGGTTTTGATACTAAGTGAAAGCACCTACTTTGAGGAGAAAATAAAATTAAAATTGAAATATTTAGAGATAGGAGAAATTCTATACCAATATAAATATCTCGAATCATCCTCTCTGTGAGAGTGCACAGTGCACTGTTACTGACAAATGCAAAGCTACAGTGTGTATCATGAAGCTATGGAAAAGTTTTTGAAGAAACAGATTCTGGGACAAAAAGAACCCAAAGGATAAGACTAAAATTTGGCTGGTTTAGCAAAAGTTGGTAATTCATTGGTTTGGTAATGCTGAGGTTATTCCTCAGCTACAACACAACAAAAACTCTCGAAGGACAAGCAGAAAAGTCAGAAATATTGGTGATAGAAGAGCAAGGCCAAGCCTCTAGAAAGAGATCTATTCAAATGACTCTCGAACCCAGAACCATAAATCTAACTTAGAAGAGTGCCCTATACTAGTCAGAGAAGTTACTGAATACTTCTATTTTTCCTTCTATTTCTTTATACCAGACAGAGTGAAAAGTGAAACTAAAGCATGACCGTTTACAATTGTCCCTAGTTAAAGGATAAGAACCTCCTTTGGAACACCACTGAAGATTGCCAAAATGACTTTAGGAAATATAAAGAGAATCAAAGATTTCTAGATTCAAGTGGAGTCTCTGACTTCAGTGCACTTGAAATTAGGCTGTGGTTTTGATGTCTGCAAAAACCGTGTTTATAGAATTTAGGTGTTAGAGAATGCTTGTGTTTATTTTGTGATTCTGCATCCTTCAGCTATGCAAGGAGTTTCTACAAATCTTGCTGGGAGTTTACGTGGAACAAGAAAAGAGTTAAAAGCTTCTGTTACTACATAATTATATTATTAACAACATTTTAAAAAGGTTATTGTTTTTTTGAGTCATAAAAGCATGTTTGATTAAGATAGCCACTATCCTTAGAATAGAGAATTTGATTAAATTAGAAGTTATAGTTGATAAATCTGAAAAGAAAATACTCAAAATGAAACATTTTTTAATATCGAAGGAAGATCAATCCTGTCTTCTCTTACTGGTTAATATTTTTTACCAAAATTACCATTGTCAAAGGAAACTTTGAGAGGCAACAAAACTGATTAACTGATATTTTATTCAAACCCTAATGCAGCCACAGAAGTTGCTCAATCTCTTTAGTTACTCCTGTACCTTTTTCCACTCTTAAGCAAAAATTTTCCATAAGATAAATTCATTACCATGCACAGTGATTTATATTTGCACGTAACTCAGATTGAAACTACTATCTCATATATAGTAAAGTAGAGATTTTAAGCCACTATTAAGTGAATATGCATTTTAAAATATTTTGCACTAATGCCAAATTAGTCCTTAATCATCTTTGTATCTGTTTACCATATTTAACACTGTAGCTGCCAAAAAATGCAGAACTTTAGAGTGTCTGACACACCTAAGAGTCACATAAATTTAAATAATCTGACAATTCAAAGTGGAAGTGGTGCTCAGACTATCCAAGTGCATCATCAATGAACAAAGAAATTGGGGTTAACTGTGAGGGAGTGCCAGGGGGGGAAGGCTTACTTGGTTAATCTGGAATAAAAAATTTTTGAATTCTGCAGATATTTTACTAAATCTCTAATAAGCTGAAAGAGGGAGAGGAAAGGAATTCTTTGCTACTTCAAGATATTTCAGTCTTCTTATAAATTAAAATAGGCAAGTTTAAACCTTATGATCTGAATCTAATTTATATTTAATTAAACTGAATTAAATTTTAAAGTGTTACTAAGACTTAAGAACTATGGTTTTCATTTTTTTCTCCTGACAAAGGAATCCACATAGATTTCCTGTGCTAGTCACAGGTTAAAGTGTATAAGAATGAAAACCAAAAATAGTAACAATAATAAAGACTTGCCAACTCAATTGCAAACACCTTTAATCTGCTTTGTATTTCAACTCTTCAGTAAACTTTGGCAAGAAAAAATACCTAAAGAACTAACATTTTGGGGCATCCATTTTTGGATTTTGAATCTCTGCAACCATCAAAAAATTCAAATATGATTTTGACATTTTTTGTAAATCAAAATATGGACAAAAATTACAGGAACATTAAAGCAGCTCTTTTAGGAATGTGAAATAAAAGTTTTGAAGAGTCAAGGGGTTTCAAGCATTAGAGATTTTGTAAATATGAAATATAGTAAAATCCCAGCAATGGGCAGCAAACACCAGTAACTGAAAGAGTCTGGAAATCATCTGTCTTTCCATACAGTTGAGTACTCTAACAATTATGCTATGTAATGTCATTCTTATTCTTTTCTTGAATTAATATTTAGTTACATGAAGTAGAGACTCTTCAAAAGGACATGGATATTTACTCATTCCACAGTATCCTACAAGCCAAGAGTTATCACACTCTCTTGAGATGTGGAAGAGCCAAGTTCAAGCCCTTGCTCTAAATCAAAAGTAAAGACAGTTTTGGTCCCAGCACTTCAGCACAGCAGATAAGTGCTGTATAACTTTACAGGCTGTGGGTGAAAGTAGCCACTGCCTCCGCCAATATTTTTGGTGAATAATATGGAAATCTGGTGAATCCAGCTGTCTCTTTCCCCATTTCTCCTGTACTTGATATAAAATTTATGATAGAATACATTTCACTTAATTCTGCTAAGAGATCTTTATTCACTGGGGGAAAAAGATGGAGATCACCATAAAACAATTTTTAAACACATTGTCTCCGCTTATTGTGGAATAAAATAATTATGCAAAGCTGTGTATAAGTGCCAACAGTTTTAAGGAATTACATGGATTGACAGATGAGTGGTGCATGTTTGAGGGGTGGCTGTTTCTAAATAAGACTGTAGCTCAAGATCACCATCACAAGGTTAGTAAGTATAATACAGTGTTAAATAAGGGCACTTTCTAATCAAGCCAAGGTCTAGAAGTATTTGTTAGTCTACCTTTTCTTTTGAATGAATTAACCACACTAAGTTCTACACTGATCAAGTCTGCTCAGAAATGTCTTTTAGATGATGGAAATAATAATGAAGTTTACTTTTCTGCATGAGCAGCATGAGGGGGGAAAACCTATCAAAAATAATACAGAGGACATAATCTGGACAGAAGAAGCCCTGGACCTGGAGTTGAAACAAAAATTAAGAATTTATAGATAGACTGAACAATGTCTCAAAATCATTATCACAGCCTTCTGGATCTAAATGAGGAACTTGTATCAGACAGGTGAAAGCCTAAGAAAGAACTGTACCTTTAGATGCCAATAAGCTGACTCCATAGGCTGATGTAAAAAATCTTTGTAGCTGCCACTCATTTGACTGATTCCATTGCTGCTGCTGTTTGCCCAGCTACTTTCAGGAGTACTTAAAGAGACAGGCATAAAGGAAAGGTTTTTTTCAATACTCAAGTTCTCCTTTCTCTTCTGTTTTCCTTAT
The DNA here is from genome assembly GCA_023637945.1 of Phaethornis superciliosus. Lineage (NCBI taxonomy): Eukaryota > Metazoa > Chordata > Aves > Apodiformes > Trochilidae > Phaethornis > Phaethornis superciliosus. The sequence goes on from JAJQWJ010000005.1 coordinate 7,588,473, forward strand.
TTTATTGGTGCATAACTCTCCATGCCAAACATCTATCTAAATTGGTTATAAACATGGTAAAAGCTTTACAAATTAGTTTCCCCTACAATCCTCTGAGATAATAAAGAAGCCATCCTAGCAATGAAACATGTTTTTGCTTTTTTGACTGCTGTTCAGACTTGTTTGAGACTATGAAAACTATTCAGAATTTCACTTATCAAGATTGTGCTTCTTTTGACTGCTAAGAGATCATAAATGACTATATGGGGAAAAAAAAACAACTCAAACTGAAGAAGAAATGTTAGATGAGGCTTTAGAATAAAATTTTAAAAAGCCTTTGACAATGTTAACACAGCTTATATAGCTTGAGATGTTGACTTTCTTGGTAACAGTTGCTATGTAAGGTAATCTGATTTGATGCCACCAGCTATAATGAGTGAATATTTCAGGATTATTGCACTACATTAACAAAAGACTAACACAGAGACTCTAAACAAATAAATACAATGAATTTCAATAGGCAAGTGAAAAGAAATACAATGGTGAGTTTACAAAAAGCAGAAAAATGAAAGAAGGATGGATGAAAAAGCAAGTCTGTTAGGCACTGATTGCACTTTGGAATTTATTTCAATAAATTCTACACAGACACCATTATCACATGACAGATACCAAGTATGAGAAACAAACCATGATTCTGTCTTCAAGCATTTTCCAGTTTAAAAAAAAAAAATGGCTAGAAATGCATTTATCCTTTCCTCAAAATTTCTTCAATGTTTCATTGTTCATTAGCCTGTGGATATAAAACTAACATTCTGTGCATGCAAGCTCATTAGTTTTCTTCCAGTTCCCCAGTAGCTCTGAATGTTCAGTAGATCATAGAACCAGAGAATGGTTCTTGACATTTACAGCTCACTTTTATTCACACCTACTGGTCTGTCATTTGTATACAAAGCTGAGATTTAGCTACGTTTGATAAGAAGGTCATGACTCAACTGTGATTTTTGTAAACATTTTTCATAAAAGTCACTTTTGAAATATCTTTAAACATAGTTTTGGCATGATCTAAAATATTCTCAGAAGTGATTTTGAACCTTTTGAACAGCCAGTATTACAAAATTAGAGGTCATAAATCTCTCAAGAGTTTTCTTACAAGATACTTGAGTCCTTAATTTGGACGCAGTATAAAAAAATATAACTCTTTAAAAACTTCTACATGTAGTGATCTGGTATGGTGGTCATGCAAAGGTGTGAAACTAAAATATGGACTAGAAGGAAAAAAAAAATAAGCAAAAGCTCTCAAATATTTTTTCGGCTTCATTTAAAGTGCTGCTGACACTTGTCAGCTTTTCTTTTTAACCATGTCATTCACCTCTGTGCATTTTCAAATTATAATCTTTTAAACATTTTAAAGATTCCCAATACTTCAAATATTTAGTTTTCTGCAGTCACCTTTTAGGGGATCTGAAGTCAAATTTTTCATCACCACTGACTATTCACACACCAGTAACTTATCTACATGGCTCCTTTCTTCGAAGTAAACAAATAAAGCTGTGGGTCTCTTTGGCTGTTCGAGCAGTACATATTACAGTGACTCTCAAACTATCCCCTTTCATGAACACTTCATGGATTTTGTATTTTGAAATGTCAGAGTAATGCAGCTATTTTATTATGGGCATTGTACTGCTTATACTTCTTGGTTTAGATTGTCATTCAGACCTACAAAGTCTTCAAAAGTTTCCTGTAATTATTATCTTGGCATTTCTATCTTTCACTTCAGTCTAAATGGTTTATGTTGGAAGGAAATTTGCAAATGTCATTCCTTTCTTCTGATATTCTCCTGTTATATATATTACACCACATTCTACAGTCCTCCTGAATCACCCTTTTTAATGGGCTTTATATCTTCATATTTTAGGTCTCTTTTCAGACCAAGCCAAGAGTCATTTCTATGTAATTTATCACGTTTTGCTTTTTGGTTTTTTTTTAAAAAAAAAAAAAAAAAAAAAAAATTTCAGTTTTTACCTCTTTATACCTACAGTTCAGCTACTGTGTTCTCATTATCCCTTCTTGTATCTGAGAAGAAACAATATTTCAAAATGCTTTGGCTCCTTTTCTGTAGGAAACCACCATGTTTTTCTTTCTACTGATTACTTGTTCCCTTATTACACAGTTCTGCTTTAACAACACTTACCTGACATCAATTTCCTTCTGTCTCCTACTTTCTCATTCAGATGCAGCTCCTGTTCAATAGCTCTCAGCTTCTACCTATGACTGGCAGGAAAGCTTAAAGTACAGCTCTGCACCTTCTTCCCCACAGTCTCAAGAGGAGGTGTCTGAACCACATTTTCAAAAGCTCAAATCTCCACTCTTTGTCATTTATACCCACATATACATTAGCTGCCTTCCCTTGCCATCTAAATTATCTTATCACTGAGCTGTCTAGGACTCTCTTTAGTATAACAATTTCATTTCACAGCAAGAACTGCATTTTCCCTGTCAGCTCTTTAATTACAGTGTCAGGAAAACTGGTGGAGGTTGAGGAGGAAATGAGTATTTCTCTTCTGCTTTGAGGGTAGAGGTTGGGTGTGTTGGGAGGGGGGGGAGGAACATTAAGAGAGTGAAAAAAAAAAACCAAACCAACTAAAACTTTCCCAAAAAAGAAGAGAAAATATTTTTCTTTCTAACAGAACAATCTCAAAAACAGTTTTCTAGGTTCTTTCCTGGACTTTGAGACTTTCTGACACAGAAAAGAGTCTGTATATCTCTATAACCAGCTATGATATCATTGATTATCCAGGTGCTGCCTATAATTTTATTGGATCTTTTGAAATAGATTGTATAAACTTTCCTTTTAATATTTCCATCCAAATAAAAGCATCTTCTTATTCTTCTAAGTAAGCACATTACAGATTCCATATTTCTCTTCTGTGAAGAGAAGTGTTTTACTACTTTTTTTTTTAAACTACATGGTCTCTGCTTTTTGAAGTGGTAGTGAAGTGAAGAAGATAGTACAGTTTTCCAGATCCACGATGAGTCTCAAGCATTGTAGCTCTCATCCTCAGTGTAAGTGTTGGAGGGCTGCCAGCATGCATTGTTGAAGAATAAAGCAGCAGAGACACACACCCAGAAAGATCTGATGGCTTAGTTTTCTGTGTCACTAAGCACTGAATAAGATAATTTGAGAGTCAGATCTTTTGACCTTCCCTGGGACTTTTCTGATAATCTCTCACGGAACATGATGCTGCGCAAGGTCCTAATTGCAGATAACAGATTCTTGTCATTTGCATCTGAAAGGGGTTTTTGTACATAGGAACCCTGCAAAAATTACTGGAGGGAAGAATAGATGTGTTACTACAAATTGAGCCTTTTGCTATTATTGTTTCCTTGATAGATAAACAAACAAACAAACAAGCCAATGCATGATTTACCTTGTCATATAAAAAATTGTTTCCATTTTTTCCCCATAAGCATGAACAAGAAAGTCAGAGACAGAAAAAAATTGATGTCAGGTAAGTGTTGTTAAAGCAGAACTGTAATGAGGGAAAAGAGTAGTCAGCAGAAATAAAAACATGCCAGGTGACCATCAAAGCTGCTCTCCCCTCCTCAACTATGAAGACAAATATAATGATAGAGAGATTACTTTGTAATTAACATCATGAGCAAAACAGACTCATCTTGGGGAAAGCAGTTTAATTTATTAGCATCCAATTCAGAATAGAATAATGAGAAACTTTTTGTTTGTTTGTTTGTTTTTTAACAACACTGAGAAAAACAGTTGAGTATTTTTCTGCAGGAAAAATAAACTTACTCTGGTGACAAGGCATTTTCCAAAATAGTAGGTTATGTGGTTTTAAAATCCTCAAGAGTTGAAAAAGGATTACCAGATGTCAAAATCTGTATCTACCACAAAATGGATTGCAGTTTTGAAAGCTGCAAGGCACTTTTCCAGATGCCTCATGTGTTAGGATGGTTAGTTTCCAGAAAATATTACTCATACAGACAAGCATTCCATGTAAAAAAGGCCATGTCACAAGCATACTGGCACTTGAGTTGTGCTAGAGTTTGGCTGCCCAGAACCACAAAAAATTACAAATTTCAAAGCTAAGAAACTTTAATTAAATTGTACTCATTAATTAAAAATGCTTACTTGCATGTCTTGAAAAAAGACACTGGTTCATCTAAGAGAGTTTTTGAGACTGTCTAGAGAAGGACCAGATTTTCAGGTATAAAATAGACAAAAAGATCTTGATTGTACTCAAGTCTAAAGTTTTAAAATGCATTTCAAGTGTTTAGAGTTTGTTAGGTCTAGAACCAAGCAGGCTGCACTGGTTTGTGACCCATTTTCTTCCAGTGACCTGACTGATTTGTCTACCTTTAGAAGCATGCATCTCTTCTTGCAAAGCTTCTCAAGAGCTTCAGTCCTTCTATATTCTATTGCTTCTTTTCCCTATTTCCCTAAAGGTAAAAGAAGTTGAGGCTGTTCAACCTGGAGATAAGGAGGCTTTGATTTGAACTTATAGCAACCTTCCAATATCTGAAGGGGGGTACAAGAAAGCTGGGGTAGGGCTTTTTGCATGGGTGTGTAATGAGAGGCTGAGAGGGAATGGTTTCAGACTTGAAGAGGGGAGATTTAAGTTTGACATTAGGAAGAAATTCTTTAATTTCAGGGTGGTGGGATACTGGCACAGGTTGCCCAGGGAAGTTGTGGTTGCCCACTCCCTGGAAGTATTCAAGGCCTTGAGCAACCTGGTTTAGTGGGAGGCATGACTGCCCATGCAGTAACTTGATGACAAATTCCATTCCTTGTCCCATTGCATCCCTGTCAAACATGTCATTAAGGTCAGTAGCATTTCATGGTCTTCTATTTTGATTAGGTGTCCATACTGACTGCTGTTTACCATTCATTAAAATAGGAGGGAATTTTTTTGGTCCTGTGTAATTATGGAGCTGCATAACTATAGATTTTGATCAATGTTGGTAAAATTTTAATTAAATTATGCAAATGTGGAAAGCAATATTATCTTGAAGTAGAATTTTAAAAGCTCTTTAGTGCTTTTTTCTAATTTGATAATTCCTATTTTTTTATGATTTAACAAAAAAACAACATAAAAAAATAAAAAAATAAAAAGCAAACTTTTTGCTATTGTTAAAAGCTTTTAAAAATCATTAGTCATGGTTTTCCTCCTATCATTCTTATGGTAAAATATTTCTAGATACCAGTACTTCATTAATGCTTATGTCTAGAGATACTTTTAATCTTTCTTCTGTTTTAATTTCTACAGACTATAGAAGGGAAATAATATGGGCAATTTGAAAGCCTAAGGCAAGTAGCAAAGCTTTGGTTTTTTCTGGAAAAAAAAATAAAGCATATGTTTTTTTCATCTATGTTTCTTCTGGCGTCTGGTACAAACAAAGAACCTGTTTGATTTAGTAACAGCCTAATATCACATTGTGCCTGGGGATGTCTGGTGAAGGCCTATTTAATCTGTAGATCTTGATCCCAAGCCAATGGAAAGACTCCTGCAGACCTGATAGCAATTAAGACTGGTTCTATTATCCTTAAAAATTAGGGAGCAGGATAATTTTTCTTTTGGGCCATCCTTAAATCCATATCCTACTTAGGGGCACAAAGTGGGGAAAGAAGACAAGTCCAAATATCAGCTTCGTACATCTGATTATATGTTGACTATGTAGTTGTGAGAGAATACCTGGAATCCTCAGTTCAATTCTGGGCTCCCCAGGACCAGGTGGATCATTCCACACATTCCACACAGCTAAAGGCCCCCAAAATGGTGCAGGCAATGGCACACCTTGTACAGGAGAGGCCTCTTGATGGATGGTGTAGGGAAGTCAGAGCCAGTCTCTCCTCAGAGGTGGACAGTGACAGGAGAAGAGGCAGCAGTCACAAGTTGCAAGATGGGAATTCTGCTTAAATATAAGGACATATTTTGTCCCTCTGAGCATACTCAAACTTTGGGAACAGTTATCCATAGAGGCTGTGGAAACTCTGCAGGTATTCAAAGAATGGTTGGGCTTGGCCTTGTTCAGGCGCTAAGCAAGTTGACCAGTGTAAGACCTGTGCTGGTTGGACTACATATCCTCTAGAAGATTCTTCTATTATTCTTCTGTTATTCAAACATTTTTCCATTGTCTCAATTGCATACTAGAAAGTGACTCCATCAGCTGTGTCTCTTCATCTGTAAAAGATCTCATATTTCCTTATTTTGTGGACCAGTGCCCCACTCTACTTGGCATAGACTGTCTAGATATACCACCGATGCTAACACTAGTAAGTATATAAGGAAATATACTCTTGGAAGTTTGAGGAAAATTTTGTGACCTCTACACCAGTCAAATCTGTTTAAGCATTATCTTAATTATTTATTGATTCTCCTAAATGTACTTTAGAGTTCTGTTTTAGAGTGTTTGTCTCTCTGAGGTGCACAAATTATAATAAAATGTGAACTTTTTTCAATGGGACAAATAAACAGCATGCTTCTTGGGACTTGCTGTAACATTGTCTCTCCACTACAATACCAGCTAAAGGGAGCAGCGTTGGACTCTTCCTGCGCTGTGGTCTTTCACAATTTTTCTTGAAAAAAAATGCTGTGTATACTTCCAGCCTTGTCCCTCAATAACATTCTGTCAGAGAGCTAGAGAGTCTTATCCTTTCTAGGTGTAGGAAGTTCCTACTTTAATCTACGTGTGATTTTAAATACCATTCTGTTTTATAACCTTCATACTGTTTCCTCAAATGTAGAGTAGGTAAGGGGATATCAGGACCAAGTTTCATTTTAAAAACAAATCCTGTCAATATATAGATGCTATTAAAAATGCCGATAATTATCCTGCATGTCATAGACCAAGATTGAAGTAAGTAGAAAAAGATTTTATTTATTCAACCTCAGCACAACACTTTTGGAAAAGGGAAAGAAACATTAATAGGCCAGTTACCATTTTCATTACAATTTATATTATTGATGCCAATAGCTTTTTAAAGCATAATAACAAGCAATGCAATCTAAATTAAGAAAATCTTTGAAAACAAAAGGCATAATTAATGCACATGTAAGTAAATATATACTCAAGATTTTTTCTTCCTATCCATACTCCTAAATTCATAAAACATCTAACTCTTTCATAATTCTGTCCTGATAGATTTTATGGCATCTTTTCTCACTTTCCTCAGTTGTGGGAATCTCTGACTGAAATATGACTGTAGCTTACAGGAGTAGGCAAACTGGGTGCACTGATGTACTGACCTACTTATATATAATAGAATGTAGAGTGAGTGTGTGGGGATATATAATTAAAAACTTAAAACAATGTCACTGTATTCATGAATACCTGATGCATGGTGTGTTTTTTCTCAATAACAAAGTTTAAGAACAAAAAATAAGCTAAACAGAAATGCCAAAACAATATCAGAAACCATATGTGCCATATACATTCTTAAAAGATGACATCCTAAAATCTTTTATAAGGTTTTTAAAATGTTAAAAAAAAGACAAGAATCACAGCACTGCCTGTAAATCCCAATATTAAAATAGTTAACCTTAATCCAAATTGTAGGTGTCACAAAGGATACATAAAACTTGAAATGACCTAAAGAAGCTCAGCTTAAATTGAAAACTCAAAGACTTTATCAGACTGGAAGCTAGTGGAATCTCCTCTGTCTCAATGAATTAAATTTCATTTTCAAACTCAGCATGGGTTACTGGTATGTGACTTTAAAATTATACTGTCATAATGCCCAAAAAGCTCCCACTAGCCCAAATCTGTACCTAATGGATCACCAAGGAGGTGTAAGGCTCTGTGGCAGACTGATAATTTTTTAAAAGAAAAATCCTTAAAGCTGACGGGGATCTAGACAATTAGAAAACATTTGTCTTCAGGAAATAGATATTTGTAGAGCAGATGAAGCAGAAGTCCTTACAGTACAGTAATGCAGTAAGTTGAGCTGTATAGAAAATCTCTTCACCTGTGAATTATTCTCTTCACCTTCTCTTCACTCTTCACCTTCCTATTAAATAGATACAGAGTATTTGCACAGAACATGAACATGACAAGCTCATTAACAGATAAATGTCATGGAGCCTGACCAAATACTGAGAATTGTCCCTTTTTGGCTCAATAAGGAGTATGGTGTCATTTCGCTCCTTTATCACTAAAATCAGTCAGTATGGCCATTAGAAGGACAGGCTTGGAAACTGGAGGATTTAAATGGTTCATCTTAGAATCATATTTCCAGAACTATATTATGTTTGCTAGATTTACACATTTGATTTTTCTTTGGTTTTTTTGTCAACTTATTTTTCTATACTGCTCAGGTTTTTATGCTTATGAACATGGTATATTTTTTTTTTCCATGAGCACAAATCAAAAGGTGATATTTACCTGTCAGATGCCACCCCCCTACAGAAAATAGATCAAATATGAAAATATATTATCCAAAGATATGGGGGAAGGATAGAAAGTAAAAGCAGCACTCCCTTTAGAATGGCAATATATGAAGTATAGTAGCCAGGGACCTTGAAGAAACTATTTCCATAATCCTTTGTGAGATCTCAGCAAATAGGCTTCAGCTACATGATGGACAATCTCATAGTGACAAGGGTCTTGGCAATCACCATTCTTATATGGCCTCTCTTTGGCTATTCATGTGTTATTTTTAATAGTCTTGAAATTTTTATTGACCATAAAGCAATCCTCAAGACTATGAACATTCAGTCCAGCAAGCTGAAAATAAAGCAGTTGTTTTCATGGCAATCAATATTAATGAGGATCATTTTATTCTGCTATTTTTTGAAAAATTCAAATATATGACATGCCTGCCTCAAAATTTCTGAGCAACCTGTTCTTTTCTTTTTTTTTTCCTTTTCTTTAAAGAAGATGCTTCAAAGACTCAGCAAAATAAATTTACAATATTTTCCACATATATTAAATTCAGAAGTAACCATTGCAATTGCAGTTTGAATTCTTGTTCAATACAAGTATCTGATTCTGCTAAAAAAAAGCTTATGGGCCCTATCTTCTAGTTTCATATATAATCTCCTGTCCTGGAGAGAAGACTGGAAGTCTAAATTTAGTCAAAATATTTAGGCCTATATTAAATAAAAAAAAAAAAAAAAAAAAAAAAAAAAAAAGAAGAGGAAGAGGAAAAAAGAAGAAGAAGAAGAAGGAGAAGAAGGAGAAGAAGAAGAAGGAGAAGAAGGAGAAGAAGGAGAAGAAGAAGAAGAAGAAGAAGAAGAAGAAGAAGAAGAAGAAGAAGAAGAAGAAGAAGAAGAAGAACAACAACAACAACAACAACAACAACAACAACAACAAGAACAACAAGAACAACAAGAACAACAAGAACAAGAACAAGAAAGAAGAAGGAGAAGGAGAAGAAAGCAGAATAAAATCAGTTTCACAAGCCCTAAAAAAGTTTGCCTTTTGTCAAGCTCTGTCTCAAGCTAGATGGAAATTTTCCAGAGGAATATTTTTTTTTTTAATTGGAAATGGCAGTTTGTCAAAGCGGGAATATTTATAGAAGCCTATTGCTTTTCTGAGGAAGGGTTTCTCAAGTGCAGGATGAAGACACCTTAGGGTAATCAAAACCCTGATGATTCAGAAATTTGCACAGAGTAATAGGGATAAAAGTTTAAGGTCTTTGTGATTTGCAACAGGAATATAAAACATAGTGTTCCATATTCCACACAAATGTATGAGATACTGACCTGTATTCATACCTTTTTTTAACAACATAAGAACGTCTTGGGTTTTAATCTAAACACTAATGAAATTAAAATATAAAAGCAATGAAGTCTTCTGCAATTACCCTTGTGCTACTGACCATTGTTTTTGTACACACCTTCTCACCAAAGTTTGCCATCAAATCTTCATAAAGGGTCAGGAAATAAATGGCTCTTTAGCTAAACAAGAAGTTGTACAACGAATATCAAGAAACTCTTTAGTTATTTTGTGGATATTAGTCCCAGTTTAACTGAAGATGAGAAAAGACGAGTTTAGAGTTGACTTTATCCCAGCCCCCAAAGTGAAAGACTGGGGTTTAGGCAGCTGTGCTATCAAATAGCCAACTTCCACTTCAAATAGTTACCCAGTATCATCCTGAAGAGTGCACTACATTACTCAAAGTGCTATCTGTGAGTAAAATTTCCATGGGAATTCCTGCTACCTGTGAGAGTGCTGAGCTGTACCCTTCAAAGATGTCAGCTGTGCTCTGCAGTGCCACCAAGATAAAAAACAAAACAAAACAAAGCAAAACAAAATAAAACAACCTGTTTTCTGTGAATACGTCATTTTCTTTATTTAGTGATGAACTGGTTTTGTCTCCTGTGGACTGAGATGAGAAGTTGGCATGACACACTTCCCTGACATACATATGCATCACTAACTTCCTGAAATAATCAGTATACTGCATGTCTGCATGAGGACGATGGATGGTTCTTAAAATGCACATACATATTTTATAGCCTCATTATAGCAGACTGGCTTTATATCTCCCTTTTAAAGTCTTGTATATTTAGTAAGGTTTTTTCCCGTTGTGACAGTCGATCTAACAAAATTATGATAATTGGATTTATCAACATATCTTTCATTGCCCTCTGGGTGAAATTCACATGCTCTCTAATGAACTGATGGTATTTGAATGAACCACATAATTCCTACATGTGAGAGAATTAGATATTTTCCAGTGGTATGAAGTATATACAGTTATAATTATTATACTTGATTTTATCTGTAATGGGTGTGGGTGTAGAGTTTAGGTAGACAAAGAAAATAACTTCATGTACCACTGTAGTTTAAAACATTCCTGCAGGTATAAGAAAATCAGAATTATTAAGTTCTAGTCACCTGAAGAGTGGGGCTTATGAAGCCAGACACATGGTCAAAAAGCTTTGCCTGGAGACTTTGTATCCGAATATGCTGTCATAAGATTGGCATTATCTTGGGTGCCTTAAATTATGTGTTAACACTAGAATTCACAAGAATTACCTTGCTGTTGGGAATTTTACCTTTTAAATCATGTTTTCCCAGATGCAGCATAGCAGCAATGCCTCTCCTTGGAGCAGGACTCGATTTCCCAGGCACAGTCACTATATTTGCAGACTTGCTATTTTACCGCTTTATTTCAAAGGTGAGATCCCATAAGAAGGAAGAATTAATTCTACCAGTTCCAGTGGTAGAATTAAAACATTAGGTGAGCCAAAGCAGAGTTTCATCTGCAATATTGAGAGCTAGCAATTTTGCTAAACAAAGTGAAAAGCAAATGAAAAGAAGCCTGTAATGGTGGAAGCCTATCACAATATTGGTTTGCTAACAAATGTAGTAAATATTTGTGTCCTGACAGCACAAAATTAAAACTGCAAGCCAGACTTAAAAAATTGCATTCTCAGATCACAAAGTTTAATAATCAAGATTATTATTAATTGTTCTGTTTTCTAATTTCTCAGGAGACTCCTCTTCATTTTTTTAATACAACACATAGAAGTGAATCATGCCAGTTGTTATTCATATTTGTCATGTACATCGTATAAAGTACATTGTGTCTCTCTGCTTCAGTGTTTCTTTCTTTGATGATGAAACTAGAGCAGCTGACTCACTAGCCTTTTTATGTTAATTAATTTACACAGACACATTACACCAGCACCTTTTAGAGTAATAAGAAATTACAAAGCATCAATGCTCTAGCTTGAGTTTGTTGCCCTGGTGCCAGCAAAAGGACTGTATATGGTTAAACATATATGTGTTGTTCACTCAACTACTGAACCTCATTTCCAATATATCAATGCCCATTTTACCCTAAAATACATCTCTTTGCTTATTTCAGTAAGTTCATCTTGCCACCCTGTCACCTATGATTTTCACAGAGCAAGGAACTGGGCTGAAACAAGGGGCTCACTCAAGGACTGCCCACTACCAAGGTGCCTGCTAATTTGGGAGTGTTTCCTTCATGCAGTTGAGGTTAAATATCCCATAGAATGACTGAGTAACCACATCATCTGATATGCTTCCTAAATAAAACATGCTGTATGAGACAAAGCCTCCAAAATATTTTCCTTCTGTATTAGCAGACTGACTTCTCTGGTTTAATTCAGACAACTTCATCCAAGCTGGGTGTGTCATAACTGATGAACTCTGATGAGAGAAGAAGGATAAAAACAGATGTCTAGGGTGATGATTTACAGCACCTCTTCTAGCTCGTAAGGCAGTGAAAATGATGTAGACCCCTAATAGGCTTTCTAAGTATAGATCTTCCAAGAATAACTTCAGACTTTCATCCCAAGGCAAGCCAGAAGTATATAGCAGTGAAACAGCAGCAAGAGAAATGCTGATATGAAAAACCACATAGAAGTGCTAAATCCTTTGTCCATGTCAGATCTTCTTCAATCACAATGAACTGAGACCAAATGCATCCAGTTTTAACCACAAAATAAGTAATGAAACGGGTACAACTGCCCCATATATTTGCAGTGGTCTAGTTTCATATTAATGGAAAATAATAAAACAAAGTGTCTATAAACTGTGTTTCTCTGGAACTGGCAGCCTTTGCTTGCAGATGTTCCCAGGAATTTGAAGCTTGTCCTTTCTTGGTAGGATGACATTCTGAATTTTATGTAAGGGTAATATTTTAGATATTTTTTATTTTAAAGTCTTTTTTTTTTTCTCAATGTTAAGTTCGTTATTATTGTACTACCTGTATTATTTAAACTCCATTCATATTTTATTGCTCTTTTTCAAGATTTTAGTGAATTTCTTTTAAGATAACTACTTTTGACTAAATTGATTTCTTTGGGCAGGTTACCTAAACTTCTTTGTCCACCCTAGGGTCAGCAGAATTATGTTACCTTCTCACAGTTCTCAAAAATTCCGAAAGGGCTCCATTCCTTTATTTCCATGAAAAAGTAGATAGCAGGGCTGATTACTAGACATGAGATAGCTGCGGAGCTGCTGGTAGGAATATAGGGACTTAAAGATACCAGGAATGATAAATTACAGCTATTGCCCCAGAGCTGCTATTTTAACTGCATTAAAGGAGCAGACAAGCAGCTACTGTTCTGCTGCAAGAGTTGCTCTGACAGAGGGCAGGTCTTATGCAGCCAATAAATGACTATGGTACCTGACATTCCCTCACACTTGCTTTTTAAAAGAATTACACAGACCCCTTCTTGAGAAGCTACTTCCCAGTGTTGTTCAACCATTGCAAAGCTCAGAAAGGAACCCTCAGTGTAGATGTCTGGGACGAATTCTGCCCCTGGATGTGTGTTTTTGATTCAGACTGGTTAGCATTTTTTTGAGTCTTAAAAGTAGGTGGTAAAGGAAGCTTGTATATATTCTGGATTGAATCATCCCTTTAAAAATAAATGAAAGAAATTATCATGCAGGAAGATTAAAATCTGCTCTTGAAGAGTACTGGGAGAAGTAGAAGAACTTGCTAGCAAGTAACTGATCAGGAAAGCTTTGTTTTTGGGGCAGTTCTGTTTCATTTGGCATCAGCATATAACTATCAGATGAACAAAAACATTGCATAAAATACATTGGTTTGTATTTTAATAACTAGGTGGGGCACACAGTGCAGTGCTGCTCAGTCTTAAATACTCCAAGCATTAAAATTAAGTCTAAATTCTGAAATCCTTATTCACTCTTCAGAAAAGAAATCCTGCTCCTGTAAAAACCTGGTGTTTAAGTGCTTCACAGAAAGAATAATGAGATACTCTTTTCTACCAAATCTATACAAGACAGCTAGAACTTTGGCCTTAAAATCATATTTCTAGTAAAAAAAAAAAAGGTATTTTTCTTAAAAGCCAATAGGCAACACAAGTCATTAAGCACTTTTCTAATGTCTAAGTCTTACACACAGAGAAAGCTGTATGTGCACAGATGGATAAATGCTAACATTCTGAACTTTTAACTTCCAGCTCTGTACAAGACAATGGATGTATATGGGAGGGAGAGGTTATGCCTCTGATTTTTCACATATTTCAGGGTGTTTCTCATATAGTCAAGTGAAAGTCTTTTATTAAAAGAAGTGAAAAGAAGGGTTCCTTTTTCTTTTTTTTTTTTTTTTCTTTTTTTTTTTTTCTTTTTTCTTTATAGATGTGGCAAGTGTTTTCATATCTAGGTAAGTTTATTTGTTTAAATAGCTCCAATATACAGATGAATGATTTGAGAGGAAATGGGAATGCTTGCATGATGGGATATGGCTGCCGAGTGATGTCTGCAGGGACTGCTTAGTGTTGATAAATAACTAAGGAATTTGTCTATCAACATTTTACATAAACACCAGCCGTAGAACCTCTGGTTGGGCTGAGGCAGCCCTGAATGACAATCTACTCCTCATTTACATATGAGCTTTAAAAGAGAAGAGCAGGGAAACAGAGAACTTATCTCAGAGCAGCATACATTTGTTGAACGTGGGTGTCCTCCAGCAGAATCTTCTCCAATTGCTTCCTTTGAGACTTTGCAGAATCCAAATAAAACCCAGACAAACTCATGCCTTTGGCAGCTTAGCAAAGTATTAGGAATGTGTTCCATGCCTAAAATATTACATTTCAGAGTCCTTTACATTAATCCAGGATCAGATTTGTCAAATCTATAGGCTCTTGAGACTGTCATTTCAGATGTGAGAAAGCTGGGCAGAAAATGCACTATATAACCTTTTTTGATTTTACACTTAATTACACAATACAAATTATATGTAAGAATCTAAATGTCCCAGATACCTCCCGAGAGCTGGAAGAGTAACAAGAAATAAATAATACAGGGATGAAACAGGTATTTTGACAGACTCACTATACTTATTTAACACTCTTTATATAAACACATATCTTCTTATATTAGAGAAATCTGAATCAGCTTACCCAAAAAAAGCACATTGTGTAGCTCTGTTACCCTCCCAGTATACTGAGCCCAGTCTGGCTTAGCTGTGTCTCCAAAGCACTTAGGAGCATGCAAGAAATATTCACAAACAGACCCCGGTGAGTTGATAAAGCACAGCCTGATACCATTTCAGATTAGGTGGGCCTAGAGAATTTCTTTAGTATTCAGTTTTTCCCTAATTACTCAACTTAAAATACCCTGTGAATGGTATGCATACTGGCTATCACAATATCTTCATAGCACCAAATAATCTCTGTTTTTAAGATCCCTGTTAAGTGATATATGCAGCCTTATCTCTGCTCTCTTTGAAAATGCTATAAAGTAGGGATAATTCGAGGTCCCTCTTGTTTTACACAAATACAAATGAGAGCAGAACCCAGACCAAAGGTCTTACAAGTATTGTCTTCCAGACTGCAAAGATACAAAATACAACATCACAGCCACTGGCCACTGCTGGGTCTGAGAAGTCTCAGGAGGTTTGGCCAGAATTCCTTCTTTCTTAATTTCCTATTATGAAAAGGATTTTTAAACTCTAAATGCCTCAAGACTCCTCTTTTCTAGGTGATACCCAGAATTAGGAAACCCACAGAAAATTCAAAGTGTGCATAGGAGTACTCATTCACTAAGACTGAGGATTTTACTGATGTACCTTTAAAAAATAAGTGTCAATGTTCTTGTTACTGTATGTTTTAATGTCTCTAGTACTTTTAGCTGATTCAGATAAACCCTGAGCCTGAAAATACTGAAAACACTTCACTTTCTCTGTTCTCTTCTTAACACTGTTAGCACACTTAGTACTTTTCTATATTCCTGTCTCTCCTGAAACTCAAACAAACATCAAAGATGAAACCAGAAACCTATGGAAAAGAAATTTACACTTCTTTTTACGGAAGTTTATTTTGAGGTTTGCTACTTTTAAAACTACTGGATCCTTCATCTGCATCCAAAAAACCTCCTAGGGAAAACTCACATATTATGGAATATAATTTCTGATATTAGACACATCAAAGCAACTTTTTGTTATCTGTGGCAAACTAATAAATATATATAAAATACTACTTCATGTCATATATTCTTTCTTGCCATTCCCTATGTATATACCACCATAACTTTGATTCTGGGTGCATTGTCCACTGTCTTCTGATCAAGAATTCACACCATCTCACTGGAAAATTGTTGAGGGGAGGAATTATGACTTTCTTAAAACATTCTTAAAACAGTGATTAAACATATCAGCTAACAGATTAATTGCAAATATACTACTATTTTAATTTTGCTTACCTTCAGTTATTAAAAAAAAGTTATTTTTTCTTTTTAACATTCCTGTTTGTTGTACAAATTTGTATTAGCTCTAGTTTGTATACATCTTATGTTTTTTGGAGAAAAGCCATTCTAAGAAAAAAGAAAATTATGCTCTGATCTGAAGCAACAAAGCATGGTTATTCCAGTTGGCATATTCAATATAAAAAAGCCAATGGAATGTAGCTGGTAACAGCTAGTTAACAAATATAAATCTGCTGAATTATTACATTTGGAGAGCTCTTATTGTATTACTTAACCTTGCAGTGAACTAGAAAATGAATGTGGTCATTCTAAACCGGTTAAACCGGAAAATATGTTTTATACAGATGTGTCCTATGGAGTTTTCTGACACAGGAACTGAGTGAAAATCTTAACAATTATACAAATGCAGTTTTAAATTAGAGTGCTATTGTTAAACCTGTTCTTTCTTTCTGCCTTCTGTTTCTTCATTTTCAGGTTATATTTATCATCCTTTATTCATAATTTTTAAAGCTGTTATTTAAATATTTCCTTTTTTCTCTCCAAAGATTTTTCTTACTGTAATATTAAAAAAAGAATTTTATTCATAACTGGAATTGTTTTTTTTAATCTTCCTTGTACTGATTCGTTCCAAGAACCTTTTTTTTTTCCATAAAGACCAGAGTGTTAACTAAGGACCCCTTTCCTCTACACTTGCCCTTGTTGTATATCATTCAACTTCTCCCTGCCTCACCCTCCATCCTGTCTCAGTCATTTTGGAGCAGGGGCCCAAAGAGCTCAGCATGCTGTCAGATAAGGGCTGGGGGAAGGTGCTGTGGCTCTCCTCATCCTTCTGGTGATTCACCATTTGGCATTCCAATGGTAAACTGGGACCTGGCTACTCTCAGGGATGTAGCTCCTAGACTATGTAGCACAGGACATTCCACTGAGGTATGGTGATAAGATGTCCCTAACTGGGGGGATTGTCAAGCCAAGAATTAGTATATTACAGAGCTATTAGAGTTTCTGGAGAGGTTCCTTGAGTATGAAGGTAAACTGGGGACACGGTGGAGTCTGTGCTGGGATACTCTGAGAAAAGTGGTGGCAGATTCCAGGCACATGAAACAGGAGGCACTGGGAAATGGAATTTTTGTGTCATTCATTTGTGCCACCAAGGTCTCACCAAGGACTGGGTGCATTCAATGTTTCTTCCCATCCCAGCTGAAAATAGCCAAGGTTCTTTTCTGATGCCCCAGTAGGGTGATACTGTTGTACATCACCCTAATGATGATGTTGATGAGGCAATGATGGAAAAACGTGCTAAGAGTGATTTTACAGCAGCTCCCTTGCACTCCAGGCTAGATTCTCCTGAAATCAGATGGAACACTTCCAGGTATTTCAGATGTAAACCATCAAGCAGTAATTTAGCTTTTGTTACTCAAGACAGCTAGGAAGTATTAAATCAGAACAGTTCAAATGTACAGTACACTGTCCTGACAGTTTAGAATTTGCTGACAGAGGACTACCTGTAAGTAAACATGGGGATTTGGGGGTCTTGTTTCTTGAAAAGAAATGAGAAATATCCCTGATGACTGCATTTGAATGACTTCAAGAGTAGAAGTGTTTGTTAGCTCAGCCACAGACCTGATATTTGTCTACCTACAGACTGCAGCCAAATCACATACTTTAGGAACATGAAGTGGAAAGAAGGACTTTCTGACTTCCTTTTTCTATTTACTCTCCTAGCACCTTGGAATCCCAACTACCCCAGTTCTGCCCTGCAGACAATTTTCCCAGGCATTTTTTACATTAATTTATTTCAATAATTTAAACACCTTGGTATTTCCTTATTGAAAAATAGATTGCATTTTCTGATGCATTTCTGTTGATGTTGCCTAAAATATTCAGCCCTTGAACTCATACTGAACTCATATCAATCCCAAGACTCTCAGACTGATAGTGAATGCTCCTGTAACTTTTTTTTTTCCAATTATCTTTTAGTTATATCAATTATCTTTTGGTGTATTTTCATTACTTTTCAGGTGCTATATCATCAGTCGACCTATTTACCTATGAGGAATATTCTATAGTGGCTGATAACAGCATGCCCTTAGGGTGTATTTTGATATAAAAGCCAATACCAGAGGCAGGCTCAGTTGCTTTTGATAAGCATTGATTTTTAACTTTTATGGCATTATTTAATTTAATTACACTAATAGAAGAGAGTTTCCTATGATCAATACAGGGATTCTTTGATCCTAATCATTGATCCATTTTTCATAAAAAACATGCAGATTTTTCAGCTGTCTAATAGCAATGAAAATGGGAAAGTGAAGGGAGAGGGTTTCTGTGACAAAAGGGAAATAAAATAATTTCAAATGCCCTAAAAGCATGATGAAAGTGGCCGAGGGTTTATAGTTACCTAACAATAATATTTTAATGGATTCTTGGAAAATTCAGGAAATAGGTTATTATTCACGATGAAGTTTTCTAGTAGTCCACAAAACCCTACAGCAATAAATAAATTAGGAACTAGTTTGTTCCTATAAGTAAGAAAACACAACAAAAGCTCTGATGACACTGGAAAGGAGATGAGCTTCATTACAGGTAAGAGATTTACAGTGAAATATTTAGGTTCAGATGAACACTTTACAAATCAGCATAAAAGTGCAAACCAAGTAATTGAAGTTAGAAAAAATTTTTTATGAGGACTAATGTTGGAGATGACTGGAGGCGTTGTACACTAGCAGATGCATATATTTGGATCAAATTGCCTGTTGTGAGGAGAGACTTCATGGTAAAATGCCAGAGAAAATAAGAAATGGGCCTTGTTTTTTATAGACAGATGTGTTCAAAGGGGCTACAAAGTTAAGAGAAAAGCTTACTCCAATGTTTATTAATACTTGAACCAAAATACTCTGATATGGCTTTAAAATTGGATGTGTAACAGGCAACCAGGTGGAAGAAATATTTGCTGAAAGAAAACTAAGGCAGCATTCATCTGAAAATGGACCAAGAGTGAAGCTGCACGAGTGTGATTTTTAAATTTTTAGGCATGGAAACTACCATCTCTTGCTTAGTAGCTGTGCTTGACACCTTGATGTCCTACCTCCTCCATACAGAGGGAAGCAGAAGAAGCAGCACCTGCAATCTGTCCATCTCACTGGTAGAACCAGCCCTGGATTTTTTACCAACCATTTGACATTTTGTCCTAATCTCTGTTTCCACTGGTGACTAGCCCTCTGGTAGCATCACAGATGTTCTTTTTATCCATTTGTTCTGTTGCTTTCATTCCTTGTTCTGGACTCATTCTTTCCACATGTTTTATTTTTGCCCAATATAATGGCTTCTGTTTTGTTTTGGTCTGGGAATTCATATACTGTTTCACCTTACAATAACACTTAAACAATAGTGAATATCATGTGAAAATAGAACCTCCAGACTCAACAAAAAAAATTAATTCTAAATTTTTCTAAATGTTTTAATTTGAAAAGAGAGGAATAGAAAAGGGTTTGTACAAAGACAAATAGGGTTCAAATCTTGTCACAGATTCCAAGGCTTGAAAAACTTTATTATCATCCGATCTGACATCATCTTTGATAGCTTGACAAGAGCTGTAAGTTTATTTTTTTAATTAATTGATGTTTTAATAGTATTCTTTTTAGAAGGAAAAGCTTCAATCTGTTTTTTAAAATGTGTGGCAGAGACTTGCACATACATAAGCTGTTCCAATTCCTAATTAAACTCAGTACTATAAAAAAATGTGTTTTTTTCTAATCTAAACTTGTCTATTTTAAACTATTAGGCATAGCATTTTTAAAAATGCATTTATCTGATAAAAACATTAAGCAAATTATCTTCCCTATTAAATATTTTTACATTACTATCAGTCTACCTCACAAACTTCTCTAAGGTAAACTTCAGCTCCTTCACTATTTTTTTGTAAAGAAAGGACTCTTAAGTCTCCTTTTGTCTTAATTTGTTCCGTTCAAATCTCCTCAGTTTTCCCTTAGCCCTTTAGCCACCCATATTAGTATTTAAATTCCTGGGGTTTCACTGGTCTTGTTGCATTACTTTCAGTATTTCTTATGAGGAAATAACAGGTCCTAAATTACTTC
This sequence comes from Phaethornis superciliosus, assembly GCA_023637945.1. NCBI lineage: Eukaryota > Metazoa > Chordata > Aves > Apodiformes > Trochilidae > Phaethornis > Phaethornis superciliosus. The sequence goes on from JAJQWJ010000005.1 coordinate 7,608,713, forward strand.
TACAAAGTAGAAGGGAAATGGATATTAAATGCTTTTTTTCCCCAAAGGTTGTTATTTCACATCTAACTCATGCAAACTGCAGCATTCCAGTTCTGACCCTAGTGGTCTCCTCTTGGTCTACTCTGTTGATTCTGTTACTTTATTGACCAGAGATAAATACAGAACTCTCAAGCACTAAATGCAGAGGATTAGGCCAAGTTTATTTTATTTTGGTGCCATTTTTTATCTAGAAGCCAAATCTTGTGTCATCAGATTAATCTTTAAAAAACAAAACAACAAAAAACCACCAATATTTCATGCTTCCTCCCAGCTAACCTGGACAGCTCCTAAACTTTGTGATGAATATGACAAATTTTAATTCTTTCTATTCAGATCTATATTGGCAGATATTATCTAAGGTACCTATTACTGATGCAGGTCTTAAAATTTTATACTGAATATCAATAAATTGTTGGTGTAAGATAGAGACAGAGGAAAAAAAAGAAATAAAGACATAGCAACAAAATGAAGAACTAATTAGAGCACAATTGCAACAGCTCTCTAATAGTTTATGGAGGAATGAATGTTAATGATTTCTTATACATCATAACTACTGTTTTTATGGATTACTTCTCATTGAGTAGTTATTAATGTATTCAGAGCAAATGGCCCAAATATAATTTCTCTCTGCATATACATATGCAAAGGGGAAATGGCTGGATCTGTAAGATACTATGGTTGGATTGCTTTGTTACTTTGACCCAAGATGACAAAATAGTACCTCAGGGACTATTAAAAGTCTACATAACCTAAAGTAATTTCCAGTCTGTTTTGCTTTAGACTTCAACCTAAAAGAAAAAAGAAAAATGTTCTGCAGTGCAAGTCATCTCCACTTGCTTCTTCACACCTCATGTAGTTTTGTTGTTGTTGTTTGTTGTTTGTTTCTTAAGGCCACTGGATCAGTTCTTTTATCAAATACTCAGAATATTATATAATATGTAGATACTATATATAATATATAGATACAAGTTTCTCTGACACATTATACTGCCAAAGTAAAGTCACTTCTGTAATGAGCAGTGTAGCATTATCTGTTTATCACTGGGATAGAAGTGTAGCCTTCTGTATATTGTACATCATTAACAACTGGAAGTATTTATTTAAGTTTATTCGTGTGAAAGGTATTAGAAATACGAGAGCTGATGAGAAATATGCACTCATATTTTCTTGTCTTCCCAAATTATATTAGCCCATTTGAATAACAGGAAAGGATCCTTGTTGCCTTGAACTGTCTCTTTAAAGCTTAAGAAAATTGATTCATTTCTACTAAATTGTTCAAAGCATGTTTTCAAAATAGCTGGTCAGAAAAACCTCAGAAAATTAAATAAGCAGAGGGGGACAATTTTGCTTAGCCATTTCTATTTATCCTAAAGAAAAGATTTTAATCTCAACAAAAACTACCATCTTTTGTTTTAGCCTTAAACTAGCCATTGAAGTGACTATCTAGATGATACAGCTACTTAATTCCTTGTACCATGGAACCTCATATGCAGCATCCTGTCCATAGAAATAAATACTAACAAATAATGAATCAGAAGAATAGCTCATGGAGTATCTTCAAAACGAGGTAAATAAAATGAGAATATCTGAGAAAACTGTTAAAGTGTAACATTTTTATTGCTCTCTTACTAACATTTCTATAAGTTTTTCTTTGTATACAAAGAGAATTGAATCAGTTGGTTTTCTAATGACATATATATAAGTATATATATGACATAACTCTTTCTTGATGGACTTTCTTTGAATATTCATCCACTGTTTTTCTAATGAATTTAACATGGGCTTGCAATTTTCATTGTTTTATCCATGCTGTTAAAATTTCCTCAGAGAAAGGAGGTAGGATTGAGACAATTTAACTTGAAATAAACAAATGTATTATACCAGAATAATCACAGGTGGAATCTTTTTTACCTAAGATTATTTTGAAATATAATGTGTTTATATAGTGAAGCACAGATACAATTCCCTTTTTTATTTTTTATTTCTTCTGTCTTTAAGTGTAAAAATGTTAAAATTCTTGTAATAGATCAGAATCTAATTACAGTGGATTGCTGAGATAATGACACTTATCAAGAACATATTTTGGGAGCACAAAGGTCTTACAGGTCTTACAGTACTCATGCAATATATTGTTATATCATGTATGCTATGCCATCTATACACCCAAAAGACTGAGAAACCAGTTCTGTAATTTAATTCTGTAAACCCTATGCTATTTCTATTAGAAACAGTTGTGATAATTTTATTGCCAGTCTTGCCAGTACTGACCACATTCACTGAATGTTCTGCTGTTTTCTCCCTTTGTGCCAGTTCACAATTTCCCTTCTATGAAACCCTCAGCTCTTTTGCCTACTCTTGGTAAAATCTTCTTTCCCTCTGTTTTCCTCTGCCTGTTTGTATCTGCCATGTTTTCCCTCACATCCCTGTTCCATCAGGACATCACACAAAAACCTATGCAATTGTGCTTTATTTATTCACATATATCTCAGGCATACCACTTATATATTTCCACACCCACATCTGGTACGTACCCATATGCTTCTCTTTTTACCTGCATGTCCATTCCTTGTTTTGACTTCTTGCTGTCACTGGAAATAAATAATTCAGGGACTGAAGATCTCTAAAGTGTTTGGAATAATGAATTGCAATAGCAGGTACAATGTTGTTGAACAACTGGACATTTACAATTAACAATTGATTAACTGACAGTGATGCAGGCAACTGAAACAGATGGCTGTGGTAATCATGTGCAAAAGCTGCATACATTCCTCTTTTCCATTTCTGTTTACACCAAAATTGACTAGATTTTCCCCCCACTGTCTAGAGCCTCCCCTGCAGTTTTAAAATCAATTAGATAGTTTACAAAATGCACCACACAACTTCAAGACACAACTTCAAGATAAAAAAGGAGAAATAATACTGAGCCTAACATCACTTTGCTCTATTGGACTGTACTGGTAATAAAACTGAGGGTGAAAAGCCATATGTAAATGTTTTGATAACATTCTGCCCTACAGCTTGGGTAGAGGTAGCCAGCTGCTTCATTTCAAATCAGTGAGTATTTCGTGTGTCCTTATAAAAGATTAAATTAATATATGTAGTTACCCTAGCATCTGTCCCCACCTCTGCTGAAATCAGTGGAGAAACTTCTGCCAAGTTCTGAGGAAGCAGGCTCAAGCCCTCAATATTTTCCATTACAGTTCTTGTTATTCATTGTTCTGTATTGATTAACTTGTCTCTTAAAAAAAAAAAGGAAGGAGAGAATAAGGCACAGAAACAATCATCTTAAAAGGAAAGTTGCTGATTCTAGGTTCTGAAACATACATACACTGTTGACCAAATCTCACCATTAGCTTATGCTAAGTAGTTGCAAAAAGTATAAATTACAGCCTATTTTTTTAAGAACACATTAATTTAATGACACCTAAACCTTACAGCCACAACAGTCGAAAAAATAACTACCTGACCTTTGTTGATATATTAGAATTATTCAAATAGCTGTTAATCTAAGGAAGTGTTTTAATAACAGATACATTTTTAATAATGTTGCTGTGCTGGTTGATTCTTCCAATGAAATCTTTTCCCACTGAGCCAAGCCAGGAACTTTGTTACACTGTGTGATAGATCTCATCTGCTTCTTTAGTTCTTTTCTGTTGTGCAACTAGACATGGAGACAGGTGATCAAAAAATAACTTTGAAGAATAATGAAAGAAGGAAATAACTATGATAGACTACTCAATTCCAGGTCTTCATTTTTTAAACAAAAATTTTTTGTAACAAAGTGTCTTAGTCCTGACTGTGAGACATCAGCATGCAACACCCATTTGTCTTTTAAAATCAGCCTTTATATATATAAAAAAATGTAATAAAGCAAATGTTCCTTATATCTGTTTAATGATCTATAACTTAAAAAGTTGTTGAAATATGCTGAAAACTTTTTTCAGGAATTTTTCTTTCCTGATTTACGAAGATACATGTGAATTTCTTCAGTACCTTAAAAACCTCGGGTTTTAGTGGGAGTTATCACATAATTCTGTTTCTCTGCTGAATGTAATCAGTACACATCTCTCAGGAATGAAGAAAACAACAACAGCAAAGAAACTACTTCAATAATGCCCTAACATTTAAATGTTACAATTTATAAGAAACAGTCCATTCAGATATTAGCCAAAAGGTAACAATAAAAAATAAAATCTGCAATAAATATTAGGTTTTTTCAATACCTTCTTAAAATTGCTCCATAGTTTTTATGTCTGTGATTTCCATGCTTTGGAGAGGAAAATAGGGAATAGCTAGATGCTTTATCTAGAAAGCCTGTATCCTAACATTCTCTTGCTCAGGCTATATCCTCAGGTAAGTGTCCTGCACCTCTTCAAATACATATAAACTTTCTTCTTGAATTCTATTTTCTGACAGATCAGATATCAGGAGGCCAGTTGAAAATCATGGTTTTATCCATGTTTATGCCAGCTGAGAAACTGACCCTAATCCACCATTCCTCACTTTATCTGAAAGTAAAAGACTTCTTTTGACACACCAGTTAAGTCTGCTAAGTGACAACACTGTATTTAGCCAGCACGTCATTTACAAAACCCAAGTGCTTAAAACTGAGGAAATGAAATGTTAAGGATGTCATAAATCTTAGCGTTCAAAAGGAATCTGAAGCAACCCTTACTGCAGTCCACATGAGTCTTTCCACTTACTTCAGTCAGAGCTGGACTGGATCCATAACAAACAAGTATTTTGTCATATGTATGGCTAGATACGCCACTAAGGGATGCTGAGCTGTGCATATGAATGGCCTAATATGGCAGAGGCAGTAGCAAGAGAGTGTTGTGTTCTAGACATTTGGTTCAAATACAAACTCTATGGAGAGTTCAAGAAAAATTGGTGTCTTGAAAAAAAAAACAAAACCATTTCCCAACTGTTGGTGTCAGCTATCTTTTTCTGCTCTGATTTATAGTTTTGCACCACTTACTCAAATTAAAGAACCTGAAACACAAGGGGAAAAGGCTGGTACATGTTTCTTTTCACTCACCTGGCGTTCTTATTTTCAAAGGTGAGAACAGCCTATCACTTTTTATTACCTGTGCAATCTATATACTTCATCTCCCTTCAAGGATGTAAGGTTTTTTTTCAAACATTTGAATAAATGCACAATTAAATAGTAAAACCCTGTATCATAGTATGTACAAAAGTAGTTCATATTTCCTGTTTATTGAGTGCTTACTTTATGTAGGAAAGCCACAGAACAATAACATTCTTGTAATACTTTTATGTGATGCACACTTATTCAAAATTAGCAATATTGAAGCATATGTACCTTCTACACAGCTTGCTAGCACAAACTAACTTTAAGCATCTTAAACTAACCTTAATATTTTAAATATTGACAGAAGCCTTTCATCCATATTCATTCCATTTCATGGCAAACTTCAACTAACAACATGATGAAGAAAAAAAGACCTGAAGAACCCTGAGCTTATCTCTTCTAAGGGAGAATAATTACTTCACATTTATTTTTTCTTAATTTTTTTTTAACATGTTCTTGACCTTTCTAAATTCAAATAATAAAGATGTGATTAAACCAGAGTATGAATATGCAACCAGACCTCCATTTCATAGTTTCAAAGTTTGCTCTGTACACATAGACTGAATAGTTAATGGCAAAAAGTTCTTGAATGAAGAGGAGCAATGGGAGAAGCACCCACAGAAACTTCACTAAAATACAGCTGGTCCAAACCTGTGGTCCTGTCAAAAAGCAGATCAAAGAAACTTTTACCAGACATTGATAAAATTAGTCCACCATAACTCAAATTACACAAGTGTGAGGGCTCTACTTTTCTACTGTAATCTTGTAAAATATGATGGTCTGGGTCAAAAACATGTTGCTAACATATTTTCTTCTCCTTCTTCTAGATAAGCTGTTAGGTAGCCCAGGAAACTTTCAGTTTTCATGATTTCTCTTGGAGGAAAACCTAATGTTTAGGAAGTAGAAACATGAACTAAAATATTCTCCAGTAGTATTTGCATAACAGGATCATCAAAACTATAGCAGAACTTCAGTTCTGCTATGATTTATTGTCAAATGATAACAGTTGCACTCCAACTGGTTGTATTTATTCAGACAACAGAGATGGCTTAAGGCTCTGACCTTCAACAGTGAAACAGGTATATCCAGGGGAAGGGCAGATACTGTCACAATATACTGAAAAAAAATTTTTTTTTCTCATTTAAATGATAAAGATGTTAGATACAGATTATAACACAAGAAATACAGACATTTCCTTAAAGAAGAAAATCCCTTTGGTCACTGGAACTACTTACAGTCTGCTTCTAGCTTTGATACATCTAGGGAAACAAGGACGTGATGCAACATGCATGTTCATTATATTCACTTAAAAAACCATTCACTTAAAAAAAAAAACAAACAAATTCACTTAAAACCCATCCAGTTCCTGGTTATATACATTTATCTCATTAGCTCTTGCTCAGTACTAGAGCAGTCAGACTACAGCAGGCTCCTTAAACCTATAGTCAACATATACTCCACTGTACATTAAGCCTGGTTCCGAGCATATTGTTTTTTACCTAGTTGAACTGAAACAGCAATTTGGAAGAACTCACTGGACATAGAGCCAGCCTTCACTGCATTAGGTTGGCTTGTTTTCATCATGAATTTTAATGGTGAGGAAATGGCATCTGTTCCTTACTGCCTTTCAGCTGTTAGTGGCTGCTGCAGAGCTGGTACCAGAAACAGATGGGGGAGAAGAGAATTCCTCTTTCTGTATTCAGGTATGGAACTCAGCTGGGACACCAGTGTATGGAATTAATGGCAGGGCTTCAGGATGCTTGATCTGGGTCTCAAACCCAAGATCCAGTGAAGGGTGTCTGAAGTGGCTCTGGTTATGTGGAGTGCTGTACTTCAGCTAATCAGCCACAGTGGAGATGGCACATTCTGGCGTGGAGTTAGTCCTTCTGGAGCAAATTCTACACATATGGAGCAGTTAAGCTGAAAAACAGATAAACTATCCATGCTGATTTGTGCGTGTACATACCTGTGAAGGTCTAGATATACTCATTTGCATGGGTACCTATGTACAATAGGCAAGATTCTTAGCAGTTGCTATATTTCAGTTTTCTGAGTCTTTGCCTGATTTAATCTGATTTAATTTTCTGTGCATTGTGACGGATGACAAGCATTCTGCTGGTAAAGTCTTTTATGTTTTAAGAGAGCACCTGGGAAGCAGAGAGGGAAGCTGACTGTTGAATTTTTTGGATGATATACACCACAACACTACAGAACCCCCTGAAAGGAAGAGAGGGATTATCAGTCCTCTGCTGAGAGCAAATAAGCATTTCAGTGTTGCTCTGTATTGTCTAAATTTAAACTTTATCTTTAAGAACACTGTGTGTCTGTTCTGGTCTGATGGTCTCTTAAAGGTGTATAATGAACTTAAAAATGGTATTGTGCTGTTGAGTATTTACTGGAGTTTGCTGCTTCTTTGTAATATAACTTAAATTTCAATTAAAAAAACAGGTTAACTCAGGTTACCTTTCTACCTCAGGTTAGAAAGGTCAGACTGGGTTCCTTGGTTTTTAACCATCACTATTACCTGTGAAGGCTTTGACACTTAAACAAGATCTCCTTCAGTTTGTTCATTTGTAGCTCAATGGGCTTAACAATTACACTATTAAGCTTGTAGTATTCCTAGTCATATTGGCTCTGATGCCCTAAAAAGTGCTTAAAGTAATGTATGCACATACTGGGAATTATAAACTGATTTTTTAAAATCCCTTTTCAAAGTAGAATAACATTTCAGGGTGTGCCTGAATGTGTCCTGTGGCCTATTCTTATTTTACTTGTATGTTATGTAAGTGATTATGAAATACTCTGGGAATTTTTAGATAGGAATTATTGTTTATTAGCTCTGCTTCTGGATAATTGGTCATGTTAACCATCACTGGTCTTTTCTGCAAGCTCACAATACATGTTCTAGTAAATTTGCCTGATTGTTTTATACAAACTTTTTAAAGACAACTTCAGCTCACAGTTTGTCTAGACATTTAATAGATTTTGGTGGCTTCAACTTTATCAGATTACATACATGTTATCTGTATACACTAAGAAAGATGTGCAATTCCCTCAGATTGTCAACTTCCATGCTGGTTCTACACATGCAGCAGGGTTTGCATTTGGTTTGGGTAAAGTAGTGTTACCTAGAACATATGCAATTCTCCCCACTGTGTGCAGTGATTTACCCATAAATTTTCTGTAAGATGAGGAAAAGAATATGTAGTCTACAGTATGGTTCAGAAGTGTAGTGAAATATAAAATATTTTTCATTGGGTTTGGGATTAGTGAGTTAGTCCCTTGATCTCAGGAAAACATTTTTTTTCTTACTATTAATTTTATTTTGAACTGCTTTATATTTTTAATTCTTCATTGATTTTTTATTTCAAGTCTTCAGAGGTTTGTGGGAGCACACACTCCTTTACTATCTTACTTGAGATATTTTCACTTTATGAAAGAGAATTATGTTCTTTGGATGGCACACCATATATTTGCCTAACCCAAATTCACTTCCTTTTACCTGGCACCTGTTTACTGCGTGGCAAATTATTTCTTCATTAATAATTTCAAATTCCCAAAGAAGAGCCCTTGGACTAAAACTGTCTAAAAGCACATGAAATCGTACACAGACCAAACTATGCTGTTTTTTAGAATGTCATAGATGTGCACTTGTACTGAAGAAACACAATGAAATATTCTACTTTTGCATTGTTTCTCTGTCTGGTGATCACAAGATAATCCCCAAGTTTTTTTTCACCAAGATCTCCCACTTCTGCCTGTTGCCATGAATACTCACCACTGAGGAAAAAATCCACCCCTAAAAATGGCAATGGATTACTACAGATTCATGTTTTATATGTCTTCATATTAGAAGCTTTTGTATTGATATGCAGTGTGATGTGAGATTATCAGACAAAGAGCTGAGGTTCCCCTACTTGAGTTAAGCTTTGAAATAAGAAGTCTTGAAAAATGTATATGGCTGCCTGTATGACTACAGAAAACCAATGTATTTTCAGTAAATCTGATAGAATAGTGCATTGGTTCTTGAAGGAACGTTTACATCTGGGGGACATGACTCCCTTCTTGAGTGTACAACAGAAAAGTTTGATGAAAATGTAAGTATGCAATTTTATGTTTAATTGAAAAGTATTTCTTGGCTGTTGGATGGACTTCTCTGACTCTACTGCTCCACCTGCAGATCTGAAGATGTCCTTGCTCATTGCAGTAGGGTTGAAGTAAATGACCTTTAGAGGTCCCTTCCAACCCAAACTATCCTGTGATTCTCTGATCTGAAACTACAGTGTCAGTGTCCTGGCAGCAAGTGTGATTTCACAGGTGAGCACCAAGGATAAGAGGCCCTGGGTAGTCAAGGGCTTGAGGACGAAAGGATGGATCTTATGAGTCAATAACTGGTTGTTGTGTAACTCATGTTTACAGCAGAGATTTTGTTTCCCTATCTCTGAGATTTCATATCACTGAGGACCAAGGAATTCTAGGAGTACAAGGAACCCATCTGGTGAGAGTATCTTTGCCAATAACTGGTGAGTGGAGCTTTAACTTAGGAATGGAGAAAGAGACAGAGGGGATGATGCCCAATCCAGTAAGGAAGCGGTGGTCAGGGCTGGCAAACCAACAGCAAAAGTGCAGACAAGAGACACCTCATCATCAAGAAAACAGCACTGAAAAGTGGTCAGTTCCAAATTTCATGCAAGGAAATACAGACAGGACAGTGTGATGGGGAACGTGCTTGCCAGGAAATCAGCACATGTGGGCCCCATCTAAAGTGCCTGCACACTAATGCACACAACATGGGCAAAAGATAGAAGGAATCTGAGATCTGTGTCTGGATGCAGGGCTATAATCAGAATGGCATCATGGAAACATGGTGGGATAGCTCATGTGTGCTGCCATGGATGGATAAAGGTTCTTTAGAAAGGGTAGGGCAGGGTGGCATGAAGGAGGACTCCCCCTTCATGTTAGCAAGCAGCAGAGATCCATGGAGCTCTGACTGAGGAAAGGTCATGAGCTCAAGGATCAGGCTTAGTAAGAAGTTTCAGTGCATGGTGTCTGCTACCGACTGCTTGATCAGGAAGAAATAGGTGAGGACTTCTTAAAGATAAATGGAAAAGCCTCACATTCACAGGTCCTGGTCCTCATGGGATGCTTTTCACCACCTTGAGATCCGCTGGAGCAGCAACACAACAGAGAACAAGCAATCCAGGAGTTCTGCATCTGTATGTTTTGGGGACCAGTTGCCCAACAGCAGCTTTCCAGAAAAGGATATGGAGGTTCTGGAGAATAAAGAGCTGATCATGAGCCAGCAACCTGTCCTTGTGTCAAAGAAGGCAAACAACCACCTGGGCTCCACGAGGAAGAGAGTTGCCAGCAGGGTGAGAGGGGATGATCCCTCTCCTACTCACCTCTGGAGTCCTGTGCCCAGTGCTGGGCTCAGCATCCTGGACAGATTGGAGCAACTCCAGAGAAAAGACATGGATATGATTAATGGCTTGGAGCATCTGCCATATGATGAAAGGCTGAGTGGGTTGGGTCTGTACAGCCTGGAAAAGGACAAACTATGGGTAATCTTAGCAGTGTGTATAAATATCTCATGGGGTGAAAGCAGATATGGAGACAGATGCTTCTCAGTGATGGCCAGCAAATGGACAAGAGGCAATGGGTACAAAGTGAAGCACAAGAAATTCCATTTAAATGAGAGAAAATAGTTTTTTCTCTGTAAGGTTGATCAAGCACTGGAATAGGTTGCCCAGAGAGATTGTGTAGTTTCTATTCTTGGAGGCATTCAGAACCTGACTGGACCCATTCCCAGGCTAATTGTTCTAGGTGACCCTCCTAGAGCAGAAGCATTAGGCTATGTCCAGACATTTCTTTCACCATCAGCTGTTTTGTGACTTTGTGAAACTGATCTTCTGCAGTAAAAGGGGAAAATATGACTTGCCATCCATTGTTTTTCCATGATCTGAGATAAATTTCCTAAAAAATGTATTTTATTTTCCATAAAAAAATAAAAAGCCCTTGACATGAAAAGTATTACATGGAACATCAAATCCTCTTTGAAAAAGTTGTGAAACCATAAACTAAAATGCAATGTGTCAATTGCACCTAAACAGTAAATATTAGCAGACTTTAGTGTATTTTTGCCAAAGCATTATGTGGGTTATTATGAATGACTTGAGGCGGTGTTTCAGTTTCAAGGTATAAACAAAGAAAGGATGTAGCTTTATTTCACAACCAAAACATTTCTCATTCCTAGGAGACTGTGCAGAGATTAAGCACCTGCATAATTTAAAGGAGGAGAAGTTTCATTGGCTCATATTGGTCTACTTAATTAAAGTCATATCTAGGCACGTTTATAAACTGAAACTTGTTCAAAATCACAAATTCATTGTCTTCAGCCTTACGACTGGATGTATCCAATTGCAAGCAAATGAAAACAGCACATTGTTGTTAGTAATTCAAAAACTCAGTTCTAGATTTTCAGCTAAATCATTCCAAACAACTCTTCTTCAAATACATGTGCCAATTTTAAATACAACAAATATGATTTCAAAAAGGTAGGCTTTTAATAAAAATACTGCCCCAATTATTTAGATTTTGTTGTTGCAGCTGATTTTTTTCCCTTGCCCCCTTATTCTCCACACGTAATGTGCTCTGAAATAAATTATTGTGTACAGCTTCTACCTCTACAGAATAGTAGAGCTAAAAATCATAATAAGGAATTATATCCTTTATGTGTAGAAATGAATCACAGATTAATGGTGCAAACTTACACAGTTTTAACAAGCTATATTAATGATAAAATATTGTGCCCTGTAAACTAATTTTAATTTCTACAATCATCATGTATAGTTTTAAACCCCTTTTCAGTCAGATCTAGCAGCTCATTAAGCCTAGCAGCTAGTTTTAATTTAAATACTAAATTGTAACCCATTAAATGGCACTGTAAACACCATAACAGATAAAAGTATAGAAAAATATGAATTATATATATCAAAGCCGTCTTGGGTTGGATAAGTAAAAACTAAAGGGGAAATAAAATGAATGGAAATTATTATGGGTGACAGCTTTCTGTGTTGACCTTCGTCACTTGTCACGATTGACTGTGAGCTACATATACATATGTATATATTTATATTATTTATTTGCCTTAAATCAGTCAAAATGACTTTGTCTGAAGAAAGGATGTTCATCTTGCTATGTTTCTCTTGCAGTGAATTCACATTTATGCAGAATTTATCTCTTGAAAACTACCAGACACCAGTTTTGAAACTGGTGATCTCTGACTTGAACTAAATAAGACATCATTTCTTCTCAAGTAAACTGGCCAACTGTTAGTGGCTTTCAAAGTAAAATTTAGACATTCTGAATGCATATATGTAGATAATAACTTAAACGAGATCTCATATCATTGCTTTGAATGAACCATGTCATATCTGTATTTCACTGTTCTGTAGTTTAAATCTTGAAAAAATGTATATTAAGTGAGTAAAGTTTGTTTTATTTACTGCTGGCTTTCCTTGGAGCCAGCAATTGTGAAACCCTGCTTTGCTCTGTACAGTGACTCTTGCCAAAAATGTTAGTCTGCAGGAGTGCCAGGAGAGTGGGCTTCAGAGCAGATTAACTGAAAATCTGTTTTTCCATTAGAAGGGAAATAATCATAAATGCTGAATTCCGAGGTTTTGAAACTGGTATCATGAGATCATTACCCGGATCAAAGCAGCACTGGTTTTGGTAAACATGATGAAGTAGTATTGCACAGGAAATATTTATAAATAAAATGTTTTTCAGGAAGAAAAATGTGGACGGAACATTCATTTTAAGTTTTTTATTCCAGCTCCTTATGCAGGAGGTCATTTGAATAAAGAATAGGAAAAAGGGTTCCTAACTATTTAAGCCCACTGCCCAATAAAGATACTTTGGGTGACAACAGATTGCCCAACAGGAAACCTATAAAGATAGTTTGCATTGCACCAGCTAAGTGTTGAACCAACAAACGTTGAACTCCATGTGCTTCTAGCATCCTTACTGAGCTAGATGAGATTCCTAGAAACCTTATGTCTAGGAGTAGGTCTTACCATATGGCTTGGAGTGAGGTGCAAAAATTCAGTAATGCAGTGATGGAATAATCAGCTTGTATGCAAAGCTTCCTCTGATCATTTGCAAGAGGGTGTTTTTGGTACTAGCTCCTATGAATACTGTTAAATAATTTATTTTAATGACATCATCTGGGAAAAGACAAATTAGATGAAGTGGAAAAAAACCTAAGATCAAAAATCCTTTACAAAAAGGATTTGGTACATCAAAAAATTATGTACCTAGAAACAAATAAGGCCTTTTGAAGGGAAAAATTATGCTTTTATATGTAGCAGAGAGAATGAAAAAAAAGGCATTGTGTAAAAGCAATAAGTAATAAAGTCGGGAAACACTCTTTTGTCTATTGCAAGTCTGAAAGAGGAAAAATTTGTTACAGACATACTATAGGGATCATGTCATTACTCTGTGTGTGACTATTAAAACATTTATATAAACTATAAATATATATGAGCATATTTAAAAGGAAAGAAATTCATTTTCCATTGGAGCATCTTTATAAAACCAACGAGTTAGCTTGTTCTAATAAACATTCCTGTAAGAAGACTAAAAAAGACCTTAAGAAGACAAATACTAGATGGTTTAACTCGTTGCTCTCTTAAATATTTGACTTGTCTGTTCTAAGACATTTTTTCTGAATATTATCAGACCTGTTATTCTTAAAATTCTGGAAACTGAAAAAGAAAACAGGTTTGAGTAATCAAATTTTCTGCATGGAATTTTAAAGTAAAAAACCCAAACTTTACTATAATCATAGGGAAAAAAAAAAATCTAATTTTCTGGACTAATGTGAATTTGGAAATGGCTTGTTTCACTGTTGCACCCTGAGACATGTAACACCATGATTTTTAGCTAGCCTGCCTCAATTGAAATAGCAAGTAGTAGGATTAATTTGTTACAGTTATAAGCTACCTTAATTTACACCAGTGTGGAAAATTAAACAGGAGAAATTAATTCTGACATATACTCTTTTTCTCTTTGTGAGCAAAATATCTGAAAGAATCACAATGTGGAAGATACTGTAACCTGGAGGAGGAAGAAGTACTCCAGCAAAGTACTTGGGATGCTGTCAAATGTCACATAAACCTCAATTAATCTCATATAAGCTAAGCATTTAAAAGAAATACCTGAGGTAAGAGATGATACCTATGTAGGAGTACTCCTACACTTTCTCTGTAGTCAATGAAGAGAAAAAGGCACCACTGAAGAGTGACTCAGATTTCAGATGGGATGACTTCTTCTGAAGAGATGTCTTTCACTTTTTATTAACTATTTAGAAACACCAGACTTGTAAATTGGCTGTCTAAATTTAGGTGAGAGAAACCCCTTATTTAAATACCTAGTCAGGCAGTGAAAAGAGATGAGCATCTCCACAAGGTGATTCCTTCTGCCCAGAGATCTTTAAGGCACGTAGGATATTTCATGTTCTAGAGATGCTAATCTCTCTGCTGTGATTCAATGAAAGCCTGGATGACCAGATCAGGCTCCAGTAGTGCTACATTTTAAGTAGCTAAAGCTCTGTGAGATTAATCTTTTCCCTAGACTAATTCCTTACCTTGTTGGATTATGTTTGCCTTAGTCTAAGATGGTTGTCTTCAACTACATTTTTCCAAGTCCTTGGATATGTCCAAACCACCAAAAAAAAAAAATTAAAAAAAAAAAATCCCCAAAGCTAGACTCTTTAGTGTATAGGCATCTAAAAATTTGGATACTTTTAAATCCTTAGGCACCTCTCTTTTCCCTTAAAGACTTAATCACTTTTAAACATCTGGTTCCCTGTGGCCAGTTAATGCCCTTATACTTTTTCCTCTACTAACTTTTTAACTTTATCACATTTGAATAAAAATTGAGGTATAGCTGAGTCACACTGACAGGAATAAAGCAGACAGCTAAGAAAGAAAATCTCCCCTGCAGAAAATTATAAAATGTCTTTTATTTGTTTTTTCTCTGAAGGCAACCTTCCCATCTCTTCTCTTCTCAGCAAAACAGAGTGTGTATCCTCCTAACACAGCACTGTGACAGGTGTAGGGCTTCCATGTTGTCAGTTATAATCCTTTATATGTCACACCTTCAATCATGCAATGGGCCATGCATTTTAAACAGAAGTCTGTTTTCTAGTCTGTGGCAAGAGAGTGCCAGGACATACACTGTACAACCATATGGGTGTCTCTTTGCAGGACATATGTTGTACATCCTTAGGCACTAAAGCAATTAACAAGCAACTGTAAAGTAAATGTGATCTCCTCTGAAAAGCTCCGGAGAAGCTTTCAGTTTTTTAAATTATATTGTTAATTTATGCCATGAAGAGATTCAGAATGTCAGAAGCAGGTAGAGTGATCATAAAGAAAAGTGACATTGAGAGGTAAATACAGTTTTCTTTTCAAAAACAGTTCTAGTCTTTTTCCTGATGCGAGAGCATTATGAAACTAGAGATGTTATAAAAAGTTTTAACATTCAAAGGCTAATTCAGCATAAGAATACACGTCTGAGGGACAGGATGCCATCCAGAGGGAGCTAGATAAGCTCAGCAAGTGGGACTGTGTGAACTTCATAAGGTATAATGAGGCCAAGTGCAGTGTCCTACACCTGAGTCTGGGCAATTCCTGGTATCTGTACAGGTTGAGGGATGGATGGATTGAGAGTGGCCCTGCAGAGTAGAACTTGAGGGTACTGGTGGATGAAAAGCTGGACAGGACCTGGCAGTGTGAGCTTGCAGATCAGAAATCTAACCATATCCTGAGCTGCATCAAAAGAAGCATGGCCAGGAGGGGAAGGGAGGAGATTCTGCCCCTCTACTCCACTCTGGTGAGATCCCACCTGGAGTACCAAATCTGGATCTGGAGCCTTCAGAACAGAAAAGACATGGACCTGAGTGCAGAGTGGTTAATGACAAGGATGGAGGTGTGAAATAGGTGCTGCTATTTTAGGTGTTTGAAGCTAAGATGAGAAGAGACTATTATGCTCTAGCTTTGCCTTGTTCTGATGCTGAATTTAATTTCTAGAAAATAACTTTCGTCTTTAGAACTTCTAATTTTTCCTCCTCAACATCAGAGTGATGAAAGCCATTCCTAACATTTGCTAAAGCTGCAGCAGAGCAACATAGATCAGGAACAGATTATAACTTCTAATTAAAATAACTTTGCTTCTAAAGATACTTCTGTAGTTTGAGAGACATCTCCTTTGTTGTGCTCTGAGGTTTTGCTCCGAGTAACATCCCTGATGATAAAGAAGACTGGGAAGTCTTCACAATTTACTGTCTGAGCCTCTGTAATCATGGAATCTGAAGGTCCACAGGCAGTAGGTTAAAACCTCCAGGTGCCCAAATGTACAATGATCAGATGAATGAGACTTGGAAAACTAAACCCTCGACATAAAGAGATTTCTAAGGCCTCACTTTATAAGCTTCACTTTCTGAAATGTTTATTTTTCTAAACTTTTCAGAAGTAGCATAGAAATAACTTCGATTTTAGCTATTTATAATTCATTTTTAATTACACAACAAAAATGCTTAACTTCCTCCCTATTTTGGGCTGTCTCATACTATTTAAAGAAAAAATTTCTGTGTATGAGGAAAAAATATTTACTAGTAAATTAAAAACATGTTTCTACATGGGTGTTCCAGGGTTCGTGTGGGCTTCCAGTTTTAGCAATATTTTGGCTGAAAATTATGCTGTGGCCTTCATGAGGTTTTGAAATTATTAAAAATATTTTAGCATTTTTCCATGCTTAAATATTTCTTTGTACACAAAATTTTTAATTTGATTTTATAGAATCAGTGTAGTTTTTTATAAAATTTCCATTTAAAATGAAGATCAAGAGTAAAAAATATACTACCACAGAACTGTTTTATAGGAGATTTCTATATTAGTGAAATGTTGCAAATACACATGAATGTAAAGAGCTAGAAATTAAGCTGAGTATTCTGGTGGAATCCTATGCTTATGAAAGACACAAAGTTTTACCACTGTCTTCAGTGAGGCCAAGACTTGACACTAAGTTTTGTGTCTTTGCTACAACCCAGAAAGAGTCCCATTAAGCCAAGCAGACAAGAACTATATTTGCATATCAATAATAGAAGTATATTTCATAACATTTATTTAAGGTTGTGTAATCTTTATTAAATGAAGAATAAAAAATTAACAAAAGTGCTTGCCCTCATGGTCTGCTGATTTTGGTTTCCTAGAAATGGGAAACTTCCTAGAAGTAGGAAGTTCTACTAGAACTTCCTAGAAGTAGGAACTTCTACTTCCTAGAAGTAGGAAGTCTAACTGGAACAGGCCAAAAGAAAGCTAATAGAGGAGAGAAATCTATTTACTCTTCCTCCTACAACCACCTAACACTTTCCTCAGCTCTTTTCTTCCATCATGCTAGTCAGTTCCTCAGCTGAGCAATTCGTTCCTATACATTTTTTCTGCTGGAGAGCCTGATTAAAAAAAAAAAAAGTCCATCTCCTTTCCACATACCTCTTAAGTCTCTTTCTGATCATCTTCCAGTTACTTAGTTGTTATTTTTGTTCTGTCCCTCCAATGTCACTCTTTGCTTACCAATCCTGACAACAAAGGGCTCAATGCTTTGTTTTTGAAGCTGCAAGGAAAATTAATAATTTACATCTATAAGCAAAAGAAATTATCTTTTTCACACTATATATCATCTTTCCCCTTATGTCTAATTACATATTTCTGTGTAGCAATTGGATGCCCTTTTGCCCTCTCAGCTGTGTCCACATTCCTCTGCCAGGACAGCTTGCAAGAGGAAAGCAAAGGAGCAGATGAAGAGAATGAAATAGGTCACTTCTCCATAGGAAAGAGGCTTAGATGGGTACCATGATTAGTTAAGAAACAGCATTTTGAAGTTTCTGGAAAAGGAAAAGAACTGGCTATTTAAGGAGAACTGAACACAGATTATAGTTTTTATATCACAGGCAGAAATGGTGGTACCATCCATCATTCCAAAGTCTCCATCAACCTTATAAACTTTTGCAGACTCCAGCCACCCAACAGAAACTGTATGGAACTATTTCACACTTCATTTTTAGGAGCAGCTTTGAAGTGGTTCAGGATTTTGAGTGGTGAAATTTTTCTTTTATATTTTGTCCCCCCCCGCCTTTTTTTTTTTTTGATGGGTAAAGTCTAATCTCTTTTTAAACACTTTGTCACTCATGATTTGAAGAGTCATCTTGAATTTCAGTCTTAGTGGGAGCACTCCTTGTCAGAGGCAAGCCAAGAATATATATCTTCTGGATGAATCTGGATGGAAATCAGACATGATAAATCACTGAAAAATTGTTTCTATTTTTTTTTTTTTCCTTGACAGCAGTTGATTGCTACAAACCTTGTCCATTGAGATTCTGAACTTCAAAATGGAAAGAGGGGCTGATGTCTTCTGTGGGATTGCAACCAAG
The DNA here is from genome assembly GCA_023637945.1 of Phaethornis superciliosus. NCBI lineage: Eukaryota > Metazoa > Chordata > Aves > Apodiformes > Trochilidae > Phaethornis > Phaethornis superciliosus. The sequence goes on from JAJQWJ010000005.1 coordinate 7,627,336, forward strand.
TACAGATAATGTAGACAAGTTGTTTAATAATAATGACAAAAAGTTTGGGTCACAGCCATCTCAAGGTGGGTACCTAAGATTAAGTGAAAACTTCAGACCTTAATTTCTTTGTGCATAGAGAATGGTCATTAAATAAGTTTCTCATATAGTTGCTGTAAATATTTATAAAGTGTATCAGATGCCAGAGTGACGAGCAACGTGCAAAAACTCAGGATGAAAATTCATAACTTTTTTTTCAGTGGAGGATTTGATTAGTGTGCACAGAAAACCAACACAGGGATGGGAAATACCACTGACCACACCACAAGCAATACGGGAAAAGCAAAATACTTTTTCTCAACTAAACACCACTTACTTTGTGTACTGGAAGAAGTGGAGCCCTGTGGAGAATATCTTTGCTTTTATTATCACAATACACTTATGAGAAGGACCAAAGTAACAGAGGCACTGGAGATTTTGTCTGTGCTTCAAACAAAAATAATATATGTGATGATTCAGTTACTACGGACTGATTGCAAGTATGTATTTTTTTCCAGCTGTTAACCTCTGTACTGCTGATCTATAATTCATGGGTCCCACTGAGGTTTTCTGAGCTAGATAGGATATCAGAGTCTTGCATACAAATTGACTGCAAAGTGTTGAATATTTTGTTCTGCCTTCTGCTGGCTACTGACAGTGTATTTGTATGTTCAGAAAGGCTTCTCTGTAAATCAACACTCCTGTACAATAATATTGCCCCAATGAGAGACTTCAATAATACAAGAAACCAGCATGCTTAAATACATAAAACCCACAGTAGGATAGAGAAACCACAACAACCCAGCAGGCCCCTGCCAGAGCAGCACTTACTGTACTGAGAGGAGGATCAAGGTGAAGACTGCCATATAAATTCAGCATTTATTAGCTTGAGGAAATTATTTAGCAAGTCTGAGATTTCAAAATGAGAGTGAGAGGGGTGGTAAAATGGAGTTTCCAAGCTGTAATAGTCAGGGATTTTAGCAGCTTGAAAATAATTTCTCAAGTCTGTCTCACTCTTCTTCTAATAAGCTAAGTCTTGATCAAAGGAATTATTTCTGTTGTAGATGTTTAAAAGACTGTTCTGGGGGAAGCCAGCATTCACAGAAATGGTTAAAATTGGCATTAGGAGCACAAATACTTTGCAGTGTTTAATGTGCTGATTATAGGCAGTGTAAAATGTCTTGTATTTCATACAACTTTCTTCCTGCTTCAAATGTAGGTGCAAAGTTCTTTTCATTCCTCATCACTGTGTCAATAGAGAGCTAAACATTTCTCTGATGCAGCAAAGAAGTTTTGCAAACAAACTTTATGGCTAAGCTATGGCTAAGCTGTACTTGTTTTCTGTGCAATCTTTATACACTTATCAAGAGAAACCTGAAGTATTTCTTTCCAATTTGTTAAACTCCTCTTCTGTACTTTACATGATTTATGTTCATATTTGTTAGAAAGACAAATGCAGAGTATTTATGATTCTGTGGATGTCAGCAGGAGAGCCAGAAGAGGAGTCTCTTACTCAGAACTGAATTAATATTCTGCCTTAATATCAGCCCCACTTAGCTGGTGGAAATCATATATTTCAGATGAGACATTGCTTTCCACAACTGAATTCTGGTGAATGGTGCCCATGTTATAAAAATGTTTATTTCAAATGATGGGTGAAATTATACCATGATCTCTAATCCTACAGGAGAGGAATCAGATTTGTCTATATTTTCATCAGAAAGACGGTAGAATCTCTGTAGATTTCAGCAAAAGTATTCCTGTGTTTAGATCTACAAAAGAATCTTATTTAGTCTTTGAAACACTGAACAAAATCTGTTTAAACTCTCTGTCCTCATGTAAAAAAATCTGAAAGTTACAATTTCAAATGGATGAAATAATCAACCTTGTCTAGTTGAGAGGTGTCTCTGCCCGTGATGGGAAGGTTGGAGTAGATGATCTCTAAGGTCCCTTCCAACCTAAGCCATTCTATCATTCTATGAAATAATTTAATTTTCTTATCCCAAACTGCCAAGACTATTTGTTCCCTGCTCTGGAAAAATGAAGTATTCTTTAGGTACACCTGCAGTTGATCCTTAAGAAGTTACAAACAGAAACAGTCAGACCATCTTGTTAAACTAAGGTGCATCAGAATGTTTTTCAAATTACCTTTACCAAGTCTCTTTGAACCTTACCTGCTTTTTCTTCACTGTGAAATATGGTTCCAAAATCATTCTTGTTCTCTTTTCCTATATCCTAAATTCCTGTTTCCCTAATTGTCTAGTTTTATACCATTTTTTCTAGGACTATTTCATAAGATAGCAAACAAATCTAAAGCAGTAGAATCATCACTTGGTGGTAGTTCAGGAATTGTCTGACAATGAAGTCTGCTGCCCATGACATTCAGGAATCTCTGTTTCTTCCCAGCACTAGCAGGAATCTCTACTAGAGTCACACAAGTCTCTGAAGTAATCTTGTAATGCTGAAGATATTTATCCATTTCTGACTTTCACCATAGGTAATTCTAAAAAGCTTCAACCATTAACACACTAAAAACTTCTTTACATATTTACCCCAGGTATTATCCAGAGATTCTGCTCATAGGTACCTCAGGAAGATTGGATTTATGTGATTGATTAATTAATTAAAGTGACTGTACCAAAACTGGCGAAGATACTTCAGATGAAAATTTGGGTCACTGAGTATTTTGCTTACTCATTCTTTTTACTACAAAAAAAGAAGACCAACCTAAAATCAGGTAGCCAATCATAATTTCAAATTTAAAAAATAAAAATGTTTAGGTTTGAGCATATCAAAATTAATTTCTCAACTAAAAGTATCACTTAATTCAGTCAACAGTGCTTATAAATTAGTCTTGATTTCCCAAATTAATTTTTTAATCAAATTTTTCATTGAGAAAACTGTTCACCTAAAAAAAAATGTCCTTGTCTCTTTTCATCTTCACACTACTCTGTTTTTTTAGAATTAGCTTCACCATTCTTGCTACAGCTATGTAAAAATGTTAATATGCAATATGGACAGACTAAATGTCTTTCATTATGTGTTATTCTAAAGGTTTTCACTGAAACTTTTACTCCACAGGTTAGCAATGGAGATTCTGGAAGTGAAAAATTTTACTGTCCAGAAATACAAGTCATTATTTCTACCCTGTCCAATGGGAAATGAGGTTGTATATTTCTGCCTTTCTTCTCCCCTGTAGTCTTTTTTTTCTAGTGTCTTCATTTCTATCCGGCAGGTATAACGGAGAGGGAACAGTTGAAAAAAAAGAAAAAGCCTTGATCCTTTCTCTTATCCTCATACATTTTTTTCAGAATTGCTGAAAGCCAGACTGGTAGTTCCTCTTCTTAAGCACCTTACTGTCCTTCACAGGACATCTGAGTCTGCTTCATTCCTCTCAAATACAAGCTGTTCAATAAACCAAGATGCAAATGCTGAAGAAAAGGCATCCTAAAGGTTCCCTGCTTTGACATAAACATGCAGATCCCCCTCTTGCTCTGTTTAGAGAATCTTCTCCTTTCCAGAACCCTTTCCTAGTGGAACTGCTTCCACAATAAAGTCTTCCCTGTTGTTTGACTGTTGTGTTTTCAGACAAGAGAGCAAAGTGCCAGGTCCACAAAACCAATGAGAGGGTGAGAGGTAAAAATATTTTTTGGGGTTGACATTGAGTCACCAACATGACTAGAAGAAATGTGTTTCATGTTCTTACTAAATCAGTGTTCTTCAGATCTTGTGGCTTATGAGTCTATATTTGTTTATGAATAAAATTCACCCAACTGAAAATATCTACCAGCTTTTGTAGCTGAATATTACACCTCTGGAAAATGCCTTATAAGTTATCTACTGAGATAAACCACTTCCCTTCAGGAAAAAAATATGCTCTCACATACTCATCATTAAGCAATGAGTGGAAAACAAAGATTCAGCAATGTTCTCTCTAGGACCAATATAGTTTCAATCGTAATCAGTTACAATTGAAAGACATTATCCCATCCTATGTGGTGATAATTAAAAGCAAAACGAAATGAAACAAAACTAACACATACATAATAAAAATAATGTGTGCTAGAAAGTATCTGTATGCTTAGACAAAAGTAGTTATAACAACTTTTTCTTCCAGGAAAACTGCCAGAAAAGTTTAAGAGATCTCAGCACTCAAGAGTATCCTTATCAACTCCAGCATTTTACAAGCAGTCTCTATTTCCTTTCTCAACAACAACAAAAAAATCCCTCTCTTAACTCAACTTTTTTCTCTCAAAAACCCCAAACAAACACAGAAATGTCTAGTGCGTGTTAGATTATGGAAGGCCAGTGGGTAAAATTATTTAATTTTAAAAAATAAAATACATTTTAAATATGTACTGTAATATTTCAAATCATATTTATTTCTTTATTTTATAGAATAGAGTTTTCAGAGAGAGGACAGAAAGCAGTGAAACTTTGGCTTCCTTGGTGTTGCCAAAAGAAGAATTAAGATTGAACTGACTCCATTTTCCCTCATTGGCAGGCAAAGGGGAATGAGACAAAAACAGCACATGCTTGCTCACAATATTTTCCATTTATTTTTTTTTTTAAGAGAACCTGCCATCTCAATTTAAAAATGCAGAAAAGTACCCTTTATTATCGACCATTCCCACAAAGGGAAGGGAAAACTTTACAAACTCTAAAATCTTGTTGTTTTCTAAGTCTTCGATGATATCAACAACCACAAAGTAAACCTGGAGAATATTTTTCCAGTGACATTATGACAGATAAGATTTCTACAAAAATTTGAAGAGAAGCTGAAAAGACTCAGAAGGGTCATCACAAGAACATTAACAAAAACCAAAAAACCAAAAAACCCCAAAATCAAACAAACAAATCAGTCGTATCTTATTCCCTTGTGCCAGGAACAAGTGTTTTACCTCTGCTGCTAGATGACAGTGAAAGCAAGTGCAAGTTGCGTTGATAGAGTTAGTAACAGCTAATCCCAAAAAAGTGATGCTCTTTTATCCTCAGGTTCAGTTACAAGAGGAAGCCTGACAAAATGAAAGCTGGGAGAAAGGATATGTTCTCCCTTTCTAACTACATCAGGGCAGCAATCCTCAGGGAAGGAAAACAACTTAACTTTAAGGCCAGATTTTAACACTGAAACAAGTAAGTATAAAGTAGCATGACTACCCTTGCTGTGAAAATTAGGTTTCTGTTTACAAATAGCCAAAATGGAACCAAACCAAGTTGTTTAAAGATTGAGTTTTCCTGTGACTTTTGATGGCAAGAGGCTAGATAGCCCACCCTGCAAGGCTATGATTAAATTAGCAGCCTTCATGCAGAAATATCATCTTCATGCAAAATATCAGACTCAATAATTTGAATAATCACTTTTTCACTAACGGGTAATTCATAAAAATTAACACTACACTGGGAGTCGGGATTCTCAAATAAGAAATCCTCATAAATTACAAAACTGGGAGGGTTTTTTAGGTGAAATGGTAAAATTCTTAAACTGGATGTGGTGTATGAGGTCCCTTGTGCCATCTCATGCAAGGTAAGTTAATATAGTGTGTTCATTAATCTATGTCATAGGAGTATTGAACATACAACAGCTCTCAAATTTTCTACATTTGATAGCAACCGAGAGGTCACTGCTAAGGGTTTAAGACTTTGCTAGCACAAATTATGAGATTTTTATTGGTAGGTGAAGCTACTCCATAATAAATATTATAAAACTAAAAACCACTTAAATCTGGGCTTCAGGTAAATAATGCAATTAATTTATTTATCCTTTACATAAGAAATTGGGGGAAAGATTTGCAATGTTGGACCAGTTTATCTTCTGTTGGTTTTCTCTGCTGAGGTACTTCTTGCATTCTTCAAGTTTCAGATTCCCAATTTTTTTATTCTTTGGAAACTCGTCTTCTTAATACAGATCAGGCAGATTTATCAGTGTTTGTAGTGCCACACTGCCTTTTACATAGCTCCATACTTTTCCAAGAAACAAATAAAATTTATCCTCGCTATCTTGAAATAATCCCATGTATCCAAATGAAAGTTAAGCATAAGTGAGGGAAATAGAATCCAAATAAAGTAGTGTGAATGGTCTGGGTTATGCAACATGACTGTGTTCACCTGGGTCTGACACTTCTATTTCCTCCCACCCAGGATTTTTTCTAAACCTAGCCATGAGAGATTGTAAATGTTTTTTATAAAGGAGAAATTCTAATCAGAATCTTCCTTTACAGCTGCACCAAATACTTGAAGTTCTATTTATTTGAGAAACTCAAATAAATCTATTCTATTCCATTAGAATGGTAATGAAGTGATTCAAGGTTTTAGTTTTTGGCCCCTAAAACCCAGGAATTTTTTCAAATAATTTTCTAGTCATACCTTATGGTAAAACATTGTGAGACTCTAATTACTCCATAGGAGCCTAAAGGTTTTATATGTGTGAAATTCATGACCTTAAAAATTTGATAGTGTCTCTTTGATATTGGATAAACCTCAGGTCACTCAGCTTCAGATTAAGGATACATTTCTGAAATATTTACTACCAGTTGTAATGTTTATTATGGGTGTTGTTTCACAGAAGTCAAGAAGTTTGATCCTTAGCTCCCTTGGAGAAGTTGAACAAACACAGCCATGGTCCTATATCCCCTTCCTGCCTGCTAGAGTTTGCTTTAATCTTTTATTTAATTTGGAGGCAATTCAGACCTATTCAAAATTTGGGTAGCTAATAACTAGAGAAGATAGCTGGCAACTAAATAAAATATTTGAGCTAAATTGTTTTATGGATACACTTCTGATTTCCAAGTTTTTCTTTCGGCTGTAGTCCAGCATGAAATATCAAAATAGTTAAAGATCAGAAAATACAAGCTGGGATTAGTCCAGTAGACTGTCACAAATAGTAAATGTTCAGCAGGATTAAAAGTAGAATAACATTTAAATAATATTTAACCATAGGTCACAGTGGGTTGCACCTAACCCTTTCTATCTGTGCTGTAATAGATTCTTACAGACAAACATTTTCCTTCACACTTAATTCTGCAATGCATTATGTGGTTCCCTTATTCTATTGAAAGTTCATGCTTTTGGTTCTCAATGTACACCCCTATTTTTCTTCAGCTTCTCCTTTCTTTCCTACATTATTTTTTTTAATATCCTCATCATTCTTTTATTGCATGAGCTTGCTGCTCAGGTTCTCCTCATCACTTCTTTTGCACTGATCATGGCACAATCTCCCTCCTCTGCTCTGATCTGAATGCTAGCATCATTGCTGCATTGCTTCTGCCACAAAATCTGCACGTGGTTACAGGTAAATAGTAATTCAACTTAATAGCCATTTAGCTTGATAAATAAAAAAGGACTTAGTTGTCATTTTTTTTTTTAAAACCAACTACTAGTTTCCTTCTACCTTTCATATATCATATCTACTTAAAAAGCAAAAGCTAGGGTTTTGTGATCCTATTTTTGTTGTACAGCTCCACTTCTTAGCCCAATTCTAACTGCAAGTGCTGTGTGAACCTAAATTATAAATATGTGATAATAAGTAAGCAACTGATACACACACCCAGATGTCCTCTTTGACAATTAGCAGTATTACTGCTAGAAGGCTACTTATGCAGCAGCCCATGGAAAATCATAGCTTAAAAAGAACCTTAAAAGCCAATTAGCTGATATCCCCACTCAGACACTGTATGCCATACACCTTGATAATTCCCATCTAGTATGTGTTTAATTTGTTTTAAGAATTCCAGGAAATATTCCACTTGGGCAGGGGTGAAGCAGACTAATACTACCTTTTGACTTTCACAACCTTCTTTACTACCAGTTTTTCTGATTCATAATCCTTTCCTCCTGCTGATTAAGTTCTTTACTGGTGGTGAACATTATCTGACCACCGTGCCACTAACAAACATGTTTTAATTGGGGGATGTATTATTATGTGTCTCCTTTTTTCTGGCTTGCCATTTTGGTGGTGGGTCTGTGTGCTTGTTTGTTTTTAAACCAGTTAAATACACTTTTTTCAAACTTTTTTCATGCTTGTTAAAACTTTTCTTCTTAGTTTTATCCTCTGGAGTCTCTCTGTTTTATTTACAGCATATTTTAGGAATGGTGTCCAGAACTGAACACTTTATCCTTCCCTGACAAAAGCTTTTATGAAGCTTTAGGAATTGGTAAGCATTTAAGAATGCTTACTTCCCTTATATATAATAATGATGTTTGCCTTTTGTAATGGAATCTCCTTTATCATAAATTTAAGATGATATATTTTAGCCTCCATATCTTTCTCCAGAGTACTGATGCCCAGCATTTTGTACTTAACCATTTGTGTTTCTTTTTTGAACACAATGTTCATGTTTTCCTTAAGATTTACTAATTTTATGAGTTTTCTCTAGTTTATCAAAATAACTTTGAATTGTGGGTCTGCCTTGCAAACTCCTTACATTTCCTTTATCTCTAGTATCACCTGTTAATAGTTATACATAATTTTCAATTACTAATGGAATCACTCAGTGGTATAATTTCTTAACACAATAATCTTAACAGCTCTTCACAATGGTCTACTTTCTATACACTCCCAGGCTGACCATGCACTATACTCTGAATATAGGGTTTAGGCTTTTTTCCTTATTCAAGTGCCCACATTTCAGCAATTAGATTTTAACTACATTTAAGTAGATTGCTTAGAAGAATGTTAATGCTCATGGTGGCAAATGACCTGCTAATATCACCATCTATCATGCTTTCCCCTTAACCACAAAGCCAGTTAACCTTGTCAAAGAAGGAAACTGGATTAGTTTATACTGTTTATTCTTGGTATTGGCCATTTTCCTATCACCTTAGTGATCTTTAGTGATTTACAAATTGATGAGTCATTTGGTTCAGTATCAGTAAAGCTATAGTGATGCTCATAGAGCTGATGTTCACCAAGGTCACTCAGATGTATCTACAGAGCACATAGCTTTGCTCTCCCTAATGGTCAGTCACCAGCCACAGTTTTGGGTAGCAGTTTTTTCTATTTTGATGTTCTGGATCCTGTTCTGAAGATGCTACCTATTACTATTGATTTTGATTTAAATACTTTAGTAGTTCTGATCTTCTTACGTTTTTGAGCATGCCTTCCAAAGGGTGGAATGTTATACAGTGAAATGTGGAGAACAGAGAAACTGTTTAGCTGCTATCAGGATTTTCTGAAATAGCCATAAGAAAATGTCTTCCACCGATGAACATTTCTAGTTGCTTTTCTCATAATATATCTTTTTGTTACAATTTTTCCCCAGCTTCTTCCACTGAGGGAATCATTTCCCTTACAACTTCGGAAGCAGCTTGGAAATCCACTTTGCAGGGACTCTTCAGGGAAAGGTTCCTACTCCAGCAGTGATACTATATAGTATCCTTATAGTATCCTAGCCTGATCCTTAAACAACTTCTGTCATGGGGAGCTCTGCCATTAAGAAGTTTGAATCACAAAGAGAGTTTAAACATGCTGGCGGGCAAGACACTCAGAAAAATCAATCTGAATGAATGAAAGGTATGCTTCAAAGGTGGGCCTTTTTATGCTAAAAATCAATGAACCCCCCGAATAGGAATAAAAATTGATCTTGCTTGTACTTAGTATATTTCTTTTTGAAAACAAAGTATTTTAAATTAGGACCAGTTTAGATTTTGAATGAGGTCTGTATAGAGTCATTTACCAACATTTAACACTTTTGTGTCTTCTGCAGCTCTAACAGAGTTGCTGGAATTTGAAACAAGCAATGAAAAATACTGCATAGCTAACATTTGTATTTTCTGTTTTTTTCCCTGCATGGGGTTATTAGGTGAAAAAATTTAGTAGAGGCATGAAAGCAGTATGTTAGATTAAGTACATAAAAACTGATATATTCCCTTCCCAGTGACTGAATTCTCCTTCCTGCATCAAACTAAATATGGAGTGCCTGCCTCTCTGTAAGACCCAAGATGAGATGCCATCACGAGCATTTGAAAACAGTGCAAGGATCATATTTAATGGATGTTGTCTAAACAAATGTATCAAAAAAAATGAAATAATTTTGGTAAGTACATACATATTTTATTTTGCATTTTCCCTTTTGGCTTACATTCTGGGGTAAAAGAAGTCAGCAGTAACTTTCACTTCAGCAGATCACCTTGGATCTACAGTAGTGTTTCTGAGAAGAGAGTTTGTCCTCTGGTTAACAGGCAAATAGAGACAGTGAACCTCTTGAACCTCTTGCGTGGATTGTGACGTGGAGACCCCAGGGATGGAGAGACTCAGCTGGACGCAGCCATATGGAAGAAACTACCAACTCCCTTGAGCATTTCCAAACTACACCCTGCTGAAGGCTTAGTTTTCCCTGCTGGGGGCTGCCAGCTATGAAAGACAAATCACTTTCACCTATTAGTGGTGTCTCAAGATCTGTTACAGTCGCATGGAACTGAATTCGCTAGCAAGGAAAACTAACACCAGATAAAATTTAGTTAAGAGCCTGATGCATTTAGTGTTTCCCTAAAAATGCTGAAGATACTTCGACAATAAACAACACTTCTGGAAAATTTATCAGAAACATTGTGTGTATTGAAAACACTTTTTTTTTTTCTCCTTTGAAATGGAAGGTGCTCACAGCACCATTAACCTTGCTGCTCAGCATATCCTAACATAGGGGATACCGCTTGCCCACTTCATACTCGAAAAAATATTTGTGAGAGATTCTGGAGTGTTTCACAATAACACTGCAACAGAAGAAAACGCCAAGAAAATTCTCTTCCTCCCTCCGTGGTGGCTGCTGAACAAAACAGAAAACAAGACTCTGAGTAAGCCGACCGAGAGATTTTCAAGTGCAGCGGGCGACGTTTCAGTCCCCCTCTCACAAACACACTCTCACACACACACATTCACACACACATACTCGCACACACAGTCACACACACTCACAGTCGCACACACTCGCACTTGCACACACACACTCGCACACACTCACAGTTGCACACACTCACACTCGCACACACTCACACTTGCACACACACTTGCACGCACACTCGCACACACTCACAGTCACACACACTCACACCCACACACACTCGCACACACACACACAGTCGCACACACACACAGTCGCACACACACACTCACACACACTCACACTCGCACACACTCACACTCGCACACACTCACAGTCGCACACACTCACACTCACAGTCACACACACACTCGCACACACTCCCAGTCGCACACACACACACTCGCACACACACACACTCGCACACACTCCCAGTCGCACACACTCACACTCGCGCACACACACACTCGCGCGCACACACACACTCGCACACACTCACAGTCACACACACACACTCACACACACACACTCGCGCACACACACACTCGCACACACTCACAGTCACACACACACACTCACACACACTCACACACACTCACACACACACTCGCACACACTCCCAGTCACACACACTCACAGTCACACACACTCACAGTCACACACACACACACACTCACACACACTCACACTCGCACACACTCACAGTCACAGTCACACACACATACACACACTCGCACACACACAGTCGCACACACTCACAGTCGCACACAGTCGCACACACACTCGCACACACACACTCACACACACTCACACACTCGCACACACTCCCAGTCACACACACACACAGTCGCACACACTCACAGTCGCACACACACACACACTCGCACACACTCACACTCGCACACACTCACAGTCACAGTCACACACACACACACTCTCACACACACACTCGCACTCGCGCACACACACACAGTCGCACACACTCACAGTCACACACACTCATAGTCGCACACACTCACAGTCGCACACACTCACAAACACACGCTCACAGTCGCACACACTCACAGTCGCACACACACACACTCGCACACACACTCACAGTCACACACGCACACACACTCACAGTCGCACACACACACAGTCGCACACACACACAGTCACACCCCCCCCCCCCAAGCCCCTCTGCGGACCCCGTCCCCTCTCCCTCTTCTCCCTCGACCCCCGCAGGCCAAGGCCGCCTGAGAAACTCCGCGTAACAACTCCACACTGCCCGCCGCGGCGGGGTGAGGAGGAGGAGGAAGAGGAGGAGGAGGGGAGCTCCGCCGCGCTCCTCAAGGCGGGGAACGGAGACCTGACTCCCCCTTCTCCAACTTCCATTCATTGTTGGTGTCGCCGCGCTGTCCCCTCGCCACCCCCGCGCTTTCATCGCCCCTCGGGCCGGAGCCGGGGCCGGGCCGGGCCGGTCGGGGCGGGCGGCGGCGCAGCCAGTGAGCGCGGAGCGGAGCGCTGCGGGCGGGGCCGGGGAGGGGCGGCCCCACCGCCCCTATATAGGGCTGCGTGTGGGTCACCGGCGGCTCCGTGGGAGCGGGGCGAGGGGAGAGGCTGCGGCGGGAGGTGGGGGACGTCTGGGCCAGGTGCCGGCGGTGGTTCGGCTGGTGGCCGCGCTCCGGGAACACTTTCTTTCCGCGGGCGGCGGCAGGCACCTTGCAGCGGGGAGGAGAGGAGAGGCGGCCGGCCTGCGTGCGGCGGTGCCATCCTATTGTTCAAGCGGAGAGACTCGGGGTGCGAGGGAAGGAGCCGGCGTGTCGCTTCCCTTTTTTCTCCCCCCCTCACCTCCCCTCGCCGCTGGTTCCCTCAGCCGCCGGAGGAACGCCGCCGTCAGGGAACCGAGAGCCGGGCTGTTCGGCACCAGCACCGACAGCTCAGGTGCACCGGCGGGATCGGAATCCCCAAACCCTTCCCGAGGCTCTGTGCCTCGTCGGGAACCGGGAGAGGAGGAAAGTTGTTCCCTTTCTTGCGGCAAACCCAGGAGCTGCTGGACTGGCCTCACCTGGAAGGACTGAGCAGTTCCTACCTTTCCCATCAGGTGCCTTTGCCGCAGCAAAGCCGCGGTAACCGGGAGACCAGGGGGCGCAGAATAACGCGCCCCTCCGCCCCTCCTGCTCTCGCCGCACATCCCTCGTTATCCGGCCTGCCTCGCCGTGCTCCCGGGATCACAGGAGGATCTATAGCTGTGATCTGTCACCGAGGAGAGAGAAGGAGGTCGTGGATGAACTCCCTTCCAGCAGGGCAACGAATCACTTCTCAAGCTGCTTATTATTATCGTGCTCCAGGACCAGCCCTTTCCTGCTAAACTTGGCTTGGGAGCTTACAGCAGGAGGGGGCGCGGGGGGGTGGAAAGCCGAGCCCAACATCATCTTCTGGGTGTTTGACTTTTTTTTTTTTTTTTTTTTTTTTTTTCCCCTTTCTCCCTCTTGCCCTCCCTCCTCCTTCCGTGAGACAGTTTGATGAATGCCTGCGTGAGGGGTATGATTTGCTGAGGCGCCTCTGGCAGGGCGGTGTGTGCGCGGTGTCAGCCCCGCCGCCGCCCCCCGTGGGGCTGTGAGCGGGACGCGCGTGGGAGCGGCTGCTGCGCTGCGCTGCGCGGGCTGCCGCGGAGGAAGCGCGTCGGGCGGCCAAGAGGACGGGGCTCCGCGGCCTCGGAGGGGAACCGCGGCTTTGAAAGGGACGAGCAAGAAGATTAGAAGCCACCCCAACTCTGCCTTTCCCTGAGCTCTTTGGCCGTGCTGCGCCTGTACAGGGAACGTGTGAAGAGGAGACCCCAAGAGCCGCCTCTCCCCGTCACCCGACGGGCTATAGCGAGTGAGGGCCCCGGCCCGGCCCCCCTCCCTCACAGCGAAGTTGCCTTCAGGCGCGGATCGCTGCCACCCACCCCACTTTGCCGGGGTTGTTTTCTTGGCTTTGGATTGAGAGGACTTCGTTTTCTGCCCACCCTGAAAGTTGCCCGAGCGCTCCCCGCGGAGAGGAGGAGGGCAGCGCGCCCCTCGCCTCCCCGGGGCCGAGGCCAGCGGGCGGCGGGCGGTGATGATGAGCGACTGGGGGAAGCTCACCCTGTCCCTGGGGCTGCTGCTGGCCATGGCGGGCGCGGTGGCGACGCAGCCGTGCCCGGCGCAGTGCTCCTGTTCGGGGAGCACCGTAGATTGTCACGGGCTGGCTCTGCGCGGCGTCCCGAGGAACATCCCCCGCAACACCGAGAGGCTGTAAGTAACCCGGCTGGGGCGGCGGCGAGAGCCCCTCGGCACCGGGCTCCCGTCAGGGCAAGGGTGACCGTGGGAGCCGGCCGGGTTTGGGGTCCCGACGCCCCTTTGGATGGGGCGGGGAGGTTCTTCTCCCTTTCCCTGCTGCTGGCGATACCCTGCGAGACGGGAGAGGTGGCCGCCTTTCATCCCCAGCAAACCGCGGAAGGGAGCGCGGTTCCCGACGCGGAGGCAACACCGCGGCCCGGGAGGGGGGAACCCGAGGCAGTGGCGGAGTGGCCTCTCCCCCCCTGCCAGCGCCCATTTCCTGACAAACTTGGGCTATTTCGGCTTGCTTTTTCCCACAGGCGTTGGGAAGGGCCCCGCGGGCGTAAGGGAGGCCCCGGGGTGAGCGGCAAAGCTCCGCGGGCTGCCGCGGTGGTTCCGCGCTGGGAGGCGGGAGGGCGCCCACTGCCCTGGCGTGAAGCAGAGACGGCTGTCGCTTGAGGCGAGGGCACGCTGGGTTGTTTTAGCCCCTTGCCCAGTGCCAGGGAAGGCAGGGAGTTAAACTGGGATCCCTTCCCTCCATCCGCTTTGGGAGCCGGTTCCTGTACCCTCTGCCTGGGGTGTTTTCTGGGCTTGTGAGAGAGCAAGGCGGGGGTTTTCATCCAGGAAAAGTATCAGGGACACATTGCTGCTGAGACCTGTGGGGTTTCTTTTCAGTTCTCTTTTGGCCACATGTCGTGTAAACACTAAAGAAATTATTTTTTTTTTTTTTTCCTACCTTGGGAATGGGCTGTAATTGCTAGGGTCGTTTCCTTGTAGTACCTCTTACTAGTGGTTTACCTCAGGGATTGCCAAGTCTGGTCTTACTGGTAGTGATCACAATTGAGAGAAGTTTAAATCTTGCCCCCAGAATCTTATGAAAGGCATATAACTCCAGGAGAGGAAGGAGTGATGAAGTATGAACAGTATGAAATGCTAGGGTGTAAGTACAGTTTTCTATTGCTTCTGTGTGTGGCTTCCATTCTGCAGTTGGTATAGTTTGCTGTGCAGCAAGTGAAGAGTTTAGTTTTAATATCGTGTTGCCCGTCAGATATCCAACAACCTTGTGCTCATTTGAAAACTAATGTGTGCTGGAGGAAGTTAAGCCCTGTTCTGCCCTTGTAGCAATACTATGAGAGCTGAAATTTGCTGACAAACAGTGAAAATTGTCTTGATTTCGGTCACTTAGGTTTTGTAGGAGTCAAACACTGTAGTGTTATCTATATATGGTAGCTTTAGTGGTTTTCTAAATACAATTATAACCATGTCCATTGATACAGGTTTTGATTTTGCTATATTAAAGATAAATTCAAGCTTTGTAATGGCAGGCAGAACTGACTTCGTAAAGGTCTCTTATTCCAAAGTTTGAAACTAGTGCTTTAAAGATAAACCCTCGTTCAGTCAATTGGAAGTTAGGAACTCCCATAGTTTGAGTTGTAGGGATTGCTCATCGAGTTCATTTCCATCTCCTGATTTCTGAGAAGGCTGTCTCCATGAAAACCAACATAACAATTTAAAAGTAACTTTTGAATGTTTTAATTTTGCTGCTTATAAATTCTTCTTCTCAGGGATCTTAATGGAAACAACATCACAAGAATCACCAAGACTGACTTTGCTGGTCTAAGACACCTTCGAGTACTGTAAGTTTTATTTTTATATCACTGACACCTTTTTGGACTGATACTAGAGTTTGTTGTAAAAACCATTGAACTAGTTATCTTTTGGTTTATAAACTGTGTGGGTTATCACTTTGTAACTATTGTGCTGCTACATCTGAGCTCCCAGCCCCTCCCATGTGTTACACACTGATAAAAGTTAGCAATCCCTTTAGATAGCACTTCTTTAAATTTTTAAAAAACTTTCCTTACGGTTATAATTTGAGGATTTAATTTGACATGTAGCTCACAAATAAGAGTTGCTAAAATTGGTTTGAATGACTGCTGGAGTGGCTTCACTTCAAGGTTAGGAAATTTTTAGTTAATACTGAAAATGGGCATTCTCAACCTTAAGTATAAGGAAGTTCATTAAGAAAAACTTATTCCTTCACTTAATTTAAAAACATGTCCCAGGTGATGGTTCTTCCTTTTCTAGGCAAAAAGGAAACACTTCAACAGTGAATTTAAGGAAGGAATGATTTAGTTTGTGTGTGGGTTTTTTATCAATACTTTTGTTTCAACTGTTACGAAGATTTTGATTTTTTTGGTGTGGTTTTTTTTTTGGGGGGGGGGAGGGAATCTATCTAATACCAAGTTAAAAATACTGCAGAATTCATTTATTTGTTAAGCTGTTTAATTTGAGTGAATAGTGGTATAAAATCCTTTTCTGTTTTTCTCAAACAGAATTTGTTGTAGTAATATTTAATTCTATTTACAAAACAAAACTAATGTTACAATTACAGTCTCTGCGCAAACTTTCACTGATACTTTTTACCCAAAACACAGTTCAATGTTTCTGTTTTGTTACTTTTATGTGAAACTAGTATTGCTTGCATAGTGTTTAGTTATAACTAGAGTACTATAACTTGCTGAAAAACAATGTTGTATGCGTGTTTGTGTACCCAGTGTGTAAGCCTATGTGTAACTTTTTATCTTGAGGTTCTAAATTAAATGAGCAAATATAATATCTATTTCTTTTACGGAGAATTATTCCCCCACACACACACTTTTGGGATGTATGCACCCATGTAAAGTGTTGATGGTAGGAGTCTGGAAGGTTAAGGTGGATGTCACTGTAGTAAAACTGTTGTACTATTTTAATGAATATGTGGTTGCCTTTAAATGATTAATGTTAATGCCACAGGTTATCTCGGAGCTATTAAAACCTGTGTACAACTTTTATTTCAGTCAACTCATGGAGAACAAGATTAGTACTATCGAGAGAGGAGCATTCCAGGATTTAAAAGAACTGGAGAGGCTGTAAGTATTTTAATTCTATATGTATGAGAGGTTTTTTTTTATTAAGTCAGTTGTGTGTTAAGGTACTCAAGCTTGATTTTTATTTTTATTAATTTTTTTGAACTTGAGTCAGCTCTGCTTGTGTCTACAAGAGAAATAAGAAATTTCCCAAGCAGTATATATGGGACTTGAGCTGGGGGAAGTTTTCATGAGCAGCCCAGATTTGAGGTGTAAGCTGCAATTGTCTTGTATGAAATAGCTTGAATACTATAAACTGTTTTCCCTTGAATACACAAGGAGATGTTTGAAGGTGAATACATCTAAACCAAGGCTGTTCTGAGGGGAAGTGTTAGATATTTGTTAGTCTTTGAGGGGGCTGGATGTTTTATAGGATGTCTTACTGGAAGTAACTGCTGGGTAAAAAGTGTTGTCTTGTTATGTAGTATGAAAGCAGCAATTGAATTTTACTCCATTGTTTATATGACTAAAACTTTTTTAAAGACTTTAGAAAAAATATGAATTGTTTGCTTTCAAAAACTGAATATGAACTTTAAAAAAAAAATATATATTATGGAAATGATGGGATCTTGTCTAAAGCAGAAGTGCAAACATCTACTTGGTTACAGGACATTAAATATTAGTATTTCTCAAACTAGCTGGGTTTTTTTTTTCAGTAAGCTGCATACATTTTCAGTATGTGCTTTCTTTGTAACATATCTTAAAATGAAACTATTTCTAAAATGTGTTGTTCACCTTATGACATCTGACTCCTTCAAGGCAAGATGCTGATAGTTTTAGTTTGAGGCTAGAAAAGTCTATGAACACCACTGTATTAATGTGTGTTTCTGTAGAACTTGAGCAGAGCCTTCATTATCAGGTATCTTAGTTTCTGTGTTTTCATGAATCACCTTTCCTTTAAGCATGCCTCTGAGATCTTGTTTAGTTTTTCATTTGCAGCAGCTTTAACTTCATTTAACTTCATAAGGGCATTTCTGCTTTACTCCATTGAAGAGCAGCATTTGCCTAAACATTCTGTTTGTCTTATTGTAGTTGTGCTTTGTATCCCCAGTTGCTCTGTGCTTAAAACAAAAAAGCCACAAACCATTACAGTTGGGTCATATAGACAAAGCTGTTCAAGAGTTAGTAACCACCCATGTAATTATAATATTTCTATAATAGTGCAAATATCATGTACTTGAGATACCTCATTATTTAAAAATAATCCAAAGTATGTTTTCCACCTAAAAATGGAAATTGTTGTTATATAGTGCAGCCTTTTTTGAATAAATTTTAATGAGTGCTCTTAGAAAATGCATAGTCAGATTTTTTCAAAGTCCTATTAAAACTGACTTTATGCAATACTTTTTTACAATGTGTTTTAAACTTTGTACAAAGCATAGCAGTTTAGTACGACTTCTCCTGCTGAGGACTATATTGGAATAATATATACACATTCCTAAATTTGGTTTATAGGTTCTAGCTAAAAAATTAAACAGCAGTGCTGTTCATATTGCAAAAGTAAGTACACATACATGAAACATTAATAAACATTGAGATCCATGCTTTCACTGTGGATGTGGTTTGACACTAAGATACCAAATATTCACTAAGTTCTAAACAGTATATAGTCAACTTTATTTCCTGATTATCTGGAAGCAAGATCCTGCTGTGTGATTTGTTAACAATATTTCAAAAATTATTTTAACTCGTTATAATTCTGAGGCATTTGATCATAGGATTTCTGAAGTACAGAACTGTTATACTAAAACACTTTACTACTTAGAACCTTCTTCTCTGTAGTGTTCACATTTTGTCATTTACTTTTTTCAGTTTCTTTTTTTTGTTTGTTTGTCTTGGTAAATCTGTAAAATCTTTGAAAAAATTTTCCAGTTACATAAGATAGTAGTTCTGAAAAGATTCTAATCATTGAGGCTACTTTTGTGGGTTATTTTTGTTACGTCTTCAGCAGACAAACTATGACATTAGAAAATTTTTATTAATTTAGATCTACAAAGTTAGTTCTGCTTTGTCTTCAGAATAATTTTGCATTTGCTCCAGTACTTGTCCGAGTTTCTTTAATTTGTTGGAATCCAGTCAATGTTAGGTGTGTGGGTGACTTGTAATTTGAATATATATGCAGGATGTCTTTAAACGGCCCCAGCTGTTGGCTAAGAGCAAATATTTCATATTTGTGCGGAAAAGCTGACAAAATTCCTCTTGTTTACAAATGCCAAGTCCATCTGATGAAGGCACATTGTTATCTGACAGCCAATTCATCTCCTTGGAATTCTGAAATTCAAACCGATTTCTCATGAAACTTGTGGATACTTCCTTCAAGTATTTTCTCTTATACATTAAGCAGCAAGCATTTGAAAGGTTTTTAGTTTTGTTTTTTGTTTTGGTTTGGTTTTTTTCCCAGTGTCTAAGTGTAGGATGTCACATTTCCACTTTAAGTATAGTGTGCCAGGCTCCTGTCAAGGAATACCTGATGTGGTCCTGTGAGCATGCCAGTGGAAGAAGTGAACCTTACTGCTACTTCAGTGAACTGAAGTTATTTACATGCAGGATTTCTTATGTTGGAATATCTTGCCTTAGAACATACGGGCTGAATTTTAAAATGTGTTTACTGGAGTTCACTGCTCTTTAAAGTGAAGAATAGACTTCCACAGTAGTTGGCTTTTGGGGAAAAAACAAAATAAAAATCCATCTCTAGGTTAAGTAGTGGGTTGTTGGTTTGTTTGTTTTTGTTTTTTGTTTTTTTTTTTAACTTGATTTACAAAACCCTTTCTTTTTTAAACCAGCTATCCTGATTTCCAAGGAATTCTTTGGTTGATCAGTGATTTACTCATCATGTATACTCGTTTGTAGAGCTGATTATGCAAAATACTGAATTTCCTCAACTCCTTCTCAGGGAACTGGGAATTGAAGACCTGAAGCACTTTGCAAATTTATCTCTGAGAGAAGACAGTGTCAGCCTTCTCTTCAGAAGAAAGCAAAGATTTGATTAAATCTGCTTAGACCTCTCCCAAGTGGATAGAAATGTTTCTCCTATGGTTTATTTAAGTAACAACAAAGTCCTAGCACACTATATATTTGTAGCAGTATGTCCACATTTAGACATAGTAGGTTCCAAAAAAGGAATTTGTGTCACTGTAGTGTAATTGTAGAAGTGCAATGGAAACCAAAACCACAGTAAACACTGCTGTAACAGGTGATTGTTACAACAAGCCCTGCTGTAATTTTAACGTAAAAATGTTTAGTTAGCAATAAAGAACTACATAAGAACTGGGGAGCTGGGGGGGAAACAATATGGAAGTTGGCAGCTTTATCCAGCTAGGTTTTAGCTGTGGAAACTTCAGTTGCTGGAGTGACCCTGCTGAAGCTGGAAGTGATTTTGCTGCAAGCCTTTTAGTTGGATGCTTCTCTAAGAAGTGTTCACTCCACTATGTATACACTGCAGTGTTTGCTTGGTTATAATCTCCACCAGTTTTGTCTGAAAGCTCAGCTCTTAAAGGGGTTCCTAGTTCTGGTCTGGACCAATTTGGTGCAACACTGAGTGAGGAGGTCTGCCTTGACTATGACTTTCTTTCCAGCCTGTATCTTGGATGGCTGAACCACATGGTTGAGTAGATGTTGTTGAGTAGATGCTTGGTCTGTTGGAACAACCCTCTTTGAATTTAAGTATCGACAGCCTACTTTTTAGTCAACAGGACAGCTTGTACTGTACTGTCTGTCCTTAAGCAGTGTCAAAACCTCTTAATTATGATCTTGGCTGTCCTGTATTTAACATTGGAAAGACTGTCTATATCAATTATTAAACTGTATTATGAGACTGTGTTTCTAAAGTGTATGTTGCCATTTGGTAATGGCAGATTCCATAAAGAAAGGATTGAGATGAACTGACATTGTCTGAACCTCTCTTAAATAAACCACAGTAATTTATCACAGGTGGCTTCCTGCATGGCAGGAAGGCATGGAGGGTCAAGGTACAGAGAATTTTCAGTTAAAGGATTTCCAGAGACCACTGCTTATTATAGGAGACAAAACCTTTCAAAATCTTTCCTTATGAGAATGTGAAATTAAACATTTCTTGCTTTATAAAGCTCTTGGGTGTTGATGTTCATAATAGTTTGAAAAAATATGTTTAGAGAAGATGAAGGTAAAATGAAAATCTCTACTTGCTGCAAATTAGCACTATTAGACACAGCTTTAAAATTGATGTTTTAAGAGTGTAGTCAATTGTTATCCTCTGTAGTGTTGCAGCTACTGGTCAAAATTTCAGTGTTTTTACAAGCTGTTGTCATCTGGTAGAAAGTATAAAATTTGGTTGAAGACAGCTGCTAAAGACTGTTGAACCAGTTCTATTATAAGCTACTGAAGTCTAAAATTTCCATACAGTTCTGTGTGCTCTAGAAATACAATGTAGCTGGGCTTGGAGGGCTAAGTATACTCTTCACTTGTTTATGTAGTAAAGCAGCTACCTTTTTATTTAGGAAAAAGTGGTTTTTGACTGATTGGAATGTTGTCTTTAATTTTTCCTAAGGATTTTTCAGTGTCTAAAGGTTCAGATGCCAGCTATCATCATTCTAAGACTCTGCTAAGCATCCAAAGATGTTGGAATAGGAAGAGTTTACACTAATCATTTGAAAACTACCCCTATTTTTCTTCCTGTATTTCTATATGCTCCATTGAGGCATCAGTATGCCCCTAAAATGCTAATTTAGACTGATTCTGCAGACCCTTACCACGTGAATAAATTAGTTTGCATGAGTAAACCCTGTGATTACTCTTGTGAGATTACTTGTGGGGCCTAAAAAGTTTCCAGGCAAAGTCCCTACACTTTTGATACCTGAATTATTAAAATTTATTTCTTATATCCATTTATTAACTTAAAATTTTCAAGAGCTCACCATGTAGACTTAGAAAAAAGCCCAACTCTTTGAAACCTATTCCTGCTGCAAACTAGGGTGGAGGTAAAATGTGACTTTCTCAGGTTCTAAAACAACTGCAGCTTCTGAGTTAGCATCTGAGCTAAATATTTACCCTCCTGTACCTCCTCAGAAACCAGCCCCAATGTGCTAAATGATGTGAGCTGAAATACTGTGTTCAAGAAAAGAATGCTGTAAGGGCTGAACTTCAAGTTGGTACTTGAAATAGCTCTCAAACTGCTATCTATGTTGTATTTTTATGCTTCTTAGAAGTTATTACCGAATGATGGAGGAAGGAATATGTCAAAACTTAAGTGTTTCGTTATAGTTCATGCATTTTTCTGAATTTTTACCACACAATTCTAATATAGCCAACTGGAGTTTTGGGGGAGTTAACATCTGTTTCAAGATAGCCCTGATAAACTGGCACTAGTGTAGGTAAGGCTCTTACATGTATGGTCTTTCTGATGGTGTAGATTTACTGATTGTATAAAACATGCTTTACAGAGATGAAAGTAAACCTGTGTGCTGGCTTTTTACTGTGTGTTAGTGTGTGGCATGAGTTTTCAGTTTCATTCCCATTACTGACTAGTTCTATCCATAAAATGTAAATCCCAAGCAGGAAGATAATTACTTCGTTTTAAAAGTGGGATAGCAGCGTTTCTATGATTTTTTTTCAATGTGAGCTGTGTCAGTGAATTAAACCCAGAACAGTTAGTTTTGGTCTGAATATTTTCTTGCTGGATTTTGAAGGTCTATAATACAGCCCCTCAGCTGCAGAAAAGAAGTGTTCAGACCCCCATATTTCACTTCTACAGAACTAAATGATCAAAGTTCAGGAGCTAGGGACTTTGGAAAAAATGACAAATGTTGTCTAATTTTATGATGTAGTTTTTTTCAGTTTTAACAGAAGCAAAATCTGACTTTATTTTTTCAAATTTAAAGAGGCTTATACTTGAAGTTTAAAGGCTAAGGTGGAATTGTAGAACCACTGGTGAAAAATGCAATATCAGCAGTAAAGTCACTACTTCTGGTCCAGGAATCATTGGTATCATTAACATAGCTAAAAGAAAAGCCAATAAATGAACAGTATTTTGACTTTTTGTGCTCAGTTCTACATAATCTTAATGAAAGCAGGGTTGGTTTTGGGTTTTTTGGTTTTGTTTTTTTTTAATGCATAAAATCTTATATTGTATGACAAGTGAACTTAGCTCTTAAAAGAGTTCTTAGCTTTTTAACAAGAAGTTTGTCTCCATTTTTTTTCTTCACTATATTTTGGTCTTCATTTAGGTGAGCAAGTTTATTAATAGACTGAGAATAATATCTGAGTTATTTTGTTATTTTGTTATTTTGAACAGTTTCTAACTGCTGCAGCCAGGAATGAAGGTCTAGGTTGGACTCTCTACAACCTGAGGTGTGTTTTTAAGGCTGCTTGAGGTTTTTATTTTTTTTTTAATTTTTTTTAACCTGTTAAAGCATAGACACTATCCTCTATCTGACTTGAGTCTGAATATATGAGCATTTGAAGGGTTAACACCTTCACATGTTTGTGATATGTAACGGAAGAATAATGAGTTCAGGTAGAGAATAGGTTTTTGAACAGCCCTGAAGGGGGTGAACAGTTATTCCTTGTTAATCACGGATGTGAAAAAGCCATCTCCTAACTAATCCTGCATAGTTTAAGGGCAATGCATTGCACATTCCTCATCTTGGAACAAGGAGGAGACCACGAAGCCTGCGGTGCTAATCACTTACCAAAGGAATGTGAAACCATCTTACACAGATTGTGCTGGGGCACCTGTATTTATATTTAAAAAAAATTAAAAAATACTAAAGTAATTACTAGCAGTTCCTTTGTGAAAGGAACTACAAATATCTTGTCTAAAAAATATGTTAATTCAGGAGCAGATAAAGGCTATTTTTAAAGACAGTATTTAAAAACATGCAGTGTTTGAATCGAATTTAAAAAATCAGTTTATAGATGCATTTTTGATTGCAGAATACTACAAAATGTTTGGTTAAACTTTTAAGTCCAAACCCAGTGTTCTGTTAAAAGCCTTGTAAATGTTTGCTGTTATTTTTAGTATATTTTATTCATTTGAGTCTTTCTCATGGGACTCCTTTTATAGGTCTAGAAGTCAAATTGCAGTGAGAAGTCCTGTTTGCTCTTTGCAGTCCTTTTTACAAATTCCACGGCAGGAAGGCTGTTTATTTTTCCCACATCTGTTTTGTGCTCATCCTTTGTGACACTGTTTGCTGGATGCTCTTCTTTCTTGCTTCCTCTGAAATGGGTAATTTGCACTGTTGCAAAATGTTGAAACCAAACTTGATTCTACAGAATTGGTGTGCCAGTGGTTTTGTTTCAGGTAGTCTTTTTTTATTCAGTAGCTGTTATAAATGGATGCTATAGAACACTCATTAAATTTTAAGATATACATTTTAGTTTTACTCTGTAAAAATCATTTATCTGTTGTAGAGTCAGCTCATTTTTTTCTTTTAAAGATTCAGTATTAGGTGGCCACAGGTGAGAATTGTCTTTACATTTTAGTTTAGCAAATTTAAAGACCATCCGAGATGCTCCTTATTTTAACTGCAGAAGCCATAGTTCTGTGTGGAATTTTATAGTTAAATGCCAAAATGTGTGAGGGATCTGGCTGCGAGGCTGCCACTTCAGTGACTCATATTGTTAAATTACCTCATTTACTCTAAAGTCTGGTTGAAACTTCATCAGAAATGTTTTATTTTCCTTCATAGTACCCAGTGCATTGTGCTGGCTTGTCTGTAATAATAGTCTAGACCGATAATCAAATACAATGTGGCAAAGCCTCCCTTAATTTTTTTATTTTTTTTTAAGACACACCAGCTTTTCTGACTTTGGTTTGGCAGGATGCCTGTACAGGTGCTGCAG
Organism: Phaethornis superciliosus; assembly: GCA_023637945.1. Taxonomy (NCBI): domain Eukaryota; kingdom Metazoa; phylum Chordata; class Aves; order Apodiformes; family Trochilidae; genus Phaethornis; species Phaethornis superciliosus. Next base: position 7,652,179 of record JAJQWJ010000005.1, read on the forward strand.
AAAAATACTTGAGTGAAGATTTACTGTGGTAACTTGCTGCCAGAAAGACAGTTACAAGCCTGTATAGACTATCTGCAGGCCTTTCTTGCCCTTCTAAAGATCTTCCCAAACTCTAGCTAAATTCCATCAAATAGATCACCTTCCCCTCTTCTCCCCTCTTCTTCCTTTACCTTTATTTTTTTGTTTTTTGTTTTGTTTTCCTTGGGGGTAATCCCAGGTGTTGTCAAAGATCACCACTGCTTCATCTGATACTTGATTCCAAATTATTTATGGAGGTTTTATAGCTTCAGTTTCCTTCTTTGTGTTATATTTTGTATGATACAATCCAATGATTCAGCCTCACTGGATTGTGGAGGTTTGAAGGAGCCTTGGTTGATTGTCTAGTCCTGGGCCACTGATCAGCTTAAAATCAATCAGAAAAGGTGATTGAGGGCTGTTTCTGGTTGGGTTTTGAGTGTCACCAATGACAGAAGCTACAGCTTAGCTGGGCAACCTGTTCTGGCAGTCACCTCCCTCGCAGTTGAAGATTTTTCTTAGATTTAAATGTGATTTCCTGTATTTTGATTCGTGCCAGTTGCCTTGTCCTTTCACTGCATCTGGCTTAGTTTTCCTTACTCGGGAAGGGAGTGCATTGCTTGCTTACACAGATGATGTGTTTATATATGTTGAGATCACTCTCAGCCTTCTCCTCCCCAGGCTAAACAGTCCCAGCTCTCATCATCTGATGTGAAAGGTGCTTCAATCTGTCTTCATGACCCTTCCCAGGACTTTCTCTAGTATGTACAAGTCTCTCATGTTGTGTCTGGCTTTGGGCACAGCTCCCTGAATGTCTCATTAGTGCTGAGTAGAAGGGAAGGAACATCTGCCTTGACCTGCTGGCAGCACCCTTCCCAATACAGCTCAGCATGCTGTTGGCCTTTACTGCAAGAGCACATTGCTGGCTCCAGTTTAATTTCTTGTTTACCAGGCCCCCAGGCCTCCCTCTTGTTCACCAGGACTCCCTTTGGAAAGCTGATTTCTGACTGGTGGTTTTCCAGGGTGTGCTCATGCTTGGGGTTATTCCTTCCCCAAAATGCAGGACTTTGCATTTTGGTTTTGGTGAGCTTCATGAAGTTCCTTTTTTGACCAATTGTCCAGGCTCTCTAGGTCTCTCTGAGCAGCAGTGCATGCACTTGTGCTGGTCATTCCTTCCTGTTTTGTACCATCTGCAAACATGCTGAGGGTGCACTTGGTCCTGTCTTCCAGATGGAGATGCTAAACAGTAGTGGCTCCAGTACTGACCTCTGGGGTACATGAATGGGTGCTTTCAGTTTGTCTGTGAGGACAACTTATGAGAGAGTGTCAGAAGCTTTACTGAAGTCAAATTAGAACAAGATCTGTTGCCTTCCCCTCATATACCAAGTTTCTTATTCACTGCAGGAGGCTATCAGGCTGGTCAGGCATTGTTTTCCCAGTTGTAAATCCAGGCTGATAACTTCCAGTCATCATCTTGTTCTTACTGGGTATAGAAATATCTTGTTTTGCTCTATCACATTCCTAGGCATCAAGGTGAGGCTACCTAGCTTGTAGTTTCCTGGCTTTGTTTTTCACACTTTTTAATACCATAGTTAGAAAGAATAATTACTAGTTATAGACATTTCTGTGGAAACAGAAAGCAACACAGAAACTTTCAAGTAAACTTTCTCTTCTTCCTTTGTTTTCTTTCTTAGTTTCTCTCTTCTTAGGAAAAATATGAAAAAGCCAAACCCCAACTAAACAAAGACTTTGTCCTAGCTCTGCTTATACTTGAAAACCTTAAAAACAAAACAAAACTGATTCTCTGAGCAAAAAATAGTTTTCTGTGTAACATATGGAGAATTGGTTAGGGCAGGGGAGGAATGTGGTAATTTTGGATTTCACATTAACTCTGAGAAGACAATGAAGGACAGAAAATGTTAGGATTCAAGTGGTGTACATTAGTACAATGTAATACTAGAGTTTGCAAACTTTCACAACTTCCTACACGAGTAAGGAGCTGAGTTTGTGGTAATGTCTATGTCCTGTTTCCTTTCAGAAAATATTTCCCTAAAATAAATATCTAATTGGTATTTGATACTAAGCTACCTTAGATACCTCGGCTAGTTACTGTTTAACCTGAAAAATGGAGCCCTTATTAAGAGTTTTCTTGATCTGAGAAAAATTTTGACTTGGACATCCAAATGCTGCAAGATCAGCATGAACTTCAGATTGCAATTTTTATTCATGTGATCAGTAAACTTGATACTGCTAGATTTAATGAGATTATGAGTAGTTTGACTGATGAGATGAGAAGGTCTTTGCAGAGAATTCTTAATGGAAAAACTGGCACAGTCTTTTGCTTAGCTCTTAGTTCTTGGGACTTCTCACTTGATGACATGTTCACGCAAGTCTTATTCTCAGACAGCAGTTGCCAACTGTGTAGAAGTTGAGTATATTGTGACTTTGGACATGGCTGCACAGATGTTCTTTGCCTCTGGCAGATAGAGCAACATAGTGTTTTTCAGGGCAGTAATAAGGCTTGCCTGCTTTGCAGACATAATCCTAAAGTGAGCTCTGTGTAAAGTTGTCTGATGAGGAAGCGTAGGCATCACTTATTCTGGTATCTGTGTTCTGATCCTGTATATCTAGGGTCTGGTTTTTAGGACTTAATGGCTAAATCTGTCCATGGAGATGGTTTTGGTGCAGTGCCCGAGCTTTCTGTTGGGTTGACTCTGTATTGACTGAGCTCAAAGCCTGAGCTGCTATGAGACCATCCCTGCAACCTGTTGGAACTTTTTGGGGAGCCTGGTGGGCTCAGTTATTGTGAATAGGAAGTACTGCTACATGAACACTCAGGGGCTTGTTTACAGAAACATCCTTTCATTTAAAATGAATTTACTGAAAAAGAAATGGTTTGTGTCTTTTTGAAGTTTGCACATTTTGCAAATAAGCTTCTGTGAAGAGATGTTACATGGTAGTTTTACATGGGTGCAATAGTACTGTCAGCTGACAAACAATTGAGGATGTGCTGTTCTGGAGAGTGCAGTTTTTAAGCTGTACAGAACTGTGTGTTACTTTACACAGATAGTGTATTTACTTTTCACTAACTACAAAGGAGGAAAGAAAAATAATTACTTCTGCTCTCAGTAACTTCGCATGAGTTGGAAGCTTTCTGTCCTTCTTCTTGAAACAGTGGTGGTAGAATAAAATGCATCTGTGCCTTGAATTTGGAGTTTTGGAAGGCTCTCACACTCTCTGCACCCAATGGGATAGGCTGTTTCTAATTAGAGTACAGCTGATTTATAATTTTCTTGGAACAGCTGTTCAATCAGCTCTCAAGTTATTTTTGAGGGCTTTTCTTATTTTAGGGGGGCTATGGCTAAAATTGGCTCTACTTGAACTAAAACCTTCTGGAAGACAACTTGGAGGGGGGGTGGGAGGGGAAGTGGGGCAACAAAATAGCAGCTTTCCAGTACCTGTGAGGTGGTTATAAAAAAAGCTTAAGCCAGGCACATAGCTATGGTGAGACAACAAGCAAAAACTGAAAGGAGAGACTATGGCTGGATATGAAAGCAAAACTGCTACACCATGAGGACAGTCAAGGACTGGAACATCTTGATTGCCCAGAGAGGTTGTGCAGATTCGTGTGGTTTCTCTGAGTCTATGTAGTTGATTACAAGAAGCAAGAGACAGTGATGGTTGTCAGAAGTCTAGGAAACAAATACAGGAATACATGCTCATGAATAAGAGTAATTGCAGATTATTACATTGCAGACAACGTAAGTAAGAGGAGTTTTTTCTTCCCTTCCTTTCCCATGCATGATTGATACTGGATCCCAGTTATTGTGGCATGATAAACCTGAGAGTGTGGATTAGTGGCATAGCCAGACTTCAGTGGGTTAGGTTATATGTCATGGGGTGCATAAGGACACCTCTCTCATCCTCTAGATACCCTGTTTCTAGAGCTAATCACTAAGCCAATTTCTTTGCTTACCTGTTGTCTGCTTCACAGTGCAACCTATTGCTTGTCTGTACTTACTTTTTATCTGTCTGTTGGCATTCATCTCCCTTTAAAGAGCATTTTCACCTATCTGTCAAAGATTTTCCTTCTTTGTCCTTAAACTGATTTTTCTGTCTACTACTTTCATCACTTCACTTTGATTATGTTTTTCTAGTCTTTATTGTCTTTAGAAGACTGAGCTCTGGGAGCTTTATTTAAAGTACTTTAGGCAGTATGGGGACTTCATGATGAATTCAATCAGAGTTCAAAAATTTACCTGTGCCAGCCTGTCAGTTTGCCCAATTTCTTCCTAAAAATGCATTCAGTAAAAGAAAAAGAAGCTATATATATTTTAATTGCAACTGTGCCTCAGTTTCCTTTTAATCAAAAGATTTCTAAAATGTTGGACCTTCATACATTTATTTCTGGCTTCTACCAATAGCTTTATTATCTAAAGTATTTTAATTAGAAGAGATTCTCCAGAACATTTTTTGTTGATTATACCATTGTACTCCTGAGCTCTTTGCCTTTGCTTGAGAAATGCAACTTTTTTTTTTTTTTTTTTAATTGGGAAGTTAAATGGTGGCAGTATGAAATATCTCATCATTGTTTCTTCAGTTCTTCACATTAAATGTTGTGCAGTTCTGGGAGGGCAGTTCAGTTGATGCACTTCAAGTTTCCCATATCTCAGTGAGGTGAAATCTCTGCCAACACACATCGAAAGAAAATAATATGGAGTTTTTCTGGTTGTTTTTATGCTGTGTAAGCTGTAGTTCTTTGCAATCCATAGTCATGGATTCTGTGATCCATCTGTGCTTACCTCAGGTTTCAGCTCCAGGGAGAAAAGGGGGTTGTGCCTGTCTCACTTTTGTTCCACTGGGTGTGTGTGTTCTGGGTATTGCTATTTCAGAAAAAATTAAGCAGGAGGTCACCTGAAAAAGTGGAAATACTGGAGAATGATGTATATTAGTGAAACATCTTCACAAAGGAGTATTTTTTGGACTCCTTGTGTGTGTCTCAAAGATTGAGAATTTGTCATGATGACTGTTGAAGCTGTTATGTACTGCAATAGTAGTCTAAATATTCTGTATTTGCCCTGTATTCTTTTTTGCATTCACTTCCATGTGAACTCATAGCATTTTTTAAAACAGAGCTGGGTATTATAGTCTTGGAAAATTAATTTCAGTGAGGTCCAGTTTGTGAAATCTCCTTGTAGGAAACATAACAGGAAATTTACTCCTTTGAGAGCAACTGTTTTAATTTTCTATGTGTAAAGAGTAGCTGAAGCTTGAGTATGATAATGTATTTTCCATTGTTGCTTTCATGAAAATTAGTAGTGTTTTATATTCTTAGGCACAGACAGTAAGAAATGGTCAGATTTTTAGAAGAGAAAGTTGAGCTCTAATATAAACCCCAATGAGTAGGAAGAAATTGTTCAAAGTAGAAGCTGCAAAATACAGGATTCATTAAAGATCAGTAATTTATTTGTGCATTCCCTCAGTTAACTTTAAGTCCTCAAAGAAAAATGTTTTAGTTTTGTAAAATTTCTATAAAACAATGAAGTAAAGATGTAGGTTGAAACACTAATTCTAAGCGTCAGGCTCACTTGTAGAATTCTTGAGTCGTGAGGTTTGTGCTGTTTATTGTTAGGTTAATTTGTGAACTTGATTTATTGCCTATGACTCAGATTTTAAACTCTGTGGCAGCACACGCATCAGTGTAGCAAGAGTAGCAGCTACTCAGTTGTGAGGGCCACATGAACTACTACAGGTAGTAACAAACTCCTGATCTAAGGTATTAACAGCTTGTGCAGAAAGTTAGTTACTAGCACAAGTGTTTTACCTGTAAAGTATCCTTCTAAAGTGATGTTGGGTCCTTCTAAGACTGCCACTGTATTTAGTGAAAAGCACCCTGCTTGAAGAACTTTATCATCACTTATTAAATCATTGTACTATAATGCCCTGTTTATGTTATATAGAACTTATGCAAAAATGCATACAGAGTGATTTCTTTGCCTCTTCAGTTTGACATTGTTGTCTAGTATCTAAAAGAGTCCTTAAAAATACCAACAGAAATTTTTGACCTGAACAGCTTCTGATTAGAGGCAAACTTCCTGAAGTCTTGTTTGCCCGCATACTTTTTGATCTGTAAGACTTGAAGCTTTAAGTCTGAACTATTTATCAAAGAGCTAAATCAATTTTATTTTTCTTTTAACAATTTCTTGATGTTCAGCGTGGAAGTCCATTTTTACATTATTCTTTTCTGATCACAAATGTTAACTGCTACATTTCTTCCATTACTTCAGTTTCATGGTCTTAGTGTATACTTACATGTGCATTTACTAACAGTAAAAATCTCTAGTTTATAATGACCTTTTGAAAATTCAGTAGATCCACAAACACTAAAATACATGAATTTCTTTTTTGTGTGGGTAATGTTTTCTTTTAAAGCAATGTTCAAATCAGAAGTCTTCCACTATCATTAACTTATTTATAGCTCTGTCTTTCAGTTTATTAGAAACTTACCTTCTTCTGATTTGACAAAGATGACTTAAGACATCAGTTTTTGTTGCTGCTGGATTAAGCATTTTTTAAAATTCTTAAAACTTACTAAACTTTCTTCACTTATTTTCCTTATCCCACTAAGTAAGGGTAAGAGTCCTTTTAGGATCTCCTTCTTTCATTTTCATTCTCTTCGAAATATCTTCGAAATTTAAATTTCTTCTGCTTAAAGAAATTAGGTTTTTTGGTGCTTGACTAATGAAAAGGAACATGACATTAAAACTGGAGAATTTTGTGTATCTAGGGACCAAAAAGCTGCCTGTTTGCTTGTGGTTTGAGATGTAGGAACAAACCTCCAGCTATGTAACAATATTTCTGGGATTGTTTTACACTTATCAGTAGTCCTGTTGAACTTTAGTGGAGCAATAACAAAGTGAACTAAATTGTGGAGCAATATAAAACTGGTTTTGGCTGTGTGCATATATCTATATGTGAAATTATGGGAAAAAAACCTTCAAAATGGAAGGACCTTTAGATGGAACAGTGTTTATGAAAAATGAGCCCTGAGAGCCTAAACAATTTTTTTAATATAACCCTAAGACTGACTATTTTAGAGCTTTATAAAATTCTAAAATTTAATTTTGCAAAATTGCTGTCAGTACTTTTTTTTGTTTGTTTGTTTTTCCCTTGTAGAATATCCTGGTAGCAGTCCATTGACATTTGTACCATAACCACTGTAAAGAGGAAATAAATATCAGATAATATCATGCAGTCTGGTGTCCAGGAATGCTTTGAATTACTGTATTGGGAAGCACTGCCCATTGCCAAATGGGACTTTTGATGTGGTTGAGGGGGGAAAGCAGGTCTTTCAGTGTGTGTGTTTGCTTGAATGGCAGGTGGCATCTGTGGTGCATTGCTTGAAAACAATCAAAAACCTGCTTTGAGCTTGAATTCTCCACTGGTATGACTGTGTGCTCCGGGGCTGTCACTTACACAAGAGAATAATGTGAACTGTAGGCTTTAAAAAAAGAACATGAAGATGGAATATATTTGATTTTGCTAGTGTTGCCTGTGGCTATGGTACTTTGGGCTTGGAACTTGTCACCTCAAATTAAGAAGTTTTGGCTATGATCAGCATGTTTAGGGAGAAACTTTATAGTCAAATGTGTAATTTTCAGATTCCAGTTGCTTTTTTTCTTTTGCACTGTCTTATGTACAACTATTTGTGTCTTATCTTTTAAAATTTAAATTCCTTATGATGTACCATTGTAACTACAGAGAAAAATGTATGCAGAAAAATGTCCTCTAATGCCAAATATGAATCTATGAAGCTGTGGCTTTTTGACTTTTATTTGATCAAGGTTCCTGTAACAGCTTCTTCTGCTTTTATTTAAATAGGTTGTATGGATCTTTAGATACATTATCTCATTACTTAACCAAGTGTATGCAATTGATTCCCATTCCCTTGAACCTTTTCATGGTCACAGAATGTTGATCTTCGTTATAGTAAGAGGAACACAGATGGTGGGGAATTGAAGTTGAGCTGCTGATTGTTTGTTTGTTTGGGGTTTTTTTGCTTTCTGGTTGTTTATACAGGATAGAGCCCTGACTTTGTGACTGAGTCACACTACTGAGATTCAAAATCTTTCATAAAATAGGTAATATGGTCTGCTGGGGAAACCAGAAAATGTAATTAGTCCGTGGTAAATTTACGGCTGGACCATGTCTCCGCTAATGGACCAGCATTGCAGAGCCTTTTTGGTCTTTAAAATTAGCTTGATACAGTATTGGGATGCCTGCTCAGATTGGTTGCATTGCATTGTTGTAGCACTTGTAACTTAACACAGCTTTTTCTTTTTTCTTTTTCTTTTGAAAGGCGCCTAAACAGAAATAACCTTCAGTTGCTTTCTGAGCTGCTCTTCCTGGGGACGCCGAAGTTGTACAGGCTGTAAGTAGGCACAAGCCAGTAACTGGTCTGTAAAACTTGAAATTTCTCTGTCATTGTGTCTTGCAGTAGGCTTTTTGTCTTTAGTCTCAAACAGGGATAAAATGCATCTAGGAATCTTGATGTTTTGTTTAGGATCAGCATTTTTTTGGACTGCTTTGCAAGATTTTTTGAAAAAACCCTATATTAGATGCTGATAGTTTCATGGGACAAAATGTTTTTATCCATTCCCACTTCCATAATGAAGTTTTGCTGGAGGAATACTTTGGCTTTCCTCCTGTTTATATTTTAGTTTCTGTATTAAAAGAAATAAAAAAATTGCCTGTGGAAATTCTGAGCCAGAGGTATAACACTGTATCAGCACTTTGGTTTTGTGATGTTCTGTTTTTCTGGCTTCACACACTGGACCAGAAAAATTGTGGCACTGGCAAATGGTCAATCTGTGGAGAAGTCTCTCCTGTGTCCCATCAGAAAGGTAGTGACTTAAACTCTGGGAAGAAAAGCTATGAAATGCTTTACCTTCCATAAATACTATATCAAATTGGGTAATGGCTTTTGGTTTGCATTTGTATTTTTTAGTTTGATAGTGTTTTACTTGGCAATATTTAAATTATGGTATTGACAGTTTGGTCCTCTTAAGAATCCACTTACAGAAAATGTGGAATGAAGTTTAGATACTGGCTTCTGTATTTATATTATCAGTTATTGTAACAAAATGAATGTTAAGGTACTTTAAAATTTCAATATATAGCATGGAAGGGATACATGACATGCTTAAGTAGGTTTGAAAAGGTCATACACATTCATCCCTGTTTTAATTTATGTATTTAGCACATTTCTGTAGACTTCAAGTGAGATTTCTGCTGTTGACATTTCTGATTTTATTTGGTTTGGAAAAAAAGACTGGAGGTGGAGGAAGGTGGGGTTCCTCTTACTAGTTCCCACTGTATCAAATGGAAATATTCTTGAGAACAAATGGTATAACAAAGCTTTTGTTTTTAGGAGTTGATTTCTGTTTTTGATGTTATAAGTTCTATGCCATTCCTAGTGAGATAAAATGGGAAACTGAAAATTTCTGCATATATTTTTCTGTGTATTTTTGTTTTTTTCCATTGCCTTGGATGTATGTATGTTTGTTTCCAGAATTTCCTTATAGCTGCAATGGGTTGTTAAATTATTAGTCCAGAAATCTCCTGAGGGCTTTTGTTCCAGCAAACATGTATCTTACTATAATATTAATACATTTGTATGTTGTTTTATATATAAAAAATTGAGTCTTTTGTAATTTCTATCAGCCACGATGAAGATGTTACTTTCATTAGGAAGGAAAATGAAAGGGCTTTATAATTTGATTATTCTACCCATAGTGTAATGGTTACCTAAACTCATAAAATAGAAATGAGGCATAATTCTTGGGCAAAAAAATGGATGCACACTTCAGGCAAACCCATACTTGAATAAATTCAGTTCAGAATTGTGTATTTGATCGATGATAGTCTTAAAACTATAATGTCCTTTGCCATAAAGTACACAACTGCTCATAGTGTCTTTGGTGGAAAGTAAGAGATCAGTGGCTTCACAGTATTAAATTTCCTCTGCCTAAGGGTTATTGTTGATCAGACCATGAAAGTGAATGTCTGGCTATAATGTATTCATGTTTAAAAGAAAATATGAGCAATACTGAAAATCTCCAATCACTTAACACTAAATGTGTGCATTGAAAAGCATCAGGCCAATGAAGGGATTGATGGTAGTTGAAAAGGTTCTTGGTGAGTTTTCAGACTGTAGCTTGATCACTTTGGAAAGTATAAAATTTTGATTTTTTAAGTGTATCATTGTTTATGCTTATATTTACATCCAAACATATATCTAAGGAGAATTAAAGTTCTCTAACACGATCAATACCACACACAACATGCTTTGGTTTGAATATTTATTTTTTCACTTAACAGCTAATCAAACTCTGTGTATACTGCGAATTTTTAACATGCTCTTGAGCTTCTGTGAATAATAATTACCATTTGACCCTTGGCTGTAAATGAGATGCCAGGTGAAGAAGCACATATGCTTGTTGTGTAGCCCAAATGCAATATAAAAGAAAGAGGGGACACTGTCTATGAATTATGATTAGCCACAGTTGGTTGCCGCCAGCGGCCGCCTATGCTTTCCCTTTGCTGTCTGCTCCAATTTCTCTTTGGGAGGGTTGAGAGAGCACTGCGTGTTCAGGTCAAGATGTTTGCCTAGAAATAGTAGTACAGTTGCAGCTGTGTTTGCTGGAGCAGGAGACTAGTTTAAATAGCATTACCATTTATCCAGTCCATTAACAGAACTCTGTAAAATAATACCAACTCTGCATAAACTACAGGACAGTGTAATAAAATTACAAGCACTTGTTGACAGATGGGAAGTGTAAGTAAAGGAAAGCTATAGGTTGAGAATTTAAAAGAGACAGTGCATTATTTTCTGTGTTTAAAGACACTTGATTTTCAAAGGTAACTACACAATTTATCTTTCATGTTACTTTTGGCTCTAGAGCCTTCCAAGAAATCTCCTGAAACTAGTTAAAAATGTAGAATTTTATTCAAAGAAGGAGCTGATTTTTCCATTAAGAGTTATCTGCAAGGTTGTTTTGCCATAAATATTTCAGTAGGAAGTAGTTAATGCTAAAAATAGTACACATAGTGCTGTAGGGTATATTAATCTTACCTTGCCAGGTATCTTTCAAAGGGAAATGTACCCAAAAAATGTGTTTTGACCCAATACTGTTTAAGTATTGGTGCTGTTGTAAATCCCCTGGGCTGATAAAAGACCTTGTTCACCAAGTGTTTTTCCTTTGAGAAAGGGATGCAATGTTTTCAGTGACCTGTATGTCCACTCACACCAATACAGATGATAGCACCTTAGTGTGGAGAACTACTGCAGCCTGGTGAGTGCTTATCTGAGGCAAATAGATTTTGACTGCTTGCTTTGGCTGGTTAGATCACAGTTCATTGGTTGCTGTTTGCTTCAGGATACCAAGTGCTGGACCCAAGGCTGTTTGGAAATTTAGTTTTAAGAGATACCTTTATTAGTCATTGGCATGTAAAGGTTACTGAATTCCATGCACCAAGCTTGTCCCCTCAGATTTAAATTTCTTGTGCTTGGAATGAGGTGAAGTTTCCTTACTGACCAATATTTTCAGTATAAATTAGGCAATATCTTTGAATAAAACATCTTCCTGGTGGATGTGGTCTGATATTAGATATGTTTTCCTTCTAAGACATGGACTCAAAGATACTAATTGTGACTAAAATGCTCTTCCTCATAAGGGAAAAAATAAACTTGACATTCTGATTAATTAACAAGTTTTAGATATCACTTAAATTCTGAGCTGCTAAAAATTAAAGGAAAAAATACTAAGCATAAGAAAAAGCACCTTCAAAAAACAAACCAAAACAAAACACCTTAGGCCAGAACCGCAGCATGGGGGGGGACGGACGGGACCCTTTCAGAAATTCCTCCTGATTTAATTTCTGCCATCTATGATTAAAGTGTGTGGGACTTGATGTGTCAGACACCATAGTTCTCCACTTCATTTTACTCTTGGCCTCTTTGGCCCCTGCCATAATAAATCCCACAATGGTTAGGCAGGAATTGCAGGTTGCAGTTGCCAGGGTTACCGTTGTCCAGTCGGACCGACATCATTACTCATCCAGCCCGCTGCCCCGAGCCTCCTGCCTGCTCCTGGTGCAGGGAAGGCTGCAGGAACCTGGCCCCCAAAAGGAGAAAAGTTTCCCCAGGCATGGTTCTCAGGTTTGGTTTTTGAGCTGCTGCAGGAGAACCTGGGATTTGTGTCATTTGCATCGACACCCGTTTGCTGAGCGTTGTTTTCTTGTTTTGCCAAGGGGAAAAAAAAAATAAAATCATGAAATAGGAATGAAAAAAAGAAAAGGTGTATGTAAGATACTGGAACAGCAACTTTTGAAATACCTCTTAAGGCTGGTTTCCTTACTGTTAAGGTAGCTGCAATTGAAGCTTAATTTATGGTCTTGTCATACTCCTTTTAACAGCAATCATGGCAAGTGAGACTATAGTAGTAATTTTGCAGAGAAGATCTTTATCTTCAGTCTGAATCTGTTTTAACAACTCTGGAGAAATTGCTCATTAGAGAAATGCTTATTATCCTAAAGCCTCTGAAATTTTCCTCCAACTGCAAACAGGTGGCTGTGGATGTTAAAAATGCAGTGAGGAGGAAGAATGAGTTTCCCCCTTTAAAAAAGCAGTGTCTGTCAACCTCTGATTTTGAAAGTAGATCTGCAGCTGAGCAAGTGTCATGGGCAGGTTTCCAGTGTTGTATGTGCTGCAGTAACATTGGTGTCCTCCACCTTGTTGTAAGAGTGTGCTGTATGTACAGCAATTATAGATTCTTTGGAACACAAATTGTGATGCAACATTGCTGCTAGATCCTTCCCAAAAAATTATGTTGGTTTTTTTCAGTAATTCATTTCAGTTTGTATGATTTGTTAGTGTATTCTAGCAGCCTGCACACCAGGAAACCTGTTTTGTTATTTTTTTGGTAAGATCAATTTGACTCTTACACTTTAAAAGGTAAATAGAAACAAGTAAATCTTCCACACATTGTGTATATCCTGCTGATGTTATGACTTGTGTTTTTCTACCACAGAGTTTTATTTCAAATGCAACCTTTAAATTGTTGTACCTAAACAAATACAATAGAGCAGTTGCTAAGAACATACCAGTTAGAAAACTAGTTAGTTCTTGATTACCAGCACTAATTTGTTAGCATCACTTTGGAACAGTCACTATAGTTCTTAATAATTTTGAAAGATAATTTTTATTATAACAAAGAGCTACAGCAAATATGTAGAAAATGAGTTTTGGCTTTGTGGTGTTGTAAACCAGTAACTAAAAGGAAATCCCTAATTAATTATGGAAAAGTAATTACTACTCTTTCTTGCAGTGTGGAACACTTTTATTATAGCTTTGCTATGTTGGTGCATTATTATTAATGCAAGCTCTTATTGCTTCAGTCTAGGATGTTTTCAGAGTGGTTTTGGGTCCTGCATGCTGCAAATCCTCTGTCAATTCTAAGAATTTGATTTCTGCTGTAATTACAATCCACAAATTAAGATAGTACTGTCTAAAGAAAGATATTAAAAACGTTTGAAGCTTGTCACCTGTAAGAAATTAAGTAATTAAAATCATGTTAACTCTATGCTAAGTTTGTAATAAGTCATCTCTGGCGTTCATTTCTTGAATGGAAGTTCTAGGAGGGAACATTTTGTAAGACATTTTGAAGAATGTTGCTTCTGTCACGTACACATTTTTTAATCTAGAGAGAAAAGTGAATTCGAAAAGTGACCACTTGATGCAGCTTGGCTTGCAAGTATGTCTTTTCTCATGTCCTACTGTAACTTGCTTCTACATTCAGATTTCATGCTCTGCTATAATGCTTAAAAAGGGAAAACTGTCTTTTGTTACAATGTAGAGAGCACAACAAAAATGCCACTGCTTATGAATGTTAGAGACAGCAAGTTAGAGTTACCTTTTTAGAGGTTTTGGAAGTGCTGCAGACTTGCACAATTAATGAGGTGATTTATTTTTTGAGCTCAAACAAGAATTATATATATGCATTTTGGTGTACAACTTGCAGTCGCAGTATATCCTAGCAACAGCAAACATTGAGCCTTGGATTTTTAGCTGATTGGAAGTGGTGGTGAAACTGGAATGAACTTTTGAAATGTAGTCAGGGAAAAAAAAGCATTATTATTGTGTGCAGTTGTTAGACTTCAAATTTCACTATGTTAACTCATCCTGCCTTTTGTTTTAGAATCCCTTAATCTGTAGGCTTTTAATGAGCTATGATTTCTTTTGTATTTTCATAGCAGCTGCCATGATGCTGTGCAAGGAAAAAAATGGTTTAACATAAGTACATAAATCATATAAAATTTTGTTAGTTCAAGTAATAGTATGATTTTTAAAAGTGGAAACTTTGGTCTTGTGAAATTGTTGTCTTGACAGCTGTTTGTACATTTAATTTTGAGATAATTGGGAGGAGTCTAAGCTGAAGTTAAATTTGCCTTTAATTATAAAAAAAAAAAAATTCATGTCTGCTTTTACAAACAGTATTTCCTTTGCTATGACATAACATAGCAAATTGGATGCATGTCTGGGGCTGTAAGCTAATTCTGCTACTGGGCAGATCACTAAATCAGTATCTAATCTGCATTACCAAGGGACAGAGTTGAATAATTTCAGCAAAAGGCATCTGTAGGTTTACTTAAAACTATTGATTTTTCATTAGAGCAAACACTCCAAATCTGTTTAGTCACTTTTAACCTTAAATTGAAAATTACGTTAAACATCAAGAAAACAAATATGGCTTAAGGTGACTCCTCTGAGCCAATCTAAATATCTGTGGTATAACAAATTAGTTGTTGATATTTAGCAATGTCTAATGCAAAAGCATGAATCATAAACAATTTTTTACTCAAGCCATGGTGCTGTTAAAATAACATGGGGGTAGTCAGAGTAACTGAAAGATCTACTTTAGCCATTATTATGGCTTTGTTACCTTGACCTCTTTGGCCTCAAGCATAAGCAATCATCCTCCATATTTTTGTTGACATGATAAAGATCACAGCAGAGAACCCAGATAATTGCTTTTTATTATGAAAACGAAATTAACTGGTTTGGGGTCACCTGTAGCCATATTCATGTCCAGTCTGAATCAGTCACTGGGTTGTTCCTGGAGGGTTAACCTTGAAAGCTTTGGTAAATTGTGATACAGGAAACCTTTTAGGCAGGAGTTAAGTAGGAAACTGAATCTCAGCGAAGGAAGTAATGAAAAGTAAAAAGGCATGTCGAAGGAAATGCCATTATTATGTGGTGCAGAAACGTGGTGTGAAATGTTATAAAGAGGACATCTGTAAGGCTCGGCTTGCACAGAGTAGACATTTAAGTGCAGCCGTGTCATTGTGATTAAAAAAAAAAAAGAATAGAAAAGAGGAATAAATCAGTCCAAGGGAAAATGTGAAAGTATAGAGGCTTGTCCCAATGATGGTAGGTTTCTTCTGCAAGTGGAAGATTAAAGCCTAAAGTAACTGAATAGCTGAGAAAAGTCCAAAGAAAGGTTGATTGCTTCCCCTCCAACAGTTCCAATTGATTGAAAAAAGCCTAATTTAAAGTTCTGTTTGTTCTGTGTCTTAAACCATCAGAATTTTCTTTTAGAACTGAGGGAATTCTCTGGAAGAGAAAGAATCCAAGGATAAAAAGTCATTGCAGTCCAACAATTGTTCCTAATCCTCACAAAATGCTGGAGAAATTAAATTTATTCTTTATTGCTCAAAGTGTTACCTAGGTCACTGGGCGATGGGAAAATTGAACTGGAAGTCGAGTAGGCACAATCTTTGTTTTGTGTCTAGATGCTTAACCTTAGACACGACAAGGCATCTTAGTGTGTTGTGGGAACTTGTTCAGAGTATTAACACCAGGACGTTTATTACCCTAGATTTATAATAAGCTGTGCTGTCAGTAGATGAAAATGTTGTGTTTACATTTCAGTGTTAAATGATCATTTAATTAACACCTAAAGAAAAAAAAAAAACCCTTGTGAAATTCCTAGCAGCTTTTATCATGGGTTTCCTTGGAGGTTTTAATATCCGAGTTACGCTGTGGTTGCCTCTAAGTACAGCTAGAAAAGACATTTATGAATGTAGTCAAGAAGGACAGACAGTTTAACCCCTGTTGACCTTTCATCCTGAATGTTGATTTATATAGCATTTAAAATGCATTGAATTTGTTTGAAAGTTTCTCTAAAGTTACTTACACATCATTCAAGCAACACATGTATTTTTCCTTTAAAAAATATTCCCAAAGTATAAATTCTTATAAAGAGCATAGTTCCCCCCCATCCCCCCTTAAATTACTAAAACCTGTAGAAATTATCAACAAAAATTTTTCATTATTAAAAAAATTAAGGTTTTTTTGTTTTGCTAGATTTGTCTGTATGTTCTCCATAGCTTTTAAAAGACAAAGATTTGAAAGAGCCAACATATCACTGGTTGTAGTAGCCACTGCCTGAATTCTTCAAAAGGATTAGGAAATTGGCAAGGGAAACAGCATTACTACAAAAATGCATATCCACTTTAGCCAGCACAGATCTACTTTCATATGTTCCATTGTATCAAAGAAAGTCAAGGCTATCTAAAAGCCTTAATTTGCTTATGGTCCTTAATGATGCTTTTTGTTTTAATGTTGATCTACAAATGCTTTTTGGAATAATGTTGCTGTACACAGCACATTTGGATAGTTCTTTGCATCCTAGAGCTAAAGCCAGATGAAATGCTCTTTGTTAAAGAGCAGCTGCTCTTCAACTGTGTGTTTTTATAAACATGCTGTAGTAAAAACTAAAATTACAACTAGGTTTATATATCGGGGTTTTGGCTTGGGGGTTTTTGGGTGTGTTTTTTATCAATCTCTGCTTAGGGGATAAGAACCCTAACTTTTAAGCATGTTAATAGATTCATAATAAACTCAGCATAACTCAACTCAATTATTGATGACCCATGATTTTTTTTTACTTTTTTTTTCCTGATGATCATATCCTTTGCACATGTCAATAACTAAGCTGGAAAACTTAGGAATCTGCTGATGCAGTATATATTCCTTTTCCCCTCACAAATGACAAACTGTCCAACACTTGATGAAATATTACAGCTGCAGAGCCAGTTCTATCTGCCAGTGGGATCTCCATATTTTTACTTCTCTGAATATATTTAAGTTGAAACTTAATATGCAGATAGAGACTTGTCAGACGTTCTTGCATTTGCTTGTTCTGAAATTTGACCATTTACAATTACAGATGTGAATCACCATTCTGAGTATACTTCTAAGTATTTTTAATTGAAAAAAAAATTCTGCAATATCCATTTCTTGAATTGACAAGAACCTAGGATCTGCTTAGAAAAAAGAGGCTTCTCCTTTGTCATGCTCAGATTACTCCCTTTTGCAGTCTTGCTAGAGGTTTTAGGTTTGCTGATCTGGTGGGATGTTAAGACAAGCAGTGTGTGCAGGAAGGCATGGGCTAAATTTTGTGTCTGCTGACTGATAGACTTCAGCTAAACCCAAACTGAGCTTTGTGGGACTGAGTCCTGATGGGCAGATGACATTGTTTAAACTACCTACTAGTTAAAGGTCCTTTCAGGACAGGAGGGGAAAGTACCAATATGCAAAGTGTGTTATCTGCTCTCAGGAGAGCTTGAAGGAAGAGCTGCAGCCATGAACAACCCAGACTGTTGTCCTGATCACAGAATCATAGATTGGCTTGGATTGGAATGGACCTTAAGGATGATCATTTGTTTCCAGCCCCCCTGCATGGGTGGGGACACCTCCCACCAGCCCAGGTTGCTCCAAGCCCCATCCAACCTGGTCTCCACACTTCCAGGGATGGGACAGCCACAACTTCCCTGTGCAACCTGGTCCATTATCTTACCACCCTCAAATGAAAGAATTTCTTCCTAATGTCTAACCTAAATCTCTCCTCTTCAAGTTTGAAACCATTTCCCCTTGCCCACTCCTTACACACTCATGTAAAAAGCCCTACTCCAGTTTTCTTCTAGGATCCTTGTAGCTGTTGTAAGGACACTGGAGCTGGCATTTTATTTGGGAATGGCTGCTTCTGAATGCTGAGGGGGGTTCATTCTTTCCCTCAGACACTTGAAGGGCTCTGCTAATGGCTGTTCAGGCCCACCTTGTGGGGAATAAAGCTGGGACTTGCTGAACTCTTTTCATCTTTACTGCCAAGCCCAGGTGCAAGCCCTCCCTGGCTCAAGGGTCTTTTAAGGGCCACAGTCTGAAGGCTTCTTTCCATGGCCCTTAATCTTAAGGGAGAAGAAAAAAGTGGCTGAAATAGGAGGGGTAAATCTTTTAAGTACTCTTTAAGGATTTGCAGGGTAATAAATACAAGAGACCAAATCTTGGCTCATTCTTTTCAATTGCCCTTTCTGTCCAGACAGGTCAATGACATTTTTATTTTTACTGTGAATATGTAATATGTATGGTTTTATTGAAAGGCTGCTTGTACTTCCTAAGGTACATTATATGAGGAAAGGTTAGATGGCAGCTGTTCAGTGTTTTTACAACTTTAATATGGGGGAGATAGAAGAAACATCAACTCTTTTTTTCTCTTCTGGATTTCTGTAGGAGTGGTGGATACCTTGAAGGGATTTAGATAGTAGATTGACCTCAAAACTGAAAAGGTTGCATCTCAAAGTTTGATAAGGCCCACAGGGAAGCATTGCAGAGGTAGAATAACAGCCAGTGTAATGAAGGGGCATTCCTAGTAGCTGCTATTCAGAGTATAAAGATATGAAAGGCTCAGTGGAGAGGAAAGATTGTAAATGTAAATTTAAAGCAGGAGAAAATTCTAAAAAGCTTAGCAGAAATAAATGTATTTATGCAAAATAAAAAAAAATTACACGTGTGTTGCAGGAAAGCAGTGATAATTTGAGATTGTAAAAATTCCTGCCTGGTCCTTATTACTTATATGCATTAGTGTTAAATCTAATCCACCATGAATTGGTTCTGTCGTATTCTGCTTTTATGATGATTTGTGCATTCTTTGTAAAAGAGGCTGACTTCCCCCCTCGATTTTAGTTATGTGTCTGTAAATTCAATAAAACAAATAGTGTTGTGTAACTTCACTGCTATAATTTAAGGCAAGAGTATTCCCCTTGCCATTTATGCCCCTACAACACAAGAACAAAATAAAAATACCACTAAAAACAAACCTAATTTTTTA
Source organism: Phaethornis superciliosus (assembly GCA_023637945.1). Classification (NCBI taxonomy): domain Eukaryota; kingdom Metazoa; phylum Chordata; class Aves; order Apodiformes; family Trochilidae; genus Phaethornis; species Phaethornis superciliosus. The sequence continues at coordinate 7,671,423 of JAJQWJ010000005.1, forward strand.
GTTCAGAACTTCTATGATGTTGAGAACCTACTGAATCCATGTAGTAATGCCTTTGCAGATGTGCAGAAGCCAACACTCTTCATCTGACACAGAGCTCACAGATGTTGTCTTGCAGCTAAATTTTAGTTTTGTATGCAGAGGTCAAATCTAATGTAACAATCCTAGTGTTGCTCTTCCTTTTGTTCACCAATAAACGTAGTGAGACATTCACATTTTTGAGGATCTGACTGCCAAAGCAGGTAATCTTCACTGTTCTGTCTGGCTACAGTGGCTGTATCTTGTGGAAGAGAAAAGAATCTTTAACCACATAATAAGACTTCCTGGGCTAGTAAATGATCAGAAACTTGTACAAGTGTTTTAGGATTTAAAATAAAGATTACTTACTGTTAGTTAACAGCTGGTGTGCCTTATTAAGATGGAGGAATTTTACAACATGAAGTGTTGTCACCTTTACTTTCAAATATTGCATTAAAAAAATTAGCTTTAGAGCTGCTGTGGTATGGTCAGTTGTCACATACTATTAAAGTTTCAGAAAAGGCAGTGGGGTGAAGTAATTATTATTGGGTCTGTTGGTTTGTAGCCTGTTGATTACTGTGTAAACAGCACACCAGTAAATTTTGTTAGAGGAAATAATAATAAGGGATTTAAATAATAAACAAGGTACTGGAATTGTTTGTCTTGTGGATAGGGGCTGGGAAATACAAAATTCTTAAGGGAAAATGAAGATTGTGATCACTGAGGATAAAACCATTGTAAGAGACTCAAATATAGCTGTAAGTGTACAGTGCAGCCTGGAACAATGAGCTCGTGCAATTTCATGCATATGAGTTAAAGACACTGCAGGAAATGGAAAAGAAAATATTTTTAACCATGCCGTGTAGTTTTTCAAAACCAATGGCAAAGTTGGTTGTGTCTCTAGCCACTGTTGTAAGATGTTCACTTCAAATGCTTTTTTTTTTCTATTTTTTTGCAGCATGAAAAACATTTTTCTGGGATTTTGGCTAAACTGAGTTTTTGTCAGTTCTTTTAATCAGATTGCAAAATCCATTGTGTTGCTTATTTGTTTTTCCCTCAGCCAAATGAAGTAATGAATAAGATTTGAGTTACAGGAAAGGCTTTAGAATGAGTGTGTGCTGTTAGCTTTGTTATGTGAGAGCAGAGTAGCAGAAGGGCAATTCTGTTTCTGCAGATACATGTGGGGAACAAAGAGCAAAACTGGGAGAAATCTAATTGAATTAGGGGGTTGATTAGTCAAGAAAAGATTTCTGCAGCAAGTTGCAAGTCTTAGAGATGGGTGACCTAAGAATGATCATTTGACATACATTCAGTACTCTAGTTAAAATACCAGTAATGCTTCCAGATCTATGAGTTGTTCTTAAAGGGCTGGAGCTTTACAGTCTACTGGAATTTCAGATGCACAACATCTTACAGTTAGGAGTAACAGTGGATGTTGGATTTTCACTGTAGTAGCAGAAAATCAAAGCTTTTTCTACCATTAATTTGATTCACTGCTGGCCTCCTAACTGCTGTTACAAGCTGTCTTCAAAATGATTTTATCTGCAAAGGTGCCAAGTGGGAAGAATTGCCTGATTCTGGTTTTTGATATGACAGCTTGCCCTATTGTGTTTTATGTAATGCATTTGACTAGGATGTGAAGTGGAGTCAGATGGAGCAAGCATTACTGACAAGTGGTACTTCTTATAACCTAGATAGAACCTAGACAGGGAGTTGGTAATAGGGAGAAAATTCTGAAATGTGAAGAAGCTGACATTTACCTGACAGGGGCAAATAATGTGTTAGGAATCTGCTGATAGCTGGTGTCTTTCAATCCGAGGAGGACTATTTGTCTTACAAGAGCTGCAGATCACCATGATAGATTGCTATGTAGGATTCATCCTAGAGAGCCTTTCAGTGCTTACAGAAAGGTGTTAAAGTGTTATCAGCACATTATTTCAGATATTTAAGGGAACTTAAATGAAGGTACACAAGAGTTGTTGCACACATTAATACAAGAAAGAGAACATTTTTTGCTAGGGGGAAAAAATCATGTAGTTATGTTACTGTTAAAGGCTTCAAAGATTATTTGTTGAAGTAAAACATTATTAGGATAACCACTCTATTGTTTTCCCTGGACTAGGAATTTGAGTGTTCCCAACTCTTCCTGTCATGCTTTTAGCATCTAAGTGTATGATGTGTGGGTATGCAAATTTATTAGCACTGGGACTTCATTACTGATGTTTAAGATGTTAACATACTAAAATGAACAAAAATGAACACCCCCTCAAAAAAAACAAAACAAAGCCAAAAAACAACCCAAAACACCCAAAAAACAAACAATGAAAACACAAGTCTAATCTTTGAGAACTAGCCAAAGGGAAAATGCAATAAAACTGGAGATGCCTGTCTTGAAAAGAATCCTTTGAGTTTGTAAAAAAAAAAAAAAGTAGTTAGGAAAAATATTAGCTATATCTATTATGTTGCTTTTTTATATATTAGAACTATGCATTTGGAACTTTGTATTTGCATACAGGGAATAAGAATGTGATGCTATAGTTCTGATTCACAGTTCCTTAGAAGTATAAAAGTATTTGACTATGTACTTTGTTAAAATGGAACTTAAACTGGATTCCTGTAACAGTTTTCAGTGTGGTGTTGGGTTTTTTGTTTGTTTGGTTTTTTTGTTTTTGTTTTTTTTAATGATCTAGCTGTGGGTGGGATTGTTTTGTAAGAAAGTCTGCTGTTATTAATCTGTGCTTCTGCTTCACTTTACTTGCATTTTTTAATTATAGCTGTTTGACTGTGTTTGTCCATTGTGTTATATTTTGGCTTCTGAACTCCAGATGACTCCAATTAATCTGCTAAATGTGAATGCTGCAAAAAACTCTCTTTAATGGTATAACCTCTCATTCTGCACAGTAATGGTGAACTTGGCAAGTATTTAAACAAAAAAAGGGAAAGTAGTTTTGGTATGCCCAAAGGAGGAAACAGACAGAAGATAATTGTTGTGTCCATAGTGCTCACGTTTGCTTGTTTTTGTTTTTGTGTACACTATGGCTAATGAATTAGCCTGGATCTACTATAAGTCTCTTTCCTTCTAAATCAAGATATGGAAAACCCTGTGCCTGTCTTCTGTGAATAAGAGAGAAAAAAAGTGTACACAGAAAGCTGTGACCAGTAATTAAAAGCAAAAACCTAGGAAAAAGTTTTGGTTTAAGTTGGGTGGTCCAAAAGATTGAAAAGATGTTCTGAATTTGGTTTCAGTTCTTACCAGAGGAAAATACTCTATAACCAGAAATCACATTTTAATTGATGCTTTGTTTTCCTTTATCCTTAATTACAATATCCTGCTGGGTGTAGTTTTATCAGCAGTGCTTTTGAGATTGTGTACAGTTTAGAGATTACACTACGTAAAACTTTCCAAATACGAGACTTTTAAAAAAAGAAAATGTGGTGTGAATTAACTGTAGTTTTGAAAAAGAACATAAGATTTTGGGGAGGCTTAAAGCATTGTATGATAAATGTGGTTTGGTCTGTTTTATGCTTTTTTTGTTCTTGGGTGTTGGTTTGGAGATGTGAATCTGTACAAACTTCTTCAGAAGTTATGCACTGCAAAAGGAAAGTAAGGAAATACCTCTTTGTGATGAAGTTTTATATTGAACTGATATTCTGCAATAAGCCTAGGTAGTGTTTGTGCACATGGGAATTTCTTAAAATAAACACAGCCATGAAGGGAAAATGTGATAATGACTTGAGGATGATGAGTGTCTGCTGTTATGGGTCCAGTGAGATGCAAGTGCCAACACCCCAGCCTCTGCACTGTGATCCAAACTGTAACAAAGGAATTTGGCAGCTCTGATACCTTTATGTGAATGCATTACCATGGCTATGAAGATAAATAGTTCCAAAGTGGAAATGCTAACAAATATTTAGTCATTTCCAAGATGATTAGAAGTGAAAATAGGCATACTATGGGAACCAAGATAAATAGAGAATGTATCTTGTGAGTGTGAGTGTTCCATTCCTGTTTCCCTGGGCTGGTTCTTCCTTTTATAAATACGTGTACTTAAACAGATTATATGTATTCTTTTTGTAAAAATCACATCTCGGGTTCTTAATTTTTTCCAACATCCTTCCTGCTCTCACTCTCCTGTTGCTCTTCACTTCTGCAAACATCATCCCTGATTAAAGCCTAGGCCTTGCTGAACGTTTTGTGTACTGAATTGTAGACTGGTGGGCTGGCTGATAACTGTAAGTGAAGTGCAAATTCATTTTTATTCCCAAGAGCAGACTCCCCCTTGTGGGTGCTGAGCCAGTTACTTCCCAGCCTTCCATGAGCTTCCTGGCACTGCATCAACACAACCTGTAATCCCACCCTGATTTTTTGTAGTTAATATCTGTATATAATTCTGGAGCAATTTTTTGTATCCTCCAATAATTTTTCAGCCAGACTGGCCTGAAAACTCGTCAAGCAGATTTGTAGAGTTGGGGAATAATATTGCCAGAACACAGATGAACTTATTTGCTGTTCCTATTTTTGTTGCAACCCTGTCTGCTGCTTTTGGATATAAACACTTAGAGTATAAACTTGGGATATTATGTTTTTCTAAATGTATTGTTTAGCTTCTCTGCTGAATAGGTTCATGTCTTGCAGTGGATGTCTACCATATGGTACTAATACCTGTGGCGAGTATCAGCACTGGAGGCTGGCAGATGATTTTCCATTAGGTTCTCCAGGTTCCTCTGCCAAAGATTAGGGAGAGCAGGTTTACTTGGGTGGAATGAAGCATCATTTGTTTGTTTTAAATGATGATGCAGGATTTTGCAATGGAATCTGGGCTCTGTAAGAGTTCAGGATTTTGTTCTTTAAAATTCAACATTTCAAGGTTAGAATTTCAAATTTGGGCGAAGACAATTTTTCTGCTCTTTCCTCTTGGCTGCCTGTTTCTTGCAAAATGTTTAGTGCATCTCACTGAGTTGACTTACTTACACAGGCTTAAGAGGCTTTTCTTCTTGCTCGCTAGCCCAAGCTGAGTGACTCATCTGAGATCAAGCTGTTGACAGAAGAGATGTTTTTGGAGCTGCAGATGGCCCTGCCAGCATCTTAATGAAATCCGGTGCCAAGGGAAGCATATGAAAAATGGAGGAAACAATACTGTAAATTGCATGTGAATCTTGAAAAATAGTGATTTGTCTGTAGAGGGAAGAGGTGCATTTTTTCATAATGATGAGGAAATCAATCTTCCCCACTTCACTTCCATCAGTGCCACCTCTAGACATGATGATTTCTTCATGGCCTACAACTAATTGTCCTGGTTAATAGATCAATATGATGTCCTGGTATTTGGAAATTCTCTGAAGCAAATGACAATCTGGTGGTAAAATGCTTACTGTTTGAAGTTCAGAATTCTCCTGTTTTCCTTTTTTCCATCAAAGTGTACACAGATGGGATCCTGGCTGAGGGAGCTCAACTCTCTCATTGTCCTTTGTTCTCATTAGCTAAGTTGTTGTTTGTTTTTCACGCATTTTTTCAGTGTCAAATGCTTAAGATGACTCTTAAGAAGGAAGTGGCAGATAATACCAACAAACAGTACAGCTTGCATAATGAACCAGAACCAAGAAATTTAACAAATCCCTGTACTTGCTTTGATGGTCACTTTAAAATGCAGATTCGAATTCCCGGGAATGTTGTTTAGATAGAAAAACAAATTGTAAAACAGTCCAGAGATAAAGAATTAACATTGCATGTCTAAATTCTGACAGGCCTTACTTACAAGGTTGCTATCGGATTTATATTTGGAGAAAGATGCAACCATTTAACTTGTTTTCCTGGGCTGATATTTTGTTTGGCCAGCTCTTAGTGTTGCAGGAGTTTTTGTTTCTTCAGGAAGTGCAAGCTTGCCAAACCTGAACCCAGAATCACAGGGCAGGGAATATCTTAAGACAAAAAAAAAAAACCCAAAAAAAAAACCCAACAGCATTTCCTCATTGATACAAACTCTGACTGCATATTGTGATCAAACCTATCACTTGACAGAGTTCCACATTGTTGCCTAGGCAGTTAGGAGGAGCTTTATGCTACTCAAACCCACTTTTTAAATGACATTGATCAGTAAAATTTAAAAAAATTGTGCGATGAAACAGAAGATTGTTTAATGGATGAGATCTGCAATGATTTCTGATGACACTTGTTCTTTCTCTATAACTTGTCAGAGCTTAGGGAATATCATGTTTAGTTATGCTTCTTCCATTCTTCAGTTATCAACTGCATCAGCTTTTTGTCTTCTCAGTTTCTTTTACGTAGCACTTGTCATGGCTGTCCTGAGCCTTGGTCTGACCTTGTTGGTGACTTACACTGTGATCTCAGCCAGCAGAAACTGATGTCTAGATTTCTGTCTTTTCTGGAAAAGATGACTTTTTGTTCTTCATGATTTTCTCTTCTGAATTCATAATGGAAAATCTGGTCATTTGGAAATCTGGTTTATCTTTCTCTATTTTACAAGCATCTTGGGGTCCTTTATGGTAAAGTTTTTTTTTTTCCCTATGGGAATCATGAAGTAGAGGAGAAAAATAAAAATTACTTGCAGACTTTCAAGGCACACATACACATGCTTATTTAAAACACTTTTTTAACCAAATGGAAATTAAATCTGAAAATGACCATGTATTTTAAATAACTATGGAAGAGTTTTAGGTGTAATTTTCCTAGTTGCAGAAAGGTAACCATGACAGTCCCTTTTGTTCGTGGTGCATGTTAGTTGCTTTAATTTAGTAGATTTGCTAAATGTGTCTATCGTTGTGTTAAAAATTTTAATTACTGAGGTTTGTGAAACTGCTTCCAAATGCAAGGGATATTTGTAGAAAGCCAGCTAGATTGACAAGTGATTGACTGGGTAAACAGTCTCACTGTGTTCTGATATCCCATGCTGTGATGTAATGCTACAGATACCACATAAGCCTCAGGAAGTAGCTGCAATCTAATTTTTATTGAACTTCTAGTGCCAATGTATCTTGACATTATTGCTGATTAGGAAAATAAATACACTACTGTTGTCTTTCCTTTCTTGAGAAAGCTTCAGTGTTATGATGCATTCTTATAAAGCATTAGTATGATATAAACTAATGGTGAGATACTTTTCTGTATTAATTGAAGCAGTGATGGAAAGAGGAAGTTCAGACATTTCATCTTTCCATATTAATTTCTGATAACTTCCTTGTGCTTTTTATTGTCATGTGAAAAATCATTAAATTCTGAAAAACTTGGTTAGTTTAACAGCTGTAGAGTAACACCTATTGTCCTAATCTGAAATAGACCCACCAAAAATCTGTCCTATATAGCTCTCAAGGGTCCCTAACAGATACAGGCAGTTTGACTTCTCAGGAAAAAAAAAAAAATAAAAAAAATCCCCCAAACAAACCAAACCAACCCCCCCAAAACCACATAAAAATAAAAAAAAAATCAAAACCAAAGCAACAAAAAAGCTTTCTGGAAAGACAGCTTCATTGGTTCTCCCTAAAGATCTTTGTAGCATGAAGACAAAATTAATTCATTCATTCCTTGTCCCAAGAGCCAAGGATCATCAAGACAAATACTGTGCTTTGCTGCTGAAGATGATTATTGCAAGTTATCTTGCTTTGCTTAAGTGTCATATATTTAAGGCTTTGTGATTATAAATATGTATTTCTTCTAGGAAGCCAAAAGGCAGCTTGTGTAAACTAGGGGCAGTACTGCAGCTTAATTTTGTTGTCACATGTGGATCACATAGATGCACATCTGCTGCATTGTTTGCATCTAAGATTGAGAGCTGGTGATGATACTTTCCTAACTGCATCTTTTGCTGTGAACCAGGCTCCATATCTGTTTTTAGACTCTGCTCTCATTTCTGACAAGTAGCCCTCTTTTCCATGTTGCCTGGAGATTTCATTGTGCTTGCCCAACTTCCTTTTCCTGCTGAACCTGAAGTGAATGGGCCATGGCCAACTGTGTTAAACAATGTATAACTATAGTAGGTATTGTAGTCAGGGCAAAAACTTCTCTTCACCTTTTTTAGTGCAAAGAAATCTAAAATGTCAAGAGCCTTCTAAGGGTGCTGCTGTTTGGTGTAATGTTTTTTTTTAAAAACAGTATCTTTAGGCTTTTACCCTTAAGTGCGTCTCAAATAGGATGAGGATTTTCACTTTGCTTCGTTATAAAATGTCAGTGTCCCACTGTAACCTTGCCATTTAAATTAAGAGAATCTGATTGTGGATGATTAGATACTGACCTGCATAGTAGCCTTTGCTCTAAAAGTATAGATTTTGAGGTTGTTAGTGTTAAATGAGCCAGCACAGAACTCCCAACATAGTGCAGAACTTACATCTGCAAATGTTATGTATGAGTTAATGGGAAATAGGTTTTGGGAATAAAATAAAAATTTTCTATACACAGTATATGCTACTGCCTTCCACTGGACCTGTCTGTCACCTTCCCCAAGTGCTTAGTCAGATATAGCAGCAAAACCTGCAGAATTGGGTCAAGCTTATTCTGCTGCCTCTTAGGAAATTGCTGAGCAACAGTGGAGATGTCTGGGGATGATGAGGAACCCAAGAAAAAGTTGTACAAGACCAGTGGCATTCAGACCCCATCAACTCTTGAAGAAGCAAGGATGCTGCTGGCAACTGGGAAAAGAAAGGCAAACTCTCCTTTGTCAATTACTTCTCCTTCAAATAATTCAGTAGCTTGTGAAGAGCCTTTGGAAAAGACCATTCTAGAAAGAGCTGAGTGGAAATACCAGTTCTCTTCCTGAAGGTGACAGTTTTGGAAAACAAGCTTTTACATTTATATTGCCCTTTGGGCATGTTGGGCATTGCCTTCAAGTGTTTTTGATCCACTGTTCCTACTTCCTCAGATATGAGATTATAGAAGTTGTAAACACCAAGAAAGAAGAGGCTGACTGAATAAACTGACTATCTTGCATGTGAAAGTTAGCTACAGGTTTTATTTTTTATGCTTTGGCAAGAGTCTCAGGATCTTGAGCATTTTTTACTTTGAGAGTAGATAGTAGGAGAATTTTTATTCCAACTTGCTTGTTTGAATCTTTCATTACAGAATCAAAGTAATGGTTTTTAATGATATAATTAATGTTTCCTCTAATAACCTGACTTGTACAGGTAAATGTTGTTCCCCCTAAATTTCTTTTAGATTGGATATTATAGTTCTGGAATTTGTAAGCCAAAAGTGTTCCTCAGGACTGTGTTCCTCCTTCAAACTATTTCTGTAGTCTGTATTTTTGTCTGTGGAAAAGTCTAGCATGTAGTAGCCAGTGTTCTGTTCTGAAACAATAAAACTGCCCTGATACTTCATCACCAGTCCTGTTAACTGCATACATTAATGTAAAATTATTTTGTTCAGTGTTCAGGTAAACGTCTGCCTGTTTGCTAACCAAAGTGGGTTTGTTGTGCAAGTTATTTTGGGTGTTTTGTGGGAAGGTAGCTGTAATTAACAAGAGTGTTTAATGTTCTGATGACTTGTGTTAATCTGCTGTTGGTTTATTCTTTGTGCTGTAAAAATACCTTTAACAAAGCGTGACTTCAAAACTGCATTTTTTTTCCTGTGGACTTGTAAGTCTCAGTTTTTTGGGGAAAAATGTCCTGACCTCTCAAGAGAGGTGGATAATAAAGTAGATTGTTATAACAGCCACTGAAGGAATAGCTTGGATATAAGGAGAAAATAAAAGGGTGTGTAAAAAAATGTCATTGGATTTGCTCCTGCTTTTAGGGTTCCCCATCTTATCTTGTCTATTCCAGAGCCTAATATGCTTCCCACCTTTCTGGAAGTGTGGGGGTTTCCTGGGAGCAAAGTTTCTCTTTGCAGACTGTGCTCTAAGTCCAGCTTTCCTTGCCCATGTCTCCTGATCTGCTGCTGGTATCTGACTTCTGCCAGCCTGTTCTTTGAGTTAGCTGACTAGGTTAAACCCTCTTCTGTGTGTATTTGTGAAATCTGTCCCTATTTGGAAGCAGTCCATTTTCCAGATGAAAAGGACAAGGCTGGAAGGGTCACGTTGTAAAAGCTTCTTTCTAGTTCCTTAAATGGATTTAAGGAGATGGAAGCAGAGATAAATGGGCTGTCCCATACAGTACATTACTTTGATCAAGCTGACTTTGCTACCATTTATCTAAATGATGGTGGCATTTTAAAAATAAATTGTGGAACTCAATTAGTTCAAGTGAGTTTGGTAGCTCTAGTCTGCTAATATTATATATGTAAGTGTGCATTTTTGCTTAAAGCTTGGTAGTGCAGTCAGGATGAGGGTAAGGCTGCTGAGAACCTATCTTTCTATCTTTCTGCTAATTTTTTCTCTCCAATGAGGTGCTACATAATCCTTAAGCTCCCTCCCAACCTAGAGAGTTCTATGAGCCTTATGACAATGCTTTTCACATGGTTATTCCTTAACAGTGCAAGGCCATGGTGCACTCCAGCAAACTGGTAGGCAGTCATTAGCAGCAGTTTGTGCTCTACTTCAGTGTGTATTGTGTGGGAATGGAAAACTGACCCTGGTAGAGCAATGGCAGTGACTTATGTGGCACTTATTTGTTCCGTTTCACATGGCATTCTCATAAAGGAAATGAGTTGAGATTGAATAAGCCATTTCCAACTATCCTCCCAGTTGAAACTTTTCTTCTTGGGATAACATCAAGTGTTCATTTTTAGGCTGATGAGATGTTTAAAGTGCAGTCCTAGATTCTCTTATATTTTAACTACCTAAGTTATCTTACTTTTGGAAATTACCAGGATGAGACCATGTGGGCAGTGAGTGGATTCTGCAAACACCTTGGTAGAAATTGGAGCTCTTGATATCTGTGATGTGTTGGGTAGGTGATCAGCTCAAAATATAGTGTGGAGTGGTGTTGAGAAGGGAAAATGAAATGTAGAAATGGTATATGAGTAGCATAAGGAAATATAATTTGTGAGTGGTTTGGGAGTTATAGGGATAACCTGTAAATTGGTTCTGTTGTGTAAAAAAACCTGTGTATGCTGGTTATGACCTACTAAAGGTCCTGCTGTACATACAATACTTGATGTGATTTATCCTTTTTGGTGCTCATCTGTGTCTACTTTGGGGAACTGTTTTTAAGACTGTAGAAAAATGAATCAAAAAATGCCTATAAATGAGTACTGCAAAGGTTAGGAAAAGTAGTTTGTGAGGAGAATTGTGTCAATAGTTGTGTTTGCTTCTCCTAGAAGGGAGAATCATAAAAATACAGAATGGTATGGGCTGCTTCATTTCTCTCCAGCAGTTTGATTTGGATTGAATTGTAAGTTGAAAACTAGAAAACACTTTCTAATGTCTGAATTAATAAAAGGCTACCAGGCATCTTGGAAAGTAATTTCAGTGGATATTTGAAAGAATGGGTTGATAAGTGTCTGGCAGTGAGTGGTTTAGCTATACGCTGATTCTGAGGCTGTGATGCTTTCTCAAGATAAACATTAGGAGAGCTCTGTTCAACATATTTTTCTGTAATTATAAGCAAGCTGTATTGTAATAGTTGTTGATATTACCGCATTTAATATGATATTATATTTAATCATACTTATACAAAGTACTTATACAAACTTGGTTAATTCACACCTGAAATCTTTCACATGATAAACTGTTTTTTTCTACTTTTTAGTTTCATCTTGCTAAGCCACAAACTAGGTTATAGAAAAAACTAAATTATTTACAGTATTGTGACTTCATTCCTATTGCTCTTGTTAATAATGTAACAGAAGAACACGTTTTTTCTTCTTGAGCTGTTAAAGGAAGTGACTTAACCAGCCTTTTTTTCCCTTGATGGACAATACCTTTTTTGATCTGCATATAAGTTACAGTGTCAGTATATTAGGTGCTCTGATCTGTCATATTTAAATTCTGTTGTTGAATACATGAATTACTGCCCTCCTCAAGAAGTAATTGCTTTAGTAGGCGGAATCTTTCTTTCATTGAATATAACTATGAAAAGCTATAGAACAGCTTTTGACAAAGCTAAAGATAGTGTTCCAGCAGCAATAGTGAAGTTATGTGGCCTTTCAACCCATTCATCAAGCCCCTGCTTTTAACAGAAAAAACATCATTAACAAAGAAGAATGCATTTTATTGAGGAGTGCAGAAATTCAAACCTTCTGAAATACTTTATAGTGAAAAAGAGAGTGAAAATGGAAAGAAATGTTTTAATTTAAAAAAGCTTATAATTTTTCCGGAAATTCCTAAGCTATTCCTTATTTTAAAATATCTACCAGAGTCTTTACTTTTCTACTGTGCCTTTTACATTTTATTATGACTGTATAAAATGGATCATTTAAATTGGCATTAGAACCATGGAAAAAAAAAAAGTTGTTTTCGTATCTTCTGGCTTTTTATTTTAAAAATCTCACTTCAGAATAATGCAATATGTGTCACTGAAGATTTTCAGGTAGTTTTCAGGCCTTTACTAGTTAGCTCAGGGATCTGCAGATTTGTAAAGCCCCCACAACACAACCCACTCTGTTCATTTATGTCTAGACCATTCTATTTCCATTTTTCAGTATAAATCACAGTGAGACATGCAAATGGATAATGTTCTTCCCCAAGTGGTTTTGAACTGTAATATATTTCCTATCACTGGTTATCTCTTTCAGATGATTTATGGATTACTACATGGGGCTATTTTCAGAAGAGCAGAGAACTCAATGTTCCCCCATCAGTTTATTCTGTTGTCTTACAAATTTCTTAATTTCCTTTTCTTTCTGTAACACTTCTACCAGTTTTTTCGGATTGTTTTCCTTGTCTGGACCTTGATTTTAAACTTTCTAGGATGATGAAAGAGAGGTGCATTGCACCTGTCTTGTGGACCAGAAACATCTTATAGCAACTATGACATAATATAAGCCTACTTGTAGTGTTTTTCTGGCATTGTGATTATGAGATCTTCTGTACTACAATGAAATCATCCTGTTTTAAATTCGTAATAATTATTTGGGGTTATAATCTCAATTTTGCATTTAGTCTATGTAATACCTGAACAGAATCTCCCTGCCATCTTGTTTTAGCAATAATATGTTTTGGATTTTTTTGAGAATTGTTGTGATGGGAGGGATTATTTTAGTTAAGTAGTTTTGCTATTGCTGGAACATGTTTGCAGTATGCTTCTGGGATTTTAATTCTGCTTTTTCTGAAACTCATAGAAGTTAATAGTTTGTCATCATCTGTGATATGGAGTAAATAGGCCAGAGGTGATATAGCAGAACTGAAACAACACTGATCTAGGGTTATCTGTTTCTAGCCTAAAATAATTTTTAAAAAAGGTTATTGTTCACATGCTACACTGTAGAGGTAATATTCTACGTAGACTAACTTCAGGCTTTCTAAAGACAGAGAGATTAAATAGTTCTTTACTTCTTGGAGGGTCTCTATAGCAGTCAAAATGCATTTTCCTGAGTCTTGGAGTAAAAGAATCTAAAGCAAATTGAGTCAAAGGATGTAACACAATGTTTTAGTGTGTAGTCTACAAGATTGGGTCCATGATCCTCAGTGGTTTCAAGACTGGGATTGAATTCTGGCATGAGTAAAGGCAGGAGGTCCTGAGGTGATTAATTACAGATCATGTAGTGCCTAAGAAGTTGAAGTGCCAACTGAGAGTGTTTTAAGTTTGCAGTTTTCACCCACATGCCTATTTTTTTCTTAAAATCCTATAATTTTATGGATTTAATGTCTCCTAAGTTTTGAGTTGATGCCCAGGTTCCTGCAGTTTTTAGGAACTGGCAGGGGATCATTCAAGAAAAATAGTAAGACATGCTGAGGGCAGCAGCATGGCTTAAGATTTCCCCACTCCAAACCAACTGGGAGATTCTCTCTCCTTTATTCCTTTTATGTGCTTGATCTTATTTTTTTTGTTGTTGTTTTGTTTTGGTTTTTTTGCATAAGAAACAAGAGAAAGCTAAACAAAAGTTATCCTCATGGGAGAGATGATCGAGAGATTCCACTGAAGGCTTGTTTTGATGTCCCCATACCTTGGAGACACATTGTGTGTGTCAGGATATGTTTCTACTCGTGTTCTTGATGGTGCAAAACTGAATTCACTTAAGTCTTGGTTTTGAAAAAAACTCCTTTTCTGAGCAAAAATGTAGCTGTAGCAGGATGTTAATCCTTTCTGACATTGCAATACCATTGGTAACTCCCCTCTCCTCCTTTATTCCCTTCTCCAAAGTGTTTGGGTGCTCCTGCAGAGGAAAGCAGTTTATACAAGAGGACTGAAACTTAGCTTAGAAGCAGCCTGTTGGTTCGGCAGCCTCCTGGGATGAAGAACCAAAGGTTTTTTTGAGGGTGTCAATGACATCTGGATATAACTACCCAGAACTTGCTTTGTTTTTTAATAATTGACATTCTTGCTCAAAGCCGAGTAATTGGAGTCCTTGAGTACCTAGGAATCTTCATTATTTGGTTATTAACATTAAAAGAGCTATTACAGTTTTTCAGGTTAGAAATTTCAAAGGACTAACCTGAAAGATGATGCCATATTAATATAGTATTAAGGTACCCAGATTCCTAAGATATTAGTGTTTGTGTCTTGAGATGAAATGGCATTGGTATCTATATAGAGTTCATGACTTATAAAAATGTTCTCATGCATTCATCAGCTCATGGAGTAATATACTGGAAAAGAAAAGTCTCAGAATCTAGTGATTTAGAGCTAGATTTGTTATACAGGCATAAGTATTTTTGCCCCATATTTAATAAGAACATAGAATTTATTTACAGTAAATTCACTCTGTGTTTTTATAATGCTACTAAAATGCTGTGTTTTGACAGAGAGCTTTCGGGTGCTAGATTTATTAAGAGCTTTTTTTTTTTTTTTTTTTTTTTTTTTTTTTTGGAAGGCTAGTTTTGGAAGAAGGCCATTTTGAATTTTATGAGGAGAAATTTGTTCTAGTCAAGCCAAGATGTAATATCTGTGATGCAGTGTTAGAAATAAAACCCCTAGCAAAAGTGTCTTAGAGTATTTTTTAGGAATTAAAATGTTTTTTAAACGTATATTAGGAAGAATTTTAAGTATCTGAGATTTTGTATGAAATTGAGTGCCTGAAGATTTTTACAATGTCTGAGGACTTCCAGAAAGGCATAGAGTTCCTCCACCTTTCTCCCCCTCAAAACATTTTTTTTTTTTTTTTTTTAAACAGCATCCCTAAAAAAAGACATCAGAAAAACAGAGACCAGTCCTGAATCTTGATTTGTGCATTTCACAGTCCTAGCAGGAGTGACTTCAAAAGTATGCAGCAGCTCCCATCCTCACTCAATACCAACTGATCTCTTGGTATAGCTCTCCATTAAATTTTGTGTTTAAATTGCAGTTCCTTTTCCTTCTGTGGGAGAACTAGTCCATATGTGTCCACCTTCATACATAATAACTCTTCTTATTAATGCAAGCAGCCCTGTTCAATGTTGTATCTATGCAATTTTTCTTCCCAAAATTGGAAATACCAGTCTCTTGATAAAGGATAATATTTCTGAATGTAAGTACTGTATCACGTCTGGAATTTTTATGGTGGTGTGGGATAACTCTGTAGAGCCAGTTAATCCAGAAATGGGTTGATATTCACATGTTTCAAAGCAAAAGATAGCTTTTCAAAGCCCAAGATATTTCTTGCACTGAACAATTAATTACACTATTACTACTTGGGATTTATGAAAATCCTTTCATGCCAGGATTTTCAAGCATAGGAGCAACATTAACTTCACAGCATCCATGTCACTGATGTAGGTAACAGGAATAAACAACCTTGAGGCTTGGTTTATTTTTTTGTAATGGAAGTAAACGGGCTTGTTCAGAAGACTGAAACATCTGATCAAGAACTGCATATAGTCCTGATTTTCAGCTTCCCATCTACATAGTTTCATGAAATATAAGTTCTCAGAGAAAGATTTTGGCACGTCTAGAGGTTCCCAGTTAATTTCCTTTTGTGCTCTCAAACAAACTTTGGGTATCTCTGCTTCTCAGCTATTAACAGTGCAGCTTCCAGCAGTCAGTTCACTGGATTACACTGCACACAGATGCATTGAGTTGGTCTGCTTTTTTTATTAGTTGGGAGCATTTGTTAAAAAAAAAAAGAAAAAAACCAAAACAATTTAAGTAGTAAGTAGTAATCCAGTTGACATGTTGCTTGCTTAGACCACCAGAGCTGCTGTGTTTAACAAGCAGTCCCAGTGGGTTCATGCCAGGAAAATGGATACATCTCTTTACAGGACCTAACAAATGGTAGCTTGTCATAATATTGATCCAGAAACTGGATTGGTTCCTGCTAAAAAACATTTACTACTAATACATGGTGGTTGGTGGCACACCTGAAAATTTAGATTTAATGTCGTTCAGTGATTTATTCAGCTTTCTGGATTTATTTGTAGTGTTTTGCAGTAGGTATTTCTGGAGATGTTGTATTGACTTGAACTGAACATTGCGGTATTGTAATAGGAATTTTTTAGGCTTTACATAAATGTAGGTGTTCATTCTGTTACTATTTGGGTATTCCTATGCCAGGAGAGATGTGATGTAAATACCACTCTTACTGACATCCCCCTTTCAGTCATGTTAAAATGTAGATTAATTGCACATGTCAAGTGATTTGAGTTAATAAGGAGAGTTGAGGATAGTGCCTTTTCAGCATTTTGCTGCTTCCAAGTAATCACTTTTAGATATTATCTGCTTATGTTTTCTTGGGAAGTTGTGGTAATTTGGCTTGAATAATGTACTTGTCCTCCTTGAAATTGCATTGTAAATTCACCCCTTGCAAAAAAAAGAAAAAACACAAACCAAAAAACCCACACCACTTTTTTTCCAGTGAGAACTGAAATTGATTGTATGTATTATATAAAAAATCCTATCAAAATTATTTCAGGAATTTTTAACTTTCCAGCATGACATGACAAGCCTGCTTCAAAGGATATATTGTAAGAGATGCATTTACTCCTCAGACTAAGAGTTGTATCTCACTTGTTTTTGTCAATGAAAAAACTACTCAAGTCACTGCTATAAAGTCCTGGTTTAGATTAAGAAAAAAGCCACCCAGAGTCTGAGAAATTATAGAAATCTTAGCTTATATAACTCCTATTCTTAATATAAGTACTTTCTTATAGCTAAATGTGTTTCTTCCTCAGATTATTTAAGATTGTTGTTAGTAGGAAGTTGTGTAAGTAGATGAATATTTGTAGATTTCAGTAAATTCTTGCCACTTCTTTGCCAGGTGGATCTTAGATCTACTTGAGGATGATCAAGATGAGTAACAGTAAAGCCAAGAAGTTTTCTGAGGGCAGGTCATATGTCTGGCCTGGCTTCCAGCTTTGTGCTCTGCTACATGCTAGAGATTCAATACCTCTCTCTGCAGAAATTTGCATGCTTTTTGCATTTTTAATTTGAATATTTTTTTTTACAGTTGTGCCTTCATATTCTTTTGATTAAAAATCCTGACTGATGTAGTGTTGTCAAGAGCACAATAAAGACAAATACATATGAAGAGTAATGTGAATTTTAAGACTGCTCAGAGGGAATGGAAAAAGGAATCTTCTGTCTTTCATTTTTATTCTTAAATATTACTTTTTTCCCTGTGCTTTACATGGGAATGCATTGTGTCTGAGCACAGCTCTACATATTTTATCATTTTGGTGCCAACATTTTTAAATGGTTATGTATCTTTGTGCCATGTAGTGTTGTGTGTCAAATCAACAATAGTATTGAATTTATTTTTTCTTTAAAAAGTGGGAAAAATGTAAATACTCTCTAGATAAACACTGTGATTCCCATTGTCTTTTATTTCAGTCTTTCTTCAAGAGATTATTCCTCTGATTAGTTATTTATAGTGGTTCTGACTACACAGTCATAAATATTGAAGATCTGTCTGGACACCAGATACTCCAGACTGAAAGGATGCCTTTCTCTGTATTTGTAACTGACAAATTTAGCTTATCAGGTGGCATTTTTACAAAGTTGTAAAGCAGAAATTTCCTTCTGATAGTTTGTAGGCTGAACTAATTTGCATGCATGGAACATCAGTGCAGTTTGTCATTGACATATGCAGGACCAGGATCTTGCTGGACGTGTGTGGCTTGAATCTTTCCACAGTGGCTGCTGCAGAATCATAAAATAGTTGAGGTTGGAAGGGGACTTGGAAGGTCACCTAGACCATCTCCCCTGCCGTGAGCACATATTCAACTAGATCAGGTTGCTCAGAACCCTTTTCAACTTGACCTTGAATTTTCCAGGGCTGGGGCATCTACCAGCTCTCTGAGCAGCCTGTGTCACTGTTTAACAACCCTCACTGTAAAAAATAAAAAAATGTTCCCTATATCTAGTCTGAATCTACCCTCTTTTAAAATAAAACCATTACCCAGGTCCTATTGCAATAGGGCCTGATAAAAAGTCTGACCCTATCTACTAAATATTGGAAGGCTGCCATAAGGTCTCCCTGGAAACTACCCCAGGAAGAACAACTCTAACTCTGTCTCTCTTCCTAGGAGAGATCATAGAATCATAGAATGGGCTGGGTTGGAAGGGACCTTAGAGATCATCAAGTCCAACCCTTGATCCACTGCTGCTGTGGTTCCCAGCCCATGGCACTGAGTGCCACATCCAGGCTCTTTTTAAATATCTCCAGGAATGGAGAATCCACTACTTCACTGGGCAGCCCATTCCAATGTCTGATCACCCTCTCCATGAAGAAATTCTTTCTAATATCCAACCTAAACCTCCCCTGGCACAACTTGAGACCATGCCCTCTTGTCTTGCTGATAGCTGCCTGGGAAAAGAGACCAACCCCACCTGGCTGCTCCATCCCTCATCTTTGTGGCCCTCCTCTTGACTCACTCCTGACAGGTCCATTCCCTTCTTGTGTTGAGGGCTCCAGAACTGGACACAGTACTCCAGGTGATACCTCCCAAGAGTGGAAGACTCACAGCCCTTGACCTTCTGGGCTGGGAGCACAGACTGACGTGTCACATCCAGCTTTTCATCCACCAGTATCCTCAGGTCATTCTCTGTAAGGCCACTCTCAATCCCTTCACCTCCCAACATATATACCTGGGGTTGCCCCAACCTGGGTGCAGATCCTGGCACTGTGTGCAGACCTGTACACCCTGTGCACATGCAGATGCACTGATGATCACCAGATGCATAGGAATTACTACAACCTTGGGGTAAGAATCTTTAACTTGGCCTGTTTGGCCAGCAGCCAGGTAGTGTGTTAACTCAGTTGTGGTGCATAATTACTTCAGAGAGGCAGATAATTTTTCTTACTAGGATGAGAACTTAGAAGATAATCATAGTGTTCATTGCATAACTAAAATCCGTATTATAATCAAAGTACTGCCTTCACAATTGTATGCCTGTAGGTATGTGTATCCACACACAGGGGCCATTGTATTTCAAGAAACACAGCATCTCTGAAGAGCAAGTGTTTTTATATGCCCTTTTCATATTGGAGTCAGTTTATGTGACCAAACTTTTTATCAGTACAGATGACTTGGATATATTGCCATAAGTCAACTTATATCAAGTCAGTATGGCATAAAACTGAAGAGAACACACCAATAGGAAGTGGGGAGGCTATAAGAGCGTGCTTCCAACTTCAGAGGTTAATCAGGTAACGGGGAAAAAAACACCTGAGAAGAAAAGAAAAATATAGAAAAAAACGTGCACATTTTCATCCTGAAATGTGAGCATTTTGATTGAAACCACCTAAAGAGTGCTCTAGAAATGCTAAAATGGGAAGGTGGTTTGGTCTTTTAAACACTGAGTTGTTTTTGGCAGATGCCTCCACTGGAAGTTGAGATTCTTTTGTACTACATAGTAGGTGCCTAATTTGGATGGTTTAGTATTGGAGGAGTTTCAGTGTCAGGGTAGTTAGTGTTAGGAAACTTTAAAATGTTAATTTATTCATTTTACTTTGTGTAATAGCTTAAAGCAGTAAATGTTAAAGATGGAACAATTTCCATTGTTACCAAATCAGTCCTGGTGCATAAACATTAAAATGGAATTCAATGAGAATAAAATATGTGCCAGTTTATGCACATTTATTTATAGAGTATTGATTTACTTTATCTTTTTTACATTACATGATAAGCGATCTTGGTTTTGTGTTTAACTCATTATCTATTTTAATTAAATGTTTGCATTTTTATCAAGCTAAACCACATTTCATTTGTGGCTTATGCAATGCCATTATAAAGTGTTTGTAATAAAGAGTTTCTTTATGTAGGCAAAGTAACAAGCAGAGTAACTATTTCTTCACCATCAGTATGGTGTGCTCTGAGTACCATTAGTTATTTAGACAAGAATTGTATTTTAGGAGTAATACTTCGCACTATTTTAGTGGAAAATGTTCCACATCAGTACTTTGTCACTGACTGAAAAGAAATAGTCTTATTTTGATATTTATATACAGATTTAGGAAGTGAAGAGCATAATGAGAATGAAGATAGCATTATTGTGAAGAAAATTGGAATTCAGTCATTTCTGCTGTAACCATGTACATTTTTCTCTTTTTAAGTCTATTCATAATCTCTGCATTATACTTTTGCTACTCTTTAAAAAAGTTCTAAGTGTTATTTAAGGCTAATAGCTGAATATAAAATCAAACCAAAACAAGTGAGTTTAGGTGTAACTGCTGGGTGAATCCTACCCCCAGATGATAAAGCAGTCACAGAATTTATAGGATAAATCAGGCAAGCCTCTAGCAAAGCTGAGCAAACACTGAATTTGGAGCATGTTGCTCAGGGCTTTGTCCATGTAGCTGCTGAGGGCCTACAGAGATTTTAAAGAAAATACTTATTTATTGAAAGTCATAGTGCATGAGTGACATACCCTGTTTAGAAGTTGCACTAATTTTATTTGCCTGTGTTTCATTTAACTTCATAATAATCCAGTGAAATTAATTGCTATGCCTTAATGAGAGAACCTGCTTCCTCTTTTACAAAGTATCCCTGATCATGAATTTTATATATATTGATCAATACATCACTCAGTCTGAAGTACTGTAGAATTTATTAAACCTGAATTGAGGAGGATGAAATCCATTCAGAATTTTTTCTCCTGCTACTTTTCTGTTCCTTGATGATAGAACTTAATAGAATAGAAATAGAAATGCATGGTTTGAATCTTTTGTTCATCAAGCACTTTGGACTGCTACTTGAGTTTTGATATAGAGGTCAGAGTTGTTATGAACTGAGAAGGCCTTTTACCTTCACCTTCAGATTTTTCTTTGCTTTAAAGTGCATATTTAAAGAAAATAATTCAAATTGACCACAGACTTGGTTGTGCTCCTTATCAGGGACATAAAGTGCTAGCATTGCTTCTATTTTCTTCATTTCTTGCTTATTAGTTACATTTATTTAATCATTTGATACGGTGCATGTAAATCATTATTTCAGTACATAAGTACACCATAAGCCAAAATTCTCAACTTCTTTATCTCTAGGCTGAATTTGAGTAAGGAAAGCCTGAAGTTTATATATGCTGTTTTAAGATTTTTGGCCAGGACATACCAGCCAGGGTGGGGCTGTGGTCTTCATTTAACAAAATTGGAATGGAGAAGACATCCTTTGTTGACTTGGTGATGGCTTTGATTCCCCTTCATCCAAGAGGATGGTGCATGTTCCCGTTTGAACTCATGGTCAGATGCCAGTTGGCATCAATAGGTCCAACTCCTTAGACTTTGGAATATTATTGTTATTTGCATCCTATTCTTTCTGCTTTCATGTTGCTTGGTGGGTACCAGGAAGAGTCATGCAGTTATTTCCATTCAGTATCTTTACTGAGCTAGTTTGGTGGCTTGTGCCAAGGGATGTATCGGTGCTACAAGGATTTTTTGCTCTTCTGTCCTGCAGTGTGTCATGATTGATTTGTGCCTCTATTGTTTACTCTCTTCACAATTCTGTTCTCTATTTCAAAGGCAGTTTTGTCATGTAAAACTTTGTGTATTTCTCTCTGCCAAGGCCGTTGGAGGAGCTTGTTGCTCTTTCTCCTCTTGTCAAGAATGAGTTAGTGTACTGATCATTAAACAAAGCCCAGCAGGTTCCTTTTCACACTATTGCCAGTTCAGTGGACAGAACTGTCTCTATTTCAAAGAATTAATATCAGGTATTTGACAGATATCTAAACAGGCAGTTATGTTATATGCATTTTCCAACAGAAGCATTTTTCCTATATCCCTTTCTAGTATGTAAGTTCAGAGTACTCTTCCATCATCTCCTTCAGAGATCAGCATACTAAAATGAAGTCTCATTTCCTTAAATGCTAACATTAATAGAAGTTTAGTATGAGCTTTCTCTTGCTATTGTTGAAAATATTTTAGTTTTGGCCTTTCTTCTTGCTCACGTAAGACATTAATTATTATATTGAGGTGCAAAAGAGGGGTTTGAACTATGGATGCATTACAGTTTTATTTCTGATTGGAAAAGATTGAGTAAGAAATAAATTTATTCACAGAAATATTGAATATTTTTGCAGATCAATAAGAACACTTGGAGGAAAAAATTCATGTGACAATTGTGTTTTAAAGATGAGTGAAAATTGCTTTAGTATAGAATTTCCTTTTTAGTACTTGCTTTTATATTTAGAAAACTCAATTATTATTTCTTTTTCATTTTAACAGCTAAAAGATTAGTGAATACAATAGAATCGAGGCAGGGAAGTGAAGTCTGAAGGTAATTACAAACATTTCTTAGAAATCCTTCTATGAGTTCATGTGATTTGACCCTTTTTCGTGTTATTTTGAGAAAGCCAATATGCTGCTTTAAAGACAAAAGAAAGACTCCTTAGGTATATTGAAAAGGAACAGTATTAAGGGGAATACCTATGAGGCAGGCTGTGCCTCTTCACAGAGCATTTTGGTCTCTTACCATCAATCCCAGCTCATTCTGTTCATAGGGACATGGCATTTTGTTGTGGTAATTGTGGTTTATTATTACATTAACTCCGAAAAAATACAAAGTGCTTGTAGATCTCTTAACTGTGATGCATAATTCTATCTAAAAATGTATTTTAAAACCATGGTTAGGTATTCTTTTAGAGCAGTATTACATTTTTGCTTGTAAGCTCCTACTTATTGTGGAATATAGACACATTATATTTTGTTTCCTTATTCCTGTTCTGAGTAGGTTGTCTGCAAAAACTACTGTGTAGCTCCACAATGGAGAGTGGATCTGTAATCAGAAAAATTGTAGTTATTAGGTCAGTGCCAGTGACGTATCTTGGCCTATTTATGTGTGTACTGGATATGAGATGTCAAACTGATCCACAGGACAAAGAATTGATTACATGACAGAAAAGTGCTTTTGGCTACTGCAATCTGCTTGTTCTGTTCCAATCTGTTTTTTAGAAGGTGTAGCAAGAATAAAGGAATGAGAATACAGTGTAGATTATTTTTTTTTTTTTTTTTTTTTTCATATTGTCAGTCAAAAACATTTTGCCTTTTTAGGGAATATAATTTTTGGTTTTGTTTTTTTAATTTGTCTTCCATATTGCTTAATTTATAATTAAAGTATTGGCAGAAAGACTGTTCTGAGCCATGAAATTTAAGCAACTGAGGTGAATCCAAATTGAAGAGCTAATATTCTGACTTCCCAGTTTTCTTATTTATTCTCACAGTCAGTGTTTATCTCAGCAGATGAAAGGATAGCCATACGTATAATTTGTCACACATAGATTAAATTTTAAAGGAATTTAATTGCATATGATCTTTCTGCATAGCTTCTTTGGAGTGTTCTAATAAATTTTGAAAATTAGGGAAGAGCTAAAATTTTAAGAAAATAAAGGAATGAGGGAAATGTAGGCTTAAAAATGCAATTGCCTCCCTTCCCTTAAGGTAGAAGGTGACCTCAGCCAGAAAAAGGAGAAATCTTATTATGTGTCTTGAAATAATTGTAAGTTTCTGGATTTGCTGCTTTTGGATTGAGGATGGAAGAGACTGTGCCACCCTCTCAGAGATAGGAGGAGGAAAAGCCTTTAAAAACTTGAATCTGTTGTTTTGCTAGAATAGAATATATGAGTATAGAGACAGTGTGGAAGGACTTAACCTTCTCCTATCAGTCCTTCAGAGGATCCAAAGTCTGAAATGCAAAACATTATGGGAGATACTAAGAAAAATCTAATTTTAAAAGTTTGGGAGTGAAAGGTGGTAGAAAGATCATCTACCTGTTTAGATTAATTGCCCAATTTCCAAAACTGCTGTGAGTTCTAAGTTCTTAGTCTGAGTATTGCAAAACCAATCTCTTAAAACTGAAGAAAATCACTGAATTCATTTTTCCCATGCTAGGAAAATTACTGTTCCATGTGTGAACTTCATTACTTGTGCAGTCATAAAAAGCATCATTTAAATAATGATGCTCTTTTTAAAGTAAGAACAGAAGACAAATGTCTTAAAGCCTGTTCCTGTTAACAGTTTAAAAACATTTCAGAAAAACAGAACCTGTCTGCAGTAATCTGCTTCAGCTATGATTAATGCTAATTCTTAGACTTGCACAATTTTTCAGTAGCTGATCCAGTTTCAGTTTTTCAGGACAGAATTTAAACAAAAGCAAGTTATATTTAGAAACCTAAATTGTAGGAGTGTTGAATGATGCTTTCCTGTCTAGTTGTGTCTTGGAGAAGCTTAGTATGGTACTTAAAATGCATTTCTTAGTGCTAATAGTATAAAAATCTTCAGCACTGAAAAACAGGATTTCTGAAGAAGGTTAGGATGCTTTCTGTAATTTAGTTTTAGCAAGTGCAGTGATTTACTCATGAGTTACTATCGGTTTTGATACAGTTACATTCGTTTAGTTTCATAACCTCAGAATTTTGTTCTGTGCCAAGTACTTAATCAGAAAATTTCAACTCTTATATTTGCAACTGGAGACAGCTACAAGCATCTTTATGGATAAGATCCATAGGACTGTGTTTTTAAAGAGGTACTTACAAATAATCTCTGATAGCATTCCAAATTACAAAACATGCTCAACCTAAGGTTTGCTCATTGATTTCTTTCAGCTGGTGGCTTTTATTCTTATAGAAGAAGCTGAAATTAGTGGTGGATTCAGGGAGCAAAAGAGGAAGTGTTGAAGAAACCTCAAAGGGTTCTGTTAGTATTTTCAAACCTGAATTAATGACCAGTTCTGACTGGCCAGAAATGAGTAAATGGCTATGTGTTGAGAAACTTCAGAATACACTGGTTTTAATAGAAATTTGCAGCATTTGGTGCATTTGAACATCAAGGAGTTCACTGATGTAAACCCCCAGCTTTTTACAAGCATGTTTGATTCTTGCAGTCTTCATTCCTAAATCCAAGAGAATTAAATTGGTGTTGTCTAGAATAAAAGAGAAGACAAAACCTCCTTTATACCATTTGACCACTTGCAGTTCTCTGTTTTTTCCTTTTCTCCAAGTTTACTGATCTAGTCTGGAGTTCATGATGAGCTTTTTGGGGAGGCTGTTTGTCCGTTTTCATGTATTCTGTATGGCTCTGAAACTGTGAGTCTGTATGAAAAGCATGTAGTGTTTGCCTTGTTCTTACATCAGAAGAATTTTTTCTTTTGTCCATTTTATGCTTGTTTCCAAAGGCTTAAAATGCAAGCTTTGTTTCTGCAATAATGGCTTAGTGTAGGCTTACATTGTTGATCCCCTCAGTAGATGCAATGTAATCCACTTTGGTAATGTGAATTTTTAAGCAATCATCAGCCTTTGCTATTAACCCTTCTATACTAATGGTAATATCCCAGAACTACAAAGGAATTTGGTGCTCAAGCTTAGCACAGGGCTTGAAGGACACTTAGCAGCATTTACATTCCTTAATCTGGTCACAATGAATTGCAGAACTGATGTTGAACTTGATTGGTACTGTATTCAATATAAAATAGTTGATTGTGAGTTGATGCTGAAGTACAACTTTGCAGGGGATTTCTTAGGGGGAAATATGAAAAATTCCTTGAAAGATCTGATTCAATTAAAAGCTACTTGAAGACTTCTGTCCCTTGCTTTTGAATGATATTTAACTAGTTCAGTAATGTAGTTTTTTTCAGAATGCTTTGGGGTTTTTTGGGGTTTTTTTTGTGGTGTTTTAAAATTTTTTTTATTTTAAGCTAGTGGCAAATATCAGCTAGAAGGCAATATGCAAGAAGTATTAGATTTTTTTTTTTTATTATTTGTCAAGCTGTTTGGTTTTTGAATAAAAATAGAAAAAATACTTAAGGCACTTTTTTTCTATTAGTAGTGTTAAATGCTAGGAGAAGATGAAAAAATTTTCTTGATGCCTAATGAAACTATTTTTTTTTTCTTACCTATTCACTGCTCTATCTACCTACCTTGATTACAGCATGTGTGACCTTTTATTATGAAAAGAACATGGATGAATGGATTTTGTCACAGCAATCACAATTACTGATCTGGGTATCAACAGTCCCACCACAAAGACTGTCAAAGTTAAGCTGTGTTTTCTGTGTCCCTCTGGAGTGTTTTGGTTATCTCTTGTGAGGCAGTAAATTGAAGACCTCTTCTTTTTTAGTGCACTGTGGGAAACTATTCAGTGTTTATTGAGACCCAAGTTTTATGAGGAATCACTGAAGGACTATTACCAGTGAGAGTAACTTCACTCACTTCTTCACTACGGAATTATTAGCTCAGTTTTGTAAGCTAAACTCTCACAATCAAAAGGAAGCTGAACTACCTCCCAATGCTTTGTTCAGCATCTCAGTTAAGCAGTATGGTTTTTGTGTTTTGGGAGGAGAGAGCAAGAGGTTTAAACCAGTGCAAGAGGGAAGACTAATTCATTAAGAAACATTAACTCATAAAGTACAGATTTTCACAATGGTCTGACAGAGTAGAGAGTAACTCAAAACACCATTCACCTTCTAAAATTTTAAGAAAAAGCATTATTACAGGTTTTTGGTTATTTTTTTAAGGAATAAGCCTATGTACAGGAAAGTCATCAGGGCATAATCAAACAATCAAGAAGTCTGCAGCTGAATTAAGTTACAGGCTTTATTTTACAGCCTACCTGATGGAACAGCTGAAGGCAGAAAGAGGGAGGTGTATAAAGCTGTATTCCATGACACAGGAGTATCACTAGTTCAAGATTACTGCCTGGGAGACTTAAGAAATTTTTTTATCCTACCATGGCCATGGTTGTGTTAAGTAAGTTGATTATTTACTACTTTCACTTAGAGAGAACTCAAGTTGCCTTACAGCTTAGCCTTTAATTAGGAAAAAACCCAACAGGCTGCAAGGGGAATACAGTGGGTGGGAATTAGTTGTTTTATGAGTTCTGGTCTTGTTACTTGGTCTACAAATGAGTTTGTAGAAAGTGGAGCATGGTGAGTTTGCAGATCAGTGGAAAATGTTCATTCTAAAAGGAAATTCTTTCTTCCTATGTGTATTCAATGGATGCTTGTGATTTTTTTGAGCCTTGCTTAAAGGTTTGGAAGGTTTTGTTTTATAGTGAGAAACATTGCAAAAGCATTTTGCTTCATAAATCCAAATATTGTTTAGGACTTGGATCCTGTGAAAATGTAGTACCTAATAATAATCTGTCACTCGCCTTCAGGAAATAATGGTGAGCTGAGAAATTCTTGAAACAAAAAACAATTGTGTAGTTACTAAAGGAAGAGGGTATTTTGAAAAGTTGTTCCCTACTCTTCCACTGTTGCATAGTGAATAATATTTTTTTTCTAAACTTCATTTTTCTTCTTAAAAGGCATAAATCAAAATATAAAGAAATTCTATTTAAATGTTCTTTATAGTGAGGGTGATTAGAACTAGGGTCTCTGTATCTGGGGATATTCAATACCTCACTGTACCCAGTCCCAAGCAACTGTCTCTAGTTGACCTAATTTTGAGGTGGGTTGAGTAGATAATCTTCTGAGGTCCCTTCTAACGTCAACCTCAATTCTGTGATCATAAACACAAATATTTAACTTTGTAGCTAAGCAAAGCAAGTAGGGTTCTATTCCAGCTGTAAGAACAGTCAATTTCATGTGCCAGTTGCAGATTGTTACTGGTGGAATGGCTTGAGGCACTTTTTGAATTGTGGAATAAACATTATTGCAGCAACTATCTTTTTCTTTTTCTGAAACATTTGTTTTGTCTATAGTGGCAAGCACTTAGTTTTTAATATAATAAAAATTAAAATACCTTTTGAAAAATGCAGCAGACATTTTAGTTTAAGAGACTAAAAGATATCCATTTGCTAAGGTAGACTCTTTAGGATTAATATAGCTGAGGGATCTTAGAGGAAACATGCACTAATTAGCCAAGTACATAATTAGCAATTACTGTGTGCTAACACATCCAAATGGTGTCTTCTGACTTCATTGAGGAAGATTTGGAAGATATCAGAAGAACAGAAAATTACTCTGCAGTAAGCAGCAGCAGCAGCATATTATTTCAAGCAACATCTTCAGAATACAACTCAGAAAACAAAAACTGACTGATAAACTTATGTGTCACCTGTAAACAGCTTTTGAAACTCTTTCAGCATAGTGAAACATCAAACACGTCAAGATATGGTTCATTTTACTGATACCTGAGCAGGATAATTTTACAGCTACTACCTTATGCTGTAAAAGCTGAAAAGATAGAAAAAAAGCTTCTGTGTGTGCTTAACACAGTTCAGCTGCATTAGATGGTTCTGTGTGGTGGCTTTATGCCCATGGCAAAGCAATTTAAAAATGAAAAATAATAGAAACCAATTAGGATTTAATGAAGAATTCCACTTCCCACATCAAAATCAGTCCTGTGTTTAGGACTGTGTTTACTTTCATACTTGAGTGAAACTTCAGCCTCTTGATGATAGTGAAAAAGGAAATAATCTTTACAGGGGAAGTCTCCGTAAATAATTTTATTTCTTTAAAAGCTGCTAATGCTAAGGAGATAAATAAAACAGTCAAGGGAAGCATCACTGGATTAATTGTTTGAATTTTATGCTGTTAGCTAAATATGGTAATTAATGTTGACAGGCAGCTCTGAGTTGTTTGAATCTCATTTTGCTAGTGTTCATTTTTTAGGATTTTCATAACAGGCTTATTTTTGAAAGAAAGTGTAATTTGAATTCCAGTTAAGCTACAGGTGCCAAGCTTGTTTTGCAATGCAACCTGAAAGGAGATAGGTTATGGAAACCTTGTCAGTAGTTGGAAGTACTGAAGAACTTCAAATTTGGGTGGCACTGGTCCAAAACTTCAATATGAGAAAGACTGAAATACAAAATTTGTGGAGCTGTATGAATATGTATGATAATATTTCTGATTTTACTGTCGTCCAAATGTGGGTGTTGTGTGTGTTTTGTCTCTTGCTGCTCCATGCTGTGTGTCAAGCCTGTACAAATTGTGGGTAAAGATTTATGGAGCTTCTCTGAAAAGATTTTAGTCCCATAAAGTCTCACAAGCTGTTACTACCTTTGGTAAAGGATGGAGATGATAGGGATGTGTCTGAAATTTATAGCCAAGGGGTGATGGGTTGTGAATCATTTCTGATTTTTTATGTATGTTTGTCAAAAACTTTGTGTGCAAGGAAGACTACAAATGAATACGGTACTTTTATGTCTTTTTTTGGCTTTTTTTCTTTTTTCTTTCCAACATCCATTTTATATCGCAATTCCTAAGAGCAGTCAGCCAGAGCTAATGGTAAAAATATTTAAAACTTTATGAGCTACTACATGAACTCATGAATTCATACTTGCATGATTTGCTAGTTACTGCTTGGACAGAATATGCCATCCAACATAAACAAAGAATTACCCATTGAGAAAATCTGATTACTTGAAAGTGGAGATCTAGGGTTGCATAGTTTTGGAAGTTTTGAAAGAAAGGAGTAATCACTGGCTTTTTTAGGAGAAGAGGCCAGAGTGGGTGTCTATCTGCAGGAGTTCATGTGTTACGCATTTTGTCCATGTGAAGGAGGGATAAAGACACTAAATGTTCAACTTTGGGAAATCTGTCTCCACACATTAAGAAAAGAGCAAGATTTGATAGGAGTCAGAGCACCATTACTGTGCTGCTTGGTAAAGTCCTCTGTTTCTTCTGCTGCCTAAAAACCTTTAGGAGATAATACTTATGCACAAAATGATCTTATTAAACTGAAAGTATCAGTAATGTTTATAAATGGGGGGAAAATACTATTAGAAATGAAAAATGCCATGTTTAAGAGGGAAATTTCCAATCCATTTAAAAGAAGAGATAATAGCCTCTGCAGCAACAGTATCCAGGGTATTAGTGCGTTGCTGGATATTGGCTTATTATGCAGCCAGGATGTTACTCAGAAATGCAATGTGTTTTTCTATAAACTACATTTGAAGACTCTAATGTACTGGATGTGCATTTCAGACCTAGAGTACACACAGTAGGCTATTTATTCTGGTCAAGATGATACTGGGGGATGTCAGTCACTGCTACAGCCAGTTTCAGGGCATCTCTCTTGCAGAAAGATGCTGACAAATTAAAAGAAGGGTCCAGTGGAGAACAAAATAAGTCGGAAATTTAGTAAAAACAGCGAATGTGATAAATTTAAAAGAATGAGTTTAGAAAAGAAGATTATAGCAGCTTTCAAACATGATGGCTTGTGGCAAGGCTGGTTGGTACTTTGGTCAGCAGAGGAAGGATAAATGAGTTCAGTGTAAGAACAAATATAGTTGAGGTAAGCTGCTTGTGAGGTCTGTGTACTCAAGACTACTGAAGTAGAGCTGAGCTGAGGAGAGGTTAGGAACATGGGAATACTCCAGAATAATCCAGAATGGGTAAGATACACTGGGGTGCTCTTGAGTTCCTTCAAAATTATTTATTTACTTTTTTTTTGTTTGTTTATTGTATTATAACTTGAGTCAAACAGCAGGATCCTGTTGCAGTAATCAATTCATCTTATGAATTTTAATTACATGAATATAGATTATGTAGGAAGGAATTTTAAAGATACTAAACATATAGAATATGAAAGCTTTTTGAGAACTTTAGAAAGAGGCCCTCTTAGCCACCACTGAAGAAAAATTATGGTATTAGAAACATTTGCAAAGCTCTCTGCAACAGAATAAATGGGTTCAACATGCCTCTTGTTAGTCCAGCTGGGAACCTGGTGTATTTATTGTGAGCTGTTCCTACCTGTGTGATCCAGAGGTCCCCAGGCTGGTTAGAAGTGACTTCTGATCTGCAGTGTCCTTTCTTTTTTCTTTAATGAGGCACTAGGAACAAACAGCAGAGGAGTGCTCTCACCTTGAAGAACAGAGGAAGTACAAAATTTTGTGAACCCATGTTATGATGTTAAATCTATTTAAGGGAGTAGAAACCATCTGAATAAGCAATGGGCTGGATATTTCAGCCAGAAATTTTAGAACTTTGTCATTGAATTTCCTCTCAAACTATTTTCTTCTCTCCATTTTAAATCCCTCTCTTCCTCTTGTTGATTCAGTCTGTTTGGCTGCCATGAGATCTTTTTTCTGTGGTCACTCTTCTTTTTCAAGTTTTGTAATACATGTGTTGTAATTTCAGTTAAATCATATGTTTTCTGTGGTGCTACCCATTATCTGAATATGGATTTTTTTCTTCACATGCTGTAGAGCTCAATATTCCAGTAGAAAGAGTACAGAACTAACAGTTTGAAACAGTTGGCCATCATAGTATGCTGCTGATAGGAATTTATCTTGGTTGGAAATATTGCTGTGCCCCATTGATATTGCAAAGTATACCCACCATCTTCTTTTGAAGTTAAATAACAAATAGGCCAGATAAGATTGCATTCTCTAAAAACCTAGAAAAAAATATAAATACCTACAAGAATTTGTGTTCTGTCACAACTTGGGAAGTTGCTGTTTTGTTTCACTTGCCATTCTTTATCTTGGGGTAGGTATGAGTGGCATGGAACCAATATGAGAGAGACTGATTTTTCTGTAAGGCATTATAATGTAGAACTCTTGCTTGTTCTCATCCTTAGTGTAGCCTGGCAAAGTGTAAATACACTGAAAAGCTTTGTTTCTTGTTGTGGACTTGATTTTTAATTAATCCCCAATACAGATACTCAAAGCTTAAAAAAACTTTTCTTAGCATTTCTGGGCTAACGTATTGTGTGTTAGTGATATTAATAAATTGAAACATGTTAAATGTAATTATGTCAATAAAATTGACCTTTGCATACCTGTAAACCTGTTAGGAATGGTGAGCATCGCTTCAGTTCATATTTTCTGAATTAAAAGTATCACAGCAGACTTAGTAAGTTGAAAAGGTCTCTTTGTATGCTAGCATGATGAGTAGATGCTTTAGGGGACATAAACTCTATGGAGGAAAATGGCAACTCACTGATTTATACTTTAAAACATTAATAATCTTCTGGATCAGTATGATTGTTTCCAGTAATGTCATGTGCCTACTCAACACTTCTTGTTTATTGGAAATTGAACACTTTTGGAGGAGTCCCAAATTGCTTGGTATTCATTTTTCATCCAACAGTAACAGTTTTTTGAACACTTCTCTGATCTCTGTCCAAAAAAGCAAACCAGTTAATTTTAGACAAAGAATCATGCAGCTGATGAAGCAGTGATCTAGCATAGCAGAAACATAGCATGCGATGGATGACTGTATCAGAACTTATTGTCTGGGAGGTGAATCCATAAAAGACAGCTGAGTTTTCACTGAGAAATACAGTGCTATGATAAATTCAATGTCAGATGATGTACGGTATGATTTTTCTGAAAGAAGAAATAAACGCTAGTAAATGACAGAATAGCAATATGTTACTACAGTTTCTCCTAACATTTCCTGTTAATTAATCATTTTCATGTCAGAAGTGTCAAGCAGCTTTTCTGGGCACACAAATGAGGAAGAGCCTTATCAGATGGATGGCATATGTGCCTCTGATATACAGTGAAGAGACAGGCACAAGCATCAAAGGCTTGCTGAAGTTGACTCCCTGTTAGTGTTTTTAAACAGAAATTTAACTCTTTTTACCAATGATGTTTCAGAAAAATGGAAGAGAGAATGAGTCTCTGAAGTGTGCAAAACTTCCTGTATCTGCCAGGAGTGAAAGTTCTTTTACTATGGTAATTGCATCTGTGGACCTGAAGAGCCACCATTATTTATCTAGGACATTTTTCTCATTTATAAATTTGAAAAAATACTGGGGCTACATTGTGACTGTTTAGTAGAAAGCATAGACCTGTGAGACCACCTTTTTAATGTGCTTTATTCCTCAGATCCAGTTCTCTAGTCTGCATTTGGCAGTAAAAATGAATATGTAGGGAGAAAAGTGATAAATAACAAAATTTTCATAATACCTTTTCCGAAGGTATGTTCTTTTGAAAATACAAGTTTGAAAATATAGTTTGCTAGGGTGTTGTTACATATTTATGTGAAATGCAGAGGAGTTTAAGCTAGGAACTGTGAGATAACATAATCTTTGCTTTTAGACTCTACTGTCTCAAAAAGGAGTGCAACTGAAAAGCTGGTGACTTCTTGCACTAGGCAGCAGACTTCCCAAAGAACGAAATTCAACTGTGACACCACCATTAACTGGTAATAGCTGGGTGATTTGGATACCACCCAAAAATGTTTCTGTCTTAGTGGCATACCAGAAGAGACTATGTGTCAGTGACTTGTATTTGCATGAGTACTGCTTTGTCAGATGCAATTTATCTGGAGATAGGGGGAATTACTCCCTCTTGCATCGCAAGAATGCAACCCATTTTTTCCCCTCTTTTAAGCCCAAGTCATTACTAAATTTTTTTTTATTATGCCACTGACGCCAGTGGGTTTTCAGAGAAATCCACTCTTCTGAGCACTTGGCAACCATACAGCGAGACAGTCCCTGATCTCAAGAGCAGGCATAGATAATATTGGAAGCAAGAGCCCAGGGAGGCATGCTGATTTGTTTGGTGTCATGCTGCTCATTCGTGCTGGTCAAAAGTGCTCATGTTCTTCACAGTTTACTACCCTGACATTCTCCTGTGTTGTCAGATTTTCGGGTTACAAACAATTCATTTGAACTTGAGGGTCTAAAAAAAAATTATAAATTGCTAATGGAAACAGTAAAGCTATATATTTTTAGGTGCATTTTGGAAAGTTGAAGGACTATATATTCTTTAAGGAGAAGCTGCTTTTAAGGTGGGAATTAATTTCTTAAGAAAGGTCTTGATCCACATATTGAAACAACAAGATACTGCTCATTGTATAGAATCACAGAATGATTTGAATTGGAAGAACCTTAAAAACTGTTGAGTTCCAACCCCCCTGCCATGGGCATGTGGTTGGTTTTTAGGTTTTTTGTTTGTTGTTTTATTTTTATGGCTGTCTTTCTGCGTGCTTTGTGTTTTTGCATGTTTTATGGACCAATAGTGACAGCATCATCTGTTGGAGGTGGTGTTTATTGCACCTTGAAGAAAAGCCATTGGCCTGCAGGGTATTTATCAAATTGGACTGATGTTTGTCAAAAATGTATTTAGGACTATGTATTGTGCTAACAGTCATAAAACTGTGGATTTAGTTAGGATATAGGTGATGGAAAAAGACAAGTAATAGCAAGCAACCAAACCTACCCATCTTAGTGGTATTTTCTAGATGTTTAGCATGTTTGAGATCATTGCATTCTAATTGCATAATCTTACAGGACCCTGATTTTAGGCTCCCACAACTGATAAAATCTCAATGACTGAGTTTGTGGAATGCGGATATTGTTAATGCTAATTTACTTTTCTTTTCTTAACTTTTCTTTCTGATCACAGGATTTTTGTTCCAGCTGTACAGGTTGGAGACATGGCTCTCAGTCTTCAACTCCCAAGTTTTTTAATCTTTTTATTCTGATTCACTGATCTCTTTTTTTCATCGCCTTTTCTTTTGTGATAACATGTTGGCTATCTACTCTTTCTTCTCTCTCTCTGTTAATGCTTCTTTTCTTGTATTGAGGAAGGAAACGCTTTCTGATTTTCTCTTCTTCCTGATTATCTTCCTGGATCTAGCTCCTAGTAAATTTATTCAGAACATAATTTAATCTAACCTAATCTCCCACTGCTCTTACTTACATTCAGGACAAAAGTCTGCAGAAACTGAGAAACTCCCAAACAGACCTGTTTATACCAGGGGTCTTCACAGTGCAAGACTAAAAGAACCTAATATAACGTGTGACTGATGATCAGAATCACTGTAATTTCTTGTGTCACTGAAACAGCCATATTTTTCTGCCTGTCACTTAAAGCATGTTAGCCTTTAATAACTAATTTTGGCTAATGTTCACATTGGCTATTATTACAATTCAAGGAACTTCCCATTTGCTTGGGTGAAATATGATTTCAGTGATGTGGGTTGACTATATTACTGCCTTAAAGTTGTTTTTACAGATTTTGGTTGTGACAGGTATGTCAACATGCTCCTCAATTTAAAAGCAGTCAAGCAACCAGGTCATGAGAAAAACTAGCCCCAGTGTAAGACTACACTTTGGTTCTTAGAGCAGTAAGTATTTCATCTGGTACAAACATGAATTGTTTTGAACAAATATTTAGTGACTTACTAATTCTGAAACTGAAGTACATTTCTTGAGTATGTTTATTTCCTTTTTGAAAGGGAACTCTTAAAATTTTCAGTATATTGCTGAGATAAAGCCTGATTGTTTCAAATGAGGTTTGTTATAAAATTTTTGAATTTTGTCTAAAGTACCATAGAATCATAGAATATGCTGAATTGCAACGGACCCATCAAGGTCATTGGGTCCAAGTATTTATGTATTTAGGTAATTTTTTTCCTCGATTATCTTTTTTCTTGAGAAAACATGCTAACTGTGTGACAAGGCTCTTGTTTGGTATGTTTGCTGGGAAATTTCATGAAAAAAAAATTGCTTTAATCAGTCTTCATTAAAAGAAGACCAAAATAAATGCTGGAAAGAAGGCAGACCTCGAATTTACTCTCTTTTAAATTATCAGATTAAATGAAATTTGTAATTGGCTTTTGAGTGGTTTTCTATTCATCGCTGCGATTAGCAATGTTGTGATTAAGATGGCTTTGCCATTCTCAGTGAATCTAAATGTTTGCCTTTTTTGAAGGATAAAAAATGGCTAGAATGTAGAGCATATCTCAGGATCTGAATTATTTTTAAGGTAACCTCTTGAAGTCAATATCCAGAGACAGATGAAAAACTCACCACTCCTGTTTAAATTAATTATGCTAACAGTGGTATTACTACTTTACCATTGCTCTTATTTAGGGGGCAGCAAAGCAAACAAATATTTTGTCTTTTCAACTGACAGTAATTTGTCACAATGACCTCACTAGTGCTTTCTTCCTGCAGTACTTAGGGGATTTGGAGACTGCCAGTAGCAGGTGTTGAGTTTATAACTTTCCCTATGGCCTTCTTACTCTTAGCCAAACTGTGTCAGTTTTGTACCCAGCTGGTCTTGTTTGTTTTATTTTAACAACCTTCATTTGCACTCCTACTTAAATCCCTTAACTTGAAAGAAGGGTGAAGTTCTCCTGGTGAGTTTAATATTTCTCTTTATTTGGTCTAAATTATATTAGGTTTCTTTTCATCAAATGTTTCATTGTTGTGCAGAACAAATTCTACTACAAAACATTCAAACATGTCCTTATTCAGTAAACCAGTGTAGGATTTTTTAGCAACAACAGTGTCTAGAGGTAAATTGGTTTAGAACCTTCATATGATGGTTTGGATGGTTTTTTGACTGTTGGACTTGATGACCTTAGAGGTCCTTTCAGACCTTTATGATTCTATGATGGATCCCAAAGGTGACTTTCAAGTGTTGGCCATGGGGCAAGGAATTAAGTGGGGCTTTCAGTCAGTCTGAATGGCTACTCACGTTTTCCACTGTGGTAGCCTATTGCTTGGAAAAAATGTCATGGAAGATGGGCAAAATTATTAGTTCATTTGGCTGAGACAAGACTCTCTTGTATTGATCACACACTTGCTTCTGGCATAGCTTCCTGTCAGCCCAATTCAGAGGACAGCAGAGTTACTTCTGCAAGGTGAGCTCCTTGGGAACTGTGTGGGGTAATTCCTTCTGGGATTCTTGGTTCCAACACATTTTCACCTTGTACATGAGATCTATCCCTTTAAAACAGAATTAAAGGTATAAAACTGTGTTTAAAAAACCATAAATATTAAACAATTTCATGTAATGATCTGGTGGTGTACCTGGGATGAGAACACCTGATTTTAGCATCTGTGGCTACCCAACTGATTCTGAATGTTCTTGACTACTTTCTAGAATTTGTTTCCTGAAAGTTGGTTAAAATATCTTCCCACTTCTATTATTTAATACTGCTGTATTTTTTATTTCATTTATGTGGATGAATTTCAGTGCTGTGTTTCATAGAACATTTGAAGAAACTCAATGATATTTTCTCTGTCAGGCTTTTGTACTCACCTTTCAGGTTCTAGCATAACTGGTCTTGGAACTGCCCTATTTTGATGTTAACTCCTGTAGAGAAGTAGGACATGAAATGTCAGTTTAGTTTGCCAGTATGAGGAGTGTAAATATTATTAATATAAATTTGTATCAATACATTTTTATATAGTTGTAAAAAAAGGGTAAGGACACATCCATCTCAACCTTTCTTATTGTCTCCCTACAAATACCAGTTTAAAACTATTTTTCAAGTAATTTTTATGCTATATTTATATTTTACATTCAAAGTAACATATTTGAAATCTGACTAGTTAATGTCTCTTTATGGTTCATGGTCTTGCATCTTTTTTCCTACTTTCAAGTCTTGTAGCTCACCCCTGCCCACATCAGTATATTACCAGTTAAAATTCATTATTTGCAGTCAGACTTAATATTGTGAACTTCCGTCCACCTCATTATTGCCTTCACTTGTTTGGATTTATTTGTATTTTAATATACTACTTTGCATGAATTTGGAAAATTAGAAGTGATCTCAGTATTTGTCATTCTTTATTTAGACAGGAATTAACTTCAGTAGAATAGCAAGTGGATAAAATGAGCTGTTTTCATCCAGCTAAATGTTTAATCGAGCGGAACACTACTGATTGTATTCACTTGCCATGGTTAGTAATTATATTTAGGGAAGGCATATTGTTTCTTTCTGCTATAAAATAAAGGTTTGTTGACTTTTGTTGCAAAAAGTGGGCTCTTTTTGGATTTTAATATTCTCAAACTTGACCTGAAGTTCCTAGTGGAATCTTACACACTCTGGGTTATCGTTATGGTTTGTAGGAACTGATGTCACACAGATTTCTGAAATTGTGCTGTGTGTTTAAACACCCAGAATTTTCAGGCTTTATTCCCCTTCCTAATCAAAAACAACTGTGTCATTATTCTGTTCCCTCTCCCTTTTCCAACCAATACTTAGTTTCTGTTGCATGATTTATGAGAACCTGTTGTAGTCTTTTGTGTTGATAGTGTTTACCCATCTGGGCTGTCTTAATTTTAACCCAGAATAATATGTCTTTTGGCCAGTTTGCTCTGTGCCGTTGGTCTGTTTCCTGAAATCAAAATGCACAAGGAATTTAGCACCTGTGAAGTGATTCCAGAAGGCAGCAACATCAGTGAATCTATTACTTACTCTTGTTGTTTCAATAAAGTAATGCTTAAGATCAAGAAAAAGCACAAACCCAAAGGTTTAACAGTCAGTAGGAGCAATTTAAAGAATCAGGATTCACTTCTTAATGTACCTAAAGAAACAAAGCTCCTTTCTTCTCAAGAAGTTTAAACCATTTTCTCTACACTTTTTTCTTTGTTTCAGTCTATGGGAAAGATATTTACATTCAAGGGTGTTTTTCTCTTCTGCGAAAGTTCTGACTATTTTACTAGAAAATAGAAGAAAATCATACAAAGATGGATCACACTCTAGTTTACAAAAGAGGCTTTTCACACTGAGATGTGAATTCAGGGAGCCAAATTGCATTTAGAAGAGCTTTATATAATATCCCTTATTTCACAAATTTATCATAGGTTCCAAAATCATAACATAAAGCACCATTTCTAGTGTTTGAGTGCCGTTGTGAGTCAGAAGTAATCACTGATGATCTAGTTAAATGCTGATGGATAGCTATCATCTGGAGCTGTTTGTTAGATGGCAATTTTTTCTCTTTCCTAGACTATAAGTTTTTTCTTCCCCACATTTGAAAGCTGTGGTAAATAATGTACCTATAAGTAATGTGAATTAAATTATACTAAAATTTGTAGAAATAAAGAAAACTTACATAAGCACTTCCTTTACTCTTCACCTATTATTCAGTTTAAATAGGTAGAGCTGACTGACGGTGCAAGGTAACACTTTAGGGAGAGCTGAGGACTCTTTCTGGGAGAAATTCAGAAGGGAATGTGTTGGGTTTTTTTCTCAAGTGTCCTCATGTCCTCATCTGTAGTGGCTGAACAAGGAGCCTTGAATCTCTTTCATAGAAACATAGAAAGTTAGGGGTTGGAAGAGACCTCAAAAGATCATCAAGTCCCACACCCCCTGCCAAAGCAGGGTCACCTATAGCAGGTCACACAAGAATGCATTTAGGTGGGCTTTGAATGTCTCTAGGGAAGGAGATTCCACAACGTCCCTGGGCAGCCTGTGCCAGTGCTCTGTCACCTTCACAGTGAAAAAATTCTTCCTTATATTTATAGGGAAGCACCTGTGCTCCAGTTTATAACCATTGCCCCTTTTCCTATTATCAGTCACCCCTGAGAAAAGCTTGACTCTGTCCTCCTGGCACTCACCCTTAACATATTTATAAACATTAATGAGGTCACCCCTCAGACTCCTTCAAGCTGAAGAGACCCAGCTCAATCTTTCCTCATAAGGGAGATGTTCCACTCCTTTAATCATCTTGATCACTCTGCGCTGGACTCTTTCAAGCATTTCTCTGTCCTTCTGGAGCTGAGGGGCCCAGAACTGGACACAAAATTCCAGATGTGACCTCACCAGGGCAGAGTAGAGTGGGAGGAGAACCTCTCTCAACCTACTAGCCACCCCCCTTCTAATGGACCCCAGGATGCCCATCGGCCTTCTTGGCCATCGTTGGCTCATGGTCATCCTTCAGTCCACCAGCAACCTCAGGTCCCTTTCACCTGTGCTGCTTTCCAACAGCTCAGTCCCCAGCCTATATTGGTACCTGGGGTTGTCCTTTCCCACTTGCCTCTTTTTTAAAGAATTAGTAGAAAATACATTTCTATTTGTTGAGCTTTAGATTTTGGAATGATTTTGATGACCCAGTACATCTTGCTCCTTAGATTGAGTTGGGTGCCTAATGTTTGGTAGGTGGATATGAGGCAAGGGAGTGAAGATTGCATTTCTTTCCTAGGGAAAGAGTGTAAATAAAGCTGGTTTTTGCAAGATAGGATTTAAAAGTCAAAAGTAAACCTCTGTTTTATTTGTTTTGAAGGATCTGAGGATAGAATTGTCATTTTCAGTTCAAAGACGAGCATTGAAAACATTAGTCTGTTTTTTCATATAGTTTGAATTCAGCTGACATTTTCACGTTTCTTACAACAACAAAAAAGTTTTAATGATTAATTTAAATTCAATTCTGAGAGTTGTGCTTCCTTTTGAGTAAATAAAGTAGCATAGTGTGGACAAGAATGAAAATGTCATGTTTTCTTTTGTAATGGAAAAGAATGTGTCATGTATCTGTGAGGAAAGAAATAGTACATTTTGCCCAACACAGCACATAAAGCTGTTCAACATGAAGTATCAAAATTTTATTTCAAGTAGTATTTTGCTTCAAGCTTGTGAAGCAAAATCAGATATAGGAGTGGTAAGACTTGTCATTATTTCTGTAACAGGAGTACTTTTTCCACTAACTTTCACTGCAGTACTTTAAAGCTTTTAAGTGTATATACTGGGAATCAAGGATTCCATTTAAGAGGACACAGGTCTTGATAACTAAATGAATATATTGCAAATAGGTTTTAAGCTTGGCTGACATTTTACTAAATATATATAAAAAGGAAACAAGGGGCATTCCATTGCAATTAGAAGTATTCTAGTGACACCTTGTCTAATGAATCCTAATCTTTAGCCAATCAGTTCTGGTGTTGAAACAATATTTTGGCATCTAAATGGGCAATCATGAAAGCAAGTGTACAGCAAATGAATGGTGAGAGATGCTGTTGTGAGCCATAGAGAATTTATTTCTGAAAAAGTTCTTTGGATTTTTTTTTTTAAAGTAATTCATTAGGCTGAAAAGGTTAAATTTGGGCAGTGAGTTGTTAACTGGAAGAAAGCTCTCCAGTCACGGTGATAACCATGGGAAGCTCCCCACTTCTGTTATGTGTTTTCACACTCCTTTAACTTTTAAGCCATGAAATACTCTGCAGAGAAGTAGGAAGTTATGACAAGAATGCCAGACACTTTGACAAGTATAACAAAAGTGGAGCAAAAGTACCTACAATATTTATTTCTTTTCTTATTTTTCTAATTTTTAAAATGGAAGATTAACAGTAAAACCAGGTAAGGACTTACACGTAGTGCACAGAAAGTAAGTACAGCTGCAGACGTAGTTATTTAAAGAATGGGATGCAGCTGGCATGCCTTGTCCATGCCACATAAGGAAGTGGCTTTCCTTGGAAATGAAGGTTAGGAATGTATCTTCTAAAAAAGAAAGGAAAAACTAGATCCAGATTTCTTACTTATAGACAGCAAGAGCTTGCAGTGGGTGTAGGAAAAACAAAACAAACCAAACCCTTACTACTCTGAAGAAAAAGCTACAAGCAAAGCTTTAAAGGCATATATTTTTAGTCTTTGCCAAGTTTCCACTTTTTAATAAAGGCCATGGTAAAGCTACCATTATATTATTGTGATTTGATTAAGACAGTATGAGCTTGCTGTTACTTAACATGTATTTATGTAATTTTAAGTTTGTCACAGTGATTTGATTGATATCTCTGAGTTACTCCAGACTTTAGTCCTTTGTAAAGAATTTATTTTTCCAAACATGGGTTCAACAGGAAACACAATATAATCAGTCTCTAGTCCAAATAAGATGTTAATATATTGTAAAAATAATTACAAACGCATAGGGTTGTTATTGAAGTATTCTCATTGTACTGCTTTATCT
This sequence comes from Phaethornis superciliosus, assembly GCA_023637945.1. Classification (NCBI taxonomy): domain Eukaryota; kingdom Metazoa; phylum Chordata; class Aves; order Apodiformes; family Trochilidae; genus Phaethornis; species Phaethornis superciliosus. Next base: position 7,713,420 of record JAJQWJ010000005.1, read on the forward strand.
GCTCTTCTGGGCATGTGATAGCAAAAATTGCCTTACGTATCTAAAAACTTTTAGTAGTTAGATTGAATTTGTGACATTGTTCACCATTTTTTTTTTCCCATAATGCCAAAAGCAATTCCTTAGTTGTATTTTGGTGTGTTTGGGGGGTGGGGAGAAAATACTTAGCATTGAGTTTGCTTTCTATTGTCTTTTTTCCTCCTTACAAATAACTTGTGGTCATTGGAACCCAGCAAGGAGTCTCCTTTTCCTCCAGATGGTTTTGACATTTGAGTAAACCTTGGAGGATTAAAGGCACTCTAGTGAGCACTCACTGCAAACTCCTGACACAACATGACAGTCCTAATCTGGTTCTGGGCTGATTAGATGGTAAGAGCTCAAAGGGGAAAAAATACAAATGTGTAATAATCATTTAGGCTCATTAAAGTTTTTACGAAACCCCCTTAGTTTACACTAAAGATGTACAACCTGATGCAGGTTCACTTTTGCAGTATATTATTTAGGTGAGTCTCTGTGCAGTAACTTTAGTTTTGTAAAGCTTTTTTTGTGCATGCCTGAACAAGCACAGCTTGATGCAAATGTCTTTTCTGTATATTAAAGATGGTTTGCAAACAATCTAAATGGTTAAATGGTGGTAGAAAATACAGAAATTGATCTGAATGAGACTCTTATATCTGATTATGCATCATCACCATCTGCTGTAATAGGATAATAGAAAGAGATTCTACCTTTATTTGGAATAAAATATAAATCAGTGGTTTGCATTTGATATGCAAGGAGAACTTGTTAGCATCACGGGAAATTCACAGGACATTATGCTCTTAATTGCACATTATAGTTCTAAAGAACTAAAACAAGTATTTGATAAATCATTATTTTGATTTGATGAAAATAACTTGGGTTAAAATTCCTTTTTTTTTACCCTCCTGAAGTTTAAAAGTACATTGAACTTTAAAGCAACAGGTGTAATTATTCAGCATTACCAATGTCTTAACTTATTTGCTTTTGCTGAGTGAATAGTACTGCACAACACCTCTCCTAATACAAGAACAGTGCTTCAGCTGCAGCTTGTAAATTGGCCTCACTTATCTATAGATTATTTTTACTGCACAGCAACTGAATAAGTTGTTCCTCTGTTTTTTTTTTCTAAGTCTATCAGAGCATGACAGACAGTCCAGTATTTTATTTTCAAATGAGAACCTGTGGTATTTTTAGTTTTACAGACTCAACCTTCCTCAACTCTCTCAACTGCTTTTTTTTTTTTTTTTTTTTTTTTTTTCCCCCCATTCTATTTTAGCACTCTGTTAAGGTGAACCACAAAAGCATCTGCTGAAAACAAAAGATGTACTTGACCGTTTATTCTTGCAAATGTAATTCTATTGATGTTGTAGGAAAATAACTACACTGCTTAGTGCCAAATATGAAACCAGCAGTGGTACCAGACATATCTCACATTTCATGTTTTTGGCATTACAGCATTCTGTGTTTTTACAAAGCTCAAAAATTCCCTAGTTCTAGTTAGATATTTGTTGAAAAAGAAACAAACCAGTTGTCTGGATGCTGTGAGAGTTCAAAGGGAGTGTGGTTGGATTAAGTTATTTAATGAAATCTTCTAAATTGTTCCTATACATTCTAAATTTCCTTTAAAAACATTTCAATTGAAAAAAAAAAAAGAGAGACTTTAAAAAAGCTTTAAGGCTTATGCAAATTGATCATAAATGCTAATGGTAGAAAATGGTAGGATTTCATATCAGGTTGTTCCACATATGTAATTTGAGTGCCGTGTTTAAAAGAAAATGCTTTCTAGAGGTTTCATTAAAAAAACCATGGCTGTAAGAAATAAAGAAAAAAACTCTTCAACTTTATCATATTCTTAATTCTTCTACCTATTTTGCAATTTGCAGTCTAAAATCCCTGGGAAGCTGCCTGGCATCCAAGTTGCATCTTTTCAGAACCTCCACCAATTCACTCAGATATGTGGGCTGGCTTTCTTAAATTTTGAGAAATCCTCTGTAAGCAGAAGATAAGAATGTGAAAAAGACCAAGCCTGTCCTACCTTAAAATATCCCAGCAAGGATCTGAATTATAGCTTTAAGGGCCTGAACTCGTAATTTGTTGTGAGACTGTCTGGCAATTTCACAAAACCTGGTTATCTTTGCTATATGTCAGGACTGTGCTTAGACCAAAGCTCAAAATGTATTAGAAAAACTACAGTACAAAGGTTTTTTGTGGTTTGTTTTTTTTTTTTTTTTGCTTTAAGAAATGCTTTTTAATCCTCCTACTATATTGTACAAGAATCCTACTTAAAACAATGTCAAAAATTAGTCAGTCTGCACAGCCCTGTGCTCCCCCTATTTCCCAGTTTGTTTTTCTTTTATTTCTTATCCTATTGAACGTAGCCTGTATTTATAGCCGCTGGTGGTGGGAATACAATGGTGTTGCTGCAGGCTTCCCTTTAATGGATCCTTGCCAGAGATAGTCATTGTTCCCATTGCTTGAGGCTGCTCAACTGTGCAAGGTTGCTTGGAAACCTTCTACTGAGTAAAACCTTCCAGTCACTTTCCTTTACCTCCCAAGTCATACCAGTTGAGTGCTTCGGGATTCAGAGGGAGGATCACAGTCCATGTGGTTGCTTTGGGTGACCTTTCTGATGCTAAACCAATGACCTCTTAAATGCAGCATAGTGTACTGTGAGCAACTACCTGGCTAAAAAACCAAACTTAATGTCATTGGATGCCCACAGAGGCAGTTAGCTGATGATTTAAAAAAAAAACAACCCAGAATAAGGAAAAAGCCTAACTCTAGTAGGTTCTGCTTTAGATTATACCATTGAGAAAAGCACTGCCTTTAAGTTGGGCTGAGGTGTTTTGACTTCCATGGTGTGTAATTAATGTTAAAACAACCTAGTCTGTTCCTGGTGCTCAGTCTGCCTAGGTTTGCCCTAATGTGCACTTCCTGTTATCTTTCTATTTCCTTTTTTCATGTTGCAGAAAACAATTGTACTTGATCCAGCCTTTCAGAGTTACTCATCATTTTCTTGAGCGAGTTGGTCAACAGGACAAATCAAATCCCTTGCTTATTTATAACATTTAATTAGACCCACCTTTCTAAATAAGTGATCTAAATAATCTCATTTGCTCTTTTCTATGTTAAAACAATAGCTGTTTTTCATCAGCTAGTATACTACATCTTTTCAATAGTTTTATAAGCATGTTATATATATGATAAATGCCAAGCAACACTATTTGACTGCATGGCTTCTTGGGAGTAGATATTCCCATAATATGAAGAATACAAATAATCTATTGTAACATTATTAGTGGAAACATTGGCTGGTATTGTATTTTCTCACTGGGAACTGAATATTGCTATCACTGTTCACCAAGTAGCATGAGCAAAAGATCTGTGAAAAGAAAATTGCTATTCCTACATGATAATTTAATCTGTTTTCTATTCTGTTGGTTTTCAGCTCGCTCTCTGACACTATTTTGAGTTAGTGATTTAAGTATTAGGTTATAAATATACATTGTCCTGTGTATCAGGATGTCACTGCTGACTTGGCTTCTTCAGGTATAAATAAAAATTTTGTGCTGGCACAGACATCAGGACATTTTGTTTTCTGTGGAATGTATTTGCACTGTGCCTTTGCCCTCTTCTTGACACCCAACCTTCTTTCCTCTTAAGGCTAAATCTTTAGTGATACAACTGGCATAGACATGGTTGTTATGCATTCCTAATCTTAATATTTTAGGAATAGAGCATGATGCTGTATGCTGATTTCTGACATTATAAAAAAAACTGAGTGAAAACACTTGAAGGATTGGAACTGAAAGATCAATTACATGTATTAAATCTTTTCACCTGGACCCAAACTTTTTTGTTAGTTCACAAAAGCAGAGAAATTAGTTTTTTTTTTCCCAAAAGAAATTAAGTCCAGTTGTAAACATAAGATAGCAAGTTGGACTGAAACAAAAAGATTTCTCCAGGATGTGAAAGAAGGGAAAGTAAAATGATTCTGAGATTTCCTGGCCTGGTTATAAGGGCTGTGTGAAATAAAAGTATGCTTAAGATATGCTTGTTTCCTTCTATCATCCCTAATAGTATGGTGGTTGTGTTTAACCCCCAAGTTTACATAGTCAAAGGTAGAGTCTAGTCATATGTAAGATGACTATAACAGAAAAATAAAAGATTTTTTAAAATATCTAAAATAGAAAAGATACAGCAACACCATCTATCCTGCTTCTAGAGTTCTGGGAGCTTTGCCCTACAGTTCCTCATTGATGTAATTTAATAAGATATATGGAGGTCTATAAGCAGAGGAGATTTAATCTTGCTACAGAATGAGATTCACATCTGTAGTATCAAATAATTTTAACTTCTCAAATCAAAAGTCTGTCTTAAAAGAACATCTGTTGTTGCAGTAAGAATCCCAAAGTGATTTTGTTATCTACTGCCTGGGAGATTGCCTGGAGCATAGCTTGAGGCTACCAGGATATCCAGCAATGTCTGTAAATGTGTGTGGATTTTATAAAATGCCATTCTGTGTTTTTATTTGTTCTCTCTTGCTCTCTCTCTTTTTTTTTTTTTCTTTTTTTCTTTTTTTAAGATTCTGCTAACTTTCAGTGTAGATTTTAGCATCATTAGTCTATAACAAGTAGCAGCTTAGTATTTTATTTTGCTCAAGTCCTTTAACTGTTCTTTTAGACACTGTGAAAATAATAACCTTGCAGTGTAGTGTACTACATAACTTTGTGATTAGAGCATGTTGTACTCAGATGGAAAGAGCTAATACAACTTTATAAAACTTGGGACCTTTTTGTTCTGAAGTGGTGACTGCTAGAGTCCTAAAAGGTCACCTGCTTGGTGACCTGCTGGTCTCTCTCTGCTTGTTTTGTAAATTCATAGGATGTAACCATGTTTACTTCAGTGTCTAAATGATCCTCTTAATATTTCTTTTTTCTTTAATTAGTTGGATAATACCATGAGTGCAGGAAAATTGTAACAGTGAGAGCCAACTCAGGATTCAGTCACTCCAGTTACATGGACACACAGGTGCTGAATGCAGTTGAATATAGAGAATGTAAACCAATGCTTCTAGGAGCCCAAAACCATTGTGAAGAAGCTGTGCTAAATGGGGGAAAATCCCCTTGATTACTAGGAATCCAGGGCTTACTCTTGAGGAGACAAGAGAAAACTACATATGGAAATATGAGCTTCTCAGCCCTGTAGGATTTGTTGTTTAACAAAGTTACAGAGGGTGAACCATCACTTGCCTTGAAAATAGCAAATTTAAAGGAGAGGGTGGGCCATCATTTGCCTTGAAAATAGCAAACTTAGAGGAGAATGGTCAAGAAATTTCAAAAGATAATCAGTGAGCAGTGAGGATGGTGTATGTGGACTGTTAACACTAGTCAAGGGAGGTAATATTGTAGCATAAAACTAGATAGCAGACATGAAACTAGGGGAAATAATTGATACAGAGGGTTGTGTGATTCAGCAAGGAAGTTGTTGAAGTCTTGATCTGAAAACATAGCTAAATATGCTTCTAAATTTGGGGGTGTTGAGAGATATTTATGGAAAATCAGAAATAAAAAAAATTGTCTTGCAGTATATACTTCAGGTGATACAGATGATTACTTTGCAGTAAAGTGTTGGGGTTTTTTTTCTCAAAGAATTATTCTTGTATTATTACAAACTTCTTGTAAAGTGAAGTTTGTTTTCAAAACTGCTACCTTAATACCATTTTCTTTAAAAGTCTTTGGAAAGCTAAACATAAAATACCATTTCAATTTTGTTCATCACCTTTTTCTACCTTAGAAAAACTAAAAAGCCAAACATTGGCTTGTTTTTTCTTTTTGTTATTTGCTTGGGTTTTTTTCTCCAAAAAAGTAGTCAGTCAAGAAGAATCAAGCTGTACTCCTGATTTTTCATACAATCTGACTTTTAAACAAAATACAGTACAGGAAAGTAGATGTATTAGGACTTCTGAATAAAGTCAACTGTTGCAATCTTCCCTATCAAAATGGCATTATCTTCTCTCCAGAGTGAATCCAAGACCTTATACACTATGGCCATACATTAAGTATCTTTGTTCATGAGAATTTACTCTTAGGGACAAGCAAGAATTGAAAGGATGGGAGAAGATCCTCAGACCTTTAGTCAACCCAACCCATTGTATATGCTGTCATTCTTGAACTAATTGGGTTCATGATCTGTCTTTATCATTACTATAAGCAGCTCAATCTCTAATACATTCAGCATCAAAGACTTTGCCCTAGAGCTTAGTGATGCCCCAGGTGAGAAAAACATTCCTTGTGCATCCACAAGAGAGGATGGTGCACTGAGGACCAGGGTACAGCTGAGAGAAGAATTGTACAGGAGAGAATCTAACAAGGATATTTATGTGTGTGAGTGCAGAACACCACCAACAAACAAGTCAGGCTAAAAGAATGACAGTGTATTTAAGAGGAAGGATATTAATGAAGAAGAAGGGATTAGAAGAAGGAGGTAATATGGGTGACCCCATGAGTGCTGGGGGAGAGGAGTCCTGTTTTGTGTTGGGAGTCGAGTCACTCTTCATGACTTCCCAAAATGGAAACTACAGTTCCAAATGCCCAGACTCACACCTTGAATATTGAGCATTACTTCTCTTTATGGCTTTGTACACATATGTAAACACATAATAAAAGCAGCACATCTGTCTAAAAATGCAGGAAAATCTCTTTTTGCCCTGCTGTGTGGCATAGGAATGAAGTCCTGTTTACAACATAAAACAGTATTTTAAGGTGGTCTTTTTAAGTCATAACTTAGACATTGCACTAAAGATATTGTTGCCTTAGGTGATTATTTTCAGCTATGATCTCCTACACCTCTGGCCTTTTATTTTAACATCTTCTATAATTCTCACAGTTATGTATAACATTATATGATCATATATATATGTGTGTTCCTGAGTTACTTTAAGAATTTCCTGTCATAAAGGTTCTTTAGTTCTCTGGCATTAGGTCTTAAATGACATATAGTCCCAAGATGAATTTACTTTTATTGTCAAATGCAACCTTTGACCAGTACTGTTTATATTTATACAAGCCAATTTTTTTTCTGATCATCTATCAAGACATAGTAGGAAAGTTTTAACAATGTGCAAGGAGGCTTCAATCACACTTTATTAACAGTTGTGAAATTTTCACATGGTATGTGCTTCATGATGTCCAACAGGAATAGGTGTGTAATGTTCTGCAGTTGAAGAAGTAGAAGTAGAGTATGAGCAGTTCCCAGTCCTTAACTTCAGGAAAGGCTGGAACAACATCAAGGTCATTGCCCTGGGCACAGAGATCTGTCAGTAGGAGTGTAATGTTCCAGTAAATGTCCTGTTGCACTGCTGTTGCACAAGGTCTTATTCCATTAATTTCAGTAGGATTACCTGAGCATGCCAAGGTATCACCCAGAAAAACTGAAGTGAAATCAGGCAAGAATAAATACAGCAATACTTTGATCAAAGCATTTAATAATTATCCTATGTAGAGGAAAAAAATCTGCTCAAAACAAATACAAAGTAGTTTTGAAAAGGGGAGTGAAATCAGTGATACCTTGTTTTAAAAAATCTCCTCTTTTTTTTTTTTTTTCTTTTTTTTTTTTTCTGTCACTTAAGGAAAACCTGGAATATTTTAGCACTGAAAACAGAGAACCTCAGTGCATTTTTTCCTTCTTATACACACATATCCTTGGAAATGTTTAATGGTGACAAGGGAAGGAGAGTCCACCTCTGATTTTGTTGCTTGTTGAATTTACTGCTGAGCTTGATCTGTATTACTACTTTGAATTCTGAATGGATGCATCCTATGTACTCACAAGATAGAACTGCATTTGTATGAACACTACAGAGGAAAAAATGATATATGAAAGTATCCAACTACCAGCAAAATAGTTCAAATAGAATAATGTATGGATTACATTTCAGAATTAAATCTTCTAAACGGTGGGTTGTTCATAATGAATTTGAAATCTCTGTAGGAAAAATGAAAAGGAAGGCAATAAGTGCTCTGTATAGTTATGAATGATGTTACATTAAAGCTCTATTTTTAAAATACAACTGCAGTTGTAGATTCACTGTGTGCCAAATTAAAAGGTTAGATCAAAGGATTGTCACTAAGCATACATATATTCAGAGACCATAATTTTATGAAGTGATTCCTGCATTAAACTGTATGTTGTACTATACTGAGATAAAACAGCAGAAAAAGGCTGTAATAAGAGTTTTCAATTAGCCTCCTTGTATTTTTGTCCAAATGAAAAGACAGTGTGTGCTTTTAGGGCTGGGAAGCAGCAGTTAAATGTGCACCACACCCTGAAAGCGTTTCTGCTCTCTAAACCTCCATTGTCTGAAACAGTGGGATGCAAGGTTCTCAACTATCAAAAGACATAAGGGGAAAAAAAAAAAATCTACATTCATATAGATTCCAAATAGCTGTGAATATAAACTGAGCCATGGATTTTCCTCTTGGAGTTAGCATATTTGAATTTTTTAGTCTCATACTTCTGTTTTTATTATCAGCTTTGGTACGGTAAGGAAGTTTTCCAATGGAGATTAATACAAGCAGTGTGGATTTGTGGGAAAAAATGTCTTTAAACGCATGTGAATGTAAAACAGCTAGAAGATGGATATTATGAACCCACAGTGAAGTGCAATTTTGTGGTAAGCCATTGCTCTGATGCCTCATCTGAGTATGAAATGTTCCACTTAAAAATAAAAGGAAATCTTTAGGATTAAGTTCTTTATTAAGTGAGAGAGACACACTAGAGAACTATTAGCTGTACAGACTAAACAATCATGATACTATAAAACAGAATCCAATATGTGTGGTAATTTTTTAATAAAATAAAACAGTTGCATAATGTATGGCATATTCCATATGTTTAAAAAATATGGAAATATATCTAATCTGCCAATCTGTATGAAGAAAACAAGCAAAGAATTGGGGTCATATGTATGATAATTGCTTTAGATTTTATGCTCAGAAAGAAAATAAACTTGGAAGAATTTGTATCTGTTTTTCTTAATTTTAGTTTGTTTTTCTCCTGAGTATTAGTTGTGTCCCAGAGCGATGAGTAAAACTGGGGCCACCTGTTTTCCACCATGTCCATTATATTTTCTGTAAGTTTATAATACAACATGCAAGTATTCCTATAAGAGTTATTTGGGAAATCTATTTTGAGTTAATAAAAATGAAATAAATGAAGTAGCAAACCACCCTTCTTTCTAGGTGGCAAGAAAAACCCTACAAAAGTGGTTGCTTTGCTGGAAACTAGTTGTGTTTTAAGAAAAAAAGGGTTCAGTAGCATATAAAAAATTCAGTGTGTTTTAAAATTCTATCAAAGTATGTTGGTTTATGAACCTGAAAACTTTTGCTTTTACCTTGCCAAGGATGTAATGTTAAGTGCTCAGCCTCTGTAGCTTGTCAAAGCAGTGAGACTGAGAATCAGAGTATTGCCAGGGTGGGTGAGATTTAGAATAATTTATATAAAATCTCACACTGGAATTATTTGAATTGGTGAAGACAGTGGGTTATATTTTAGAATGGTATGGCTGACATGCTGAAGGGAAAGGAAGCTATCCAGAGGGGACCTTAGAGCCTTAAGAGGGTTGGGCCCATTCCAACCTCATGAAGTTCAACAAGGCCGTGTTCAAGGTTCTTGACCTGACTTGGGGCAGTCCCAAGTACATGTATAGACTAGGTGGAGAATGGATTGAGAAAAAGGACTTGGTTGTGTTGGTTGCTGAGAAGCTCAACATGAGCTGTCAGTGTGTGGCTGCAGACCAGAAAGTCAACTGTTATCTGGGGCTTCATCAAAAGAAGATTTGCCAGCAGGTCAAGGGAAGGGATTCTTCCCCTCTACTCCATTTTGTAAGACCTCACTTGGCGTATTGTGTCCAGTTCTGGGACCCCCAGCCAAGGAAACATGTGGAGCTCTTGGAGCAAGTCCAGAGGAGATGATGAGAGAGCTGGAACACCTCTGCTATGAGGACAGGCTGAGAGAGCTGGGGTTGTTCAGTCAGGAGAAGAGAAGGCTCTGTGTAGACCTTATAGTGGCCTTCCAGTACCTGAAGGGACTGCAGGAAGCTAGGAAAGTATTTTACAAGGGCATGCAGTTAGAGGACAAGGGCTGGTGACTTTAAATTGGAAGAGAGTAGATTTAGATAAGATATTAGGAAGAAATTCCTCACTGTGAGAGTGATGAGACACTGGCACAGATTGCCCAGAGAAGTTGTGGATGTTCCCTCCCTGGGAATGTGGAAGGCTATGTTGGATGGGGCTTTGAGCAACCTGCTGAAATGGCAGCTGTACCTGCCCATGCAGGAGGGACGGAACTAGATGGTCCTTAAGGGTCTCTTCCAACCCTAATTATTTAATGAAATAGTTGGATGTTTCCAAATCCTGTTGGCTGGGCAAACATTCAAAGACTTCCTGGTGTACTGTGTGCCAGTTTGTGTTTGCAGCTCAAGCCTCCTGAGCTGGGAGTGAGTGCAGGAAAAGGCTTTCCTTGGCACTTTGTGGGATGGGTTTTAGGTGCCTTTTGTCCAACCCAGTGAAGAAACAACTTCTTCATCTCCCCGAGTCTCCATAAAAAAAAAGGCATTCTACTACAAAAACACTTATGAAAAGAAAGAACTTGATCTACTTCCAGAAAGTTTAGATCACAAAATCAGAGAATGATAGGGGTTGGAAGGGACCTTAAGAGATCATTGCATCCAACTCTCTTGCCAGAGCATGATCACCTAGTGTAGGTCCCAAAGGAATGCATCCAGGTGGATTTTGAATGCATCCAGAGAAGGAGACTCCACAACCTTCACCTGTGTAAGAATTAATATAGGACTATACCTTAACTGAGAAATGTAAGGCTGTGTAAATCAACTTTGTTGAAAAGAGATTTTGGTATTCTGAAACACAAACCTTTCTCTTGAAGTAAAAAGAAGGTGGGGTCATGCATGAAATATTTGTGAGGAATAATATATACACCAATTCAACTTTCTCTTGCTCTAATCTTTTTTTTTTTTTTTCTCGTAAGGTGGTTCTGTACCCTGCGTATAATTTCAAATTAAAGGAAAAAGCTCAGAGAGTCAGATTTGATTACTCTGTTGGAAAGATCTTTTTAATAGATGGGAATAATAATGTTATTTTCCAAGTGTTGCTATTACTGTGCTTACAAAGAGGAAAAGCATAATATCACATGGGAAACAGAACTTTGAAGTGCATCAGTAGTAGAATTGCAACTTTCCTGAAATTACACTGAAAATCTGATTTACCCATCAAAGCCACTCAAATATTATTTTAAAGAAGCCTGAGTTTAGTTTAAAAAATATGATTGAAAATTCTCTTTAAATTAAAACTTTACTGTACAGGGGGGTTTTTTGTTTGGTTGGTTTTTTTTTTTTCACAGTTTTTGTTCCTTTTCTCTACCACAGTTGTTACTCCCTGGACTATCATAATTTCTGTAATGCCATGGAATCATGAAATGGGTTGGAAGGGACTTTTAAAGATCATCTTGTTTCCATCTGCCCTGCCATGCACTGGAACACCTTTCACTAGAACAGCTTGCTCAAAGCCCCATAAAACCTGACTTTGAACACTTCCAGTGCTGAAGCATCCACAGCTTCTCCAAGCAACTGTTCCAGTGTCTCACTACTGTCATCGTAACAATTTTTTTCCTCATTTCTAATCTAAATCCACCCTCTTGCTGTTTAAAACCTTTACTCCTTGTACTATCACTACAGGCCTTGGTAAAAAGTCTCTTCATCTTTTGATTAGTCTTTGCACCAGATGAAATAACAGGACATTTTGGCAGCTGAAACTGTTGAGATCCCAGCTTTAACCAATAGATGTATTTCACTCTATTTATAATATCATTTTGTTTCCGTAAGAAATGGCAAGTAGGTGGTTGAAGGAAAAGATCTCAGATGCTGAGATCAATTTCCCATAATTTTTCTTCCATCTCTGTGGTGAATTTACAGAGGGGTTTTGTAGAACTAATTGGGGGAACAGATACAGGAGGAGATCCAGTTGCCTGTGCCATGCTGTATTTAGGCAATAAGATATCTTTATCTGCTGTTAGGCAGTAAGTAATTATTTGTACTGAAAGTTGTGTATGACAGGGTATGTTATACATCCTGTGAAGGTAATTAGGGAAGTATCAGTTATACTGATACTTATGTAAGCTGGAGTTGATTTCAACAAGAAATTATGTAGTACTGTCTTCCTCTGCTCTTGAAATATTCCAAGGTTTCATGCTGTTATATTTAAATATTTGTGGTTTATTTTTTTATACAGGAGTTAATAGCAAACATCTCTTCAGAGTGTTTTATGGCATTTTTTTAATTCTCCATCTCCTCAGATTTGGCTCTTGCTAAAACAGCCATGAGAATTTTTTGCACTGGAGACTTAACTTTCTTTACTGATTAAAAAAGTTACAGCTATAAATATCCATGAGCTTAATTTGAGAATTCAGTAGTATTAGTGCATCAGAACTTGAATATTTAATTATTAATAATAATTATTTATTATAATTAATTATTTCTGGTTCTGCAGTTTATAAACAAGAATCTCCAGTCATTAACACAGTTTATATATATCCTTTCATTTAGCCATCAAAGTTGATGTAAAACTTATTTTCAGTCCAGATGAGCAGTAGGTAATACCTGATATAAACATGCTTGGTTTGGTTTTTTACTTTTTAACAGTTTTCTCTATTTAGTCTGAATAGTACCTTCGTTGTTTTTACATATACAGGGCCCTGAACAGATCTGGGAGCTGATAAAGTTACTGGTCTTGATGTGTGGCTGCACTAAGACCCACAGATGTCAAAGTCCTATTGAAATAAAATGAAAGTTCCATAATCAGTGGTTTTGTACTTTGCAACTGAATTTAATTGCTGGATGGGAAAGGCAAGCTCCCATGAAGCCTAAGGAACAATGTTGGTCTCTGCAGTGAAGACATCTGATTTAGAGCTTTTAATTTAAGCACCCTTAAAGTCAGTTGGGAGAAAAGGGAATCTGACTGAAGGAAGGATAATTACTTTCCTGTAGAAGTCCAAGTTATGTACTGGAAACTCAGTGAGAAACCTTTGCTGCTCTTGTTTTCATAATTAAACATAACTATTGTACTTAGATGTCATATTTCCCTCTAGAAATACTTGCAGGTTTGTTGCTTGTTTGTTTGGTTTTTCTGATCTGACATGCAGTTTTTCAGGTTTTTTGGTACTTGTATAAACTTGAATTTTTTTTTTTAATTTTAAATTTTTCTTGTTGGAATGTATGGAAAGACTACACTCCTTGTCTTGCTTCCTGAAGAGGAGAAGAAAACATTTTGTATAAAGAAGGTTTACATATTAATTTGTGCTAGTGTAGAAAATTAGGGTGCACCTAGAATGAGAATAAAGACGGATGATATATTATTGTTGATTTCATGGTAAATATAGTATAGTAGACACAAAGAGCTCACTGGAGCATTCAGGTATAAAGAACTAGTCTGAGTGCCTGTTAGAGGACTAAGTACTGCTGCCTTTGGGATATTTAATACATGCCTTGCATTTTCTCATTTCAGAATGAGCTATATCTAACCCCTAGGATTTAAAGAGGGGAGGTTCATACTAACTACCAAGTTTGAAGATTAACAGTCCTTTGAACTAGTGGATATCCCGAATGCCTGGGCCTTTATATGAGGTGGTTTTATTGCTCCATAGTTAAAGATCCACTTCGTTGCATAAGTGATTAATTTCCTTAATCAGCTCATAGTTCTGTGCTCTGTATGTTCTGCCAAAGAATTCGTTTTCTTTAACCCTAATGTTGTTTTTTGTTCTATTTCAGGGCTGTTGTATACTAATTTTTCTTATTTATATTTTCAAAAATATTTGCTTAGTGAAAAGATTCATACCTTTTATTGATGTAAGCCCTTTGCCAGCAACTCTGGGAAGGGAAAAAGGTTTGGGAGTGATGACTGACTTTTTCTTACATCTTACAGTCATCATTGGCCAGAAGGTTGATGCTGTAGATAAAGAGGTTACAGAGGCTAGACACATGTTTCATCCTTTTGCTCTTAACACTGTAATACGGCCAGGGGCCTTTTTCATGGGAGCTTGCTCTGCAAGAGCTTGTGCCTGCTTTTGCTTTTGAAGACTGGTTTGGGGAAAAACAAAGAGAGAGAAGCTGATTACTTCCCTCCCATCCCAGATCCTTTATGAGTGATCTTTCTGCCCTGGCAAAACGTAATGCTTGTGGTTCACAGATGCCCACAGGAGCTGGCAATAGTTACAGCAAATGTTTGCAGGTCCCCATTCAGGACCAAATGAGCTCAAATGGGTAAGAATCTGGGCTTTACAAGGTTATGGGTAATATTAGACAGTGGTGAATGGTTTCTACTGCCTACCAATTCCTAACTTATCTTTTCTAATTAAACTCAACATAATCAGTGATTATCAGAAGCCGGTTTTCATTTCTTTGATAACAGGGGATGGTGGTAAGTGACAGCTGCTAAAAAAAGGCAGTTTTACTCTGCAAGTACAGATTACTTGCAACCAAGTTTTTTGGTATTTTTCCTGAGGCGCTCTCTTGCTTTTGGATATATCCTGAAACACTAGGATGTTGCACAAAACAAGATAATTTTTAATAGGATAAATGGTTTTGGACTTGAAATCCAGTTTACAAGTGCCATTTCTCCTTAGGAATATGCAATTGCAGGTAAATTCTGAGGATGTAGATGGAAATGAGTGAGATAAGAACAGTGGTCCTTTTGGCTTTTTACTTAATGAGGCTGTCTTCCAGTATCCCAGAAACAACATGGAAGACTTGGTATTTTAATAAAGGCACTTAAGCTAATTATTAACTTATGAAGAGTGAACAGGAAAATTAGAAAGGGCCTGATACCTGAAACTATCCTGCTAATAATTTGTGTATCTCCATCCTATAGTTACCTCAAAGTCTATTTAAGTTAATTTATTTAATGGTATTTCAAAGAATGCTTAATTGTCTGACGTCTGATCTTCATCTCTGTGTGGACCTGGCAGCTTTACAAAATGTTATAACAATGTGATGAAAAGTTTGGCAGAAGAGATAAGCTCTACCCCAAAAATATAATTTGGGGTTAAAAGCAATTTTGCATCTGAAAACTCTTTCGCCACAGGAAAAAAAAAAAAAGAAGGAGGAATGAAAAAAATTCAGATCATTCAATTGTATGAATTGACATAACTCCAGCAAATAGGAAGAAGAAAAGTCTTCCTCTAGGTTGTGAGATTCTTGCCTGACCTGAGGAAAAAAAAAAAGTGCATTTTCAGCAGTGAAAATTTCATTATTTGCAATACTTCTGAGACCATCATCGTTTAAATTGCTTAAAACATAATACAAGTCCTTTCATCAAGCATCTCCTGCTTTTATGTTATCAGCAAACTGTATTGACAAAACATCCTCAAATTTAATAATGTGTAGAATGTCTCAAATAGCCAAGAGGCCTCTTCAGCTTCACAGTAACATGAGATGCAATTTATTTTTTTTTTCCAGCTGAAGCTTTGTTTTAGCTCTTCTCAGATCATCTACTCAGATCTTAACTACATTGCTTATGTATTCATGAGTGCTGTGGAGCATTGCAAGATACCCGAAAATGCCTGTCTGTGCATGCAAGGGAGATCTTACAAAGTAAAGAAGGCAAAACTATCTATTCTTATTTTTTTTTCCTACAATATTGTTCCATTACAGAAGTCACTTTGACTTCTGTGACCATTTTCAAACCCATGACATGCTAATTTCAGGAAAGAGGACAGAAGGAAAACGGAAATGCTTAAGCAAAAGACCTCACCTGCATAGATTTTGAGTTGTTGTTTTTTTTTTTTTAATCTTTGTTTTCTGAAAGCATCCACATATGCTATATAAACAGATAAATTCTCCTTGATGGTGGTTCTTAAAACTTGTACTGACTTCACTGCTCTAAGATACACTTTTTACTTCAAGAAGGTGATCTACTTTTGGTCTTGTAGGCATGTAAGGAGAGGCAGAGCTCACCTTTTACTTATGGTCTGTCTGTATCCTTTACTGGGAGAAGATCAGGAAGGGGAAGCATTTCAGTTAGCAAACTGAAAACTTTATTCAAATGCATGCTTCTAAATTGAACAATGCAACTTTTTCAATGAGCAAGTGATTTTTAAACTCAAATTTAGGTATCTTTCAAAAAGTTAGTTTTTAAGCACTGAGTTCTTGCTGCTGGCAAAAGAATTTGTTGGTGCTATGGAAAAACAGCCCTCAAGCTGCTTATATTTAGGAACATATATATATGCTGATGGACACAAAAAATCTTCATTGCTGTAAGATAAATTTCCACTAATAAAGGTAAATGGCTAAGATAAAAAAACAGGTTTTTCTGTAGCTTTTGTATTCAAATCAAAGATGGTCAATATAATCATGGTTAAGACAAGGTGAAGCTTTTCTAATTTATTGTTACACAAATAAACATAAACCAGATTGTTATTATTAAATGTCTTTGTGTATTTACAGGAAAAAAAATGTATTGCATTTTATACCAAGTCATTTTTTTCATTACTTGCTTCGTATTTCTCATGTCACATCTTTTTTGACTGTGTGCATTGCACACACATACAGAGCAGAGCTCAGAATCAAGTAGTATAGATGCAGCAATTTATGTTCCCAATATACTAATTTGAACTGTCTGTAAGTGTACTACAAACACATTTTTAGAGTTGCTTAATATCCCACCCCTGGACATTGCATATAAAAATGTCTCTCATTGTCAACTTTGTATGTTTTTTCTGGGGATCTTGCATTTTAAGGGTATCACCTTGTGGAGAAAACACTCTTTGGAAATCTGAATCCATTAACTGCTTTTTCAGTTGCACTTTTTGCTTAAAAAAAGCAGTCAGAGCTTCTACACACAAATAAGTTGTCAGGTCTCTGAAAGTATGTAGGAGGCAGAATCCTAGCTTTCTGCAGCAACCTGCTTGTCTCAGACATAGTAAGGTTTAAGTACAAATTGCTCCTAAGTTGCTGCTGGCTATGATAAAATCTGTTGTGTGTCAGTGTGGCAATGATATCCTAATTTGGATGGATATCTTGGAAGTGTTTTTTGGTTTGCATTTCAAACAAATTAGAAAATTAAAAGGTTAGTAAAGCCATTGGGCATATATACCATTTTTGTTGCGCCAGTTTTTGAGTAGAGACTTGAAGAGACCATTTCCACTTGGATTAAACAAATAAAGAAATAAAAATTATTTGTAGAGTAGGCCATATTCCAATGCCCTATAGACTGAGCATTTGAACTCAGCTACCATTGTTATGATAGCTGTGTCCCTCATCTGATTTCTAAAGGTTAGTTTGTGTTATCTTTATCTCTGCAGAGATTTCCTAGGAAGGATCATGACATGGTTCAGTGATCACAGTGGGGTTTTTCCTTCTACAATTTGTAATATTAAAAAATGCCAGAAGATTACTGTATAGACTTTATCTATGTCCTTTAGTATGTACAAAGAATAGCACAATTGTGGTTGTGCATTGGTGTGCAGTGATATGAAACATGAGCAGGATTTGAAAAAGTAGCACTGTCACAAGGAATCTATGAAAAAAAATGATGCATATGCATCAGATATAGTATTCTGGTAATGTCCTCTGGCACTAGTTTTCATCTCTGAATACAATGATTAATTAACAAATAACTGTGAAAAACTCCGTTAATAATTTCATTTTGTTTGCTCATTGTACTGGGACCTCAAATCATTGAAATACAGTTTGTTAAATCCTTATTTGAGTGATTATTACATTTGAGTACTAGGTATTTCCCTTGTACCTCCTCAGGAGTTTAGATCTTTAAATTGCAAAAATTAGTAATGGTTGTTTAAACGTATGGCCCAAATCAGAGAAGTGAGTATTGTGTTTTTTTCTGATTCACCCGTCTTGTGTAGGTGTTGCATGCTTTGAAAGATTGAGTTCTGAGAAATTATGTGAAAGTATAAATGGACTGCAGTGTCTTGTTGTTGGGTTTCTTTTTAGATTTGGGTTCTCCTTGAATAATCTGTGATATATGTTTAAACCCTGCAGAATATTTTTTAAATGGTAGAAATCAAAATTAAAAAAACAAGTTAATGGAAGATTCTTGTTGCATGTATACAGTCTTTTTAAAGGCTTGTGAAGAGCAGTATAGCTTGAACAGGATATTTATATAGCAAATATCCCTGAAAAATTTATTACTGGGGGGGGGGAGGGGGAGGGTTTCTGGGATTAGTGAACACCAGCTTTTTGCTTCTAGCAAAGCAACTGAATCCTGATTTGGGTCGATGCTGACGGAAAATCTTACTGGGATCCCACCCTGAGTCTGTTACAATCAATGCTGCAATGTCACAATTTAATTGGAAAAAAGCTGAGGCCTCTGATACAGCACTCCTGTGCCTGTGTGTTGGTTTCTGACAGCTCATCATGGCTTTCCTTTTTTCAACTCTGCAAGTGCAAAGCAGAATGAGGTTGCTACAGTCTGTGTTAACAAGCCTAACGTTTCCCTACGTTATTTAGTTCACTGCGGTAGGATCCTTTCTATATTTAGAAGTCTTCAATGAATATTACCATCCTTTGTGTAGTTCTGCAATCAGAATAATTTGATAAGCTTTGCTGTCATTTTGTGTATTTGTTTCGTATGCACTTTACATGAGTATTTTTGTGACATTTCTGTTGCTGAGAGGTAGGGAGGGGAGTGGTAATACAATAGTGTTCTTGTGTACCCCTTGCTAGTGGTACTGCTGTTAGCAGGGGCTAGAGCTGGGAGCAGCTCCTTTAACAATAACATGATGCTTGCAAGAGAAAAGCTTTGAGAATTCCTGTGCAGTTTGTTAAGGGGAAAAAAGTCGTTTTGATCTCAGGGACTGACCTGCCTAGGTTGGGAATCAGACATGCTGGTTACTCCTTCAACAGGAGGGGCTGGTAGCTGATCATATTGCAGGTCACTGGATACTTGGTTCCTATTCCCTTGGTCTATCTCAAATTATTTTGAACAGCTATGTTTGTTCTGTCCCTGATGAGGAGTGTGGAGCACTTAGAAAGAGCCTGTTACTGCATCTCAGCTGGATACCAAAGGTCAGACTTTGTGGATTTGTCTTCTGCTCTACTGGGAGCTCTCTTGAGAGGATGTGTTTTGGGGTTTCCTTTTCCACTTTAGTTTTTCCTTTCTTATTATTGGCACGGTTTTTAAATTTCTGTTGTGTCCTCTCTTTTCTCCTCTGGAGGAGATGCTGAGCTGTCTGTTACTCCTTTATTGATTATTCCATAAAGCCTTCCCCAGGAGTATATATATTGGCTTAAATCAGACACTCAGGGATCGAAGATAATGTGGTATTTTGCTCTAGCTTATTGATATTAACAGTTTGCAACATACACTGTAGGTAGTAACGCAAAAAAACCTCAAACCTGTTAAGAAGTTCTGACAGTGAGGCGTAAGCAGGGTAAAAGCTGGATCCAGTTAGGCACTCACTGGAGAGTTAAGTCTGCCAGTGTTACCTGAATTATGTGGTTTTCAGTTATTTTGGGAAGAAAAGGATGGGAGTCTGTGTGGTCCTGAAGCACAAGAAGGTGATCCATGTTTTTATGAATAGCATTTCAGTGAATAACTTGATGAGCAGTGTGCATTAGCACATCATTGTAGCTGATCCTGTGTTCATGTGATTTGGTACCACACATTCCTGTGGCCAGATTTGGGCTGCTGTTTGGCTGAGTTTTGCTGGTGATGCAGTTTCTGATGGTGGTGGATATGAAATGAAGGCACTTTGCTTCTGAGGGTGCTGTTCCTCTCATTCTCTGCTGGTGCACGGAAGGAGGCACAGACTGAGCTGGATCTACAGACAATCCAAAAGAAAACATGATTAGTTTTTCTCTGGAGCAGCAGTCTGATCAGACTGGCCACATGTTTGCTAGATCTGATGCAGTTGAACTGGCAGTACATATGTGGGTTGACACTACAGGGAGCAATCCACAGTGAGACTGGATTAAGGAGAGCATGAAACTTTGCTCTCTGTTTGTGATTAAACAAAAGCTGCAAATAATTAGATCCCAGTGCAACAATTAATGTCTTTATCAAAATTTTGTGATTGTGCAGATAAGCTATTTTTGTGCATCTGTGAGTCTGTTTCTGTAGTTTTGCATTATGGATGTAAAACCTGAGAGGATGGTGATTGTGAATACCTGTATACCCAGCTGTACATAAATGCTTGTAAATACATCTATATATTCCCAATGTTTTATGTAAGAATAGGGTTTCAAAACTAGCATTTGAAAAAAAATTGTGTAGTTGTGAAATTCATCCAATGGAGAGGTCAAATAGTCATGACTTTTATTTCTTTCTTTATTTATGTTATATCCTGCTACATAAATAAGGCTGAAATGGATCTTAGAATCTTCTGTGCTCTGTGAACAGAGATCATTTGTATTTTGTTGGTATTATTTTGCATACTCCCATTTTCATTGTGTATGTATGTATATTTCTATATTCTGTTGTGGCATAATGGTGAAACATATAAATATCTGGTTTTCAACAACTTTTTATTCTTCAGACTGCCTAAAGAAGATTGTAAAGGATGTTATACATTAGGAAGGAGATGATCCTGAGCCACTTCTTAGTGGCTCTGAATTTTGTGTTAATTACTGATATGTATTTGCAAGTGTTTAGTTGATGTATTAACAAAAAACCAAAAGTGGGATACCTAATTTTTGATCTCCAGTTTTAGAACACATTTGAAGTAGGTACATGTGGGCTGACTTTTGTATTTTTTTTGTTATTGGTGTTTTTTTGTTTGGTTGGCTGTTTGTTTTTTAATTTTTGTAAGTTGATTTCATGAGTCTGTTATGCAGTACACTATCATATTACAATCAATTCCTTGTGGAAGTTCTTATCAGGATTAAAAGCTGATTCATTAAAAAATGAAATCAAGTGGCTTCTGTGGAATCATAAATTGAAATTCAACACTACTTTCTAACTTAGTCCAATTTGATTTTTTTTTTTTTTTTTTTTTTTTTTTGCTAAACTAATGTGCTTTTATTATCTGAACAATCTTGCACACAACTTACAATTTTGTATTTCTGCCTACACTTCCCCACAAGCCTTCTGAGTACTTTCTGCTAACCACAGTTAGATTTTTCTTTCTTAAGAATTGTATTGGTCACGGTTTCATTAGATATTTCCATTTTCTTCTTCTGTGCTGCTGTGTAGGCCACAATGATTGTACACAGATAAGATCACTGGGAAAATGCTTAAAAGTGGTTGTATTTTTGGATTTCATTACCAAGCCTGGCTCTGACACACACCCTCATATACCTGAAATTATTATCTATCCAGAAATCATTATACACTAAGTGTTTTCTCCAAACTTCCTTCTGGCTTTGGAGCCCTAAAGGGCTGGCTACAGGCAGGAAAAGCTGAGAATAGAAAGCAGATTCTTTTATGGTCTAGAAGTAGAGATTCTCCTAAATCTCTACATATACCTACTCCAGCCTTCAGCTGGTTTTCATGAAGTCTTTGTCATTAGTCTGAAATGACAGAGTATCTTCAAATTGTGGAAGAAAACACTGGGAGACAATTAGTGACCTTTGACAAGAGGCAGAACTTTGCCAGAAGCAGCAGAAGGCACAGTTGGCAGGTGAATGGGATTGAGTTATAGGTGGAGACTTTATTTTCTAGTGTAGTGTTTTTTTTTTTTCTCTCTCTCTTATGAAGCTAATTGGTAGTAGAAGTTTAAAAATATTCATTTGAAATTTAATACTGAATTTTAATCTTTGCACTTTTACACATTTTGCTAAAAGTGATACATTAACTCTGGAGACATTAAATTTTAGATATACATGAGTGTAGATATACATGTAGTATACATGTACATATCAATGTATACATTTGATAAAATTTTACGTATGCTGAAAGCTGGCTTTTAAAAATTGAATTAGTAGAAATTTTATATTAACTTTTAAAAAAGGGTATTTTATAGTGAATACTCTGTCCTGTCAGCCTTTAGAGCTATTATGTGCTATCCTCTAGCATTTCAGATTTTTACAGCTTTGGAAGTGAAGAATAATTTTCTAGTTGTCCAGCTTTAGATGACCTGGGCACTGAACTAAATTACTTCAATAAATTAAATGTAAGGGGTTTTATATCAACTGATTAAACTGCAAAGACAGAGTTGGAATATAGAAATACCTTGGTGCTGTGGTAAATTTTGATCTGACATGTTGAGCCATAGTTTTCAACAGTTAAAACTTCCAGTGCTAACACACAGGTGTTAGAGTGAAGCTTCATGAGAGTTGAGTTTACTGGAGAAAGACTTTTCAGAAAGCTGCCTGGTCTATTTGGTGCTGTTTGTGGAGGTGCCATACTCTGTACCAGGTTGCAGCATTACAGAATGTACCCACTTTCTCACTTTCTTGACTCTGAGAGTAAGCAACAAGAAACTTTACAAGCTGCAATGCCCTCCATGTGGCATCGTGGAGTTCTCCCCCATCCCCATTTCTAGTTAGGTTGAAGTCAAAGAGTTAAAAGCTCATTGTATGAGGTTTGATTGTTGGCTGTAACTAGATACTGCAACCTATTACAAGTAGGTTGTAATAATTACTTTCTGTAACTTGATCAGTATCCAGTGACAGAGCATACAGACCAAGATTTCCTTTAATGTTCAGTGTCTTTAATGTTTGTAAATACATTTATTGAAAGCTCAAATAACTACATGAACTCAAGAATAAAATACTAGACTCCTTGATGTTTTTCATTTAAATAAGGATACATTGAAGCCTCAGTAAAGAGTGACATGCTTTTAATGTATATTGTAATTGTTTTAGAGTAAAAATAAATTTTTCTAATAAGTATATTCAGTTTCAGATTTGGTTGAAGTTTCTATTTGAGGATTCCCAGTAAGGACAGGTTAGCCTTGTTCTTTCTTATGTCTCAGGGAATCATTCCTTAAGAACATGGTTTAAGCACTGGACTTGGTAGAGCTAGATTAATGGTTGGTAGGTTTAGGTTATGGTTGGACTTGATCTGAAATGCCTTTTCCAGACAGAAATGCTGGGTGTGTGAGCATCTCACACGGAGTCCTGGATTGGCTCTCATACTGCATTCTGTGATGATATGTAATGATCACTTAATTCAAATGAGGAGTAGGATTTGTTTTGAAAGAAGGGCACCAACATAATTTGATATGAAGATTACTATAGGCACAGAGAAAAAAAGATCAACCTTTTTTTTCTGTCTCAGAACAGACTAAAACTAGAGAGCAGAGATGATCTCCAGCTACTTCCCATCATGGAAGAAAAGTAGTTTAAAATTTTTTTCCCTCTCCTTTCTCTACTTCTTGACAGAAAGAAAAGCCTGTCAGAGTTAGAGAATCTCCTGTAATTTATGTACACAGATTCTCATGTTTGCTGGCATTTTTCTCAGCATATAACATGCCTGAAATAAATATTCAATGTAGTCAAACCACTTGGGGTATGGAAGTCTTAGAAAATTACTTTGCTTAGCTACACGAACTGATTGGTTGTCATGTGGAAATGTATTGTAAATGTCATGTGGAAAAACCATTATTATTAGAAAAACTTAAAAACCTACTTTTCCCTGAAAAGTTTTAGTTTGAGACATTGATGTGTACATAAATAGAGTAAAATGCTACATCATTTCATTTGCAGTATCACCAGATTTAAACCATGAACATATAAATACACAGACTGAGTGGCCAGTAAGAATATTAGGATGCATGCCACGCATTCTCTGATAAGTGCTGGCACATGGCTCCAGTACATGAATTTGAGTTCCTAAAACCACCTGGTAGGTCGAGTTGAAAAACCTTTTGAAAAATACATCAAAAAGTTGCTATGGCACTGCAGGGGATACTTATGTGTAGAAGAAAAGAACTAGTGTAGTGTTCTGTTCATCAGTTCTGCACCCACAAACATTTCCGAATTCTAAAAGTATTTTGACACTTCTGTTTTAAAATGCTACTCAGTATTAGTGCTTAGCATTTTGCTTTTACTCTTAAAGTAAAATCTAAGTCAAACGCTACTATTAGATTTCTTTCCTTTCTTGCTTGCATATTTAAAAATATCTTATAAAAAGTTTTGGATAGATTATCTGGCTCCTTTCCTGTAAGGCAGTGTGTGTGCCTTTAGAAAGCAGTAATGTTGTGAGTCCTTTTAATAGGATTCTGATTATATTTTATATATTATATATATATTTATTATTTTTATATTAAATTATATATTTTTATATTTTAAAGTATAAAAATATATAAAAATATATTTTATATTATATATCTAATTACATATGTTATATATATATTTATTCTCATTATTATATTATATATTAAAGAAAAAATACAAGTATGTATATGAAAAAGAGAAGGGAGATTTTACCATTTCCATATGGTAAAGCTATCTGAAGGTTGCAAGGGATGGAATCACATGGCTCTGTGCTTCAGTCATTGACTGCTGGTAGACTTCCCATGAATCCAGTGGGATTTGCCTGTGGCCTACCCAGTAGCTCAGATGATTTTCACTGAAGTCATAGAAATTATATCAATTGTTGCTCTGCTTCATTGACAGCTTCAGAAAGTTTGGATTATATTTTGTGTTGTTTTATACATCTATGCTTACACCTATTCTGCTTCTACTCTCAGATGCCTAATACTGTGGAGATACTTATAGCTCAAAAGGGAAAATGCCAAAATAAAGTTTAAAAATAACATTTCTAATTCTGGTTCCTTTGTTGAAATTGGTTTTAATATGATAATCAGATAACTTGTAACCAACTAGTAACAAAGGCAGATGTTTTCTATATTATATTATGAAATCATGTCTGTATTCCAAGCTGTCATTTATGTCAGTGTTTCTGTTCTTTCTTACAATGTACTGACTTGTCCAAGAACCATCACAATATTCTCGATGCATAAAATTATTTGTGTGAACAATAGGAACACTGTGTGATATGGACATATAGCAGACAAGAAAATGGAGAAGAGCCACCATCAAGTGAAATCCCAGAAACCTCATTGCTCCACAATGCAATAAACATGACAAATAATACATTCTGGCATAATGTTTATATTTTCTTGAAGAAGCTGATTCCATTTTTCATTAAATATCTGCTTTTGGTTGTTCATACAAGGCAATTTTTTAAATGGATGTTTTAGACAGGAAGCATAAAATCTCAGAATCAGCTAGCAGAGTGTTCCTAAGTACCTAAGTGGTTCTCAGTGTATTTTCAAAAGGGCTGTTCAAAAGAAAATTTTATAAAAAGAGTCTCTTAGTTCATATAAAGGCTTCATAAAAAGCTGCTTTTTCCCAAGTAGGCTTTTCCATTTCGGTTTATTGTTTACTATTAAAAATGTGCCCTGTTACCTATCTTTGAAATCTAAATAAAGCATCTTCTTGGAAACTTTCCATATCCTCAGTGTTCAATTAGTCTTCTGAAATCAAATTTGCCTACCTTCTGTTGGGCAGGTAATTTGAGCATCTGAAATATTGCTGTTACAGAGCCTGCTTTCTAGATCTCCTTTAATTTAGTCTTCTCTTTTCCATTTTTCCAACACGCTATTTAGAAATGTTGGAACCAGAAATAGTGTATTTGCAAAAGAGTTTCTTTTATGCCCCAAGTCAAAGTAATATCACTGCCTGTGTCACACAGTTTACAGAAATCTCTTGAATTAATGCTGTTATCTTTGTCAACTGCTCTGATGAGGCCATCAGACAAGATGTTTTGACAAGAACTGTTTTCTAGGAAAGTCCATTGATGGGGAGCATTCAGCATGTTTCCATTCCTTACATACAATATCTTGAGTTTGAAGTAGCCAAGCAGGTGGAATTGTGGTCATTGTTAAATAATAGAGAATCCAGGACCTAAAGCATTTTCTAATTAAGGAGCCAACACCATATGACTGTCATTATTTAGAGTAACTATCCAATTGTGTGATTTAGCTGTCATTTAAAATCATGCCAAATGCAATCGGACGATGGTATGAAATGTATGAGAGGTCCTTTCAAACCATTGTTTAAGTGCTTCTCAGACCAAGCTTTTGAGTGTGGAATCTATTGTAGATAGAAATAAAGCAATCATCTGAAGTTCTGTGAGCTAATAATTGTTAATAGGCACACAAATGTGAAGACTAGAGGGCAATAATGAGTGCCCCTGACAGCTGTCATATGGAAGCATCATCAGTTATAAAGGACACTTGCATAAGTGCACAAGAAGGACAGCAGCCTTTTTACAGTTTCTGGAATCTCTTGTCCTCCTTCTACAAAAATTTAAGAGAAGTAATAGACAACTTGTGGTTTTTTGAACCAATTTTGGAGTGTTTTTTAAGGCAAAGAGAAGAACAGTTTCTGTCAGGAGGAATGTAATCAACCTCAGGTTATGACTCCACTTTCCACCCTTTCTACTGCAATGTATAAAAAATCATCAGCTATCAAAATTCATGTGTGTAAACTGAACTATCATCTATCATCTGATAAGAATTACTGGTTTAATGCTGTGGCATTACTTCTGCTTCTTTCATGGCACCTGGAAAACTTTTGGACCGTGGATATGATGTTTACATTAGATATAGGTACTCTGAATTGATCCACGTGAGGGATTTCTGGCTTGTATTGAAAAAACAATCAGTGGCAGAGCGTGGTGCCTGGGAATGTAAAAGAAATTGTTACAGCATGTAAGTTTAAGAGCCAAACTTGTAGTGTAGCTATAAGTGGAAGGTTGACCTTGCATTTATCATCTCACTTGCACTGTCCCAAGGATCCTTCTGTGCCAGAGCACCCTACAAAGGGACTGAAGGCAGCATGGTTTCCTCTGAAAAGTAAGAGTTACTCTAAACAGCTCATGTCTTCCCAGAGACCACGTTTTAATGGAGCATGACTGTTAGCAGATGCTCCCATCAGGTTATCTTCTTGTCTAGTTTCACTTTTATTTTAAACAGCAGTGTATTTCATCAGATTTCTGTGGTGATACTCTGGTTGTGTTGGGGTCAAAATTTCCGGAGTCAAATGAGACTGTCACATCCAAAGCTACTGTTTTGGATGTGACAATGTGCTTTTATGTGACAATCTTACTGGCAACCCTATTACCACTAATACTCTTATCTGCTAGTGCTGAGTTTTGGAGGCATCATCCTCTGTAGCTTTTTTTTAAACAGTCGTGTATTTACTCTGAAGAACTGCCCATTATTTCAAGATGCTGAAGGTAAATAATGACTTTTTAAATTACAATAAGCTAATTAAATAAAACAGATTCTAAAACCTCTACAGGACTCAAAACAATTAAAGTGGTGTTTCTAGGGAGTCAACACAGTATTCACTTAAACATTTCCGTTCATACTTTTAAATTAAAATTAAATTAAATCTATTCTTAAGACCATAAAATTTAATATAATAATTTAACATCTATTTTCTGTTAATAGAAAATGTAGCTTTAATCATCTTTCAAAAGAACTCATTCTCTCATAAATAGAGTCTATTATTGTTCTATCCTATTTCAACTTATATGGCCAGAGAGAAGGCGAGTGCATGACCAGAGTTGCATAAAAAGGTAAAGCTTAAATTTTCTTCCCCTTCTCTTTCTTTTTTAATGCTCTTTGGGACTGAATCCATTAGGAGCCAAACAAAGCACATCTGTGTTGTTGTCCCTACTGACAGTCAGCATACAGGACATTCAAATATTGCAGCCAGAAGGCGTTTTACAAAAACAGCTTTCAAGATGTTCTCTTGAAATGCATTTGTGTACTCATTATGCAGAGCTCTTTTGTCGGTGGGGAGTTCTGTAAATAAAGCACCAAGGTCTAGTATTGAAGTAGCTGATAGCAATAAGGTAAACTAGAACTGAATCATTCACTTTACGCAAGTTCCTTGCTTACGACTGTAACCAGTGTATAGGGAAAAAAGTATAAATATTTATTTTTTTAATATATTTTGCTAAAACTTGGGATATCAAAAATAGCTTTGTGGGAGGGAATGCAATAGTTATATAAACATACAGGATTGACAACCACCTGCAACATTATCTTCCCTATGTTTTACCTCTATGAGTAAGACAAGATTTTGCATCAATATATGCAGATGGAAAGAGTACAGCTGCCTGGGATTTAGAGTTCTTTAGGTTCCCAAACTCAGAAAAATTGTTAAGCCCAGCATCCTGCTGCAAGGTGGGTAAAAAAGAGTTCTTTAATTCAGAATCTGTAGCCTAAAAGTACAAAATTGATGAATATTTTGATGGCATTTACAGGACTATAGGTGGAAGTGAAGTTTAACCAGTCTATTAGACAGTCTTTTGAGTCTTATTCTTCTGGCATCAAAACCATTTATAAAATTAGCATTGAGGTATCAAGTTCTTATCCAAAACAGAAAGGAAAAAAGCACTGGTGCGTATATTCTAAGTTCTACATTAAAAATGAAATTTAATGCAGTCTGTTACATTTCAGTACTAATGTCACTTTAAGAACCACGTGCTGTTAATTATTTTTTGCCATATATTTGTAAAACAATACTATTTAATAAGCACAGAACATGAAATAATACTAAGGTTTCAGAATATTGAAATGCTTTAGAAAGAAAAACCAACAGGTGCAGCACTGCACTTTGACATTTCAGAAAAATGCTCTCTTAAAGGTACTTACCTCTTGAATAACAAGTGTAAGAAGGAAACATTTTGATGAGATGAACTTCTTTTGTACAAGGAGAGTTCATTAGAGACCTTACAAAGGTGGGCTGCTTCTGCTGCATTCACAT
Source organism: Phaethornis superciliosus (assembly GCA_023637945.1). Classification (NCBI taxonomy): domain Eukaryota; kingdom Metazoa; phylum Chordata; class Aves; order Apodiformes; family Trochilidae; genus Phaethornis; species Phaethornis superciliosus. The sequence goes on from JAJQWJ010000005.1 coordinate 7,742,194, forward strand.
GAATGAATCTAACAGTACAGGAATATCCCCCTGGCTTTTCAGTACTGCTGCCCTATTTTTATACCCAGTAAATGTGCTTTTTCTGAAGCAAACAATATCTACTGGAGACTGTCTTACAACTGGGCATTGAACTTCACTTTTTCAAACCTTTGTTGGTGGGACACTGGTTTCTGGATTGCTATTCTGTTAGCATGATGAACTAATTGACCTAGCAGGGCTCCCTGTGGAATCGCAGCTTCTGCTTAGATCATCAGGAGTACAATTTGTTGTTTCATTTCCTCTTCGAGTCCCATCAGGGAAATTGAATTGTGAAAAGACTACCTACTGGGAGCATTCAGCCCTCATGACTGAATAAGTAACTTTATTTTTTGGTACTGTCTTAATTAACAACAAAAAAGAGACTTTGTTATGAGGGAGTCTGCTGTGATTCTGATACAGATGACTAACCCCAGTTATAGGAGCACTTGATCCACATGGCCTCCCAAAGCCTGGGGGCCCCGTGCAGGTGCAAAGTTAACACAAAGCTTCAACAAGCTCTAAGTGCTCCATTCAGGAGAACTTTTCAAGTGTTACTAGACCATCACCAAGGCTGAAGGCTTCAGGTATTAACTGTTCGGCAAAAACATGCCAAGGGGAGAGGTCTGGCTTGTCTAGACTTTTAATTAGGAACGTTAATTAACATTAATTGCTCAGAGCAGTTTGGACTTATCTGTGAAAAGATACGGCCCTTAACATTTTTCTGTGCTCTGACATTGTAAGACAGTGCTGTGATCTTATTAATAAAGAAGCTGCCTGGTGCTTTTTATTAGCAGGACACACATTTACACGTCTCTTACTTTTCCTGACCCCTTTTCCTGAGCAATATTCAGTTCAAATATGCTGAAAATAAATCTGTTTAAACTTTTTTCATTGCAGTATTACACTTATTCTTTCCCAATTCTTTTCCAGTTTATTTTATGTACAGGTGAAAAAAAGTGTTTGTGCAGATGAGTTTCGATGCCTATCACACGACCCTCCAACAATTTAGTGGAGAGATTTTTGTTAGTTACCGTATTTCCTCTTTATTTTGACCATTTGGCTAAATAGCTTTCCATTCCAATTCGTGGTGTACACAACGATCCACAAATACACCCTACAAACATTCTGTTCAAAGGAGAAATCCACGTGTAGAACATAATCTTAGGCCATGAATAAAGAGTTCTTCCATTTTGGAAGACCTACACAGGTTTTTTTGTACTCCTAGTCATGTTCTTCACTTTGAAAAATTTTCTCATAATTTTCTTTAGGTTTGAATGGAAATTACGTAAAATACTAGTATTTCTTTAGCTTCCATCTGAGGAGCAGGTGTTGCAAATATTATGCATGTGGAAAAACTGGACTTATAAATTCATTCTTCTTGAAACAGGATCTATTGTAAGAGGAAATCCACTTCCATTTTATAAATATTAACGTGGCTTTTCACCGTTATAAATTGGTACGTAGTTATCCACTTCTCATGCAGCTTTTCAGAACTGAGCAAGTCCCCTCACTGAATGTATTTTAAGATTTTAATTTCAGTAAAGTTGAGCAAATAGGTCTAGGAACTTATTAAATAGATCTGCCCTAGACTGAGAATGCATTTATATCAGAATTTCTGTTTTTCATTTAGGAAGGTGGATAATTTAAGAGTTTGCCAAATAGTTTTTTATCTTTATAAAAATTAAAAGATCTTTCTTATCTTATAACAGGAAAAAATAATATAAAATATGAAGAGATTGGATTTTAAGTGCCCCATAATGAGGTGAAGAACTGTATTCAAAAAACACTATGAAATTAATTAATTTTTCATGTTCATGAGATACTTGGAGTGCCTTCTTTGACAGGTATTTGTGTTCCTGTAAGGTCAGTGTCAGCAATAGTTGCTAATTCCTTTTTTGTTTCAGATGTTTACTGTTGTGCCTCTATTTTTGTAAGTGTTGTTGAGGGTCAGTATGCTGCTGGTCTAAAAACAGAGAAGTGTGAGAGGATTGTCTATAATGCTTATATAAAATATATTTAAATTGGAAGTTCCTTTCCTATGTAGTCTTTTTTATGTAATTTTGCATTCCTTGACAACTCATCTGTAAAACAGGATTGCAGTCATGCTAAAAGAAAGCTATGATGTAATAAAAAAAAAAAAAATGTGAATGATAGTGTGTCTGAGAGGACTTCCAAGATGCTTCATAACCACCTGTACAATTTAGCTTGTCATTACCAAGCTCTGTTTTTTATGGCTTTCTGCCTCAGGAAATTTTAAAATATTTGCATAGAAAGCGTTAATATAAAATCACATTATAATGCTATAGTTGTTTAATTCTGAAGTGAGTTATCTCTGTGCAGAGCTAGCAGAGTTCCAGTAATTGCTTCTTCATCTATTTGAGAGGACATAAGAGAATCTTTCAAGCCAGGGGAATTCCCAAATAATTGATCTTCCCTTAGAAACTACCAGTTACTTCCCAGTTCTGAATTTCCTTCCCTTCTTCCACCTCAGTCTGGTTTGGTTTTGTTTCCTCAAGCCTTCCCTTCTGCCTTGCTGACCAGAGAAGATTAGCAACTTTTTGATTAGTTTGTATCAGTTTATATTGCCCAGAGTGGGAAATCTTTGTAATCTGTGTTTTTTATAGGTGTTTCTTTAATGTTAATTTATTATGAAATTGAGTGGACATCTTTGAACCTTTAGATTGTAATGATCTGCTAATTCGTACTCACTTGTATGAGACATTGGTAAGTATTGAGTCAGATCTCCTATCCCAAACCCCAAATATATTTCATTGCTTTGTTTTAGTGCTGAGTTGCTTTACATACAGCCATCTTGGCTAGCCTTTCATAAACAAATAAAACCAAGGAATCTAAATGATATTATTGATGCAAAGGTGACGAGGAAGCAGCTTCTTAGATTCTTAAACTCTTGTTTATTTACATTAAGTTGGTCTCCATTGGTTTCTGGTAGGGTTGGAAAAGAATGGGTTTAGAAGTGGAGGAGAGATACACAAAGTCAAAAGGAGCCGAAATCTGTGTTTTGCTAAATTAGCAGCAGCTGTTGGCTTAAATTGTGTTTTTGTGAATACAAATAAATATTACTGCTGACATTAGCATTTGCAGTGTGTAAGAAGGTGTGGTGTTTCAGCAGGGAATATTCCTGAGTTTATGCTAAATAGCCTGGAGAGGCAAAGCTGCTCAAATGTTTTTAAATTGTTGAAAAGAAGTTCGTGACTCAGCATGTGTGTTCGTTTGTTTGAGCCTTCTTTTGTTGTGATTTTCTTGCATATTTTGGCTTGAACTGAACACATTCCTTTGCTGTCTCCTCCTTCAACAACTCCTGTTTCCCGTCTGCCTCACAGCTATTCAGTACTGAGAAGATCCTTACTTATCTGCAGGAATATATTACATGTCCTGTGCAGTATTCCCTGTAGCAAAATAGAATTCCTGCAGACACATACATCGTTCATACTGAAGTAGTGGCCAGAGATTGTTCTGTCTTGTGCTTTCTGTACTTTCAGGAGGTTCTTCTGTACTTCTAGATGGTGTGCTCACTATTGCATTATTAGCTGATGGTTTAAATTGATTGGATAAGTCCCTCAGATAAGAATTTTAACAAGATTTTATTTAAAGTCCAAATGATTTTCAGACACCGTTATGTGCTGATTGCTGTGTGAAATAAAGCTATGTTTGAGATGAATTTGTTTAAAGGATGTGTTTGAGGGAAGTATTATAAGCAGTATGGAGTATATTTAATCTTACACACAGTAATCCATGCTGCCTCTTCTATACCAAGAGAGCTTTGTTAGCTACTTTGCAACTTTACCTAGATTTGTATTTTTTTTAGTTGTTGATAAATTTGTTCTTGATTCCTAATTCTTGTCATACAGATGTTAAACTTAAACCTTGGGCCAGAATTATCCAGGCACAGCATTGACACAGACAACTGAGTCTGGAACTTTTGCATGTTACCCTATGCTGAGAGTCATCCTAGGCTGAAAGGAAAATTTGGTACCTGGACCTCCAGGGAAAAAGCATGCATGCCAGTTGAGGGGCAAAGCTGCCTGTGAAGCAGTGGTAGCAGTAACAAAAAGTGGGGTTGAATTCCTGATCATCTTTGAGTCTTTGAGCATGAACTTCAATTTTTTCTTTTTTTTTTTTTTTTTTTCTGTCATCTACCTGAATCCCTTCCTTTCTGTGCATTTGTGCTTCCACCCTTTCAGTTGTGGTCTCCAGATACTACTGGATACAGGTGAAAAAGCAACATTATTTATAAACAGGAATGTAGATCTCATCAGAGGTGAACTACCTCAAGGTTACATTTGAAATACATATTATATGTGTATCAACATTAGGAATCAAGATCACCCAGTGCAACAATATTCAAATGCCAGTGATTGCAGCTGGACTATATTCAATGAGGAAAGTGGAGCTTTAAGGAATATGATTAGCAGAATACTCATTTGGCCTGAAATGCATAATGTAAAGCTGTAATTCAGTAGCCAAACTACTATTTCTATGTATAAACCAACTCACTAAGAGCAAAGGACTATAAACCATTAACTCATATTTGTACTAATCCAATTCCAGGTGCACACTGCATATTTTTGTAGTAATAAATATTCAAAAGTACATATATTAAAGAGCAATATGTGTCCTAGAATTCTTGCTAGGAGAAAGGAACTCATAAATTTTGGTCCTGGCACTGACTTTGATTCACAGCAGTGCTATGGGCAAGTCACCTAACTTCTGTCTGTGTTGCTTTAGCTATAAAACAGAAATAACATTGCTTATTTTCTTGCTTCCCACAGGAACTGAAAGAAATTTTAATTTGGGTAACTTTTCAGACTATGTTAATTTAGTGTCCATATAAGCTTTTGACTATATCCAAGATAAACATATCCAAGGTTATTCTTAAAGAAATTATTTACAACGTTTTTACAGATCTGTTCTGTTTGATATTTTACCCAAGTAACAATCTTTTTCATGGAAATAGAACACGGTGTTTCCTTGTAAATAAAAAGGCTGATTAACTCAAGGGAAAAAATTAACATGTTCATATTGTATGGAAAAAAATGGAAAAAAAAATCCAAATTTTTTTTTTTTTACATTTCAGTATTTAGATCCGTCCACTCCTCTAAATGATGGTACTGTGAATTCATAAGAGTATGACCATACAGATAATTATGCATTCAAGGAAGAATACAAGTAGTGATTTTTTAGCACTACTTCAGCTAGTGCTACTTTAGCATTTTCAGCTAGTTCAGCTGAAAATTGGTGAAAATAACATTCCTATTATTCATGCACCTTTTCAAAGGAATACTTACTGCTCATTCCTTTCCTGAAAGATGTATTAGTAGTGAAGAAATTAATTTAACCTGCAGCTGGAGACAGGATCAGGAGGAAGATTCTGGAAAGTTCATGTGGGTTTTGGCTCAGATAGGCAGAGCAGCAGTTTAAGCTCTACTTTCATGCATAGAGGGTAAAGGAAAGTATCAGTAAGATATTGCAGATGGTTGTATTAGGAGAGTGAAAAAGTTGGCCCTTGAAATGCTATGGGCATATGAGCTGCAAGCACTTGAGGGAACATGAAAGAATATGTTGAGCAAGCAGTTATGTCTTGAGTGAGAAGCCCTTGAGATGACACAGAATGAAATTACCACAATTTTCAAGCCCAAGAGTAGCCCACCTGTGTTAAAATTAATAGCTTTATAATTGAAACAATACTTAGAGTCTGTATTCTGCAAGTCAAGAAGTGCAGTACTGTTGCCCACTGAGAAGTTGATTTAAGCATAAAGCTGGTGAGATGATCTACAGCAACTTAAAGTCAGTTTTCAGTTCTGCATACTACTAGAACTTGAGAATGTGAGAATAGCAAAGTGTGGATGTAGTAGCCAAAAACTGGCATTCCAAGGAATTGGCTAGGAGAATACTAACATCATGAGCTTATTAGATTTCAGGAAATAACAATTTTGCAAATTTTTAAATGGGCACTGAACAGTAGTCATTGGAAAGACTGAAAATCACCTTGGGAAAGTACTTGAATTTTAAGATTTATTAGGCTGAGCCACATCAGTAAGTATAATTCTACAAGATAGTAACATTACTCCAGGAAAAGAAAGGGGAAAGGTGGTCAACATGATTTGATGAAAAGAACTCAATTGACTGGAAAGGCTGCCCACTCCATTACTTCTGAAATTAAAATGAGGGAGTGGAGAGGAAAGTATTTCATGCTTACATTTTTTTCTTTTTTAGACCAGTTTCCAAAAACATAAGGATTAGAAAACTTAAATTCAGATTCAGAAGAGATGTTGTAAATTTTTTCTGTCATCCTCTCCTGTTATAAGGATTTGGCAAGTCACATCCTCTTACACCTGTGCAAATGTATTCATACAGGTATTGCTGAAAATTGTTTCAATGACTGAAACAAAAACAACAGCAGAATGAGGTAGCAAGAGGATGTTTCTTCCTCATTCCGTTCCTCTTTGAAAAAAGAGTTTGAACAATTTAATTTAAAAAAACATGGTAATAAATACTAATGTGTATATTTTTCTGGCAATGTTATACATAGGTACCTAAAATTAGCTGCTAAGATTAATCCAGTGTAGCTGCCATAAATCAGAGGATGAAATCCTGGTTCTGTTGCATTACGTCCTGTTGACTGCATACAATTAAGTACTTCAGGACTAGGACACTGAATATATTTAGAAAATTTGAACATTTGACTGTAAGGTTTCATTTGGCACTTGTTGAGTGTCAAAATTAACATGTATTTAAATGTTGCACTGCACTAATATTTACTTGCTGTACAGCTTAGTATGGTAAGATAGTTAACCATTTTCTGTAGTTCTGGTAAAGGACATAGGATGATGAGGTGGAGGATAGGAAAAAACTAATATTACTGCTAAAAAGAAAAGGGAGGTGAGTCAGAAGGTGCTATAAATCAAGTTATATGTTTCTATCATCCAGCTAACATTTTTAAAGCTATCAGTAAGGAGAAAAATTTTAACTGATTTTTCAGAGCACGGAGCACTTGCTGTTCCTTTTGACTTCAGAGAAAGCTGGAGGTTTCCCACATTTACTAAGTGATTGACAGCAAAAACTCTTCAGAGTAACCATCTGTAAAGAAATAAACCAGATAACAACATCCAAATACAAGTTAAAGTTAATTTTCCACATTTTTTTTTCTTCCCTACAAAAGAACAGAATCCTTTTAAACTGCTTGAGATTCTGGAGTTAAAAGAAACACTGCTTTTCATGAAGAAATCTTAATCCCCACAGGAGTGCCTGGATGTTAGTGCTAAGACAATTAATTTAACAGTAGGAGAAACTAAGATTTTCCTATTTACCAAATTGAACTGCACATAAATGTAAGTATCACATGTAAAGTCTGTTAATTTTCAGACAGGCCTGGCAGCAGGAAAGCAGATCTGGCCTCTTCACCAGACTCATTGGAAATGCCTGGTTCCTCTCCCTTGTACTTAAAAAACTTGTGCTACTGCAAACAGGAAATACTTTAATCTGATTACAATCGCCATTTGAAAATCTGTGAAATTTGACAATTCATGCTGGAAGTTGTTGGTGTACGTTCATATAAAGTAATGTCAAGAAATCAGCCTTGATTTTCTTCAGAGGGGCCCTAAAGAAAAGTGGAAATGTACTGAAAGGCCTTGAAACTCCCCCATTTTTTAGATTTTTCCATCTTGTTTCATGAGCAGCTGCAGTTCTGAGACGTTACTTACATTTAAGGTGACCTGTGACGATTAACAGAGGAGACAATTTAATAAAATATCCCAAAATATATAAACAGGGAGATCTGAGCATGCCTTTCTTTCTCTTTTCACGAGATGACAATAATTTGTAATTGGTAATAAGTAATTTGTAAATTTAATCTATTTTCTGTTAATATATAAGCTGACTTCCAAGGAAGAGGCAGCTCAGATACTTCCCCTATGCACTTTAAAGTCAGTTCATCACAGTCATGAAACTGGATATAGAAAGGAAAAAATGGTGAAAATTTCAGAATAGTCCTGATTCTGCAATATTTGTTTATAGACAAAATAGCAAATTGCATCAAGGGAAATGTTGTAGAGTCTATCAGTGCTAATACTGTGAAATCAAAAGAAACAGATGTTTTTAAAGAGAATTTGTTTTCACTCTTTAAAAGATGGAAAACAATTGCTCACAGATCTCTAATGGAATTTGGTTGTTCATGGTAACAATGCCACATACAAAAGACTCATGCGGAACATATTTTAAACTTTATTTTATGGATGTAGGAAATTGGCCTTTGAAATGATCTCCATGGAGATTCTATTTGGAATTAAGAATATCTTGTGGAATGGTCATATTAATGTCTTACTTATCTAGCGCCTAAAAGATGTACAGTTGGGGATTATTTAAATTCTACTGCCATCAATAGCATGGCTTGGAATGATATTCTTTATGTCCATACATAATAGTTGATTGAAAAATTGAAATCAAGTTGGTTTGGGTTTTTTCTTTCGATTAATTTGGTACCATAAAATAATTACAAAAATGCCATCTGATGATGCAGGTTTTCAGAAATTTTATAGGATGCTACTACTGACATTATTTTAGGGTACATTTTAAGGCTGCGTTTTAGTCAGCAGCCTTTTCAAAAATGTGTTCTCAAATAAACAAAAACCCATGTCCAGTTTTGGGCTTGTTAGGAAAAAAACCACACCACAGTGGTTGGGAGCTGAAGCAACATGAGGCAGAGGGAACTGCTAAGCCTAGAGAAGGGAGACTTTACTGGTATTTGTGACAACCTGAATAGAGGATACAGAGAAGATGAAGCCATGCTCTTTTCAGAGGTGCACAGCAACACAGCCAGAGAGAGGAGAGAAGTTGAATACATGCAATTCTGATGTATATTAGGGGGCAAAAATTCACCATAAAGGGTGGTAGAACACTGGAGCAGGCACCCAGACTGGTTGTGGGAGCTTTTTCCTTGGAGGTGTTCCAGACCCAGCTGTGGTCCTGAGCAAAGTTATTTGATTAGACCTGCTTTGAACAGGGGGTTGGACTAAGGACCTAAGAAAATCCCTTTCTGACCAAATAATTCTATATTTCTATAATTTAAAATAATAGAAAACAGCAGTGGAGAATATGTGCTAAGTCATCTAACTTCTTTCTCTGCCAGGTGAGGACTTTGCTAAAATTAATTTAAAATAACAAATCCGAGGGCAAAGTATATGTACGTTATGTCAGAACTATTTTCTGTGTATGTCTCACACGACACTTAGGTCATTAGTATTTTTTAAACTCCTCTCTGTAGATGCTTGCCGGGAAACCATATGGTCACATCCTTGCCTGTGCTGTTCATTTTTAAAGGGATAATTTTAAGTATCTTCAGAACATACAGATTGTGAATTTTTCATTGCTTTGGTTGGTAAATCCAGGGTAACACTGACAAACTATATGAGAATACTTGTCCATTTCCCCTGTTGAAGACTCAAATACTTAAACATCTCAATTGCTTAAGGTACTAATTCTGCACATTAAATGACTTTCTGAAGATTGCAAATGCTGTCAAAGTAGTTTCTTTCAGAGTCTTTGTTTTATCTTTTTGAGAGGTTTCTTCCACCCTTCTTCCACTGATTCTTCTTCCACCCTTCTAAGCTGATGTTACAGACAGCCTTCCTTTATTTCTACCACATTCAGTACTCAGGCAGTTGCAGAGACTTTACTAAGCCCCCTGTGTGCACCTGTGTTTATAGGTAAGCAGTTTTATGGATTACATAAATTATTGATTAATGTAACACCTGAAGCCAAGAACAAGCTTGAAGAAAATTGGAACAAATGGACTCATGGTTTAAGACTGTACAGCAAGGACTGTAAAATACTCATTTGGCTAAATTATTTATAAGTGCTTTTTTTTTTTTTTTCTGGGCAGATCTGAAACAGAAAGCAAAATAATAAGATTTTTAATTTTTGAGTGTGTTCTCACGAGGTTTTGGAGTTCTCAGAGCTACTGCAAGCATATCCATTTGCTGTCTGCTGTGTACAAACATATTAATGCATCTACAACTATTGCAAAGCATTGTATATGATTAATTGATGTAGTTGGCCAGGGGTCTGTTTCAGTAGTCAGCAAGTACAGCTCTTCAGTCTTTCTCCTTCCACATTAACTTAGAAAGCCTTTGTGCTACTTTTGGAAAACCACAGCATAGTGATTCAGTCTGTGAATTATTGTCAGTATAGGCTATTATATAAAATGTGCTGAAGTTTAAAACTGTATTTTACAGTTTACAGTGCAGAATCATTTTTCTTAATCATTTTGAGTTTCTAGGTAGCTCCTTGGGTTTTTTGTTGTTGTTGTTAGGTTTGGATTGTTCTGGGGTTTTTTGTTTTTCTTCCATTTTCCCCTTGAAGTTACTTCCTTGTGTCCTGATACCTCTTTGGTGGTTTTATGACAATAGAAGTTTCTTCTCTGAGCTTAGAGCAGTGTTGTTCCCTACATTAGCTCACACTAATTATGCATTCAGTGCCTCAACAAGGAAGGGTCTTTGGAATGTTGTTGAATGACCACGGTTCAAGAAGTGCAATGCCTTAGCTTGTATCTTGGAAACTGAGGAAGGTTTTAGCAACCAGAATGATATATGATTACATCTGTCTAAATATGTAATCTTGGAATTTAGATATTGAGACTACAGAGTGGAAAATTAGAAAGAAATTTTGAAACCAAAAGTGCAGGTTTCTTTCATTCCATGCAGTAATTGATATGGAAGCACAGAGACAATAAACAGCCCTAGCATTAGAAAGTGTTAACAATTTTCTCTTTGAAAGCTGTTACCTAATCTTTAGTGAGGTGTATGTAGTATTTCTTCCAATAAATGCTCATATGCCCACCTGCCCACCTAAATAAAATAATGAGCATTACTCCTGTTAATTCACATATGGGTATTAGCAATGTAAGTTTGCTGAGCCAGAGGAATAAGCTGTAGCTTCCAGGGATTGGCAATGAAATACTTGCTTTGAATACTTGGCATAATACTATTTCCTGTTCTTTGAAGGCATAGCAATACTCACGGTAACTGTGGTAATGCGAACCTATTCTAATCCAAGAATTCTCAGCCTTCTGGTTTTTGGCATCCGGATTCAGATGATGAACTCTCTGATTCTGGAAGTGAAGGATGAAGGCTTATGTTACAAAGCCTGACAAGAGCTGCTGCTCAACCAAAGTCTTCCAAGCACTGCCTGAAATCATTTATGTCCAGTTTTCAAGAAGTGCATTGAAAGCCAGATGGAGGATAACCTCACAGACTGACCTTTTTGGAAGATGGTAACATAGCTGTTGATCTTATTTTGGCATATGCATTGATAGAGATGAAGATGAGAATGTATTGTAAAAAACAGCTTCAAATACAAAACCAAATAAAACAGACTGTGACCTTTTTTCTCAGGTAACTGAAGGGCCAAGGTCTTTACAGCTGCTTGTAAGTCTGTTTTCATAACTAATACATGATACATTTCACTAGGGTTGTCTAGAGAGATGAGAATTCTGGCTTGACCTATAGAAAAAGATCTACAGATAGCATCTTAAAAGTGATATTATTTATTTGTTTAGATATCTAATCCTGTAATCCACTGCTGGCAAAGGAGGGACAGCTTTTTTGTGAGTTCACCAGTGGGCAAAATCAGTCTAAAAGGAGCAGGAATCCTGTTTCTGTTGATATTTTAACTTCTTATAGTCCAGGGATTTTTACAAATTATTTTTTGTTCACCAATTTTGAATTTTCCAGTGTCTTCTACCTATGTAGATATTCTAAGAGGAGTAATGTAAATCTTAAATATACTAATAATTTATAGAAAAGCCTTATTTATATGCTGGGAAACTGTCATGCTTTTAATATTTAAAACCCTTTTCTAGTCTATGTAATGTTCATATAAATAAGCCATATATAATTAATAAATTTATGCAACCCCAAGCCTGTTTTTTTTCTGCCAAAAGAGTTACTTTTATTACCATCTTCAAGGTCCCCTTCGTTAGCCAGCCTTTTGGGCCAAGTTAAGTGGTTTTCACACCTAAATGATCTTTGCAAAAGGGACAGAAGAGACTTTGTCAGTGTCTTACTAGCTTTAATTATAAATAGCACTAGCCTGAAGCTTTATAATCACATTGTTTTTCTTCCTTCTCTTGCCTCCTCTTTTTGCTTCAAATTCAGCTGTAAATTCTCTGAAATAGTGGCTGTATTCTTTAGCACAGTAGTTTTTGTGCAATGTGTAGTACAATAGAAACAGCTCTGGTTTGGGGTGACTAAAGTGTGGAGGTGGATAGGAATAGGAATAGGATATGATTTTATAACAGCTATACCATATACTTAATTTCTGATTGCATATACTGTGCCTTTTCTGTTTTCCAGAGTGACTTATTAATTATTGTAAATTTGGTAATGATGGGCATGGTATTGAAGGGCATTGTTCAGACAGATAAAATACAGTAGAGTGTGCCAAGAGAGCTCACATGAGGGAAGTAAAATCAACAGGAAAATATTTCCAACATAGTAGAGTTTCTGTGAGGATAGAGTCATTAATGTTTTAAACACATATGAGAATTATCAGATAAGGGGCACGATGTAAGTGTGAAGTAATAACATATGGATATCTATTCATAATGTAAAATACATCAGTGCAGTTCTGTTTCCATTAACTATCTTAAGTATGTTAAGCATTTTCCATGGGGAAATTAACCCTCAGTTCCATTTTGTACCAGCAGAAATTTTTTAATTTTATTTAAGCTATGGTTGGATCTGATGAGGATTCTCTTCCTGAATTAAAGAATTTTGCTTTTACATAGTAAAGTAAATCCACGTGGAATATTATTTTTGCAGAATAACTGTGAAGACTCTTAATAACTGCCTGGAAAGGACTTTAAAAGTTATTTTTAGAGACAGCTCTTTGTAACAGGGAAAATAATACCAAGAATGTTGTGTAATTTTGGATGGAAATTTATAGTTTGACTCAGTAGGAATTTGTTACCGATTTCCTTGCTACCTGCTTTCATTCCACTTTGATATATGAGGAGCCAGTCTGACAGCTTGGAGAACCACTCTGAGAACTAAACTTAAGTCATTTCCATTTCGTGGAAAATTTTGCTAGGGGACACAGGCTTTTACCCATATTTCCTGTCTTCCTCATTCACTCTTAGGAAAGGGAGATGGGAAAGCTCAACAGCATGGTGAAATCTGAAATTGTGACTTATTAAAGGGAACAATTTGGATTTTGTGAGACTTTCTTCACTTACAAGACATTCAGCCTTTTGAAGAGAGTGCTAAGGGCTTGTAAGCATCCTCCAAAGAGCTGTTACTTCTGAGGACCTGGTATCCTTGGTCTGAGTGTTTTCCATCTCTTGCCTGAAAAGTTCCTTGGGAGCTTAAAGCCACAGTCCCACTCAAAGATTCCTTTTTTCTCTGTATTTTGTGGTTCACAGAAGCCTCACCGCAGCCCTTCCAGGATAAGTCTATTCCTCTTTCCCCAGGACATGTTTTGTTTGTGAATTTGTTTACCATGCTATCCTTTTTGGTTCCTTTAAATACAGGAAACTTGAATTTACTTTCAATCAAGCATTTCCAGGAGGTATGATCTAGGCTTCAAGAAGAAAATACTGAATGTGGTAGAATTGCCTCTTTCCAACAGTTTTTGGGCTCCTGGAGAAAATGTCAGTGGAGCCCTGCTGCTCTGCTTGATGAATGAGCCTGGTTACATCTTCATGAAAATATTGGAGTCAGATTGTTTCCCAAAGGTACATCAGCAGTCATCTGATGTCTTGATGCCTTGAGTAACTCTTGCAGGTTACTAGGAATGTATCAGCATCTCTTGAAGAGCTCATGTTCAGACAGGTCTCTGTTTTATACTTGATGCAAGTAAGAATTGTGAGGATCCTTGTCAATTATGTGTGTAGGCAGTTTAACACTGGTCACATGTTGACACATAATCATACTTTGTTCAATGTCTTAATCTCTCAGAGATGGTCAGTAATTGTCTAATCTCTTTGCCTTTTTGGGTGCCAGTCTTAAGAACAGCTTGGTTTCCGTTCAGCATTGAGATCCCATGTGATTCTGATGTAGGTACTCAGTGCTTTCATGAGTTATGTTGTGGCTGGCCTTTCATATACTTTCCATTCACCATGATTCCCAGGTAGAAGAGACTTCCACCACTAAAACTAGTAGACTCAAAGGCTGGGGGATAAATCTGCTGCTAAATTTTTCATCCAAGGCACAGACTTTCATTAACAGTATACACCAAAAAGATAGTTCTCTTGTGTCTTCTGCTTTTTCTTCCAAGGTTTTTCCTTAGGCCTTTTTATAGACTTTGAGAGGGATAGGATCTCCCTTGTTTGAGCCTTTATACAAGTTGCTGAATCACTAACAAATTTGAAAACACAATTAAATAGTTTTCTTTTGCACTGTCTTAATTGCTAGAGCTTGAGGATGATCACACAATGATTTGAAATATATATTTTATGGTGTTAATTTTGTATTTTTTGTCTCTAATTGAGTTTTTATGAAATGGAGGGAAAAAGTTCAGTTAATCAAAAATTTATATGAAGTGATCTGGATTCCCCTTGGCATAGTTTCCTTTTATTTTGCTCTTTTCATAGAACTTGCATATGTCCTCCTGGCATGTATGACACATCTTTGCTCTCATTTCAAAACTTAAAATTGCTTTGCTTTTCAGATGCGGGCAGATCACTCTTATCAGCATGCAGCATAAATTGTTTTTAGTGTTTTGGTGTTGGTATCCCACCAAAGCTTCTCACTGTCAAACATGTTTAAGGATAAAGTAAAAATCTGGAGTTTCTTTGTTTTCATTTATCTACATTTGTAATTCGTACTTCTTTAATGACTTCATAACTAAAGCTTCTCTAAAAATCTGGTTTTGTCTAGAAATAACTTTTGGACATGTGTGTTAAAATTCAACTTGCTTTATTAGGAAGCAGAATATCCCTGGCCATTGTTGAAGATGTTAGCATGACTCTGGATGTTGATTTTATTTTTTTTTTCTTTTTTTCCTCATAAATAGTAAATCAATATGCTTTGGTATGGAGCTACAAGTTTCTCACAGAACTCAGGAAACTGAGTTTCAAGGAGAACTACGTATGCACACTGTTGCCAATCTCTTGGGATAGAGCTCTGGTCACAAGGCAGAGCTCAGTTTAAACCATCACATGGTGTCTGATACTGCATTTGAAATGTGAGGGCAATTAGTTTAACATTGTGCAGATACGAGGGATAATTATGCCTTGCAGTACTGCTGAAGTCTCCAAAGAGCTTTCATGCCAGGATCCCTGAAAAGTTGATTGCTAACATGTAATAAGTAACATAAGAATTATATATAGGAAAACAATAATTATTGAAAAAACCCTCATAAATTTTCTTAATGATATTTACTCATCACCTCTCTGTGAAATAGCTTCCTAATGCTTGTTGGAACAGGAAATTGGGCTGCAGATACTCTAAAAAGCTGTTGCTTAGCCATAAAGTATATTTGCACGATTGTTTCGTAATAACTGTGGCATAAAACAGAATACTTGTGCAAGTGACCATGAAGGCATGATTGTTAAATAGTGTGGATTTTCAATCTTCTCTTAGTTACACGACACTCTGCAATGCTATTGACGTTTGGATAAACAGGCTGAGCCTGCATGGTGGAATTACCATCCCCTGGTAATGCTGGTGCCTGCTGTAATAGTTGTCCCAGTTTAAATCTAAACCCAGGAAGTTGCACAGAGCAGTAATCCATTATTCTTATTCTTTAAAGAATTAAATTTTCTCCTCTTGTTCAAGAATTGCTCCTATTGGCAAATCTGTGCTGATAAATCACGCATGAATTTAAAAATGAAAGCATTTTTCTTGTGTTCATCAGAGATGGTGGTAGTACTTCAAAAAGGAATGAAAAGTTGGAAGTTTAAACAAAGTTGTTTAAACAAAGATGACAATCTTTTTGGTCTGAGAACATTTTATTCCTTCTTTTTTTGTTCACCTTAATCAAGATGCTGATGCTTTCCAGGAACTAGTGAATTGGGCCCCTCAACCAGATTATGAGAGTTAGTAGATATTGCCAAAATAACTTTTAAAAATACAGCATAGTTGCTTTTTTCTAAAGAATGCTAGGGAATGAACTGCTTAAATCAATTGAATGTACAATAACTGAACTTCAAGTTAATCTGGCTTTCAGTGATGAAAGCAGAACTGTGTGTTTATTAACTTCAGATAAAGGAAACATTCCTTCTAAATCAGAAGTTTCTTCTGTATTTAGTTCTGCTACTGTTCAGCTGTACATTTTGCTATGATATATATAGAAAATGTCATATTTTACATTGCAAAAAAATAAAGGCTGTTCTCTAAAGAAGCTGGTTATTTGCTTATTACATCTTATATGTTATGTACAAAGTATTTTTAAATGCTCTTCATGGCTACGAGTATGTTTAAGACCTCAAATAGTGTTATAATTGAAACTTCCATTATAAAGTTTAAACCTACTTTTAGGATAAATATAAAAATCTTATGAAAACAGTCAAGATCTTGTTTTGCCCTTCTGTGGCTTCCCCACTCTAATGACTGGTGGCAAAATGCTTTGAATTTTAAGTAAAGGGTTGTGACATATTTTAACCAAGCTTAATTAAAGTCCCTGGGGTATGCATACAAAAGACATTTTTAAGGGCTTGCTGTAAATACTGACAACTTTTTAGTCTAGAATAATTATGAGTCACTCAGCAGTGTCACATAGAGAAATATACAAAGACAGTAGTATGGAAAGCATTTTTTCTTAGTTTTTGTTAAAGGTCCCTATTCCAAAAGCAGCATAATTTTAATACCAAAGAAGTGTTTAAGAAAATCTAAGAGAGATAATTTGTCTCATGTACTACTGGCTAAATTCTCATAGTATATGGGAAGGACTGCCAGTCAGAATATCTGATAACGTATCCTGAATACATTGGTATGGTAGAGTAGATAAATTTTAATTGATTGCTTTAGTTGGCTGGTGCTGCTTTTAAAAAATGACACGAGTGTCATCAAAAGGTTTGAAAAGTATCTCTTTTTTAATTAAAGTTGTCTATAAATATTTGAATATTTAAGTATTTTTAATATTGTAAATAAAAATGCAAATTTTCTTTTTATTACATGTTTTTAATTCTCAAATTGGCTGCTGGTACAGGGGACCAAAATAAGAGGAAAATAAGTGTGTTAGAAACAGTGCATTATCTAGTGCGTATTGTGAAATCTCCAATAAATGAAAAATCACCTCAGGAGTTCTGTGCTAGTGGGTGTTATTGTATCTTGTATTTTAAAAGATTTTGGCTTATTTTTCTAAGAGAGAATACATCAGCTAGAGGTTTATATATTACTCTTGGAAGGTCCACCCTGCTCATTTTTCTAAAAAATTCAGACTTTTGTGTTGGACTTTCCTGGAGGAGGGCAGAGAGTCCCAGAGCTGCCCCACTCCCAGCAGAAGACTGGGAGGGCTCTGGTGGAGCATCCCCAGAGCATCCCTGGGCCCAGGCTCTCAGGCTCCTAGCTGTGAGCTGGGGAATATTACATCTGTAGTTAGTTAGTTAAAGTAGTTAGTGGAGATTGGGGAATCTTTTCCTTCAGGGGTGCCTGTGTAGTAAAGCTGGGTAATCTTGGAAGATGTGGAAGGCAACTGTCTAGGAAGTTGCCTAAAATCCAGAATAGAAAATGTCCCACAGCTACACAAGCACACAAAAACAACCAGATGCACATCTCTCCATACTTTAGCACAATTACAGCAGTAAGAAATGTTTCAATAAATTGACAAATACTGCAGTGTAACACAAATAATAGATATCAGGTTCTCTTTATTCAGAAGTCCTTTTGGCCAGCCTCAGGTGCAAGTTTACGTGGATACTGAATTGAGTTGTATTTTTTAAGTCTTAGCAATTTCTTGTCCTATTGCTATAAGGGGAGAATTCATTTATAGAAAAAAAATGTTTTTGAGCCTGAAGTGATAAGGAGATTTGCAAGTTCAAGCACTAACTGCTGATCCAGGTAATAATTTAATGAAAAAAATGGCTGTATAGGTGGCTAAATAACAGGTCTGAGTCGTAAATAATATAAATGCTACAGGATGCAAAGTCCAGTTGCCTCTTGGGAACCATGTTGCTTGTATTTAACATGAAGATATATAGAGCTGGTTGTTTTTTAAACGTTCTCAAATAAATGGCTTAGAGGAAGACTTCATGGTAATTGATAAGGCCTCCAGCACTGAATAGTCGTGGGGTTTTTAATGCAGGAAATGAAGTTCAGGAGACATAGTTTGGTTAGAGGAGGGTAGTATGCTGGTTTGTTTCTGCTGCTCAGAAAAATCCTGGATAAACCATCATTGTTAGGGAAGGTCATCTAGCACTTAGGGAGCTTTCCTGGTGTTTGAGAGACATCCATTCAGTACAGAACCCACACAGGCTCCTTTCGTGCCCTGGGCTAGGCAGCGTGCCAGGATTAGTCTGTGTGGATTTCTATCCTGACCTTCCTAAAACTGAAGTGCTGAATCTAAGCTCACTTTCCAAACTTCTCGTGTTCTCAAATGCAGAGATAGAGACAAAGCAAACTTTCTTCTAGGGTTGCCTTCACTTTTCTGCAGACACCTAACTTAAAACTAAAGTTCTGATTTTCATCTGGGAAAAGACAGGTGAGATGATTCCCACTGCTAGGCTTGGTACTAATCCCTTTCTTACCCTGTTTTAAAAAGAAATTATGATACTGTGTTCACGTGTGTGTTACAGGATGAATTTTTATTCTATGATTTTTTATTATTTTATAAAATATTAGATGTGTATAATCTTTAGGCAACTTTATTCTGCAGGTACTTAAGATAGCAAATTATTCTGTATTGGCTGCATTTCTTCTAGAAATGTTCTACTTTGCTTGGGTTGGACAAATATGCTGTGTTTCTGTGCATGTATAAATAAATCTTGGTGGCTCTAATAGTATTCCTAATGCAAATTCTGTTATGTGAGAAATACATTTCTGACACATGGAATATCCCTGGATTTTGGGACAACTGCCCTGGATTTAAATATGTGAAGGTAAAACTCATTGTGGTAGAAGAGAAATTAAGTCTCTTGGATTTTCCTTGTCGTCTACTAGAACAGTAGCTTGGATTCAGAAAGATATTTCTGAATGGGAAAACTGTCTTGTATAAAGTGAATGATTTTATGGTGATATTTTTTTTCATCTACCAGTCGAGATAATAATTTTTATCCCACTGATAATTTAATTGTAAGAACCGATCTTCTGTTGTTGCTCAGAGGTATTCCTCCAGTAACTAAGGAAATCTGTACAGTAGCTGTAAAATCTGTGATCTCAGCTCTGATGTGTGCTGACACTCAGTGAGATATTCAGTATACACTCTTAAGGTATTTTTAGAGAATCACATGGGAATCCATAGAAGATAGAAAAACATTGAGGAAATAACTAGTTTTCTTCCTTTCAAGACAATCAAAAATACTGAATATCCATTTCAGGCTATATGTGGTACAAATACTTTGTTAAGTGAATAGGGAAAGTTTTCTGGAAAGTATTACTCTCATCACGAGGCTGTGCTTGTACGTTACAGTTAACCAACTGATCTTTCTGGGAAAAGGTGACAAGGAATTGGGCATACAGATGCTCCTTCATATCTCATCTGGATCATGTAATTGCAAATTAACAATGTTTATGCACATACGGCCAAAGTGAAGGTGTATGAAGCAGCACTAGCTTTAGCTTTCATTAAGGAAAGAATGCTTTTCTGTGCAGTAGAAAGGTTCTCATGACACAGATTTTTATTGTTATTGAACGTTGGTTTTAAGAGTGTGGTGGTTTTTAATTTGTGTCCAGTAAATAAAGCCTATTGAGATCTTTATACCTCTAACTAGTTGTTCCTTTCATTGAAATCAGCTCCTGCCTTTGGAATACTACAGTACCACTGTAAAAATGAAGTATATATTTCATAAATGTAGGACAGTAAAAAGTAGAAGGAAGTGTTGGTTTATGTGTAAATTGATTTGTATTTTTAAAGGAATGAAGGGCTTTTTTTTTTTTTTTTTTCTTTTAGCGTTTACATTGTAGGTTAATAAAGCTGAAAGCATATGGTAGCAATTTTTTAACCTCTCTACATGAGGTGCTTGTCAACGGAGGTCCATACGTCCAAAGCTAGTTAATAACAGCTGCAGGCCAAAGTTCCTTAAATAGCTAATGCTGTGTTCCAGGATTCTCAAAGACTTTGAACAAGTGAAGTTGGCCACAAGGGAAAGCAGCAGGTCTGCATTCTGCTTGTTAAGTGAACCCTGTTTGAACAGAAAAAAAAATGTGGCAGAAAGTCAGAATTTTCATACTATAAAAATTGACCATAAAGTATCAGGTAGGATTGGCTAGTAGGCTGCTGAAGTTTAGCCTGAACAAACTTTTTTCTTCAATCTAAAAGTTTATCTTGCTGGTTGCTTCAATGAACGTATATATGGTGGTGTTTTTTGAGAAAAATTTGGAATGCTAATTATGCCAACTATTTTTTTTTTTTTTAAGAATTAAGAGAATTAAAAATTCCTGAAACATAGGAATACAGTTCTCTTTGTGTTTACATTTTGTGTATCGAAACTGTGAATGGAAAGACAAGAATGCATGTGAAGAAGAAAAATGACAATTCTCTTGATCTTGTGCTGCTTTTTCACTTTTATATTAATTTCCAATTTTGCCGTGTCCTTTTCAAAGCTGTAGTGAATTATAATTAAAGAGAATTCCCTCCAGACAACTTTCTGTGCATTTTGTAGTTGCTTTGCAGTTTGGAAGACGTCCAGACTTAAAATGTGAAATCAGTCTCTTGAAAGATATGGTCTGTGTATTTTTGCCTATAGGTTGAAAACCTTCATGGTATATTAAAGCCTTTATCAGAAAAAATGCTCTTTAGAAGCATTTAGAAGGAATGAGGCTGTCTGGTTGGTTATCTGCCAGTAATAAACTATCAATAAACAATACTCATCATTGTTGTTGAAGTAGAATGTACTTGACAGAGAATATGTTCTGTCCTCTACACCAGAATGGTGCTGGATCAAAATCTTGAGTTTTGAGATGCATTTCTAGGACGCTGAGTGCCCCTAGGTGGTCACAACTAAAAGTACAGCATGAACAGTTTTCCCCTGCTCATCTCGTTGCTGGCGATGGACACCTAACCTTTGCTGGGCATTGGGTGCTGATCTCAGCCTCTCTGGCACATTTTTTGGAAGGGTTACTAATAAATAAGCGCTTTTCTTCCTTTGATAAGTCCCTGCTTTACAGAAGAGCATTTGTGTGTGTTATTAATTTTAATCTGGAAATTGCTGACATACTGAAGCACCAGTCTATCATTACTCCCACTTATGGCTCCAATTTAGCCCTTGTCATTGCAGTTGTCAGTATCAATTGGGTATTAGATGGAGTTACGGCATGCAGAGCGGATGGGCAGTGAATCAGCACCACTTTTCATTCCTTTTTGAACACAATGTTTTTGTTCTCAAGCCCGTTGATGCAATTTTGTTACTGCTTCTCAGTTTTTTATATGCATAAAATACTTTATAAATTGTTTCCGGAGTTGTTTTTCATTTCTTTTCATTCCATTTCTTTACTGTATTTGAAATACATAAGTAATGAAATGACACAGAAGTGGTACCACTTGCAAAATACATATTTCTAAAGTCATGCAGTCAGTTGTTTTGAAAATGTTCATCTATAAAGCATTGATCCTTAGAAAAGATACATATGTTGTAAGACTTATCCTTCTACACAAATGTGTCCTTGATTTGCCATTGTAAAGGAAGCAAGCTCTGTACAAAGAATGGAAATAGGATTTCCAAGGCTTGTTGAGCCAGTTCCAAATGTTAAGGTTTTAAAACCAAATAATGGAATGCTATGTAATAACACACTTCATTTTAATCATCATCTGATAAATGGTGTCTTGAATGACTAAGTATTATGTGTGAGAAATTAAACTGCTTGTTTTATCCTAAGAATTTCACTGACATAGACATTTCTGCAGTGAAGGAGAGGGAAAGAAAAGGTAAATTTTTCTCTTCTTCTCTGAGAATTCTGGTGAATTTGCTTCTATGGTAACCAATTAGCCAGAGCTTATTACTCATGTAAAACAGGAACTGTTTGCATTTTTAAAACCTTCATTTGCAAAACAGCATGTCTAAATGATAAAGTTAAATTTCTTTCCCAAGCCCACAAGTCTCCTTTGTAGGTGGAAACCACTAAGTGTACAGTTTAAAAAAGCAAGGGGAAAGGCGCTCCTAGGCAGCAGCATCCATCCACACTAAAAGCAAATATTTGTTTTTGGAGGAGTGAATGGTCTGTCCCTGGAGCAGCCAGCTTAGCAAAAGCAGGAATGGAAGGGCAGAGCTCATCTTTTATGGAAGTCAGATAAATTTCATGCTCTTTAACATTGACTGTGACTGCAGGCTTTTCACTGAAGCCTGGCTCCTTCCCCAGTGTGAACAAAATAGGAAAAGTGATTAAAGTTCACTCAGTAGCAGACAGCAGGAGGCAACCGCTCCGGTATCTTCAGCTGAGGGAGAGGGCGAGAGGGCTCTTTAATAAGACTTGTGAGGCTTCTTTGAAGAAAAGAAATAGGACTCGTAGGGCCTATAGATGCCTACACTAACACTCATTCATTTCCTGTACTTCATATGGCTTCTTTGACACGTTGTAATATTGTCATCCCCTTCATTAAAATGTTCATTATGAAAGGGGAAGAGAGAAAATGTAACTGCTAACCAGAGTCAAGGGTCAGCAAGTTCTGCTGAGAGTAAAGGGCTCAGAGCTGCCTCGTATAATAACAAGTGGCTCTGGGGCAGATGTGACAGGGAGAGGGAATATGGAACTACTACGGACCTTACAAATTGTCCCATTTAGTGTCCCATCTTGTGATGGATGGAAGTTTTGTGCATCCTGACAAGTCTCAAAAGGCTGAAGTTGCAAGCAGATCCTCCTGCATCCTGCCTTTTGGCTTTCTCCCCTCTGCCTCTCTCTCCCTTTTTCTGTTTCTCCCTTTTTAAAGTTACGCAATCAGTATTCACACATTCTTAAAACTAATAGGATTAGAGGCGTTGCAAAGGGATTTGAACAAGATAATTAGTTTACTGCTTAGCCCACAATATAACAGGCAAGACCCCTCTGAGAAAAGGCAGACAAAATGAGTCAGAAAATGTGTGGGAAATGAGGTAAGGCCTTTCAAACAGGGCCTCAATCGGCTCTACCATTATGAAAGGGTCCTGGAGTATTCAGTCATTACTGCAGGCTGTTGACTTTCTGGCTTGGCCACCAGAGATGTCAAGGAAGGAGACAGAGCTGAGCAGCAGGGAGCATTACTGGACACCAAGGAGGCCGTTTCAAGTGCTTAAATGAAGTTTCACCTTTTTTGCCACCATGTCACATAGAGCAACCCTGGGAAATGGAAGCACGCAGCCTCGAGTGCTTTAGAAAACTGAGGCCTGAAAAGGAAAGCTTGTACAACTTGTCCTGGATTGTCTGCTCAGAAAGAGGCAGGCAACTGAAGTATGGAATCAGGAAAATTACTTTAATATGTAAACAGATTTTCTAGCAGTAGTTTGAAGAGGCTCCATTTAAGCTTATCCTTCCTTGGTTTAAGACGTGCTACATACCCCCCCCTTGGTGAACCCAGTATAGTGCATGAGTGATGGTACTTGTTTTCCAAAGAAGATGCATGAGCTAGTGCAAAGTTCCTGCCTTTTTTTGTTTTGTTTTGTTTTTTCCCTGCCCATGAAACTTGTATGAAGCACCAGCCTGATCAAAGCTGCCAAAAGTTGTTAGGAGACGTAGACCTGGGTTTGCCTGTGTATGGTAACTTGGAGGTGCCTCCTCTTCAGTGGAAGAAACAGCAGGAACTGCTCTAATGAACTGTCCAGCAGCTCCATCTTGCAGTGTGTATGCAACCAGATGTGAGAAGAGGTTAATCCATGGGGGAACTAGTTAAGAAGGCAAAGCAAAAAATACCAGGGAGTTGGATTACCAAAATTCAACTTTTAGTCAGAGATCGTTGCTGAGATTTTCTATTTTCTTTTAATGAAACTCTCCTTTAATTCAGTTGCTCTTTTGGTGTCAGCTTCTAAGTTTTAAACTTCTAAGTTCAGCTGCAGTGTAGGAGCATAGATTATATACAATACAGAATGCTACAGTGCCTACAGCAGGTTGGCCTCTCCCTTACTTGAATGCCTATATCTTATTTATGCTGGAGATTAGATTCCTAATCTTAAAATTAACCTCACTTTTATTTCAGCATAGAGATTTATTACTGCAGTCTTTTTCTGCTCATAAATGTAAAGAAGACAAAGATGTTCAGTATTAGATGTTTACATGCCTGGTAGCAATGTGAAATACTTACTCTGTAATCCTATCTGTTGTGATTTTTCATCTGCAAGTGCATTTACCTCAGAGTCTTACCCTGCTGCTATTTTTTAAATATCTGTCTGTTCTTCTTTGTTATTTAAATGATTTTTTTGGCTATTCACTGTTGAACTGCGAGATAAGATGTCATCTCTCCCTCATCTGGGAATCTCTTTTTGTGTTGGTTGCTGTTGTATGTATGGAAAAGGGAACCATGAATATTGGGAATACTGTGGAAAGAAGACCCTGTGAGAGATACGTTGTGGTTCTTCAGGTTAGGCTCTGTACCATGTTAAGATTGACATACACAGAAGGTAATTTCCCAGTGAAAGTGAAAAGGGTCCCTAATTAAAAAAAAAGAACAAAATAAAAGGAAACCTCACAGCCAGAAATAGGTGTAGGTGTGCAGATGTCTATATAAGACAAGAAAAAGGGGGGTTAATCAGTATTATAAGTAATATGTATCTATAATGAAATTTCAGGTAGATTCAAGAAAAAGGAAAGTTGAACCACAACTTCAGAAAATAAAATATACATTTTGAAGTTCATAAGAGGATTTATTTTTAAGCATAGACTTAACATCTGAATAAAATTAGCATAACTCACACAAATTTAAGGTTTATTTTGCATGACCATGCTGTTCTAAACACTGGCTATGAATCTGGTAAGTCATTTTCCTTGGGATTACCAGGATTTTAAGTTCTATTTAAGGTAGAGTTAGGCAATACAAGTTTGTATTTCTATACAATTCTTTACATTTGGGTAAACTGCTCAGTTATTGCAGCTCATCAAGACAGTTATGAACATATTTTCTCTTCAGATATTTATGAATACATGATAAAGAGGAAAAATTGTCTCATTTTCATTATTTATAAATGTGAATCAGAAGATGGTTAACAGAGGGCAAAAGGAGATAAGGAAGAAGAAATTGCAAAAAAAAAAAACAGTTTATTCTGCAGACCTGGGGCTTAATATTCTGTATCCCTACTGAATACTGACTTGGATTTTATTTTTTTTTTTCACAGATTGCAGACTTATCAGTCTCATCCATAGTCTAGTTAAACTGATACTAAGGGAATATATTTGAATATTTTTATCTCGGATGCATACACTTGTAGACATATCTTCTTGACTCCTTGTTTCCTTTGTTTTTTTGAGTACATTTTTAATTATTTGCTCATCTGTTTTACAGTCCAACTGTATTGTAAAATGGGGATTAATCCTTAGCTGCATTTACTGTAGCTCTCCCCTTGTGTATTTTCTCTATTTTTTGATTCTTCCCAGAATCATACCACCTACCATACTGTCTTTGGTGGCATGGTTCCAGTTTTAGGTCTGCATCCCTGCGGAATGAAACAAAATTTTGAAGAATAGTGTTGTCTTGCATAGTCAGTCCTCCTGAGTTACTGTCCTTCTGTACCAAAGCTTTCCTCTACTGAGCCCCAAGCTGGGGGAAACAGGTCTCTGAGACTGAGAAAAAAACTTTTAAGCATTGTCATAAGGAGTGCTATGGAGCAATGTGTGGTGACTTTCTTATTTCAAAATGAAAATCCACATTATTTTACAGCAAGTGACTGAGAACTTTGCAAGACACACGGACACACCAAAGAAAACCAAAAAAAGCTGCTCCAAAACCCTGAGTCTTGTTCAGTATAAGAGATGATTTTGTTAAGGACCGGTTGCCTTAGATATTATTTCTGGTATCATGATGTCCTATATGATATTTTATTATGGGTTGAGATGAAAATTTATTGAGTGATTATGGAAAAAACATCAAACTATTTTCTCACTTATTCTCTCACTGTCTGAGGAGGATTTTGTCTTTGTTCAGATATCCTGAAATTAGGGAAACCTTTAGTTATAAAATGTGTTCACTGCTGTTTTTCAGTAAGTAGTTTGTGATTCAGAAAAACATTGACTAAGCATGTGAGAAGTTACAAATAATCCAATGGAATTTAAGCACATAATTTAAGTTGTACGTGCTTCAAGTTTTTCTGATTTGGAATAAGATTATTTGTATGTTTGCTGTTTAATAAGACCTATCACCTTAGTGAAATTTTCTATCCTATATCTCAGGAGGTGCTGTACCATAGTCTGTGCACTTCGTGTTGTCACAGTCCATCTTACAAGGGTATGATACATTTTCATTTAAGTTGATGACTGTGAGCTTTGAAGAGTAGTTTTTGTTTGTGTTCAGAATTGGTGGGAAAGAGGAAGAGAATTCCCTTAAATATACCTCATTCTTAACCTATCAAGATTAGACTCATTGATTAGTTAGAAAAAAAAAACCAACAAAATTAAACCAAAAATTCCAGAAATTATCATTAGAGGTTTTGATTTTGTGTGTGTTTTTTTGGTGGTTTGTTTTTTTTTGGGGGGGGGGATGGGATTTTTTTTGTTGTTTTTTTCATTCTTTTTTGGGGGAGATTACTTTTAAGGTCAAAAATAGTAGTACTGTTTATGTACTCCCTGCTCCTGTGAGGAGTGAGAGGTACAGAATTGGCTCAGGTATGGCTGAGGGTGGAGGGGAAGATGTGCAAGAAGTGGTTTAGCTCTCACTATTGGAACATATGTTCATTGAAAGCTGCTTTTCATTCTTGAAGAGGCACAGCAGAAGATAAACTCGAATGTTTCTGTCTGGTTTCAAGACAGATACTTTCTGTATTGAAAAAGTTGATGCAAAATATGTGTAAATATGGTATATATAAATACTGGTAAGTAGTGTATATAGAAATCTTACTGTGGGTGTCTCGCTTCAGAATCAACTTAAATAAGTAGAGTGTTTAACTCAGCAACTAAGTTGTAACTGACCTGAATTTACTATAAACATCTTGGTTTTAAACCAGGGACCTCAAGTTGTGTGTTTCTTTTGCACTGGTTAAGAACTACAGCAGGAAATCATGCTGGCAAATGAAGTGAGTGGGAATGGGATGCAGAGTTACTTTGTGATTTAATACATAGTTCCAAATATGTTAGATGTATAATTCCATAGAAATTTTAGCTCTTGACTGCCATAAAGCCAGGACTTTCTTAAACGATATAACTTCAATAATTCTAAGGTATTTTTATTCAAAAAAAGTTGAGTGGATTGAAAGAGGCTTAAAAAATGCATTTTAGTAGGCCTTTTGACAGATGTGATTTAAAATCTTGGAGAAAGCAATGCACCTGTCAGGTTTAATTGCAGAAAGCTTTCCATCTATTAACTTTGTTTTGCCAGAGCCTTCTAATGAAAAAGTTACAGTATCCAGTTTAATTTAATTTTCTTTGGGTTTGCCAGAAGATCAATTAATTTTTAAAACTTCCAACTATTAAGTTGTACTTCAGAAAGCAGTCTCTCTATCTTACATACCATTAAGTTTCATGATATGCTTGTCATACCTTAGGAACATCTTGATATCCTTGAAGAAATGTGGCAGTGAAATGCAGACATATTGTCTGTAGCACTAGGTAGGGTTTACAAATACAAATGTTCATATGATTGGGTTATTCCTATCCATCATTAGATTGCATCTCTCTGGAGCTATAAGTACATCTGTGCCTGGCAGACTTGTGCTATCACCAGTGCATATGGGGACCATGTGTCAGTCTTCCAACAAAGATATATAGCTTTGTGTAGAAGCAGGTTTGGATATGCTTGTATTTCAGCCTCTAAATCAGCTTCTAGGACCTTTGCTACAGATGTTGGAAGCTGCAGGGCTGTAAAACAGAATACTGTAATATGAACTGCAAGAGAAGAATAAGCATGAGAGCAAAATCAGCCATATGGCAAAAGATAGCGAGTGCAGAGGAGCCTGTGTAGAAGCAAATCCTCACACCTTCTCAGCTATCCATGTAAATAACTTTTATATTCAGTCACCTCTGAGCTGGTCTTGTTCTCAGAGGAGATCTGTTCTTACTCAGCTAAGAGAGTGAGTACAGATACA
Source organism: Phaethornis superciliosus (assembly GCA_023637945.1). Lineage (NCBI taxonomy): Eukaryota > Metazoa > Chordata > Aves > Apodiformes > Trochilidae > Phaethornis > Phaethornis superciliosus. The sequence continues at coordinate 7,770,515 of JAJQWJ010000005.1, forward strand.
TGCTCTTGCCATTGTAAGATACGTGTCCCAGGATTTTTAAGCAGACAAAACTTGTACTGAATTTCTTTGATTTAGAAATGGATTTACATTGTTTTAGCAGGACGCCTGGCTGTGTAGTGTAAAGATACTGTTGTTCCCTTTAGTGGTTATTATTTATAGGAATGAAGTGTCATGTGTTCTTAAACTTGATGTGATTTCTTAAATCTCATCAATTCAGACAATTCAAGTCTTTGAATGTTTCATGGTATATTTCAGAATTAGTCCCTAAACAATATGGAATCTTATGTATTGTTTGCTGGGGTTTTTTTAGAGTACATTTAAAAGGTCTGTCTTCCCATTACCATAACTGTCCTGAATCTCTGCATGGTTTGCCTAGACCTTTCTGTCCTGAAGTCATCTGTTTCCTTACCACAAGGCTACATAGTAGTTTGTTGGATGTAGACAGCAGTGTCACCATTATTCATCCAAGATATGCTGTCCTCTCACTTGATAGCCATCTGATATCCAACTAACTGATATCCATCCCATCCAACATCCCATCCCAGCCTTTGTGTCTTTAAATAGCAAAACACAACAACTCCTTGCCTAAATTAAAAAAAAAACAACAAACCCTCAGACAAGAACAGTACCATACACATGATCACTTTTTGTCCCAATTATTAGGGTTTCTCAGTCCATTTTTCTGGGTATCCACTTAGCAGAAGCTTCATCAGCTACTTATTGGAAAATGTCTGGAAAATGGTTGAAAGGAAAGAATTTTGCATGGAAGGAATTTGGAAAAAAAAAGACTTGAAAAGCTACAGATAGAGGAAAAAAAGTCTGAAGGAGGGAGAGGAGTTGGGGTTTGAAGTGCAATTCAGAGCAGCAGCTCTTTGATGGAGTCAGTGGAAAAGTGCAGTCCTGGAACAGAAATTCTGAGATTTTTGGACTTAAAGCTTAAAAAATGTCTCAATGAAAATGATTACTCGTGCAAGGAGCTGAACTTTTTTTGTAACTTTGAGGTAAAAAAAGGGGATAAATATGGCAGTAGTAACCATAAAATTTAAGCTTTTCTTTAAATAATAATTAAATTCAGCTTTGCATGGATTATTTTATAGGTGAGTTTTCCTAGAATGTTTAAATGTAATTATGCACTGTGGCTATGCTGTACAGCCAGGCTGTAGCATGCAATGGGACTTTGCATGTTCCTTGGCTTGAGAGCACTCTGATCCATGTTTTTTTCACTGAGTTGTTCTCATTAGATTTGCTGTTGATGAAAAAGTAAATTGTGATCAGTTCATTGTGGAATTATCAGTTTCTTTTTCCATGCTTATGTACATTTTTACCAATTTTACAGGGGTTTTCACTTCTAAAAGGCCCCTGTGTCCAGCTCTGGTGCACTGCTCTTGATTCACAGATTCTGCTTACAACAGGAAGCCTCCTCTTGTAATTCTGATCCTTTGCATAGCATTGAGAGGAAAATTATTGGGGTGAAAGGAGTTTGGATGAAGTGGCTGAAACAGCCACAGAAGAAGGCATGCTCAAGAAGAAAGAGAGACCTGGAGCCCTCAGAACAGACAGTGGAAAGCTGGGAGACTTCAGACTTCTGAGATGCTCATCTCTAGAGTATGAAATTAATTTAATCCTGTGCAGTGAGAAGTTTTAGTTTTAGAATAGGATTATAGAATGGTTTGAGTTGGAAGGGACCTTAAAGATCATCTTGTTCCAACCACTTGCTATGGGCAGGGACACCTCCCACTGGAGCAGGTTGTTCCAAGCCCCATCCAACCTGGCCTTGAACACTTCCATGGAGAGGGCATCCACAACTTCTCTAGGCAACCTGTGCCAGTGTCTCACCACCCTCATGCTGAACAATATCTTCCTAATGTCTAACCTGAATCTACCATCTTTAAGTTTGGAACCATTCCCCTTTGTCCTATCACTATGTGTGCTTGTAAAAAGTCCCTCTTAGTTTTCTTGTAGGCCCCCTGAAGCACTGAATATTTGATTATTCATATCAGTAAATGCCCTGAGGTTTCCCAACTATTTCTTTTCCCTTTTCACGGACAAAATTTTCATTGATTTTGTTAACGAGCACATATCCAATATACAAGAGTGCAAATAAAAAATCCAGTCAAAAGACAGCTATCTGGCTACTCAGCCTAAATAATCATGCTTGTTCTTACTATTCTATATTTCAGTATGACAGAACTGGAGGATGATAAAAAAACACATTTCTGTCATCCTTTATGTTATTAGTTTACTCATACAACAGCCTAAATTCTTAATTATTTGGGCCAGAAACTCAATGGTGGCAGGCACTGTACAACATGAAGTAAAAAAACCCAAAACAACACAAAGTGTTTCTGTGAAAAATATGACAGTATATGAAATGACAGATGGTTATAAGCAGATGGGTGAAGCCCAGGAAAGCTATGATATAATATGGGTCATCTTGATACGCACTAATTATGATGGTAGCTTAGCTGGTGTCAGTTTTTTTTAATCATCCATAGTAATCCTTTTATAATTTGCTTTGGTTACTTTTTTCTCTTCTGAGCACACTTTTTGGCACTGACAGGCAAGAGTCTCAATGCCTGAAGCATCAGTGCTTCACACATATTATGAGACTACACACATATTGTAGAAAGGTAAGACTGCACAATAAATCTGGCTTGTTAAGCAATCAGTCCATCTCAAGAGACAATCCCCAAATTGCATCATTGGACTCAATGAAGGAAGAGTGAGCATAGTGCCATTCAACATTAATCATCTGCAGGATCATCTCTGGTTTACTCTCCAAATTTTGGCTGTCCCTTGACAAACTGTTCAAGGTTAGTTTTACTGTTTGGAAACAGTTGGAGTACTCAGCTTATTTTCAGACTAGGAGTTTGTTCCTATACTTAATAAAAAATGTCTGGGTCCAGGGATGTTGTTTTTACTTGCCTGCACTGGAATAGCAGCTATGCACAGTGGGGCTGGATGAGGAACCTGCTCTGCTCTGAACAAAGGGAGACATTGGCATGCTACACTGAGTGGTATTTTGGGAGAGAATATGCAGGGTTATAGACTGGGTAATGAAATGAGACAACATACCAGACAACCTTTCAATCAGTTCCTAAAAGTGCTTAGGGTTTCCATTCCAAATCAGGTGAAACAATATTAAATATTAAAGACGTTGACAGCTGCAAATTACTGCCAAAAAAAAAAGTTTTGTTACAGGGGAAAGTAGTGCTAGATTTTTCAGATGCTGTTGAAGAGGTCTTTTAGAAAGTTAAGTATGCTGTCTCATCTATTCTTAATGTCAGCAGATCCCCAAATCAAGTCAAATGGATGTTTCAGCCATGCATATGCTGAGTGTGTAACATACCAGAAGAACTGAGAGTTACCTGGCAGCATCTTGCTTTATCCTTTTTAATTCCTTAAGTTGTAATGCTTTTTCAACTCTTATCAAGTGCAATAGTTGATTAAAAATTAATCACCAAATCACCTGTCGGTGACTGGTGTATTTAAAATAGCAGAATCATCACTCTTCTTACACAGAAATGGTCTTTTGTATGAAGTAATAACACATAAAGGTGAAAGTTATTTTCTATTTTTCCTTCAGTTAAGCCTGATTAAATAAGAAGGGGAGGGCGGAGGAATGCAAGAGCTAAAACCATATACTCTTTACAAGTTATTGGAAGGATTAAATTATCACTTCTGAAACATCAAATGCAAGACATACATCAATATGGCTAAAAGCCATCTCTGCAGACTCCAGCTAGGGCTATAGATCAGTGATAGCCTCACACTTCCCAGCTCTGCTGCTGTCTCAGGCACTGTTAAAGGAATGGTACTGCCATTAGAAATGCTTAACAAACAGCAGTCAGTAAATGTACTTTCCTTCAACTTGACCAATTTGAGACTTTATGAGGGATAATGAATTGGTGACTTATTCCTGGGGGGCTGGTGTGTTCTTAAGAGCTTCAAGTCTTTTCTTTCAAGGGTCTTTTTCTTTCAAAAAGATTACACTGAAGCCAAGCTTGAAGTAGTATGGCAATTCTTGCTCTTTAAAATTGTGGGTGGTCCTTCTCTCTTCAGGAGCTACAACATATAATTGTTTTTCTTTTTTCTCATTTCTTTTTTCCTTTTTTTTTTCCTTTTTTTTTCCTTTCTCCTTTTTTTTTTTTTTTTTTTTTTTTTTCATATTTAGTGGAACAGACTAATGAAGGCCATTTTCAGTTTCAAAAATAATTTCTAAGGCTCCAGTAGAATACATGTGGGGTCCTAGCACTCCTAATTTATTAAAAACTTATCATTTACCACACTAGGTCACTCTAGCACAATAAAGAGTAAATGGTGAATCTCCTTAAGGAGGTATTTTCAAGTGGTACCAGAGTATTCAAATTGATTTAAGTTCACTTTTGCAGACATTGTAGAGTAAAATCAATTTTCCTTCCCAGAGATTAACTATCATGCTAAGACTGAGATTGGAGGTTTTGGCTTATTCCAAAGCCAAAATGGGATCCTATTAAAAGTAAGACAGGCCTGGTACCTGTACTCTGTGCTGTTTTCATTTTGCAGAAATTACCAAAAACTATTTATAGGACTAGTGCTAGAATTTATAATTCAGGTTTTTTGATCTTCAGAAGGAGATAAATATGTGCCTAGAGACATACTTGCCACTGCTGATAGTATTAGGCTCCATTTGTGTCTTAATTATGAAGAGTAATAGCTGCACTGGATGTTCTACTAAAGAATAGAAAAAAATCACTGATATTAATAGGAAGCTAAGGTGTTTATTTCATAGTCAAAGAATAATAGTAGAGCTTGTTTAGGGTTGTTTTGTTCTCAGAACTAGATTTTAGACTGAATTGTTAAGCATATATTTATTGAAACATTTTCCTCTTCTGTCTGTCTTAATTGATTGCTGCTGCTTGGTAAAAGGAGAGAAGAAGCCATTTGGGTTTAAGATTATCTTCATAAATAAGTGATGCATTACTTGTTACACGGTTGATGTAACTTGTTGTATGGTAACTCTATAAAGCCAAACATATGTCACTATTGTAACAATTAACTGGATAAGCCTCATTTCACTGATGGGAAAGGTGCTTACTTATTTGTATGTATTAATATATTTGCTGAACATGGGATAAAAACCTGTTGTGTTGTAGATAAATCATTCATGTTTGTTCAGTAAGCCCATGAAAAAATGTGATATATTTCTGCCATGATGGAATTTCAAATATGTATCAATAAGTTGAGTTCTCCTGAGCTATTCATTTTAGAGGAACTGTCTTTTCAGGATACTCTCCCTGCATTTGCTCTGTAATGTAATAGGTTATTACTATTTGGGTTCTTCAGGGCTTTGGTTTAGTTCTTGTTACATAGTTCTGAAAATAATCTTCATGCTTACATACTTTCCCTGATAGAATAAAAGTACTGGTTGCCAAAGCATGCCTCCATACTTTTACAAAAGGTCTTAAATTAAATTCTTAGACATATTGGAACTGTGCAATTTAAGAGTACCGTCGTGACATTAGAAATGAAGATTCATGATCAGTAAAAGAAATGGGATCAAAAGTTTTCCATCATAACACAAACCATCTAATACAGGGTAGAAAAACATATTTTTTATTCAGATTTACAAAGTGGAAAACTGGCTAGCACTTTACCAGTAAAATCCAAATCAGAGATCCAGCAAAAAACAAAACCACTCTTTGCTGTTACGTTCTGTCCTCTTTGCATTGGAAAGCCCACTGCTCCAGCAGCTTTTGCAAACAGAAGCAGCTGCTAGTGCTAATGATAATATGAAATAATCCCTTTCTATCCTTCTCTTGAGACACAGCTGAAACTTGGGTCCATGGTTCAGTTCTCTTAGGCTGTCACATCTCAGCATGTTCTCTTCTTCCAAGAGCTCATGTTTTGCTGCTGATGTCTTCAGGACCTCCCCAGCATAGTGGGAATAAATAATATCTCCTGTAACCTGGGTTTTGCTCTGAAATAGGTTCTGAGATTTTGGATGGTATAGCTGATTAAAGGTGACTGTGGCTGCAGAAGTGTCTTGGGCCATGCAAGACCTCAGGTGTCTTAATCTGTCAGTAGCCTGTACCAGAACATGTTTCACAGGCTCACTCTACCAGGACCTCCTTAGTGAACAAGTGGTGTCTGTCTGCTCCCTGCCACCTGAATTTCTGTATTTTTTTAGGTGTACTCAGATACAGGTAGGTTTTGGAACACTGAATAGTGCTGAGGGAAAAGCAAATCATAATGAAAACTGCTGAAAAGGAAACACCTGTTTGATTATTTGTATTATTTTGGGATAAATATCTAATTGATACTTATGTTCTTAAAAAGAAGCTGTTGTTTCACAGAAGCCACCTGATTGGACTAGATGATCATTGTAGGTCCCTTACAACTGAAATATCCTATCCTAGTCTAAGACGTTCAAATTTTTTTCACCCCCTTTGTATTCCAAGTGAGAATCCACACATCCAAATTCTTGTATTTGATTTACACTGAAATAATTCAGTTTATTTAGTTGAATACCCTCTAGTCTCATTCCCTGTGGTAGTTTGCTCTGTAAGTACTCAACGTTAAAACTAGTGTCTTCCAGTAGGAAAGAAGTATAAAGCAAGGCTTACTTTATTTGTATAAAATATATTTAAGTGATTACTAATGATGCTGGTCATGGAATAGCCACCTTCTGAGTTGTGTTTATGAACTGGCATAAGAAAACTGATAAGTATTCAATACTTAGTTTGACTCAGTGTTTCTGCCTTTTCCTTTAAAAATCGTGACTTATTATTTATTCCTGGTACTCAGTATTTTACAAAGTAGAGAATGGCAGTATAGATTTATGATATTGCTGGTCAGACACAGAGGGAGGTTAAACCATAGAGGAAAATAAAATTATAAGTAATTAAATTTACAAGCAGGTTTGCCATCTTCAAAAGATTTATTGTTTCAGAACAAACAATGGGTTTAGCCACACAAAAAAACTGAACAACAGCCTGAGCAGTGTATCATATGGATATTATATGCGGTGTTTCAATTTATATAATTAAAAATTTACCACTCCTTTTAAGGGTAAATGGGATATTCAACTGGGAACCATATATGGTGAGTAATAAAATAGCTGCAATGCAGTACTGTCTGCATTCTTTAAGAGCTGAAGCACTCTGTTAGGCTTATTAATATCAGGTTATCTTGAGGACTTTATCTTCAGATAAAAAGACAGCATATACAAGATTTTGAGGGTTTCTGTGGGAAGGTTATTATATTCCATTGGTATGAATTTTAAATGATAGCAGGATTCTAAGTTTGTGAGTTTGTGAGTTTAGGTTTGTTATTTTTTTCCTGATATACTCCTAGCTACTAACCATAAATATGATAAATAGAAATGCACCATTTCAGTCCAGTACTTAGAAAGGATTTGGGTTTTGGCAAGGTCTTTCTATTGTTTCCACAAAGCTTAATACATTATGGTTACCAATGTATTCTGAAGGGGAAAAAAAAAATCATTAAGTGAATACATAACGTGAAGCTGACTGGGGGCATGGAGGGGGTTAAGAAGTATTCCTTCATTTTAATTTTTTTTTCTTGTTTTATCAGTTTGTGAAACACAGAAATCTGCAATCTTTCAGGCATGCTTTCAAATTAGTAGTTCTAATGTAGTGTCATTGAAAATACCAGAACCAAAATTCTTGATAATTGGAAGTCAGTTTAAAAGCTGAAGCATATGTGATTATCAGTATATATGGCATGTAAGCTTCCTTGACTCAATTTGTTTAAAAAGAAATTATATTTTTGTAAGCACAATAATTCCAGGAGTTCCTTGATCATTGATCTTAGAGATGCTGTGGTATTTATCAGGTTTTATTTTTGAATACTTGGATAGCCTACATTAATTTAGGGGAAAAAAAACATTTATTTAGGTACAACTGTTAGTGTCTGCCCTAACCTTCCAGAGGGGAAAAGCAGCATGCATATTTTTCATAAAATCACTGGAGTTGGGCAAAACCTGAGAAATCTTTTTGTCTTCTCCTGTGTATCTGTAGGTCGGTTTGATAGACAGATTTGGTATTCTAGTTTTGTTTTTAAGAACATGGGGTTGCAGCCACAATATTAGGACTCAGAAGAACATTTGACATATACTCAGCTAAAAAAATATCTGTTACAAACCAGTAGAAGGATGGTGCAGTTGCATATAGAGCAACACAGGTGCACATCTGTGCCTTCTCTGAAGAGCCAGCTGCTGCCAGCCTAATTTGCTCAGATGGCTTCTTGTGTGAAAATCTATTTAACCCCACTATTACTGTGCTGCCTTTTGGCTTGAGGAGATCTCACACTTAGAGACCGAAGTCATATATGGCAGTTCTGTCCATGAGCACTTGTTTGGTACTATATGAGGCCAGGGGGTGGAAGGTCCTTGCAGGGGGATTGCAATGAGTGAAGCTCGCAAAGTTCCACTGGAGAGTTTTCTTGAAGGGGCAGTGTCCCAGGTGATCCACTTCAGACTTTAGAACATACCTCCGTAAAAATGGTATAATAGATTCAAGAACAATTTAATTAAAAGTAGCCTGTAGAACAACTAGAACTTGCATAAAGATGAATTAAGCAAAAGATCTTAACCATTTCACTTTATTAAAAAAAAAAAAAAAAGGAAAAAAATAAAGAATCTGTAGAACAACCTTGGCTTTTTCTCTCTAGCTGCATACAAAACATTTTTTAATCAGTTCGGCTATTCCAGAGTATGCCGGATTTTTATGTAAGGTCTTGATGTAATAATAACAGAGAATAATTCATTGCAGTGTAAGAGCCTCAGCCAGATTGGTGGTATCAAAAGTGAAGATGAGTTCATGCTTTTTCTTTCAAAAATACTTATTTGTTTGTGTAAAAGTGGGATGCTCTGTTGCTGAGTGGTCTAAACTGTAGTGGAACACTTGGAGCCTCTTTCACTTTAGGGGTACCAAGTGGTATAATAAATTACACTCTATATTCAAATGCTGCCTCTTTTTGAAATGAGAGATGAAATTCACACAGTCACTAGTGAAGCAAAACAACCACCATCAGGCTGAAAAGGAGGTTTGCAACTTTCTTCCCTGCAGAATACAAGGTGCAAATTCAAATCAATATAACATAAGGGCTTGCAAAATTGTCTGGGTTTACTTATAAAATAGATTATTTCCCCATTTTCCTAGAAAGTCACAGTGCACTCTGTGCTGCTTGTCACTTTCTTTCCCCCTCACCCCACCCCACCCCTTTTTTTTTTTTTTTTTTTTTTTTTTTTTTTTTTGTGAGCAATCTAAGAATTGCAGTGGAATGAGTTAAAACATCATAAAAAAAGACCACACAGCAACTTCTACTGAGCCCTAGGTCTGGAGTGTAAAATGTAGGTGTAATTCAACCAAGAATAAAAAGCTGAATGTTTGCTTAAGCCTCTCAAGGTTTTATAAGGAAACCTCTTTAGACTGAGCAGATGAAAACTTGAAGCAATCAATAAATAATTAGTAAAAACTTTCCTGCAAAAAGGAGGCATAAACTGTGTGTTGAAAAATCTTATTTGTAATGAAAGTTAGAATTTTGCAGTGAATAAGTGAATGAATTACTTACACTTTTTTTATTTAGATAAACAGTTCCAAGAAAGTCTCGAGGACCAGGAGATACATTGCAAAACAATTTCTCTTGGGAAAACACCACTTCCCAGCCTTACTTGACCCTCCACATTTAGAGGGATGCTTTAGACAGAGCCTTGTACAGCAAGTTTCCGAGGTTTCGAGGTCCCTTCCAACCCCTAGGATTCTATGATTCTATGATTCTATGAAGGTTGGGAACCTTTGTAGTCAAGTAGTTTGCATTTCAAATGTGCTGAAATTCTCAGGAAGCACTGTGCTCCTACAGCAGCCTCTGCTATGTGGAAATGGAGTTGACTGTGTGGGGACCAAGTGGTAAATTTAGGAGGTGATGAGTTTGTCTGCTTCATTGCACATATACACACAGATGTACATATGCACACATACAGCCTCTGAATTGTTTATTGAGGACCCTGGCTCAAAAACTTTTACCTTCAAGTCCTTGCATTTGTGCTAAGTTTTGCATTTAGTCAAGGAAAGGAAAATCTTGACTGTTGATAATTTTATTTAGATTTTAAAAATAATATGCATATTGTCCCATTCTTGTTTATCTTGCACTTTTTTCAATTACATAAAATGCTGAACTATGATACTTTCTTTACTGTCATAAAAGCTGTAATGCACCATTATCCATTACCTCCTGCAGGATATATTTATGAGTATGGCAGTGGTTTACATAGATGTGTGTATATAACAGTGTTACAGAATGATCATTGAGGATACATATCAGTATTGCTAACTTTGACTCCACACACATTTTTTATATAGGTAAAATGCATTAGTCATCTCAACAGAAGTATAAATATAGATATTTGCTGTTTATACTTACCATGGAATTTTTTTGGAAGGAAGTAGGCTGTTAAATCATGTTACCATAACAAATGCTGAAAGCTGCTTTTTCATTCATTGCCACTGAATTTATTGTCAGAGCAGCGCAGTCATATCCCATTTCAAGATTACTTAGGTGGCTTGAAAATTAAATCACAGCTCACAGATTCTCGTTTTTCACACACAGTTAATAATAATAAAATTTGGTTTCTTTCTAAATATACTCTGCAAGAAGTTGCAGTACAGTTAGATGCACACGGTATGAAAGACTTAGTTAATAAAATCCTATCTCCACAAATTAACAGTGAATTAGATAAAACAAAGTTGCTGTCAATGTACATAGCAACATTTTCAAAAGAATGCAGAGATATAAAATATATATTTATATAGAAAATAAGATATATATAGATAGTGTCTGTTAAAGTTGGGCAGCTTGAGGTTTTATAAAGTCCTCAGATTGTTTTGGGGTTGTTTTTTTTTTGAGTTCATAAATCTAAAAGAGATCTTCAGGAGTGATTTCTCTTAACTAGAAATGTAAGCTTGTGCTAGATTATTATTTTAGAGAAAGAATACATCAAAAGCAATACTGTTTATGTCTAATCAACTAAATGATTCTTGCTCATTCGTTTCATCTGAGCTAAATCTCTTATTTCTATGCACCATTTTGCATTGTTTCTCCTAACAGTTGTCTCTGAAAAGGTCATCTAAAAGATGTCTCTATAAAGCAAGATATTGCAAAACTTCTCCAGTTAAGAACTGAGTTGTATTTAATGTGCTTTTGTAGCAAAGATTCTGATTTGGGTTTTTGTTTTGTTATGTTTTTTAAAAAGAAAATCCAGTTAGCCACAGCAAAACTGCTCTGCCAAGGGGCTGAGAGTTGTAGTGGAGGCAGTCTGTATGCATCTTTTTTGTTTCTAAATTTTATTCAGATGCTAAAACAAGCCTCTATGTAATTCCTTGTGTTCCCCTGTTGTGTATAGAGAGATGCATCTCTGAAAGCCTCTAAAAGAAGGTCTGATTTCATAATTTTAAGATATCAAGGTAGATAGGTCCTTTTGAAGGTTCTCATATTTGTGAACAATATGCATGGTAGGTACACTTGGTCCAGGGTAGCAAATGATTGCCTGAAGGGAAACCTGCAAACAGCACATGGTTTAGATATAGAGGAAAGAAACTTAATATTTTGATCACCTATTGCACGACATTACTTATTAATGGCAGATAGCATAAAAAGCCCTGAATTCTAGTTTAGGTTTTTTGTTTGTTTTTCCCTCTCTCTTCTCTGCTACTGTCTTCAGTTCTCTAGTTTTTATTTCAAATATGGAAATAAAAACAAATATTTTATTTCAAATAAGGCCAAAAATATTTCTAAATTTCAAAAAATAAAGAGAGCTGTTTATTTATATTGAGAGCAATAAATACTCCTGAATAAGATTTTAAATAGAATTTGTATTTTGGGGATTGGAGCATTATATACCTGCTGCAGGATCATTTTAACACCTTCTTGTAAAATATATGGTGCTTCCCACTCTGAAACAAAATTCAGAAATATATTGATCTGAGACATTTCACAGCTTGATGGTTGTTTCTCAACAGCTCTCTACTTGTTCTTTTGGCTGGTTCTCAGTCTTGCATAAAGCTGAGCATACATTCCGACATTTGGTGGCATGGGTTTGGAATGGGTTACAAAGTAAAATAAATCAAGTTAAAAATTAAATCAGGCTGGCCTTCACTGATAAATTATGTAATGGTTCTGGTTTTGCTTGGCATATATATTGTCCTTTTGTATGGAAGCTACTTAGTGCGATGCAGGTAAACTAATTTGACCAAGATTGCTGCTGCTTTTCCTTCAATTACAAATCAGTTGAAGTAATAAAATAAGCTTCGTTGGAAACATTAACTGAACTGTAATTGCTGAATTTATTATCTTATATGTTCTTTTGTTATACACACAAAGAAAAATATATGGGAGATATTAATTTTAATTTTTTTTTTCTTAGTGATCTTAGTGAAAATCAGATTCAAGCAATACCAAGGAAGGCATTCCGAGGAGCAGTAGACATAAAAAATCTGTAAGTATTTTCCTCCTTCTTGCATGTGCTAACGCTTTGTCAATACACTGTCCTTTCATCCTATAATACCTCTTTTTTTCTAAGCTCTTTTGTGGCTGCTGAAGGACAAGACTTAACATTTATTTTGGCAAAATACTTCAACGTATCTTGAGCATGTTAAAATTACCCTAAATGAAATCTAAAACATTCAAACAGAGTTGAATACAAGAAGACGTTATAGCTGTTTGCCTCTTGGTAACCTGAGTATAACCTTTGAATGTCAGGCTATTTAAAACATTTCATTGTTTCCTGTGGAAAAAAAACATTTTTGCCTTGGGTCTAAGAGCTTGCTTTTTGTTTGCTTATATAAAAGGAAGAAAGAAAAATCATGGTATTATTTAGTTTTGCTGGCATATATTTTTGTACTTGTGTGACTACTTTTCTTATGCAGGTTTCTTCTGTTGTAAGATAAGCTTTTTCTAAAAGATACCTGTGCACTGCATTGGAGATAGTGACCCTGAAATTCAGGGGCACATTTTGAATTCATACAGCTCCTTAGTGTGGAAATATGTGTTTCGAGGCAAAGGAAAGCAGTGACTTTTTGACTTTCTGTTTAGATTGGTGGATCAGTTCAGTGGACTAAAAAGCTGATCAACCTGTGATGAACTTGCAGAGTAGGAAATAAAAGGTCATGCACTCAAAAACTGTAACCCCTGCTGTAAACTGAGAACTCATCTCTTATAAACAGCCAACAAAGACAGAGAACTAGTGGGTTCCAGAAAGGCTAAGGAGCTGCCAATGTGATGCAGCTGTGAAAAAAAAGTAATTCCTGTCTCATGCAGCATCAATAAAACCAGGAAAGTATTAGACCATTGTGAGGTTTTCGTGTAGTATCTATTGAAATGCCTTTTATTAAATGATGTTGCCAGTGTTAAAAAAATGAAATGAGAGTTGTGATGGCATCTCCTCAGTGAAGGACATGGGACAGGAAGTCCTCTGCCTTTCTGCCTTCTGTCTGATGGACTCTGCTTCATTCTGTCACCCACAGCACTGCACAGAAAGGGGTTAGGAGGATGCTTTTTTAATGCTTGAGCAGAATGCCCACAAGTTTGGCCTACTTGATATGGTATTTAGAAATGGGAGGCTATTTTTTATTTTACCATGTTCATGATACAGTTGTTCCCTGCAGTGAAATCCTACTACCTCTCAATGGAAAAATTGTTACGTTCACATCTATTATAATCAAAAATAGGCATGAGCTTCTCAGAGTAGCTTTGTTACTTTGTTTAATTGTTGTTTTATGAGTTTCTATTCAAAACTGGTCCCATCATGATTCATAGTCTAAAAAGAGCTTGCCTACAAGGAGAAATCTGCCTTTTTCTGCATTATCTTCTATATTTGAAAATTTGAGGGAGCTACACAAAGAAACCTGGGTTGTAACACTAACAGCATAATTGAGATTTTTCTAGTGTCAGGGCAGTACTTTAGAATTGTAGTAAGTATGGTTACATATTGTGAGATGACTCCATTCAGAATTAGGATGCTAATCTTTAGCTAAAATAATATTTACATCTTGATGTGTATTTTCAAGGTAAAGATCCTGGATTATGTCTAAAACCTTCATAAACCAATAGATCTGCTCTTTAAAGCCTTTATTTTTTGGAAGAAAATTTTAAAAACGAAACAAAAAAACCTATCCCTAAAGGCCATGACATTGCTACAAAGTCCAACTTGTATCTGTGGCAGTTTATTGTGATCTCATAAATACTACATCTGTCTCTACAGGGAAGGAAAAAGGAGGGGGAAGCCCCCACCAAAACCCTCTTCTGAAATCTCTATGATCCCACTGCTATTGAGATTACTAAGAAATTAATATTTCTATCTTCCTCGGTGCCCATGAGAAATAGCACCTCTTATTATGTGAGGGAGAGGAGTGAGTATCAGAATGATGAGTGAGTTCATGAGTTGAGTTGTGTGGATTCTACCACAACATTTATGTAACTAGATCTGAGTGGTGTTGTTTCCAGAAGCTTAGGCAAGATCTGAACCCTAAGCTTCCATCTAGCCTTTGTCATTACAGTTTGAAAAGGATGATGATGAGAATTTTAATAATTTTATTTCATTGTTCAGGAAAATTAAGGAGGCAGTTGATAAGTGATTGATGTAGAAAGCATCATTTTGTAAACAAAGGAAACTATGACATGAACTACCCCAAAAAGAAATGGTGGCAAGGTGGGAGTCAGCCTCTTCTCCCATGTAACAAGTGACAGGATGAGAGGAAGCAGCTTCAAGTCATGCCAGGGAAGGTTTAGATTGGATATTAGGAAAAAATTCTTTACTGAGAGGGTTGTCAAGCACTGAAGCAGGCTTCCCAGGGAAGTGGTCAAGTCACCATCCCTGGAAGTATTTAAATAATGTGTAGCCATGGTTTTCAGAGGCATGGTTCAGTGGTGGACTTGGCAGTGTTAGGGTCATTGTTGGACTTGAACGTCTTAAAGGTCTTTTCCAACCTACACGGTCATATGATTCTATGAATTTAGTGTGTATTGAGTAATTAACCTAAGGTCCAGGAACCTACTTACTGAGAACTGTCATGAATATATTTCATAGTTCTTCTAATTTCAGCTTTTCTTCTGTATCTGCCCAGTAGCTGGGCAAATGTGTTAAAGATATTAACCAAACTTATAGAATAGCTAGTTGAAGGTACATAAAGAAACCTATATTAGAATATATTGTGAATTATAGTTTTGTTTTGTGTGATGAGATCAATTGCATCGATTTCAATATGAACTGCAGACACTATTTTTTAAAATGCATTTATAGATAACCATCCAGAACAGTAGCCTTGGTAAACTGTTTTGAAGGCAGTTAAGAAATCTCACACAGAACTTGACTTTATTACAAATGTCACATCTTCTGAATGGAAACTCACCATTATCTCATTCTCCCTAAATACTTTGCCAGCTTAAGCAGGAATTGAAATATTTTGGAAACTATCTTATTGTCTGTTCTTCTATACTTCACAGAACAATGGGAGTCAGATGTTAATTCAAATTATCTGAAGGAAATTGTTTCCTGTAAGGTTAATGATGCTGCTATGATACTTTGATTTCCTGATATTAAGTTACTTGATGGGTCCTCTAGATGCTTTTCAGGGGATGCTCTATAGTTTCCATAAAATGTGGCCACGATATTTGCCTTCTGCACATCTTAATAAAATTCACAGGATATATTCTGTGGATGATAGAAGAAGCAAAATGGGCAAACATTATAGGAATCAACAACCCAGGCACCCTGCCACACTCCCATAATAAAAACCAAACAAACCCTCAGCCTCACTCATCTACTGTATATCTAATTGGAATTTCCCATTTTTCAACTTGTTTCTTACCTCTTGTCTTAAAAATGAAAAAATTCTGTCTCTGTTTATATCCTCCTGTTAAGCAATTGTAGGTAGTAATGAGACCCCACTCTTTGCCATATCTTCTTAAGGCTGAACAAACAGCTCTTGCAGCCTGTCCCCAGATGTGCCATCCTTCAGCCTTCCCATCTGGGTGGCCCTGGGCAGGCTCAAGCCAGTGAGTCAATGTCTGTCTTCTGCTGTGGAGGTTGAGAACAGATGCATTACTTGGATGTCATCTCAGAAATGCCCAATAGAGCATCCTGGTTTAATCTCAGCAGTACCATCCAGTTGTTGGTAATGAAACAAGTTCATCAGAAAAAAGTGATAAAAAATGAGGGAAGTTTATTTTGTACATGTTTCCCAGACTAGAGAACCAGGATCCATTATTTTGACAGATCAGATGTAGGAAAAAACCTAGCTGCTCTGTCTCAAAGTCTTGATGTTCCTCTTCAAGGGCAATGGCTTGAAGAATAATCCATTTACAGTATAGCTGCTGGGTGTTGATACATAGCTGCTGATTTTTGACAGAAATTGTGATGCAAATTATGGAAAGACAATTCTGAAAGTTACTCCAAACTTGCTACTTTTTCATGGAGAAATAAATACACAAATAAATATGTTAGCTTCTTCAGAGACCATGGCGGCACCCACTATTTTCTAAAAATAAATTGACATATAATTGTATCAATTGGAAATTAAATACATTCTTTTAAAATTCATATTAATGGTGGTTTCATAACCCTCCCTGGTGATATGGTACTTATGCTGGATGTGAAAGATGCTTAAAATCTCCCTGACCTCTGGAATTTTATTTGCAGTAAAGATGGCAAGAAAATGCTTTAGCAGCCCAGATAATAAATTTGAATGGCTTGTTTCTTGAATCTGGTTACTAGGAGGAAAAATAAATGGGCTTAAAAAGTGAACAAGGGTAAAACAGCACAGAAAGAACAATACAGCTATGCTCATTTTTTTGTGTGAAGTACATTTTTGCCCCTAGTCTGATGTTTTTGTTTAAATTAGAATATTTCTGTTTGATATAAAATTTTCTCATTTTTTTCTCTGCTATGTAACCATTTTTTAGCAGGGGATAGAAATGAGTACACCAACTTCCTGGAGTATTTACATCATATCTCCTGAAAGTGCCTTGTGCCCTGTTTTAGTAGTCACAGTCTGGCCTTACTTTGGACCACCCTTGTTTGGTGCCTTTGTTTCCACATGGTTTCATTTTTTTCCCAGCAAACAGGGGACACTGTTGCTGTCACCTCAAGGATAAAGGTCATGAGTCATTGTTGTAGCATCCCAGATGAAACTGGCTGGGAAAATGGAGAATTAATGAAGAGGAATACAGACATCAGTACCTACTCAAAGTCCTTCCCATTATACTAACCTTTGTCCAAAACCTTGGTTAATACTACTTGGTGTTGCTCTGGTGCCTCTTCTACACCTACTGTGAAAATAATGCTACTGAAAGCATAACTGAATTTCACATTAATATTCATCAGCAACGATGGGATTTTTTTCTGATATTCAGTTTTATTGCCAGTGAAAAACAATAGAGTCCTCCTGATGATGCTCTATTTGCTGATTCCTTAGATGATGCAAAAATTCTACTGCAACTGAAAGTGTATTTGTCTGCTTATCAGTACAAGTACTAATCCAAATGCACTGTTTGTCTAAGATACACTTTAATAATTCAGAATTGGCTTATTTCTCATTCTTGTTCTTACTGGGAATCTTAATTCAACTGCTTGTCTGTTCAGCAACCTGCATTTCAGCTATATATCAAGAAAGCTGATATATAGTGAAAAATATTTGGTGTATACTTAAGATTTTTATTAAAATCAAAAATACCTCTTCATGAAAGATGAAAAGAATAGATACAGTTTTCTAGTACTTCCTAAAACTTTTGTAGCCAAACAGGTCAGTGATCTTGTGGAATATGGGAATAAAGATACTCTTTATCACTGTTTAATTAAGTACCATTTCAATAATGTTTTAAAAATTATTTTCATGTCAGACTACTTTTTTAAAATTCAGCCTGATGAAAACAGT
This sequence comes from Phaethornis superciliosus, assembly GCA_023637945.1. Lineage (NCBI taxonomy): Eukaryota > Metazoa > Chordata > Aves > Apodiformes > Trochilidae > Phaethornis > Phaethornis superciliosus. The sequence continues at coordinate 7,788,445 of JAJQWJ010000005.1, forward strand.
TTATTTTTTGTCTACAAATTAATTTATTAAATATTCAAGTCAATTATTTTTCTAAATCAAGGAGAGCACTTGGCTTTGAAGATTAGTTTCAAAGCGAAAGTCTCTGAATGTGAACCAAGAGCTTCCTTGAAGGTCTTTCTGGCACTTGAACCTCTGAGGAAAAGTCTAAAATATGTCAAATCTAAAAATCTATCTTAAATTTATTTGAGTGATGTGAAGTGTTAGTGGAATAAAACCTAGGTAGCTGAAATAGTGTGTGGTTTTATGTGCTATATACTGCCAATACTTAGAAAAAATTTTACATGTTTTCTGAATTTAGTAAAAATATGTCCACTGTTTTCATTAGGAGAAGAATGAAATGTTGCTGTGGTTTAAATAGTTTCCCATTGATTTTCTTGTGATAGTATCAAACAAATTGAGATAGATTAATTTGAACTGAAGTGATAAACTCAGTTGTAGGAAGGCTTTGATTAAGTTTTATCCTTACATTTTATTTGCCCATGTCAAGTACTCAGAATAAAAGAAATTCTCTTTGAAGATCTGAATTTTAGGTAACAGTAGATTATGCTTCTGCTTATTGTTAAAGTCCCATGTGAGGATATTTGTTTATAGGTTTGGTTGTTTTTTTGTTTTTTTTTTTTTTCATTTTGCTCCTGGAATATGCTTTGGGTTTAGCCAAATAGGGTGCTAGAAAATTTTGAGGGAATGTAGCACTCGAACCATAGATCTGTTCTCGCTTTCCTTCTAATTTATTCAGAAATTGTGCTTTACTTGGAAGTATTAAAAATCTTGCATTTTAATTTTGGGATAAAAGAAAAAGATTAATCATTTGGTATATTGTGTATTTTAGGAAAAAAAAACAGTCCATTCAAAATATTTTACAGAAAAAAATTAACAAAAAACAAAATTAAATAAATGAGCAAAATAAATATTAAGTAGGAAAAAGTACTTGGATTCCAAATGTAAGATTGATTGCAATAAATAGTTATATTGGAAAAAAGCAGTTTGAATTTTGGTAAAAATAAGAATTTCTTACATTATTTTTTGCATCTTTCTCAACTAAAGCCTATACAATTTTTAATTCCTCTTGAAACTGAGAAGGGTATTGAGAAATTGGAAACATAACCTAGTTCTATTGTAAGAAATACAAGGAAACATTGAGAACAAGGAATATTGCAAAAAAAAAATCTTGGAGTGATAGTATGTGTTCTGTTATTCTACCAAGGAAAAATTTTAGTTACGTGAAATCCAGTATACAATATGCTAAAACTAGAAAAAAATTCCACATGCTTCACCATGGAGGAAGCTATTATAGGGATCTAGAAAGGTTTCTGACTTTTTCTATTGACTCTAAAGAATGTTTCCCAATTTGATACATAGGGTGAATATAATCATTCCTGAACAAAGGAGAAGGAAAAGCTCCATGCTGTCTCTGTTCCATGGGACCACAGAGTGTCCTCAAGCCATGGAGTCCATGTAAAGCAAACAGATTGACTGATGCTGTCCCCACATTTAGCGTAGCCCCTAAGAATGAATAACAGAGGTTTTTCTCTCTCAGAATCTGACAACACTGGATTTTTTCAGTGTGAGAGTAGCAGTTTTCAAATGTATGCAACGTATTCTGTTAGTCATTAACTGCTCTTCTTGTAGGATAAAATGATTTATTTTTAGATGTTTATTTATCATTATCTGGTAGACAACATATGCTAAAAGGGAAGAAAATGTAAGTTAGCAGAATGTTTCTACAGTGTAAGATATATCAGCAAAAGCAATAAATAAACATTTTAAAGCACATGTTCTTATAAGTTCAATGCTTTTTATATAGTTCTTACTAGTACTTATAGCTGAATTCAGATAAAAGTTAATATTTTAAATAGCAGTAGATCAGTAGGTATATGAAATATCCAGGTAATGTGGCAGATGCAGGTGAAAAACAATGAATTCTCTGTTACAGGGGAAAGATTCTTGTTCTAATGGCTGTCTTGGTGTTTTGTGAGCTTCCCAGGAACGACACTGCCAAAGGTTATCCACAGCTTTGTGGAAAGAGTGACAAAAGGGAGTAGTGACTTTCCAAAGGGATGGAGAGATGCCACATAGAAAAGACCCAACATGGTCATGGAAACAGAGTGAAGCTGAGGGAGAGGCTGGGGAGAGGGAAGAATGAGGATGGCCCAGAGCTGCTGGTCCATGTCTGATCAAGTTTTTTCTCAGGGTGTTTTAATAATTGTAAATTAAGAAAGAAACTCTCAGGGGGGGAAAAGAAGGCTTTTAAAATGGGGTAAGGATTATTGATATGCTTAATAACACCTCTGAGAAAAATTTCATTATAGTATTGTAGATTTTTATGCATGATTTTGAAAGTCATGATGCTTAAAAAAAAAAAATTGAAGGATAACTTAAAATTAGATAAATATATCCTTTTTTTCTCTAGCATTTGTGCATATGCAAGGTCATAGCACTCGCATAGCTTGCTATCAATAATAGGTCTTATCCAAAAGAATTCAGACTGCTTCCATATATCCATTAGAAGGATATCATAAGTTAATGATATTGTGGTAGTGAAACAGTGTCTAACTTTCTGGTCGGGTTATATAGGCAGTGGATATTTTTCTTTAACACAAATGCCATAAATTGTTATTCAAGGCATGCACAGTCTTCAAAGTCGTGTACCTTTCGTGGCTTAAAAAATATATATCATGTTCTTCATGGTGTGTGTCTGATCATTTTATATCATGGCTGTAACTGATGGAAGATCATCTAATCCATAAAGAAGACAGTATCTTTCAAAGACAATTTTTTATAAAACTAGAGAGTATTTTTTCTCTTCCATCCACAAAATTTCCTTCCTCCAAACCAAAACCAACTAATTAGTTCAGTGCAAAGTAATCTTGCTGGTAAGAAGATTTAAGTGAAAACAACTCACCCTTCATTAAGGTAGTGGTTATGGTGACTCACTAGATGAAGAAGTCCAAAAGTTTTGGGTGCATAAGGAAGACCTGCTGCCAGTCTAGTGGAAGAAATCTGCCTTTCAGTTTGTGCAGGACAAGATTTGCTCAAGTGCTTTCTCTCCTGCTAAAAGATTTTCCTTTGTGTATAATGTGGATGATTTAGAAGAAGCTGTGTCAGCACTGATTTATGCATTGACAGCTAAGGATAATAAGATATGGGCAAACATGCAGCTCACCCTTTTACAGATTAACCTGCAGACTGCATTAGGCAAATTTGATGGCATTAAAAGAATTTTCCAATTTGTCTGGAGACAATTCCTCTTTTGTATTGTGTCAAGGGTAACATTTCATGCCATTGTACTAATTTAAATAGCTTTGATAAATTGTTCAAGAGGTTAAAGAATTGTACTGTGTATATATTTTACCTCTTTAAAATAAAAAGGCTATTAGCGTAATTGTTAAATGAAATTCATTAGTAAAAATTGAAAGAGCCTGAGAAAGTATACTTAAATATCCCAACACTGCAGCACTGGTGCTGTAACACTGAGCCAAGATGATTAAAGATCATATTCAGGAAATTATTGTTTGCATTTAGCTTTCAGTATGCAGAAACACAGACACTTACAGTTCTGATAGTATTTTAGTCCTGCATAGTAGTAATTCAGATGAAAAATGTGGATGAAACTAGAAGAACTTTGTAGAAGTTTGTACATAACATTCAACAGTGGGTGTGATGATTTATTAATAAAGGAAAATGTTACAGATTCAGAAGAATCACAGAAAATGCTTTAGTGAAAGCCTCATTAGCTCTGCTAGCTGACATATAATTGAAGACAGAAGGGCAGAGTTCATTTGCATTTTGTTCATTTTCTTATTATTGTTCACACACATTTACTCATATATATTATCTGACACTGGCAAGTTATTGGCTTGGAGATATTCTGGTTGTTTAAAGTGAGGTTACATGGTCTTTGCTTTGCAAGTCATGCCCTGAAATGCGTAAAACTTGAGGCAGTATTTCTAGGAGAAGCTTTTTATCAGCAGAGAAACTGGGATTTTGCATTTGTGTGGTTCTTAATTTCCGCAGACTTTTCTAGTTGGGCAGTATGTACTGTAGCAATATTTTGGATTGAAAAGTTAATAGTATTTTTCAGAGAAATGAATTTAATTTTTTTTCATAACTTAATACTTCAAGATGAATAATGCATGGCGTGGATTGCTGAGTTTTATGTCCAGAGTTTGAGTGCTCTTTTACAACATCCTATCTGCATGTAATTGCAGAGAGCACAAAGTCCGTAGAAAACCACACACTGAAGGTTACAGCTGAAATCCTACTTTCATTTGGAGCAAAATTAAAGGAGATAAGTAACCGAGTATGTCAATACCTTGGGCGCTATTATTTCTAGGGACAGAAATATTTTAGGAGGTAATGATTCTAAATCCCCCCCACAACCACCCTGCACCTCCCACCTGGTCCAGGCGTACACAGAGGCAGAGAGACCCCTGGAAGTGGTGTCTCTCACCGGTCCCTGCCACAGCGGGGGGAATTAACATGCAGCTGGGCTGCTCTGATAAATGGATTCTGTTAGGTCACCGAGGGGATGCGTGTGACATTAAGTGATTTACCGTCCTTTACCTTAATGAAATTGTTTCAGCAAGATGACGCTGAGAGCTTTTAATGGATAGCTTTTCTTGATGTAATGAAATTGCATTCCTTTGGCATTTAATATAAGGCGCAGTTATTATTTACTGGAGCTTTCCCCAGCGCTGCTGCTTGGCGCAGACAGTTCAGAACAAAAAGGGATTTCGGTGGCAGCATCCAGGCCGGCGTGCGGTGTGACGGGCTCCAGCCTGTGTGCAGGAGGGTTTTGGTTAGCCTGGCCTCTCTCTGCCAGCCCTTCCCCAGCTTTTTTTTTGCACCCAAGGCTCCCAGCGCTCGTCTCCCTTACAAATTCCTTCCTAATCTGTTTAACAGGCAGCTGGATTACAACCAGATCAGCTGTATTGAAGATGGGGCGTTCAGGGCTCTGCGCGACCTGGAAGTGCTGTAAGTATTCCTGTATCTTTTACTTGTAGCCAGAGCTCAGTGTCTGGGGAGTACTAATGTAAAAGCTTATCTACGAGCTGCAGCCTGGTGTCAGGATGGTCTAGTGAAAAGATGTCTTAAAATAATCCACTGCGACGTGCTAGAAAATGGTAAAAGAGATGTGGAGAGGCAGAGATGATACTCCTTTACTCAGTAAGACAGCCATTTAAAACAATTAAAAAAAAAAAAAAAAAAAAAAAAAAGTGAAAAAAGCAGATGGCAGATCCTGAAAAGAATATATTCCCTTTTTAAAATGGGGAAGGGCAATATTAATGAAAACAATTAATTTGTAAATTATCCATCACTGCTGAAGTGCTGAACATTTTCAGTATTGCCTTTGTTATGTGCTCTGACATCAATTTGGTCTTTCAGACTCTGTTTAAGGAACAATGTACTCTCTATATTTGTCAATCTGGATATTTTCAGCGAGGCACTTTGTTACCAAACACTGCTATTACATGCTGTGATATTTTATCATCTTCACATTAACTGCTTTTCGCTTTAACATTTTGAATTGTGCGTGTGTAAACGTATGTGTATAGGATAAGATCTTTTTTATTCCACGGAAGGTTAGTATTGCAATACGCTTTTGCATACTTTTCTTCACTGTCTCAAAGTGGCCATCAGGAAGGTTAAAGGTAACAAAATTATCATCAGTGACCTCTGACCTGTAAATAGTTACTGTAATGAGCAAAGCGCTGCAGTTCCCAAGGGATCTGAGGCACAGGAGACATTCCTGAAATATTTTCTCTGTCAGTCAAAAAGTCACATTTTTTCTGAGCTCTCTGCATTAAGAAAAGTGAAAGACTATGTTTAAGTGAATTACTTCGTGGTAGTTTGAATCACACTTGGAAAACCACAGCACCTTGAGGGGCGAGCAGCGCAAGGTTTTTTGTTGGGTTTTGAGTTTATTCTGATTTTTTAATATTCTAAAGAAGCTTCATTTGCAATAGATAGTGTCTATATGTCCAAAGAAACTAAAGCATATGTGAGGTGCTGTTGGTAAAGTTTTTATTATTAAGCAATAGTTGGTGTTTCCTATGAGTGAGTGAATCTGACAGCTAAATTTGATTTTTCAAAGTTGAAATTATAGAATAACATGCCTATTGTTAACTTTCTGGTATAAAGCCAAGTATAATGTACTGTGGGTTCAATATTGCATCTAATTGTGACATTGATGAATTGTTGGTTGTCTGTCAGTAAGCCTGGTGTTCTGTGAGATTTTTATCTTTGGAACTCATATATATGACAGAATAACGTTTCCAGTGATGCCTTAATATCTTTATTATGGTCTTGTAATACAAACCTTTTTAATGGTAACCTTTCTAACTTTTTTACAAAAATGAAGTATTTTCTGCATTTTTGAATGCTTGCAATATGACCTAAAAAGGTCATCCTTCTCAGCTGAAGTCAGTGGTGAAATTTTCACATCAATTTCAATGAATGGAAGAAAGTTAAAAAACCAACCCACTTTAACATAATATGCTGAAAAAGTAGGTAGTTAAGATTTTGTGAATTAATATATGTAGAATATTGGCATGGTTCAGATATAAAAATAATGTTCACTATCTGAATTCTGTGATAAGCAATGATGTAGAAATTCAAGTTTTAAAAAAATTGAGATATTTATTTCAAACAGTGCTGAAAGGTATGTATCTAATTCATTTTCCTTTCCAACATGGTTTAAAGAATGAAAAATGTTGATCAGACCATACTGGGTATGCAATGAATAACATTTAAGACCACTTTTTTTTTTTTCATGTGGAGCTAATTAATGTATCTAAGCAAAGAATGTTTATATTACGTGAAAGTACAAGTATATGATAAAGGTCTTAATCTTTAAATTTATCCAGGATGTAATCCTCTTCAATGACAGTTTGAAATGTTTACCAAAGTAACATGTCATATATTATTTAAATATTTGCATGATCTTAGAGACTGTGTTAGCATTAAAGATACAAAATCAGCCCAAAATCTGGAAATTTTTTGTATGTTTAAAGGGAAAATCTGCTGTACTGGTAAATAGTGACTATAAGAAAAGATACAATACTATAATATAAAACTATCTAAGAAATTGGAAAAGATGTCTTCCAATCACCACACTCTTTGCAGCAATATGTAATGCTGAGGTAAAAAATTGAGCCAACTTTTAAAATATATATATATATCTGTAATGAAATAATTTTTATCAGCACATCAAAGTAGATATGAAAATTATTTAATTCCTTATGTATCTTTTCCTCCTACTTCTGCTACTCTTATGTAGCCTTGCAAAACCAAATTACTATCTCTTATATCCAAAATAACAAGGCAAACATCAGACATCTGACACAGAAAATTAAAAAATCTGTAGATACACCTTGTATAAAAAGCTAACAGCGATGGAGATCCGCACTGATTTCCGTTTTTTTCCTTGAAAAGATGTGATTTCAAAGCCTTGTAAGAAGTCATGCAGGAAGAACTATGACAGCTGCCATTTACCATGTAGGCATTGTAAGAAAATCTTGCCCAGATTTGCTGTCATTTATTCATTGAGACACTTTTTGCAAATTACCCAGTAGGCCATTTTTTCTTGTTTCATTTTTGTTCATTTTGAAAAAGAGCATGATTCTCACTTCTTCTCCTTCTTTTGATTTTTCTCCTCTTTGTTATGTAGCCCTAAGGGCACACAGGGAAGATCCCTTTTGCACAGTAGAGAAAACATTTAGGATGTGGAATGAATAAGCACACAAAGGTAAAATGCAGCACAATGCACCCATAATTAATTGCTTGGATAAAGTCTGATCCTGTCTGGGTGTTTGGGGTGCTGTGAATTTACCTTCCCGTGTTTCAGGTTCAAAAAATATTTTTAAATTTGTTTAAAATTAGCAGAAATATACTTAAGGGGAGAAAAAGAAAAAAAAAAAAAAAAAAAAAAGAAAATGGAAAAAGGTTTTTTGCTTCAAAATGCAAAGAAGGATTGGTTGATGGGAATTATTATTCATTAGTGCTACAGTTATGTGTTTAAAATCCCAGAGCATTTTCTCCATTCCGCTCAAATGAGTAATCTCTAAGTGTAAACTAAATTCTATCTCATGTTTCCTTGTCCTGGAGTCAATCTTGTTTGTATTTTATTTGCAGCCTAAAGAATATTTAACTGCAGGATTGTTCATAAAGTTTCACTGTCTTTACAAACTACATCAAAAAGTATGATGGGTCAATGGTAGGCCACAAATGGATAAGATTTGTTCATGGTTTCTAACTCAGGTTCCAAGCACCCTCTCTAAAATTAAAATTATTAGTTTGCAATACCAAAGTCCTTCCATTGTATATAAGAAGCTTCCCTATTGCTCACGCAGTTCTAACCCTGTTCCATATAAAACCTAAGGGCACCCCAGAGTTAAACTTTTCCTTTCTGGAAAAGTTTCTGAAAAAGCCGGGCAGATCTTGTACTTGTATGTTCTGGCAAAAACACAGACTTTGAGAAGCTAGAAAGAGAAACCAGAGTCCTACATTCAAGGAATTTTCTCCAAGAAAAGTCTTTTTGACGTCAGGATGACAACCTTAGCTTGAATGACATAGATGCTCTCAATGGAAGCTCCATTTGAGTGGATCCTGGGTTACTGGGACCTCAAATTACCTATGATTTTTAATGGAATTGTCAAACCATAATATTTTACCAGGGACTGAATATCGAGAAAAGGTATATCTAACAGCATGGGTTTTTTTTTCCTGATACCCATCCCTGAAAACACTAGACTGTGATCTCAAGAGCTGTGCATTTTTTAAAAGTGTAGTAAATGTGAAAGAACTGTTACCATGTTAATATGGTGTTTCTTGACTTCACAGCACTCTCAACAATAACAACATTACTCGACTGTCTGTGGCAAGTTTCAATCACATGCCCAAACTCAGGACATTGTAAGTAGTCCCACTGAAACTGGCTGGTTTTGTTTGTTTTTTTTTAACTCCTGCAGATAACCTTTTCCTCTTAGCAGTTTTTGTCGGTGGTCTATAAATAAAATATAGCCAAAGACAGCATAAGCTACAAAAAATATTGAGGTATCATGCTGCTGATTAATGGGAAGTCTGTGGGTGCATGTATGGCACAAATTCTGAAAAGTAAAACTAACAAGTGACCCCAAAACTGGTGCTTGGGGCTCAGAGAGATGTAAAAGCAATCACCTCCTTTCCCATCAGCTTTTTAGGATGTGGGCTGAATAACTATGGAAGTGGTTTCATGGCTTTTTCCCTACTGAGTTTTCCACGGTTCTGTATTCAGTCTCAGAAAAGCTTCAACTTCTATTAGAAAAATAGGGTGTAGCAGGAGAGTTCTTTTTTATATGTTACAGCTGTATAGAGAAAGAAATTGATGTTTTTTGAAAGTCAAAAAATTGTTTTACTTTGAGCTATTGAATGGGTCACATTTCATTTAGAAACATCGAAGAATCTTTGATTGGCTGTCAGATGTGATAAATGGGAAATCTTTATGCTTTTATTACTGTACTGCTAGCAGACCTAATTAAACTAAACTGGCTCTCCAACATTCTCTGTAACATAAAATTACAGCATCATCCGGTAGTGCTATTATAATTAAAGTTGTGTCAGCATTTACAATAAGGTCCCCAATTTTAGAGGTTATGACTTTCACAGATGAACACTTCAGGCTTCTAAACCAAAACACAATGAAAAGAGGGTGTATGCAAGTGAAAGGGTTGGAGGTTGTTTCTTCTGTATGTTTATACTGAAGTAAGAATAAATGTATATTGTGTTGAGTGGCCAAACCAGAGTATGTCAAGGTTTAGTCCTGAGGCTCCATTTCAAATGTTTTTCAGTTAAGTGGGAACCAAAAAATGAATAAGGTGTTTCTATCAGAGTTCAAGCTTAACTCTTATTGTAATTCTAGTTTTACAAAGAGCCTGTCTGTTTCCTTTTAGACACATTGGGTTGCACAACTGGTTTGAACTCAGTAGGGCTATTCACTTGAGTTAACGTACTAGTAGTAACTGGTACATAAACTTCAGGAAGGTGAGGAATTCTGTTGATTTCGTATCAATTGTACCTCTTTGTGACTGGACAAATACAAGAGCACTTCCATCATGCTGACTGTGAGGTTTTGGTGGCCTCAGTTAGATTTTGAGTATAGAATTCCATTTCATTCTTTCAGAACTGCGACTTGAAAACATGAATCTGTGGGCCTCTTTTAAACCTCCAAATATAGTTTATATTCTGAGCCACAATTTACAGTGAATCAAATGAGCAACATTTACACTTTTTAGGTGGGATATTTCATCTTCAATAAATGTAGTTTAGAAACAAAAGAAAATGGATACACTAGAGTCCCAGATTACAGGTGTAACATCCCATTTGCACTCAGAATATGCTTGTATAACTATTGATTTCAGCGGCATTTGTTCTGATTCGCAATGGTGTTCCTGCCTACAGCTGGCCACAGATTGTACTGGATGCATGTGCTGTGTTGTGAGCTGTATTTGCAAAGCACCCACCCAGGAATTAGTACAGGAAAATACATTGCATTTTATTCCTAGTCTCTTAAGGAGGAGAAAAAAAAAAAAAAATCAGTTAGTTGAAACTACGGTTTATGTTGGTTACGCATTTCATGTCGCTTTATAAGTGAGGTATTTTTTTCATGGCTTAATTAGACTTCATCTAAATTCTGATTTTCTTGCACTTCCTTTGCAGTTATTTAGTTAGACTTGAGCACATCAGCTAAAAAGGACAAAAATTACATTACTCTATTATGGATGATTCTAAGAAAGGATTTGATTTATAACTGTGGACATCCTTCTGAAGTTTGAAAGAATGTAGGAGCCAGAGAAAAGAAAGAGCTAGAGAAAAGTAATTTACCTAATTTAGTGAATACATTTGTCTTATATTTTATCAATGGCAAAGTGCTTTTTGCCACTTGGCAAGGAGCCATGGTCTTCTGTCATACCCTGCCAACAGAGAGGCTACTTACTTAATTCCATCACTTGCTGCCATTTGGTCTTTTAATTTCAAGCACTGCTTAGAACATAGGTCCCTAGAAGCCAAAAGCAGCTAATCCCCCTTTCTGTGTTGAAACAAAAAGAGGAAATCAGAAAAGGGATGTGAAAGAAGATGTTTTATATTGAGTTATTACTCTGTCTTGTTCAGCAGAAAATTAATATGACCTGTTAAAGGGGTTTTGCAGACTGTTTCTATAGAGACTAATAATGGCCAGACTTACAGATACATCTAATTGGAAACCAAATCTTTTATTAACTTTTTTTTTTTTTTTTGACAGTCTATTATCATTATAAGGCAATTTACTTGAGACATTTTTTCTTATTCACTATTCGTACAGATACGGACTCAAAAGTCCCATGGCAGCTTTCAAGCTTTTGTATATTTACTTCTTTTAGAGAAGACAAAAGAAACTACAGATAGATTACTTTATTAGGAAATCGTTTTTACTTTCCAATTAATTAGACCATGAATACAATATAATTTTTCTGCTTGTGTAGTTGCATTTATGAGCGTCTAACTTTCAATGGAAGATGTGAAAAATTGACATCTCGTGAACAGTTTGTATTAACAAGCCAGCACGGTTGCTTGCCGAAGGAAGGCCCAGGAAAATCAGTTGCTCTACGTTTTCTTTTTCCTAACTTGAAATTATTGAGCTGTTTCTTTCCACACAGTCGCCTTCACTCCAACAACCTCTACTGTGACTGCCACCTGGCCTGGCTGTCGGACTGGCTGCGGCAGCGGCCGCGGGTCGGGCTCTACACCCAGTGCATGGGACCCTCCCACCTCCGGGGGCACAACGTCGCCGAGGTCCAAAAACGGGAGTTTGTCTGCAGCGGTAAGGGCAGCAGATCTTCTCACCTGATCCTTTTATAGAACACATAGTGCTGCAATGATGGTGCCTTCTTGCTGGCTTCTGCATAACCCAAGTATTAATGCTTATTAAAAAATAAACTCCTGAATTATTTTTTTTTTGCTCGTTATATCTTGTGGGGTGGGGGGGTGCTTCTGTCCTTACAAATGTTGTGTAAGTGCTGCATTCACACAGATTATGTAGCCAACTAAAAACATAATTATGGTGGAGAGATGAAGAAAATTAAATAAAAGGTGCACTGGTTGGGAACAGAAGGCCTTTAGCAATAAGAAATTATTCTTTTTTAACTTCACAGATTGTTGCTTTTTCTTGTTGTTATTTTCTGCAGTTAAATAATATTCCGAAGGCCTAAGTAATGTTCTGAATGTTATTGGTATGCTTTAGTGCCTCAGGTTATTTTCTGATATGAAATAATGAAATGACTAACAGTTCTTTACTAATCACATTTTCTCTATTCAATTTTTTTTCCTTTATTCATATCTCCTAGATGATGAAGAAGGCAAGTGTATCTTTCTTATTTAAATATATTTAGACTCAGATTGAAACTTTTCTGTAAACTTTCTCTACTTTTCCAAATTTTCTCAGCAACATGAAGAACAGCTGGACTACAGCTATCTGTCTTTTCAAGTGATTCTTCAAGTGATTATACTTCTAGATTTTCTACAGACCCCCAGAACCCTATTACCAAATATACCAAAATTTTCACAGATCTGTGTTTTGAAGAAAGTTTTATGGAGAGCACATTATTCTGTCCTTATTAAATGGCCTCTGACACTGAAGTGTAAGGCACCACTATCTTTGCATGGCAAATGCTAACAGTATTGTTACCATTAATTCTGCTTTTATGTACACTTAAAAGGACTCCTACACAAGATCATTTCATGTATCCTATTTGTAAATGGTATGACTGCAGTGCCCAAGCATCAAGAATAGTTTTATAACTTGGTCATTTATAAATGCTGATTTTGAGGAAGGGGAATAACCATGTTTTCTCCCTGGATCACTGTATTTTTTTTATCTAATAAAGGTAGGTGAAATATTTCCTACCTGTTAGTATAAAAAGAGTAGTATGTGTTACTAGTGTTGGCAGCTATTTGTACTTTTTAAAAACATACATAAATGTGTATCCAACTTATTATATAGTAAACTACTGTCTCAAAAGACCTTTTCAGTATTTTATAACTTGAGTGCTTGTTATTTGAAGCTGTGAACAGGAACATCCTTGGTTGCAATTTACAGTATCAATGTACCCTTCCTATATGACATTAAATAAAGTGAGAGAGAGATTAGGTTGGGGATTCTTAGTGAAGAAGTTTTTCCCTCAGAACTTCAAAACAATCTCTATTTTTTTTTAGATTAATAAAAAAGAAAGAAAAAGAGGACTTCATGCCTTTTTCATCCCTTTGTGCTTTTCTGTATCACTACAAAACATGAGTTCTGTGATACTAAGTTGATAAGAGAATGAGTCCATGAATATATTAAAAATGTGCATTCTATTTGCAGGAAAATATAATAAGTTGTTTACTCTCTAAAACATACCTAAATATCAGATGATTATGTTTACATATAAATATTAATAACATAAACTATATTAACATACATTAAAAGAGCTTGGGAGAGAAGGTAATGTAAATTAGCCACCTGAGTTGGTAAAAATGAAAGATTTTGGGAGGTAGAATTCTACTGAGCTAAAACTGAGAGTGAGAGGAGGAAGTCAATGCTTCCACTTATTTTTGTTTGACTAAATTATATCATCATATCTCCAAAATTGTCTGTAAGCTTAACTGAAGAACTGTATTCAAATAAGTATTTGCAGAAGAAAATGTAACTAGCAGCTTTTTGTAGCTGAATTTGTTCATTGCAATTAACATGCAATTTTAACACTACACGAAATTCTGAAAACTAAATAAATCAGTAACCAGTTCTTAAAACATAGGATAAAATTTGTCTTAAAAAAATTTGTCTTAAAATTTGTCTTAAAAAATTAATCAGACTTAGACTTCTCAAACAAGATGATTTAGAATGTGAGTTGCTAAAGAAACTGAAAAATAATGAAATGATTGTAAAATAGCTAAGGATTTGCTTTTCACCTCAGTATCATATCAACATATTCCTATTAACTGGGTGTTTAAATTAATGCAATTCAAAAATATTGATAGGCTGCAATGTTTATCTTAGAAGTTGGGCCATAAATTTTTCAAGGAAGTGTCAAATGTGATGCTTTCCTGTTGAGGTAGACTGGACTACTCTGTGAGAGTATTGTGCAATTTTAGGAGAAACTCTTTTCCTTTGCAGGTCATCAGTCCTTCATGGCTCCATCCTGCAGTGTCTTGCATTGCCCTAATGCATGTACCTGTAGTAACAACATTGTGGACTGTCGGGGGAAAGGCCTTACTGAGATCCCAACCAACCTGCCAGAAACCATTACCGAAATGTGCGTAAGCTGACTTTTTTTCAGTGAGCTTTTTTTTTTTTTTTTTTAACTTCACAGAATTGTAAGTACTGTTATTTCTTCTTAGGATGTGAATAATAATCATGCTGTGAGTACACTATTGCTGCTCTTAAAAATACTGACCTGGCTGACCTTACCTGAGCCAACTCAGTCACTTGGCTATATAATATAAAGACTACTTTTCACCTCTCACAAAAAAATATCTGCTTAAAAATAGACTACTTACAAAAAATCATTGGAGTGCCTGGAAAGGCTGCATAGACTTTTTTCATTATTTAGTGAGTTGTATACTAAGGTTTTTACTTGCTTATGTACATCTGTGCACATAGAGGAAGAAAAATACTGCAAGAAAAAAGTAGGGAATATGTCTCAAACATTCCCCACCTAAATTTCTGCTGCTAATCACAGGAGCTAACAACTGAAATGGGATTACAAACGCTTGAAGACTGATTTGTGCATCATAATTCTAGACCTACATAGTTTAGTGGGGATACACGGTGTTAACATCTATGGTTACTGGAGAAATTCAGTAGCAGAGATTGGAAGAGTGTTCCTGAATCTTCATTTTAGGTGTCTTTGCTCCCAAGAAATGAGTGGATGTGGGATTTACTAACTGACTACTAACTCAATATTTTGGGAGGCCAAAACTTTCCATGTCTTAATTAGTCTCCCCCCTTTTCTCTGAATTCTTCTAATTTTTGTTTTATGTGCAATGACAAGAGTTGAAACAGTAGTCCCAATGATAGTGAACCATCACATTACATTAGTGGAATTTTCATTTTATTTCACTTGCCTTTTGCAGCCTAATACTCACTTGCCTTCTTTAACAGCCAGTACACATTGCACCATGTTTTCCACTGAACTATCCAGGAAAGCTTTTTTTTTCTTATCTCTTACAGTTTTGTCAGGAACCAGAAGTTCATAGATATAATCCTATAATTCCATCCACAGACATCCCTAAACATTTAATCTGCTTGGATGTTGCTTTTTAAAGCTGCTCTATGACAGAGCTCAGTCCTCTCTGCTTTTAACAAATTTCAACATGTGGAAAGATTGTGACATTCCAATTTTGTTATCATACAATAAAAACTTTTTAAAAGCTTTATTTTTAAAGAAGTACTTTGCAACTGTTGCTTATAGCAACCCACTGAGATTGGATTAGAAAGAATTATTGTATGCCATAAAATAATCTGTTTTTTTTCACTTGTTCCTTATGTGACAATGTTGTCAGTTTGCCAAAATGGTAGCTGACAGTAAATATTTGATGAGACGAGAGCATGCTGTCACGGTAACATTGAGAATGCTGAAGAGCTGCTGAATGCAAGGCAGAAGGGTATAGTGAGCACTATATTTCCATCACCATTATGCAGTTCCCACACACATGGCATTATTATCTTAATCACCATTTTGAGCACATGCTTTGGCAGAAGCTCCCCAGTTCTCAGGGAGAGAGGGAAAAAGAAGTGTGCTGGTTCCCTGTTGCTTTCTGAAGGATGTACAGGCTTTCAATGGCCAAAATATTATTTATTAACTCATTATTATAATGCTACTGTCACCAGATTCTTTCACACACCATAAGAAAATTAGCATTTACACTTCTATTTTAGATGTGGTAGATGTTGTCCAGTCTTTTCAGTAGTGCTCCTCATTTGTCAGGGTTTTCTTTTTTTCATTTTCAACTCAACATTGTAATCTTATTTTCTCAATACACTTCATTTGAAAAATCTGTAATTCTTTCAAATTCTTTTCCTCTGGGCAAGTTTCTCTGCCCTACAATGTCACCACCTGTTTGTAGGTTGTATTTGCAGAATCTAGTGCTGAATACTACCAGCCTGTCATGTTCCATACTTCAGCCAGCTTCATGGTCTGCAAAAACCCCTGGTGCTTACATCTTTCCTACCTTTTGTCTTTGCGTTTTCTCATGTGAATAACTGGTTAAAATTTGACAGCTTATTTTTGTGAGATTCCATATATCATTAGCCATTTCTTTCTCTTGTTTCTTTGTTCTTGTATGTATAGCAGGTAACTCTTAATTAAAATATAATCTATATTTAGTTTTTGAAGGACCATAATCCAGTTATTTTTTTCCACGAGGTTCTTGTGAAGTTTAGCCTCAACAAACACTCTTTGTTTTGTCATATTTTGCCATGTTCTCCATCCATTTCTTTCATCCTTTCTCAAAATGGGAAGCCTGACCCTCTTCACTCCCGTATACCTTATGAAGCACTAATTTCTTCCTTTTTGGCAACACAAATGTTCCCAGCCCATCTGGGATGATGCTGCATAGAATCTAGGTGGTAATAATGCTGTTCTCTATCCTTGTAGTGCATATAATTAAACTGTAGGTTTGAATGTGTATATTCCATACTGACAATTTTATGATGGCTTTTTTTTTCCCAGGGGGTTGATAAATTAACCTCTATCTAAATAATGTGCTAAAAAAACCCAAACCAAACCAAACAAAAAAAAAAAAAACTTTAAATGGAATAATTAATTTCTTAATTACCAAAAATTGGCAGATTAAATTGGGTAAAAATTTGCATATTGAAGCTCTGAGTGCGCTCACTGGGGAAAAGAAAAAGAACAGGCATTCTGTTTAGAGACTAATACTGATGTGATGACCTTGCATTGCCTTGGTAGTTCTGTTAGACAACTGTTTTAAGATGATATTTTAAGACAGTCGAACTGTCTTCTCTGCTGATGGCTGCTGATTCTGTAGCAGAGCTGGCAAGGAGACTCTGTGCTTGCACTACTCTGCAGCCTCCTTGTCTCAGAGCTTGGTTTCATAGCCTCATACTGAGGAAAATGAGTTTGCAGGGGAAGCTATATGGTTTAGGAATGTGCAGGAATTCTGTGATGATGGTGGGAGCAAAGGAGGCAAAGCCAGTTGTTGAAATAACGTTTCATTCCAGTGCAGCTGGATTCAAGGTGTTGCTAAGAGGGTTTTGTCATACAAATCTGTCTGACTTCTCCATTGGTACAGAAGTCAGTTGACTAAAACTAGCAATTCCCATTGTGTGAAGTCAATTAGCAGGGAATGCCTTGTCTGCCAGGTGCCTCTTGGGAAGATGCCTTCAGTAACAGCACTGCTTATCTCCCCATAGCTGCCAGTGAAGATGGAAGGAGAATAAAGACTGTTGTGTTCCTCTCTTTTTCCCTTCTGTAGTGATAAAGCTCAGAGACTGAGTATTCAGCATCTCCATAAATGTAATTCTTAATCTTCATTGACTTGATACAATTACACCTTTCCTGCAAAATTATTTCTCTTTATTATCTAAATAAACTCATGCACAGGCTAAATAAGAATACCTAAGCTTTTCTTTTCAGGGTCTGTCCAATAAATGGGATATTGTTTGAGAAAGAAATTTCAGATTACGCATATATATTGAAAAACAAAATAATTGGTTGAGCACCTAGACTCCCCTAGTTCTAGTGTGCCTATTGATTCTGCAGGAAGCACAAAATTAGTAATGTGTGCAGATAGACCTTTGCCTCTGGGCCAACTGAGAAGATTTCATATCATGAGTGACCTTCACAAAATATTTTGGAAGCTTAAAAATATTTCCCATAGCCCTGTTGTTTTAATGTCTGTATTGTAAGCATTGTGAGGCAAAATACATTGCCCATTTGTCACATATTAACAGTCTTCAGACTTAAAACAGTCTTAAACTTTATGTTGCCTTACTTTAGCTTTTTTCCATTGACTTAAAGCAATGCTCATTCATTAAAAATGTCACAGAGGTAGTTTAGATTTGCTGTTTAAACCACTCCCCTTTTAGAGAAATCTTTTTGGCATGTTTGTCTACTGAGCTTATCTATGTAGGTATAATACAGCTCACATATTAAAGGTCATTCTTAAGGTTTGGAACTATTACTTTAATTGTTTTTATAAAGTATAGCCTTTCTAATGGAGATAGCATTTATCAGCCTCTGTGCAGACATTCCTTCCACATTTTAGGGTTTTTTTCAGGACTGTTAATCTCTTTTCACTTGGTTGCTTTTTAGAATTCACCTTCTGCATGAAAATTCTTTGAATGATGGGCAGAAATAACTGGTTTGCTCTGAATAGAGACTTTTTGGCACATGTTCAAACAGACTATCAGAAACCTTACAAATAGGAACCCAACAACAATTCTATTAATTGTGCTGGTACCTTCTCTCAAAATTGTGTGACAGGCTCTTATTTCAAAAGAAGCAGCCAAAAAGCCATTAATGAGGTAGACGGTCTTGTGAAAATGCTACTCTCACATTTTTCTGAATTTCTCATCACTTCTGTGGCTTGAACACCAGTGAAAGTGGTTCTAAAACCTCTTTCCTTGCTGTAGATTTATGAATAAAAGAAAATAAATACAACTGCAAAAGGTGTTTCTAAGGATGGTGCAGGAGGGAATTATGGTCTCTGTTGACCACAGCTTTGTATACACGATTATTTAAGCAAGCAAACATGGAATTAAATGGATTGTTTGTTTTTTTTTTCATTTTTGTTTATATTAAAACCAAGTAATCAAAGGAAGGACTTAATTAAATTTGTTCCTTTTTTAGACTGGGTGTTTTGTTGGGGGTTTTTTGTAACATTCATTACAGTGGTGTTTTGAGGGGAGGAAGGCTTGCTGGAGAGGATGGTGACTGAAGGGTTGCCACTGTTAACTAAGCTACAGTTGGGTAAATAATTCTAGTCTTTGTAAAGGGCAGAAAAGACCCTAAAACACGTAATATATGAAATGAAAAGAACATACAGGGTTCAGGAATTTTAACTGATCACCTTCATAATCACTGAAAAGTCACTGACTTTGTAATTATTATGGCCTTCAAGATAAAGTCAGTCTTTCTTATGAATGGAGCTTGCTAATGTTTGAATGCCAAAAGTAGAAGCTGTACAGTTGTTTCATGATAATTTTATTTACATTTCCCATGAGTTTCCTAACTTGGCCTGTCAGATTTGTGTCATCTTGCCTTCCTCATTTCTACTATTTTTTGTCATATTTTCATTTTGTCCTTCTCATGCTCCATTATACTTTGTTATTCTAAGTCTGTTGATTAATGATTGTGTATTATGCCAAACACTTGCCTTCCTCTTTGTGAGCCATGTGATACTAAGCAGAATTAAAAGCTCCTGAGATTGCTTCTCATAGTAACACTCAAATTATATTAAAGAAGAAGGGGGGGCGAGGAGGGGGGAAAGAAAGTGAATATAGAGAAAAGGGAAAAAGAAGGAAAAGAAGGCAAAGGAAATGAGATATGACAGAACTGAACTTGACAGATGGACTTAACCAAGAAAGAGTGCTGAGTGACCTGATCACACTGCAGACACTGGGGAAGTCCTTTGCATAAAGGCAGGATTTTATTTGAGAACTAGGAGCAATATATATCTATCTATGCCAAGCCTAGCTTGGAAAACATATAATTCACCATTTCTGTTGTCTTTAAAAACTTATCCTTAGCTAAAAGTCCAAAGTACATCCTTAAATAATTATCTGCTGAACAGGGAGACTCTTACATTGAGATGCAAAGATGCTTTTTAGGAGGACCCCTTACAGAGAAAAGTCACTTGGGAAAGGTTTAGGCACATTTATTGAAGGCAGTTCAAAGATTCACATAGAAGGAGAACTCTGAAATGTCAGAGATAAGGAGCTTTCACTATTTTTAGCAGCTCAAAGTGTGATTTGGCTATCTCCACTAGCCTGACAGAAATGAGAGCAAAGCCTGCATATTCGCAGCTTGAAAGGAATGGGTCTGAGTGCTGAGGGGAGGATGCAGTAAGTTACAGTGTTCAACTGATGATTGTTTTCCTGTGTTGTCTACATTTTTTTTTTTTATTTTGCTTTCTAGTTTAAATCAAAACATAGATCTTTTTAGGACTTGTACAGAATGTTATCTCATAAATACAATTTACCTCTTAAATAGTCAAGCTGTCAGCCAGAAGTTATTAAAAATCCAGCAAAGTTCTGGAAAGGATTTTCCAAATGTCTTTCTATGTATACATATGCATATATAGACACTGGTCTTGTTTCACTATATGTTGTTAAAATTTTAGTCATTTGAAAGAATGCCCTGTAATAGTACCTGTCTTTTTGAAAAAACTATGTGGTAACTCTCTGCCCTAAGCAGATAGATCACTTTGGTTTCACTACAAAATGTTTTACAGCCATTTGATTATTCTTACAGCTTTCTTTGAAACTTTTTGATTTAGCAAAACCTTATCTTAAATTCTGACATAGGAAATGCGTGCAAAACTGCCAGTGTATGCAGATGCCCTGTGAAAAGAGGACATCAGGTTAAAAAATATTCCTCAGTATTTTTTCAGCTCCTAATCCAACAGTCCAAACTTTTGAGCTACTTCATAGAGCTCCCATGCTTTTAAAATTAGTATTTTCACATACTCTTCTTTTCAACGGTACTTCATGAGTACTTTTCTTCAAATCTTATCATGTTCTCCCTTCCTAGAGGTTTTTAAGACCAATAATTTTTAAGACCAATCCTGACTAATGCATTGAGCTTGATCCTAATTTTTTTTTACCATTGAATTAGGGAGACATTCTGCTTTTCAGTGAAATATAGAGCTTTTGCTTCCATTTTCATTAAAAGTTACTGCATTTTTATGTCCAGAAGCTTTTATCAAATAACAGTACATGGGGTTTAGATGTATAGTTATTAATTACAATGTATTAGTTTTACACTTATCTTTTCCCTAGAAGTTTGCTCAAAGCAATTCACAGGAGTATGTCTTTACATATGGAGGAGGACCAAAAGAGGTTCCAAATAAAAAGAAAATACCTGGTGCAAAATAGCTGATATTAAACCAAATTTTTAGTATCAATATACACTGTGACTGAGCATTTCCATTTACTGGACCACCTAATTTTAAATTGGTTTAATCTGTAAATGCAAACATGTTCACTCACTTTGAAAAAATCATGGCATGACAATAAGTCTAATACTGCCTTGTAATTTTTCTAGAAAGATTTTATGATTTGCCACTCCCTGTCGTGATGCTCAGTTAGACAGTTTGTCTGTGGCACCAATGCTGTTTTCTCTAGATACATTTTTTTTTATAATGGGAAGGTTTCTGTTTCTTAGCAAAACCAGTAATTATGCCTGTTGCAACACAAAACAAAAAGTTTCTTTGCTTTATCACAAATGTAGACACTTACTAAAATCTTAGCATCTTATGATATACAAATATAAACACAAAATAATTACATGTGAATAATGAATTATCCATGAGACAGTGACCTGAAGAATTGTGAAACAAAATTGGATAAAGGAATCTATTGAAGTAGTAAAATATTTAGCTGAAGTATTAACATGCTTACCTTAATATATTTAATTTGCCAGTACTGAATTCATTGAATTACACTTAACTTATCTTTGGGATTACCTTTCTCAGGCAAAACTAAAAATACATTCCATTTGACTGCTTCAAAAAGAGGTGGTTTTGATAATTTGATATCTAATCTTGTCTGCATAATGCACACAAGAGAAATTGTTTGTCATGCTCTTACTTAATCTGAATCTTCAGATCTTCCTAATCTGAAAATGACGGGTAAACCATGTGGCTTTATGCTTTGGGGGAAAAAAAAAAAAAAAACCAAAAAAAAAACCAACCCAAGCACGACAAACTTCCTTACTTTAGCTGTCAGACAGAGTAAATTTTGATGAGCATATGTTCTCTGCTGCCATGGCTCACATATTTGACTTTCTCCATACCCTTGTGTCCTAACTTAAAAACTAATTAGGTTCAGAGGACAGAGGGTTATTTTGACAGTCAGGAGGATGTAGAGACACAACAACAGGAGAAAAATCATGTGCAACCAATGCTAGTTTCCAGACATACTGGAAGTATACTGGAAGATACTGGCCAGAATGAACACTGCTTCACCTCAGAGGGTTTCAGCAAGTTTCTGGTGGGTATTGAAGTAGAAAAGGCATCTTGAAGAACCTCTCTGTGCTCTGCCAAGTAAAAGAAACTAACTGAAGCATGGAATAAATGAATATTTCATACTGCACGAAGGCAAGCTGGAGAGAAGGCCCATCTAGCTCTTCCAGAAAAACCCTCATAGATGTCTGACAGCTGTGCCACACTCAAAGGTGCTGTCACTTGTAGATTTTATTTTCCCATATGGCTCTTCACTACTGATAACTTTTCCTCAGCAATAATGTGTGAAGTTACTGTAAAAGAAACTATGGATACTGATTTATTGATATTTTGTGTTTCATCATCAATGAAGGGCTTTCTTCTTAATTTATGTCATGCAAAATACATTGTCCAATAAATAGCAATCACTTGTGAAGAGTATTTTCAGTTAAAAAATAGCATTTGCATTTTTGTGGCAAATATATTTGCCACATGTAAGTCCATGTATTAACAGGTTGTAAGGACTCCTGCCAGCATGTTGCTCTTGCACAGTGGTAAGATTCTCAAGCTGGTGTTTCTGCTCAAAGGAAACAGTTTGACAAGCCACTGCTTATGGTGAGCTAAGTGTATAGCAGGATTACATCTAATTTTTGTGAACTTAATGTAGTTATGCTGCGCAGCCCAAGTAGTTTTTGTGTTATAACAACACTCATCAAAAAAAAGCTAATTAGAGAGGCTCTGACTTGACTCTAGGTGACTCAGGATACTTGCAGTGGAGCTGCAAACTTGACAAATGCCAAAGTACTGAGCAAATAATTCTTTAAGAAGAATACAACCTGAATCTGTAATAATTAAGGAATGTAAAGCCTGTCATCATCAGTGGTGCTGTAGAGTTGAGAGCATGAGAAAGCTCTTTCTGTGATGAAAACTGATTCTGTAAAAAGTGAATCAAATGCAGGTTTGGGACTTGCTTTTGAGTAAATGCAGTGATTTGTTTAATAGCTTTAGAATGACGATTCTTGTTACTTTTCTGATGTTATGCAGACTAAGGAGTCGTCTGTCATTTACAATCAATACCCTGAGGAAATACTCTGAGGAAAGACTTGATAGAACAATTAGACTGGATGTTAGAGTTTGGCAAGCTTTAGGGCAGCACTGACAGTGATTCTTTATATGCAAATATTTAGGAAACTGTCAACCATATTTATTAATACACAGAATTAGAACCTGAAATTCTAAAGTTCACATAATATGGTCGTTCAGAATACATCTTTTGTTTTCTTAGACATGGATGTTATCACAGATTTCAACAGATTTCAGTTGCTGCTTAAGTTAGAAGTGACATTTAGTGGATATAAGCACTCTGGAGGTGCAGTTGCTGAGAAAGAAAAAAGGTACTTTGTTTAATAGCCTCAAGGATTCCTGTAGCAAAGGGAGACTATTACTGTTTCCTTATTTTAAAAACAAACAAAAAATCCCTAAAAACCTGGCAGATGTTGCATCTGATGAGAGATGTTTTGGCTGTATATTGCAGTTCTTCAGATTCAGGAGCTGCAATGAATCCCATCACTGAAATCTATTTTCTATTTTCTGACAGCTGTTTTTGCCATTTACTTTAAAAGCAGATGGGGAAAATGCAAAGAAGAGCTGTCAATTTTATTACCATGTATAATCAGCATCTGTGCAATACATCAGACTCATTGCAGAGCCTACGCTTCTCTGTAGTAAAAATTCTTCTGGGGTTTCTTGACAAGCTTGTTGCAGACTTTTTCTAAATGAGTAGATGCTAGAATGAAAATTGCAGATTAATTAACTGCTAAATCCACTATTGTATTGATTAAATTTATTTAATCAAGATGTTATGTTCTGATTGTTTAATTACAATTAATTAACAATTATATTTGTTTAATTTGCTGCTCCATATTCAAACTCATGTTTTCTTAGGGGAGATGTTTTATTTTCTTTTAATGTTCTAGAATACTTCTTTTTATATAAATCTCTGACCCCTTAATATGCATGTAGGTACAGCACATCTCTGTGCAGTTTTTTTTACCTTTTCCTGCCGAGTAGGCTTCATATATTGTGCCCCATCTGCATGATTTAAAATGAAAAATATTCTGTAGAGAACAGGGTAGTCTTCATTCCCAGTCTCCCGTCTTTCCTGGTGCAGAAATCTTTCCTAGAAATGACTTTTTATAGTGGGAAAATAAGCTGGTTTAAACGTGTCAGTACAAATAGGCATTTTGTCTGTCTCTGTAAGTGCGGAAGTGGTAATCAGTGATGGTGTTCTCCAGGCTTATGGTAGAGAACAGCATCCTCCTGGAAAGTGTCAAGTGATTTATGTGTCACAGGGCTCTCTGGGGACTGGGTGGGAAGAATCCAGCTACTGGCTGGGA
Organism: Phaethornis superciliosus; assembly: GCA_023637945.1. Lineage (NCBI taxonomy): Eukaryota > Metazoa > Chordata > Aves > Apodiformes > Trochilidae > Phaethornis > Phaethornis superciliosus. The sequence continues at coordinate 7,813,041 of JAJQWJ010000005.1, forward strand.
ACCTACTTTGATTGGAGTTGATTAGGTTGGAAGCCAGAAATGCAGAAGCAGTTCTTAGAATAGTATGCTGTGTATTACAGTGTCTGCAGTGATAAGCAGGAAGGAAAAGATCTGGAAAAACAAATGTTCACAGTACATTGCCTAGATAGGAGAGATTAAGGAATTGTCTTCAAAAAGGGTTCTAACCAGTTTGGCAGTGTTAAAACACTTCTTTGAAGTGAAATGCTACAAGGATCAGGAGACCTAGTAATAAGAGCATTAATTAATGTTTGTCTGATGATGAGCAGGGTATACATGAGACAGGGCAAGCTTTGATGAAGCATGTGCTTAACTGTCTTCTTCCATTATCTTATCTTACTAAATATGCTACTAAAATTGACTGGCTTTTGAAAAAGAAACCACCAAGGTACTGTTTATTATACACAGATGATCATTCATAAAAAACGTCTGGGATGAGTTAGAAAGGAGATGTTGTGTGCAAATGTTAATGGAAGCTCCATGGAAAAATACTAATATTGGCTTTTTGTTCTAGAATATAATGGTACTTCTGGCCACGTCACTTGTGAGCACTTAATAGCTGTTTCTTTCAGGAACAGATAACCACAACCCTCTTCTAGAATTCTAGAACCATCCTATTCTAGAATTACCAATGTTTCATTTAATATGAGAAATTAATATAAAGGATTTTTTTAATTACTATGGGTTTTATCAGTTGCATGCAAATTTCCTTTAGATACTAGTCTATCTGTGGATTCTGACCCTGGAATATATCTAATTGGATTTTCTCTGGAATAATGGATGCAAATTTGTACTCTGTGAAATTCAGCTTTATCTAGGAAGATAAAGCAGAAGATCAGAGGATAATAAAGCTTGAAATGTGAATTTGATTTACTTTCTTTACAGACAAACTGAGGTATAAAAAGATTTTTCTTCTTTATTTATATAATCATATTTTCTTTTGTTATGCTAATCTCATTTTCTAAAATGTGATGTGTTTTAGTGCTTACACTTTGGCATGAGTTAACAAAAGACATACTTGGATGATCCTACTATAACAAATCCTTTATCCAGAAGAGCTTGTAAATTTATCCCAGCACTGCACAGTCTGTCTATTAGACTATAAATTTCTCACTAAAAGGAAATGTTAGGTATAGTTGACATAGAGTTCATTTTACATATCTACCAGTGAATTGGTAGTTTGTTCTATTAGAACTGTTAGAAAATTAGCTTGCATAAATATACTGTAGTGTAGTTCAGGCTTTGGACCCATATAATTTAGAGACAAATTGGACAGCAGTAAATTATATCTACTGTTCCATCTTCTCATGAAAAATGGCATACATGTATCCTGAAAAATACTTCAGTGTATAGAACTAGTACATATTTTCAACTAAAAGCATAAACTGGAAAATATTTTGTGTCTTAATTGAGCACTAGACCTGGTCTCTCTCAGGTTGTATGCCATACCATGGCTACTTAAGAGCATTATATATTTAAAGATAGGTGAATGTAGTCTGGAGGGCCTCCAGCACTAGGTTACAAATCTCTACATCATGGGCTGGTAAGTGATATTTATGAATGGGGCTTGTGAAAGGAGCATTGCCACTGCATCTTCTGTCTTTCACATACACACAGAGGCATTTTTCCATAGTGTCTCCCTCCAGCAATTCAAGTCCTCCTCTGTACAATGGCCTAAGCCTTCCCTATCGTTTTTCCTACCCTCTTCCTTTTTCCAGCCCTCAAAGTATTCCCTGTGTGTTCCTCTGAGCAGGAGATCCTTTGGCTGGTTTTCAGAGCTGCACACCTGATAAATGACTGGTCAGGCTGTCCCTGGTGGTTAGGCAATTGGTGGCTGCCAAATAGAGTGTGTAACAGGAATGGATGGATGGCTGCCCTTCCCTTCACTGCTGGATTAATTGGTCTCTCAACTCTTTCCCCTTGCCAAAATAAGGAAATTTTTAGAAATTTATTATCTAAAAGTTTTACCTCTCTTTGACCTAGCCAGCTGAGTAGAAAACTAGCTGGATGATAAGCATGGATAATTTTTTATTTCTGGAGCAACCAAATTAAAAATGTAGTGTAAGAATGGAAAAATACTTGGGCTTGGTCTAGCTTGGTGTTGACCCTAAACAGTTTTAATTATTCACATGTTTACCTTCTGTATCTACTCGGATTTACTGGAGGAGAGTCACCTTGATCCTTTATAGCCTAGACTCTATTCCTGGTCTGATTCAGACTGTATCTCATGGCTCCAAGAGGTTCAGCCAAGGCAAAGAAAATGTCTGAAAAGAGAATTTTGTTTACAGAAAGAGTCTTCTGCCATGGGATTCCCTGCCATGTTCAAAATATATCTGAACACTCTAGCATGGCAGCAACATTTTCTTAGTTAAAGAATTATTTTATTTTTGCAATGAAACTTGTCTTAACTCTGATGGGAGATCTTTCTGTATATCAGGAAGACTCCTTCAGGCTTTTTCCTTGTCTACTTTCTAAGCCATTGAAGAACAAATTGTGTTAAGATGAAGCTTGGTCAGACTTCAGAAATTTTGAGCGTTAAATAGATAAATGTCTCCATCTGAACAAAACTTCACAAAAGCAGTAAATCTCTGTCTTTATTTCAGCTATACTGTGATCTCTGGAGGTGCTTTGCAAAAAGAAATAATTGTAAGAGTAGTATCTTGGAAAGGCTTTCTCAGTGAATACATGAGCCTATTAGTTACGCTGCACACATACAGCAAAAGCAAAACAGAAGAGAGGTAACAGGACAAGCATAAAAGGAAAAAAAGAAAAGGCTAATATACATATGTCCAGATTTAAAAGGGCTTTTTAATCTTAGTAAGTCAGCATCTGAGTGATTTCAGTCTAGTAAATTCTACAGAGTTTTGCGTCTTTCTATGAAATAAGAGTTTTGACATTGTCTTTATGTACTTTGATCACAGTGGGAGTTGATATCTGTTAATGAGAGGGAAACAGAAAGCTTATTAGATAACCATGGTATGAACATTTTAGTGATATTGCCTTTTCTGGTCCTACCTAGAAATAATTTCACTCCTTATGAAATTTTCGCACTGCCATAGCTACATGATACTGTGGTGTAAGAAGAAGTAGCTTGTATTTTAGATGTGCTTATTGCTGAATCTGTTTTGACTCATTGCCAAGTGGACCCTAGGTCTGTATCAGCATAGACTTCCCATAACAAAGGTCTGGAAGTTCAAAAAATAATTGGAAAACTGTTTCCATCAGCAGATTCACAATTTGCTGTAGGGCATGCTTCAGTCACAGTGTCTGTACATACCAAATGTGGCTAATAACATACACTACAGTTTTAGATAAAAACACTTGTCTAAAGAAGTTAAAAGTGTGGCTGTGCTGTCCTTGTATTATATCTTAAAGAAAATGTTACGTACTGTATCTAAAGAACTCGTGCATGTTTTAAAATATGGCATCAGCCTCACTGCAGGTAGCAAAATATGTCATTTGTGCTATAGGAACTTTCTTCTCTCCTTTCTTATTGTCTCTGTATTTGAATGATTAACTATCAGAAGTCTTCAGACGTTTCTAAATCAAGCTTACTATAAAAATTGTTGTATGTGGTTGAGACATTGTGAGTCAATTAACACAAACTCAAATTACAAATTTGCAATGATATTTCTAGCTTAAATTTTGCAAAAATCCTGTGTCCTCTGAAAAGAAGTTCTCTTTAAATACAAAATCAAAATTGGGGGCTAATTTACAGTATTACACTCTATATGAAAGAATTAATTTTACAGACAAAAATTTTATCTATTTTGAATGAAAATGGAAATGAAATTACCTTATTTTGTAAGATTAAAATTATGCAAAAAAAAAAAAGCAAAAGTTGCTTTCTTTCCTAAAGTCTATCTTTTCTAGTTTGTTATGGGTTTAGATTGCCATTTGGAATGGATTTTGTATTTTATGTTGTTGCTGTTCTTTTGCAGACGGTTAGAACAAAATTCAATCAAGGTTATACCTCCTGGAGCTTTCTCACCATACAAAAAGCTTCGAAGAATGTATGTACCGAATAATTTATATTTTTAAATTCATTTATTTTCATATATACATATAAACAAATTTACAGGTGTGTATGTATGTGTATGTAAAAATAAAAAACGAGTCAAGGTCGTATAGGAGAACTGCAATCATTGTGTGAGCATTTAAGAAAGTTTGACTGCTGAAAGGTTAACTGATAGGGCAGCCTGATTATTAAGACCATACAGCAGAATCATCACATTAATAATAATTGTTTTTACCAAGTTTGAAATTATTTAATGTGGTTCTTCATAGAAGCAATATGGTACTGTAGCAAATATTCTATTAAAAAATTAACTAATGGGGATAAGCCACTGTTATTTCAAAATACATTTGAAGATGTATAGTTCTGTGGCCATAGCAAACAGATCATTCTTTATAAAATGTGCTTAAGGAATTAGGAAAACTAAATTTTGTTGTCTTTTTTTTGGCTGAGTCTTTGAAAGATCTATTTTAAACCATGCTTTCTGATTCAGTGTGCTGGCAATTTTAGTGTTTTATTTGTTAAAATTCTTTGGCAGTGTTTCACACAAATACTTCAATTTCTCTCTCCCATGCCTAATTCTAATTACGTATTATATTTACATTTCCTATTTTGAAAATAGCTTCAATTAATTGAATCAAATTTCATTTATTTCAGTGACCTGAGTAATAACCAGATCTCTGAAGCAGCTCCAGATGCTTTCCAGGGCTTACGTTCACTCAATTCACTGTACGTACCTGTTTAACATGTAAAACCAGAACCAAATTTCTCATATTCTTACTTGAATTTTTTTTTGTTTTCTGCAGAATTTTCTTATAAATTCCTTCAATTCTAAAAGGTGTAAAACCAATTTCAGGATGTTAGAATGCTAAGTGAATATTGTATCACAACTGGGCACTAAAAATATTTGGGGTTCATGGTGAAGAGTTGAACAAAATCAAACATTTCTTTTATTACCCAATTAATTATTCTTAAAAATAGCAAAACTACTTACCAAGGTCATTTGGTAAGACTGTAAAAAGTGAGGTGCTGATTCTGCTGAGAGCTGTCTGGGCAACATGCTTCATGGGAAACATGTGATCCTGACACCTCTCAGGACCAAAAGGATCTTTCAAGCATCCAATTGTTGCTGCTAAATTCCCTTCAGGAAAATGGAAATTAATTTATTTTTGAAGTCAAAATCACATAGATTTTACCCTTCATAATGGCATCTATTTTTGCTTTCTTATCCCTTGGTACAGTGTTCTCTATGGCAATAAAATTACAGAACTTCCAAAGGGCCTGTTTGAAGGACTCTTTTCTCTGCAATTGCTGTGAGTATTTTTGACTATTTATTCTATTTTGGGATAACTCAGAAGGGTAAACTTGGTGAGAGATATGTGTCTGGAGAAGAACTGGCAGGAAATCCCATATGTAATGTCAGAATATAATAAAAACAAATTATATTAAAGCCAAAGGAGTCAAGACTGTTTTAGGCCAGCTTGCCATTCATTCACAAATTTGATCATATCTCACCTAATGTCTCAGCCTAAAATGATTAAAATAGAATAGATTTTAGTGTGGAATTTACAAGGATAAAACACATAAGGAACTATACTGTCTTGCCCTGTAAGCAGCAAACTGTGTATAAAATTGTGTGGAAACCACAGAAGGAATATTTGTATGTTTTACATAGAGAAGATACGTAGTGCAATTTCACTGGTGACTTTTAATGTTTTCTGACCCTCTGCTCTGTAGAATTCTTTGACTCTGTGAACTTCAGCTGCTATTTTGTCTAACACCATGGCAATTTCCATTGGTAATTTCTTAAACCATTTCTATTTAGCTTTAATACTGGGAATAAAGACAAATGTCATGGTGAAATATGTTTATTCTCTGTCCAAGCCAGGACACACTTCTTGTCAATATTTATCAGAAGAGGCTATGCACTAGTTGTGCTGTGTAAATATATGAAATAAGCCATAGAGCAACATGCTGGTTTGGGAATAAAATGTCACAGAATAACTGGCTTGTTGATTAAATTCTCTTCTTAAATAATGTAAAACTTCTCACCACCTAATCAGAACTGCTTAGTGTCCAGATTTCATTGTGTAGTGATTGACAAAATGTGTATGTTTAGCAACTCATTGAAGATGGCAAAACAGTGAGTAAATACAAAGAAAATGCAAGTACTGGCACCACCTAGAGGTTTATGTTTTGGTTTATTTGAGTCATAAACTGTTAAAGTGGTAGTATATATTGAATGTGTTATGCATTCCTGTTTTCCTTTGAAGAGATTTTAGTTACAAAAAATATTTCCAAAATTATTTATAATTTTTTTAGGGGGGAAAAAAAAAAAAAGTAAGAATCATCTCTGAGATGTTCATTTTGTATTAAAAAAACAAAACCCTAGCTTACTGCACTTCGCATAGACAACATGTTTCAGTTTCAGTAAACTTCAACTTGTGTGAAACTTTATCAGAGCATTGGTTTTCAGATCCACTATTCCATTCCATTTCTGGCTGCATATGGGAAAAAATCCAAAATAATTGGTTATAAATATGCATCCAGTTGAATGACTTTTTTTTTTTTTTTATCCCCCTCTTCAAAAGCATGAAGGAGTTGCTTTAAATTGGCTTGTTTGTTTTAACTTTAGAAGTCTGGGAGGTACAGGGAAGAAAAGGTTCCCTTTGAAGATAGAAAGGAAAAAGGATCCAAGACAGATTTGGATATATTCCATGCCACCAGTTTTTACTACAACTCTGTTAATGCGGCAGCATGCTGATTAGTAACATATAATTAAAAGTGCCACTGCACATCTCTTCCAGCTAATGAACACAGTGTTCAGTTCCTTTTTTGTTTGTTTATTTATTTGGCAAAAGAAACTCGTTTTCCTTGCAGATACTTGATTTTTAAGCTTGTTTCTTTGCACAGACAAATACCACACACACACACCTTCTACAAGCACAAAGTAAAATGTGATGTAGCTTAAAAAACCCACACATGAGCAAATATTTAGGAATAATTTCAGGGAACCTGAGTAAGATATTTCAATTCACTGAAATCCCTTATGTCACCACCAATTAATATTTGCTTTTGTATGTCTTGTTCTGGTCACAAATGCACAAAAAGAGCTAAAAACACTGAATCTGCAGTTTCACTAAGCAAATTCTTTCAATTTTATAATTGCCTTCCATTAAACAGATTACTGAATGCTAACAAGATCAACTGCCTGCGAGTTGATGCTTTTCAAGACCTGCACAACTTGAATCTTCTTTCTTTGTACGACAACAAACTTCAGACCATTGCAAAAGGCACCTTCTCCCCCCTGCGTGCAATTCAGACCCTGTATGTATGCTCTTGTTTATGGTGGCCTTCACTCTTGACTGTATATTTTACAGTGTCCTAAAAATACCAGGATCTGCTGAGACTAAAGAGAAATAATGTGTGAAATTATAATTTTTTTCTTCATGAAAGGCATTTGGCTCAGAACCCATTTATCTGTGACTGCCATCTGAAGTGGCTGGCGGATTATCTTCATACAAACCCCATCGAGACCAGTGGTGCCCGTTGCACCAGCCCCCGCCGGCTGGCAAACAAAAGGATCGGCCAGATCAAAAGCAAGAAATTCCGCTGCTCAGGTAATTTTCTCACTTCAGCTGCTATTTTTCTTTCCTTGGCAAAAAACAGGGGTTGTAGAAGTTCTAATGAAGGCAGCCGACTCTCTACGGAATTATTAAACGTTGCAGAATCTTTTTTTTGTTCTTTGACTGACGGGGGGGAAACCGTGGAAGTCACAGACTGTTGGATCACGGAACATTACTATAGTTAAAATGTTGGAAATGTTTCTGGGTAGCATTAAATCTAACAAAAGAAATGCAATATATAATACTTCAAAATGAAATGCTATTCACTACACGTATCACCAACATAAATCATTTTTTAAAATTTCCACAAAGCTCTGGAGTATGTGAAAGATCTAAAACTTTCTAGCTAAATGTGGAAACATGACATGTACATTTTATACAGGGAGCTTACATCATACTGAAATTTATTGTTTTCTTTTTCTAATCTTATTCCATTTCCTACTTACATTTCTCTAAATCCTAACTTTTGTCATATGGTATCCAGCTGTTCCAGGTGCATTTCACATTCTACAATGTATTCAGTCTCAAGTGCAAATACCAGATGAGAACTGTTAGTTATCCATGTTCTGAATACATTTATGGCTATTCACACTTTGTTGTTTATCAGCTCTTGCGAATACACATTTTTTCACTTAATGATCTGTAGTTACCTGTAGTCCATGCTTAATCTAATAAAACTCATTCTTTGCTTGCTGACATTCAGGTGCATCTTCTATTTTTTTTTTTTTTCTCTTATATAGCTAAAGAACAGTATTTCATTCCAGGTAGGTTTGGCTCTGCAGTAAGATTGACTAACTGCAGATACTCCCTCCCTTTCACCCAGAAAGCAAAATTTGTCATAGCTTTTAGGAAACTGCTGCATGTGTATTAACATTAGTCAATACCTGTATCTAGACAGAGCTTTCCTTTGTAGATGACTAATAGTTCTGTTTTCTGAATGTAAGAGCTTAGCATGCAGCTCCATTTACTGTTTCTTTTGTCTCACAAATTTGTGCACCACCTACCAAAATGATACCTCTACTTAAATGTTTAGAAAGTTGCACCTGCTAGTTCATGTTTCAGTTGACACCTTTACTTATCTTTAACCTTGCCTTTCTGCCACTACCTGTTTTTAAAATGTAGCTCCTGAGCTATTTTTAAACACAGGAAACCATACTACCATCAAAGAGCTAGTACAACTCTAAAAAAAAAAAAAAAAACATTTTACAAATGAGCATTTTCTTGCTTTGCTTCCATACTCTACACTGGCAGCAGCTATTGGTTGCTCCCCCTCCTTGTGTTTGTGAAATCACAGTGGAATGCTTGGAAAAGAAAGCTGATATATTTTTTTAAAGGCATTCTGTGGTCATATGGATATAATGAATCAGAAATGGTTTCCATTAAAGAAAACATGACATTAGAGTTGGGATGAAATGGCAGTTTACACACTGCTTTGAGCTACAATACGTCTATGATGTTTTCACAAAATATTTACTGATGCTGGCCCTAGCTCTTTGAAATTTGTTTCTTTCTTTATTTTACCTTGCTTGTCAGGTGTGTGCACTGATTTCTTCCTAGGAAAAAAAAACAATGATGTGCTTGCATTATGTTCCTAACAGATTATAAATGATTGGCAAACTAAACAGTAGAATAATGAATTTATTAATGAATTACAGTACGTGATTTGCAAGTAGGGTTTTCCACCGTAGTTTAATATTTAGAAAAATATCTACAATAATTGATTATGACACCAGTGCACTTGTTCTTTCAAGTACTACAGGTATATTGTCATTCTGCAGTGTCTGATGTACTGATTTATTGATTTGTCTTAGTCTTTGTGTTTTAAGCCAGTATGTTTAACAGCTCTTCTCCTATGCTATATGACGTATCACTTAAATTTGCAGCAATCATGTGAAGTTCTTCATGCCCTCATACTAATGCATTGGTTTGAATATGAAGAAAAGACAAAATGAAATACAAAATATGGCAGCAATTTGTCAGCATTGGCAGCCGCGAAAATGGGTTTTAAAGCAGCATAAAATAGAGGGGGATTCAATTTCTCAAACCTGTAGTACCACTCAATTTCTTAATGAGTAGAACAGCTGTATTCCTGCCACAGAGTGACTTCTACTCAACCTTGCCAGCACAACTTTTGCTCTGAGTTAGAAGTGTTTTCTTGCCAGCAAGTGTCTTCACGGCCTGTTAATAATATGGCCACACACAGGGTTTAGCTTTGTTTACGTACCCTTTAAAAAATGCTATTCTTAAAAAAGAAAGAAGCAGAAAAAAATTAATTAAAAATTGCTACAGGCTTGCTTCCTGAAATACCTCTTTCTGTTTCTATCAGTTTATCAGGGAGATGCTGCATGAAAATCTTTTAGTTGTTGAAGAGTTTGTCCCTGAATACTTTAATTGCTTACTTTAAATTGCTAACACTGGTTTAGTCTGGAGGAAGGAGGAAAAAATTGTATTTGTAGCCTTGTTTATTGTGTATTAAAAAGTGATAAAAGCACTGCTTTACATTTCAGTAAATAATGTAAAAAATGTTAGCATTTCTTTAAAGACGTACATATTTTTTATCTTTGTTTTAAATATGTCATTGCAAGATTTCTCTAGGATGTTTAAGTAGCATTTCATTATAGTAATTTGGAAGACTAAAGGTTTTCCAAGAATTAAGTCAATAATATGAAAAAATATTGTATATCTCCTAGCTCATACGAATATGCCATATAGTTTTACCATATGTGTTTCTTAGACATTTACAAACACTAGATAGCATAGTATGTGACAACTGCAAGGTTTTTTTCCTCCTCTGAGGAATCTGTTTCTCCTATATTTCTTCAGTTTATTAAGGTTTTAAGTGGCATAGCATGTATATATGTTCAAAGGAGTAGCTTCTAAATAATACATTCAAAATAGTGAAGAGTTATTCATGGAAGGCATTATCATCCTATATGAAATCTGCAATTAACAGTGATCTTTTCATTGTTTTTTTAATGCCACTTAAAATTAATTATTCTTTCTCTCTGCTGAAGACATTATCCCTTAGCAACATCTTCTAATCAGACTAAAGTTGAGTAGAGAACATGAGAGCTTAGTTCATGTTTTTGTCTTAATTGGGATTACTCTGTCTTTCTTTCCTTCTTGGCTATCTTTACTTTTGCAGGAGTTCACCATTTTGGCTGTAAGTAAAGTTCAGTGTCTGAGCTTAATCACAATGTACCTCCCAGCCCTGATGCACCTTCTACTAGTCTCAGTCTTTTCACCTTTGTCCAAGAAGAACCCACAGGTCCTTTCAGCTTCTCCTTGTTTTCTTTGTCACCCACCCTCGGTTCCTTAGTGGATGTTTTTTCCTGATATGTTTAGGACATTTTCTTTAACTGACTGTTGGGAAACGGTGGAGGAAACTTTCAATGTTTTCATTTTTTTTCCTTATTTTTATTTAATTTGTGACAGTAATACTGTTACCATGGCACTGGACATTCAGTAATATGAATGCCATGTCATGTAAGCAAGTATTAATTTTCAAATGCTTTGGAAACTTATGCCTACTCCTTCCTCTTTTCCCTTGCTCTTATCCTTGGCCTAGTGGATGCACTTCTGATAATGTAGCGAGATTTTCTGTTGTGCTTGATCTAACCATGTGGTTGTGAGGTATGAGTAAAACATGGTTCTGTCAAGCACCATGGAACGTCACGCAGCTTTCTACAGCATGGCAAGCTGCTGAGGCTTAAGTCAGGATCACACATTTTTTAAATTAAAGCTGAAAGCAGGGCTTTCAATCTTCCATGTTTGAGATGATATGGAGTATCAGGACTCTCAAAAAATAATTCACGGAGGTTAATGAAGTCCAGTCAACAATACAAATTTGTAACAAGAGAAAGAATAAAGGTGGTGTTCAGGATCTATTTAGTCTTGTTACAGAGAAAGAAAGAAAATAAAATCCAAAAGAATCAGCGGCATTTGTGTGATTAGCTATAACCAAGGCTAGATTGGCTGACAAGACAATCAGCAGAAAGTACAGCTGTGAAAAGCTCAAGTTAATGTTATCCTGTTATGTTAAGTTGGTCACAGTTTCTTTTTCCAGCATATCTTAAGCCCCTATATTTAACCCTCTCTTGAAGCCCTTGTGTCTGTTCAGTATCACAAAGTTTATCATACATTTCCCAAGTTGCCCACCCGTTATCTGCATTGCAGACATCTTTTCAACCTCTCACAAGAAGCAAATCTTATACTTTATTGACTCAGTATCTGTATTTTGACTTGACTCTTCCACAGGCACTGAAGATTACAGATCCAAATTAAGTGGAGACTGCTTTGCAGATTTGGCTTGCCCTGAGAAATGTCGCTGTGAAGGGACCACAGTGGACTGCTCCAATCAGAAACTCAACAAAATCCCTGATCACATCCCTCAGTACACAGCAGAGTTGTAAGTTGAACCCATAATAAAGCATTACTTGCATGTGGAAAAGCTAACTACATTTTTCAAGCACAAAGCCGCAGCTTTATTTTTTTGAACAACAAAAACTATATGTAACCTCTGTGGTGCACTTCAAGCAACTAGATCTTAGTAAAAAATTAATTATACATCATTTCAGTATCATATAGTCTTAAAAACTTACGATAAACAAATAAGGAATGATTCTAGTTCTCTAGTAAATGAGCTGCCTGCTTGGATTTGTTTGAAATGTAGTGGGGTTAATTTTGCTTTTTGTTTTAACTACAAGAGCAAGTAGGACATCCAGTAACCGGGGGACTGCTTTAAAAAGTGATACCTTGGTGTTTAAAAAAACAGAGCTTATTCTTCTTATGCAAAGCACACGTTATGTATGTCAGGCAGGAGACCAGAGGAAGATAACGAAGACAAACAAGACAGGGTTGAGTTAAGAAGATGAGATAATAATGTAATGAACAGACATGAGCAGAAAAGAAGTCACAGATTATTACTTGCTTAATACGTGCCATATGGGAATGATTTGTAGGCATTACAACTGAAGTGTCTTCAAGGAGGGATTGAAAGATAAAATTTAAACAGCTTTGCAAGGTTTTCCTTCGTGCAAAGCATAGTATGAAAGGGAATGTAGAGGTGCTTGAAGGATCAGCAGAAAGGGAGGAGGTGAAACTGGCCATCATTGGTAGAGCAAAGGCAGGAGGAAATAGCTGGTTTTGCTAGGAGATTTAATGTAAAGAGTAAGGCAGAGTGTTGAGGGGTAAGAGAGAGGGACTTCGTATAGGTGTAGTAAAGAGGGGGCAGAGATGCAAGAACAGGAGTACTGTAATCAAGTTGGGACCCACAGGGGTGACACGAGCACCCCTTTATCTTATTATTGAAAGATGGTTTGATGCTGGCATCAAAGCAGCAGTACAGCAGTGGAGGTATGAAATAATGAGACCATGGTTAAGGATTTGGAATAACTGGACAGGAAAAGGAATTTGAAAGTTCTAAGTATAAATCTGAGCGGTAATCCTCGTTGGGCCCACAATGATGTCAAATTAAACAGAAAAGGTGTCATATGTAGGAAGAGCAAAGCTTGGGTTTTAGACGTGTTAACATCATTTACTGTTCATAAAGTAGTCCTGAAAAAGAATAAATTGATACATGGTCTTAGGTAATGGGAGATAGATTTCGGTGTAAAAATAGATATTTTATATCTTTTCAGATAGGGTTCGCTAGGGATATAATATGGAGGGTGAAGAACCAAAAAGGAGGGAAAAAGAAGGATGATTTAAGTGTGGAGGAAAGCCCACAAGAAGACAGAAAATACTAATCAAATATATATAATGTTATGCTATAATATTTTGAGATAAAAAAAATGATGGAATGGGTAGCATGTTAAAGTGTAGGAGGAGACTGTAAAGTTAAAGGTTGTAAAAAATCGGTTACTGAACCAAGAGATGAGAAACAGAGTTGTTAAAGTGACAAGCATGCATTGTCTTGGTTCTTAACAGGATTCATTCTCACTGATCTGAAGAAATAATAATCTTAATTTAGTATTTTAATTGTTGATTTTCATATGCACTTATTTACATGTGGAAGATAATTTTTCCAGTGTTTTCTTTCTATAATTATTACTCAGACATATTCAATTCAGAAGAAGCAATCAAATTATCAGGCCTCATCTGCTTTGTATCCTGAACTCTCAAATTTCAGTCAACAAAAAAATTGCATTCAACATAATTCATGTTAAGTTTCAGAAAACATCCAGTCTTGTTTGAGTCTATCAGTGGTTTAAAAATCCACAATTTTCCTGTGTGATACAAAAGTTAATTATCTCCTTTCACTTCTGTTAAAATCTTTTAAAAAGGGAAATTTTACTTCAGGATGGAGTCTACCTCTCTTCAATTTCTGTCATTACTTCTTTTATATCTTTTGCCATTATAGAGCCCTTTTTTATCCAGCACTTTATCCGGCAAGATGGTCTTAAACTGTAACAAAGTCACTACTATTCAACGTTCTTCTTGATAGGCTGTACAGATTGTTCTTCAAGTCCTTTGGTGTAATAAAAAGCTCAACAGCCTTTAAAGTATTCTAGAGTGGATAGACTAATCACTGCTGCATTTTTTTTTACTGCCTCTACAAATCCATTTACTTTAGCTAAATACACTCTTTTGGTATTTGTCTCACTAATGCAAAAATTACAGGTTTTTTTCTTTTTTCTTCTCGTTGCTCCCGATCTTTGATGTTGTGCCTTTGTTGCTCCTCTTGGGGCTTCCCAGTCTAGTTCTAGAGCCACCCTGTAATTTCCCATTTACACCATTTGCCGTATATACTCGAAGAGCAGACCTTAGCCTTTCTTTCCTTTTATCCACCAAATTTGAGATAGAGAAACCTGTTACAGTCAAGTGACAATGGTGCTTCTGTAACAGTGACAAAGAAGGCTAGATTATTCTCTGCAGGCTGTAGCTCAGAGGTGAGACTTAGCTTGGACACACACACAAAGCTCTAAAGTGGGGAAAAGAGGATTGGTTGTGTTGATTGCAGCAGTAATAATATCAAATTTAAAAAAAAAAAAAAACAAACAAACAAAAAAACCAAACATTTCTTCAGTGTTTAAAAAAAAATCTGAAAATAATAATTCAATTCATCCAGATACTTAATTTTAAAAGTTGAAAAAATTTATAGATATGCCAAGTGCTGTGCTGTTTCTGTTTTGTCATTTACTCACAGTCTGCCAGAAAAACAGTAAAAGATCTGTTTAAACTGTCATAGAAATATTTGACATTAAATGCAAGCCTGTAAATGCATCCCAGAAATAAAATATTTTTCAGGTACCATTCTAATATATTGGAAAATTTAGGAAACATTTGATCAATTATTCAAGAGTCCCCAGGAGAAACCCTAAATAAAAACAACTTCAGTCTTATATGTTTAATTTTTTGTAATGATTTTTTGTTTACTTTGTTTACTTTGTCATTTTGTGAATGAGATTTCAATGCTTTTCTTTGAATAAACTAGGTCTAAGTATTTTTAAGTTCCTTTTCATGATCCAGTGAATGATAGGTAACAGGAAATTCATTATTGCCTTTACCAGTAAAAAGCACTGGGCTCAGAAAATAATTATCATAGAATCATAGAATCATAGAATAGGCTGGGTTGGAAGGGACCTCAGAGATCATCGAGTCCAACCCTTGATCAATTACCACCACAGTCACTAGACCACGGCACTGAGTGCCATATCGAGTCTCTTTTTAAATATCTCCAGGGACGAAGAGTCCACCACCTCCCCAGGCAGCCCGTTCCAATGTCTGATCACCCTTTCTGTGAAAAAATTCTTTCTAATATCCAGTCTGAACTTACCCCGGCACAATTTAAGACCATGCCCTCTTGTCTTACTGAGAGTTGCCTGGGAAAAGAGACCAACCCCCGCCTGGCTCCATCCTCCTTTCAGGTAGTTGTAGAGGGCAATGAGGTCTCCCCTGAGCCTCCTCTTCTCCAGGCTGAACAGCCCCAGCTCCCTCAGCCTCTCCTCGTAGGATCTGTGTTCGAGTCCCTTCACCAGCTTGGTTATTATTATTATATTAAGATCCACATGAAAGATACCACCACATCTGTTAATTTTCCAGTTATCTGTAATAATTTTCATTCCTCTATGCCTGGTAACACTTACCATGATAATAGAATGAAAAACTTTTGCACATTTATATTAATGATTCCAGGTCCAGAGCCAGCAAACTCCCGCTGTAGAAGTGCCATGTGATCCATGTGGTCATTCCTCTAACCACAACCCAGAATTTATAATTCCTGATGTCCCTTTATTTGCAGATCTACCCTCAGTGATGATGCATGAATTGTGGTAACACCATATACACAAAGTTAGAGAGAAGATATGATTTGTACTGAAGTTTTAACCAAACAACACGGTGATTCAGTCCATGCTTCTTTTCCAACATGGAGAAGGGTGCAGAAACTTCTCAAACACTGAAAATCTTCAAAGTGCATGGAAAATTCTTTAAATTGTTCTGCAGTATTGACAGTAGACTAAGACTAATTTCAACATATGACATTATGTAGGACGAATTAGTAATACTAATACAAGACTGAGGAATAGCCAGCAAGTAGTTCAAGAGAAAAGGTTATGGTGGTGGTATCATTTTAATGATGAAGGAGAGCCATTGGACACAGCTACAGATTTCAATTTGGGTTGTATGTGCAGGAATGTAGTATGTCAGGTATATGAAATAATTGTTTTACATACATACATACAACAGTAATAAAATACCAGCTGGAATACTGTGTCAGTGGCTTCATATTTCAAGATCACTTGAAAAAAATAATTTTGGAGAACAAGAATCACCTAGAAAAGAAGACTTTGTATGAAAAACTGAAAAAAACTGAATGCATATGTATGAAGGAGACCTGAGAAAGAGACAAACTATTTTTAATATTTAAAAGGTTGTTGGGAAGTGAAATGGATCAACTTGTTTGACTTTTCCAATGGGACTGGAAGTTTTGGTAGTAGAGGAGAGCAAGGAAGTACTGTTAGAATCTATAAGTCTAACAAACAAGTTATTCTACTAGATGATAAAGCATCTGGAAAGTATTTGAAAATGTCACTGCTCATAAAATGCTTGGTGTTTCTATTATTGATGGCCAGGTCAAAAAAAAAAAGCTGTTTACAGTGGTGATGGTGCAACTTTGTTAACAGGCACCGTGGAAAGATTAAGTTGATAAGATCCCACTAAAAATCACATTAAGTCACTGAGATGATTTTCAGAAGTGGTATTATCTTATGAATTTCATGCCCCTTGTGTTTCAGTGTGGTGTACAACCATTCTGTGTACATCCAAGAACCTCCTTCTGTCTTCTCTCAGATTGTTTCCATGCTGATACTATTGTACAGCCATACCTTGAGATTTGAGACCTTAATTTCCCTTCTGGCTATCACTGAGAACAAGCAGGAAGAAAGGATGAATGAGAAGCTTTCTTTTATTTTCTAGGACTTTTTTAATCTTGTCTTGCAATAAGGCAGTTCTGAGAAGCATTCCAAGTTTAGAATTATGCTGAATTTCATTTCATGGTGATCTTGTCAGTCATCTGTTTTCCTTCCTATTTAAGATCTCTAATTAAAAGTTAGACCTAATAAGATGACTCCATTAAAACATATGAAGAATCTAAGACTCATTGTTTCCTTTTTCTCTTTAAGAGAGGAAATAGGGAATACTGGGTCAGTGCAGAATTTTTTTGAAATATAGATTCTCTCCTAACCTAGCAGCTGCTAAAGGTATCCTGTGCTGAAACAGTCTTGATACCTGGGCAGGCAGGATCAGTATCCAGCTGGTATTTGTTGCTCATTGTATACTTTCCTGTAGTGTTACAAAGGAATATTTAATCCTTCCTTTTGCAATATATGTGTAGTGGTCAGAAAATAAGCCATAATCAGAGAAGTGTTTTTTAAATTCTTGGGCAGACCTGGGCATTGTGTTTCAGTCCCTATTCAAAAGAAGCATTGAGCATAAAGTAATTATTTAATTCTTGTAAATAGTGTTCTATGAGCACCTCCAGATGTCTGGCAGACATCACCTGACAGCCTTGAAAGAACAGCAAACTAATCTGCAGTGGTTTATATGTACTTCTTAAAGACTGTTATTTTTAAGTTGCCATGGAATCCTTCCTCAGTTACAATTTTTTCTTCTCCTAAAAGAAAAATCGTCTTACATTTCTCAGTAGTTGTAGTTGTATGATATTTTGTCATTTGGTTTTCATTCTCTATGTCTTATATATGCCAAAGTTTAACTAATGAGAATGTTCATTCACAGGAATTACCAAAATTAGAAATGTCAGTGTATATGGAATTGTTCTTCAGATACCAGCTGAATACCAATTACTTAGTCAAGCCAGTCTGAAAAGCTTACTTTATGTAGAACATTCTGTAACAATGCCCGAATATTCTTTTCTGATATTGTTTTCATTTCTTGTAGGCGATTAAATAACAATGAATTTTCAGTCCTGGAAGCTACAGGAATCTTTAAGAAACTTCCTCAGCTCCGTAAAATGTAAGTGCAACTTCAGTGACCTTGTCTGTTCAGATAGCATGCTAGCTCTTTGCTGTGTTTCTCTGCCGTTTCAGTATATTCTAATCAAAAATCAAGAATGGGTTTAAATTAAGCATTGAGGGAGATCAGAGTTGGCAGCTTTTCTCTGTGGGATTAGGCACTGCCAGTGACAACTCAGGGTGTGCAGCTCTGACACCTTCACCGCAGTGTCCAGCCAGCTGGTCTGGTATGCAGCCACAGCAGGGAGCTCACTGGATAAGCTGCTCAAAAAAGGTTCCAATAATCTTTTGTAACTTCCTGTACTACTCCCTAACCAAGCAAGTTTGCCTTTCAGCACATCCAAAACATGCTTTTGATTCTGTGTTCATTCTGTCATTAAATGAGAGGAATACCAAAATTAAGCGACTGAGAAAAAAGTAGATTGATAACTGATCAATGTAAGTCCATATTCACAGTTCATGTCCTAAGAGGAGTTTGTAATCTTACCAGTTGCAGATATTATTAAAAATACAACTCTGAAAAGCTTTTCTTTTGCTTATGTTAAAAACCATATTTGAGGATAGATCATTTAAGTAAACTTCATGACCCTGTGCACAGTCTTTTCAGGGTTAAATCTAAATATGAACAGTGAGTGAAAAAGCATGCAAGTAAAAAATAGATTATTTTAATGAAAATGATTCACTACTTTTTGAATTACCAGTTCTACTTGTATCGAGTTGCTATCATTTGTAAAAGTTGTCTGTATTAATAGTGACCAAAATCTTAAGAGAAGCCATAATATCTCTTTAACCTTATTCAGAACCTTGCTGGCAGCTGTGATGATCACAATTACTTAAATACTTACTATTTTTTTGAGTTAGTAGATTAAAAAAAAAAAAAAAAATTCTTGCCATTTTGGGTTGGGCTGAGATACTTCAAAAAAGCCTGTAGAATCTCAGATTATCACTTTTTACAGCTACCCAGTGCCTTTAAAATAAATGAAATATTTGATGTTGTGTGCATACACTTGTGCACACACAGACACACACACAAACACACACACCAGTTCTTCATATTTAGGAAAAACCGGAAAAGGGGGGAATTTACTGTCAGCAGTTTATGTATTCTGCAGTCTATGAAGGTAGCTTAGTAAATATTGAGTAAACATTTGTAAATAAACATTTATAAACTAAACTTAATAAATGTTTTGTGTCATCTAAAGCTAGTTTGTTGCTTTTTAGTTGAGGAGATTTTCAAGACAAAAAAAAAAAGGAAAAAGAAGAATATTAATCAGTCTCGGTATAGCTGTCTGCCGGCACTCCCTAGAGCTTTTAAATGTGAATAATTGAGGAGGAACAAAATTGAGAGAATGTTAATGAAAAGATAACATTTTTAATAATACTGCTCCGTAACTTCCTAATGCAGTCACCAATTGTTACAGATTCTTCAACTTCAATAATACAGTGCCTGGTTAAGCATGACTGGAAAGCAGTGAGGTAGTGATGTGATGTGATAGAGACACCAGTATGAGTGAATTCTGTGGTTTTGTGGAGCTCATATTTCTTCTGGAGCTTCAAATAGGTGCAAAGGTCTTTCTGCACAGATGACGTTGAAAAATTGGGGCCTAAATGTTTAATTGATTTGATGGTTCATCAGTATTAAAGCACGTTTGTGCACTGCATCATTGATTAGCTACGCAAAATGTAATCCTTAAAATATCCCTGTGAAGTGGTTGAAGTGGTATCCATGTTACACAAGGAACAAATAAGATTTTAGGAAACTAAGGGCTTGACATGGATAAGCCAGCTGAAATGAATGTCTTGCTTCCAGTCTTGTGCAGGAAGGAAACTGAATGGCCCCACTGTGAAACTAAATGAAAGTGATGATTATATCCTTCATTAGAGGCCAGGTGTATGTTGTAACTCAAGATTAATCCACTTTTTTTATATATATATATGTCTTAGATAATGGCACTAGTTCATTCTGGCAAGTGTATTAATTTTTGTTATGAAAATAATGTATTTCTTGATTAGTTTCACTGTATTATATATTGCCCCAGAACATTTCTGAGAACTTTTAAACATCACTATTAGAAGACTTTTTAGCATGTAATTATCAACTTCCGTAATGCTTGTAGGTGCATGTAACAAAAAAAACCCCAAAAGGAGTCAGGAATAGCATGAAAAATCTTTAAGAAAATGTATATTGAGGATGCATGCTTTTGTGGATGGTGAATAGATACTACCAATTTGTGATGTAATTTCCATATTTCAGCTACAAACACTGAAACTTTTGGCAGTACTATAGGTCATTTTCCCACATTTTCATCTGCTTTTCCTGCAAATTGCAGATAAATGAACTGTCTTTCTTATAAACATTCCTTTTTAACTAATGTCATAAATGATTAACGTTTCATTTACTGTTTATATTCACACATTTCATTTCCATATGTTGCTATTTGTACTGTTTTCTTCTATTTGTGTCTACTGAGATGAAATAAAGAAATCAGAGTGGTTAGTTGTGCTGGTACTCGCACACTATCATGTTGTTATTAATTCATCTAATAATGCTACAAGGACATGGAGACATGAAAAAATATACAGTCACTGACAAGATTCAAAATAATGAAAACATTTTCTTGTATAGCATCCGCATGGAGTGGGTAATTGCCATTATTTAAAAGCATCTTCCAAAAATTGCTTAAAAAACATTTATTTCTTTAGATAGCAGGGCACTGAATTTTGCTTTTAATGGTTTGAAGTCAAACAATACATTTGTTGCTTTTGCACAATAAACCAGTACCTTCAAATCTATGTGGTCTGAAGCATTTCATAGAGTATTAAAAAAAAAAAAAACAAACCACAAATGTTTTGTTCTTTCTGTGTAATAGAAACCTGAGCAATAACAAGATTACTGATATTGAAGAAGGAGCATTTGATGGAGCCTCTGGTGTGAATGAATTACTGCTCACTAGCAACCGCTTAGAAAGTGTTCGACACAAAATGTTCAAAGGACTAGAAAGTCTCAAAACACTGTAAGTGTAATTATTTGGGTGGTTTTATTCTTCCTTTCTGCCAGGTATTTTTTAAGGAGATACTCTGTCCTAAAAACTTTTTTTTTTTTTGGAGGATAATCTATGGATTATTCAAGCAAATCTTAGTTTGTGTTCCTATTTAACAAAAAGTTATCATGTATTATGTGAATTCATTAATTATGAATATAATGTAGCTGAAATTTCTTGGTATGATTACTTGACTACAGAAATTACAATTCCTTTAAAATGATGAAGCAGCTGAGAATGGGTAAACATCCAACTGCAGAAATGGAAATGGGAGTAATCATCTGCTTCACAGTAACAAAATTTTGCACGGGAATTACACATTTTACGTAATGGAGTCTGATTCAATTCAGCTCAACCATTACTTGGAATTCAGCTAGAGGAAAAAATTATTCTGGTGGATATTGAAATGTGGGAAATGACTCTCTCCTAAGTAATTTTAATGTCATTTCAAAAGTGAAGGGAGGAGTAAAAGCACTATAGCTTGAACTGATTTAATTCTTTCCATGAAGAGGCAGTTTAGCTTTTTCTACTCAAAAAAAAAGATATTTATGCAGTCCTCAGCTTCTTGGCTTTCTTCATAGAGCCTGTCCAGACCATCAGAGCAGAGCCAAGATTAAATGGTCTTCAGGGCTCCTGCTGTCCATAGACATTAGGTATTTTTAATAAATCAGGCCTATCATTTCTAACTTTGTGTTCTTTGTATTCTAAAATTGTTGAAAGCAGCTATTCTTAGGCAAGAACACAGGTAAAAAATACTCATTTATTAATGGACAGATAGGAAAACAGCAAACTTCAAAGCTTGCATGTTTTATGGAAATAGGAAAGAGTCTAGAATAGGTGCTGGTATTCTGGAATTTTTACTAAGAGTAATGCTGAGGATGAGTCAAAGTAGCCTGATTTCATTTAATGGAAACATTTGAGAACATAGTAGATGTGGTTTCTAGAATTTACCCAAAGGAAATTTATTCAGAGGGGCCTCAAGAGGAGGTCAACCAGTACAACCTCCTGCTCCACACAAGCAGCAGTTCTGCAGTCAGTAGGCTTGCAAACATGAAGAGAGGGCCGCTGTGTATCTCTAATTTGGGGAATTTCCATCAGTTTATTTTACTGTCAGTAAAACTCATCATTACTGATTCTTGCATTGAAAGAAAATAAATCACAACAAAACACAGATGGTTAAAGGAGACACCCCTGTGACACCTTTCTGTGTTCCAGTCCCCTCCATGCACCCTTCATTCGGTCCCTTCAGTGAGGTGACGGGCAGCACTGGGGTCACCACACATTGGTCCCTCCACCAGCAGCAAGCCCTTTGGAGTCACCTCTCTGGACCCTTGCTTGGGCCACCCCTTCAGTTCTGACCTTTGCTCCCTCTCAGCTAAGGAATGCCAATTCTTCCTTTCTCAGGATGCTGAGGAGCAACCGCGTGAGCTGTGTGGGGAACGACAGCTTCACGGGGCTGAGCTCAGTCCGCCTGCTCTCGCTGTATGACAACCAGATCACCACCGTGGCTCCAGGCTCCTTTGACACCCTGCACTCACTCTCTACTCTGTAAGTCAAGCTCTTCTTGTACCTCAGCCAAGTTTACACCTCCAAGGTTTCCGTTGATGGTTTAATTTCAAAGCGTGAGGTAAAGTTAAGCGGGAAAAGCGTTAATAGGGATTTTTGAAAAAATTTACTTTCTGCACCATCTTGGATGCACAAAGGGTATGTTTTCATGGTGCCATTTGGTGCAGCATTAGAATGGTCTCCAGAAGTGCCTGAGAAGGCAAGAAAAATGGCTTGCTCATCCCTCTTGCAGTAGCCCACAGATCTGAGCCAGGTTGAATCACCATGCTTTCTGTCTCTCTATGCAATTATTATCTTAAATTTCCTTGGCCTACTGAGGATCTTAATTGATATATGTTTTATAATGAAGCTTCAGTCTCATTTTCTATGAAAAGAAGCATCCCTTTTTTAATTTAGATGTGATGTAATTTGAGGGAAGGGAAAATGGTGAGCAAAGCTGCCACTCAGTGTGCTGAAGAAATGCTTTTTGTAAGTAGCATCAATCAGGAAATTACTTAATACCCTTTTTACATAAAAAGTGACACTGTGCACCAAGTGAATAATTTGTGCATATTAAGGATGGCATATTTATAAATAATGGAATTGTCAGTAGATTTCTGCTGAAGTAAGGACATGCCAAAAGTACTGAGACTTCAAGAAGTAAATTCATTTTTATAACTGGCATGTAATCAACTTAGCTGTCACTTCAGATAGGAAACTTATTCTCTGGAGCAAATAAAAGATGGAAATCTTGAGATGACAAATTAATGGAATTGCTGTTGTCACGTTAAAGCTAATAATGTAAAGTAATCACCTTTCATTTCTATATGAAATTATTGCATTATCAGTACAGAGTGGCTTGACAACAAGTCAGGTCTTTGACAGTTTTGTATTATTTCTAAACGAGTTATATCAAGATTCACCAAAACCTCAGTTCCAGCTTTCACCTATGGTTTATGCATAGCATTGTTTGAAGACCAGTATTTAAGCTTAGCTTTTTGAATTAGAAATAAAATACTTAGGAATAAAAAAGGGTCTTATCCGAAGTAAACTTTCCCATGGTTCTCAGAAATCTCTTGGCCAATCCCTTCAACTGCAACTGCCATCTCGCGTGGCTTGGAGACTGGCTAAGGAAGAAACGCATCGTGACAGGGAACCCTCGCTGCCAAAAACCCTACTTCCTCAAAGAGATTCCCATCCAGGATGTGGCAATTCAGGATTTTACGTGTGATGATGGTAAATAAAAATTAATATTTGAACTTCTTGTCATTTCCGTTTCCATATGTATAGCTGCATGATTCCCATAGAATATAAAGCATTGTGCTTTAAGTAACTTCACTGGTGCTTCATGCTCAGCCTCTATATCTGTTAAAAATCCTTCTCCCATTTTTGGCTGACCAGCAAGCACACAGCTATTGATTATGTGTAATCAAAAGTTTCAAAACATAATTTAGAGATAATATGAAAATTAAATTGATAAAAAGTTGTTGTTTGGATGAGAATATTTTCAAATATTGATGCTTGCAGCAAGCATTCTTTCAGGCTTCTCAATCAAATAACATGCCATTGTCCTTGTTTTGTGAGTTCCTGAATGTCAAAATTCTTCTCAGCACTTAAAAAGCTGGCTGTTATCTTGCATCTGTCTCACACATGCTTTGATTTATTGCATTGTTACTTGTCAATTTTCAAGGCTGTAGCTTTTTTTTAAAGAGATTCCATTTACAAGTAATAATTTGTTAATTTAGAAATTCCACAGATATTTTGGGTTGCTCTCTATAATTTTTTTTTTTTTTTTTTTTTTTTTTAGTACAGCAACTTTAACTAAAGTGTGTTTAACTAGCATTAACTAAAGCGTGACTTGAAATGTAAATTCTCCGAGCAATGGTTTACAGAGATGACCTATAGTTTTCCTTACCTAGAGATAACATAATGTAGAAATATCATGTTTGCTTATAGGAATTCTAGGTAGGGTATTATTGCTAATACTGAAGAGACTTTTGTATAGAAGAAGCTTAGCATCTCTTTTTGTTAACTAGGAAATGATGACAACAGCTGCTCTCCACTGTCCCGCTGTCCAGCAGAATGTACTTGTCTAGATACAGTAGTTCGCTGCAGCAACAAAGGCCTAAAAGCTTTACCTAAAGGCATCCCAAAAGATGTAACTGAACTGTAAGTAGCACTCTCTCTTCCCTTAAATCAAATTCAATGTTAATTTCATTGTTGTGTTCAAGAATGAGGGAAGAAGAAAGCAAAGAATCTTATTCCGGAGATCAGTGAAAAGTTGTCAGTGTGCCACTTCATGGCTAGAAAGACTTGCACAGTACCTTGATAAATTTGGATTAGCAAAAACCCCAAAATACTCTTAAGAGCTATCTATTGCTGTAAAGCTTGAAAATATATGTATATGAAATTGTAATCACTCACAAATTTATATACCCAACACTGAACAATGAGATAATTGAATGTGGATGTTATATTACACTTGGTTAAATTATGGGCAACAGTGAATCTCATTATTCTGTGGTCACCATTTAGGAAGGAATTAAAAAGTTCAATTACATGAAAACACCAAAAGAAAGCAATGTATTAATGTGTTTGCATATTTTCATAATTGACATGGGTGACTGCTATTTCAGAGACTGATTTTAATAGAAAGTCTAACTTTCTGTATAGGTAGTCTTATGCATTGTAGCATATTTTATTAAGCTCTTGATACTTTTTATAGGAGAAAAGCTTAGAGATTACATTTTATAAAAATATTATTTCAATATGTAGATGGATGGTGAAATTGATATAAAAAAGAGTTTGCTATCTAATATATTGTTTGAAGATAGTAACTAAATTACTCATAAGTCTGGATGAGTCACTTTTTATGCATTATGATGGGACAAATAGAAACCTAAATGTTGAGTTAATCATCTGGTTTGCATCTTGATCAAATAGATCACAACTCTGAAAGAAATAGATGAAAAAATATTAACAAGAGAAAAGGTTGAATTTGTGTTATAAATGGCACTTAATACTAAATTACTAATACTTCATAATATCTGATTAATATAGTGCTTTTTCAAAAAGTTTTGTAAGTATGTATCTTAAGTCACTACATCAGTGTTATTGCTTTACTAGCTGGTATCGTATAGAAGATATTGAAATGACCACCAGTAACTTAGTGCTTAATAGCAACTAATGAAGAGAAATTATTAAGAACTCAGATTAGAACACAGTTATATGAACCTATGACTTTTGTTTCATTAGATTTTGGTACTCTTTCTTTTTCTTCAATAGAAAATGACTTAATTGAATATAGTCTGGGCTAGTAAATACAATTCAACAGTGTAAGGGCTTCAGTGAAATGTAAAATTTAGCAGCTAAGGAGAGATACTTTTGGAATTGTAAGTGGAACCCTGACTGTGACTGAAAACTCATTTGTGAACAATTTTGAATGGTTTAATTAGTGTCTAAGCATGCAATTTAGCATATTTTTCAAACAGATAATGGAGGTGGTTCCTGCTAGTAGTTGCATACTGATTGATTCTTCTTGCTCATTAGCATTCATAACTCTTCCAAGATGTACTTTTCATGTTTTGTAAAATATCTTAATAGTCCCTTCATTTGAACAAGGAGGAATTTTTATCAGCCAAGTGGATACTTGTAGTACTTCAGTTCTAATAAAGCTAAATGAATATATCTTAATTTATCTGTTGATTAAAGAATTTTCTCAGAATACTTACTCTTTCAAAAAGTTTAAGTGTTGTAGGTTTCTTTTTGAGTAATTAAGTGTTTTAGCCTGTGCACTGTTCATCACCATTTATATAATGCCATTAACACAGTGTAAGCATAAAACTATTGAGACAAGCATTTTGGATTTGGCAAGCAGCCCTGAGAAAGGCAAGGTCCAAGGGGAAAAAAACCAAAACAATCCCAAAGAAATAATAAATAAAAAGCTTTTTTTCGATGTTGATAGTTATTTCACTCAGTTTAACTGTATTTCAGCCCATCCATTTAGTCAAGACATCAGGTTCCAAGGATAATTCTGCATACTTAAAAACATTAAGCTCAAACTTAATCTAAGAAGGCTGCTCTTAACTGAATTTCATTTTAAACATTTGGATGGCTAAAATGTCTTATTTGTATAGGAATCACAAGGTTGTAATTTCTACTTGAGTTCCAAGAGACACAAGTATTACCACCATGAATCCACCATCAGCAAATCATTTGCCTCAGTGGAGAAACTGAAGACCTTTAATCTTCCCACCACTGTCTGCTCCATTGCACTTCTTATCACCTCTAAACTACTTGCCCTAGTTACAGGGAAAAAAACCCTTCATTTGCAGTTTATAATGAGTGGCTGCACACTGGAAGTTTTTTAGGCAAGGCTCGTTACCTTCCTTTGCCTGTGACTCAGGTGCTGGTACAGCTTGGTGGCTCTGTGCCTGCTAACTCTGAGCATGAGCAAGTCTGTGATTGAGAATTATGACCATGGAAGGATCACAGGCAATATAATGCAGGAGCTGGAAACCTGCAAAGAGGAAAAAAAGGAAATTTTTGGTGGAGGGTAGTCAATTACTGTCCTTCACATGCTCCATAGGAGCAGGCTTGTAGTATGTCATGCGTGATATATCATGAGATATACAGCGAGAAATTAGGGAAGGTGACCTGAACTGCAGGCATGACCAGTGAATCTGCTGAGAGAGATGGAACCAGCCCTTGCTGTTTCTGCTGTAAATGACTACTTCTGCAATGTCAGTCTCCTTTTCTATTTATCATAGCTCAAAATCCACACAATGTGATTTGCAGAAATCAGATTTGCTTTTCATCTGTGTGTGCGGAATGGAGACCGATGAAGACCTCAGTCTTCAAATGTATTATTTAGGAGTTGGTTGATAGTACTATTACTTCTTAATATTCATAATATTTGATTCAACAGCACTTCAGTCTTAGGCTGCAGATCCTCAGTTGTGTCTCTCAAAAACAGAATGTATAGGCAAGGTTTCTTGAAAAACAAAAATATGAGTATTCATTTCTTATTAACTTTACTGTTACAATCTAAGATGAGTGGATGAGAAAGCTACTGTTTTAATGAAAAATAAAATAATGCTCTATGTTTGTTGTTCTTTTTTCTGTTATAGTTATTTGGATGGAAATCAGTTTACCCTTGTTCCAAAAGAGCTTTCCAACTACAAGCATTTAACACTCATGTAAGTAGTCTTACAACAACATTCTCTGCTGAAATGAGACAAAACAAAACAAAACTCCATTAAATCTGTATTTAGTTATATGAGAAAAAAAAATCAAAACATAGAATATTTTATACTGCTCATCAGATGCTACATATAATATATTTGCTTATGTTTTATAAACAGAATTTTTTCGTTCTGCTGACTACATCACAACATAAATAAGGAAAAATTATAGTTAACATCAAAAGACATGTAATATCTTACAAAATGGGTTAGGGTAGTACAGCATTTTGTTACGCAGTTCCAAAAAGGCACTAAAATTATTTCATTTACAAAAGAAGCATTCTGGTTTATGCTTCACTCCATGGTATGCTTCACACAGGAATAAATGTAACCACTTCTGTTTCTCCCACAGTATAGGGTCCATTGAGTCTTGCAGAGTTCTGGTCTAGAAAACCTTAATCCCAGCTCTGTTCCTGACTGAGTCTGAGATTTAGGGAAAATCATTAGCTGCTTTAAAATTTATTACCTTTAGTTCATGAATGATTTGAATATGATTTCTGTACTTTGTAAGCGTACAGTGAGAGAAACAGGAAGACTGTAAATGTAAATGGCTGTAGTTCCATGGCCTTTGTTAGGACTATAAAAATTTATACCAGCTGAGGTTCAACTGTCTAACATTCTGAAAGCAGTTTGTGGTTTCATTATAATCAGCATAAACAGTGGAGGACAGTAACAAAATCCCTTAAATTTCTTTTTGACTGGGTTTTGAGCTTTGCTGCAAAAATTGAAAATGGTTTGGCATTCAAAAATAAGAACTTAATTTCCTTTATTTATCCTCACGCTAGACAAAAGTGGTCACGGTCACAAATTTAGAAAAAGTTTCCAAAATGTTTTGGGTTTTTTGCCAATAAGATCAGGAAAAGACCTTTGCAATGTTCTGAAGTGTACACAGAGTAGAACCTGAAAGTAGAAATCTCTGTGGCTCATTTAGAGAAATTATTTTTACAAGACCTAACTTGCTGCACACTGAAAATCCAAACTTTAGAACTTCAGTACAAGAAACAAGCATATAGATTGGACTATGTGCAGTAATAGTGACAGTGAAGTATCAGATGTGCCTAGAGATTAGATTAGAGCCTGAGTGACAAGGCTTCTATTGCAGAGATTTGGACCTCATGGTCTAATTTTAATCAATACATCCAGAAATCATAGAACTACCTCCTAATGAGAAAATGCACACAAGCAATATAGCAGACAAATGTAATACAATAAATTCTAGATAAATAGTAAGTAAAATGCAAATAAGATGAGTAAAAACAGTCTCTATTTAATCAGACCTGTGGGCACATTATTGTATCCTCATAATGCTGTTAGAAAGTTGAGAATGTTTCTCAGCTGTGTTGGGAAAACCAGAACACCATGCATTGTTCTTCTGTGGCCAAACAAGGAATTACATCCAAGTCTTCAGAGTTACAGATTAAAGGAAAAATGTTTCTTTCTAAATTTTTCCTTCTTTTTTGAGTAGATTGCTCTTTATACATGTCAATTTTCTTATGTGCTTTCATCAGATTTCAAGAGGGGAAATATGCATATTGCATAGCTATTCAACAGTACTCAAGTTAAAATATCAAGATCCCCTCAGAAACAAATTATATGCTTCACCACAAAATACAATAACAATGATGAAATAGTCAACATAAAATGCAAACTAAAGTACAACATGAGAATAAAGAAGAGGCAACATTCACATTTACTATAGCTTTTTCAAAGCTTCTTTGAAGCTACCAGTGTAACACTGCAGCTTCCATCATGCTTATGCTTAAGATTTTATTCATTAGAATATTGAACAAGAAAGATATTAAGGCTTTCTCTGTAAATCTTAGATAGCACCCTTTATAATAATAGCTCTGGACTTTGATGTCTTCAGCATACAACTGTTAAGTAGAATATTAGATGATATTTACTCAGGTGTCATTAGGGACATGGCTAGAATAGTTTCCGTGTTAAAACAACACTTTAATTTCTGTACTTGGGTTCCTGTAGGATTGCATTATTAACTCAGTGGCATGATGGACATTGCTGTTGTATCAGAATGCATTGCACTGCTTTTTCATCTGTGTTGAAATGAAAATGCTTTTCGTTGGTCAGGCTCTAAACACTTGCTGGGCTTGTATATGGCATGTGAAAATAAAAATATCTGCTGCTTTAAATATTGATACCATCAATGATACTACTTCTACTAATAAAACCAATGTGTCTGTCAGTTTAACTTACAGTGTTTCAGGACTGGGGCAGTCATTTTAAGGTCTGAATTTCTGAATTTATTTTTTATAGAGATTTAAGTAACAACAGAATCAGCACTCTTTCTAATCAGAGCTTCAGCAACATGACTCAGCTGCTCACCTTGTAAGTTTAAACATGTAACAGTGACTGTTTGGAAGCATTACAGTGGATTTTTTTTTTTGTCTTGGAAAGGACATTTGTTGATATTAAAGCTTGCTTGTTGTGGAGGCTGTAAAATAACTTGTTTCCTAACTAGCTATGTGTGCAAAAGCTGTTTTTGCTCATGCTCTGCATTGTTTACTGAATGGATGATATACTTGCTGACAGGATTTTATATATTTTCAGAATTCTTAGTTACAACCGCCTGAGGTGTATCCCTGCACAGACTTTTGATGGGTTGAAGTCACTTAGGTTGTTGTAAGTATTACTTTTTAACTGTTGTTGTTTTCCAGAAATTTTATTTTTGTACAAGAAATCTGGAGGAAGTTATTACATTCTAAAACCTAGCAAGTATTTGAGGAACGATAATTACATAGCCTTAAAAGTCTTAGGTGGCTTCCTTCTGAGAAAGTACACTCTCAAAATGCTGTACAAGAAGTTATATGACCCTAAGTAATATTGTATTTACAGACATAAACTTTTTTCTTTTCTGCTTTTTAATCTCAGCTGTATTTCTTTTCTGTTATGTTCATCTTTGTTAGGAGCATTAAAATCTTGAAAAAAAATTCCATATGCATAAATTCCTCAGTATATGTGAGGGGGGGTTGCAGTTGAATTTTGAATACTTTAATTCCAGCAATATAATTCTTTCTTTCTTTACTGTTTCATTTAATGTGGGAGTATTTCCAAAACTATTACATAATGGTTTACTAGTGAAAATCAATAAAATTCCTTCCTGGTTCTAAGAAAACTTTCTATTTTACCACTCCGAAAAACATGGTTAAAAGGGCACAAAAAGGGACAAAGGAAAAGAAAGCACAGTCAGTCTAGTTTATGACTAACAGCTTCAGTTTGTCATTAAGAAGAAAAGCAACCACAAAACTGCAAAAATTCTTTCTAAAAGACCCTAACAGAACATATAATTTCTGCCTCCATTTGGGTTCTTTATGACCATTTAATACTTTACTTGGATTAAAGGTCTCAAGCATGGCATTATTAAAATGTGCTCACATAACATCCGTTATTTTATATACATATGGATAGTTTCAAGAACCATAGTTCTCTGTGTGTTGTATATACATGTAACACTGAGTTTCTAGAAGAGAGATATTTTTGTGCAGGTTTGCTACAGGAAAGATAGCAGTAGTACTGCTATTGATGCTCTATATGGTCTTCAGTTCATTAACTTAACTGTCAAATTATGGCAACAACCTTTATTTTCCACAAAGGTGTGGCAGATTAAAAAGAACATATGAACATAATTAAAGGAATTCCAGTAGACTGATGAAAAAGTCAGAGATAACTTTTCTGCTATCCCTACATCCAATCAGTACTTTGCAGCAGTGTGGCTACTCTTATTGACCTTTATTCTTGCCATTTAAAAAGAAACATATTATTAACATTTTTTTGTGAAATTTGAGGATGAAAAGAAATCAAATTATGAGTAGGCTGCTGGTTAGAGCTTTAAAGAAACAACCAGCTGATAACACTATGGAACTGAAAGAAAAAAAAAATGTGAAAAGCTGAAAAGTGTTTACCGAAAATAAAATTTGCAAAGTTAAATTGCTGATTTTTACATGTGCATATTATTTTGTTTATTTTCTTTTTAAGGTCTTTACATGGAAATGATATTTCTGTTGTTCCTGAAGGAGCTTTTAATGATCTTTCCGCGTTATCACACCTGTGAGTATTCAGATGCTAACTCAATTGCTTGTGTTTTTTTTAGAAAATTTCATATAATTAAACAAAGGCAAAATGCAGAGACCTCCTCTGGAACAAGCTCATACATCAGTACTGGTTGGGCACTGGCCAGAGAGCTTGCAGCTCAACAGAAAAACCCTGGGCCTCCTGGTGGGCAGCAAATTGAAGATGTCTGCCATGTGCCCTTATGGCAATGAAGGCTAAAGATGTTTTAGGGTGAATTAGAAAGCAAGCAGCCAGATGATTGAGGATAGTGGTCACTGCCATCTGCTTGGACCTCCTAAGGCCATACTTGAAATATGTTTTCACTTTCTCCAGCACAAAGCAGATGTGTCTGAACCAGAGGAAATCCAGGATAGGGGCAAGTGAGCAGGGAGGTGGCTGGATCCTGTGAGCTGTGAGCTAAATTAACCAGGTTTATTTAGCCTGGAGAAGGGGATGCCAAGGAGGGGCATAACAGTCTTTAAGATGCTAAGGGGATTACAGCAAGGATGGAGACAGATTTTCCTGAGAGTGAAGAATTAGGAGTCAACAGTCAGAAGCTGCAGCAAGGGAAGTTTGATTGAACATAATGAAAAGTTCCTCACAGTGAGGGTGGCTCAGCTTTGGAACATGCTGCCCAAAGAAGCAGAAGAATCTTCATTCCTGTCTGAGCCCTGCTTTGTGCAGATTGAGACTAGGTGATCTCCAGAGTGCTCTAAATCATTCTATGATTCTGTGTCAGTGTATGTTAAGTTGACATTTAATACATGGCATCTGATTTCAGAACATCATTTGAAACAATACTTTTCCTGTTTATAATTTTCAATGGGGACCTAGATTAGAACAAGTTACTATCTCTAAACCGTGAAGTGTTTATGGACAGTTATTAAATCTTTGATTGCAACTGAGGAGAAGTTGACTAGTGCCTTTAGATATATCTGGTTTTTATGTTTCTGAACAGCTGCCATTGCTAAAAACTTAATTCTTTTCTTCTAGGTCAGCATTGGACATTTGCATTTAATTTGCCGTTTCTCAGAGATTTGGTTATACTGTTAAAGTTTTGTTATTGATGATTCATTCAAATGCTACCATTGAACTAGTTTGTCTACATGAACTTTAAGTAAAACTTACATAGATTTGATTTTTATTGCTGTTATTTTTTTCTCAAAGGCTACCATTCTATGCTAACATCCTGATTTTAGCAGAGCAATTGTGTTATTTCAGTTCAGGCTGCCATTCATTCCTACAAATCTGGACAGGACAAATTCTAATTATTTCTCCCTGCATGTGAAGTTCCCCATCACTAGCCCTGATTTTGTTACTGCTTTGACTTAAGCCTGACTAAGCAAAAATATACAATTCTTTGAGTTGACCTATAGGATCATTGTAGTAAGAAAGAGAAGGCTTCTTGCTCAGTGTGGCAGAAATGAGCATCTCAGCAGTGGTAGATTCTACTGCCTTTGCTTGCCAAAGACTACTTCTGTATCTCTAGAAGACCCACAGATCCAAAATTGTGTTACAATCTGAAAAAAAGTACTGAAATATCTGGAAGGAAGAAGTTCTAATGCTTCATTTGGCAGTGTGCACGTGTCAATGATTTTATGTTGAAAGTTCTATGATTATTGTATTTCTGAAAAGGAATGGGTATCTCATTATAGAGAAGCACAGTGCTTCTATCCTCCCAATTAACCACAGAATATATAATTGCTCTCAGAGTTTTAAGGGTATTATAGCTTCTAGCAGAGGAAATAGACACCTAAAAGCCCTTTACAGAAATTAATTCTGAAAATCTCTAAATAAATTGGGGGTTTTTAATTAAAAAAAACCATATTTATTTAATTTGCTGGTTTTCATGACAGGACAATTCTTATCAAATTACCACAAAGCTAGGATAATGTAGTTTTATTTACTTCTGCATCAGAGACCTCTTACAGAATTCTACACATAACTGTGATTTCAGTGAGAGAGCTCCAAAGAGGAGATAATTAAATCAAAGTTGGAAGTTTGGAAACAGATGGTTTCTACCAGTCTGGGAGTCATAAACTGAAAAGGAAAAATATCAGGGTAGAACTCTGGGGTGTTGCCTTGGCTACTTTGGAAAAAAATTCTTTCTTCTTTCTAACTTAGTTTCCCAGTATCAGTTTCATTCTGCTGATGCAGCTGATCTTGGCCACTGTGTACTAATGGTGAAACAGAGCTGGTTAGGATTAGTTTTCCAAAGTTCACATGTATGCATCTAGGAATAACTGCTTTATTTAGAACCCAAATCCATTTAAAATATTGTTTCCTTTTTATTTGTCTTTTTTCCATAGGGCTATTGGAGCAAATCCTCTTTATTGTGATTGCAACATGCAGTGGCTGTCTGACTGGGTAAAATCAGAATACAAAGAACCTGGTATTGCACGTTGTGCTGGTCCTGGAGAAATGGCAGATAAACTTCTTCTCACTACTCCTTCTAAAAAATTTACTTGCCAAGGTACTATTGCTTCTTTTCTCTTTGAAATGTCAGTTTTGAATATTTACAAATACCTGAGCTGTGAAATAAGTCCTGTGTGCTCTAATTGTGTATATTGTAGCATCTTCACTCAGTGTGGTCATAATTTCTCCTCCTACTGAGAGACGTAGCCACTGCTTCCATTCAGGAACTGTATTTATTTCAAAGACTTCAATGCCCACTTCTTTTCAAACAGTAGATGGAGAAAAAAAATCTTCAGAATTGCAGTGCATGGATGTACATAGGTACTTAGCTGTTTCTCAGTCATGATCTACAATTTAAACATCTATACTTCCCTTAGCAAAAGAATATCCTTTTCCTTCAGGCTGTTTACAGTAAAAACTAAATAAATCCATCATACTTGCAATCACTACTATCTCAGTGGTATATAACTGCATCAATAGCTCCAAGATGCTTTCTCTGATATTTCAGAAGAAAGCATTTTAAAAAAACTTTAAAAAAATATGCAAATAAATGGATGTGATTACCTCTAGATCAGTCTCATTCTAAAATGTTATATGGGGAGGGCTGTCAGGATTTCAACTAAGAGGATTTATCTCCATGCTGGTAAGAATTGTGCTGGCATTTATACCCCAACTTACATAATTATCTGTTAATTCCTAGGTTCTTTTTCTGAACCTTAATATTTTTTTCTTAGAAAAGCACCTTTTTTTACTCATATGTGAGAGAACTTGGTTTGTTTCACTGTTTAACCTTGCTCTATTTCATCCCTTTCTCCTTCTTTAAATAATCTGAATACACAGAAAACTTCTAATGTAGCATCATTTTTCAAGGTCCTAATTTTAAAACATAGAAATCCCCAACTGAAAAAAAATATGCAAAGAAGTTATATGTGTTTATACTTGTAAGTCATTACTAAAATTACAGTTATTTCTGAGGCATCAGGTAAATATGATCTAAAATCTTGTAGAAGTAACTGATTCTCACAGTTTAGGTAATCTTCAAGCTATTTTGATTTATTCATCTGTTAATGCATCTTCAAAGGTGAACTTAAGCTCTTCATAGTTTCTCCCTTAAAAGAATTGTAGGATTTTGTCACAGTTTGTTTCATCTAAAGTTGTTCTTTATTGAATGTTCATCCTATTTAATCTTCTAAAGGTCTTGAGCTTTCTGCAAATTTTTTTTTTTTTCAAAACTAAACTCATTGGAACCAATTTTGTTATGTGAGATACCAATGAATTATCTCTCCCTCCAAATCCTACTTGCAGGTTTCAACAGTACATCTCTGAGGTCATGCCAGTGTTCATTTCAGACAACAAATTATCTATTGCAAAGTCCCTTAGTCTGATTTTAGATAGGATATTTGCTGGTCAATCTGATCATTTTCTCTTGAAGCATCTGCTAGAAATTATTGCAGATACAGTCTTACTGCACACTTTTGTAGGGATGCAAGTGAAAGAATATTTGAAGGGCCATGAAGGATTAGTTTGGTTATTTTCCAGCTCTGTCAGATTTAAAAATTGTGTCACCCCTGCCTACACTCAGTGTTATGTTTCTGTCAGAAAATCCAGAAAGTATCTTGCTCTCGCTAACCCATCAGAAAATATCCTTTATATTGTAATGCAGGGTAAGAACTATATTTGTTTTTACTTTCAAGAGTGGAGACCTGGTATTATGGGTACCTTTGAAAGAAAACAATTTACCTGCCACTACTCTGTGAATATGCTCATAATCACAGATTGCAAATCAGCAGCTTTTCAGTGACATGATGGCTCTGTAAGACCTTATGTGTCTGTTACTCAAAGATAAGTAATTTTATCTTTTGCTTAACAGTGAACCAGTAAGTAGGAAGATGCTATATTCCTATTAGAACCAAAATTTTAGTCTATAAGGGAGGTGACTGTTTCAGATATACCTGTGGGTGATCTGGTTTTGTATATATATATTTACAGGAGAAGTATAATGTGCAATTCTCTCCTACCAGTATCTCTGGATTCAACTGCAAGCAAAATGGATGCTTGAATTTGACTAGCATAAGGAATAGTTCCCTGTGAAAATGAGCATTTTAAAATGAAGTCTTATCCCAGTAGTAAAGCTCCCTATAAACACTGTACCTTACTCTGATTTTATGAATTCTTTACTCCAAGAATCTTCCCCTAGTATTTTCTTTCAGTTTGTTTTTCTAGGCTTATAGGTGTTTTTTGGTTTGCTGTTTTTTTGGATTTTGTTGGGTTTTTGGTTTTTTTTTTTTATGTGGCCTCTAACAGATTCTCAATCTTTTACTTTTACACCTTTACCATCCATGCCCTGCTTCTAGAGATTCCAGGGCCTTGTGGTTTTCTGATACCAGGTAAGGTTGTAAGTAGATCTGGAATGGGTGATCTGATTAAGAATGGACCTTCTGACCTTCCTCTTGTGTACCCCAAGCAGACTTCTTTCCTAAGACACGCATGTTTACTGTTTGTTTTCCCCTATGATGAGTTTACCACTGATTTTTCATGATATGTTATTTAACGTATTGTATGGATAGTTTTGTTATTTTTAAAGCCTCTGTTTGAGGTCCAATAATTGTCTATCTGAAATGTTTGTTTCCAGTGCATTGTACTAAAATTGGTGAGTTCATTGGTAGCTTTAGCATAAGTGACATAGTGTAGATACTGGTTTTGTGGCCATATGCAGAAGAGAATAGGAGTTCCTGAATCATAAAAGGTCACAGATTGAAGTTTTTCTTGGCAAAAATTTCTCTAGAAGCTGATATGGAGAGGGTTCATGTCATGTTTTAGATGACAGGTTTTATCTGTCACAACGATAGCTACATATGTGTGTGTGTTTGTCAATAAAATACAATTAGTTGTTATTGTTTGCAAAAGAATACTCCTTGTTTTTTCTTTATTTTTAGAGTATTTTTCCAGTTAGGGCTTATTCAAGGATATATCTACAATGTGAAATTCAAGTATATGTCTACAGTGGTAGAAACTAGACAATAGTTTCTGAGTTAAATTCTTGTTCATATACAAGTCTTTTAAAACAAGGAACGATACAGTGCAAATGAAAATAAGTTCCAGAATTGACTTTCTAGTAAACCTCTGAAATGTTTCCATTTTTTGATAATGCAACTGAAGAATAATACATCAAAATGTTAATTTTTATCAGATATTACATATAGAATAGTTGAAACTAAGCACAACACAAAATCAGATACTGTATTGTTTACTATCTTGTTGAGACTTAGGTTCCCACTTTCTGATTCTGTTTTGAAAGTGAAATTTAAATTAGTAATCCATTTAGTAAAATAATCTTAGTTACTGAATGTATTTTAGTTCATGCCAAATGACTAGCATTTTATTTCATAATAAGTAGAAAAGAGGATATGTTCAGAAAAAAGAGCTGAGGCCAGGAAGAATGGACTTTCCAGCTTCAGAACAGTGTTATACTGTATTTTTTATTTTAATGTGTGCCCTTTTTCACAGAACTTCTCAATGTAGTGTGGCAATAATCTGCAGTAGAGTAGACAGGCAGGACTTTTTTTTTAATTGTGGTGTTTGCTTTAACTCTTCTACCTCTGCTGTTTGCTGGTCTAACAGAAACTTGAATCAGGTATAGATTTCTCTTTCAAAATAAGGTAATGAAGACAAAAATAGTCAGTGATTCATAGAGATTGTGGCTTTGGCAGAAATTACTGTGTTCATCTGTTTGAATTTGTTTGCAGGCTCTGACACAGAAAGATACCAGCAACTGCAGCTTTAAAATAATTTTTTAAAAGAATGTCAACCTCTAATGTCTAACACCCCCTGCTTAATCCTTATAAGCATCTGACTTCCTTCCATGCCAGTTCCTTTACAATGACTTTTCTGAGATGAATTTTGCAAAGAAAAATAAGTGAAGAAAGTTTAAAAACAACAAAACAAATAAACAAAAAAAAACAAAAAAACCCCCCAAAAACAGAAAAAAACCCATCTCAGTGAAAGTGCTGTTATCTTGGAAAATTTTGGTTAATTGTGAGTAAAATTTAGGAAGCCATCAGGCTCATAGGTTTATTTTTGCTTTCTGTCTGATCCTGCAGATAAAAAAAATTTAAAAATAGCTTTCAGTAACACTATAAAGGGTGGGATTGCAAACTATGAGCCTTTTTTCTCATAAGCAGTTTTTACCTGTTTGACACTGCTGAAAGTGACAACAGCTGAAACTGTATTCTTCATTTTGTTAATTAAAAGGGATAGTAATTTTCATGGGTCAGAACTGTGAAGCTTTCAGAGAATAGGGACATAGGAATCACTTTGGTGTAATTTAAAAAAAAAAAAAAGTGATAATTAAACCAGAAATCCAACCTCAAATTTGTTTGGTCATGTCAAAATAATAAAAGACAATCCAGTATTTCAGTCCTAAAGAAACACCATGAAGTCTAAGACATAATTTAATTTTAAAATTAAAAGCAACATGGCAGATAGAGCCTCTCAAATGTAAGTTAAAAGTTGTTTCTGACTGTTGAATTTGTATTTTTAAGGGCCTGTGGATGTTAATATTCTTGCTAAGTGTAACCCGTGTTTATCAAATCCCTGTAAAAATGATGGGACCTGCAACAATGATCCAGTTGACTTCTACAGATGTACTTGCCCGTATGGTTTCAAGGTAGGTATTGAAGGAAGAGGAAAATGCTTGCTGTGATGCAAGCTTCTCCTTAATAACCTTTGTTTATTGGCTTGCTTCCACTAGTGATTGTATTTTCTTGTTAAATTGCATTTGTTGTATCCTGCGTAGGGTCAAGACTGTGATATTCCCATTCATGCCTGCATTAGCAACCCATGCCACCATGGTGGAACTTGTCATTTGAAAGAAGGAGAAAAAGATGGTTTCTGGTAGGTTATTTTAAATTGTAATAACAAGGTAGAAAACTATTGAGCTTTATGTACAAAAATAATTTTGGTGTTAATCTTTGGCTCCTTTGTGTTTGTTGGTAAGTGGATCGAGAAAGCGGATTTTCTGGGCTTCTGAATTTCTCAGAACATGTTGTCATCCTTGGAAAGCTTCTAAAGCTTTGAAACTGTTAAAAACAATAACAAATGATTGGGATTAGTTGAGGCATATCAGGTCAAGACAACATAGTATTGATGCCATTATGCTAATTAATATCTAGCTAGATCCCTGCTGAAAAACTCTCACAATTCATCTGTTGTGTGTATTACTTCAATAGACAGCATGTAAATGACAAAATGTAAATCCCAGTGAAACAGAAAATTAATGATTCATTTGGAACTCACTATGCCAGCAGATAAACATGCTGTGAGCATTTTTAATCTTGAGTTATTTAATCACACAGTACAATTACTCCAGATGTACTTCATGAATTATGAAATAAAGTTCTTTAGCATTCTTATGTGGAATTATTAGTTGTTTAATAATCTCCACCTCAAGCTTGTTAGAAATGGTAGCTCAAAAAGATACAAATCACCATCCTGCAATTCATTATGATATTATTCTTATTTTCAACCCAAATTCTACCCAAAGATTAAATATCTTTCTATTAAAAATTAAGCATAAACATCTTAATACTATGCCTCTATAATTTAGATTGACAGTCACATCTCAGAATTTGACCTTTTTCATTTATTTGTTTAAGCACCATGTATTTTGAAAATTAAAGCAATCTTATAATCAAAGCCATAAAAATGACAGTGGGTAGTCATGTGTATTCATCTTTTACATATACTATGTATCTTGATGGGGGAGATGTTGTATAAACATATGTAAAAGCAAAAAAACTGCTTAGAAGAGTTTGTACAGGCTTGGGGTTTATATGTGAATGCATGTATTATGCGTGGAACTTTTGGCAGAACTGCATTTAGTTGAATGACAGTGGCATATTACTGTTAGATACTAATCCCTGATTCCACAGTCTTTTCATGTGCTTGACTTTAAAAAAAAGTAAACAACAAAACAAATGGATCACTTTCCATAAGAACCATAATCAAATATTACAAAGGTAGCACACTTTTCAAAGGAAATGTTCAGTGTTTCAGTTTAAAAAACTCCTTAATCTGAAGACTACAACATAAGTGTAGGAGCCTTGACTCTGTAATTTAAAATGTGAAAAATAAATATGTATTACATGGAGTTTCACATTTTATCAAACATGCTCCTTTATGGCATAGTGATTATGAATTATTGTACCTGTTAATTACAGAACTTCTTGTCTCCCTGGCTAAAATGTCTATGTGGTTAGCTTTGTTTTCTATATTACAGGTGCATTTGTGCAGATGGATTTGAAGGTGAAAACTGTGAAGTAAATGTTGATGACTGTGAAGACAATGACTGTGAGAATAATTCTACTTGCGTGGATGGAATTAATAACTACACTTGCCTTTGTCCACCTGAATATACAGGTAGGAGTATAAGAGAAAGAACAGGTAATTTAAGAATTCCTAGCAAAACAGTAATATATTTCAGTTTGTAGATGTTATCCTACTGTAATCAGTGCTATTGTCTCTGTCTAGTGAATTTTTCACTAACCTCAGCGAGCACTACAATTGAGCTCTGGAAAACTGCAAGGGGGGTGAACTCCTGAATTAATTTAATTTATTGTAAACATAGCAAACTCACTTTAATCCAAGGTTTAATTCCATCATTAGTTCTACAACCTATTGGGTTGCTCAAGTGGTTTAGGGTATTCAGGTTTAAAGTCAATATTTAAATCATGAACACCCACAGCAAGTGAAGATAATAGAACACAGGTATAAGAAATATAGCTTCATAAT
Source organism: Phaethornis superciliosus (assembly GCA_023637945.1). NCBI lineage: Eukaryota > Metazoa > Chordata > Aves > Apodiformes > Trochilidae > Phaethornis > Phaethornis superciliosus. The sequence goes on from JAJQWJ010000005.1 coordinate 7,854,273, forward strand.
CTGACATTAGTATTCATCCAGTACTGATGCTGGGTGTGTGTTTGGTAGGAATTTCCCCATGTAGCATAAGCTACAATACCTACAGCAATGGAGGTTAAAAGTATATGTAGCCAGAATAAGGTATTTAATAATAAGTAGATGGTCCACATTTGGAAGAACAGACATAATCTTCTACTTAGACAAAATGCTGTTTTGCCAAATACTGATACCTTAATAACAATTAATTAATTAATTAATAACATTAAATTCTAACAATTAGAAACAAATAATAAGTAACAGCATCATAAGTAGAGACTGATGTTTACTATTTCTCCTATAACTATATTTCAGCTATATGTGAGCCAAGATTCAGCTCCCCTGAGATCAGTTGCTATCTTCTTTAAAATGTGAATTGCTTATCTTCTTTAAAAATGTGATCAGATATGCTACTGTGTAGGCTGGAAGAAAGCAAACCAAAGTCACATCAGTCCAGTATTCCTGTTCAGTGGCTTCATGCTAAGAGGTTTCATATATCTGTTAGATAGCAGACAACTCATTTGCACGTGCATTCCTCCTCTGCAGCTTTGCAGGTGTTTCTACCTGTGTCATTCATTTCTTCATTTTTGGCATTCCTATAATGCATTTAACTGCTTGAGTCAGCAGCTTGCTGTATCCACAGAATGCCATGGAAAGGACTCTTTTGTGTTAAATCTCCATGGAGTGGATGAAAAGGCTTGTTACGTGCTAGCCTACAGCTTGGATAAGTGTGCCTGTTGCATTTCTGTAGTATTGCTATTGAAATGTACATTTTACATTTACAGTTGAAACAGCAGCTGTAGCATTTCTCTATACATCCATAGGGTTAGAACAAAAAGGAACACCTAAGCATTGGTAACATTTTTGATGTCAGTATTGCAGTTGTGCTTCTTCAGACAAACTACCAGAAAATGTATTGTTTTAATTTGGTTCATAAGTATGAATAATTGTAAAAAGAAAATACTGTAAGTTTACATGGAAAGTGTTTTTGTTTGCTAACTAATTCATTCAGAAAAAGAGTTGTGTTTACAGATGCAATGCCTACTCATAATTACTACTGAACTCAGTAGGTTGAGTAGGTGAGACTTCCTCACCTACTCAGTACATCAAATCAATTTACTTTTAATCAGTAAATTCAGCTGTTCATGTATTTTTTTACACATAGAACAACAGTGTCTCAATGCATTTTAAAGAAAAGTTGGGCAAAAAAATATTGTAGCATAAATTTGAGTTTTTCATTCCACAGGATACAGTGCAGACTTCTACAATGTACTTGCTATCTTACACAGCTTCTAGGCATAAGACACCATGTGTGAGATCCAAAGTAATTTTTGAGATGAGTTGTAAGGAGAAAATATAAAACATTAACCTTGAGTTCTTTACAGCTGTCATCCTTGATTTTGCATAGTAATTTAATAACCTACAGTGTTAAGAATTAGACTGGTAGTAGTCTGGACACATCAGGATCTAGAAGTGGTAGTGTTGAGAATATAAAGTAATCTCACAGTTGTTTCAAGTGTGTACGAGGTACCAAATTATTTATAGGTTTTTTTTTTTTTCTCTGGCCTATAGCCTGATTTGAAAGATAAGTGACAGAATCCACATCCAGTATGGATACAGTGACTTTCATGAGGAGCTAACTATGTAAACATCTGGGTTTTGGTATCTGTTCAAACAGGTTGCAATCAGATGTGTATGTTGCTAATGAGTTTTTTATGAAACTTATTTTTCACTAACCAAATTAATGTACTAGGTGGGCAAAAGTAGGTTAAAAACCAGAGAAACAGGTGATATTTTAGGTAAAGAGATCTTTAAATTCTAAAATACTAATCCTACTAATCCCTACCTGAGAAGATGGAGACTGGGACAGTATATATACTGGGAAATTCCCACTGTAGGCTTCTCCAGTTCTCCTTTAATTCAGTTGGAAATAGTTCAAATTATCTGTGTTCAAGATGTCATAGCATATACGTGCTGAACGTGGAAGTGCATCAGCCCAGAATATTTTTATGGGTGAATGGTTATCTACAAATATGCTTTATGTTTCAATAGTACAGTATAAGAAAGAAGTCAACTGAAATCTCACGGTATGAAATTAAAATAATTCTTAATTTTAGTGTTTAGGTCTTTTTACAATCTCAAATTAACTCTGAAAATACCTACAAAATCTATGAATAATACTGTAAAGAGTGTTGCAGTGCAAAACCAGTTACTTTTTGACTTCTCTAACAATCCCTTGAATATTTCCACTTCTCGAGTGCACAGTGGTTGTTTAAAACCAAACAATTAAAAAAGCTTATTGTTTTGTTGTTTAGGAATCAGGAATCCAGTTTTTTCTGTCACAGTTCAGTTGTAACTCCAGTTACAGGTGGAAAGCCAAAGAATGGTATTTGTACTATACTATGAGCTTTCTTAAGATCACAGACTAAATCTGAAACAGCAATAAGCAAATGGACATTCAGAGTGTCTGATAAAACCTTGAGAAATAAAACATGTAAGATACCTCACTATGTCCTGCACTCTTTAACTTTGCTATTCTCTTAACATGATCATCTCCTTTATTTTAACCTCAGTCTAGTAAACTTCAGGTCATTTTATGTACATTCTATAGATTACAGATGGCCATTTCTCATTATCATCAGTCATTAGATCACAGATCTAATTGATCCAGTAGTAAAACCTTTCTTATGCCACCAGTGGCATGTACTTCTTACCTGTTCTGTTTGTTTTGCTCTGCTGTAGGTGAGACTCTGAAGCTTGCTTCATTTTGCTATATCAACCTCTCTGCTGCTGTAATTGTGCATTAGCTTAATGTGCTATGCTGTTGTATTACAATGTAAAAAGTCTCTTGTCTCTTCTGTCTTTGTCACTGCAAGCTGCTAATCTGAATGAGGTGGAAAAAGGTCAGTTGTCTTTTAAGCCTATTTTCACTTACTTTGGTTTCTCACTTTCCTTTCCTTAAAGGTGCATGGATTTCAGTTCTTACAAATGATCAAATAAGACGTACATAGATATAATCTAAAAGCTCACTGCAAATCCTCAAATTAGGAATGTGGCTCTTGCTGTGAATACATGTCAGAAGAATGTCATTGCAGATTCAGATTGCTGTGCAGGAATATTTTAATATTACTTCATTGTCTTTTTTCAGATGTATTAAAATTGTGCAGCCATTGATTGGAATAATTAAAAGGTTTACATGGTGATCTTCTGAAATCTTTGTTCTTATCCCCATAAAGACATTCCTTGGTTCCATTCTAATGTGTTCACTGTTTTATAGAACTGTTTTGCTTTAATTGCTTTGTTTAGCCTATGGTACTAGAAAATGTGCTGGAGTATAAAATGATAATCTTCTTGGTTTTTTTTTTTTTTCTGTGTGTAAATATATATAGAATATAAAATGACCACATTAAGCTGAGTCTATGATACCAGAAAGGTAATAGTGAAGGATTTTATGACACTAACTTGGTTATTCCTGATTTTTAATTTTTTTAAAAAGTTTCTGCCTAACACCTATCTCACTAACAGAGATGGACCATCTTCTGTTCAGTCTGATCATCTATACAGTTTGAGAGCTAACATAATCATAACAACATATTGATGAATTTACATATTTAGTTTTGAAAGCAAAAAAAAAATAAATTCATTTCTATGCAAGTGCATGTTGGGCAAGGCTGCAATTATCATGGAATTGTTTTGGATGGGAAAGACTTTTAAGATCAAGTCCAACCATTAAGCTAACACACTGCCAATTCCATTACTAAACCATATCCCTAAGCACCACATCTACACATCTTTTAATTACCTTCAGAGATGCTGACTCCACCACTGCCCTGGACCCAGCCTGCTCCAGTCTATGACAATTCTTGCAGAGAAGAAATTTTTTGAAATATCCAATCTAAGCTTCTCCTGGCACATCTTGAGGGCATTTCCTTTTGTTCTGTCACTTTGAATGTGGGAAAAGAGACCAACACCCACCTTGTAACAACCTCCTGTCAGGTTATTGTAGAGATTGATAAGGTCTACCCTCAGCCTTGATATATTTAGACAGCTGATGAATAATTATTACAACTTAAACTGAGAGCCTGAATTCTCTTTGTAACTTATGGAGAAAGCAAGAAATTTCCAGAAAATTGTTCCATCCACAGGTGTGTTCCATGCTTAAAGCTGTACTCCTTTTAGATGTGCTGCTGTATTTGCATTTTATGGTTAGTTGTCTGGACAGAAACTGGTTTTGTTTCACCTTGTCACTTCTCAGGTTTTATTTCTACATTGTTCTGTTACTATCCCTCTATGAAGCAGGCTGACTTTGTAAAAGAGTACTTGACCCTAGAAAACTTGGAAAAGTGCAAGCTCAGTATATATAAATATAAGTTAACTTCTTTGCTATTCTTGGTTTTAATCCGAAAAACAAACAAACAAAAAAACAACCTAACCAAACCAAAAAGTATCCACCAGATTATAATAGCTGGTTTGACATCTTTGATTCATGGATAAAATTTTGCTCTAGTGCTGATTTCCAGGAGTGTAAATTACAGAATTTAAGATCTACTTTGGAAAATTAGAAGGAAAACTTAATTTCCATGTACATGAAAAGTAGCTTTTCAAATAGAATGTAAAGGGAAGGTGCTACTGTGAAGAAACTCAAGTATACAATTCAAGTTGGGGCAGCTGTTACCTGTGTATAAATAGTCTTTCTGGTACTTTTAAGTGTCTTTAAATGTAATCCAAGGTAGAAAGGCAATGAATTCTAAATGGAGCAGTACTTACTGTAAATGCATTACTCTAGTATGAACTACAAAATATTAAATATTATTATATCAAGAACAAATTTCTCACCAAAAAAATTACTAAAACCCAGGGCATTTGAACTGAGTTCAAAACCAAAATTCAGCAGATATATATGCAGCTGAAAATGAAAGTTATAAATAGTCTATTTGTTGCTTGGAGGGTCACTCATTTCAGTCATTGCAGACATATTTTGAATTGTGACAGTAGTAGGGGAAAATAAATAAATAAATAAATAAGATAATTTTAAGTTATCTTCTCAGTTTAGGAAAGCCCTATACACAGATACATATTTTTTTTATATATGTTTCAAAACACTACATGGCCTACTTTCTTCAACGATAAGTGAGTTGAGTTTCAAATTTTCCTAAAATTTTAAGTATTCAAGTAACAAAATACATGTCATGTCATATAAAACTCGATTAAAAAGTTTAATTACTTCATTAAGTCAAGGTCATAATCCTCATTCTTGTAAGAACCGCACGTAAGCATTAAAGCATTAAACCTTTGCTATTCTTGCTTTTCATTACTCACTGTAAATTTTTGTTTCACCCACCTTAATATAATTCATATTACTATTGTATATTAAAATCTTGAGTTGTGAAGTAATTTTACTGCATTTTCATGTAAGAGGAATATACATGATATCCTTGGCAAACTGAGCCTCCTGCTACTTGTTTGATGATTGTTATTACTGATGCTGGTCTGTGATCCATACCTTTATTTTCTTAATTTTCCTAAAGATTACCTGCCTTAAAGTTAGTATTTCTTTGTAGTTGCCAAACAGCATATGTAAAACAACCAGAAACGTTGAACTAAATAAGCTCCATCTTCTACTGAAATCAACGTGCAGGGTGAATAGATAAATGGAGTTAAGCAATGGTGAAAGATAGGAACAGCCCAGCAATGAATATGATCTAGAATTTGACTTCAAAATTCATCTTTATTTAATAAAGTTGTTGCATCATCCTGTACAGGTATCTGCATAATCTCAGTAAATATTCCAGTCCTGACCTTTGGGATTGGGTTCATTTGGACTCTGCTGTCCACACAAAGTTCCACTGGTTGCAGTGCTACTCAGTACCAGTATCCAGCCTCCCTAGATTAATTAAACAAGATGTCTTCTGGAAAAAATTATTGCTGGTTCTAATTAAACTTTGAAAACTTCTCATAGAATTTTTGACACTTTTTCCACTGACACTTTTTTCTGCATATTTTTAAATAAGCTAGTCTGTTGCTTCATTTCCTACATAGAGAAGTGTTCCCTCTTTCAATAACTTAATTACAGAAACCCCAGGCACAGTGTTATTAGATGAATAAAAGAATGTATGCACACATTGGTGTCAGACTTCCTTGCACTGAGACATTTGTTTCACAATTCTTTTTAGTTATTTGGAAGAAGTGTGGGTTTTACAACATTGTTTTATGCTTCCCAACTGAGGGAACTCTCTTTCCAGTAAAACCAAGGAGCCTAACTATCAGAAAGTCTCTAATATAGTTACATTAATAATCTCAGGAATTCTTAGAGGTATTTTTGCCCAAGTCTTGTAAGTATCTAATGTCCATATTTTTATTATTTGTAATGAGGGTGCAATATACTTTGCAGTTCTGCATATATTTTAATATAGAATATATGCCAGAATAACATGTTTGTGTGTGTATACATATATACACATATTTGTAGATGCATATATACATTTCTAAGTCATAGGAATGTGTATAAACTAGTATTAAAAAACAAAAACAAATCCACAAAAAAAAACCAGTTATTCTTGCTTCTTCCACTCCTTGTTCCTGAAAATCTGAATTTTCTGCTCCCATGTTTATATCCCATGCTTAAATATTGCTGGACTTTAATCGAATTTCAGCTATTAGAACAAGATCTGCTAATTGATTAAATGCTCTGTAAAGAATTACGTCCTCTTACGTATGTATTTGTCTGAATAAAACCCTTTGAAAAGAGGAAGGGATCTGGATTTTGTTTGATATATGATGAGATGCAAAGAATCTCTGGTATTTGAGGATTCTTTGTGCTCTGACCTAGTCATAACAGTTGTGTATTTCCTGACTAATAAGTCCATTGAGAGTCTCAAGAGGCTTTGAGGATAGAATTATAATCCATTGTACAAGTCATCTTCAGTGGCCTACATTTGATCTTCATGCAGTTTCTTTCATATATTGACAAAGTCATATGGTTACTGACAGCTTTCCTGAGGACTTTTAAGTAGCCTATGCTTGAAGTCCATTTCCCTGTGTTGATTCAAAGCTTTATTTGGGTTTGCAGGGAAAAAGCACTTCTTGTAAACTGATAATGTTCTGTCCTCTGAGGTCCCTTCCAACCCAGCCAATTCTATGATTCTATGATCTATTTTTTTTTCATTTCTTTTTTATTTTTTTTTTCCAAATCTTTGTGTAGAACCAGTCTGGGTCTTTAGGATGGTTACAAAGGTTTTGGCTTCTCATCATATTTTTGAAGATCTGAGGTCTTGTCTCTTATCACATATAGCTTACATGCTTCAGATGTGTTCAGTTTTGCCCTTTCCTCTATCCATGCTTGAATGTGAATTGTTTCTGAACTCTGTTTCCTTTTATTTACCCATCATTTGAAATAAGTCTACACACACTAAGAGATAAGTCCTGGAAATAATGTCTGACATCCTGGGTAGTCAGTATTCATATTCACAAAATGCAGGTTTAAACTAGTAAGTAAGTACTAGTATGTAAATAATATGTAAGCACACTTGCTGGGGGAAAGACAAAATTCTCTGGAGGATCTGTTGAACTGTTGATGTGTACTTCTGTAATTCCAGAAAAGTTCATGGAAGCAAGAAGGCAGATTCTGTGTGGTTTTAGGCACTTGGCCAGGAGCATGTAGAATGTCAGAAGCATTATTACTTAATGGGAGTAGTAGCTACACAAACACACACGTGTGTGTATTCTGGATGATACCTTCATTCAGTATTCTCCATTCCAGTGTTACTGTCCTTTCTACCTTTTTCCAACCTGCCTGTTCCTGATTCTACCCAAATAGTGCCCCTGAATGACCTGTACTTTCCCATACTATGTTCATGTTGGTGTTCTCCTTACCTTGAGTACAGTATTAAGAGATAAAACCATTATCTGCTATTTTAATCTCAGGCTCCCCACCAGCAGGTACTGATTCTGCAGGCCACTACCACACCCACATAACTAAAACTGAGGGACACCAAATATTGTGCCAGAAGGAAAGTTAAGTTTGAACAGTGGAAGTACCTGCTCCTCCACTATCTTCTGTTCTTTAGTTCCTCATTGTGGTGTATACTTCTACCTTCTCCATGCTCATCTTCTATTACTTGACAAATGACAAGGGGCAACCCTACTCCTTCCATAGTTTTAGGGCCTGATAGACCTGTGAGTCCCTAAATGCAGCAGGCACAAGTTTTATACCTGTTATCATACATATATTCTTCATATTGATGCTGGAATGAGTATATCTATGTTATAAACCAGTGATAAACTTTGCAGGGGGACTGTTCATGTTATCTTCTGATTATTTAGTCAGGGAACAAGACAGTGGTCGTCTGTTTGCACACCTGTAGGTGTTTACTTGTCCCAAAGCTGCTAATGAAATAATGCTATAATAAAAATGTTTTGTAGATTATACAGCCCAGGTTGGAAATGAGATCCACTATTAGGCTTTGAGCAGCAGGGAAGGATAGACATTTCAAATAGATATTTTTCTTTTTTTTCTTTTCACAGAACAGATTGTAGATAATTATGTTGCATTAACATGCATAAAGTAGAGAGTTGTGTTTAAGAAAAAGTAGAAAGCAAGTTCTCATTTTGGGATAATTGGACTGTATTGACATGCAGTGATATTAACATGTTTTTTTTTCAGGTAATAGATTACTTGTAGTGCAAATCTGGAATTTCCATGTTTAATGAGCTTAGAAATAAGAAAATAAAAGCATATTAATGTCTTGTTTGCCTTAGTGAGAAGAATTTCAATTGTTAGTGTTTTGTGATACAGCACCATATATACTATAATGACAAAAATATTTTTTTCACAGTTGTCATATAAATCCATGCATAGATAATTGACATTAAACTTATTTTTTAAATAAAGGAGTTATCACAATGATTAGTACTTATTGTATTATTTATTAAGATTTATTTAGTAGTACTTATTTATGATGATGTTATAGATGATGATGATGATATTATAAAATGAGGTATGCATTACAAAGTTCTACCAGGTACTTTTAAAATAGAAAGTTATTTGCAGGACACTGTGATATTTTCACTGACTTGACAGCATACATTATATTTCAGGTGAGCTCTGTGAAGAGAAACTAGATTTCTGTGCTCAAAACCTGAATCCTTGCCAGCATGACTCAAAGTGTATCTTGACACCCAAAGGATACAAGTAGGTCTAAAACATTGTCACCGTCCAATTTTTTTTTTTTTTTAATTTCTTTTCCTTTTTGTTTTAGAGGAAGCAAGTTCTGTTCTCAAAATACTAATTCTAGTTATGATCAAGCATTACAGCAGAATAGGCCATTATTTTCATGTAGAGCTACATTATTATCTCAAATATGCTTTACTGAATTTTACTGATCCTTAACAGTTATAATTCCTGTCAGATTTTAAATAGGAAAGCAGAACAGACCAGTTAGTCCATGTGGCAGTCTATTCAAAGCCCTTTTAGTAGCTTAGACTGTAGGAAAGTAATTGCATTTAACTGAAGTGGAATAATTATACTGCTTTCTGAGAAGTGATTGTGAAAGAGATTCTTAGGAAGGCACACTGGAAGGTACAAAGTAAAGAAGTCCATCCCCAGGAAAACTAATCTTTAATTACACCATATCTTTATCATAACTAATTAGCATGCACTGCTGAAAGTGTTTTTACTGGCCTTTGGGTTAATAAATATAGAAACCTTGCAGCTTTCTGGTTTTGTTGTAAGCACCTGTTCTATGCACAGTGTGTAAAATGGAATATTTGTTGGGTTTAAATTCTTGTGTGTTACATTTATTTGCTTAATGCCACTTGAGTAAATCTAGTCTGGAACTTGTATTTTACTGCATAGATCATTAATCTTCCATCTTACTTTCTGAGATTTTAAATCAGAAAATAGCACATGCAGTAACTTCAAGCAGGTATCTCAGTCAGCTTTTTAGCAACTTACTCTATATTAATTTTTCAGTTTTCTTATTTGTATATGTTGAATAACGATTGAGACATTTGATTGAAGTACTTAATTTGAAGTTATACAGCTATTTAAAATCACTGTTGGAGCTTGAGACCAAATTCTAGATACTAAACCAAACAACACCAAGGAAGGAATCACAAGATCTAATCAATCACATATGTCTTAATTTTAAAAAAATAAAGTCCTGTGGATGCATGAATTTGTAATTTTTTCCATTCATTTTTCACACAGTTCTGGGCATTCACTCAGGCTAATGCATGAGAATTCCCTGAAGAAATGCCACTAGCATTAACAATGAAAGTTACATGGGGAAAAAGAACACAAAACAAAAAATTACATTCTGTCTTGAGGATAAGCTGTTTCTAGTTCAGTGGGAGCTCAGGGATAACAGAGAATGTGTTTTGAGACTCCTGTAAGTTCCCTAGCCATGGAATTATTTAGAGGTGGAACTTAAAGAGGGAAAGTTTATGCATAATCTCTAAGATGTGTAAATGAAGCATTGGTCCATTCATAGCTGTTCAGTTGACAAAATATCCATCAGTATAATGCAAGCCCTGGATTATTTGTCTCAGTTTCAGCAACTATTGATTATTTCTAATGTTTGCAGCCACTTCCAGCATCCTGTAACATTGTGGAGTACTCATAAATTCCAAGAATAGCTGTCAAAATAATTCATGAGGTCTCTCCAGATTTAAACCACAATTCTTCAGTATAATGGCAGAGGACTAAGCATGTGTAACTATCAAACCTGTATTCATTACATATGTAGATTCCCCATAGAATAACACTATTAATCTATAGATTCACAGTAATGCTTTTTTCTTTCTAAGTTCTAAATAATTTAGTAGTTCCTTAACTTTGTCATAAGCACAATCTCTTGGTTTTTAACTAACAGTTTGTTCTCCCACTCATTTTCCTGTTTCACAGGTGTGATTGCACACCTGGATATGTAGGTGAACATTGTGATATTGACTTTGATGACTGCCAGGACAACAAATGTAAAAATGGAGCTCAGTGTACTGATGCAGTTAATGGCTATACATGTATTTGCCCAGAAGGATACAGGTGAGAAAAATCTAAAGACAATAAAAATGTGTATTTCTCATGTCAAAGTTGGCTTTATTTGGTCATACGAATTTTTTCTGTTTCTGTTTAGTGGCTTGTTTTGTGAGTTTTCACCACCAATGGTCCTGCCTCGCACCAGCCCCTGTGATAATTATGAATGCCAAAACGGAGCCCAGTGTATCATAAAAGAGAGTGAACCAATCTGTCAGTGTTTATCAGGCTACCAGGGTGAGAAATGTGAAAAGCTGATCAGTATAAACTTTGTCAACAAAGAATCCTATCTACAAATCCCTTCAGCTAAGATACGCCCCCAAACCAATATCACTCTACAGGTAAGGTTATTTGTGTTGCAGATTCTGATCTGGAAAAGAGTGTAAATTACTTCTTCATGGTATCAAAAATTGGCCAAAGTGGTTATTGGCTCACTTAAAGAGCTTTTCACAATTTTAGCTAAAATCTAGAAGTGTCACTGGAATAACTCTTTATTCATACAGAAGTGCATGGGCTTATTGCTAGGAAAATAAATACTTTGATTCTCCTTCAAGAAAGAATTTTATAGAGAAGTAATAGAGTATAGCAGTAAATCCAGCAATTCCATTAATACAGCCTTTTTTTTTTTTAATATTTATTTTAGCTTCTTTCTAAGTGTTTCTTTCTTTTAACTAGATTGCCACAGATGAAGACAGTGGGATCCTGCTCTACAAAGGCGATAAAGATCATATAGCGGTAGAGCTGTACCGGGGTAGAGTGAGGGTCAGTTATGACACAGGATCTTACCCAGCCTCTGCTATTTACAGGTGAATCCAGATGAAAAAAAAAAAATTTAACTGAAATAGAACATGTATTAATTCCTTATATTAAATAACAGATGGTTAAAAGAAGTATATGCAAATGAAAGTATTGTCAGACATTTAAAGCCTATTGGCAGAAGACAAGATTTGGAATATAACTCTAAAGCAGATATGTCAGAAAGATAATATATTATTTGATCCATTAAAATTGAGTAAGAGTTAGCTTGCAGCAGAGTATTTATGCAGTTGTGTAAAGCTTACATGTGGAACTGTAGTTTTTTACATGATTATATTGTGAAAAAAATTCCTAGTGTGGAGGGTAAAGTGCAGAACTATGTTGCATAAGGAGGAATTAAATGGAAGTTTCTCTTCTGTTAGGTAGTCATATAATGGGGGAGTTTTCCCTGACAAGTGAAGAGAAAAACAAAATCCTGATTATAAAAAAGGCACTACCTTTCAAAAAGAATTTTATTTTGCTTCCAAAGTTATTAAGGCACAGAATCCACATCTGCTTCTGGAGCATAATTTTTCAGGGTTTTTTTGAAGTCAAATTTCTGTGGTTCTCTGAAAAAATTACCACCTAAATTTCTGGGGAGACTTTATGAAACTTCCCAAGAATTTCAAGACAGACATGGCAAAAGTAAGCAAAAAGACAACGGGCATCACTTCTTGGATGTGATTACCCTATTGTTGCTACAGATACATTCAGAAATAAAGGGGAAGTGTTAAGTGAGGTTTTTTTGAATCTTCTTGTTCGATGTATTTACAGCTTTTTTGTTTTAAAATACCTCTATTGTATATTTACTTTTAGAGTTTGTAGCAGCTGATAGTTTTCTGCATAATCTTAGGGATATTTCATTGAAAATAACTTATTTCTAGGAATTATTGTGCTCAAATGGCAATATAAAATCAAAAGCTTAAGTTTCTACAGATGGGAAATGATGCTAAAGCTTTGTTAAGTAATAACTCAAAGGGAACTGTGGTTTTAGTAGTTTACTAAAAGCATTCCCCAGGAAAAAAAAATCATCCCTATAAAATGCAATATAAAGTCCTTCAGTAAAAACATAGCCTTTTACAATAAGTATCTTAAGGTTGCTTTTATTTTCTGATGCAGTATGTATTTCATAAGGTTTTTTTACAATTTCATGAAATGGTTTAGCATGTGGAAATAGTATATATTTTAATTGTATATGTTTCAATATATTAAAAATAGGATTTAACTTTACAGGAGATTGAAGGTTTAACACAAATTTAAACTTGCATGAAAGATTTACTTATCTCAATAACTACAGTTCAAAATGAGATTTTTCTCTTCTGTCTGGGATAAGAAAAAGTTTAGCTTGTTTTGTCAGAAGTTTAATTATTTTTGTTAATTTTTATTTTGACAGGTACATCTGTCTGAGAATAGGAAGCGATAGGAATCAGGATCATATGTAATTTTAAGTTATTTTCATTTCCATTTGTCCCTATTTGAGAATACTTCTTGCCATTCAAAACATATTTCCTTCTCGGCAATTTAACACTTAGTCCAGTATTAGTGGGATACAATATATGGTGGTAATTCACACTTGTCCATTTATTTTTCTAGAAAAATATTGGAAAACAATACACAGCTAAAATTAAAAAAAAATAGACATAGAAGGGATAATAACAGAGTAATAAATTAATGAACATTCCCAATTAGGTTAGTCTTACAGGAAAATTAGAAGCATCTCCCATACAAGAGTTATCAGGGGGGACAGGTGGAGAAGGCAGGAGCAGTGAAAAGTATGGGAAATGTAGTGAAGTGGTACAGGGTGACATGGGTTTTTAGTGAAGCAGATACACACTTGCTGGGGTTTTTTTATTTATTGTTGCTATTTGTAGTAGTCTTAGGATTAGTAAAAGCAACCTCCCTTTCATTTCAAGTGAGATTAATGGTGAGTTTCTCAGTGAATCATGTAGTGGTACTGACATCAACTTTTTGCCCCTGAGGGAATTTCCACACTTCTGTAAGTTTATGCATGTAGCAATCACTTTACAAGTTAGATATTATGTAATTTCTATTTCAGGTGCAAGAAGTATGTTGTAGTTTAGGATCTTTTACATGTTATACTTTTGATTCCTTCATCCCTGCCAACCTACACTTCTTTTTCTAACTGTTGTTTCCAGCACTCTCTTCTTTCCAGTTCTTACTGGGTTACTTCCCTAGCATCTTTGTGACATTTCCTGCTCTTTTTCAGCACTTTAACTTCTTCTGACCCAGTCATTGCATGCTGTCTTTATGTACCTTTGTAATGTATTAAAGCTGTCCTCTTAGCACTTCCTTTGGTTTTCTCCCTTTTTTTTTTTTTTTTTTTTTCCTAAGCCTGCTAGATCTGATCAGCTTTGCTCAAAAACTGCTCTCAGGGATAATCTACGTTAACCTACTGATTCACTTCTACTATTTTCTATTTTGTCCTTCTCAGTATCCTCCTTGACTCAATTTCCAGTCCTGTTTTCCTTACAATCTACTACCATCCATTATTCTGATTCTTGCTATATTCTGTTTCTTACCCAGTCCCACTTCTTTTTCTGTAGGAATGATTTTTGCTGCTTCTGAATGAAAAACCACCCAGTTCTGTCCATGTAACCTTGATCTAGCTAATGAAATACTTTCTCTTTGAGTGGGTTGGCAGGCCCAGATCCAGCAAGGAGTACTGCAGCCCATAAGTACAGCTGGGGGAAGGTGCTATCATCTGTGTGTTGAAATATAGCCAGTTTGGACAAAGAATTTGGGGATCTAGCTCTCCATATTCTGAAGACTTCATGTTTTTGAAGATCGTAACACCTTGCCTCAATGGATTTTCAGCAGGATGATAAGTAGACATGGTGGCAGCACACTACTAAATGATATAACCTGCAAAGCGAGGCTAATAGACATATGAAAGATAGAAGCTTGCTCCCTTCAGTTTGGGTAAAATAATTTAGTCTGTTTAGAAAATCAGTTTCAGGCACCTTTCACTATGGAAAATTCAGAAGAAAAAACTGCATTTTACCAGAATTATAAATTGCTGAAATAATATTCTGATAATATTAGGCACCCAGTAGGTGCCTAAGAGCATCCAGATGTTCATTCACCCCCTTTTCCACCTCTAGTGGGACAAGGGAGGAGTTAAATTCCCTTCCTAACAGCATGCACATCCCTCATGTACTCACTGAGGGGCAGAGTGAGAAGCAGAGGTGGCCTTGACACTGTGCCAACATTATTCATCAATAGCTGAAACATTAGTGCATTATCAACATTGGTTTTGGTCACAAATCTAAAACCAAGCACCATATCAGCTATTATGAATAAGATGAGCTCCATCCCAGCTAGGCCCAATACAAATAGGTAATGAATTATAAAAGCAAATGAGCGTATTTTTTTAATGAGAGATATGAAGAAGCCAAAGGAGCCTTTTCCTTGTAAGATTTAAGAGCAATCAAGTTTAAGAACTATTTGTAAAGACGGAAAGTTATTTACAGTGAGGAGGACAGAGAGGAACTAAAAAACCTGCTAAGTTTATGTAGAGATTTACAGATTTCATTAAGGAAGTGAAGATTCATTAATAGTATAGGAAAAAGAGTAAAACATGTACTGCACTGAACAATGAAGAGATGCTTGAAAGAGAGGCCAAAATGAAAAAAGAAAAAAGAAAACAAAACAGACAATAGAGACATTCAAATAAAAGTTTTATAGTAGGAATAGCACTGAAGAAATAGTTCATTGAAAAGGAGTCAAATGGGAGTTGTAACGCCTACAGAGGTGCTTGCAGTAGCAACAAAACAAAGATACAAAATGGTGATTTAATCATGACAAATATTTAAGCAAGAATAACAGCAGTTGAGCTGCTGTTGAGCTATAGAGTGAATGAGAACTGCTTTACCAATGGGAATTGATTGCAGAAAGAGCCATCATCCCAAAAGCACTCATCAGTCATTCTGAGTAACGAGATGATGGCAGTGCTAAGACCAATATAGAAAACTAATCCATTGGAGGAGGTTATTTGGGGAAAGTTGATGGACTTTGGTTTTGTTCTGTCAGGACATCTATTTTTAAATGTTAAATGTCTTTTACACTCACACAGAAAAAAGCCCTTTTCATTCTGTAAACTGGTTTTCATCATATGTTTATTGGAAATATGGGAATATTTCTTCCCAAATTATTATTCTTTCAGAGTTCCAGAAGCTTTAAATCAGTTTTTCTTACAGCTTTTCATTAGAATCTGTGCATTCAGTTCTCATTACTCCAATGGGAAATGGGCTAGAATTAATGTAAGTGCATTGGCAGGAAATACTGCACTGATATGCCTTGTGTTTATTTCCCCTTTAATTTAAACCACCCTTACCTAGGATGACTCCTCTTTCTGCAGGAAATTTTTACCAGTAAAACAGTTTAGACTAGAAGCTTTTAATAATCACTCCTAACAGAGACACATTCCCTTTACACATGATGTTTTATACCTGCCTGGACTGACCTCTTGCTGTAAAAATGCATGTTCTGTGTTGCTCTCATCTTTTCAAATACTACTGTGTGAATAGTTAATAACTGTAAAATAACATAAATTTTCTTGGAACAAGAACATTATATTGGGGTTTCTTGTTTACTTAAGTGATGTAGTCGTGTGCTTCTTAGCACAAATTCTTTGACTGATTAATTGCAATGTATTCAATAAAATAATCCTGGCACTTTTCTCAGGGCTTGACCACAGCAGATGAACTTCTCAATACGTAGAATAGACCTTGCTCTTTAGGAATGATGAGCCTTTTCCTTCCCCTCATGGAACCTTGCAGCCCCTCTCCTGTTCATTCCAGAAAAATGTTTATTCTGACAGTGTCTGCATTTGCACATAGAGCTAAGTTTAAGTGAAACATGCATGGCACCATGCAGATCTTCTCTCTGTATTGAGCTGAGCCTTTCCATGTAGCTAAGAGAATAACTAATAAATAATAAATAGCTAAGAAGCTCTTTAATGTGTCACAGCTATAAATGACCGTGTGAGTGCTTTTGATCTGTTCCAGGACAAAAGCAGTTAGGTTAATTAAAACATCACTAAGATTGGTACAAGGTAATTTGCTTGATTTTTGCTTTGAGATTTAGGAATCTAATCCCTTTCAGCTATGCTGCTCTCCTAATGAGAAGAGCTAATTGGTTGCATGAAAGTTCAGTCCATCTTAGAGTATTGTACTACCAGTTTATTTCAATAAGTTTTTTCAGACACTTAAGATCACTTATTTGATAGTGCCTTTGAGCAAATAAGGGCTCTCAAGGGAATGGTTATAATGTCTGGTTTCTGGGCTACAGCTCCTTGTCATAACTTCCATGCAGCCATACATTCAGCTTTTAATTCTTCAGTGGAAAATGGGCTAGAAATAATAAGTACAGCAGTCCCAGCATTGAGTAATAATATTCTTCCTTCCATGAGGTACTTATACTGTGTTCAGGGGCAGAGTAGTTACCTGCTCTTAAAGATTTGCTGTGTATTGAGACTGATCATCATAGGCAGTCATTTCTTGTGCTTCGTAACGTGTGTAAGCTTTTTCTTACCAAGCATAAGCACAGAGCTTAAAACAGTTTTTTTCTGCATGAGGCACTTTGGACATTCTCCTACTATTTCATTCATATATTGTTAGTGAGCAGCAAGAAATGGTAAGAATAATACCATACCAGAAAAATAAAATAATACAGTATGCACTGTACTAGCTAGAAGCTGAACACACGGAAATAACTATGCCTTAATAAAAATATCAAAGAGTTGCTGTCAGTGGAGCTGTTTGCACCAATGGTGGGATTGTCTCTGGCAGGTCTAGGGTTAGGATGTAGTTCTGTATCCCATGAAATAATAGGTTTATATATCACTGGAACCAACTCAGGCCTTAAGGCTTGTGAAATATTTATACCCAATAGCATGCAATATATAGGATACACATGCTCACATTGCAGCAACATTAGAATCATATAATGGTTTAGGCTGGAAGGGACCTTTAACAATCACCTAGTTCCACCCACATTGGTGTGGGCAGGAAGATCTTCCACTAGATTAGGTTGTATAAAGCCCCATCCAACCTGGCCCCAAACATGTCCAGTGATGGGGCATCCATAACTTCTCTGGCAACCTGTACCAGTGGTGCACCACCCTCATATTAAAGAATTTCTTTAGATAATCTTCTTTTACTTTATAGATTCTAGCTGATCTAAATCTACCCTCTTTTAGTTCAAAATGGTTACTTCTCATCCTGTCACTGCATGATCTGTTCAAAAGTTTCTCTCCATCTTTCTTACAATCCCCCTTTAAGAACTGAAAGGCTGCAGTAAGGTCCCCCCAAAGCAGTAAGGTCCCAAAGGAAAAACCCCAACTGTCTCAGCTTTCCTTAAAGAAGAGGTGTTCCAGCACTCTGATCATTGTTGCAAAAGAACTCCAACCTTTTTTATGTTTGGCTTCCTGCCTAGTAAATGTATTTCAACTGGTAGTTACAGTATCATCTAGATTTACACAGCTCACTACTCAGTGAGGATAGAAATTACTTTCAGTGAAAAACAGCTATTAATTTACAATACAAATTATTAATAGAGTGTTATTGATGGACTATTATATTGTATTGGCTTTTAAGCATACATGCATGCCCTTGCTTAAAACCTGTTTTTCAGGAGACTGTGCTCCTGGAGAAGTTCTGTTCTGACACTGTATTAACTATTAAAGGAGAAGAAGATCAAAAACTGTTGTAACCAGACTACCAACTGTTTAAAAATAACATTAATGTTTATTTTGCAGTGTGGAAACTATTAATGATGGCAATTTCCACATTGTGGAGCTGCTAGCTATGGATCAGGTCCTGTCTTTATCTATTGATGGAGGAAGCCCCAAGATAATAACCAATTTGTCCAAGCAGTCCACTCTGAATTTTGATTCTCCGCTATATGTAGGAGGTAAGAGGATCTTACTGCTTCATACTAACAGTATCACAGCTAATATAGTCTACTAACATGTATTAATAAACACATGATGAGAGACACATTCATTGACACAGCAGCTTCAGATGAAGCTTCAGCAGTTATTCTCAGTAGTTTCAATTTTAACAAATAGTGTATCCTCAAACTGCACCTGTTTCTTTTTATCAGCATGGATAGTTGTTGCCATATGTAAAATACTGTAATTTTCAACTGTTATTTAACTTTTTATTATACTGAAGAAGTGTTTTTAACATTGTTCAGTTACCTGAAGAGGCAGTGAAGCTAATTTACAAGTGCAGAACGTTAGCATTCTGTTTCAATTGTGTTTTACAATTTCCATTTCATTGTACACGTATCTGCAGGAACTGACAGCAAGGCACATAGCCATGAAATGTAAGTTTTAGAGCTCTTACTGCCCAGGGTGGGTAAGACTTACAACATGGTTCCCCATGACAAGGGAACCTACTGGACAATTGCCTCACAGCCTATGGCAGGGTTTGGGGGTTTTGGGCAAGTAATTTTTTGTTTCAGTAAAACTGGTAGCAGATGATTGTGGAAATAAACTGAAATAATTTTGATCATCTGCCACAATTTATAGAACCAAGGATGCAAGCCCATTGTTTTAACCATCAGTTTCTGTTAAATTTCTGATTGGCTGTCAAACTTAGGTAAAGTAGTCAGAAATTTCAGTCACCACGTTGTGCTTTCTTAATCTCCTTGGTAGCAAGTCTAAGTTTTTAGTGACCAGAGATTTAGCAGGGTTTTTAAATACTGCTTATATTCTGTTAATCATCTCACCTTATGCTCTTACATGAGATATGTAATGAGATTCCTTCTTGTGTTCTTTTGGTGAACAGAATTCTTGGTTTTTCATTTTGTCTAATTCTAAAGAACTGTTTTGTGTCTGAAGATAAGTTTTAGATTTGAGTATCTTGCCAGTTTTTAAAAAATTCTGCTACCAATAGTACATTCGAGAGATACCTATTTTCTCTAGCAAACGTGCTATTTATCTTCTTCCTAAATGTGCAGAAAAGCTTAGGGTAGCTGCTTATATTTATCTCTAATGGGAAAGAAAAATAGGAAGCTGCTTTAAGTTAGATCAATAATAGTCCCCTTCTCCTATAAAACTGGTATAAGAAGGGCCTCAGTTACAAGTGATGAGGGGTAAATTGACTTTTGCCTCTGAAAATCCCCAACCTTCCCTAAAAACACTTAAGCATTTTTGACACATCTTTTCAGATTTTGTTGTGGCCTCCTTCCATGGGAAGAAGCACATGCTAGAATTCAGTATTAACCATCACCCCCCATATCAGCCGGGGAAAAAAAATGAAATTATCAAATGTATGAGCTGTCTCTAAAACTGCATCATATCATGAATCTTCAAAGTAGGACTGCCTTGTGAAAGCACATCTGCATTTTTTCATGTGTATCACTTCTGCACTGTTGTTTATAGGATATCCTGTGCCACTCCTTTTGGAAGGGAGAGATGGTTCTAGACTTTGATAATACACTAAGCACTTGCTTACTTGTACTGTCAGCATCAGTTTGTTACTTAAGGACTTTCTAAGGCAAATTTTACTGCTTCTTAGTGCAGAATGATGCCCCTGTCTCTTCTGAGCACCTGTTAATGAAATGAAGTTAGACTGCCAGCTAGAAATATTTATCCTGTGCAAATATTTACTTGTTGATTTGTGACAAATGGTTCTCCTCCTTGCTTCTTCACCTTGCAGATCTGTGTCTCCACACAGAGATCATATTAATATGCATCATCATTTTGAAGTATCAGAAAAAATAAATTTTGGAACTAACTGTTTCTTTCATTGGCTTGATTCCTAAGAGCAGGAGTCTTTTTCATCCTAATGCATACTGTTTAGAGAAGGCCCTGTTTCTTATATTTCTATTCTTCACATTCAGACTCCAAGCAGATTACTCTCATAGAAAATATTTGTCAAAAAACAATGAAAAGTATTACAAGAAAATTATTATAAAATAAAGGAAAAAAATGGGGGAGGTTGATAGTCAGCTCTTAGACTTTTGTGTTCTCTATGCTTTATCCATTTACAACCTTTAAAAATCTTGAGACAGTTAACTTTAACTCTTATTTTACCTGTTCTTTTCATATTCATTCAGTTTTTTCATATCCAACTCTATCAGGAATTTTTAGAGAATTTGATCACACATTTCCATGAGTTAAGAACGCAAATTCTCACTAGGATTTTATGCAATATTTTTATACTTGCCAAAGTCTTAGTTTGACACCTATACCATCATGTAGCTTACACTTACTCTTACCACCTTCCTGTTAAAATGGCATTTCTGGTAAGCATCATCTCAGCTGGCAAGATGAAATTCAGACTTGACAGAAAGCCTTTGCAGGGTTTTCTCTCTCATTCTGTCTCTCTCTTTTCTTCCTCCCCCTCCCCCACTTTGTGTTATTCTTGGGTCACAATATTTGGTTTGATTTGTAAGGGGCAATTTATTTTTACAGTTAGCAGATTAATCGCTTTATATTCTTTTTTTACCTTCTTCCAACTGTATGGCTTTCTTGTGAAGTTGGAATACACTAGATATTTTTCAGTCTTTCTATAACAGATTTCAGTAAATCATTGAAAGACAGTGGCTTTCTGTAAAAAGTCTTAAGGGAAAATCTGTTTTTCCTCAGAAACTCTTCAAAGGGGTCACCGACTTCATTGATACTCTGCATTTTTCTCTCAGAAATTAGAGCATATTTTACTAGTTGAGGGTAGCACCTTGTTTCATGGAAGTCCCTATTTCTGAGACAGGTAGGGCAGCAGCTGCTTGTCATTTGTGCCTGCTTTGTTCTAGCAGCTTCTGAATGAGACAGTGCTTTGGGCAGTGTTACTTTATGGCTGTTACTAAGAGTCTTACCATTTGCCTTCTCGAGCAGTAATTTGGTAATTTACCTGTAGTCAGGTTCAGTGACCAAAAGCTTGAAGGGGTACAGCAACTACTTTCTTACCTTTTGAAAGACAGAGCTGAAATACTTGTGTGCATTTTTTTTATGGCAGTTCTTTTTTACCTGATAAGGAACCTTTCTCTAGAAATTATCTAGGAAATATTGCTAAAGAATAGCAAGCTGTTGCAGCTACTTTGGCCCTCTAACATTTAGTAACCTACTAGAAGAAAGAAAAGGTATATAGGCTAAAAGCTTGTGTATACATTTTCATTGTGCTTCCAAATGTATTCCATATTAGAGATTATAGAGAAAAGAAGTCTCTAAATCACGATATACCTGATATTATCTGGTGTGATATATACTTATATGGTTCCCAGAAATCACCTTTTATTTCTCAACACTTAACAATATAACATCGGGTTCAGTATTGCATTGGTATATTTAGTTTTTTGTGTCCTTTATTTTTAAAATGGATAAATTCAGTGACTCTGCCTTGCCCCTGGGTTTTGAGAATACAGAAAATAGTTTTGAGGAAACTATGGAAATATAGAAAATATGGAAAATAATGGCTGTTTGCAGTCTTAGTACTTTAATATAATAGTCCCAAGCCTGTTTTACCTAGCTGATCATCAGAGATGATTAGGTTCTCAGCAGTCTGGATGCAATATTGTCCATTTCTATAAGCACTGAAGCTTAGGACAAATGAAATTGCAATGAAGTCTAAATGAAAGGCAGGTTTACTTCATTACATTGCATAGTACTGCTGCATTACTCCTAACTATATAAAACCATTTGAATTACCATCATACATGGTTAAGGAGCAACTATGCAGAACATGACCTCTTTCTGTGGTTGTTATCTTACTAAGTGCCAGAAGGAAAATTGTTAAATTTGCCTATGAATAAACCTGTTCAGCTAAAAAGCACATTTATTTTCAAGTAAACAGATTCTTTCCTAAAGCTCAGTGCACTTTGATTTCCTCTGTTTATTAGTCTTGGGAGGTATTTAGGCATTTGAGTGGTAATTATTTGAATGTAACATCTTAAGGAGTAAGTAATATAGGCCAATATGTTGGCAATAAGTTAAAAAATAAAATAAAAACATAAAAAGACCAAAAAAGCAGGCAGTAAGAGTAGAAGAAACTTCATTTTTACAAGAAAAAAATGTTTAAAAGTAATATTTCTTCCAAATCAGTTTTCAATGATTAACTGATCACAACAGGATAACTGCATTGCATATAACACATGCTCTAATTACACCAGTAAGAATTATTGAGTACAACAGAGAATTATTCTGATAATGGTCAGCATCTGGGGCACTAGCATTATCTAGAGTATTTACACAGTCATGTTTTGATATTAAATTATTGTTATTTTTTCCTGTCTTTGTTTAAAACCGTAATGACAAACTGTGAGTGGCTCTCTTACTGACCTGTTTTTGAGACACACCAAGCAAAACTATTTTTTAAGTAATGTAACCTCCTCCTGTTGAGCTCTTGTTTCCAAGAATTTTCACTAGCAAAATTTCACATTTGAAATGAGGTCCAAATTGATGAGCTCATCCTACTAAATTTTTCTGAGTTTAAGTCTCTTAGCAGCTTACAGAAAAATCGCGTCTCAACTGCTAAATTTTAACAACTTTTGTTGTGCCAAGATTTGAAAACAATGTACTGTCCTGGATTTAATTGCACTGTGTCAAAGGCAGGAATGTATCTGAGCCTTTTCACAGTTATGAGCTTCCTGTATGGAGTTCTATATGCATCTCTGTAGTCGGATCTAGAAACTCATGGGTCTGGCACTGGTTTATATGCATACTTGACAACCAGAACAACTTCCAAATACTAGGTCAGAGCTGATGGTTGTAGGCTGAATATTTAAGAATAACTACATAGGAAGAAATATTTCTTTAAAAATGCTTAAAAAATAGAGAAAATCATAAACTGATTATTTGCTATTATTAATTTCCTAGGCATGCCTGTGAAAAATAACATAGCAGCTTTACGCCAGTCTCCAGGGCAGAATGGCACCAGCTTCCACGGTTGCATCCGTAATCTGTACATCAACAGCGAACTCCAGGACTTCAGAAACGTGCCACTGCAAGTGGGAATTCTGCCAGGTTGTGAGCCTTGCCATAAGAAAGCCTGTGTGCATGGAACATGCCATGCTACCAGCCAGTCAGGCTTTTCCTGTGAGTGTGAAGGAGGATGGACTGGACCCCTCTGCGATCAGCAAACTAACGACCCATGTCTTGGAAATAAGTATGTCCTGCCTCAAGACACAACCTTTGTATAATTTGCGTATGAGTCTCCTGATATGTATATTTTTTCACAAAAGTTCACAGCCTTTTCAGCAAGAAACAAAATATCCTGGGCATGTAAAAGTGAAAAGAGTGAACAGGTTATAGTATATTCCTTCCCTAACCTTAATGATGAAAAGTCCTTGGTTTAGGGGAGGAGATACACTCAGCACACTGAATTTCTGCCTAAAGCCTGGGATGTATTCTTATGTAATTCTGTGTGGGCTGCTTCTGTAATGAGGTACATTGACACAAGTGTCAATATGACACTTGGTACAAAAATCATTTAGAACTTGCAAATGGAAAATAAAATCTATTTGCTTATTTATAATTGTATAGAATGAGGAAATATGATTATTATTTTCTAATGCGTTTACAAAACTTGATACAATTTATATACCTGAAATTTTTGGTATGTCACAGTACCCCAGGTTTTAGCAGGAAAAAAGATTACCTTTATGGTAAACTACTATGAAATTTGTTGTGTGCTCATTCTTTTTGCTAGTTTGACTAGAATACTTTAGGTTGGACTTTTTATGTATGTTTATAGAGAGGGTCATGTATATATATATACATGTAGAGAGAGATAGAAATATACACAGATACATGTACATGAGAGTACTGTTATCTATGCATATTCATCTTTAAAATTTAATATAGAGACAGATTCCATTTTTGGCTCATGGTCTCCCAGCACAAGAAGATCAGTAACTTCTGAAATTCAAAGTTCTTCAGGATTTGTTGGTCATATGTAACAAGATGTCATACTTGATAAGTAAATTTGATCTCAAGTGGTCTAATCACCCTCTGGATAAGCTTGTTTCTCTCCATGACTGTGGGAAACTTATGGCATTTATACATCTAACTTGTGTGCCTGACACAGGTACCTAAAATTAGGGAAGATGAAACTGTGCCTGAGAGTTTGCACTTAGCACGATGTTCTTTTCAGTACAGTCTGAAGATGAAATTCAAAGAACAGGTGGAAGCAAAAGCATGAGAGCTGGCATTAGCTAAGAGTTAGTCATCTTCTAAGACAAGCAGAACTTTACCAAAGATCTTGACACAGATTGCTTTGGTATCTAAAAGAGCCTGTACAGAATGTGATATGATGTCAGCATCACCTGAGTAACTTCATAGATAAGATGTCTTGAAAGTGGTTGTTTTGTAAATGGTGAACAGATCAAATGCTAAACACAATGAAAACTAAACCAAACCTATCTGCCTTGTGATGCTGTCTAGGCCTTCATGTTGTTCCTATGCCAGGAACAATCTGGAATTTTTTAGGGGACGTAGCTTCTTCAAAAGTATGGACTCTTGCATAATAAATTGGAGATACTTATGTTATTGGGTTTTATATTTGCAGGTCTTAATCCCAAACTGGATATGCAAATGGAGGCTGTGTTGTAACTTCTATCTGAGTATCCTAGGATGAGACTGACTTCCCATACTTTTTTTCCTCCCAGTTACAGCATGCTAAAGCACTTGCAGAGAATTGAGAGTACAGTTGGAGAATTATAATGGAGGTTTCACTGATGAAATGTAGGTTCCACTGAGTGGAACTTGTTAATGTTCATGAACTGAAACAGTTTTAAATAGTTCATGCAAGTTTCTCAGTTAAAAAGTGTTTTGCATTCTTCTAAATTATACTGAATTTCTTATTCTATTGAAGAAGTAGAATTCAAAGCAAAAAGT
Organism: Phaethornis superciliosus; assembly: GCA_023637945.1. Taxonomy (NCBI): domain Eukaryota; kingdom Metazoa; phylum Chordata; class Aves; order Apodiformes; family Trochilidae; genus Phaethornis; species Phaethornis superciliosus. Next base: position 7,879,976 of record JAJQWJ010000005.1, read on the forward strand.
TTCCATTAATACAGACTATGGTATCTAAAAAACTTCAGAATGAGATTATTTTTCTTTAAAGAACTCTTCTTTGCCTATGAAATACAATTTTATATTTATATCAAATACTCAAAATGAAACTATGACTTTTATTTTAGATTTAAGGGAGTTATTTTATTTTAATCTAAATATTTTCATGTTGTTAGTTGGCTGCACCAGCCTTATAAAGAAGTTGGCTGCTCAGGGGTGATACAATAGAATCATAGAATCATAGAATTAGCCGGGTTGGAAGGGACCTCAGAGATCATCAAGTCCAACCCAATAGAGAGGAGAAAAACATTATGAGAGGAGAAACATTAGGGAAGGTTACTGTGACCCTGAACATCAAGGATTGCATTCCTCCCTGAAGGAGGAATCTTCACTGTTGTCTCCCTAGGAAACAGAACATAAATAGAAAACTTGTCTATCAAGACAACAGGTAAGGAAAATAACATTTTTGCTAGGAAGAAAATTATTGACCAAATGAACAAAGGGAAGTGATTTTATTCCAAGTCAATAGTGATTTTTTCATAAGATGAATTGGCCTAATACTCAGCTTACTTAACCAGGTAATTAAATATCCTCCTTTTAGGAAACACCAGCTCTCTAAGACCAGCTCTGTGTTCCCATACTGTACATCAGAACATCAGCAGATGCAACTTTTACTCACAGCCTTTTTAGTCTTAACAGCAAGCTTTGAGCCTTCCATAAATGTTTGCCAAAGGACAACTGATAACACAACTGGTTTCATCACCTGAATGAGAGCTGAGAACATGCAGCATCATCTAGTGTTTCTGCAGGACAGGGTGAGGGATGTTGGTGTTCAGTGCAAATCTGCCTCATGCATTTTGTGACCACTACTGATAACTGGCCATGCAGATCAGTGTGTTCAGAGCATCTGTTCAGCTTTGGAACTGCCATTGGTTGGGTCAGAAAAGTTTCAGTAAGGAAGTGTCTGACCTGTCTTTGTGCTGGGAGACCCATACTTCAGGAGTGACAATGTGTGTTTGTTTGTGGGTTGTTTTTTTTTAAATGATACAAGCACCAGAATTTCAGGTGGGTATCTTTTTTTCTCTACTTAATTCCAGTGGAGTACATTTGGGCTTGATTTTGCTGTATTCTTCTCAAAAGCATGCTAAAACTTTAAGTACACGGGAAATATTGGTTTTAAAACCTGTGGCCTGTAAAAGTCTTCCATAACACATCTACAGTGGCTGTTTTCTGGTGAGATAAGAGTTCTGTACTGCCCCTTGTTCTGTGCAAACATGCATACCAATTATAAACCACTTCACTGCATCTCACTGAAAAAGTCCATTAGAAACAAAAGCAATTCCTTCTAAGTACAGTCCAAAGTATTTGTAGTTAATGTTGCTTAGCCTGAACTTTGATGAATAATTTATTTTTATTCTCTTGGGCTTGTTTCCCCTGTAGATGTGTGCATGGTACCTGCTTGCCGATCAATGCGTTTTCATACAGTTGTAAATGCCTGCAGGGACATGGGGGAGTCCTCTGTGATGAAGAGGAAATGCTGTTTAACCCCTGCCAATCCATCAGGTGTAAACATGGAAAATGCAGGCTTTCAGGACTTGGGAAACCATATTGCGAGTGCAGCAGCGGATACACGGGGGACAGCTGTGATAAAGGTAAAAAAAGAAAAATCCATTATGTTAATTAGGGTGTTGTTTTGGCCTTAGAAAATAGAGGGTTTTATTCAAACATGAACAGCCAAAAGCATTGCCAGCTTTTTTTTTTTTTCCCACAACACACACATTTGTTGCTTTTTTTTTTTTTTTTTTACCATAAGAATTTATCTTGGTGAGAGAAAAATCAAACTTTTCCCATGAATTTATTTACATCTTGGGGATTTTTTCATCCAATGTTTTGCTGTGAAAACATTTCTCTTTTTTGCCTTTATTCAGGAACACATTTTTACTATATTTAACTATTACCTTTTACCTGCTGTATCTTTCTGTATTTATTGTTTCTCTGCCTTCTGCAACTGAGAAGCCAAATCCAATGATTCTGCTCCTAGTTTTATCACAAACTCTACTTTTGACCTCTCAGCTTCAACTGATTTATCACAGCGAATTATGCAGGTGAGATGGATGAAAACAGGATGACTTTTCCCCCTCCCTTTTTCTTTTTCCTTTGTCTATCAAAGCTCTCCCTCTCCCTTCCTTTCTTTTATCCCAGATGGCATATATTTTGCATTGTACTTAGATGTGAGTAGAAAAGAAGAATATGGTTGTAGAACCTTTAACAGATGTCTCATTTTTAGCTGTTTTTATACCTCAGTAATTTATGAAGTTATTGGAATGTAACTTGTATTAAATAACAGTTTGAATAATATTAAACTCCAGGTCTAATAAATTAAATTGCATGCTCTCTGAAACATTTCCCTATGGTAAATCAAACCAGCTGCAAGCAATGTAGGAACAGAAGATGTATATTTTTATAAAAAGGGAAAAGATTTAAGCTTCCAATTTTCTTGTCATTGTAATGGCTTCGTATTTATGGTTTACATCTACATAATCTCGACTTTACTGAGCATAGGAGGTATAGGAAATAAAACTCAGCATTAATCAAATTATATTTGATAGAACCTTTAGTTTTCATTATTACCCTCTGAGTCAAACTTTAAAACACCAACCCCAACTGGAACTAGAAAGGCAGCATCTTCCTTAGCAACATCAACCATTCTTTGACCCGCGGCTCCAAAGTGCATCTGTAACTTTTAAATCTTGTTTTCTACAGAAATCTCTTGTCGAGGGGAACGAGTCCGAGATTACTACCAAAAGCAGCAAGGGTATGCTGCGTGCCAGACGACCAAGAAGGTATCAAGATTAGAATGTAAAGGAGGATGTTCAACCGGGCAGTGCTGTGGACCACTAAGGAGCAAGAGACGGAAATATTCTTTTGAGTGCACTGATGGGTCGTCGTTTGTGGACGAGGTTGAGAAAGTGGTGAAGTGTGGCTGTACAAATTGTCCCTCCTAAGCGTCCCTGTCACACTTGTCTTTTGCAAATGTTGTATACTTATTGACCGTGTCGGACTAATTAATGCTTCATAGTGGAAATATTTGAAATATATTGTAAAATACAGAACAGACTTATTTTTATTATGAGAATAAAGACTTTTTCTTCATTTGAAAAAAAAAAAAAAAAAAAAAAAAAAAAAAAAAAAAAAAAAGATTCAAAGTGCTTGAACTGAGACTTCTCATAGCCAAGAGGAGCTTTGAAGAAAAATAAAAGACCTGGTAACATTGCAGCAGAGATGGGAAACTTTAACTGCTTTTAACACGGATTCTTCTTTATAACATGCTGAAGATACACTGACATTATACACATGTGACTTCAACTTAAGAGCTCAGAGATGAAATATTGACCAGAACAGGAGGCTTGTTTTTTGTCTTTTGTATCAGTATATTTTATTGTCTTGACAGACCATAGCAATCACTTACCTATGGAGGAGGAAGCATTATGAGTGAAAAGAGTCAGATTATACAGGAATAACAATTGTATGGAATACATTTTATCTTTTAGAATTATTAAGCATCTTGAGAAGATGGGGTCCCATTTAATGGATGGGAAATGGGAGATATGAGAATATACTATAATCCTGAAATCTCCTGATGATGTATACTTTTATGTCAGCATGTTAGCAAAAGAAAAGTGTTTATCTGCCCTTTTCCAGTATTAATTTTTTTGTAATATAAATGTTTTGGGGGATGATAAAAATAGATTATTGATGGGTAAATTAGTAATAATATGGATTTCTGTTTCTATGAGTTCTAAACAACTCTATACAGTATTCGGTTTCATTGAGAAATATTTATTGTATCAAAGTACATTGTACTTAACCCTTCTAGGCCATCCCTTTTACTGTTTTTCAATGCTTTAATATATATTAATTTATATTTGTCCCAGTATTTTTGTAAATTTTTTTTTTATTATTTTTTTTAAAAAGGACTTAAAAATCAGGATTTTTTGCAATAGAACTAACGTAGCGTGTCGTCTTGGGGTAAATGTTTTCAGTTTGTTTTCTCCTTCCCCCTCCCTTCTTCTTTTCCATAGAATCTGACCACTTGGTGTCACTGAATCTGAAAGTGATGACAATCTGCAGTTTTCACGTACAGCAGATACTCAGGACACCTTCCAAGAACCTGTAATGTATGACAGAAAATGTCTTTACTCTAGGTGGCAATTGTAGAGAAGTTAATTTTTCCCTATATTCAGTACTTACAGAAAATAAGATGGCGTGTAGAAAATGACATTAGAAGGTAGAACTTTATGAATTAATATTCCCATGGAGCTCTTTACCTTTTTATATAAAAAAAAAAAAAACAAAAAAACCAAGAAAAGGCTGTGCTATCAAGAACTGTGACTTTCCCCAGATAATAAAACTACTTTACTGCCCTGATGTTCCCTATGTTAACATGTTGCTGCTAAATTATAATGTAGAATTGGTAATCAGTAGTGGGTTGTGTTCTTCTTTCAGTAAAACCCAGGGTACCCTGTAAAAATGCAGATGTTTTTCAATTTTATTTTATTATTTTTTTTACAAAAAAAGTTAGATGTACATGTGTAATGCAGTGTGCTTTGTCTTATTTGGACTGATATCAGTAATGCTACTGATGTTTGTAAATTAAAAAAATATTTACTTCATTAACAGCTTTTATTTGTATTCTTCTGAGAAGCTTAAATTGTCTAACAGCCTGTTGTTGCCAAAAATATTTGGTAAAAAAAAAAAAAAACAAAAAAAACCAGAATAAAATCCAACCCTAGGTCTAGTGTATTCATTGCTCTAAATCTGAAAAAGGAAATAACTTGGGATTATTACACCTACAAGCAGTGACATCTGAAAATGTTGGTTCACTATAAACACAGCTGAACTCATACCAAAATTGACAAAAAACCTAGAAATAATATACACTGCATGAAAAGGCAAATTGAATCTGTCCTAATAAATTAATGGTTATACAAATGGCAATTTGACAGTTGTGTTAGCAAGGGATTTGATTCTTCAGAAGGATTCATCTTAGACTAAGTATTTTAAATTAAGCAATTGGGTGGGATGATACTTAACCAGGTATCTCTTTTGCAATATAATTTTTACAGGTACTTCTGTATTTAACTTGCTTATTCTACTTGAGAATTTGTCTAAATAACAGCATATGTTCTAAGGCTGCCTTTGTAGCTTCTGTAACTTCTGTATAATCTTCTGTAAATAGAATCAGAATTTTTTTGGTTGGAAAAGACCTTAAAGAGCATCAAGTCCAACTGCTAACCTATTTAGGGGTAGCTTTGAGGAAAAAGAATAACATAATAATTTTGAATAACAGAACTTAAATAGCATTTTTGGATAAATAGTACTACTTTTCTGTGTATGATCAAAACCCTTGCACCAAGTCTCTGGAGTTGGGCTGTCTTTTGTCCTCTCACAGGCTGAGAAAGAGGAACTTTTCACTGGTATTCAAGCAATACTAGCAGCTCCTGGTGATGCTGAGGCCATTAAAACAGGGAGTTTTTGTGGTCTCTAACCAGAGTCCAATGAAAACTGAAGAATTTTAAAAAAACAACAAAAACAAAAAACTAAAAACACCCAACCAACAAAAAAAAACCACAAAAAAACAAACAAAAAAAGTAACCAAAAAAACCCCCACCAGCTTTGGCACCTACTCCTCTGTAGGAATATAAGGCCCCTGTGCAGAATTTAGCTCAGCGCAGAACACTCCAGGTTTTCATTCAAAACCATAAGTTAGACCTTTTAATACTGTGCCCAGGGATTAGGTTTCTCTCCTAGAGTCTGCTGCCTGCTATAGGAACCATGTCACACAGACTGCTTTTAATATATTGAATAAAATGCATAAATAGCATTGGGTCTGAAGGATATGACTCAGTGCAGTGACCAAGTTCCTCACTTTGAGTTAACGCTGCATGCAATTCAAATTCTTCTTTTAGTAGAAACTAAAAAAAATTGAAACTTGTGGATTCCATCATTTTCTGCCAGTATTCTTAAAACCTATAAAAGAGAAAGCACATGAATACTGCTTAATTTGTACTGGCTCATGCACAGCTCCTACTGTCATCTCACAGATGATAAAAATGTGAAAGAGCATGAAAAAAAGACCATTCTTCTTGAATTTAACAGCTACAAAAGTTATGGCTTTTTTGTTAACACTGAAAGTCAATTCAGAACAGGAACTGACACACATAGAACCAGATTCTGCAGCCCATTTCTGAGGAAAGTGCCTATGTGAGTTACAGAAGTACTGTTTTAAGCAAACCAATGGTGGGCTTTGAAGAAGCTTTGTGTGATATAGTTTATTAGTATAATAACAGTTTTGTATTTTATTTGGAATAATTTTATTGGCATACTGGGATACCATGAGCCTTAGCATTATAAGACTCATTGTAGTATGATGATGTTCTCTGTAGGTGCCACAATCAGGATGATGTTCATACAATGTTATGAAGATATTTTCCTGTAAAGAATGCTGAGGGTTTCTGGTGAGAACAAATCTTGCAGACCTGACGACCCACAGTACACTTGCAGGGATAGAAGCAAGGCAATAAGTTGGATGTCACCGTGTTTTGATGAGAAGAGTGATGATTAAGAGATGAGGGGGAGAGCAGTATGTTTGGGAAAGGAGCTTGCTGTTCAGAAGAAAATGCCCAGAAGTTTTGGAAGAGAGTCAAGAATACAGGAGGCTGTTTGCATTATAGCTCTATTTTGGGAGCTTTCTCTGTTACTGCTTTAAATTTCAAAGAAAGCTCTTTACAGTTCTGAGAAATGCACACTTGATCTTCCCATCTGGAGTTAACCCTGTTGTTTGAGGAAAAGTTTATCTTTTCAAAGCCATTCAGAATCCCATCTTTTGGCTCCTTTTCTCCTCTTTTTGAACCAAGTGTTATTCTGGTGGTGGCTCATTAGGTATGCAAGTCCCTGCACTTCAGTTATCCCACCTGACAGCAGAGAGCCTGGCACATAATTTCAGTTTCCATAAAGTCCAATTCCCCAGCTGAGCCATTCAGGATTCTTGGCTTTTAGAAGAAATATTTATACACTGAGCTGGTATCTCAAATCTATTTAAGATTCCTGGAGTGGAAATCAGAAAATGGTTGGTACTTGTGACTATGTAGGGGCTGTCAGGAGTAAAGTAAAACTGAAGTGTTTGCCTGCATGCCTGGAGAGTCTGGCTCATCCTGGAGAGCCTACTGTTTTACTGTGTGCTTTATGTATTGTATTCCTGGGAGAGTAAGAAGTCATCGTGCTCATCCTTTCAGAAACGTCTGAGAGCAGAGGGATTTTGTGTCCTTTTGCAAATAAATAGTCTAGGCTGGAAATCATAGGCCTCTTTGGCCCCCAGCCAGGTTAAACTGTGTATGTATACCTTAACATCAACCATCATCTTGGACACCAACAGCTCCTGATGTTAAAAAAAAAAAAAAAAAAAAGTGAATAAATCTTGCCCTCAGTTTAATAAAACACAGATGGGAAAAGCAAACCAAACAGAGAGTTAACAGCTCTATTCACTAGTCTCCTGGGCTTCATGTGATTAAATCAGAGTTGGAGGGTATGTTCCTGCTGCTGCTGTTCTGGCCAGTGTCCGTAGGGGTGATGGCCAGCAATGGAGAAGTATTCTGTCAGTCCTGCATATTATTTGTCAGGCTGAGAAAAAACAGTCATCTCACTGAACAGCAAGACTTCTGGCTATCCACAGCCCCAGCAAATATGGTCCAGCTCGACAGCATGACACCCATGCTGCAGGAATTTTGCTCAGCCATGGGAACAGACTTTCAAACTGCCTCCCAGCTCCACAGCTTAATTTCAAAATGTTGATCTTAGTAATGCTTTCTGGTCTCTGCAACTCCATCCTTTTATATCATTCCAATTCAGAGGTAAACTCCTTCAGTTCTAAACACTGAGCCTTCAGTACTTTCAGTCACTGCCTGATACTACATACAGGAGATTAGGACTTGGGGTTTGTTCCTTTTTTAGGTATTTCATAACATTTGTAGAGGGATCAGAAGACTTGCTTTAAAGAAGAAGAGACAGGTTACACGTGCAGCTACAGACATCAGATATTTTCATGCCCTTTATGATTCAGAAAATGTTACATTACCTTATGTGGAACAGCCTGACAGCCATAGATTTTTATAAAGCTACATATTTTATGGATGTATAGGCTCATATCAGGAGAATTGTTATCTGTTTTTTTCTGCTAGAACATTTGGTGGGTTTTTTAATTCCTTTTAGGATATTTTTCATATCACAAGAGACAAATAATGATAGAACTAATGTCCCAGGTTGCTTACTCTGCCATTAAAGTTCCTTAAAAAGACTGAGTAGCCTTCTTCTGGGACCTTTTTCTTCTTTCTCATAGTTTTTCACATTCTGGGCTTCTATCTGTTGTTTCTGTATGATGGCCCATTTGTCCACCTTGGTTAATATCCAGAACAGATTTAATCCTTCTAGAGAAAAGGAAAGGATACCTTTTTTTTTGTTGCAGCTGTGCCTAAAGTCTCTCACAGCACATCTTTAGAAGTATGTTTTCTTTCAAAATCCTCTGAGGATAGGTTAACTTGAGCTCTTTTTACTGCAAACTTGTTTTTTTGCTTCTGATTAGCTTTATTTATTTAATCACATTTCTGTGTTCCTGCTATGGTAACAGCAATAAGAGCAGTACCAGCTGACCTGTGCTTTAGAAGTTGCTTGCTGTTTTGAAATAGGAAGTTTAAAGAGTTTGAAGTTTGCCTGTTCTCACTCTTTTTTTTTTTTTTGGATCTCCCTCTTTATCAGTTTACCCACATTTAAGAAGTTGTATGATTACTCTCTAATTCTCCAGCATATATATAAGCACATGAGTCAGTGTCAGAAGTAAATAAAACTAACAACAGAAAACACATAGATCTACCAAAAATAAATTTTCTACTCAGAAAAAAATCAGAAGACATTGATGATTAGTTGTGCCCTTCAATTTTACTGAACAAAATGAACTGTTATTAAATTAAGACAGTGAGTCCAGGGCTAGAGAAGATAAAAGGTTATCTAGTTCTCACCTTTTGTGGTGAAGAAGAGTTGGGCACATATATATCTATATACATCCACAGTGAGACCATGGGGCACTGCCAAGAGTGCACTGCAGAAAAAGATTCACTGGTACCTTAAATAAAGACAATAATGAGAACTAATGAGAAACTTTGCAAAGCACCTTTGAAATGAGCAGTAAAAGATTTGCTGACTCCTGTTTGATGTGCTCATCATCCACTACCTTGAACCAGCCTTTGGCATCCACCCCATCTCTCCAGCTCCAGGCATTACTTGCTCCTCACTCCCTGTTTCCACACCCCAGCTCCACCCCTGCCATTCCCACCACCCTTCCCCATGAAACTCTTCTTGCCCTTTGCAAGAAGGCACAGTGATCACTTTTCCCCATACCTTCCCTAAGATAACTGGAGGCACCTGATGGGGGCAGAACACCTGGTGATAGAACACTCTGCAAGTATTTAGTATTTAAGCATAAAAAAAAAAAAACCTCACAAGTATTATTTATGAAACTGTTACAGCAAAGTGCTTGTACTGACGAGCAGGAATGGTGGCTGGCAAAATGTTTAAGTAACAAAAGCCCCGCTCTGTGTGTGACATGGAGAATGAGGCCGCTCCATTCCCATTCTGAAAAGTGCATGTAACTTCAGGTTATTTAAATAGAAGGCTAAAGAGAGCCAGACCTAGCTGAAAATCTGCTCAGCAATCACACTCAAAAGCTAGAAACAAAATAAAACAAAAACCAACAAAAAACAAAAGCCAAAAAACAAAACAAAAAACAAAACAAAAAATTAGTTATATGCATATATTAAAAAACAAAACAAACAAAAAAAGGGCTCCAAGTTTGTTTTTCTGTTTTGGTTTGGTTTTTCACTGAGAACAAACCACCAAATAGGAAAGGTATGAATGCCTGGGAAATAAGAACAATAAAAAGGAACCAGCCCTGGCTTTTATATCAAATACCTGAGCACACAAGGGCATCAACTGCTGCAATTGCTCATGGGTAACAGATGCAGCCATATATTTTCAAAATTTTGTGGAAAGGACACTTAGAGTTCAGAAAGTAGTGACCAGCTATAGAAGTCATCCTACTGTGACTTCCTGCTGACATGGAAGAATCTTTTGGGGAATAACTTCTTTGAGCTGAAGTCACCACAGTCCATTTGAATTTCACATGGTAATGAACAGGCTTGTAAAATGCAGAAAAACAACAGTATGAGACCAGTGAGAAGGAAATACTACATATTCAAGACATTTAGGGCCAGATTCACTGTAGGCTCAAGCTGCCTCATGCTGTTTCAGTGATGCAAAGCAGCTGTAATCCCAATTTAGCTGGCCTGGAGCCACTACAACTTCTATCTGCTAAAAAAAGGACTTAATGGTTTCAGTGCCCAAAACCTGGGTTTGGAACTGTAGTCCATCCTCCTGCTTGTTGGCTGGAGGATCTGTCACTTGTGTTACTTCAGAAAAACCTTTGTTCCCTTCTTCCCCATGGAACTACTGCTGAGCACTTGTGGGACATTGCTGCTCTTCAGACTCCAGAAGAGCAAAAAGAATTGGCAATTCCTCTTCAGCAAATAACAGTCAAAAATGAAAGACAGGAGGTCTTTAACAACAACAACAAAAATTGAGTACTATTGTAGTAAAAAACTGCTTCTAGGGAAGTAATTTCTTTAGTAGTCACTTTTAAAGATTCACTTAATTGTGGCTCCATAAGACAGCATTATGGAAAACAGACTCTTCTTGTAAAATCTATTCTTTAGTTTGTCTATATATATATACACACACAAACATAAGGGCAGAAAGTACATTTTTCTTTTTTTTTTTTTTTTTTTTTCCAGGCTATAAATTTAATTTCACCTTTTGATTCACCTGAGCAGCTCTGAAAAGCAGCAGGTATGATTAAGGATTCAAGGTAGCTGGCAGTGAGGAAGTTTGCCCTAATCTATCTTGACTTTGCACTCCATGTGTTTGGATGCATCGTGTCTATGTGGAACACACAGTAGTTCACCAGGTTACAGCCTTCTCTATTTTAGTCACATGCACGCACTGAAAAAACTTTGTGCAAATGGAGATCACCTCTCTTTTGTTTTTGTCTTTTTTAGCCAAATTAGGGGATCAAAGCCATGTAAAACTTTTTGTAATGAAACTTGAAGCCACATGTAATGAAACCAGATAGCTTTTCCTTTCTGACCTAAAATCTTTCCTGGTTGCAGGCATTACTATAAACCTACATCTTGGTCTGATCTGTAGCTTCATCCAGCTTGGATTGGATTTGCAAGCAGTTTGATAAATCTGGGATGATTTACAGCTTGAAGTAGATAGAAAACAAACAACTGAACCTGAAGTTTGGCCTGCTTTAGGCTCAAAATTGAGCATAACCTCCTACTGACTAATTCTGGATTTTTGTGTCTTTCAAATGCCACAGGGAAAGTGCCTCTTGCATCTTAGTTCCACCAAAAAACCATAATGCAGTGGTAAACGTAAAAGTTAGTTTCATAAATATCCTTTTCTTTTCTGGGAAATCTCCATTTAGACTTCAACAAGGAGTGTGTACAGAGGGAGTCTGGGGAAAATTTTTCTTCCTTAGCACCAAGAGCTGAATGTACTCTTTGTTCCAAAGACAAGTGGTATATCTATCAAAGAGTGCTTTATTCATGCCATCCACAAACTTGCTCATTCTCTTTTAATTCAGCTTAAAAGGAAGATGACAAACATCAGCAGGGAGCTATTTAGCTGAAGGAAGTGTAACATTCAGGAAAATCAATACAGATTTGCAAAGAGAACGTGGCTTAAACTTAGCATGAAAATAATGTGAGTTATAGCAGCTCTAAGGGTTTCTATTTCCCATCTGCTTTTAAGTATAGAGGGTCTAGAGAGTCTAGATACAAGATAGGTCTTCAGAGAATAAGAGGATACCTGTGAACAATATCTTACACCATCATTTCACAAAGTGGATTCTTTTAAAAATGCTTCTCTGCTGGTTTAAAGAAATCCATAGACCCAGGTTTTTCTTCAGAAACTATGCTGGTTCTTGGTATTTCTACCTGCTACCAGTGCACATGCACCAGGTGACACTCATATCTGGGCCAGGCCATCTTGGTTTCAGCATGAACGAGCAGAAATGAAAACCAATCCCATAAGAAACAGCTGTGCAAAATTTGCCTTAAGCAAAATCTGAGGGAGCAGATGCTTTGCTGCGTTGGACTGAAGTGGATGACACTGTGCTACTTAAGGGAGAAGCTCTAAGAAGGAGCTGATTGAAGCTATTTGTATAGTCCAGTATTTGGCCAGAAGGAATGGAATATATATTTTGAGACACCTTAATTTTCATGCATCTAGAAAGTAATAGTATCAACAAGCACAGCTTTTTAAGAACATAATTGATTCTTAATATAAAAGCATTTTTTTTGCACACAAGTAAAATCCCAGAAGGGTGGCTTTGCAAGCCTGAAACCACAACTCTTTCCTCTACCAAAATGTAATACCTGGACTAAAAGGATTTCAATCTGTATCACATTACAATACATTCAATATTTAAATTCTCTTTCATATTTAAAGGCATTCTAAACAAGAGGTCAGTGTTTATGTCCCTACAGGTCATGTTTCTTACTATAATCACTAGTGGGTACTCTCAAAGGACAGATGGACAGTTGAGTCTCAGCAACCTTGCCATGATATCTATCCACACCTTGTGTAAGGTCAGTCATGCACAAACCCATTTATAGCCATCCTTTAAAAGACACATGAATCCTTTAATTCAGTCTAGATAAAAATGCTATTTACCTCCATCTGAGGCATGAAAATGTGTGTAAGAGATTCTAAAAAATTCCACATAATTATCCTGGTTGGTTGTGAAGTTTCCTTCAATCTTTGATCTATAATGTAGTAATGTGTCAGCTCGACCAAAGCAGTTTTATGTGCAGGAAATAAGACAAGCTAAGTAGCTTCATGGTTAATTGATTAAAAGGTTCTAAAGAAGGTGCAAGATCAAAGAGCAACTTAATGGTTTTATGTTACTCTAGAGAACTGCTGGTCCAATGTCTGACAAGACTGACCTTGGGCAATGAAGTAACAGACAATTAAAAAAAAATTGCAAAACTAAAACATAGATCATATTTATCTTGCTCAGCATCCTTATTTCCTTTAGCAAGTAAGAGGTGGCACACCCCAATGCTCTAAGACAAGCTGCATTTTGTCAGCTTTTATGCTATACAGTCTAAATATTGAATACATAAAATTGCCTGTTGCCCATACTTGCCCTGAAGAGGAAAAAAACAACAAACAGGCACACAGAAACTCAGTCATGGGATGTCATGCTGTTAAGAATCTAGCAAAGCAAACAAAACTATAGCTAAAGGACAGTTCCTTGTAAATTCCTTGGCCTGTGGAATCACTGAGCTCCCTTCATTGGCACTGGGAACTGATGACACCTCATAGCTTACACAATTGCATTACCTTGAGAAGTATATTAGGAAATGGAAGCTGCTCTAAAGTAATATAGCTGCTTGCAATAAAGGAAAGCAAAAAAAAATACTAATGCATTGACTCTAAAAGGATTCAATAAGGCCATTCTCAAAATGACATTTTAAAACACCAATATTTTCTGGTTAGGGCTGTCATCACTAGGTTAGTCAAGATTCTCATGAGCACAGTTTGGTTTAGGTCATCTGAATATGAGCATTAGACTCACAGAGGTAAAAGAGCAGGACTGGGAATATTAGGCAAAGGAAGGCAAGAACTACACACAGAAAGTTTTCTGCAAGCTGCACTCTGACCTCAATCCACATTTTTCTGTGTCCTGATCCAGTGTGGTATTTTGTACCCAGGACCAGATGATACTTTGCTCTACTTGATCAATTAGAACAATCTGTTAAGGCACCAACACTAATAAGACTGAAGTAAGATGCAGTCTGGCACTTGATTCTAACAATATCTCAGTCTTCAGTCCTTGGGTTTCTGGAAAACAGTATTCCAGGTGTTTATAAGTCAGCTGCAGCCTCCCCTTCATGCATCAATGCTTTCACAAGTCATACACTGAGTCATATTAAAAGAAAAAAAAAATAAATCTCATTTTCTAGTTCTGCATTAATCCTGTTTTCATCAAGAACAAGGTATTGTTCCATGTATTTTCTAATGCTTATAGAGATGCTCTTGCCTCTCACCAAAAAAATTCTCACCTCATTACTGTGGAGTAAGGCCCTTCCCCAGGCAGTCCTGCCACTGTTTCTACCGTAGCAGAGAAGAGAGCTCTTCCTCTAGGTGTTTCTCTCCCCTCTAATACCATCAGGAGACTTTGGTTATCTGTCCAGAGACACCACAGTATGCCCATCCTTTAGAGCAAAAATACAAAGGCATTGTTGAATCTGAAAACAACCTTCCTTGAAGGAAAGTCATTCTGATAGAGGCAGCAAGAAAATTACTGGAATATTCTCTATTGCAAATAAAGATCACACCACAAGCAATTGGGGAAGACTCTTCTCATTTGTTGATTATAAATTAATTAACACATCTGACCAATGTGCTAACGACACCATAGTAGGTTCTACCATTAATGTCTTCTATTTAAACGAAGTCAAGGATGTCAAAGTTCCCTGTTGTTCTATTTACTTAAAACAAACAAACAAACCCTTACTACTGCTCCTGCTGGCCTGCATTGCTCCAAAAAGAAGAATTCCCCACTTCAGCTGACAGCTCTGGTAAGTGCATGCTAAGCTGCCTTCCCTGGGTCACCTCGGAGTGGGAATTTCTGAGCTGTGTAATGGGATTAGCTTTCCCACACCATTCCCGGAGAGCCCATTGTTGAAAGAGGAATAGTTTTATTCATGGCAACAAGTCAAACACAAACCCTTGGCAAGTCAAATTAAGAAAAAATAAACAAACAAATGGAGTTTTGGCAGAATCTGGGATTTGCCCTATTGGAAATTTCTTTGTAAACTGATGGAGAAGTTGATTGATTTGGAATGGACCACTATTAAGCTCCACTTGGAATGGAGCTAAAGTGTAATTCATTAAAGGCTCTTTTTTTGTTTGTTTGTTTGATAAAAGATCTTTCATTGCCTCAAAGCCCTTTCCTTCACAAAGGTCCTAAAAACACAATCCTGATTCAGCTGCACATCTTTGGGATGGGTGTGGGGAAAATATCATTAAGACTTTCTGGGGAGGAGCTTTGAATTAAACATTTTACAGTTTCCAAGTACAAAAGTCAGGGGATTGTTGTGATTTAAGGAGATAATAATTTTCAATGTGCAAATTCCATTTATTGGAGTATAAATGGTGCCTTGAGGGCACATAAAAGCACTGAACTGGGCCTGGCAGAATCAGTTTTATTGTATTCTACTGTGCAGAAACAATTACTTCAGTACAAATTGTCATATGCCATTTCTCAACCTGATCAAGTTCAGTCTTATGATTGTAAATTACTGTGTAGTTGAGAGATACATCCAAACGTCTGTGGTTAGTACTGTCTTGAACCTTGTCTTTTACAATCTGAATTGCTCTTTTTGTTTTGTTCTAGTCATGAACGCTTTTGTTCTCATGTAAAATTTTATAGCCATACTTCCAGTCTTTTCACAATTCTAAATCTGAATTTCATTCTCAGAATGGTTGTGCTAAACAGTACTTCAAAGAGACCCACTGGAACTGGTATTTTCTGTTTTGTTTTTCCAAATCTGATGTTTCCAGTGTGTTGTTATTGTCACTTAGATTATCACTTCTGCTTTTTGGTGCTTCTCCTTTTCACAATGAACCTGTAGCCACATGTACAGTTAAAATGCATGTGCAGCTGGAACTTAGGTTTCTGCAGCTTGGTGAACATCTCACAATTTAGACAGTGATTATGGTTTCTTCATATATCACTTGTTTGCTTATGCATCAGCCAAACATCTACTGAAACAGAGAATCATTGAGTTTCATAAACTTTAAAAACTAAGCACACCTGGGAGGTGGGGTGAAGTGCTCTAGAGCAGTCACATAAAAGTGGATATAGCACTGTAGGGCTCAGCACAAAGCTCTCTGAAAGGAGCTAGGTTATGCTATGCACACATTACCATCTCAGCTACAACTAATCTGGGAAACCCTCATCACTAGATAGTCTGTTTTTAAGTCTGAAAAATCTCAGGGTCTGACAAAAAAAAGAAATTTCTCTTATTAAAATAACTGCAAAGCTTCCAGACTGGAAGAGGTGATTTCTCATACCTGCTGCCACCACACCAGGACCTGGGGAAAGGTGGTGCTGAGCTGGAGTCACTAAACCCAGTCAGACCTTGATGAGAGCCAATGAATTCTCCTGGCTTCTTGCTAACTGTGTGGCACCATGCAATTTTCTTGCCATCCTTTCCCTCATCATTTCAGGTCCAGGGATGCAGCGTTGGGCATTTGCTGGCATGAGTCCCTAGGCCTTATGAACACCACCATCCCTGCTCTGAGCAATGTAGATACACAGTGCTTCTGGACCCATGGTGGCTCTGGAAGCAGAACTATATTTGTACCTGCTCTATGCCTAGTTTCACATGCTCCAGGTAAATGAGCTCAGGCTCTCTAGCACAGCTCCCAGGGTTTGCTCTGTTTAGTGGTCTAGAAATTATACAGGGAGCAGGACTCCAGAAAACTGTATCTGTACCTGTAAAACTGAAGGAAATAATAATACAAGCAGATTTTTAAAAGCACATGTACCACAAGTAGAATACGTAGATATTTTTGGGTCTGATGATCAGCTTCAGCTAGACATTCATCTCAACAGTAAAATACCTGGACCATGTCAAACCAGGGGACTAATCTTTTTGGTTTGACAAGGTCTAGTGTCTGAGAGTTCTAAGAAATAAATAAATATAATTTTGATAGCAGAGAGGTGAAATGTTGTTCTAAGTAAATGACCAGTCAGCCAACAGAAAACAAAGATTAAGTTTAAAATGGTCATTGCCTCTTCAATTTAAGAACAAACTACTAAAGCAATTCCTAACTACTACTGTCACAATCGAAAGCCATATCATAAAACCAATCAAGTGCAAACTTGCACTTTGGTGGAGAGTGATAGTGTAAATAGTATTGCTATTTATTTAGCATCAAAGAAATAATGAAAATGATGAAAAACTACTCATGCAGCACACCTTGTCCTTGAGGGATCACTCGTATTAAGCCAAAATCACAAAGTGCCAGAATACTTATTCAAACAAGAATGCAGCTAATCAGAGAAATAAAAAAAAAACAACAAAAAAACAACACAACAAATCAGAACAAAACCAGCTGGTGACCCAACCTGCCCCCACAACTCACTGCTTTTCCTCACTACTTGGGGAGTGCAGGCAACATCTGTGCTTGCAGACATAGTCCTGTGACTGAGAGGACACCAGTGTATCTGCTACTGTTCATGCCCCACTGATTACTTCACTTTCCACATGAATAACAACACTATTAATTAGCTGCTGAATTTGTCTTTAGAACATTGCACCAGTCTGCAAGAACTTATATATAACTTATGGGATCATTTTAGAACAGCGTTCATTGTGTATATGCTATATAAAATGGATGGATGCACAGAATGTAATATTATTGCAGCACTGAGTCTGCATTGCTCTCAATAATATGTTTTACCAGTATTATTTGCAGTGGGACACAGTGCTTGGTAGGTTGGGCTTGTAATGAAAACCATTCCATTTTCAATTTTTTGTGCAGAAATTTCCCAAACAGTAGCTAATACAAGAATGTGAGGGGTGCATTGATTTCCAGAGTAGCAAAAGAAGGAAATAAGCAAAAGAAATGGCAAAGGAAGGAGGATACAGAAAACACCTTGGGGTCTTTTGAGTACTGTAAAATTTATATATATATCATGTGAGCCATCTGACAGTTAAAGAGCACATTCTGGCCTGCTGAAGACTGAACTGATTTACACTATGGATTAGAAAAACTGTCAGAATTTAAGAAAATAGTAACTTTACAGAATGTTGAGAAAAGTTAAAATCTAAGTTTGGGACTTTAGGAATAAAGATACTTAGAAGTGACACCATATTTTTCACAATTCAGTAAAAAAAAAACAAAACACCTGTGGGATGACATATGCTTCTCCTACTCTTGCTGCAACCTTGAAAAAGCCTGAACAGAAGAATTAATAAAAAATAAAGCTAGCAGGTCACAAATTCACAACCAACATAAAAAGGTGAAGGTGAGCTATGAGACTCCTTGCCACAGGCTACTGTGAATACTAATAGTCTCCTGGGGTTCCACAGGTTCCACAGGAGAAATCCACATGAGAGAAATCTATTGAAGATTACTGAATATGCAGCAGTCATCCCTGGCTCAGGATGTTCCTGAATGGCAAATGGCTGAAAGCTGTGAGAATACTCAGGGGAATTGTTAAACTCAGTTGCCCTGGTTCACAGAGTCTTCCCTAAGCACTTTCTTTGGTTGTCTCAGCTGGGACACTCCACACAGGACACTGTGATGTATTAATCTTTGTTCTGACCCAGTGTTCAGTTTAACAAAATTCTTTCAGTTAGACAGAATGTGTAATACTGTTAAAATTACATTTTGCAAAACAGTAAATTCATAGGAGTTTTTAAAATACAAAGTTCTCTCGTGAACTGAATTACCTTTGTCAATTTGAAGCTGATAGCAAATGGTATTCTGGCTCCTTGTTTGTACCTTGCCTCATGGTAAATACCTGCACCTGGCAGCCTTTCATCCTCTTCTGCATCCCACATGGTATCACCATTCATTTTTATTCCCCAGAGAATACCAAGCTTCTAGCTTCTTTCATTCCCAGCCTTTCTGACAGCAGCACTTCTCTTTTCAGCCTACACTTGAGATGAGTCCCACGCACTGCAGCATTTCCACTGGGACGTGAGCCCATGAGAGTCACCAGACAACCCAAACGTGTGGGACCTACACTGGCACTGCAGGAACTCACTCATTCCTTACCCTCACCCTGCCCACCCTTTCGCAAAAATCATAGAATCATAGAGTGGCTGGGCTTGGAAGGTACATTAAAGGTCATCTAAACACAACCCCCCAGCCATGGGCAGGCACACCTGGTTTCTCAAAGGTCTCCCAAAGACCCATCCAGCCTGGCCTTGAACACTTTCAGGGAGGGGGGAGGGAAGAAAACACACATGCTTTCATTCTACTATTTCAAATAAAGGCTACAGCAGTGTACTATGATGAGGAAAATAGCAAAAACTTCTCTCCCTCCCACCTTTCTCTCTGCTTCATTACGTAGTTCCTCCTTCAAATCTTTCTTCAAATCTTCTAGTTTGTTTTTTCATGTCTCATATCAGAAAGCAGAACTGTGGAAAACCTAAATGACATCAGAATTATAGGAACTAGAACCCCTCAGAAGAGGAATTCTAAAAGTCATGAACTAAAAGGCTTTGCTGTTCTCTGCCTGTAACTCCCCTCTGATAGTTTAATTTTTTTTCCTCCTCTCTTCCATTCAAGCATCCTCCTCTCTGCTTTCACTTGGAACCCCAGTGTACTGTCCCTTCTCCTTCCCTACAACTTCCCCACACCCCCCAGTTTTCCTGGGAATACCTTATTTTCCTTCTTTTTGTGTGTGTGGTTTTTTTTTTCCTGTTTTGTTGTTTGTTTTACAAAGAGGATTTAATTTATCCTTCTCCAAAATCTAGTAGAGCAAGTGACAGCAGGGCAGTTTTACTCCCTCACTTGCTGCTCCTGTGTGGGCAGGGACTGAGGGGCTCTGGGCTGTTGCTACAACATGTTCTGAAAAGAGAAAAGATTAAAACTATTGCTGACACCATGACTGCTACCACATTTCCCATCCTCATCACCATCCCTACACCCAGTAGTCCTAGATTGTTACTAGAGCTGAGCCACCAAATTGAACTAAGTCCTGTGGACCTTAAATCTGGACCTTTCAAACCTCTCCAGGCAGAACATTTTCCTGCCATCCTGGACTCAAAACATATGTCCTCTGCAGACCAGGATGTCCTGACTATATAGATTTACTAATGTGCTTATTAAAAACAAACAAACAAACTAAGGTAGAAATACTCTCATGATGCCTTGTGAAGGACTTTCTGTATTTCATATTATTTACCTCATCCTGTGCAGGGCTATAAAGCCCAGTAAACTTGTTTTTCAATCAGTGGTTTATATACCACCACTGATCCGTGCTCTACAGTGAGATAAAATTGGTAAAAATTCCTAACAAAGAACACAGTTTCTCTGACAAATGATGAATTACTTCCATCTCCACTTAAAAATTTTTCCTATTGTGTCACCGTTGATAACTGAAGGAAGAGAAAACTTTGATTTTCCCCTTGTTTTCCCAAACCGAGAGCACCTGCAGAATGCTCGGAGAAAGCGAGGAAGTGGGAGGGAAAGACAGGGAATTATTGCCACCAAGTGGGAAAAAAAAAAAAATGCAGCAAGTGCCTCAACTTTTTTTTCTGTTTATGAAACCCTGCTAGGGAAAACCTCAGTCAGTTCTCATAGCAGCACCCTAAAAATCAGCTGCAAGTTTTCAGCTTTTGCTTCATTACTTCCCTCAGCAGAATTTAATTTTTTTTTTATCCTGCTTTAGAAATTTAGTAGTGAGGGATTTTTTTCCAAATAATTGGAAATCATTTGGTGAATGTTGTTATAGACCGTGCATGTCTGTCCAACGTTTAGAGAACTTTATCCCATGAAAACTTCTTTGTGTGCCTAAAAGCAAATTCAAATTCACAAAAATCATCAGGAAGAGAATAGTGGCATTCTCTGTAGGGGGAAAAGAAAGTCCACCCTACTTCTCTCTTTTTTTATTTGCATAGTGTGACATTCCCAATATTATATAAAACTATCAGTAATATAGCAGTGAACGTTGCTCGATGTACTCAAAACTGTGATACAGCAGTCATGTTTGAATATCCTGCCCATTTTTTTAAAGGCAAATTCTGCTTTATATAGAGAATGTGTTGTTTATAGTTCTCTTACTATTTTGTGTGACATAGGGTACTACTTCATCTTTCAGAATATTTGGATATATCACCATGTATTCATCAGGTCTGAGAGGCAAGAGAGCCAGGGTTCAAGTCTGCTCCAAATCAGGAAAAAGCAGATTTTGAACCTGAGTTTTCTGTAATCTGGTAAGCCTTCTATCAGTATTCAAAAAAAAAAAACAAAAAACAAAAAAACTATTAGTTTTGAACCCTTTGAGCATTGTGAATTCCAGAAAAGAATTAATAAATATATATCCAATTCCCTCTTTTTTTCCCCCAAGGGTTTGACACCTACTTGCCTATGAAATCATAGCTTTGTCCTTAACATTTTCCTTGAACCAGTGCTGGCCACTGCCTGCTCAGTCAGCTTTGGTATTTTCTGTGAATCCTGTTCTTGAGTGTTTAACTATGAAGAGTCAGTGGCAAGAACTCCTAAAAAACCAGGGGCTGGGTTACTGGAATTCCAGTGACCTGCAGGGAGACAGGAAATCAAGCACCATAAAATTCACATTTAGGTCCAGTGACTCAAAGAAATACAGGTTCCTAACCCTTCCTTTTTTTACTGTACTGGTGGGAATGGATCTGTCTCAATAAATAAGCAGGGTACTTTTGCAGAAGTATCTGTGATTGTGGCATCATCTCAGAGATGGCAATGGAATGGACTGCACTTCCTGAGCCATTGGCATCACCAGAATAAAGAACAAATCCAAATAGCCATTATTGATGGGAATATGGAAATTTAAAAGAATCAGGAAAAAACCCCCAAATCCTGACATGTCTCATGTTAATCCTAATCCTAATGAAAACTAAAGCAATGATGAGTTAACATCTCTCTGTCTATTTGGGCCTAACTTCCCCTGGCTCACTCAGTTACTCATGAAAAACCTGAATTTCCTAATTATTTCAGACTAGCAGTGTATTCTTAAGAGCAATCAAAAAGCCTAGTGTGGAATTTAGTGCCAGTTGTCCATGCAACTACTTGATTTTTGCTCAGCCTTGTACCTTGGTTAAAGAATCATACCCAAAGCACCATGTCTACATGCTAATGGTGCTAACCTGTGTACCCCATGATACACATTAAAAGTCTCATTCCGTTGATAAATTTGAGTGTCATACCTATACACATTTTTGTTGCTCTGCAGCAACAAAACCTGAAATAGCTGTGGGTCAGTCTGCTTCTCGGGAGTTTGCCTCTGAGTTTTACACAGGGCTTTGATCTGCTGATCCAAAGTCCTTACAGAAATTTAGCACTAGGTAATATGCAGTCTAGTAATTTCTGGTGTACTATAGAAAAAAAAAATAACAAAACAATCCAGTAGTGTCTGTGGACTGTTATCTGGAACCGTTCAACTGAAATGGCACTGTTCACACCAATTTTTACTGAGGACATGAGGGAATATTCACAGGCCCATCAAATTCTGACAGGCGCTGAACTCATTATCTGATACAGCACTTGTCAATGAAAGTGCCTGGAATGCCTAAATCTTTGCAGAAGAACCTAAAAACTACAATTAGGTGTCTACAGTCTGTTCTGTAGATCACATTTATTGCTAGCCCTTGTAAAAAACCTTCTCTTTTACAGAGTACTATTTATAAAGCATGTAGACTGGTTAAATCAGGAAAAAAAGCTCTGGGGCATGGTATATAAAGACTCTCCAAGGAAAACACTCCTAGACTCTTCATTTTTAAATGTGCACCTTTTGAGACCAGTAATAATTTCTAACTTCTTACTGGAGTAATAAAAAGAATAACCAAATATGTTAAGGAAATATGTTTTGTTCTTTTACTATTCTTACTGGATTGTAAGAGTTGTCAGCTCCCAACTGGGGCTAAAACTGCATTTGGTTTAGAAGCTTCTGAAATTATCTTAAATGAAAATATATCCACTTGTATACTTTAGGTGAATATTACAGAATGTAGTAAGATGTAATACAAAACAATTTTTAAGGCTGTTGGTAGTCCCTTTTTGTATTTAGGAAAATAAAGGAAACAAATCATTATAAAACGCCAGTTGTCTAACAGAAAGGATGCTACAAACGGAGAGGGAAATGTTGACAACGTAAATACTGAAATGATAATAAAAATGGAAATATCAACTCCTTTCCTACCACATATGAAAGTCTGTACTTACGAAGCAGTGTTCTCCCCACCATTTCCAAATTGGAGATGGCTAATGACAAACCTAACCCATACCAAAGGAATTGGTTAAACAGAGGTACAAATATGCTCACACAAAAAGATCTAACACCTGACTGGCTTATGTGATATTTTCATTTCATAAGCTTCAGAATCTATTTTCCTTTGGTGAATT
Source organism: Phaethornis superciliosus (assembly GCA_023637945.1). Lineage (NCBI taxonomy): Eukaryota > Metazoa > Chordata > Aves > Apodiformes > Trochilidae > Phaethornis > Phaethornis superciliosus. Next base: position 7,903,286 of record JAJQWJ010000005.1, read on the forward strand.
CTCCTCTCTTGCAGTAATGAACTATTTAACTGTGACTAATGAAAAAAGAATCAAAATGCATACTGGTTTTATTAGGAGTGATGGATAGTTAATTAATCATTAGTTCTGTTTAAATTAGTTGAGTATTGTTATTATGAAAAGTAAATAATCAGACCAGAGCTTGTTTTCATTTTCTTATTTCTTTAAGTTCACCTGAACCCACTTATATACATGTAAGTGATCACATTTCTTTTCAAGACAAAAAATTCTTGCAAATTATTAATCTTTTTGCCTTTTATTTACATTCAAGAATTTAGAAAGGTTAATGGTCATTAAATCAAACAAGTAAAAAAAATATATCTTGAAGAAACTCATAACTGGAGTTAATGCTATACATGTAAGCAGTAATAATAGTAGTTCATGGCATCATATTTAGCACTAGGAAGTGGTACTATCATGATGGAGAAAAATGCTAAAATTCGTCATGCTTTGTTGATTTATACACACTGTAAGTATTACAGAATTTTTCCTTCTAAACTGTCCATCCCTCAAATATGTTTAAAACATCATAGACTAGTTCCTATTACAGCTATCAAATATAGTGGGATTCAGTATGAAAATATTTAATTTTAAACAATTTATTATGAGTATTTTGACCCTTATTTTCCCATGTCAATATTCAGCAGCCCAGGTAAAACAATGAGGAAGGTATTCAAGGATCAGAGGAGCTGTAAAATCGTATGGAAAGTATAATAAAAAAACATTTTAAGATTTCAAGGGTCTGCATGGGTGTTTGACCCTTAGGATATTTCATTTTCCAATTCTTAATGTGCAAATTAGAAGATACCCCTGGAGCTGTAGTTTAATCCAACCCATTTCTAGGACCTTAGGATCACTTTGGTTTGTGTTTCTCCCAGGATCAATCTAACCCAAGGCCACCAGGAGGTTCCCAGCACTCAGATGCTCGAACTTCACAGACATTTGGCACAGGGCTAAGTGGGATGTCCCAGTGCTGCACCAAAATCATGCCAGCACCCCAGGGTAGGACCTCATGCCTGAAGGAGCCTTCCATGCAGGCAGTTCCCTCAGAGTGATTTTTGCCAGTTCAAGAGATGAAATGCCCCAAGAGATTAAATGGAGGGACACACATCCCCTGGACATCCACAGTTTGGAGGGAATCTCTCAAATCTCATCACATCCCACTGCAGGGCAAGCAGTGTGGTCCATGCATTCAATGTTCCAAGTACAGCAGGCCTCCCTGCCATGCCACGTACACCACTGTACTGTCACAATCGTTGATTTTGCATTTTGGGGCGAAACTGATTGAACTCTGAACTAATCCCTTCTCTAGCAGAGACTGGAGTCCTACTCATCCTTTTACATCCCAGTCGTTTCCGTGCCTCTGGGAGCTCAGTGGGAGCTGCTGACTCCACAGAGATGATCAGTGGGATTTTGCTTTTTTGCCACAGAGCAGTTCATACCTCCTACTGACTTAGGAATTGTACTACTACTTTTTTTTCCACACTTGAATGTAGCTGTAGTCTGTTCTGTACTCACAAAGCAACCATGGCAGCTATATTTGTACAATGGTACTAAAACACTGAACTAAAAATAAACCTTGCTCAGAAAAAGCAGTTCTGTTTCCTCATTACAGAGATGAGCCTGCCAGCTTGCACTTTGTAGTGGGACTTAGAAAGTCTTGCGTGGTCTGCTTTACAAATACTGGATTTTTCTGAGATTGTTTACCATAAATTGTATCCCTGCAATTATCCATACCATAAACTTATCCTTAAATTTTAAAATTTATGGATAAAAAGACATCCATGCCTCTGTGGCCTACAGAATTATAGAACGGTAAAATAATTTTGTGGAAGTACTGTAATGCCTGTTGGGTTTAGTTAAAACAGTTAGAAATAAAATAAAAATCTTTTCTTCTCCGGGACTATTTATTTTTCCTTCTGTATATCCAAAGTCTCTTGCAGGAAAGCATTTCAAAGTCTTTCATTTATGCTGAACTACTTCAACTCTGCAAATGTCCTCACTTGCAACTTTGCATTATTGGCAGATATAAACTATTTACGTTGGATAAAACTAATAAAATTTAAAGCCGATGGTAGGTTTCAAATAGTCAGCACTACTTTTCAACACCATCAGTGCGCTTTTTTAGGATTTTTTTGTGGAAAACTGACAGACCGGCCTCTCTTATCCACTTCTGAAGTCTCATGATATATTACATCAGAAAGAATGCAACGATGGAAAGATTACATCCCACACAACATAAGCAAACCAAGGAAATGCTTGATTTATTGTTGAGTGCATGGAAGAATAGACACAGAGCTGACAGAAAGCAAGAAAGCACTTAGATGAATAACAGGGTCCACAGAAGAAAAAAAAAAAAAATCCTTTCACCCAGAAGGTCATTTACAATGTCCAGATGTAATGCTGTGTGGATAAATATTGTATTTATGACAGCTACTTCAGTATCATATGAGAAGACACTGAAAATTATTTGGATCAAAAATGATCACAATGGCAATGTGGCCCCATCCCTGAAAGCCAATCTTCTGTCACACAGAAATAAAAGCAAAATAAAGTGTACCCCAATTTTTAATTTATTTTTAATATTTTTTTTTTTCCCCTGGAAAGCCATTAAGAGGATAGAAGGGAGTGGTAACGTCGCTTGAAAATTTCCGATCGCCATTCTAATGACGAACACAGACGGGAGGCTGGAAAAACCTCATTTTAATTCTCATTTTCCCTCTGTCTCTGCTTAACTGCAGCCGGTGCCTCAGCATCCCGACGCTGCCCAGAACCGAGCCGGCCCGGCAGAACCGACACCGCATCTCCCACCGCATTAGACGGGGCCTCCGAACCCCCCGCACCTCCCCGGTTCCGCTCGCTGCGGGACCCCGCGGCTCCGCCGCTCCCTCCGCGCATGCTCCACTCGACACCTTCCCGCCGGGCCCGAGGAAGATTGGGCTCTCGGCTGCCCGTAGTTTCCCTGGCAACCGGCAGGAAGCGCCGCAGGGCGCGGAGCTGCCAGGCGGTGAGGTGAGGGGGGTGTCGGTTCGGGCGGGCGGTTCTGATGGGTCGGGTCGGGCTCCTTTGCGTGGCTGCCGGGCGATGATGCAGCCCCGCAGCTGCCGCTCTTCCCCAGGGGCCCATAAGGAGAGGGAACACCCCGCGCCCAGCGGCTCCTGTGTCTGCCTCGGGCTGGGCTTCCCGCCAGGGAGAGGGGGCTGTGGGGAGGGGACCCAAGAGAATCATAGAATGGGCTGGGTTGGAAGGGACCTCAGAGATCATCAGGTCCAACCCTTGATCCACTACTGCTGCAGTTACTAGACTATGGCACTGAGTGCCACATCCAGTCTCTTTTTAAATATCTCCAGGGACGGGGAATCCACTACTTCCCTGGGCAGCCCATTCCAATGTCTGATCACCCTTTCTGTGAAGAAATTCTTTCTAATATCCAACCTAAACTTCCCCTGGCACAACTTGAGACCATGCCCTCTTATCTTGCTGATAGCTGCCTGGGAAAAGAGCCCAACCCCCCCCTGGCTCCAGCCTCCTTTCAGGGAGTTGTAGAGAGCGATGAGGTCTCCCCTGAGCCTCCTCTTCTCCAGGCTGAACACCCCCAGCTCCCTCAGCCTCTCCTCACAGGACTTGTGCTGGATCCCTTCACCAGCCTGGTTGCCCTCCTTTGGACCTGCTCCAGGACCTCAATCTCCTGCCTGAACTGAGGGGCCCAGAACTGGACACAGGACTCGAGCTGTGGCCTCACCAGGGCTGAGTACAGGGGCAGAATCCCTTCCCTGGACCTGCTGGCCACGCTGTTCCTGATCCAGGCCAGGATGCCATTGGCCTTCTTGGCCACCTGGGCACACTGCTGGCTCCTGTTCAGCTTCCTGTCAATCCAGACTCCCAGGTCCCTCTCTGCCTGGCTGCTCTCAGCCACTCTGTGCCCAGCCTGGAGCTCCCCATGGGGTTGTTGTGGCCAAAGTGCAGGACCCGGCACTTGGCCGTGTTGAACCTCATCCCACTGGAATCAGCCCAACTCTCCAGTCTGTCCAGGTCCCTCTGCAGAGCCCTCCTGCCTTCCAGCTGATCCACACTCCCCCCCAGCTTAGTGTCATCCACAAATTTGCTGGAGACATACTCATGTATTTCCTGCTCAGAGATTAAAACAATCGAGAATAGAAATGAAAAGTGGGAGATAAAAAATAGTTAACTTCTGCTGTCTACTGAGTTACCTTAAACTAGCAGAGCATGGAACACCCAGACCAGACTTAACGCAATTTCTATTATCAGTCAGCATGTCAGATTAAACCAACTATGTTACTATGGACTGGAAAAACTTGGCTGATTGCCACAGTGCAAAATCCTGTGTTTTAAGTAATATGAATATTTGCAACATGTAAATGGGCTGCCCAGGGAGGTGGTGGATTCTCCATCCCTGGAGGTTTCCATCCCCACGAGGGGCGTCCGTGTCCCTCCTTGTTGTCTCGCTGGGTCTGTTGATGTCCCACGGTGTTGGTCGGTGTCGGTCAGTGGTAACTTTACAGACTTTTGCTGTTTAAACCTCTTGGCTGTCCCGGTGCTTGATGCCCCTCGTTCTTACTCTGCCCAAGCTGATCTCCAGCTGGGTTGGTGCTCACCAGGGTGAGGGAGCAGCCTCGCCTTTCAGATCCCACTGACTTTCATTCCTCCTTTCATAAGTGACTTCCAGAAACCTGACTCCAGGCTGCACTTTCCCTCCTTTGAAAGACTCAGTCCTTTGCTTGAAGTCGCTGTCATCTGCCAGAATCGTATCTGTATCGAGCCTTGGATGTCACTTGTTTGATTCATAACTATACTTCTGTCTGGTACCTCTACATTTGTGACACTCCTAGCTCTTTACTAGACAAGATCTGTTATCTTCTTTGGAAGACAGAGGCATCCTTACAGACAAGTGATTTTTCCACTCTGACACCTCCTCCTCTGGCAATACACAGCCATCTTATCTTTTTTACATTTTTTACATTTTTTTTACTGCATTTTTACAAAAAAGTTGTCACCATCCTTTTTTCCCATTTATACTTTTGTCCCAGAGGGCTAACATTGTTCTTGCCTCTTGTTCAAGACCTTTGACTGTTCCTGACTGTTGTCATGCACCAGTGACTGCTCAAAGGTATCTACATATTGCCATTAGTTAAAAGCACAGTAAAGTCCTTGGCATGTATCTTAAGTTAGTTTTTGGAAGAGAATTTGCATACATCTGAATTACTTCTGAATACTTTTCTAAGAAAAAAAAATATTATTAGCAAGACGACTTTGTACATTGGAAACAATTGTACATTTCAAAGGTGGACACTGATAGCACTATTTTGTGATATATAATGCTACTATAATGCAAAAACAGGTTTTCATGGCATAAAACCATTCTGATTCTTATTTTTCTGATAGTTAAAGTGTGTTTTCTAACTCTAATGTGACTAGAGTCTTGTGATCATAAGCTGTCACTTAAATCAGTAAATTTTATTTTTATGTTATTGTTCCTCTTCTATGGCTTAAAATTTTTTTGGGTGTTAATGATTTGTGTTTTACAAGCAGGATAGTTCTCGTAAGTGTCATTAAAGTTTTTGTGTATTCTGAAGAGACTTTTAGTTGTGTGATTGTGGTGTGTTGGTTTTTCTAACATAGAAAAGAGAAACCAGGATGTACAGTGGGTACACTCTTCTGATCAAATCAGTTCTGATTAAATCAGGCAAGAAGAATTGATTTAAACTTTCAGTTTTTGTTTTGCTCTGTATTTGTATTTTGGTTAACTTAGTAATGACTAGATGGTCTCAGCCTTTTTTTCTCTAAAGCGATACAGAGGGACAATACTGTAAAAATTATTTTGTGTACTGCTGAATATATAAGAATAAGCATTTATTTTCTGGTACACTTCTTCAGATTTTCTTGATTGATTGTTCATGTCAGTCTGTACCTGGGGATTATAATAACCCCTGATATTGTCTCATGTAGAAATGAGAACTATTTTATGTTTTTTAATCTTCTTCTGGTTTTAATCTTTTTCCATTCGAGGAAGCAATGTTCTAAGAATGTCATCAGGTGTCCAAATGAAACCAAAGGCTGCAATACAGAAAAGCAAGACATCTCCTTTGCCATGTTCTCCAGAACCTGCAATTAAACCACAGCCAAAGCCTAGTGACAAGCTGAATCCTAAAACTATTGATCCGGTATGTATGGGTGGTGGGTTTTCTGTTTGCTTGTTTAAAATAATCTCTTGTTGGAAGAGCTTTCCTTACTTTGTGAAATACATGCAGGGCATGCTTCTTTGGGCCCTGTTCTGTAAATTTGAAGCAAACTTTTAAAATTAATCATATATACTCTAATTTCTCAGATCAAATGCCTGAGGCATTTGTAAAAGTAGTCTTGGTACACTTGTGGTTTGGGTGGTAAATTTTTTATTTTCAGTGTACTTTTGCCTTAAAATGAGATTTAGAGCTAAGAATTCAAAAGGGTGGTTGGGGTTTTTTTTGGTATTTTTATACATTTTGACACCCGATCCTTTAGAAAAAATTATCTTGAAGAATCAGCATCTTGAAGATCATCTAGACTTTTAGAAAAAATTATCTCAGTTATTCAATGAAACAAGAATCAGCATCTTGAAGATCATCTAGACCTCATAAAAACTGGCAAATGAATTGCTGGTGAGCATTACTTGAAACTCCCAAGTACTGTGAGTATGTAATACTTTGGAAAGAAGTTGAGCAAGAAGCATGTACATGACAAAAAACAACTTTAATAGAATCATAAAATAACACTTTGGTGTTAAGCTTTGCAGTAAAATAGAACAAAAACAAAATAGAAAAATTCTGGGTATTCCATCACAAGAACACTGATTCTACATTATTTATTAATTTTTACACCTTCTTAACCAGGCAATTTTGAAAAGTAATTTTCTGAATATCTACCAACTATATGTTTTCTACCCCATAGCTGCAGTTTATTTTCTGATTATTTTTGGAATTGTATGACTAAGTTCTTTTTTTTGATAAACTGCAGTTTTAATTTATTCAAAATAGTTCTAAAATCTTACTGTCATCCAGAAATAATGCATCTTTTTGAATTTTTTTTTTGTCCTCACAGTTTGGTGTTCATTCTCAACCATCTTCTGTATTTGCTACAGCATATGCTAAAGGTGGCATTCCATGCAGGTTGGTTTTGTTTATTTTTTTACTAAATATGTTTAGGTAGAATTACAGAAATAGATATACATCTATTCATGTTTGATCTTGTAGTTAGGCTGTTTTATGCCATTCATTTCTGAAAAGATTGCTATTACTTAACTCTAATACTTAGCTCCTCAGCAGAAAGTAATTTTCCCTATTTTTGAAATTGTCTGATTTTGTGATTTGTGTGCTGTGTTAATACTGATGCTGCAGCTTTAAAGAATAGTTAGGTCTTTGCACATTTGGTTTGCTAAGGTTCTTTCATGAAATAAGTTGATTTTTTTCATGTAATGGTGTTTATTTCTCCCTACTAATAAAGATCATAAAATTAATGCCATTTTAGTAAGTACACATCTTGCAGTATTTTTTTTTTTTGTCTAAAGTGGTATGACAACATTTTCTTCAATATTCCAATTCTCTAGTGGTCAGCAGCAGATGTTAACGAAAGTAAAAGTACTTGTAAGTAATAGTTTGTGGTATTTTAAGTTACTTTTGTCTATTACATACTTGCCTAGAAAATAAGCATGTTAGTGTTTTGCCTGTGGATGCAGCATTACTTTACAAAAATTTAAGTAGTTGTTAATACTTGCATATACAGGTATAAAATAATCATTAATGTATAGTCTGTATCTTAGAAGTAACTGGTGAATTTAAGTATTATTTTCTTGCAGTTTAAACTGATTGTCCTTAATTTTTATTTGAGAAAAATGTTTCTTGATTTTTATCAAAATAAGGGATATTTTTTGCAAAGGGAGCATCTTCTGTGTCAGTATGAGGCATCTATCATTTTTGTAACTTGTTTTTTTATTTCTATGTCACTGAATTTTGAAAACTGCTATAATTGGGAATTATAATAATTGCACTGCTAGATAACCATTATACATTTCACTAAGGAGATCAATATGTATGACATCATTTAATAGTAATATTGCAAACCAATTTGTGATACATGAAAAGTGAAGTATGTTGGCAATAAATGATGTATTATTATATGTTAATTTGTTAAAACTATATTCTTTATATAGGTTAGTGCATGGCTCAGTAAAGCACAGATTGCAGTGGGAATGCCCTCCTGAAACTCTTCCCTTTGATCCTCTTCTTGTAACATTGGCAGAGGTAAAACTCAATTTTCTTGCAAAGTTAAGCATATAGAGGTCCCTAATTGCAAATATCTTTTTGTAAGGAGCTAAAATAACTTTGCCTCACCTGCTAAAGAAGAAAACCCCATATTTCTGAAAATCTGCTATGAATGAATATGGCCAAGTACATTGCCAGTTGTTATTCTTGAGATGGAGCATTCTGGGAGAGCTAGGTGGAGCTGTTTAATCTTGGAGATACTGCTCAAATACAAGACTGCAACTCACACTCCCAGCCACTGAATGAAATACTTCAGTCCTCCTGTGGCCGTGCAGGTTCTTTTGTGAACAAAATTGGCTGAATTCTTTTTGTATATAAAGCCTACCTAATGAAGTTACAGTGCTCTCCTCAATAAACTGAACTAATACAGAGGAAAGAGGATCCCATAAATGAGTGAAAGAGCAGTACTAGGCATTATGTCCTGGCTTCTGTGCTTTCAGCACTACATGTGACATTTGTCACCAAATATATTTCAGGCATGTAAATAAACATTAAATCCACTGTGGTAGGTGGAACAGTATGCATTCTGTAGAGCTGGCTTGTTTTGTTTGGTTTGGTTTGGTTTCTTTTAATATTAAATAAAGATGTCAGTTCCTAAAGTAACTTCAAGCTCTTGATATGGAAAGAAGGAGGACTTAAGTCATAGGGCTTCAAGTCTTTGAGATTTGCCAGTCAGGTTTTCACTAGAAGTGGATATTTGTACCATTGGAGCTGTAGGAAGGTGTGTGTGTGTGGGGGGGAGGTGTCTTTCCTTCCACAGTTTACTTGCTATATTTTTTTTCCTTTGGGTTATGAGCAATATTCACCAATATAGCCTATTCTTATTCATGGTCATGTTGAAAAATTACCTTGGGTAGTTAGATTAAAGGTAACAATGTACCAATATTGATCCACTGGACAGTTTTTATAATGTGAGTTTTAATATTTAATGTTTTGAAAGAAAAATGAATGATAGAATTCTGTGAGCAAGAGTTGTACTCAATGGCTCCACATGGTGGAGTTGGTGTATTTTATGTTTTGAACTGATTTAACAAAATGTAAACATTATTTTGCTGCTATGTGGAGCTTCTAAAATGTGTTCTTTGTTTAAAAGAAGGCTAACTACTAAGCAAACATGTTTTGTCTTTTTGCAACAGGGCCTAAGAGAGACAAAACATCCCTATACATTTGTTTCAAAGGAGGGTTTTAAAGAATTACTGCTGGTTGAAGGTGCTGCTGAAAAAGCAGTTCCCTTGTTGCCTCGTCTAGTTCCAGTCCTAAAAGCTGCATTGGTATGTCTTGCTCTTCATTTAAAGATGTTCATGGGTGTTTGGTTTGGTTTGTTTGTTTGTTTTCTTTTTTCTTGTGCTTCGGGAAGGTATTAATGTGATAAATCTATTGTATGGGCTTTTATTTTGGTGTTTAGTGGTGTGGGAATAGTTTATTTTTCTCATTTTAACCTTGTCTTGGTTTTATTAGATAAATGTGTTTTTAATTGCAAATTCAGATGACCAACCTTATGTATAGCTGTGTGACAGTAGCTATGGGCAGTTTCTGTGGAATTGTTCTTTTAAAGATCTGAATGTAAGCAAAATTAAGTAGATGTATTGTTGGTGTTTTTAAATGACCACATAACATGCAAACAAAAAACTGAGGTGAAGTAAAATGGAGATGTGAGAGTAAATATTTTTCTGTTACATTTAAAAATTCAGATTATGCTGATGAGCAAAGGTAAAACAGAATATGCCAATGAGGAAAAGGGAAAAATACAGTTATAATGTTTGAGTCTTAATTTAAAAAATTAGTCTTTTAATAGTAGTCTTAAGTCTTAATTTAAAAAATATTTTTAACTTCTTTACTCTTTCATAAAATAAAAAAGGGAAAGTATTGTCCTGAAAGGTAATTAATTTAGATCATTTTCATATCTTTCAGAGCCCTTTTCTTGTTCAGCTACTTGTTGTCCTTTAATCTAGCTGTGTTTTAGTTTTGGCTTTATAGAGATGGCTGAAAGCTTGGAAATAGTTGGTGATCTCAGACCTGAGGTGCAATATAAGACCAGAACTGTGTGTTGTCAGTATCTTTGGTTTAGTTTGGAAGACAAAATTGGAAGAATTTTTCTGTTCTTCTAATTGCTGTTACATATCTGATGATTTTCATTACTGCTGGTTTTGTGTCTTGTTAAACTTACTACACAAGCAGTCGATGAAGTCTAGTTAAAAAAAACCCAAACGTTCAGGGCCCAAATGTCAGGGTGGAAAAATAACTACTTAAATAAAGGTCAGCATTAGTACAAGAACAAAAATAAATTGTCATGAATCAATTTCACTGCTAAAGGAGGAGTGAGATAACTAAACCATTAGAGGACTCAGGGATAGAAGAACTCTCCAATGGGAGCAATAAAGCTGACAAAGCACCCTAGAAGTAGATAAGAGCCTGATAATTGCTGGCAGGTGACCAAGCTATAGTTGGCAGGGGACTCAGTTAATTGAGCCAGAAAGCCATTGGCTCCTGTGTTTCTCCAACAAAGACAATTGCTGTTATGAATAACACAGAAATTACCCTTGATTCATTACATTTGTAACTAAAGTGTTGTGTGGCAGTTTCAACATAGCTGCACTTGAAGGATTCTTTCAAATTTCCTATGAAGCATTAAAATCCTTGGTGTAGTACGTGGTAAGTCGTCAGTTGATTGGTTTAGTTTTCCTGCCATTTTTTAAATTTCATTAATAATGAATTGTTAGTTTTCTTCTCTCAGAAGATATGAAAGAGTTCCACTGTTATTTTGTGGGTACTTTTGTTTTGTACTTTAAAAAATATACCTCTGTTTTTAAGCATTACCTCTAGATACCAATAATGAGTCATGTTGTACTTGTATTTCTAAATTTGTAACAGCAGTTGCAGAGTAATTTTAATTTTTAAAAATACTATACACAATCATAATGGAGAGATCTCAGTTTCGAAGAACTTTTCCTTTTTTATGAATATTACTAATAGGATTTTCTCCTTTCCCCCTCTGAAGGCCCATTCAGATGATGAAGTATTTGGAAGGGGATTGGATGCTTTAGTTCAACTGAGTGCAGTTGTTGGCCCATCTCTTAATGATCATCTTAAGCATCTACTCACAAATGTAAGTTTTGAATGCTGTAGTCAAAAATAATCTGTATTTTTGTGGTACTTCTGTTGCAGTGTTTCATTTAATACCTGCACAGATGCAGTGGAGTTTCCATGCAGCACGTCCATGAAAGCCTTAGTTTATATATTCCTCTGTGTAAGCCCATCATTCTTTAATAATATGGTGACTTATAAAATTCTAGCAAGGTCCCAAATGTTGGTAACATAAACTGGAGAATAATGGAAATCTTGTCCCCACTATTTAAAAAATAGTAAAAAGATCCATCTTTAAACTTGAGATGAAATAAATGCTACGTTTTGAAGAGAAGTTAATGTTTATTGCAAAATGAGCTTTGCATTTTGAATGTAAATATTTTTTACAAAATCTGTGAAAGTTGAAAGTTGACATTAGCAAATATTCCTGCTTCTTTCAAATGGGAATTCTGCACAAGGAAGCTTTTATTAAATAAACATAGAATCGGATTGTGAAAAGTATTTTTATACTGAGTCCTTCTGTAGACATCTTCCCACAGACAGGCTTTTCATGGTTTCATCTAGCTTGCTTCCAAAGTACACTTCTACAGCAAAATAGAAGAACCTTTTAGATACCCAGGGCAGAAGAGAACAATTTCAGTAGCTTTTAAAAAATAGTGTTACCAGAATAAATCTCTTCCAGTGCATGTGTAAAAATATATTAACTTTTCCTGTGGCCAGAACTTTAAGAATGACTTTTTAAGGTCAATACCTCTTTAAAATTTGTTTGCTAGGATTAAAAAAAAGTTAAATTCAAAGAAAAGTAAACGGCTAGCCAAAAAACCTTATTTTAAGCTTTTCATTAGTTAAAATTCTATTACTTTTGTGTTGAATGAGTTTCATATTTTGATACCAGTTACAAGCTGAGAAATGATGTTTCTTTTCAGCTTTAGTTTTCCAAAGATAAGGTGAAATCAACTAATAAAACAGAATTATATTTGTCTCTTTGCATATATAGTACTGTATTGTTGTTCGACAAATCTTTTTTATTTCACTTTTCCAATAGCTTTCAAGGAGATTAACAGACAAGAAATTTAGAGAAAAAATTACTGTTGCTTTACAAAAGTTGGAGCAATACGGTGGAAGGGTGAGTTGACCAGATGATTATTCTTTAATCTGCACATCTGAAGGCAACTTTACCAAAATAACTTTTATCTCTGGCTTTCAGATTAAGTACTCCATTCTGAAAATTGATAATTTTTCACACAGAATCACACACAAACAGCCAGGTTGGAAAGGACGTCTGAGATCATCAAGTCCAACCCTTGATCCACTACCACCATGGTTCCCAGCCCATGGCACTGAGTGCCACATTCAGTCTCTTCTTAAAAACCTCCAGGGATGGAGAATCCACCACCTCCCTGGGCAGCCCATTTACATGTTGCAAATATTCATATTACTTAAAACACAGGATTTTGCACTGTGGCAATCAGCCAAGTTTTTCCAGTCCATAGTAACATAGTTGGTTTAATCTGACATGCTGACTGATAATAGAAATTGCATTAAGTCTGGTCTGGGTGTTCCATGCTCTGCTAGTTTAAGGTAACTCAGTAGACAGCAGAAGTTAACTATTTTTTATCTCCCACTTTTCATTTCTATTCTCGATTGTTTTAATCTCTGAGCAGGAAATACATGAGTATGTCTCCAGCAAATTTGTGGATGACACTAAGCTGGGGGGGAGTGTGGATCATCTGGAAGGCAGGAGGGCTCTGCAGAGGGACCTGGACAGACTGGAGAGTTGGGCTGATTCCAATGGGATGAGGTTCAACACGGCCAAGTGCCGGGTCCTGCACTTTGGCCACAACAACCCCATGGGGAGCTCCAGGCTGGGCACAGAGTGGCTGAGAGCAGCCAGGCAGAGAGGGACCTGGGAGTCTGGATTGACAGGAAGCTGAACAGGAGCCAGCAGTGTGCCCAGGTGGCCAAGAAGGCCAATGGCATCCTGGCCTGGATCAGGAACAGCGTGGCCAGCAGGTCCAGGGAAGGGATTCTGCCCCTGTACTCAGCCCTGGTGAGGCCACAGCTCGAGTCCTGTGTCCAGTTCTGGGCCCCTCAGTTCAGGCAGGAGATTGAGGTCCTGGAGCAGGTCCAAAGGAGGGCAACCAGGCTGGTGAAGGGATCCAGCACAAGTCCTGTGAGGAGAGGCTGAGGGAGCTGGGGGTGTTCAGCCTGGAGAAGAGGAGGCTCAGGGGAGACCTCATCGCTCTCTACAACTCCCTGAAAGGAGGCTGGAGCCAGGGGGGGGTTGGGCTCTTTTCCCAGGCAGCTATCAGCAAGATAAGAGGGCATGGTCTCAAGTTGTGCCAGGGGAGGTTTAGGTTAGATATTAGAAAAAATTTCTTCACAGAAAGGGTGATCAGACATTGGAATGGGCTGCCCAGGGAAGTAGTGGATTCTCTGTCTCTGGAGATATTTAAAAAGAGCCTGGATGTGGCACTCAGTGCCATGGGCTGGGAACCACAGCAGCAGTGGATCAAGGGTTGGACTTGATTATCTCAGAGGTCCCTTCCAACCCAGCCAATTCTATGATTCTATAAGAAGCTGCATGGCTGAACTCTTATACCACAGCACACCAAGCTCCAATCAGAATTCTTTTCTGGGAGCAAGTGTGCATCCATATGAATCCCTACCCATGATATTTTCTTGGAACACTTTATTGTCCTTGGTGGGAAACCTATGCAGGCTTAGAGGTTAAAGAAGATTCAGGCTGTTCTTTCTTGAAGACAGAACATGCAAATCATGAAGATGGTCCATGTCTCTAGAAAGTACATTTTTTTCCCCAGGGTTTGATGTGATGTGACAAATTGGGTAAGTTACAACGTAAAGTAGGATTCAGGCTGCTTAATATAATTCCTTACAACAAGTTAGCCATTGCAGCTGAGTACAGTGTGTGAGTTTCTCATGCAGACCACAGGGTAGGTTAGATGCCCATGAGGAGTGATCCAGGAATTCAACAAATGCCAGCTAGTAAAAAACTTCTGGCCCCTTCTGGGATACAAACACTTGAATCAGGCTGAATATTTGTCTTGCTGTAGACATGTTCCTTTTTTCTAAGCCTAAACACCTTTCTCAACAGGATTTACTTTGACAAAAGCTCCTTTTTGGCATTATTGATGATGCCTGCCCATTCTCCTACTAATAGTTTAGTGTTTACTTCCCTTACTGAAGAAATCAGGTATTCACATTCCAGGTGACCCTGGCTAACCCAGAGATTAGAGCTTCAATTGCTAAAAATAATTTTTAAAAATATTTTATAATAGATGGCAAAGAATCTCCTGAACATTCTGTTGCCACTTTTTGTGGTACTGTAAATTGTGCAGAAAGGAAGAGAGAAGAAAAAGGGCAACTATTGGCTTGGATATCAATTCTAGAAGAGAAAAATAATTGTTTTCTTGAATCTATGAACACTTGCATGTATTATATTAATTGGTCAGTGGTAAGGTATAGGAATAACCCAAAGGGTAGGGACACGTAGGTCTACCAATTCAAAGCTTGAGACCCTTAGTTAGCACCCACGTAATCAGCAAACCCTCCACACACATTTTTTTCCCCCCCCCACTATATTCATTTAAGGCCAGTAACAATGTTTGCATTGCAGACCTAAGAAACATAACAACAAATAAATAAGCATGGAAATTTTTTTTTTTATATATATAGTAGGACAAGAAAAGGAAAAAAATCACATCATGATGGTCTTAAAATTCAGGCCTAGATAATGTACCAGTGAATCATTAACCTCTCAGGTCCCTCAGTCTTGCAGTCTCATTGGTTTTGCAAGGAGGTCATTGTGTGTCTGTGTATTTTAAAAATACCACAATAAGGTAAGACAGAAGACTGCAAATAAAAAATTTATTACAAGCAATATTATATAATCTAGCTAATGAATTTATAAGATTCCTATTATAAAGGTTTTATAGGCTATATGATTTTTACTTTTATTGGATGTCCCTTCCAGAATATCATGCCTCTATTTTAAAAATTATTATTTCATGGCTATAGCAATGCCCAGTTTTAGGTATGAGTTTATATGTCTCTATTCTTGGATGTTTACTCTCCATCATGAGTTATCACTGTGTTCCATTATTTCAGTTTTTTATTTTCAACCCTTTTGACAGTAAACTTCTCAGCAAATACTAACTTTTAGGTTTTCCACTGTTTGATGATACCTAAGTAAAAGTTGTGAATTATACAATTTATAAGGACTGTATGAATAGTCTTGCATGTAGTGGTAGTGATAGTTACTTTGTTTAAATTTCATTTATTTTTTACCAACAGGCATCTGTGGCTATCATCAAATCTAAGATTCCAACCTATTGTACCAGCTCCTCTTGAAGAAAAAAAAACCTATAGTGATTTATACTGTAAAGGGAAGTCTGGAAAGAAACTGCCTGTCAATGTTTCTTCTTTGGAGTATGGTATATTCTCTTAAAATAATAATTCTACAGTATGATGGAAAGTGAGAAAAGTCCTGAAAATTTGTGAATCTGTCATTTTTGGAAGCCTGTTTAACAATTCTTTCTGTATTGCTGCTGTTTGCCCATGCATTGTGCTTAAAATGACATTGACTCACTATTATTTCAAAAGCAGAGTAAACATTGATGCTTATTTTGTTGTAAATTACAATTCCCTTTAATTGATCTGCATTCCTTAATACGTATATTTTTGTGATGCAAAATAATGTCTGTAATTACTTAAATAGTGACTAACTTGGTGTTAAATTAGATATGTATATCTGCTTTTGTAACTTCATTTCTGCCACAGGCACTAATGGATTCAGATTGGATTCATCAGTACTTCCTGCATTAGATGTAGAACTGTGAGATCCAGATTATTGGGAGTCAGCTTTTAAAGGATGAAGCTGAATGCACTAAACAGGTAGCATATGGTGCAAAGCTGAACTTGCTCACTGTATTCTCAGCACATTGTTTTGAGAAGCTGGAAAAGTGCTGGGGAATAGAGTGCAGAAGCATCAGGTTGCTGTGAAGAGTCACAGCCTAGGTTTTGCTCAACTAATATTTCCAGTTAGCAGTGGCCCTGCTGAATGAGCTGAATGCTTGAGACTAGATTGTGAATTTAGCTCCAGATGAGCTAATAAATTTTTGAATGTGGAAGCTATGAAAAAAAAAAAAATTAATATAATAATTAGATCACAGAAGCCAGCTTCCTGGCTGTCAATTGCTGTTCTAGGGTGCAATGTTTGTCCATGAAAATCTTTGAATTTGATTGCAAAGTAATTCCTAGTGTGTCTTGTAATTAGTACTGTTCAGGGTTTATGTTGTTAGGGGTATTTGAGTTACTCTGTGAGGGAGAGCTGACTGAAGTAATAAAATTTGCCATAGAATTTTTACCTGTTAGGAAAATTCAATTCCAGAATTTAAGGCTGTTGGAAGATGTTTTATTGTCATCAGAGTTATTAAAAAATAACTCTCATTAGAGGATTAAAAAAGTGGCAGGTGAAAGCAATTTCAGGTATATTTTTTTTTAAATTACCACAACATGGCTAAACAATTTACTTCAGGACTCTGTTAAGGTCTTTGCAGAGATCAGACTGTGCTTAGCCAAGATTTGTGTATTTAAGTTTTTTTTTAAAATTCATTTTGTTGGCAAAAATGTTTAATTTGAAGTAATACGAGTATTTGTTTATCAACTCAAAAAATGATCATGCTGCTCATTTTTCTTCATGTTTACTTTATTTTTTAGTTTTTTACAAAATGTGCACATTTAGTTTACACAAACACACTACAGCAGATTTCAGGTGTACATGTATTGTACTACTCTTACCCTACACTGGTGATAGCAGAGCAGCCTTCAACATGCCTCTAACATCCCACCTCTACACCAGAATAGATACCTGAATTATTTTTGCAAAATAATGCTTGCAACATTCTTTCCACCTCATTAATCCCCTTTCTGCAGCAATGTCACAATGAAGATTGGCCTATCTTTGATAGCATTTCACCTATTTTGAAGTATTAGCATAAACTCTGTGGACAATGTATCTTAAAAATTACACATATTGAGGGGCAGTATTATATTTTAGGTACATACATTTTTAGAAAAAAAATCTTCCTAGGTTCAGAATTAAGGTAGCTCCTATCTTAATGAAGAAACAATCCTAAAAAAAAATGTAATACAGTTGCCACATATAGATGATATTATATAGCTGAAGTTTCCAGGTTTTTTTCCTGATTCTGTCTCATAATTAAAGACATTACAGAAAGCTGAAACAGATGTTAGCCTGTCTAGCAGTCATTATTTGTAGGTGTTACTACGTAGTGATATTCATTCTGAGCACCAAAGGAGGATGGAAGTTTCAGAAGAAGTTCATGCCTTATTCTTCATGAAAGACAGAAAGTCACATAGTCATGAAAACAATGTTAGGATCCACTTTGAATTTTTCATTGAGAAACTGTAAGTCCTTATGTCAAAGATCCTTAATTTTAAACAAAGAACTTTGCAGATACATCCAAGAAGAATTAGAAATACACTCTGTAAGATTCCCAATATCCATGTTATGATAAATTCAAATTTACACTACATAAGTGTGATTGACAGAAGCTTACTCATATTTATTAGGGAGTAAATCTACCTATAAAAAATGTCTTATTTTGTTCTTTAACAGTTCTTCCTCTTAAGTTATCTGTTTTGTTAGGTTTGGGCTTTGTTTTGTTTTTTTTTTTACTTTAAGAGAAAAGTCAAAGGTGAAAGGCAATTGCAGCAAGATGTGCATTGCACATGGATTACAGCACTTTAACTCAAAGTATTATTCAAAAAATGAGGACTACACCATATAAATGTGAAAATAAAATACATGGTAATGCCTCTGTAGAAATTAGAAGCTAAGATTTATGAAATACACTCAAACACCTGGAACTTAATCCAGTAGAAATGAGTAGCAAAACTAAGAGTATTTATTTAATTTCCTTGTGATAGTATCTATTTTATCTAGGGGTTAGAATGATAATAAAGCTGCATAATGTCAGGTCTTATTTTGTTTGGGTTAGAAATAAAAACCTGACATTTCAGAACAATCTTGTTAACTAGGGTAGCCACTGGTGAATTGCTAAATCATATATTTTACAAAGATTTTCTGGGGAAAATGTGTAATAAAAAATTATTTGCATAATATATATCTCAGGGCAAAGCTGAGTAATTTTATTTATGATAAAGTGGGAAATCCATCTTTTAGATAATGTTGCAGGATAGCTTGTATTTGTCCATTAGTTGTAATCCTAGTGTCTTCATTAAATCACATTTTCAAAAAGCTGCATGGATCGCATTATATTCTCATCCTGCAAAAAAAAAAAGAACAAAAACCCAACTATCATACACCATTACAAATATAGTTAGCAAATACCTATAGTGCAGTTGGGTAGAACTTGCTATATTTTAGTTAATGTCAACATATTTTTGAGCTGCTTTGGAGAAATTCTTAGCAGAAAAAGGTTATTAAGGGATTACACTTAAGTAGACTATTGTTATATAAATTAATTAAACCACAATTATTCTGACCAAAATGCCATAGCATGTTAAGAACATTAAGCCTATAGTATTTCAGATTATAAGTTTATATTCCATATAAATACTAAAGTAATAACTGTTGTATCTGAAGTGTGAACCCAAACATGAAATTGCTCATTCTGTGTATCATACACAGGAGCCTTATTGCAATTCTAGGACATCCTATTGCATAGCTAGGGATGATTCTAAAAATAAAATAGATTTAAATGTGCATTTTAGCATGAACCACAGAGTCAGTCCATTCCACAAATATCACTGCAACACTCTTGACTCCTCAGACACTCCTTTTGGTGTGTTTACTCAGAGAGATGTTGACTGCTTTTCATTGCTCCTTCTGCTTTTCTGTTTGCTTTTGCTTTTGGTAGGTAACAAAATTTTCAGCTTCCAAATAATACTGTTGCGTTACTCTGCACTCCAGTTTTGTAAATGTGTCTCATCACAGCAGTCAGGAAAATGCAAAATTTTTGTAACATTTACTTTTTGGTGTATCAGAAGAAAGAGTTCACTTGTAGTAGCCCATGTTTGGTGGCACTTCCAGATCAACATTTGGTTTCACAATACAAATTATATATCAATATATATACATATTACATGCTAACCTAGCTGGGCTCCACTGTAATGATCCTCTTTTTAAATCTGAATGCATGTTCTTTAGTGCTTTCTTGAGAAATAACTTATCCATTTTAAATTCCAGTGAATAAAAAGACTGAGTTTGATAGAATATTGTAGGAAGTTTCATGAAAGAGGTACACAAAACCCTAATTTCTTAGAGAGGTTATCTGATAGTATTCTCTGCTGATGATAGGTATGTAGACCTTTTGTACATTAATAACAAATGTTCTGTATTTATTTCCAGTTAAATTATTCACTGCTCTGTCTAATGGGTGACTTGCTTTGTAGAAAGAGACAAGTCTGAGTACATTTTTTTTTTCAATTTATGTTATGAAACATGCACAGTATGGTTTTTCATCTTGGAATCCATGTCATCTCAAGTAATGCTTCTGTAAGAAGTGATCTGCACACTATTTTGTATGGCTAAACTAACTAATGAAAACAATTCCATGTCATTTCAGAAAAAATGTTATGCAGATTATTGCTTTAAAAGTTTATATAGAAAATAAATTAATGGAAATTAAACCTTTTCCCACTGCATTGTTTGGAAACATCACTATACTGTTGAATATCACTGATTATTGTAAGGTTAAAGTTTGGTTTAATGAAATAATTATTAATCTAACAAGTTCCAAATGTTTTACATATATATATATATATTAGCAACTAAGCAAATGTGCAAAACAAACAACACACTCTTAAATTAAAGTCTTGACACTTTATACCAATGTTATAATATATGTATCATCACTAAGGAAACTAGAAGTTTTCACAAATCAGCTCCATATTTCTGAAGTTTGCTGTTTCTATACAGAAAACCTCCAATACCCATCCTTTACTTGGTCAAATGAGAAAAGTCTTCACAAGAAAATACAGGCTTGTTGTAAGGTTTGAAACATGATGATATTAGTAGCTGGTTTTTTCCATCTTCAGAAAAAAAGAAAAAAAAAAGCAGATGCTTGCTTTCTAATTCTTTGACAAGTCTTTCTCATTTGCCTCTTTTTTTTGAGTACTTTTTCTAATTATTTTTTGAAATATATTTAATGATTCCTAAGTAAAGACATTAGGAAGTGTTAGTGCTTGCGAAGCATCATCCATATGGAGCACAAATCATGGACCTAACTTCAAACCAACTTTAAATTTTTTATTCCTGAAGTCTGAGATGGCCACTTTGATTTCAGACGAGTCCACACCATCAGACTTGTGGATGGAGAAAATCTTTATCCCAGAAGCCTTTTGATTATTACCAGAAGGACTTCTAAATCACTCACCTGTGCACCACTCATGCCTTAGCCCTTTGCCTCTGTTCTGTCGTGGTGCTGCTGTACATATGGAGCAGTGCACAAGTTAAACCTTTTTCCATCAGCACCCAGCAGTGAAAGGATTCCAGGGAGGAACTTGGCAGCACCTAACCCTTGGGTTGGGTTTGGGGATACAGGAGTGTTGCTGTCTCTGCTATTTGGTAAAACAGGACAGGCAGCAGCCACTCTCTGGGACTCCATCCAGCATACCTAGGCCAGGGGAGTCCAGTTATCCCGTGGGAGTGAGGACACTCCTGGTGTCTGGCTGGCAGGCTCATGGGTATGAGGAGGGTGGGCAGGGAAATTAGGTCAGATGCATTCCTTGTCCAAGACAGAGGGAGAGTGAGGGGGAAGCACCTTTCTGTTCTGACTTAATTGTGGACAGAGATAGACTTTTATTCCCAGTGTCCAGAGAAGACCATGTACAAAGCCTGAATGCTCTTCAGTTTTCTACATAACTGCTTAATAACTTTGTGAATGGACAGGCCAGTCCTTGCATTGGGACTGGGAATTAAGAGTTGCCATTGCTGTATTGCCTGCTCTACAGTGCTACTGCATTGATTGTTGTGCCAAACCAGTACTCAGCACAAGGGAGTGATTTTTTAAAAAATTCATGTATAATGAACAAACACAGCAGAGGCTCTTGATGGTCTAAAAAAAAGGTAGAGCAAAAAAAAAATATCTCTGGAACCTATCCCAGGAAACTGAATGGGCTTTCCCATTCCAAGGTCTGAGCTACGATCATTTTTTAAGCAAACTGGCAGGGAAGGTTTTGAGCAGATGCACTCTAACCTTAATGCTAAAACAAGATTTGTAAAAGATTTGTAAATGAGGAAGCCACCATAGCTGTCAAAGCCTGGGGAGCAGCAGTTGTGCTGTGCCCCTGCCCTGAATATGCTAATTCAGCAAGCAAAAAATAATAAGATTAGAACTAGCAGTGGCCTGGGGAGCAAGCCAAAGGTCATTAAAGGCATAGAAGGGTTTTCTTTGGGGGAAAAAAAAAAAGAATAAAAGAATACTTTACAGTTTGGAAAAGAGATACTGAAAAAAGGGCAATGTTTTTCCATAATGCTAGAACAGAGAGAAAACAAAAACAGTGCAAGACAGGTCTGAAATACAGATTTACTACAGAAGGGATCACAGGATCATTTAGTTCTGGTTTTGGCAATGCTCACAAAAGACGAGACCTTGCTCCTGGAGTGATGTAGCTCACTGCATGCAGAAGAAAGAAAGAAACTGGAACCTTTTTTAGATCATTTTTATACCTATTAGGATATTAAAGGTTTTCCTACAGCTGTGGTTTAGAAGGAAGCAGCCACTAATGAAAAGGTAAAAAAGGTAATCCTGAAAAGGCTGAAATCACAATAACTCCTGAATCAAGTTTCTTGAAGGACTTGGATTGAATCCTAATCCCACATCTCCTGTCTGAAACCAAATCCTGATATAAACATGAATTACACACTTCATAGCACAGAGATCTTAGGGAGACAGACAAATTTTAGGCAGCAAGATACATTTTGATTTAAAAAAAAGCAATTGACACCTTTGAAGTTTAAAGCAACTGAAGGTGAGGTAAGTGGCACAATGAGAACAGTGGCTGTGTCACATAGCAGTCCAGAAAGCTTCTCTCTCACAAGGATTCTGAATACTGAGGAAAGGTAAATAAGAAATCTTCTAACATGTGTTAAAAACTCTGATTCACATAGAATAGGGAGAGAAGGCAATTCTTTGCTGGTGGTACTCATTTTCTTCATAATGGCTCAGCCGATCACCATAATTGCTGTCATATCTAGATTAATCTGTCATTTAACTTCCAGAACTCAGCAGACATCAGCTGGAAAACAAATCTCATCTCTGTTTCTGATAATCACTCAGCTGTAGCAGAGCAAATGCTTTTAATTCATATTGAATGAGACTGACAAGCTAGAACCATGAGCAGTGCAGCAGAGCTCTGCTGACAGATGACACTACCCACTACCCATTACTAATGATGTGCAGAACAGCCACAGTTAGAATTCCATCCTCCCAAATCAGGGGCTTAAAATCAAACAGAAAATCACTTACTCAGTAGCTAAATTTATGAGAGCAACTCCGAGGAATAACTCCATATACAAATAGACCACTTCTAGAGCATCTTTGCTATTTGCTGTTCAGCTTTCCTTGTTCCAAATGATTAAAAATCTATCACTCATTAATTGCATTCATCTTTCTAGTCTTGTTCTCCCTCGCCTCTTGTTTACTGCTGTCTTCTTGATACAGTAGATAAGAATCAATACACACAGGCTAGATTGCTGGTCTGTTTCAGCTTCATATTAAGCAGAGTCAGCATGGACAAGGTATCAGGAGAACACTGCCACGATTCTTTACGTTTCTCACTGTAACAAATAGTGTGTTTATTTTCCACATCAATTTGCATGTTATCAAGCCTATCTTATCACTAGGCCTAACAGGATGCTTTACAGTATATAACAACATCAAGCCAAAGGCTTGTCATCGTTATGTTTTATTATATGTTTATTTTTCCTGCATTTTTTAACCGACAAATTAACAGTAGTTACTTAAATTTCTGAAAGTGCAGATTACCTCTCCTCAGAATATCTCCTGGTCTGAGAGCAAGCCAGTTTCTGAAGAGCAGAGGAGTGAAAACAGGCTGTAATTTCTGCTGCAAAGGTTTGTTCTTGTCCCTGGCTCTCAAGGCAAGAAGCTGCTTTCAGCAGTTGAAGGAAACTTACAGCCACCTGTGTAGTGTAAACACTTGCAACTGATAATCACAATCAGTTCTCACTCCCCTGCCTTTGAGAAAACTTGCCAGCTGTTAACTCCTGCCATCCAACACTTAGCAAGCTCTCTGCATACTCCAGATCATGACTTGCTGTTTGAGAAATGTTCCTATAGAGGATAAATTTTCAAGCAATAGTATAAGTATTATTGCTGTGACAACCTCCCAGTTAGAACAGGAATGTGTTCCTCAGCACAGGCAGAAAACAGAGAGAAATATTTATCTGCATGTGAAGAAACTTTTTGCTACCAAGTACAAACAAACTACTGTTAAGTAGAGAAGGGACGTGGACACAGTTGATTAAAACACAAGGACACCTTCTATACAGCACCTCTTCTATAGCTTCAGGTCACAAATTTATTTACTGGTTTTGTGCAATGGTGGACATACATACTCTATGTTGGGAAAATACTGTCTCCAGTTTTAGGATTACCATCACTGTCACTCCAGAAATCTGTGTAGCTCTATGATAGTAGTAGCCAACAGCTATGTGTTCAGTACTTATCACTGGGTACTTACTTTCTGGCAGCTCTCAATGAATTCATCTATGGTAACTACTCCATCTTTGTTTTTGTCCATTTTCTGTTCAGAAAGAATAAGAATGCATGTTTATCCTCCTGAAATCCTCTGTAAAGCAAGTCCTTTTCTTATTATTCATTTCAGTTATATGTCAGTCTAGGAACAAGCAGGCCAAAATGCTGTAAAGATGTAGTAAGAGATATGGTAGATTAAGCTTACAGAGTTGATTGTTGAAAAAGCAAGATGAAAGGAATAGGTCTGAGAAACTTGGGATGGAACCACAGGGAAGAAAAAGGATTGCAAAATCAGTAGGATGTGCAAAACTGTTACAACAAGTAAAACCTTTACATAACTGCTAGCAGTCTTTTTGGCTCCTATGTTACTTAACCCACCTGGAAAAATGTTTCCACATGTTGTCTTGGTGCATCCTCCTTGAGGACAGGATAGGTGCATTTTCCCATCATATCATATATTGCTTTCATGATATCTAGCATTTCCTGAAGATAAAAAAATATATCTGTGTAATATAAGGTGCGTTGTAGACATTGCTTAAACTCAGAACACAGAAATTACTTTTAGGATTTATATTTTAGAATACAATTTTGAGATGGTGCCTGTTATTTTATGACTGACCAGCTTCAAGGAGGACCTGCTACATTCCTACAAATTCTAGCATGTTGAGATTTAATAGGTCAAGTTGTTAAATAGATTCTTATGATTCTGATTTTTAATTATTTAGAGTATATGGAAGTTCATGGATTGCAGGAAGAATTTCTGAGGTCTTATGAATAAATCTAAATAGGAAAAGAAGCTCTGTAACAGCAAGTGAATGGTCAAAGCACACCAGCTTCTTACTACTGACGTTTCCCTGGAGAAAACAGAAACACCTACACACACCTGCATATATACAGAGTTCTCCTTTTAAATCAAAGGTTTTGAATTTTGTTAATAGAGTGGGTTGTGAAAACTTTAAGAATAATTATAAAAACAAGTGGTCTGGCAGTATGCCAAGAAATTATTCCATAGATCACCTTTTTATTATGTGTTTTTCTAAAAGTGTAACATTTTAAATGTAATATAATATATATATTAGGCTTATAGACTCAGTTTTGAAAGAAAACATACTCTTATGAAAGTTTTCATTTGGTTCCCCTGTAATTTAAGTATGTGTTTGAATCCTTTCAGAATAAAAGATGCAGGAATCCTTTTTATACAAATAATGTTTCAAGTAAAAATTTTAAGTAGGTTCATAAAATGAGTAACAATCATGGCCCATATACTTAATTCTATTTTCTCAAATAGACAAGCAAACTACTTTATTCTAGTGACTTAATGGACTAAAATGTACAAATACACAGGCATAAGTTGAAGCAAACATTTCTGTACCTGAGGAATTCTACCTTTTACAATTTCTGCAATGATTTTCCCTTTGCAATTTTTGTATGTCTTTAAAATGAGAAAATTACTTTATTTTTAGCATGTCTAGTTTCATAATATATGTTTATTTGTTACCATGTCTAATTTGACAATGAAGCTATTCCTCTTTTAAAGCAGAACTTAGAAATACAAGATTTAGTTTCAGTGATTAGTGAAAAAAAGGCAATCTTACCTCTTTAGTTATATATCCATCTTTATTTATATCATACAAATTGAAAGCCCAGTTCAGTTTCTCCTGTACTGTCCCTCGAAGTAAAATTGAGAGACCCATAACAAAATCCTAAATATATAAAAAATCTTGGTCAGTTTGGAACTGAGTCATTTTTTACAAACCTTCAAAAATCCAGAATAATGCATTCATTAGAAAAATGAAAGTCTGGAAAGATATGTTAGTAAGTTAGTAAGTAAAATGAGTAATTTTCTATGAAATATGCCATAATTTTCTGTTAGAGGATCTAACCTCTGAAATGCCTCATGTAAACAGTTCCTGTTGAACTTAATACCGGGGAAAAGCAATCTCCATGGTTTAATAGGAAAAAAAAAAAAAAAAAAAAAAAGAAAAAGCATAATTGGGAGTTACATTGATCTAAGCACAAGAGAGCAATTTAGTGAGAACTGCCTACTACAGAACATTAAATGTTAAATCTATACCTGGTGAGAAGTGGACCATGTAGTCCCCAGACCTCTTAGGTCAATCTGCTGCATCAACATTTGAAACTTTCTGTATGCTACAGTACACCTCAGTACTTAAAACTTTTATTGTAAATATGATAGGGAATAATACTTAATATGTTTCAATGTACCATCTTAATGCTTTTGTGTCCCATCAATGCTCTATTGCTGTAGGGCTATGCCACAGAAAGAAGTCAGAAGACTTTGAGATTACTTATAAGTAGTATTTAGTCACAGGTTTTTGTTTCATAGTTAATACTCTTTAGATAGCACAAACCTCATTTACATTTAGCAATGATCTTCCAAATTGAAGAAAATACTGACTGTGTCCTCACCTGTCATCTGTATTTCTTAGCAGGCTCACTTTTTTTAAACAGTGGCTTCTTTTTTTCCTAACCATCTCCTCCACCTTTTTCTGTTTGATAAGTTGGTAAACCCATAAATCTATGAAACTCTCTCCATACTAGACTGAGGAGAGTATGGCAAGAGATTATATTTAAATATGCATTTCTACATCATTGGCAAAGACATACAAGAAGTCTTAGAGTAATATTAGAGACCATAAAAGGTGAAAAAAATTCTTATTAGTAGCAGCTACATTTCTGCATTTCAAGAACAATAGAAAAGCCTGCACTGAGGTTAGACATAAATATGAAAGTCTGATGTACCACAGTCTAAGTATACAGTGAAGCATATACAGATATCAGTGCCTCAGAGGGTCTAGTAGGCACAGATGGCTCTTTTGACAGCTGCAGCCCTTTTAACAATTCAGGTGGCATGCTCTGGGTTTTCTTAGTCTGTCATAAGTTTCTGTCATATTTGTATATGTGCCCTTCGGCGTAAATGGATACATGAATCTTTAAAGAGTTTTGCTCAATTTATCTTGTCAACATCCCAATGACTAATTGAGGGTCACAGGGTTAAATCTCTAAAAAGCTATTTAACAATGTACTATTAAGTATTAAAATGTTCCAGAAATTCAGAATAGATTTGATCACCTTACACCATTAACCTTCTTAATTCAGTATCAGGTCTTCAAATCTTTTCTGAACTGTTTTACACTCTTAATGTGGCTTTTCCTGAAGTCCTTTGCAAAGGTCTTAGTAGTTTTATTTTCTTAGAGATCTATATTTAAGAACTCTGAATTTGTTTTTAATTTGGCATCAGCAACACTTTTGCATTTATTGTAGCTAAACCATCTCTATTTTTACTTTCCTGTTTATCTTTCTTTCTTTCTTTGATGCACCACCCACGTTATCTGGCTTCCTGGAATCATTTATAGCTCCATTTGCAGGACTGCCCCTCTATCATCAGTTTTAAAATCCAAGCATAGAGAAACTTGACTTTATGCTGTTTTGCATGGGACTGAGTGTACTTATAAAAGATGATACAACTCAAAACCCCTTTAAATGTCTGCACTGATCTTTGCAGGTCTCCTCCTTCCATATTGTGTCATCATGTCTGGGAACTGTACATAGCTCAGTTCAGGTGCATTGCCTTTATCTGAGTGCTGTGCAGGAGCCAATGTCAAGAACAACAGAAAGGACTGGTCAGAAGAGGAGTTGTGATGAGCTGAATAAGGACCAGACATCTTTTCTGCATACTGACTTACATGCAATTGAAGAATATAGCAAGAAAGTAATATAAAAATAGAAAAACTGTTTCAGTGGACTTAGGCTAAATCCACAAGGTATTTTGAGCTACATCCTCAAAGAGAAAAATGTTCTGCATGGTGCAGTTAAGCTCAGAGTGCCTGGCTGCATGCTTGATGCCAGCAACTCAGGGAACCATGAATCAGGAACACCATTTAGCACAAAGCATGAACCCAAGTCTTCATTACAGTATTAGAGTACACAGATGTGTTTTGTTTCCTGGTTTAGGAATCTGATTTCTGGGGGGCGGGGAATTCTACTTTTAGAGCCTATTTATTTTTGCAGTAAGATTCACAGTACTGCTTGGACACTTCTGTCCCTGGGGATGTCAACACCATCACTGAAGGGAACAGTCCTGCCCACCTGAGGACCTAATGAGGAGAAATGTATCTGCTCTAGGGTCAAAAAGGAGTCTAAAGCTTGGGGGAGGTCTGGACTGAGGTACAGCCCTAGGTCAGGTCTCTCCTCAGTCCGTGAAAGCAATGTTAGAAGCACAGAAGTCTGTGCTTTGGTACTTACCAATACCCCTTTCTGCATCTTCCTATTTCTAACTTGCCAGCTTCCTGCTGGACGTGCTAATACCTGTGAAGACCTCTGTTAATTGGCAAACTCTCAAGTGCCTACCTTTGATTTTGCAAGAAAAGGAATGGCAGCTGAAGGGCTGCAGACTGGGGCATCCCTGTACCTGGACTGCAGCCTCTGCTGTGCTCACTCCTCCAGCCTGTCTGCATTTTGGTTCTACACTAAAGCTGAAGAGATTCTCTGGCTGTGAACTGGGATTCACTTGTGTTTGTTGGTTTTGTTTGTTTTTTTTCCTAAGCAGTTATTAATTATCTCTTCACAAAGTTGCTGATCACATTCTGATTGCTTTATCCCACAGGAAATCTTTGGGGAGAACCAGTTCATTAACAAATTAATTAAAAAGCTTAATAATGTGTGGTCTTAAATCCACAGGAAAGCTTAAAATTATTCCACCTGGTCACGTGTTCCTTTATGTCTTTTTCAAGGCCAGAAAAACTTTGTAGGCAGGCACTTTTTTGGATTTAGCCCTTAGGATGTTGTAAAGGAATCAATGGTGAAACAGTGATGAATGTTGGTCACAGAAGTGTGGCATGCATAAAACAAAGAAATATAGTAGCTACTCTACAACAGCTAATATTAAAATGCTTATGAGATCACCACTGACCTGAGAAAAAATAACTCATTTTCTACACGAAGTGTAGGAGCAAAACTTTTTGTGTTGAACGCAAAGAATCACACTTGGATACATTCATTAAGCTTCTACCCTCATATTTCTGCCTTGGAGACAATGTTTATCATTGTTATTACTAATGAAATACCAAAACTATGTTTGATCTTAAGATCTGGACTCTCCTATGGAATTGAGTAAACGTGGTTGTGAATTTATTAATTAATGCAAAATTCTCAAGTAACAATTGAGGAATAAAGCAATCAGAAAATCACCAACAACTTTGCTAACAATCAGTCATTTTTGTGGAAACAAATACAAGTTTGGTTTGGTTAAAAAACTATAAAAATCTTTCAACGTCTCCATTGCATTTGGGCACAGCTTTGTGCCCACTGAGACCTGGATTCCTGAGTGACTTTCCTCCTGTCAAGATCACACTTAGAATAGCCTCAATGGCCTCTACAACTTGTAATTTGGATATTTGCCTGTGAGTGCAATGTGCTTTACCTTTGCCTATCTGTCTGAAGTTAATTAGCCTCAATTTTCCTGACTGCATAAATAGCCTTGAGGCCCAGATCTTTGTGTTGGTTAAGGTACAATATTCATGCAGCAAATGGAAACCTTGCTCTCACATCTGACTGTGTCTGATGGAAAACAGAACTCCAGTTGAGAGGAAGTAGTCTCATCCAATGGATGTGTGCCTGGAAGTTGTTCTGAAGTCTAACACTTAATTGCTGATGGCTGGAAATTTGAGGAAAAAAGAGCAAAAAGCTAAAACAAAGAATCTCTTTCTTCTTCCCCTCAACACCAGCTACCACTATTTCATTAGAAAAGAGAGGATAACATAAAAAATTTCATTCTTACATTCCTTTAGTAACCTTTCACATTTTCATGTCCTTTTTTTATAGAAAAGACAAAGAGTGTTTTTCAATATAAGATATTATATTAAAATATATTTGCTCTTCCACGTTGGTATAGAAAGTAAACTGGGATGAATGATTACTTAATCTCTGAACTTTTAAATCACTTTCTTTTTCTCCCCCTTTTGTGCTGTTTGTTGTTGTTTTCTCGCTTGTTAATAGAAATTAGAAAGCTAGAGTATGGATTGCTATAGAAAGAATATGGCACAAGTTCCACCTCAGATAAAAAGGAGCAGAAAAAAAGTTACGATTGAATTTTTCGCATTTCAGAATATTTGCTTGCACATTTTGGAGCTACTTTCACATGATCTGAAAAGAAAACCTAAACACTTTTTACATGAGGGATTGCTTTTAGAATTGCAATCATAAAGTTTGTAAGTGTAATGCTGCTAGGTGGTGCAGAACACAGAGTTATGCTGGATTCATTGTGCAAATAATATCAACATAGAACACTGTCTGTGTTGATATTGAACAAAAGTAAGCTGGAAATATCTGGTTTGGCAATAAAAAAACCCCCACTGCTTCTTTTATTTTGCTGTATTATTTTATTCCAAAGCCTTTTTTATACACAAACCTGCACTTTGAGATATTCAAATCCCTTAAAAAGAGCCTCATATCTACTGCATTGCTTAAGGCCTTCTGTCTGAGATACAAATGTCAACAAATAGTCCAGGAAAGGTACAAAAGCTTCTTTTATTCTGATTATTCATAATGATAACTACAGAAAAACTTCTCAAATACTGATAACAAATAATTTTTTCTCTCATTACCTCTATTGGTCATTTGATCAGAAGGATTCCTTGTAGAAATAGCTTGTGTACAGAAGATATGAATAAAACCTGCATTCTTGCTTCTAGTTTCACACAGAGCCCATTGATTTCAGCTGCCTAGCAAAAGCTAGATGAAGTTCATGGTTTTTGTTTGTTTTTTTTTTTTTAAATAAATGCAAATAATCCCCCATGAATGATCTGGTTATAATCCCAGCTGAGATACAGATTTCAGATTGCAGTGCACACACCTGCAAGGCTTCTCCTGCCATATTATATCAAGAAAATTCTTTCAAAACATTTCTCTCAGATCTTAAAATATCCTTCACTCAAGTAAATAATAAAAACATGTTTTTTCTTAATTCTATAGCTTAAAATTATGGCTTCTTCACAGTATTTTGTATGCTCTGTTTCCATCTAAACTTTTGTAATCAATTGCTCTTTTACATTGATGATATCAGCCTTAGCAGGAAAAGACAGAATTTTGGAAACAGGTTGGGCAGTGAAATGGAGGAAAAGTGAATTTCAAACACTTGTGCTTTTAAATAGATTTGGTTTAAAGCCTTTTTTGTAGACCCTTCTCCTGGAAACTAATAGAGTCTGTGAGCAATTATATTTTGGCTCAGTCATCCCCATAACATTAGTTGTAGTTCAGAGTCCTTCTCACCCTGCAGAGGTGGGGAGGAAGATATATGATTATTTTATGTCACTTGTGAAGCTGTTGATTTACCTTTTAAAGGAACAGATTTATAAAATATTACATAGCATCCCAGTCTGAATGACCATTTTGGGATATGCAACTGTAAAATAATAATAATGGCTTTCTTTAATATACTGGAAACCCCTGAAACTTGAGTCACATAAACTTGATTTTTCCCAATGTTACCAATATATGAGAAGCCACCAAACTGGACTTATTTACGAGGTATGACAAAACACTCAATTCCAGAGAAGGAAGTAACAGTATCACTTACCTCAAAACTTACAGATCCATTGTGATCAGTGTCAAATGCATTAAACAGAAAATGTGCATAATTCGTGGAATCTACAAGTGAAAACAGAAACAATTATTTATAGTGAGCCCATTTTATTGAATTTAATTTAATCCACAAAAAAAGTTTGATATCAAGATATATTTTCATACCTAAATTTGATAGCAAGACTAAATTTTCAATTCAGTTTAAACTTCTTTGGCAGGCAAGGAGGGATAAATTATAAGTACAAATATATGCATAGCTACACTGTTAGGAACAGAAAATCTAGGTAATAGAAAAAAAAATCTAAATAAATCTAAATAACCTAGAATATCTTGATTCATTTTCACTCCCATTTCTGCTAATCACTGATACCTGAATGAACAGCAAAGTCAGGTTACTCAACTCTGAAACAAACTGTGTTAATGGGAACACTACAAGTAAATGACAGCGCTAGGGGATTTATCCCACATGCTAAAAAAGAAAAATATGTTGATTTGTTCACTTTAAATGAGGGAAACATGCAGTACCATCTGTGCACCTGGGGTATTGTTTTTACTCTTCAGACAGACCTGTTACCCAGGTTGGAGCTGAGCCTGTCAGAAAGCTTCTGCTCTGCTTGGCTCATTTGCACACCCTCAGGTGAGATAATATCCTGCCCAGAGAAGCAGATGCTGAAAGTTGGTTTGCTGCTTAGTTCCTAGGAACATCCTCTGAGTGCTAGGTACTTAAATAACTTGAAAAACTGTCCGTGACCACACGAAGTGTTCAATAAGACTGAAAGATTCTTTCACTAATTATTTGTGCACTATATACCATTGGATATTGACTCATTTTAGACAGGCCAGCCAGCACCTATACATAGCTAACAAGCCTCGAAGTTATTGTAAAAATTCATTTGCTCTGAATATATTCTGAGGCTCAAAATCAGGACTAATATATTGGGAAGAAAATGCTGCTCCAGACACTGTCCTGTTGGTGGGGGTGGAAGCTGTTTGGGTTACAAGATGTCAGCTTTCTTCAGTGTCTTTTCCCTTCCTCAAAGCCATGCAAATTAACATGGGCTGAAGTATTGTTTACTTTTAATAATCACTGCTTTGCTCTTTCTACTTCATATATTTACATTAATTTTAGCTTAATTAACATTAGACTTGCAAACTTTTAGTGAAGTGAGAAATGTTATGAAATCTGTTTTCCCCTTGCAGGACAAAACCCTCCCTTAAATCATGAAAAAACCTGATTGGTGCTGAGATGTTTTTTTATGATTTCTTGGCACCAAACCATTATACTTTTCATATTAATCCTGAAAACCCCTATTTGTCATTGCCCAAAATACTAATATATTAAAAACATTAATTCGAAATACTGTTTTTAATTAAACTGATAGTCTTGGGTCACTCACCTGAAATGTCACCTTGGCTCTAAGGAACCAAATATACCAAAATTCAAAACCTTGCACTTTACAGATTCAGAACTAATATCAGTAAATAAAGTCTTTGCTGTTACTTCATTGTGTTAATTTCAGATGATATGATGTAATCGTAACAAGAAAAAAACTCTGCAACTTTTTAACCCTGTTCATGTTAATGAATTTTCAGAGAATTAAAAAAAAATGCTACTGAGACACATTCATTCATCCACGTACCCAGTCATTAGTGTAATTACTTAAGCATGGCCTAGCAGATAAATTAGCACTTTAAATCATAACATTTTTTATTCCCATTTATATTTAGAATTTTAGCAGTCATATTTTCCATAATCTACTGAGACTTCTGTTGTGCAGTGGAATATACTATGCAAACCATCCTCAGGGAAAAACATATTATAGAAATATGGCTACTGTAAACTGTATTTTAAGTAGCCTCCCATTCTCTTGGTATTAATTTCTTAAAAACATGTGACAGGCCCATAATACATGGTACAATATACTATTTGTTTTGTATGATGTTATATTAAAAAATAAATCTCTAGTTGAAGAATCTTTTCTAATAAACCCTTCTGAAAAAAAATAAAAAACAAACCACAGGTCTTTTTCAGGGTTGGTTGTTCAGGTAAACTTGATCTGAAATTTTGCCTTCAAAACCAAGGCAGGATGAGGTAGGCTGGTTTTTTAATTGGAGCTACTTAATGTGATTAATGTGATTCCCCTCCTGCCCTGGTCCCCCTAAATCCTGTACGTTAATCATCTCAGACGAAAGCTTAACTTTTAAAATAAAATATGTTTTCTTTTCAGGGATCTGATATCTTAACTAGTAGGCTAAATTGATATTTTGACAGGCTGAGACAGGAATAGATATTAAATTAGGAGTTACTGGAAAGACAGTATTAAAACATTTTAAACATTAGAGGCAAAAAATGGTACTCATTATAGAGCCAAGAATATACCTTATTAAACCACGAGCATAATCTCTCCTGTTCATGAGTGAGGAGATGTGCAATAATTATTCAGTACGTGGATTCTTATCCACCACCTACTCAGCTGAAGAAAATATCCTACTATATTTCAGGTGATCCATTGCATGAAGGCAGGGGACCTATTCATCCATCTGCATGGCAGTGGTTTTCTAAAAGGAAGTTACTGGAGTGTCTTTCTGGCATGAAAAGCTTTTTACAAAGCTACTTCTGCCTTTTAATATACATCCCTTGCACTGCAATCCAGTGTCATCTCCTCTGTTACTCTTGCAGCACCCTTATCCTCTTCTTACCCCTGCTGTACCTTGTCTGGAAACTTGCTTGATGAAGTCACTTGTTGGATGACATTAGAAAATTACTTTTTGGTGATTGCGTGGTCACCTTGAAGCTTAAAATCTTACACATCATTCTGTTTGCTCAGATAGGAATTGTTATATTGATACATCATTTAGAATCTGGTTTTGCATTATACAGACAGGCAGAGCACAGATCCACATGTAGAACACATATTTTAGTTTTGAAGACAACTTTGAAACTGTTTTTTCCCCTCTCTTTAATATTCAGACATTGATAAAAAACGGTGTTTTAAGCACAACTGAAACTTTAAGGCCTCAGCTGCACATAATATTTTGGCAATGCATTCAAAGATTCAAGTGTCCAGAGCAGCTGCTTAACTAGAGACTGAACTATGATGAGTTCACCCTGTTCTTAATATACACAAATAGAGCCAATTAAATGAGCTTTGAAGATACCTTGTCTAATGTGAGGAACAAAGAATATAGACTTCAGCTCCCATACCTCTCATGAAATGGTAAAAGTCAACACAGGCAAGCAGAAGATAGCTCAAAACTTATACAAAACAGTTTTGTCCTCAGTGGGGCCAGAGAAATGAAAAGCTTACTGATGTGAACTGTTACTCTTCAAAGAAGATTCAGCTCTTCTGCTTTTTCCACTGAATGTTTTTCCTGAAATGTTGAGGAAAACTACATAAGCCTTTCACATTTGTTTGTGCTACCTTTATGTCCTCCTAAGCCTGCATGCTGATTGATGGAGGCCATGGAGCTTGGGAGGAGGAAGGGCATAGTTTCTGATGGTCACTTCTCAGTGCTTTTCCCTGAGATCTCTGAAGAGGCTTTGTTAAGAAAGCCAAAAACACTCTTACCAGTACACATCATCTGTTACTGATAAGTATTTTATAGGGATTCGATACTTTTCTACCCTGGTAAAAATCTAATTTTTACTGTATTTTACTAAAGTTAAAAATAAGAAGGAAAAAAATGGGGTTTTTTGCAGAAAATTGTTGCAGATAGAGTAATGGCATCATTGAAGTTGCAGTGAATAGTGTACCCATGTTCCTCTTTAGCATGGTATTGCCATTGCTACTAAGAAGTCTCAAGTTCTCTAAGGAGGAAGACTTTTCCCAGGAAGGAGGTCTGTACACCTGGACATCTTTGTGTCCCCTGGTTTAGCTGTGACAGCAGTCTCTCAAACAGATCCTGTTTCTAAGGATGACTGATTTTACTTTTGAGCAAAGAGAGCAAATAGTATGTAACACATGTAAAATGTACCATCTACAATAGATATAGAAGTTACGTGGAGCTCCAAACTAGTGAAGAAAAAGAAAGACATAAAAGCATATTAGCAGACATGTCAAAATGACCCCAGGTGAATCTTAGAACAAGGAAGACAGCAGCAACATAAACATCCTATTCCTTCCAGGGAAGGACTCCAGGTGCTGACAGTCCACTGCAGTCCCCATCCTCTGTCCCAAATGATGCTGCGGCCCTAAAGGTCCAGAGGACCATTGGAAGGGTGAGAATTAGCATGAAAAAGGGACAGAAACTAAGAATTGGGTATATAACAATTCTAACTCCATTAATATTATTTCCTTTCTGTAATTACCAGATCTGGAGTAACAATAAGGCTTTTAATATTACATTCATTCTAGCAGTAGACTTTAGCTTTACTTGAACAAAAGGTGAGTTTTCTCTTTGCCCATAAACAATTTTGGGTGTAATGATAGGAAATGGCTTTCAAAAAAAAATATTACAATTTTAAGTGCACATACAGAGAATTATTTTCACCAGCCAGGGTAACTAAAAAACATAATATCTGGAACTGTAATTGTTAGCCTAGTTTGAAAGCTTAGATAAAGAGACAGTCAGTAGGCAGGTCAACTCATTTAGCCTTTTGTTCTTCCCTATTGAGTGTGACTCCTTGTTAAGGATTTCAGTGATGGTAATCCATACTGAATGCTGCTCTTCAGCTTCTAGGGCTTTATTCAAAGTAAAACCAATTGTGAGATGTTTTGTTCCTACCAATTAAATGTGTTGTGTTTTTTTTTTTTTTAAATACAAGCAAAAAGAGCCATGAATGGTCTCAGGGAAACATGCAAATCCCAAGAGACAGGACTGAAGAGCTGTAAGAGAATATGAAGAGGGGGGACTCAATGGTAAAAGCAAGAGGCAGAAAAGAAAAAACAATTAAAACTAAAACAAAATCCAAGGTTTAGGGGAAAAAATTGCAATACATTTTTGTGCTACCTTCATTGCACTGAAAGGTAATGAAAATAATGAAACCCCTCAAAATCAATTAGTAGAAAGTAAGGGTAGCAAAAAAACCCCTCCTCATTTAAGTAGAGAAGCCCCATAAAAGTCAAGGGAGTTCTACCACTGATATTAGAGGGTACCTGTAGCCCACATTTTTCATTCCTACCATGAAAGGTTTTGTGAAATAGAAGAGAATGTGAAAGACTGTGAAGGAAGTCTGAAAGAA
This sequence comes from Phaethornis superciliosus, assembly GCA_023637945.1. NCBI lineage: Eukaryota > Metazoa > Chordata > Aves > Apodiformes > Trochilidae > Phaethornis > Phaethornis superciliosus. The sequence goes on from JAJQWJ010000005.1 coordinate 7,940,272, forward strand.
AATAATCTACTCAGAGAATACTGGTTTTGAGAGAGACCCACACACAGGTAGTAACTGCATAACAGGATACAAATTTCTTGTATGTACCATTACATTTAATCAGAAATATACGCTTCAAAATGTGTGCAGACACCAAGCTAAGGACCCCATGAGTTCAGATAGAGCTTGAGACAACAATCTTGTTGATTTGAACAACAGCCCCTGTTGGCAGACTTGCTATCTGACATAACTCTCAGTCCACTCTAGTACTATTTACACTTGCCAAGTACTTACCTCCCTGTGGAAAGAACTGAGAGTAAATCTCTTTGAAAGTTTCTTCATTGACAACACCACTGGGGCACTCCTGAAAAAAATCAAAAGCCAAGAAATTAATAGCATCCAGTCTGGATGAGTCAAATCATGTGTTCATGAGACCACACAAAGCATGTATGTGATTCTGAGTTTAACATTTCTGATTTTACATTTTCAACCAAGCATTAACGTGTGAAATATGTATCGCTTTGAAGTGTCATCCTAAGAGTTCCCAGGGGACAAAAATTTCTTCTGTGCCCATGTATCTGAACTTCAGTCTTGACAGCAGAGTGGGAGAGGTGAAGAGCAACTCCTCTTCTGAAGTATGTGGAGCCATTGGTGTCAGTGGGGGCCGTGGGTGGTTGCTCCTGCAGCCACGAGCAGCTCTTGACCAAGTGGGAATGTAAACTGCATTTGCAGTAAGGTATTAATGATAAAACATGCAGTGGTATTCTACCTGAAGAGTTATGCTCAATGAACTTAAAAGACCCTGCCACAAAAGACCTTATTCAAATCTTGCAGATCTTTCTGTCTCTTCACATCTTGTTCATGAGCTGAAATATGAAAGAAAGAATGAGCAGAAATTGTCAGGGCAGGGAGATCACAGAATGAAAGGAAGTGGAGAAGAAAAAAAGGATTAAAGCAGTGACTTTGCAAAAAAAAATGACTTATGTAATGAGGTAGGAAAAGCAGAAGGAATACTGTATTGTCTACTAAGTCATGCACAGAAATCAAAGACCTGACAACTGACTTCTAGTCCTGAATTTGCCAGACTGCAGATTACTTTAGGCAATGCAATTAATTTCTTATGTTTTCACCTTAATTCCTTCTTTAACACGTAGAGCAAAAAGAGCCTGGTAAGCTTTTTAAAAGGAAAGTATCTCTTGAAAAAACTGAAAAAAGACAAATAAAGTGTTAAAGTTCATACGTTTATTTTTGTCCATTGCTGTTGTATTTGGACAGATGGCTCAAACCTCTGTGCTCCTAGTCCTAAACCAGGGATAGGAAACATCTTTAAATGAAGATACAAGTGCAAGCAAGATACAACAGCTTTCACAACTGTAATACCAGTTTTTCCTGAGAAAGCAGATGATATTTCTGTTAGATCAATTAGTCAACATTGACATATTTATAGTTCTTACAGCTTCTACTAAGAAACAACTAATATAATCCCGATAATTGAGACGTGAAGGCACCACATGAAAAAATAATCAGATCTGCGGTCCTAGGGTTATTTTGATCTATGTTACTTATCCTCATCCAAAATCAACTCTCCACCATAACTCAGTATGTGCAAACACACAGTAAGAAACAATTGTGTTTGATCAGAACAGACACAAAGAGTGGTTAGAGACAGAAGTAGAAAATCATTTGTTCCTGGTCACAGAGGCTGTCATTGATGGAGGCAGAATTAGAGCACAGGTCTCTGTAACACCAGATACATGCTGACTGCTGGGCCACCCTGCCTTTTTCCTGCCTTTGGGGAATGGGGGGGATAGTGAAATCCATCTAGCATCACTACCCTTCAGCAGGTAAGGAGAAATCTGTTAATTGAGATGGCATTTCCCTGTCATGTATTTGAATGTAAGAGCATTCCAAAACATCTCCCTCTGCTTTGTCAGCTTCCCCAAAAGGCTGCAATCAGATTGTCTTGTGTCTCTGTGGTCCCCAGTAGCTTTACCACACTGCTTGTCTTTTTGTATGAAGCCTTTTGGCATTGTATGAAGTGTATGCAAAAGGGAAGTATTTTTACTTTCCTTTACAGTAAAGAAAATACAATAGTAAAAAAAAATCAGTGCAGATACACATTGATATAACAACATATTTATTCAAGGTAGAAAATATAATGAATATATTTCACAAGTTCATTTTCCAAGGACACACTGACACATGTTCTGAATTGTTCCCAGAGCTGCTCCCTGAGGTGGGTGGGAGGGGTAAAAGACAATGCAATATTTTAGAATTTAGAAAAAGCAGCTGTGGCTTCTTATGTCTGAATGTAACTTGTCAGACAAAAAGGTAGGCACATTTTGAGAAAAAGAAAGCCTATATCTTTGAATTTATACAACTCACATTTTGCATTTTATTTTTCTTGTTCTGAGAAGTCTAATAAGTAATGAATGATGAAATGTGCATTTATGTTTTCTCTATCTCTATGGCTTATTAACCTGTAAAGCAATTTTTCTGCCTTTTCCTTGGGTGAGAGAAACATTCAAAATATGCTTGTTTTGCAGAGTGCTCTCCTCTTTTTTATAAGAAAAGCCAGCAGCTCCAACTATGTCAGTCTGTAAGTCTGAAGCTGTGAAGAATAAGACTCCCATTTTCTGACTACATTTAAATTAATTAAAATTATTTTAAAGTATTAAAATTAAAAGTATTATTAAATTAAAATTAATTTAAAGTGTTCTTGAAAATTTTTCCTTATTTATTAGTTGTTAGGCTTAGTAGCCTGTTTTTAGACAAATACATGGCACCTTATTTAAATCTAGGTACTAAGGATTTAAATCCTTATTTGATCTAGGTACCTTATTTAAAGGTAATATTTGGTTTTCAGTCATTTAATGAACCCCACTTTCACCATCCTTCTGAAAAGAAACATTGCTTAAAAAGGCAAACTACTTTCACAGGATTACAAATTAGTAGAGCTAGGGATGATTCTTGAGTTTATGCTGACCCTCTGCCTTTTCCTCTGCTGTTTCCCACAGCACTGCCAGGAACACTTTACCTTTTCCATCCTGGGAGATCTAGAGTCATAGTATCTTAAGGACATTAATTTAAATGCTAATTAATCTCATCAGAAATATTCAGCTGAAACCTTTTTTTCTTTAGCTTGGATCTTTCCTCTGAGAGTATGCAAGACTGTGAACATTACTGTTCTTAAATAATTTTATCATAAAATATACACAGCCAACATAATTTACTTAAAAAATGCTCTTTTCTTGACTCATAAATCTGGCTTTATTGTTTATCAGGAGGTTTCTGTGGTAAAGTGAAAAAGATTCAACATTGTAATTGTTAAGTATGCCCCATGGCTTTATGTCAAGTTATTGCTGACTTCTTTCATTGTACCAACTACAATTACAAAAATTCTTTGTAACCTTTCATTAGACTCTTATAAATGAGAGGAAAATAATTAAATAGTTTGAAAGAAAAATGTGAGGCTTATTTAAGCCATTTCCTATATTTTTTTGTCCTCCAGCTGTATGTGATTTATTTTGTTACAGAAATATTCTGTTTGACATTCTTTTAAAATTGCATTAATAATATATTACATGTTCTTTCTGGAGAATAGAAAGGGGGAAAAGTTGATCTTGAGCTTTTTTCCTGAGTCCAGTGCTCTTTCCTTTAAAGAGAAGATAAGATAAAACGACAGAAAGAAGAGACAGAGAATAATAAATGTGATTCTACCTTTTGATGGTTTCTCTTGCCTGCAGTTTTACTACTGGGAAATTACACCTCCAGCACATGGTCTTATGAACCACTCCAAAACTTGTAAATTATTTACAAGATTCATGCTGTCTACGATGCCTTTTTTTTGTAGTATTTCTAAGAATCTTGCTATAGGCAGATTCTTCTTTACTACCTAATCAACACCCTTTTTATACAAGAGGCAAACTCAGAAAGAAATGTAAGAAAGAATGAAGGAGAAGCAAACTCAAAGCTCAGACACTTGTCTGTATAATAAAGAGCTTTATATGGTGGCTTAAATGTACTAAGAGCTTTGGCAATTAAAAATATATTTTAACTATGGGCTTTTGCATGACATGGTCTTTATTCAACCTGCTGTCATCTCTGCTTCAATTGTATATACATTCATGTCCACTGACTTTTTTATCTCTGGCAATGTTTTCTCTTTTTGCGTGTATATCTATTGTGACTGAATGTGAATTTTCCATAAACACTTAATAAATAATAATAATAAATATTAAATTAATAAATTTTCCATAAAACTTAATGGAAGAACACACGTGTAATATTGAAATAGGATGCATATATTTCAAAGCTAATTCTACCAAAAATCCCACAACTTCAACCCACAGTGGCTTTTCATAGCCCAGTCCAGATCCTAATTTTTCATTTGGGTATGATAAGACTTTGAAACCACAAGAGAATTTAGCAAATGGCCTTGATTTAATAACTCAGTCTAGGCCAAATTAATCATGAACTCTAGGCCAACAGAGAGCTCATGAAGCTCAACAAGAATTGTAATGTTCTGTGTCTGGGAAGAAATGGATTGAATGGTAGCTCTCCTGCAAAGGAGGAGGGGTCACTGCAGATGTCAAGCTGAGTGTGAGCCAACAAAGAATTCTCATGCAAATAAAATAAACCAACCAAGCCAAATAGTGTTTCAGGACAGAAGGGTGTGCGTTAGAGACTTGAGACAATAGATTCTGAAGCTTTCAATTTTTTCAGTCTTTAAAGCTTTTAAGTTTTACAAAAACTAACTTCTAATTTTATGCACTACCTGTTTTCCAAGTATCTTATATGAAAAGTTGAATTTAATTTGCTGTATCTGTTGTTGTTTCTGATGCATGTAATTGAAACATAGTCTTTCTTCTATCTTTCATCTTTGCAGAAAACTGAGCCAGAGGATAACTATACAATTAATATGGGTTGCAAGACCAAACTAATTTCTCACCCTAAAAAATACAATTAGTGCCTTTTTATTCAGAAAAAAAAATGCATTTTGTATTTAATCAGAGCACACTGATGTATATTTAGTCTATTGTGGCCTCCCATGTAAGGATTCAGTGCCTATATAGTACAATTACTCAGGAAAATTATCAGCAAATCATTAGTCAATGCTTTATCAGATAGAAACATTTTTTTAGTGTGGCTATGCTAAAGTACTATACCAGCAAATTTTATACCCAAAATGCACAAAATTTTTCCTAGACTTATGGAAAATATAATCACAAGAGAATTCAGATTATCTGAAAATTCATTTCTTAAAGTATTTGAGCACTATATAATTTATCAGGAACAAGCCCTGTGATACTCAGTTCACAGACTACTCTTGTCTCGAGCCTCCAAAATAAAATGTGTGTCAAAAGTAGCACACATAAGAAACTAAGGTCCCTCTGAGGATGGAAAAGGCAGAGACTTTGGTGGAACATCTAATAGGGCTTCACCATGCCTTGGAGGAAGGAGAAAAGCAGTCAAATCCCACACTGAAAGTGATCCTTTGTACCATGACACAAAGGCTGACACATTGATATCAACACAACACCCACTCTGAAGACTTTTGCCAGAACAGCCTTGATCAGGGTTGTACTGCAGAAGCTGAACCAAGCAGGTATTTGTCGTGCAGATATGAAAGCCAGATAAAAAAAAATTAAAATCTTACCAACTGCTTCTTTCAAAACCTGAATCTAGATCTCTGACCCTCAAGAGGCTTTATGTTTTGCCAATTTATGTTTTCACTTCCCAGCATTGGTGGTCAGGCAAATGGTTCTATAGCCATGGGCTTCATGAAAAAAGAAGGGTAAATTCTTACAAAAACAAAAGGGTGATGGTGGGAGGATTGGAGAAAAATGGAAGATGTTCTCTCAAACAAGCAGCTTCACATTAAACTTGCTTGTGACTGTTGACATAAGATGATTCTAAATGATGTTATGATTAAGGTGGTAGGTCATTAAAAATACAGGTACCTCAAATTTAGATGGGATAATTGGATGGATAGGGTGATAAATTTATGCTGCACAAAGTTAAAGCTGCAGAAAAAATCTGGAGCCTGATTCTGATTGCCATCATGAGGGAACATAAGTGAAAGCATCATGTTTAATTGATATAGTCAATTCTTATGGCAAACAGGAAAACCCAGAGAGCTCTCAGCAACTGCAGTGCTTGACAGGCCATGAGAGAGGGGTGGTTGTAATCTGGCAAGCAGAAGCAATGTCCAAAATTCACTTCTCTGAGCACTAAAGAAAACTATTCAAAGAGGACACAAGTAAGTATATGTGTAATGGATGAAAATAAGTTTTATTTTGATGAGGTGTCTTATTTCATTGCAAACAGTTAATGGAAATGGATCATGTCCTGATGTGGACTTGCACATGCAACATATTAGTTAGAAAATGTATATACATTAAATTTGTCTAAAAATCTCATCATCTGCAGATGCAGGAAGAGAATTCAATGGCTGCTGCACCTTATTCCTTTAGGATCAATGCAGGGATTGGCTTTTTACAGTCCTTCTATGCCTTATGGCTTTGAAAATTAGCTGCTATCCAGCTGACACAGTATAAAATTATTTAGTTGTGTCTGCAGACCACTCAATGTACTTCAAGCAGAGTGAAAAACAAAACCTCCAGCTAATACACTTATAAACTAAATTTGCTTACATTTGATCTATATGCAATGCAACTGTTCCTATTTTATAAGCATTCTGCTCCTGAATTTGGTTAGGTTACATGGTAAAAGAGTATTTTCACACCCAAAAAGGAGCACAGAGACAATGGAGACCCCACCTAATGCTGTGCCTCATCTGTTTCCAGGACATCCCAGGAGTCATGAGTCAATCAAAGCATCACAAAGCCAGGGGCATAAAAAAAAGTGGGACCTTGAATTAAGATGTCCTGGCCTGTCCTGAGGATGTCCCTGGAAAGCCTCAGTCCCAGGAAAACTTCAGCCCCAGTGTCTGGGAGTAAAATCCATCATGAGTCAATGCTTGGATTGAAGGGAACTGCTGCCTCGGAGTAGGGAACACATCAGCAATGCAGGGCATAGCATTTTGGAATTGCATATGGCTTATTATGGGATATTTAACTGGGAACCAAAGGTGGGGAAAGGGAGGGGTTTAGGTGGTTTGAGGATAAGTAAGTGTGGGAAAACAGAGACAGCCTAAGGGGATAAAAAGGCTTGGTAAATAGCTATCTGGGTAGTTTGCTTGTCTGGCCATGCCAGAGGGGTTTCTCCTTACATCTTACCAAAATACCAGCTCTTCTGTGGTGAGGGTTCTTCATTCTGGGTCTGTATGGGGCTGTGTGTGCAGCAGCTGGGGTCAGACTATGGGTTGGAAGGCCCCTAAGAAAAGTCATTATTTATTACTCTCACATTAAATACATTTCTATAATTCTCTGTATAGTACATTAAATCATCAGGTTTGTATTGATTTTGCTTGGGAATACCTTTGCTATTACAGGTATATTTACCAGATCCCAATAGGGCTAACCTCAAGCTTTGACCAACCCGCTGAGAATAAGTGTTTGTAATTTATTCTAATTTAAACAAATTTGAAATTTTGTAGCTCCATTCTCTGTAGTAAACATAAATAGCAAACAGAAATATACTTAGTTGCCTGCTTATTTTGAAGTAAGTTCTGCTATGATTAATTTCATGTCCTGAAAGCACTCTTAGAATCAGTATTCACTTTTGACAATTATTTTTTTCAGTAAAAAAGCAAAACATGAATCAGAAGAGATCTTGGTGAAAAGGGCCTGTTGGCATTGCTGTAGTTCAAACCACGTTATTGGCCAACATAGGAGAAACACCAAGAACAGGAAAAAACCCTGTAGCAGCTAGTAAAAGTGAAATTATTTTAGAGGGACTTCAAAGTAGATGATGCAAATAAAATTAGGTTTCTGGGGGAGAAAAGGTTTTGATGTCATTAAAGGAAAAGCAAATGCAGTCTGGAAAATATCTCAAAAGAGATGAGATGCACCAGCCCATGAAGCAGCCTCAAAAAAGTAGTTCAGAGAAATCCTCTCTCTTGAAATATTTGAAATGTAGCTGAACAAAGCACTAGAAATTAAGACTGGGAAAATTAACCTGGGAATAGTTAGATAGTTCAAAAGATCTTTTTCCTTTTTCATTAATACTGACTTTTAAAAAAACCAGACAAACATATTTATGGTCCTTTTTCTTTCCTTTGCTCTGAATACATCTAGAAGTAGCAGTAACAGAAGATGAAGGAAGAGAAGTTGTTTTCCTGCTATAGTTAGATCCCCCCCAAGAGGGGAATTAATTCACAGAGATTGATCTATAAGCAAAGTATAGCCCATTATATGTTGGTAACTTTTCAAGGGCTTGTTTCTTCTATGGATTAAAAGAAAAACACCTGTCTTTCTATTATAGACAGTCAGTTCTCTGAACAGCTTCTTTGAACTGGTTTCTTCAGGACTGCTGCATTGTCAGTATTTGAGCTGCTGCCTTTTTATGCCTCTTTTTTGACACTAAATGAATGACGGAAATATTTAATTTTCTTTGTATAGATTTATCATTGAATGCCACAACACATCAAATGGGAGCTTTGAGTTAGCTTTTAAGAAATCAGTGCATGTATGAGATAATTGCAATGACTACAGAAGAGATCCCTACTTTGGCCCTTTTGAGAAGGCACTGAATATTTCCCCACCTCTGTTTCACTTGAGCTTTGCTGTTTGCTTGCTATAAAAGCCAATTTTTCAAAGGACTGAGGAGATGACTGGTAGGATGGTGTCTCAGACTGCTCACAAAGGATGAGCAGTTTATTCTCATAAATAAATTCTCTCTGGTTTTATTCTACCTTTACACCTATCATTTTGGGGTCTGGCCAGGTCTATGATACAGTGGAACAATTCAAGACCTTATCTGCCTTTATTCTGAGTTGTTGTTGAAGGAGCTGAAGTTAATTATCAAGAAATGAGCAGAGATAGGAAGATGAGCAGATGCAAGATGTAGTAGAAAAGATGGGTAAAAGAAAGTTTTAAACATGTGCACGTTGGATGCCTGCTCACCAGTGGTGACAACCAAAAAGGCTCAAGAGAAAATGTTTGTTCTGCAAGTGAGCTGTGCAGATGAAATTGTAAAAGTGAGATTTATGGGGAAATTCATGTTGTAACATCTCAGATTAAAGGCATAAAACACACTCAGTATAAATAAGAAAGCATAATTTCTTTCCTTCTGCTAGACAGGGGAGCCCTCTCCTGTTTTATGACCTTCCATAAAGGTTTAGTAGCCTGGTTACCAGGTACCAAAGCCAACAAATAGAGCTGCCTTCTTCTTCATGACACCAAATAATAGAATATCAGTTACTTTTCTCAGAGAAAGATAATTCTACAAACAACTCAGAAAAAAAGAATTTTTTACTTTAATCCATTTTCATATTCCCTTAAATAATTGAAATACTGGCTAAATTTCCTCAGATTTTAAAATTATATACTGTATTTTTTTTTTTAATAAATTATTAATCCTGTACTGATAAACAAAGAACTTTAAAGCTAATGTGGATCTGGATGTATCAGAGAAACCAGAAATGGAGTAAATCAAAGATTTTTTTTCCCCATAGAACATAATTCTTGCTCCACAATTATGGTGTGTCTATTTCAAATAGAACACATACAAAGTATAAGAAAAAGTATACTTAAAACATCCATAGCTGAAAGAATTCGATAAGATTTTTGTTCTAAAAAAACTTCCTGGGGTAAAATTGGGTACATCAGTAGAGCTTCCCATAATTTGTAGAAGAATTGAGAGTACCAGTTCATTAGTATGTGTAAAACACATGAAGATACACAGAGAGTAGCAATTTTAAAAGCTCAAAATACAAAGTGGTACAGAGGTTTCAATTTCTATTTATTTCACTGATTGAAATTACTCTTCTGAAAAATTTAAGGCCAGAATTAATATTCTTTTCATCTGTGGGAAGTTATTCCCACTATGTGTGAGAATATTTTACATTTATGAATTAGTATGTTTATAATGACCTATTTCTAGCTCGATGGATTTTCACTCATTTTCACTAATGAATAACCTGTGTTCAATTCAATTACACTGAAAACTAGTGTTGTTTTTAATTTCAATTATCACTTCTACTTTTTGTGGTATAATGAAAGGGACAACTATTAGTTTAACCTCCCACCTCTTGAAACTTAATTAACTCCTGGGGTGTCTTTGTTTGTTTGATTTGGTTTTTCATCTTAGTTTTCTCAGGGGTGGGCTATAAAAAAAAAAAAATCTTTCACAGCACCTTTTTTTCACTGAATCAGTTCTTGGTTTAAGTCTTTAAATATATCTTCTGTAGGATCATAGAGAAAGATGCTGTAATCAAACAGTCATTAATGATGAAATATATTAACCAAAGGTATATCTCAGACCAGACTTATATGATGACTTCAAGACCACCAAAATTTCTTCCTAAAACAGCTGTTGTTTTCATTTATTGCAGAACTAAGCCTTACAGAGCAGAATATAAAATACTGTAGTCTTGTATACTTGAACAGACTTGTGAGTATATTCAAGAAATGGAGGTGAAAAAATATCTTCTGCATTCTTTGTAGAACTTTATGGGATGAAAGGAACACAGAGTAACACAAAAGGGAGGTGGGTTTTATAAAATGGATGGGTTATCTCAATCTTTTTTTCCTGATCTAAAACCTTCCTATGATTTTACCAATGGTTGCAAGTGGAAAGCATAAGCCATTTTTGGAGGCCCTAGAACACAAAGGCTGTCCCTAAATGGAGCACACTAATTATCAGGTCTGAAGGGGCATCATTCCTTTGGATCTTTCCTGTCTGATATAAAGTACAGTAGAATTACTTCAAAGCTAAAGGCTCCCAGGGATAAAAACTTGGGTTCATCATTTCTGTCACCAAAGCTATAGATTCAATTCGTATCTCAGTGTACATCAATGGGAACATCATGGAAAGCAGTGGATTTGATAGCAACAGTCTCCACTGACATCCACTGGAGAAATGCTTATAAAAATTCTGATCAGGTAAAACACAAACCTTGCTTCTATTTAGCCACCTCTAGAACAATAATGCTTTCCACCAGCCCAGCAAAGATGTAGGAGATTTTAAGCCTTCCACTGGATGTTACTCTAATAAACAACAGCTTCTTCCCACTCCCTACTTGCTGTGGCAGTTTCAGAGGAAAACAAGCAGAGATAAAGGAGTTGGCTCACACCCAGCATGTGTGGCTTCACACAGTAAATAACAATCAACACTTTGGCTGCTTCCACCATGCAGCAGGAGAAGTGCCAGCAGCCCTTTTAATCAGCACCATTCTTTGTTCAGCAATGCCCGCTAACGAGGGTAATTTTTAGCTTCCTATTATTAGCACCAGCAGTAAAACAACAGTAAACAACATGAATAAAGATCTGAACTTAAAAGCTCACACCAAAGAGGAGGGCACTGTTCAACGAAGCAGATGCTGCATGACTTGATTTATAGATGATCCACACTACTGGAAGTGCAGTGGGGTTTTTTTGGAAGTCAGATACAGTGTGATTATTTGATCAAGTCTGAGGGATGAGATGAGCCTCAAATCTGAATAATTATACTAATTAAATATAGGAAACAAGAAGAAGAAGAAGAAAAAGATCCCTGTGCATAAGCCACTTGTCTGCTTGTGTACTGCTTATAGCTAAGACAGTTAATAGAAATAGGAGGTGTTTCAGTCCAAGGATCCTCATTAGGTCTTCACTGGGAAAGGGAGCAGAAAAATTCCTACAGTGCCATGGGATTTCCCCAAAGCTGCTGCTCCTAGGAACTCTGAATTCAGAAGGCAAGGGCCAGAGAAAGGCATCTTGTTTGCAGAGCAAACTGTTGAACACCTAGGAGCTCTGAAGAGGCCTGGCATGCTCCCAACAGAATAGAGAGAAAACCTTCATGAGGATGCATGCTCTTTGATGGGTTTGTCAGTGTAGGAGGAAAGAAAAAGTTATTCTGAAGAAACCAGAAAAAGGATCAGACTTTTCTAGCACAGAGCAACAGGAACAGATACTTGCTTATCTATGGTAAAATACCATAGTCATTAAGCTATATTTTGGTACTGCCTCATTGGAAAAGCTTTCTCTGTGACTGACTAGAAAAGTTTGGAGACACTAAATTAAAGTTGTCTGTCAGACTGCACGAATGTGAAATTCTTTAGTCACAGACACCGAATATGATGAAGCACAAATCAGCTGAATGTAACTGTAATTGCCATATTTCTACCTGGAGGCCATTCTTATAGTGAAAAGCACATGAAGAGGGTTGAAAAACCCTCATGACATTTGGGCATGTTCATGAAGATTTGCAGCTTAATTTAGAGAGGCAGAATTTTTATCCTGGAAGAATGACATTATAACATCAGGCCCTAAATGTTATAAATCTCTAGAATCAACGAATCTGTAGAGTAAAAAAACTGATAAGCAAACTTTCCACTACTTTCTGGTGTCAAGTTGAATCTTATTTTGCATCTGCGTCTTGCTCTGGAGGGAGGTAGCAAATATTTCCTGCTTTAAAACTTCAACAGTAATGAATTACCCACTGTATTCTGATTTTTATTGGGGACTCATTGTTCAGTACGTGGAGAAACACTGACAAAGACCTTATGCCCTGAAAACTTAGGAGAGTGGTCAAAAAAAGAATGCGAGATGAACTGGGCTGTCCAGCAGGACATGACAAATAGTTATTGGACCTGGATTTCTTGCTGATTGATCCAAATTTGGTAGCCTGTACAATATGCTTCCTGTGCACCTAGATCAAGTACTTAGTGCTGACATTTCTAATCACAAGCACAATCCTGTGCCTGTTGCCCTGATACCTATAATTGCTGGTAGATGCAGTGCCAAAGACAAATATATCCAGCTCTTGGGGTATGATTTGTAAAAATTGTTCTTGATGCTTCATTTTGTGAGGCATATTGAAGCTGGGCACAGTGTCAGAGATGCAGAAATGGAACAAGTAAATAATTGTTAGAAATACTGTCCCATATTAGAGTTTGTTTGGGTTTTTTTAGGCATGAGGTTAGCTATTTCTACTTGATGGTTATAGAGCTTGGTCATGGAGGGGTAAATGGTCTCATTCAAATATACTGCCACAGAACACACATTGCACTCTTCACACTGAGGAATTCAGTGTTCATTTTCTCTCCTGTAAGGCTTAACTTTGCTATCTCCAGCTCCTGGGAAAGTTCAGTTTCCCACAGCCAGCAGCTCCCCTACTGCTGTTCCCCACTTTGTTCCCAGGGTGCGTTTGATCAAAGGCTGAGAAACAATCCCTCAGATAGCCAGGGACACTCTAAAAGGTTTTGGCTGTCAGACCAGAGACATTAAATTAGGCAGTTGTAAATGTGGAGCCTGTGCAGGCAGTGAAGCACTGTTATAATGCTCTCTTGCAACCTAGAGGGTTTTTTAGAGTGATAGTTAAGGCTTTTAAAGTTGTGTGGCAGTTAATAAGCCAGGCAGAGATCCACAGGGCTGGAGTCTTTAGACTTCTAGTTTCATGCTGTGTTTTTTGAATCATGCTGTCTTCTGAGTTATTGACTTATTTTTTCTGTTATACTCACTGTATCTAAGGTCCTCTAAGTACATTTCATAATGGAATTCATTGAGTTGAACAAATTCCCTTAGTTGAAAACCAGTAAAAGATTCATTCACACAATCGGAGTGAAGAGTAAGTGCAGAAATGTTCAGCTGATCTAAAGCACTGGGCTCTGCTAGACACTGGATTTTAGACCTTCACTCAAAGGTAAATGCAAACTGGCCCAAGACTCATCAAAAACTTCCATGACACTGAAATACTTGACCTGGATGCTTCGTCACTTGTGATTTGCTGTTTTATTTGTCGATTTACCAGTGTTAATTTTTAGGACAGATATAGATCTAGAGACAGTTCTAATAAGAAATTAATTTTGTTCAAATCAATAAGTAGGATTTTTGATGGTTTCACTGCTTTATGACACAACCTACACGTTGCTGATTTTGTTTAAATGGATCAGGAATTTAAACAAGAAAAAAATTTTCAGGATCCAAAATTATTTTGAATTTCCTGAGATTCCAAACAGATTCCCAAGTCCAGAACAACTGAGATTTTGCCTATAAAGTTTTAAAGTAATCAGGACCCAAATGGTCAAACTGCACCACCCATGCTTATCACCAAAAGATATCTTTAATCCCCCTCCTCTCATCTTGCAGGCTTATGATGCCTCTGTGAAAACCTGTGACTTCACTTTGTGTTCCAGAATTGCAGTGTAACAGGGAGACAACTCATTATAGGATTTAATATGGAATTGCAATGTTTTGTATAAAAACTGGTAGGAAGAAATCCAAGTAGAGGATTCTCAGTTTTCTCAGCTGATGAATTATCTTACTAAACCATTTTATGCTAAGCTGTGTGCTGTAATGTGCCATATTTATAGCAGTTTCAGTAGTATCCATCTCCCCTCACAAAGAAAAGGAGGCAGATGGGAGAAAGCAGAAGAGGTGTCTACTCACTGAATTTTTAAATAACAACATGATCAGTGGTGCATGGCACCAAATTTTACTTAACTAATGTTACTGATTAATCAGAAACCATAATGCAACCATTTCACATAACTCAAGTACCAACCTTTGTAGTGCTTAGACCAGATGCAGCAAAAATAACTGCAATGAGCTGTAGCCAAAGAAGATAATTTGCTGCTCATATTCTAGCACATAAAAATGTATGTTCCTTGGAAATCACACAGTGATGCAAAGGAAAGCTCTGTGGTAGAAAACCAGTACATGAGTTACACAGAGCAGCTGGCTGGCAGAAGCTGTAAACCTTGCCCTGAGTGGCAGCTTGGTGTGAGGGCTGGCACACCTTGCCCTAACCCTGCTGGGTGCACACCAGAGCACAAAAAAGGTGCTGCCAGTTTCAAAAAGGAGGGACACACAAGTGCACAGAGCAATAGATGCCCACCAAAATACAATATTGACGTTTTGGGAATAAAGGCAAACTTAGAGGTCTTTGGTGCTCTGCACTGTCACTGATATTTGATATTTAAAAATCACACTCTTTTTCCATGCTGTTTAATTAGTGAGCTGGTATCTACATTTTTCAGAGATAGTGCAGAAGTAAGCAATCACTCTCATGAAGATAGTCCTTGGTATGCTAGATGACAGCTTTTCCCTTAGAGATACTTGAAGTATCTCCATGAACAGCAGTAAGCCATGAGATGAATACAAGTGTAGGGACTGAGTTCATTAATAACTTTCAAACAGAAGATTTCTTGCTAGAAACTGAGACTAATAGAAATGAGTATATCCACTGAACACATTAAGGTCTGTGACAAGTGAGAACTACACACTAGGTCTACCAACCTTACCTCCACATTATTTTCACTCTTGAATTTGAGATGTTTTAAGCTTATTGGGTAACTCCTGAAGGGAGTATATAATGAATGCAAGCATTACTTGTGGCTCAGTTTGTTAAAAGGTTTTCATATAGCCCTGTCTGAAATATGGGAAAGTTCCCTCTAAGCTCCTTGGAAATTAATCCCAAGGCTTTTGAAACATAATAGCAAAATTCTGCCATGGCAAGAATTATATTTTTTTTTAATAGTTTTTTTTCTTCAGTCATCTAAAATCAAGAAAACAATTGGTCTGATGCACAACTGGTAAATAATAACCCTGTTTGGAAAAATAGAAGTTCAAGGTATGTGCATTACATATGCCTTCAGAAACTCTAGATAGAAAAGGGTGATTTCCAGAAAGCATGAAGGTGTCTAATACTTAGACCCTCAGGGTCTGGAGAGGGATGTAAATTCAGTTAAATATTTGTATCTGGTGTTTTATATTAGCCAGACTAAGTGGCTGCCTTGCCAGGGTGAAAGCTTCCTTAATTGCAGATTGAAGGCTCTGTCTCTGAATAAACTGTCTGTAATGAGAGGCAGTGCTAAACTTTTCTACAGCACACCACTGAGTCAAGTACAGATAATTTGAGAGAGCTTTTACAATGTATTATGAGCAATTATCATACGAGGTCTAGAACTGGCATTTGAAGATTAGCATCAAAACTTTGAATTTGACTTCCCCATGAGCTAATGCTAATGATGACATTAGTTCTGTGTCTCAGCCAGACCAAATTCTTTTTTAATGTCAAAGTGCCAACATTACATAGACGTAGAAATATCAAACATCAACGTGAATTTCTATGGTCTTTATGCATATCCTATTTATTTCTAGAGACTTGTACAGTTAAGGATGTGAAAATTGACACTAAGTTTCAGAGAAATTGAGGGGATCAGGCTGTTGAGCACAATACAGAAGCAGCAATTAGTTTCAAATAAGCTAATGCTGTATATTTAATTACTTATCTACTCTGAACCTCAGCAGTTCAGATTACAGATTACAAACTGATGGAACTGTTCACTGCAAAAGGCCTCTGGAAATCATCCAGTCCAATTTATAAAAAATATGCTATGACTATTCTTACAGTTGGGTTTGTAGATAAATTGTAGATGGTTAAACCCACATGACATGAACTGTATGCTTTTATTTGCTGGAAATTTGGAAATATAGTTAATTAGATAAAAGAAGAACTTTCTCTTCATCTATTTTTTCTGTAAGAGACTAAAAGAAGAACCAAACAAAAGGGGAGACTGCATATAATAGCTGCATTTTACCATGCCAACATTTAATGTTCTAGACAATCAATAAATGATCTTTATAACCTATCAAATGAGCTTTCACTAAACTTTCTGTGAGACCCATCAGTACCACATACAGTAATACAATGCTTCCATCAAACCATAATTGAAATGGAAAAATCTTTGAATAAATTAGCATATTTTGAGTAGGCACAAATATATTTTTACATGGATAGGTAGTGTGATGGGGGAACCTATCTATGAGCTGCAATATTATCAGGGTTATTACCTTACTGTCATTGTTTTCCTCATTTGCTAACAGAAAGAGGGAAGAAAGGTTATCAGAAATTTTGTTTTCCCAGTAAATTCAACAAGAGCAGAGCTGCCTGTTTAAAGTTATAGTATGTATCCAGGGACATTTGTATGCATGCATGACTTCAGTTTATATTTGCTCTGATACACGCCGCTGGGTAGGATCAATGTTCATGAAAAATCCTTTCACTTTTCTAGGAAAGTCTAGTAGCTTCTTAATACAAAGTTCAACTGATTTTTTAATGAGGAAAATCAACCAAAATTAAAAGATCATTAACATTTAAATTTAGCACAGGAACATCCTTTGTAGAGCAAAAGCATTATCTAAGTATTTCTAAAATGGAAATATGCTGTAGCCCAGGAACATTTCTAAAGCTGTGAGAGACCTATCAATGGGCAAAAGAGAAAGACAGACCACATGTTGAGTGCATGCTTGATAGTCTGTGCAATTTATTATGAAGTACCACTTGTACCAGGCCTGCCACAGAGCCACTGGTTTGAAAGGTTCATGACTGCAGCAATCACAATTTCAGTTTACAAAAAATAGGATGACAGGAAGAGAAATACAAAATGGAGAGGTCCCACTGTAATGGCAACTGAGCAACAATTCATTAACAAGAGTGCAGAAACATTGTAAAACCAGAATGCTCCCCTTTTAAAGCTGGGGAGGGCCTGGGACTTCCAGTAATCTTATCTTTTAAGGATATAGAAGCTTTGAAATGGCTAAATTACCAAATACAGGCATAAGTTCTCAGTGGTTTTCCTTATAACCACTGTGAGGCAATCTGGTGGTGTTTAACCCACATCCTTATCTTTTCTTTAATGTATTTCCCCTTGTATTTTAAATGCTGACCTTAACTACTACTAAACCCAGACATTGCCAGGACAGGCATTTCAATAATCTTTGGGCCTTCCCTGCAGTTATACTCCAGGTTTCCTTAGAGCATAAGCTACACTACAGCATGATCTGAGACCTTCTAAATCTTTCAGGTGTGCACCTATCCACAGAGCTGCTTAGACACTGTGCTCCTTCTGCCTGTGTTACTTTTTGCTGGATTTGAGATATACTCTGCCCACGCAAATCAAATTGATGAAAACATCTTGAAATATTTACCTTTTTATTGTTGTACAAGTAAAACCCAAATAATAAAGCAAACTTTGTAATTACCAGCCCTACAGACACACAAGAATACTCAGTGCTTTCTCATCTGAAGTTAGTCAGAGCTACACCAAAGGAATTTGAAGTAAAAACAAATAACTGGATGCAAGCTGTGAGTAATTCTGGTCATCCTCTAATGAGACAGGATTCAGGGAGATCAGCAGGCTGGAGTGAGATTTACACAGACAAAAACTTCTCAGCTAGGAAAAGGGACTAAGTAGGAAATGCACCAGAGGTGTGTAAATCAGCAAATACCTTGGAGAAGTAACATTAATGGTTACTTATTTTCTCATAGCAGAAATACTATAGATACCATTAAATTAAAAGGCAGCAGATTTTACATAGAAATTAATTCTTTTGCACAGAATGCATGATTAAAGTGTGGAGCTAATTTCCCACAGGGTGCTGTGAATGACAAAATACCCTGATAGGTTCAGTAAGTAATTATTACAGTTTATGTAAAAAAATTTGTTTACAAATATGAAAATAAAAAGATGCAATTATAACTTCCATCACTGAAAGTATTTCATTAGCAGAGGACCAGGTGATAGCACAGTATGTTAGAGGAATTATCACTCTCAATTTCTTTTGCTCTTATACTCTTTCCCTTATCTGGCAACCCTTGAGAACAGGATAGTGAGGTATCAGGGATTCTCAGGTTCTTTTCTGCAAATCTGCTTTCCAGCTGAGTGGCTCCCAGTATATATTGGTTCATGAAGCACATAGGGGTGAAGATATTGTCAGAATAGTGTTAAGGTGGATCAGAAAGCAGAGGAACCAGAAGGGAGGTGGCCTGTGGCAGACAGTAGTGAATGGATGACCACTGTCAGAGACATCTGAGCACAGACCATGGGAGGCACTTAAATGCCATCCTCCTGCAGTTCCCACCAAAGCCACTCAAATTGTACTTGGTAAAAGCTAGATAGGTGATGGGAAAGGTAAACTAATCCCCAAAGGCAAGCTGCTCATAGATCATTTTGCAGTACAAATGGATAAATATGAGAAACAAAACAAGCCCCGACTCAACTGACAGTTTTGAAATTCTTCATTTCTGAAATCCAATGCTTGGGGTAAAGACTGCTGCTTCAATCTGATTTACTTTTATAAGAGTTACCAGCCCTAGGCATGCTTTACAAAATTTGTAATTGATAATTTTTCAATTATATTAAGTGCAAAAAATCCTGAAGTTCATGCTCATTAGCTCTCAATAGTCAAAAATATTTATACACGTCTTGAATTATCATGGACAGATAATGAAATGAAACACCTGAATAAAGATGTATTACCATCTACACTCCTTTGATATAAGTAGAACTTATATCTTAGAACCCAAAAGCATATGAAGACCTGGAATTCCTCGTTTCAAAAAATGGCAAATTGGTAATCAATTAAAATACTCCCTTATAACCTATTCCCTTTTTCCATTCCTAATTACATGTAGAGAATTATTAAGGTCCTTCATTTCTGAGACTCTAAAAATAATTATTCTCAGAGAAACAGACAGAAGGCTGATTTTATCCACTCTACTCTGTCCTTTTTTGTCTTAGATAATTAGGGATGTTAGTTCATGATTTGCAGTGCCCAGGGAATACTGTCATTAGCAGGGGAATGTTCTCTGGTACCCTGAGGAAATGAAAAGCTTTTAAGAGCAATCACTGTTAATCACCAACATGTCAGCATTACATACCTTCTGGAACTGAGGATGATATATAGACAGGACACATTAAGGGTATTTTCCTTGCAATGTAAGTTTTTTTTTTTAAATGTAGTTTTAAAACTTGCTTTTGCATGGCTTTCAATACAAAATACATGATATCTAAGCATTCTGCAAGATGTGTGTTTCTTGTACAAGCTACTGAAAATATTCTCTTCAGTTTCATGGTTGAGCATTGAGCTTTTAGCACTATTATACTTTCATACACAATATCATTTCAGTAGTAAAGAGCAAGAAGGAGGCCCTTTGGGTGAAAGACAAGCTAAATCAAATGTTATAACCCAATTAAATTTAACTTCAGCTCAGCAGGAGACACCTGTATGGTTGCAGTACTCACAACTGAGTATGTAGATTAACATTATACACTGATGATTTACAAGCACTTGCTAGTATTCTTTGGTTTTAATATGAAATATTTTCTATCCAGTGTTAATTGCAAGTAATATCATCCTAAAAAAAAATCACATGAAATACAGTAGAGTAAAACAGAGAGAAGAAAGCTACTTTTTTTTTAAGAAAGAAGCTTTTAAAATATATATAGTACCAATAAACTCTGGGGCAGCTCCTATATTTGATATAAAGCCAGAATTTAATACTACTTACTGAAATCATTTTGTATCTTATTATGCTGCCATGGATTCCTCAGATGCCAACAGCAATTCCAGCACAAGACATTGGAAAAGGAGACAGACTGCTCCCTGGGGCTGTACTGGGGTATCCCTGACACCTGAAAATATTGTGTCTGCCAGTAGAGAACATATATCACCAAAAAAAAAAAAAAAATCTCAACTAATGATTACTGGTAAAGGAATCTATAAACTTTATAGACTTGTAGAACTAGGAAGGACTGAAGAAATCATCTACTGCTCTTCACCTGACTAAAAGTTCCTCTAGTGCAATTTCAACCAGTTAATTTTTTGATATCTACTGTGAACACAAAAATCAAAATCTTTCTTCTCACTGACCAAATTCTTTAAGATTTACATTCTCTGCCATTCTTGCATCTTCAGACAAAAAACTCAGACTTTTCAATCTGTCTTTAATGAAATCCTACTATACTTAGGTATAATTACTCTCTTTACTTTCTAATTCTTCTGCATCTTTTGGCCATTAAGTAGCCCAGTTTTTGCAGGGTGGATGTTTCCTCACCTGACCAGGCACTCAGTATTTGTCTATGCAGTCTCATGAAGCTCACTGTTAGCCATGCTTATACTGCTGAGACTTCAGTGGCTTATCTTGTCAATGGATTCAAAAAGGAAGTACTTACATTCTTGAAACCTCTATATAAGATCTGAAGTTCCTTCTTTGTGAATTTACTCTGTGCTTCCAGCAGCTCAAGAGCTTCAGGTCTATGTCGTACTGTGGCCATTTCCATTTCATCTTCTACAGTGTCTGCAGAGTACAAGAGACAGAAAAGGAAGGCTCAACAAGAAATACAAGGATGTGGGAAGCAGCTTTAAAGGCAAATGGCATGTTAATTTTCAGCTCATCGGATATCTATCTGCTTCTTTGGCTGCAGGGAACAGCAATGATGAACCAGCTGTCTGGATATTAACACCACACATCAGTAAAGGTAACAGTAAACCTGAAAGCCAACATTCTGCAAGGGCATGCAGCATTCTATATGTTTTTTTCTGTTTATATGACTCTCTGACCAGAGAAAAGAATTTTGTAAAACCTTAGTGACTCCAGAATACTGGAAATTTTCCCTTGGCTAGGTAATGGATGTGAATTCACCATATCAACCTGGGATTTTCAGTGTTCTTATATCATGAACTTGTGCTTTGGAAAGTGTGTGAGGTTGATGCTGCACACTCAGCAGCAGACCCTACTATGAATGTGGTATAAAAAAACCCTTCAGAGAAAGAGCATTATTCACAGGAAGCAGCCTAAGTGGTATACTTGATGATTTTAATGACCCCATCATTACATAAATAAGAATGTGGATATACACAGAGTCATTACAGCTGAGTGCAGCGCTGAAAGAATGAGAGATACCAATGCATTTACTCCAGGTAGAGTTTTAAATGTGAAAGTTCAATAAAATAGATCATGAAAGTACATATAGTATCATACCTGATCAAATGTAAGAATGTATGCATCCATTTTTAAGTACTCCCAGCATGAAGCATAGTTTATCCATTTCCCCAGACTAATTTAATGAAATCATTGCCCTATTCTGGTTTAGGAGTTGTAGCAACCAAGAGATATAACATGAGTGAACACACCTAATAGTAGTTTCCACAGTGCTGAACCTGTATAGTCAATTTCATCAGAGTGTGGAATTGCTTTCTTAAACGGTTTTATTCAGTTCTAGTTTCATAAAAGCACAACGTTAGGATTACTCCACTAAAAAAGTGTGATTCTTTTATCTTCATGTGCTTTTGTTATGTTAGAATGAAGGAATAGTTTCTAGCATCAGAAAATATCATTCAGCTAAACAAAAAATGAACAACCTTTAAATAGATATAATATATAAACTATTGGGCTAAATCTTCACAAAATTGTAGGGCTTTGTCTTTAATCCTGTCAGAGATGTTGCTGTTAGCACTCAGGAGATGATCTCAGTGCCAACTATAGTATTACCTCAGAATGTCCAGTATGTATTGTTTGATGGATAAAATATAATGTTTCTCTTTCACTTTTTTATATAGATTACATCATATGACTCATAGACTGCGACAAGCTTTGTGAAGACTTCCAATCTAAATGCTAATAAACCCTACCTCATCTTTACATTGACCTTACGATCTTTGGTAATAGTTTTCAAGGGCCATTGTTTGAACTCTCACGATTATAAGAAAATTTCAGCTCTTTTCTTTACAAAAAAAGACATGCTGAGGTGCAGTGAGGAAGCCTTGAGTATCTTGTCTATAGAGCTGAAATAGAAATAAAGTAGTATCAGAGTCGAGTCTTCCCAATCTATGAACATATAACAAGGTTCTTGAATCCCATTTTAATTTTGCATAAGAACAACCAGGATTTGGTCTGTGGCTTTGTTGCCTCTTTGCCTCAGTTTCTAAAGCCTTTCAATCATGTTTTAAGAGACTGATCTTTATGTTCTTTATATAGTTACTAAAGTTTCTATAACAATGCCATGCAGACATTTTTTTTTTTAATGCAAGGTGCTTATAATAAATTGGCAAAAAAATCAACTTGAGAATAAATACTGTTGAAAAGCCACTTGTGTTTTACATCCCAAGAGTTATATGGGGATGAAATGGGCTGCTGTTTAAACAGAAAGGGACTCAATTGGAAATGAGGTCTGTAAGTAGCCATTTGTGAAACATTTGGCTACCTAGAGAGACATTTACAAGTTTTTCTAGAAGCTAAATGACTACACATAAAAAATGTGAGGCTAGACATAAAGGCCAGACAATGCGGTACTGAATGCAATGTTTGGCATATATTCAGGAATAAAATTTGTATTTTGTTCTAAAGAATGACTCAATGAGAATGTAGAAGACTGCAGTGGGGTGAGGATGTCTTGCTCTTAATGAAAAGGTTCAGTGTAACACTTTTCATACTCTGTTTCTGTAGTAGCTTCTAGATATAAATGATAAAAAATACGTCCTTATAATGTGCCAACTGTGCTGCTTAAATTATGTAGCTTTCATGAGCCACCTGAAAGTTTTTAATTTTTTTTCTTCACACAGCTACCAGGCTAGAACTTGAAAATATGCAGTGAAAACTTGTTAAATGCACATCTTTCTAAACATATAATTTACCTGGCAATGATTTGGCATTAATGAAAACAAAAAAAGCAAACAAACAAACAAAAAGTTATTCCAGTTATCTGGAGGTCTCTAGTCTCTTCAGGCTAAGAAAGTTGAGAAGTTTGGTTTTTTTCCTCATAAATGTAACCTGGAAAGTAAGAGCAAGCTCATGTTCACTCATTGCTATATTAAACAAAACGTTATTGTGTGTTTTGTTAATGAGCTATTCTTTGAACCTTTCTTTTTTCATTAAAGAACAAAATGGCAAAAGCCATACAAAAAGCAGACAAACTCATCAAATAATGGCAGCTGATGCAGCAGGTCCAAAGTCAGGGCTCATTTAATATCTGTAAAAATTGTACACAAATATTTGCCTGCATAAACCCCAAATTATAGCTCCCCGATCTATTTAATAACTGCATGCATGCACACTGCTCTTTTCTGAAACCATTCTTGAGCCTAGTTCTATCTCTAGCACATGAATTTAGCTAAGGAAGGACAGAGTTAAGTTTAGCCTTAGTAAGTGTAAATAACAAAAGAAAAAGAATTCTTTGACATCTTTTTCAATCAATGTGTCGAAATTTTCTCTCTTCAGGTAACCTTTGTATGAATTCATGGAAGTGAGGTACAAGAGTTAAATTCATGCTATGTATATTTCAAAAAATTACTTCTTTTAAAATTTTTCCCCTTAAAATTTCTAAGGAAGTCACATTATCTGGTTGTTATTGCAGGTAGTGCTGGATTCACTCCTACTTCAATATTGCTTCTTTAAAGCTAGCAGAAATCAAATAGTACATTATGTTGAAACAGGATAAAAATCATGTGTCTGCAATGATATTCTTATTTTATATAATATTTTAACTTAATATATTATTCTTACTAAACATAGCACTTCATTATTAAGAATACAGAGAAAAATTCTGAATACATCTGATTTTGCTACTTGGTTATCACACACTAAATATTTAGTGCAAAGTTTATTTTAACTTATCTTATGGTCTATAAAACACTTCCAGCAAGGAAAAACAAATTTTCAAGGTCAGAGTTATGGAGAATTACTCAAAATATCTTTGTGTTACCTGTGCAGACAAAAATAGACGTGTTGCTCTTCAAACAAATAGATCAAACATTCTATTCCATTTCCCCTTTCTGCTCCATGCTCCATTATGGGAAGCCTTGAAGGTCAGATTGGATGAGGCTGTGAGCAGCCCAGTGTAGTGAAACATGTCCCTGCCCATAGAAAGGGGCTTGGACAAGGTAATTTTAAAGAACTCTTCCAATCCAAACCATCCTATGCTTCTGTGATTCCTTTTATAGTCTAAGGCTATACTACTCAGGTTCTCCAGCTGAAAGTAGCTTCTACATAAATAATTACTATCAGGTGTCACAGCAGTAATTGAACTTTTTAAGCTATCCTGTTTTCCAGTAAAATGCATCAGCTGAAGCCACCATGAAAAAAGTCACTGTGCATCCACATCATTTCTCCTTTTCATCTTTGAGATCTCAAGTACTTACAAGGGAAAGCAAGTGCCTCAGTCTCCTCTGTAGAGAAGCATATGAAAGAAAGTGTAGTGGGATAGCAAAAATAAATGTTAGATCTGTAGCACTGAATTCTAGACACTTAACTGGGGCCTGTATTCATGGTCAAGTTGCCTTGGGTTGTCCCACATTCAGTGGACACAGGGAACTGCTCTGGAAGGAATTTTTTACCTTATATTGATAGATACGCTTTATCAGCAGAGTAAACAGGAAGCACAGGGACCACTAAGCTTTAGTTTTAGATGCTCAGATTATTGCCTAGAATTAAGCCAATTTATATAAACTGAATTGGGTCCATGGGGATATTTTAACAGTTATAATAGCCAATTTAGATAGGAAGACATTAGCTTTATTACTATAATTAATCTCTTATTACTATAATTAATCAAGGTGTGTGTATATGTATGTATGCATCTACATATGGATCTCTTTCTCTTCCTCTTTCACATTAGCTGCCCTCATAGGTTTTTAAGACCCTAAAGGTGGTGTCAGTGTGCCTTTCCTTTATCTCCACATTCACATACCTTTTTTTTTTCAATTTCATTACTGTTTTTCTCTCAGACACAAACTTTAAATCCTGTTCCCTGAACTGTTTGATGCTGTATAGTCAAAACCTGCTGGACCAACACTTTCCTCCCAAACCAGCACTGCTGATACTACCTCACGTATTTGATAGCAAACACACACGTGCACACATAGATATCACTTTTCAAATACACTGAGAGCAGGTATTAAATTTAACTACTGAATGGCTTCTCATCTGTCTTACAGAGCACAAGTGCCAACCCAGCAGCTCCCTACAAGGCAGCCACTGGCACTGTTACCTTCCCATCCTGCTCTGCACAGACAAATCTCTTACCAGCCCACAAATCACAGATTTGGTCATCACTTGATTTTCAACCCTCAATAGAGCATACAATGACTTCAGCAGAGATCTTGTTTCTCAAATGGTCCCTTAGAGAAAGTATAACTTTTGATTCATGCAAACCTAATAAATAAATAAAATTCAAATGAAAAAAAAAAAAACAAAACTTGCTTTGAGTAAGAGGAGATGTCGTTTTGGCAGCCGAGCAGGGCAAGAGCTTCATAAGTCGCTCTTTAATGCTGCGTTTGGTACTGTTCTGAGCGTAGAGGAAACCTAAAAAATATATTATCAGTACTGTTAACATAGGCTTGAGAACAATTTCTATACATGCTGCAGAGGTCATCACTATAGCAGAATCCTGATGGGAAAAGACCAAAGAGATGGTACCCATCCTGAACTGCAAAGGACAATTAGAATATCTGAATTTTGACAACAAATTTGCTTTGTCACCTTTCCAATAAAGGAGATTTTCTTTTATATGTATGTGTCTCTTGTAAAGCCATTATTAGCACATCCAAGTTTTTATAACCGCCTTTAAAACATTAATCAGAAGTATGACTATGAATTTAAAACACAAGAGTATTGTAAATATTTTAACAGTAGAAAATCTTAAAGACTTAAGTCTATTTGATTTGGAAGTTATATATATAGAAAACAAAACGAAACCCAAATAAAACCTCAGATATATTTTTGTTGTCCTTTCTGGCAGTCTTCTAGTTCCATAACTGGGATTTTCCTTATAATTCATACAGTAATTGTGATAAACAGCCTGGTACTTTTGCCTTTTCTGAAAATTAAATTATCAACCGTGATGTTTAGCCAGTCTCCCTTTTCTTTAATATTTGTAATTCTGCATACATACATAAATATTTTTTTATATTTTCATCTTTAAATACTGAATAGGTAATGCTCATATGCTTGAAACAGGTGAACAGCATCACCCTTATTTACCGTGAAGGAAACTGTCAGAGTAACTGGCAGAACAACTGTGAGGTCTAATTAACCATTTTATAGAGAATGAGTGATGCCAACAATATTCTGGAGGGATATTTTCTGCAAATGGCAGATTTAACATCCAGAAAACAGTTGTGCAACTCCAGGATAATCCTGGGGTTATCCCCTCTGCTGCACTCGTGCTGAATTCTGGAGTAAGTGACAGGCTGTCACCAAAGCAGGGGGAACACTAAGTGGAGCTTGTAGGTGATATCAAGAAAGTATGTACTTGTATTGGGGAGCAGAAGGAGAAGGTGAAGAGGTTTTAAGGGCATTACATTTTTTAAATGGAAGAAAAAATATTTCTCTGTATGTGTATGAGTAAAAAATTGAAGGAAATGAAATTAAAGATATGGGGGAAATGAGGAAAGACCAAACACAGCCTTAAAAAACATCAGTCAACTATTGCCAGACAAATTCTGCTTCTGTGAGAACTGCAGGTCTGGTGAATAGATGAAACAAGCCAGTTTCAGCACAGGTCAGAGGAACCTAAATGATCATTGCTGCAAATGTCAAAATATTTTAATTACAAATAATAAGAATGAATACACTTATTACATGTAACACTTAACCATCAGCTAAATTCAGAAACACTGTGCCTGTAAATGCATAAAATAAAAGACAAGCTGTGACCTGATAGGTATCTGAAGCTTCATATTTTTAGTTAGAATTCAAAAACTGAACCTTCGAACAGATACTTAAGTGTCTTCATCTGGCAGTGTCTGCAACATCACATTACACCTGTACTGTAGATATCTGAACACAAAGCACATTTGATTATCTTAAACATTATTTTCTTTATTAGGAATTCTTCTAGGATAGACATGATCTAAAAAATAGGTACTACTGGCTTGTTAATCTGAGTTTAGGTTTGCAAAGGTTTACTGTCCATGTATTACTTCGATAATTACATAGGTTGACAACGTATGTAATTACTGAGAAGGTATGCAGTGCTTGGCAAGATCTAAAGGGTTATATTAGTTTCAAAGGGTTGGAAGCTCAAAGCCCTGAAAGCAAGCAAGCACCTTACTGCTACTTTTATGCTCACATAAAAGCTATGAAATTCAGTGCAAATTCTATGGTGGTTGCAGTGGTCTGATCGAGGTCAAAACTAAAATGAAATGTATAAGAGAAAGAAATAGAAGAGCAACGTAGGAGGGAAGTATAATTTTTGTATTCACATCTGACAGCTGATTTAAAGTGCTGACACTACAGTCAGGGCAGAGGTGCAAGAATTGATTTATCCTCTCACCATATGAGTAAGCAACACAGCAGCTTTTCACTCCCAGTGTATTCTGCAGCTATTGTAGTCTACTCTCATGCCCTCCTCATCACTACTACAGCTTTCAATGTAATTTATCATGAGCAAAGGACTACTCAATACAGCAAAAACATGTTGCACACTGAGCCTATGCTGAGTCAGTGTTTAGCACAGACTGACATCTCAAAAGGGTTAATTAGGAAGAATTGTGATAATTTCTGTGAATTCTGTAGCTATTTTCTCAGTTTGAAACAGTTTGAGGAAAAAAACTGTGGCTGTTAAGAAGCTGATTAATCTAATCTAGATTAAAAATTATTTACTATATAGTAAAATATTCCTTTATCACGAGTCTTCAAAATGGATGTTCATGAAAAAACTAAAGAGCCATGAAGCACCAGCACATTGATAATGATGGACTGGTGCTGCTTTCTATAAGATTATGCAATAGAATAATAGTAATTAATAGCCTATAAAGAGATAGTCTGAAGCATATGAATTCTCCAAACACTTTTTGATTGTTTTTTTAATAAGTGGTTGACTTGAGATATCATAGCTCTCATCCCTAACCCAATCAGCCAAACAGCTCCTCTGGGCTAAGTGTGAAGGTTTTTTAAATTCAGGTTAGTTATCTGGTGCTGCCTGCTATTGGGTCTGATAATTTGCTCCTCTGCAATGGAAATTAATCTGTGAGACACACTTTCCCCCAGAATTCACTGTGGGAGTGTCCTAGAACTCATCTCTGCACAACATCACCTGCAGCTGTGGGAATCATCCCAAGAGGTGCTCGTGCTTCAAAAACCACTCTGTAACTGGAGCACTGCTCTTGGATGCTCCTGTTTAGATACTGCTGCACTGATCTATGTGCTGCATATAGATATTGAGCATACCTGACACCCTTTAGGAGTGACTGCTATTTAGTATGGTTTACATCTGGAGTTGCAACAGATAAATGCAGCAATGGCTTAAACTTCTGGCTTACAGACAATGAAACTAGAGAACTGCAACACTACAATTTTAGTAAGAAAAGTTTAATGTGGATAGTCCCATGCATGGTCAGTACCACTGTTTTCTGAATTGCTGCTTTTAATAACCACGTTAAAAGCATTCAGATCGGTATGTGTGTGATTTGGTCACTCCACTATCACAATGTTGACTCGCTGACATAGATCTGACACTGCTGCTTACAAAAAAAATACACAAAGATTTTTCCCCATCTAATAAAAAGCAAAAAAAAAAAAAAAGTTAAAGAGTTAAAAAATAAAAAAAAAAATTATTATTTCTAAATTATAAGTGATTTATAAATGAACATATATTCTTAATCTATACCTCAAATATCACATATTTTAAATATTTACTTTTTTCCAGAAGTATGTTTCATGATTCAGAGAGACAGCACATATGACATATTGCCCTAATGTCACAGAAACAAGTGAGACTACCCCAGGAAAAACTATCAAGCCAAGAGATTTTTGCAGGAGTTTTCAGAGGAAAAATCTCTCTCTTTTGAAGGGTGACTGTTTTCTTTGCAAATTCTTTGTAGTCAGCATGAAACCATGGGTAGGCACACCACTTTTTAGCCCATAAACCAGATGGTCTATTTTGCATTTCCACTAACACACAAGATGTACTATGCTTTGGTTGCCCTTGCCCCAGAAATCCACCTTACTGTTCCTGCCAGCATCAAATAAACGCCCTCTGTTCAAAGCAGTGCTCTCCTGCCTTGTCTCCTGCCTCATCTCTGCATTTTTGTAGTGGAATCTGGGTGACAAATGTCAACATAGAAGGCACAGTCAGCTAGAGTACTTAAAAGTACTTATGGGACGGATAATCATTCTATTTAACCAGAAGTTTAAAAACTAGAAACAATTATCCCTACAAATTCTTCCCTCACTTGTTGGAAGAGAAAATTAATGTAGAGAACTACCTCATTTTTCCACATTCTTTTTCCCTCCATGTTTGTTGTTTGGGGGGTTGATTTTTTTTTTATTTTTTTTTTTTTCTCATTTTTTTAAATCTCTCAGTCTCCCTCCTTTTTTTGGCAAGAACAGCAGGTGGTCTTCAACTGTTTAAATCTTACTCTACCTTCCCTTAGGAGGATGTAACCAATCCACTGGTCACTTCCAATCCTTTGGCTATACATTAGTATATATACAGTAGTATGGCTGGATTTTGTTCAGCTACAGGACTTTATGTCTTCCCAGGAGAATAGGGAAAATGCCTATGCTGCATTAGTTCTGAATGTGATCTTTCTGGAAGAGGGTTTTTATAAGACCTGAAAGCAAATCTGCACAGGTCATTTTCCTAAATCTAAAATTTTGGTATTAAGTGATAAAGAATCTGAAAGTTAAAAAAAGAAATATATGAAGTGTTTTCTTGGCATAACAGTTTAAGCTCAGTTTCAGCTCTATGATCTAATTTCTCCCAGGGATTTAAGGGCTGGCAGTCCCAACAAACTCTTAATGGTTCAGCACAGATGGGGAGGCAAAGGAGGTAAAATGAAGTGCAGATTTCATATTCATGGTTTAGGATTTGTGGAAGAGAGCCAAATCCTTCTGTGTAGTGAGGCTGGCAATGAAACAAAATTATGTACAACATAAATATTTATAAATCTCAGTTCTCTGGAAACACCTGCCAAGGAGCTCTGTGAGCTGTCACTAGGCTACTCAACAGATCACAACCATTTTTTGCCAAGGCAGAAAAACATTCTTGCCAATCTCATTTATCTGTGCATATACAATTTTAGTGATTTTTCCTACTGCTCCCAACTTTCTGTTTTTCATTGCAAAATATAGGTCTCTATCATCTTCAAGGGCAACTGAAGCCCTAGAAACCACATTGAATCTTTTACAAGGAGAAGCCATGAAGTTATTGGGCTGAAGAAATGGATGGCAGCATTTTAGGGACTACCTTGAACATGAATTCAAGAGTCATATTGTTCTCCTTCACTTTAAATTGCCTTCTACATATTGATTTAAATCAGCCTCCCCAATGGCAGCCGCAATTCTCTACCAATAAATTAGAAGTCACTCAGGAAGTCTGGAGGCTTTTAGCACAACCTGGACTGAAAATTAAGAACAGAGAATAAGTGATCTTGTCCAAAACAGTAACTACAGTTTGGCATTTGTAGGATGGGTAAAGGGAAAAGAATAAAAAGGAGAGAGGAAAGAGTTAGAATCCCAGAAGAAAAGAAATAGAGTGGAAGTGTCAAGTATAAAAAGTATAAACCAGAGAAACTGTCCTTACAGTCTTCATTACATTTCTTGAATACAACTTTATGAATCAGACTATGCCTTCCCATGATATACATACAGCTTTTCAAATCTAAAAAACTGTTTATGTTATGAACAGTTTCTATGCAAATGTTTAATGCAAACACTATCTTAAAATGTTTTAAACTTCTCAAGGAGTGTGAATACTAAAAATTGCAGAGTTTTTTCAGTTCAAAAATTGTACTAACTTTTTAATATCACTTTGTTCACTCAGTATCACTTAATATGCTTACACACACTCCCAAAGCATGTGTGTAAAATTATGACAGGAAATATACTTACACCAGATCACTTGCTTCCTTTGGAAAAAATCTCAACTAAAATGGACCATGTGAGCATATGAGACAATGACCAATGTTTGGTTGCTACTAAGAACTATGCAGCTTCCTTCATTTTTTCCATTTTTATTGTTTATATGAAGAGTACAGAAGTTTTTAGCTACCTAATACAGATGATCACACCAAACATCAACAAGAAATTTAGCTATCATTTGTGGATCTAGTAAGGAGAAGAGGAAAAATTTTTTTCCTTTAAGAGAAAAAGTTTTTTTAAGTTAGAGGAGAAACTAGTTCAAATGAAAACAATACTTGAAGAAGAGTGTAGTAGATGGTTCAGAGAAATAAAAAATAAAAAAAAAAATCCACTAGTGCAATAGTTATATCAGGCTCTTATACTGCCCTGAGCAATAAAATAGTTGCATGCTATTCTTAATGAAATTCCTTAGTATTGTTCAAAGAGATTTTAGAATTGAAATAAAAATGCTGAAATATAGAATTTACCAACTAGCAGCTTTTGTATGTAATTTTCAGACAGACTTAAACCCCAGTGTGTAAGTAGAAAAGAGATAAAAAACCTATTTTTTATTTTTCACTGGGCATTGGCTCAAATACAGCTTTAGCAGAATGGCAGCTTCTGTCAAATGAATAAGTAATAAATATGAACTCTGGCCCAATGAAAATCTTTATGTAGATTAAGAGTGCTTTATTTCATTTGGAAGGCCCCTCACCATGTGTCTGGTACTGGATGCTGGGGGACCAGTATCTGTGTATAACCCTCAACCAGTATGTTTGTACTATGTAAAGAAAAGTCTTTTTCATGCTCTTTAGGAGAGTTAAAGACCAGAAGGATACTTAAAATGAATAATTTTTGGATTATAACTTCACAGTGTTCCCACTGTCATCCAGTGATTCCGAGTGGAAATAATTAACCCGCAGTGCTGTAGGCTCTCACTGTAATGTGTTTTTAAAATTCCTCAGATGAATTTAGTTCTTAGGAAAAATCTCTCAGTGAAAGCTTGAAGAACTGTCACAAAATGGTGAAATGAAACCAGTGCACACTTTCCAATTCCAGTGCACCAGACCCAGGTGAGTCAGCTCTGCCCTAGATCACACAGGAGTAGGTCACTTCCAAGCCCGCTGTCAAAGTCAAAAGGAAATTTTCCACAGAGTTTAGTAGGATTTGTCTGGATCTTAAGTTTTATATTCCATACTTGGATTTCTATCAGTTTTCTGCAAATTTTGGTGGTTTATGTAAAGCTCATTTTGGTTTGGGGTGATAGTGACATTAGACCACCTTTGTACAGAAGGCATCAAGCCTTTCTTAAACACTGATAGTTTTCAGTCTTGAGTTAAATTGCTCTGCTTTATATTGATCAGCTGTATGCTGCTTCCATTAAAATAACATTCTTGATCAAGACAGAGAAGGAGCACAACAAAGTATTCAACAAAGAATTCACTTTTCTCTTTTGTAAAGAGATTTCAAGAAACCCCAAATAGAACCAGTCATTTAAAAATTATTCATTAAAAATACTATAAGGAAGGATGTGAAGAAAAGAACATCAGTTCTTCCTGTTGTTCAACTAAACTTAAAACCAAGTGTAACATGATTTTTACATTTATGTTTCCTTGGTACAGAGTTGGGTTACTATAAATTAATGTCATTACACTCAGTGTTGTATTCCTACCAACAAAGTAGTAAGAGCAGTGATATATTTCAAGTGTTTTGCTTTCCTTAAGAATGATGCAGATTCTCTTGTAGATTTTGCAACTGTATGTACAGTTCCAGCTTACAAAACACTTCTAAGCATGCAACAGATGGCATTCTTGTCAAGCACTAAGATTATTAAAAATATCTAGTATGTGCACATGTAGAGGCTGGGAAAATGTGATGGATTTGGGATTAGGCTGGGTAGAAGTAACAAATATGTTGTTGAAAATCTCCATAAGGACCAGTGTGTAATTTGTTAGAGAAACACAACCTTGTCCTAAAATGTAGAACTTCTACTCATTCCTCTACTTCTTCTTTACTCCATTTGCATTCTGAGACTCTAATTAATCCCAGATAGGTTTAAGAATTAATGATTCTTTACTGTATAAAAACTGTCACTTTTTCAATAGCATTCTGAAAGTCATAATAACATTAGCAACTTTGAAGCAAAAAAGTCTCCTTAGTAGTCGTCAATATAAGAACATAACTGTTAAAAATTTAATGTACAGTTTAAAAGGCTTATTAAAACTCCAGAATCACATGTTTGCAAATATGAAAATAATAGGATGCATTTGCATAATTTTGAAAAAATGCTTCAATAATTTAAAAAGTACAAAAAATAGAAAATTTCTTCCTCTTATATGTCTGTGATTTAATGGCAGATCCTAATTCCCTGAGCTGAGTGTCTCTGAAAACAGATTCCCATCACAACATCCCACTGCTTCAGAACAGCCTTTCCAGAAGGAATAACACTGAAACATAGAAAGGTCACTTAATGAATAAGATTCTAAGTCTTGATTTTTTGATGGCTTTTTGAAGACCATTTTCTCTGTGAACCAACACTTGCACACACAGGCACACACCAAAACACTGACTGCAGCATGCTGATGCTCATTACAAGTCTTCCCTGTGGCTCTTCAGGCTACAAAATAAAAGAAATAAATTGCTGCAACAGGTGGGGATGTTTGATTACATCCTCCCGGTTTTGTAACTATTAAAATATGTAGCTTTCTGTAGTTTCAGGGCTTCTCAGTTGCTAGTGCTCAGTTTCTTCTCTTGCTTGCAGCATCCATTTCTCCCTCTAACCTCCATATTACCGTCCCCCCCTTGTTTATTTATTACATTCCTAATTTTAGGAAGTTTTTCCTGCATTCTATTAAAATTCTTCTAGTAAGATAAGTTTCTTGTGTTGATATAAATGTATCACCCCAACATAAACTCATTGCTGGTTGCTCTGTGCCTGGATAAACATCTCTCTCAAACTTCCTTCCCCATGTCCTTCCTTCAGCAGCAGTATTCCTTTCTTGCCTTGTGGAAACTCTCCATGTTTTAAATATGTATAATTCATTTAGTCTCATTCACTGTGTATAAGTTTGGTGTCTTTTTACCTTTGGTGATCTCAGCTTTTCACCACTCAGTCCTCTAAATTCCAAGCTAAGACTTTCACTCTTTCTACTCATACCATGGGAAACCACTTGGAAATGAGAAATAGATTATGTTCTTCCTTAGCCAACCCTTTAATCTCTTCTGTTTGTGCACTGAGCTACAACTAATTGAATTTTTACACAGGAATGCAGAGATGCTGTGAGTGGCATTAATAAAGGCATTTACAATATGCATGACTTTGTATTTTGTCTTTAATTTCTGCTTTTATCAGTGGCTCCTCATCTATCTGCTGGTCACTTACATCCAATATATGGATGGGAGGACAAAGACATTAATTTCTGTTCACACTGCAGTGAATTGAAACTGACTGATCCCTGGGCACTAATCTCATACAAATATTCATAAATAACAACATTAAAGAAAAAAAAACTCAAAATGGTTACTTAAAAGAACAAAAGACTACTGGCAGCTACTGAAATAGAAGTAGTGCTTGATTTTAATTTCAGCCAGAGATTTTGCAGAGACAAAAGAGCAAAACTTAAAAACTCTTTGCAGTGACAAAAGAGCAAACTCTTAACATTGAGAATGACAGAAAGGAAGAACATTCTGGGACTGCAGTTCTCAGGGTCCCAATCCTTTTGCTTTGAGCCAGCTGTTTCCAAACAAGTCATAATTTATTGAGGAAGATTTTGTATCTCATTTTTGCTCTTACTTACTTGGTATCAGTTAACAGAAATACATCTGACTTATTAACTTGAGAGATCCTGGTATAAATCAGTTGTAACTTATTTGCTCTATGTAAAATCCCTGTGTCTCTTTCACTCCTTATTGCTAAATGATTTCTCTATTTAGTGTTAAAAATTTTCAGCAAAATCAGAGTAAAGCAGTCGTGTGGTAACACCTACCAGCTTGTGTGAAAAGGAGCAACCAAAGAACATTAATTTACAAGTGAATAAATGCTGGACAGATAGTAGACAGGATGTGTTGTAATCCTAGCATAAAGGAAGAAACAAGAAAGCAACCAAGCAGAGAAACTCCCTGTCCCAAAGGTCCTATTACTAATTTAAAAATGTATTTGCAAAGTCCCATTAAAACACAGGTTATTGATTTGGGAGTTCTTGCCAGGGCAAATCTGCTCAGTTCTGAGAGATTTCCCAGAGATCCTGACAAACCACACTTTTGACATATTGCAATAAGTTATCCTATCGTGTTTGGCAGGCATAAGGTTCTGATAAATTTTGGGGGTTTTTTTCAGTTTTCTGTTCCAGACCACTTCCACTGTTGACTGCAATTAAATAAAATACCTTGGACTTTTTTATTATTATAGTTTAGCAACTGTCCTTATCCTGGTCTCTTCCCTCTGATAGTCCATTCACACAAGCATCTCAACCATCTTAGGCACAGCTGGAAACAGTTGCTGAGGATGAACTGAAATTCTTTCTGAGTTCCTCAAGATTTCTTTAAGTTCTTTGTTTCCCAGTGGAACAGAAAGAAACCACATTTTGAAAAACGTAGTAATTCCACATTGTTTCTTCAGAGTGCTCACAACATGCCCCTTCAGAGCAGAAGCCACAGTTAATTCTTTACAGTCTGAAATATAGAGACTCAGCAATAACTCCCAGATAATGTAAATAAGGCAGAAAAAATAATGCAGAGAAATAACAAAACTCGTTATGGATTCTTACATTTACATGCACAAACCCAAACAGCACAGCTGTCTAATGTCATCTGCCAGAGGCAGAAGCCTTAAAATGTTATCTGCAAAATTCAATGGTTTTTGTTGCTCGGTTTAAAATCAGGTGAACAGCTATAGATATAGCCATGTTCATACACTAATAAGTATATGTAGTTATATAAATTCTCATTAAAATACTTAGGTCAATATATTAGGACAATTTATTTTTTTATTTTCACATTTTAAAGTAAAATATTTTCTAATTAAGAAACAAACTAATAAATAAATATGCAAATGCAAATCTGTAGTAATTTCATTAAAAGAAAAAAATATAATTTTATGGCTCTTGACATATTATTTTCACTTTATGTTTGAATACAGCACTTTATTTTTTCTGGTCTAAAGTAAATCCAAGCAGAAGAATTCGTATTCCATTTCTTATTAAGTCCCTTAGCTGTTCATGCACAACATACGAAATAATTTATTTCTAAGAACACTGCTAGATGATGAATAGTTAGATGGAGAAAACAACTTCACTGTTGTTTAACACTGTGGAAGCAAGATATGAATAACAGTGGGATGTTAATTTTGCAGTCCTTTTTCACCTGTGGAATTGAACTCCAAGAAACATTGGAATACAATAAATAATTCATTGCAGGTCTTGTTTTACATAGAGCACTGTGTGATATGAACTCAATGGAACAGATCCTTAATTCAGTTAAAAAAAATACACATTCAAGCAGAAGAATGCATGACTATCAGCCATTTGCTTTGGCATTTTGTGCTGACACAGTCACCAAATTATGATTAATCACTATTTCTGTAGAGGACAGAATGTGTGAATGCCAGTTCTTGTGTGCAAGTTCTGTAACTACAAAAACATGTAAGCATATACTTAGCAATCCAAATCAGTAATAGAAAGGTTCTCAAGCTTTTCCACTTTGTGTGCCAATACAGAAAATGATAATAGATATTACTGGTCTATGTAAATGAAGTAAAATGGATGAGTTGTGCTTTTGAGAAATGAGTTAAAAGAGAAAGCAATGGTTTGGCAAACCAGAACACAAGAAGTGTAGTGTGGATGGGGTAGCTGCCTTGTAAAAAGATACAGAGACAGCTTTGGTAGAGAAACACTGGAAACTGTTTTATTATCTTGTTTCCCAAGATAATAGGGTGGAATATTATTTGCACAAAAAGTGTTTTTCATTTGTAATCTTGAAGACTTATTGACAAAAATATATATTCCAAAAATTTTAATACAGGGGACTACCAATAGTTACAGGCTGGCCAATAAATCTCACTTTACCTAATTGGAATTGAGAGAGTAATAATAGCAACTCAGTGACATACTATATACTGAAAGAACTAGCAAGGGAAAAGTTCAATTTTAATTCCTTCTAAAACACCCATGCACATCAAATTAATCTAATTATATCCACAGAGTACAAATTTAAAAGAGAAATCCAGAATTAATCAGAATTCCTTGCGAGTGACAGGGAAGAATGCTCCTGATTCAGAGAGTAACTTCCCAACTATGGCATTTTTGCAAAAGTTCCCATATCTTTATGTAACAGGCTGCAACAGAACAGCTTCTCTAGCTGTCTGGCTTTATTTACTTTTAAAGAAAAAAACCTTCTAATGTATTTCTTTTGAAATGAAAAAAAAAAAAAGTATTAAAATGGGCATACAAACACCAGCTGGTATTTTCTAAAGAATGCATAATTCATCAGTTTTTAAAGGTCTACTAGGAGATAGTGAATAAAATGTTGCAAGTGACCTATAGAACTAGGACACTGGCAGAAATTAGATTTGTTTAAAAAAAAATAGTAGTCATTTCAGATACAATTTTTGATATGAGTTGCTAATGTGGTTTTTTTTGTGACTTACATTTATAATCTCTTATTAAGAAATAAAATCTCTTCATTGGTTCTGGTATCCTCAGAAATGAGGAGAAAAACAAGACAAAACAATAAAAATATTAATACAAACTACAAAGTGAACATACTGAAAGAGTTAAAAATATTATTTTCAGAAAAACAAGAAGGACTTTTTATATAAAAGTGGGATTTTTAAGTAGATGCTGCTGCTCTAAACAAAGGGTGTTACACCAGGAATCCTGTGAGTGGGACAGAAACCTCCCAGCAAAGCCTGGTTTGCTGTGTCAGAGAGGCTTACTAGCCAGCTCAGAAAAGTAGTGTAGCATTCACTGTCTTTCATTTTTCTTCCAGATCACTTAGGATTAGGGTAAATACAACTGGGGCAATTGGCTCTCTGGACAGTCAAACCCATCTGAGTGGCTGCACTCCACTAGGCAGTGATAGAGATACATTATCTGTAAAGGAAATCAGAATCCCAAAGTTTCAGGAAATTACTGGGGTTCAGGAAGTGGGCTAGCTGTAAACATTTCTTTGGAGATGCTTTCTTCTAATATAAATCATATAACCATCCAGGTTGGAAAAGACCTCCAAGATCACCGAGTCCAACCGTCCACCCCCCTACAATCCCTCACCACTAAACCATCCACTGGAGCTCTTCATCTACCTGTCTTTTGAACACCTCCAGAGATGATACCCCCACCACCTCCCTCGTCAGCCTGTTCCAATGCTTCACCATTCTTTCTTTGAAGAAGTTTTTCCTAATATCTAACCTCAACCTTCCCTGGTGGAGCTTTAATCCATTTCCTCTTGTCCTATCACTTGGCCACAAGAAAGAGGCCAGCATCTGTCTCACTGCCACCTCCTTTGAGGTAGCTGTAGAGAGGAATGAGGTCTCTCCTCAGTCTCATCTTCAATAAGCTGAACAGCCCCAATTCCCTCAGCCTCTCCTCATCAGGACTGTTCTCCAGACCCCTAAGCAGCTTGGTTGCCCTTTTCTCTGTCCCCTCTCCACCACCTCGCTCTCCTCCTCCTACTGCAGTGCCCAAAACTCTGCACAGTACTCAAGATGTGGCCTCACTAAGAGCTTGGACTGACTGAGAGAAAAAGATACCTGATAAAACATCTTTTTGTAACTGTTTGGAATAAATAACCAAAGATAGCTATATTAGTACTACCTAATTAATTTTTTTTAAAATCTGCAGGTATTCGGTATTACTTTTGCTTGAGTGATTTAAAAAGTAATTCTTTTTTTCAAAGTGACACTCCTATTTATAACTACTGCTTTTAAGAAGCTATTTACAATCTTTAATCCTTGTAACTAAAACTGTTTTTCCATCTATAACAGTAGTGTTGGACAACTTCACACACTTTCCAGCTACATGTAAAAATAAATAAAAAAAAGAAGCAGGGAAGAAGATAAAGATCATTAAGAAAGCAGTCTGATCACCCATCGGTCACTGCTTCAGAATCAATAACCAATTTACTACAGCACTTTATTACTGTATAGTTTAATGAGGTCTTGAAATCAAGCTTGATTATTTTTCAAGGTGCCATATGTCCCAAATTAACATCTAACATTTTTCATTCTTTGTTTCCTTGAGCAACCAGTGCCACAATCGTTATGGCAGTTAATTCAGAAATAAAATCACATTACTCAACAAATATATATCCTTAGACATGCTAGCAAAATGCTATTGAAACTGTTTACACTAATATGGTTTATTTTTGAGACTGCCCTAATAGATCTGGGAGGACAATAATCTCCCCAGTGACAAATGGCTGTAAGAAAGCAGTGGATAATAATCTCTCCTGCTGGCAAAGCTATAGCTGGAAGTGATTAAGCTTTTAGGGTCCTACTGGTGTCAGCATTGTCATAGTTTCTTTTGCCAGGCAGGATAACAATCTGATTATATTATAATAAATATGTAAGATGAGCAGAAAGAAAACTTGCACCAAAATAAACAGTTTACATTTATCTACAGGAAAGCCATTCCTCTTCAGTTCTGAGTCAAGCCACCTTTGAAACCACCCTGCCCAGAAGAATTTTCTTTTAATCATGGTTGCAGGGAAGACATATCAAATAAAACACATTTTCCAGTGAAATCTTTGTTCCTTCGGTATTCCTAAGTTGGTATGTTATTTTTTTACGTGTGATTTTTTTGTTATATTCTTCATATTATTAATATTACCTGTGGAATTAATCACCACAGACCTTTTCCAAACTTTATTTATTGTTGTTGTCAAACATTCCTCAAACAAATTTGTGGGATTAGTATATCTCATTTGGCATTTGTTGTTGTTATCTCACCCCCCCAGACAATGATGCTTATTAAACAAGATGTTACACCACTTCCATCAAAATCCCTCTTATACTCTCTTTATTAAATAATACCCACTAAGTGAATTCATACCAACAAATGAAACATGTTATTTTCTCCACTCAACTTGCTAGTTAATACCTCCTTGACTGTAAGCTGTTTCAGATTTGCAAAACCTATCTGTGTGCCTCATATACTGCAGAGCTCATTACAGCTGAGTAAATTAAATTCTAGCAATTGATTAGCTTTAGTTGTCTTCAGTGAAAAATGTGTGTTTTAAAAGGCTCCTCTCCATTCTTAAAGGGCATCTTTAAGGGGGGGGGGTTACAACTGAAAGCACTGTGTTTCAAACCAATGCCAATAATTCTTTCAAAACAATAATGTGAGAGAAAATTCTGTCCAAGCTTAGCTAGAGAGCAGGATAATGCCACTTGGGTGACACATTTGAGATTTGTAACAGTAGAAGCCCAAGTTTCTCAAAATACTCCTCTGAAATACTGTGAGAATTTGTGGAAATCTCACTCAGTGTGGAGTTTGTAAAGCTGGAACAGCAAAGATTTGGCCTTACCAAACAACCATACCTGAGGAAATCAGAGCCTGGAAGTACCACACACAGCCCTATCCCTATTCTGTTCTAAATGAGACATTTTGAGGATGCTCATAATTTTGTACATTAGAGTGATTTAACCAAGGAACATTTCTTCTGATTAAATGGAAATAGAAATCTTCAAATACTTAAAAAGTAAAAGAAGATGTGGCTTTATACATTAAAATTTGTTGAACTGTTAGCTAGATATTTCATGAGAAAAAGGGAAAAAGATACCAAAAATGCTGAGAATGTGATTATATTTTCTCCTTCAAGAAATAAAAAAACCCTGAATTTTATAGATTCAGTCCTATACATGACAGAAATACCTTGTGTAAATCCCTGCTGCATTTACTGATACAGGAGTGGCAATGCCAGATGTTTACAATGTGTTAAATTGCAAGCACAGTGACATTCTCACAGCTACCTGCTAAATGACAAGAGTATGATTTATTTATAATGATAAAATCACATAATGAAGTCTGAGCAGAGTAAGATTTTAATGACTGCTAATTTAC
Organism: Phaethornis superciliosus; assembly: GCA_023637945.1. Taxonomy (NCBI): domain Eukaryota; kingdom Metazoa; phylum Chordata; class Aves; order Apodiformes; family Trochilidae; genus Phaethornis; species Phaethornis superciliosus. The sequence goes on from JAJQWJ010000005.1 coordinate 7,982,037, forward strand.
TGGGGTGTGACTATTCTGGGCATGGAGACAGTAAAGTCTTGAAGCAAATAAGTTTTCCTGGACTGGGGGAAGAATTCATATTGGTTTTCAGGAGTAAATTATGGGTTGATGATGAGATCTCCCCTTCCTTTTGTCCTTAAGCAAGAAAATTCTTCAGGAAAAATATTCTGAAAAACTTAGGTCAGTTACTTTTATTCTCTAAGATGTTTCTAATCAATTGAGACTTACTCTTTATCATCTGTCCATATTTCTACAGAAAGATACTGAAATCCACTGCTAGAGATGAAGGTCTTATTCAAACATTCTTTACTGTATTTTAAATGTTAAAAATCTCAATTAAGACAATCAATTGTAAAAAATTCTATCAGTTGCAATGGAAGATAAAACCAGCAGATTTGTTGAGATACCTGTAAGGCCATCCTTCTCCTCATTTATCACTGGTTACTTGGAGTATACACTGTGTTGCAGTGGTAAAGAAATTTCCAGCCTAACCTCTTCTTTATGAAAGCTGAAGTCTAATATTTAAAACTGCCTGCAGCTGTGTTTTGTTCAGTAACACCTACTGTGGAAAAAGAAACACAGCAAGAAAAAGTTTTACTTTTTTTATTCATTTGAAACACTGTCCTGCTTAGATTTGAAAGCTCCATGTACTCTTGGAAGCTCTTCTGTGACTACCTATAACATAGCTTCTTTTCAAAGAAAGAGAATATCAAATTAGCCTAAACTATTTCATTAAAATGTCAAAATGAGATTCTAACAGACTTTGAACCCTCTATAAAAATGTTTGCCCTTTAGAACACTATTGGTTGTTTTCTACTATGTTGTTTTCTGTATTTCAATAAGAATCACACTGATGGTCTGAAGTGAAAATGTGCCCCAGGGAACATTTGATTAAAATTTGTAATACCGAAGGAACAATGATTCATTTGTAATCATAATTTTATAATACTGATGACAAATGAAATTGTACCATTTTCAAGCACGCAATATAGAGGTTGATTTGAAGCCATTGCTAATATTTAATTCTGTAGACAGAAACTATATGTTAGAGCATGTGGAAGTGACCTTGACTTTGAGTGACTCCCATCCTATTAGACACAGATGTTCATCTAGACTGATGGATCTTTACTGACTTAATAGATTACATCTCTTGGGGATCATTATTGCATATCATGGTATGACACTAATGGGTGTTACTCATAACAATTAGAAATTTCATAAAAAATGTGAGAGGCAGACACAGGGCAGATATAAACCACTGTAGTTACAATGAAGTCACTAGGGCTATGCTGGTTTGGGTTTTGTTACTAAAATGTAATTATATTACAGAGCTGGACCTGTATTATAGCACACCTGATCTCAGAGTAAAAACAGGAGTAAAAAGCACATTCCAAGATGCTTAAAATAACATTCTCATAGTAGAAATTTTACCTGAGCTTTTAAAATATGGTAACCCGAAAGACTCTTTTTTGCAAGTCATTTAATATAACATAAGATAAACCATTTCTACTATACAAATAACAATGCAAGCATTTTGTTTTATGTCGATGGATCAAAACCACAAAACCCCAAATATTCACATCAAGTCATTAACGCTGTAAATACTCTGAGCTGGGCTTATTAATGATATCAAAAGCAGGGTAAAAAAAATATAAATGCCTACATGGCATAAATGGCTGATCTTGCTATGATTAGAAGGCTTTTCTGACTAAAACTTGTATCTACTCCAGATAAGCTTCATGAAAAATCTGCACAGATAGTATAATTGAAATAACTGTTCTATTAGTTTTTTTGAAAGAACTGGAAGCACAATGAAGATGGGATTAGAATTCAAAGAGATTTGGATAAATTAGGAAAATAATTTTAAACCCTTAAGAATATAAGTCAGTCAAGACAAGCCCAGAAAGATCCTTGGCAAAATTAGTAAAACTTCAGGTATGGGTTTATGTCAGTGTCAGGCAACCAGTTTTCAAGGACACAGACCCATAGAAGTGAGTTCAGATGAGTACCAGGAATAAAAAGGACTTCAACAGAAACAAATTGCAAAAGCAAGGAGTTTAGATCAAAGGAAGATAGGACTGAAGGGAACTAATATGATGGTCTTCCTTGTGAAATTCTGTTACAAAAAAAGGAAAAGAATCTTCTAATGTTTGTTGGGTAAAAGGCAGTAAGTAATAAGCTTAAGTTTCAGGAAAATCTTCAAGTTAGTTTTCTAAAAATCGTCCTAACATGATCAGTCAGATTTCCTAGGTGTGTTTTGAGCTCATCATTGCTTTTGTTGTTTCAAAACATTTGTTAGAAATGGCTCAAGCCCTAGAGCAAAGACTAAATGACCACTGAAAAACCTTACCAGTTTTGAGTTTTTTTAATGTTCCTGTGAAATATTATTATGCTCTCAAAAGAGTAACTGACTCCTCATAAATTATAAATCTCTTTCTCTATGTACAGCCTCTCAAGGATCTTCAGATGGGTCAAATGTGAATTTGGATTTTTAAATCTTTGAGACAGGAACTGTGCATCTACTTGAGTCTGTGATATGTTAGCAGAACTGTCGATAAAAACAAACCAATAAATCTTACCAATCATCATGGTCTTGAAGGTTCTGGAAAGGCCAGTATAATTCTGTGACTGAGCTCCCAGCAAAACACCTACAAAAATTCCTGAGGATGAGCTCCTTCCATCTTCTCCCTCTCCAGGATAATGCATGGGGGGTGTAGGGGTGTTCTGACTATTTGGCATCCTGGTAAATTAGTAAGTAGTATCATCTTTAAATTTATGTTTTATACCAGCATATTGCTTTCTGCACTTGATAAAGCATTCTTGGGAAACGTTTACTAAGATTTCCAATTTGACAAACTAATGGAAGGTTGACATGTCAACCTTCACTTACACCAGACACCTCATCTGACTAACACTTGCTTAAAGATCCTGTCACTAACAGCTGCCTTTGAAATCAAAGACACTCTGGATTGATTTCTTTCTCATTTGGGCTGTCTTTCCAGTCAGCAGCACACACACACACAAAAAAAAAAAAGAAAAAAAGAAAAAAAGAAAAAAAAATTTCTACTGACCCAAACAAAGACAAAATAGATACAACTTGGTAGATGTATTTAAAAGTCTGTGCACTATTTTCTTCAGTATGTATTTCCCTGCCTCTGTGAATAACCACTTAGCAATCAGAATTGCTTTGAGTCTAGCAAAACAAGAGATCTGTATGCCAGATCAAGTGCATAGTTTCAATTATAAGAACAATGTTCCTTCTGGCTTGTAGAAACATTAGTGCTGCCTCCTCCAGTGTAAAGGACAGAGAAAGAAGTTATTTACTGGTGTTTGAGTTTTGTAATGTTTCTCTTCAGCTCTTAGAAAATCTAATTTCCTGTGAATGAGGCCTGTGTTATCATCCATCAAAACTCTTTTGTGCTGGCTCCTCACTAATATTGCTTGTAACAGCTTGGACTGATAAGACAACTGTGATCTTTCCCAAGAACAGATGCTTGGACCCAAATCAAAACAAACAATATGTTAGGGCAGTACCAGCAACACACCACAAGCTTTCTTTTCTCAGTTCCTCACTGACTTTAATGACAGACCTTCTTGATCTAATTTGTAGTGTTCCTGGAGTACAGCCCTACTGCTGTCACCGGACTGCATTATTACTAATTTAACAGCACTGAAAGCTGAATGAAAGCAGCTGTCAATCCAGTTCTAAAATAAAACAGTTATAGATTTTTGGTGCTGTACAGTGGGAAGCATACACCAGCAATTTTGTGCGTGTAATAGGCAGAGATATTATTTTTCCACATTTCATTCTATACATCTCTTGCAACTCAAACCCAGGTATTTTTATATCAAGATCTGTGCCATGAATGGCTAGAAGCACACAAGTAAAACTGAGATACACAAAAAGTTTCAGTACAAAATGCATGCAGACCCAGCCAGTTCTGCTTAGTTCTGAAAGATGAGCCAAATTAACAATGAAGTTAACTGCATCAAAAAGGTATTCAAGCATATTTTCCATACCACTGTTACCTGCTTACAAGTTGGCAGAGCAGTACATTGCTTTCAGAGAGAAGTTAACATGCAATTCTGGTTTTGTGGTTTTTTGGGGGGAGGCTTTTTTGCAGCTCTTTGAAAACATTATTACAGTAAAAGTTACAAAACGTTTTTTAAGACTGATGACATACAAAATGCGAATTGTATTAGCAAAGAATTATTAACTGAAGAATTGAGCAAGGGTCTTTGACAGCTGCACAACTACCGTGCTGGTGCCAGAGAAAGTTTTTCACAACCCAGGGATATTTTTTTCTAATATAGATAAAAGACTTTTTCTCAAACTAATTATCTTAGAGGCTTGAGTTCTGAGCAAAGATCAACTTGAAGCTGGTTAATAACAAAGCTCCTGGCAGGGCATGTGTGCAAGAATTTCCAGCTTCTCTGGAATATAAGCAGTTTACCTCCCATTAAATCATTGGCATAAGATGCTTAATATTCTTTTTACTTGGAGAGCAATCATTAACATTAGCAACTGGTAGATAAAAATATGTTTGAGATGTTCAAAAGGAAATAGTTTATGTAGATTCTCAAGCACAGGACAGGAAGAAAACCAGGCTCTGAGGGCAGAATTCCGTGTTTCTTATAACATTCATGGAGACCTGAGAAAAACTTCTGAAATCTCCTAATCTCCTGTGCAGCTCAGCTTTAAAAATAGTCATGTCAGCTGTGTGAGTGGCACTGGTTCTTAAACATCTGAATTACTAGTGATTTCAGATAGAGAGATGGATAATAGTGGTGCAGAGCTCACCATCACAGAGGAAATTTTACTATGGTGTCATATTCAAGAATATGAACATGGCTTGAACATCTCAAGTCAACATGCAAATGAAAAATTATTTTATTCTTATCCTATTTTATTTTAGAAGACAAATGCAGTGGGGGATCTCCATTAGGTGTGCTGTGTGCTTTCAATCAATACAGTTGTATTAAAAACCCCTTTTTGAACTCTAGGAAGAGCCAGACAGCAAGTGTGATAGATAGACTTAAACTGGTGGCTATTAAAAGTAAATGGCAATTGTTCTAGTATTCACTGGTACTGTAAAAAGTTATGTGAATTATAAAACAAGATGAATGGTTTAACAAAGGGCTAACTTTAGAGGAGATTCTTGCCATTTTGTTGGTATTTTCTAGACCCTACTCAAGAGTGTCATGCCTCTCAATAGATTCTTTTACACACGAAATAGTCTGATGAACAGAAACACAACAACTTTTATATAATATCTTCCTAAAGATGACTTCCCAGGAGTCCTAATTGGTATCTTGTGGAAGCTGTTGGTAATTGAAACAAAGAATAGCATCAATCAATGTTGATTAGCAGGGACAGAGCTCAGAACAGAAATTTATTAGTTGTAGAAATAAGTAGCTTGATTTCCCTTTTAATTTAGAATCATAGAATCAGCTGGGTTGGAAGGGACCTCTGAGATCATCAAGTCCAACTCTTGAAGACCTTGAAAATTTTTGATGTGTGGTGTCCATGAACAAAGCTGTGTACCATTGACAGAGTTACAGTAGTTTTTAAAAATAATGCAGATGAGTAAAAATATAATGGGAAAAAAATTCTTAATTTTAGAAAATTTTCTTAAACTATGAAAAATCCTAAAAAAATCTCTAACAGAGAAAATTAATTTATTTATCTTACATTTTTACAACATATTTTTTGTATGCATTTTATTTTTTAGGAAAATGGTTTATTCAGTAAATTACAAATCGACCTGAAAAAGCAAACATAATGAGAAGAATAAACTCAAGCAACACATTCCATTAAAAGCAGTGGGATTTGTGCTCTAATGAAATCTGTCTCAAATTATAGTGATTTAGGAGGAAAGAGCAACTCCCTGATTAGGGTAAGAGAACATGTCCATGAGAATAAGAAAGGAAAAAGAAACGAGAAATCCAAGGAAATTCTGATTTCCCAGGATAAAGAGGAAGGGCATCCACTTCCTCCCTGTTGTATCCCAAAACACAGTGTTAACCACTGGGGAGAGGGGCTGTAGAGCTCTGGGTTTGCTGCCAGGGTAGCCCCAGCAGAACGGGAGTGTTTGTGTGAGGGTACTGAGGCTGTGAGGAAGGGACCCCCAGGAGAATCCTGCACAGCACCACCCAGCAACCTCTCACGTCTCTGCCCTGCCCACACTGCTGAACCTCATTGCTCTGCAGACCTTGCCAAGAGTTTATTGATCATGAGGACTCCTTACAGTTCCAACGTGATTGCTGCGTTGGGAATATTTGTTTATTTCTGCTCCTTTGCTCCATGGGCCGAGCTTGGGAGTTCTCTACCTTGCAATACAGTCTGTGCTTCATTCTTCCGACAGCAGAGAGACAAAATATTGTAATCAAACAAAATACTAAAAAAAGGAGAACCACTATTTTAAACATTTGCAAACCCTTCTCTCGTTGCTTAGAGTTAGAAAAATACCACTGGGATCCTTCTACTTTTGCTGAGAACCAGAAGACACAATCGTTGAAGGCATTTTCTCATTCCCAAGAAAATTCAGATTGTTTCTGATTATATACTCCTTGAAGGATCTCTTCTGCTCTCCACTGTTTCTTTAGGACTGACTTTTGTATTCATTTGACTATAAAGACTGAGACTGATTATTTTGCTGAGTTTGTGTGTAGATGATAAGTGAGCTGAACTCACCATGAGCTCACACAGTCCCTTCAACGTGAGGAAGAAAAAAAAATGTATGACAAGCCAGATACGTGTGGCTAGACATGATGGTGGGAGTTTGCCTTTGCTACAGCTAGTTCACAACTAGATCAGATGGAGCACATTGTGAAATGGCACCCTAATGGTCTTTTTAAAGGCATTAATGACCATTTGGTATGAAAGACAAAGTTACAGGCTATAGCAGGAGTGAATGGCACATGTTTATTCATATTCTAGTGGGCTGATTCTTATGCTGCAGGAGAGACTATTCCCTAGAACAGCAAGCTGAGAGTTAACAGAAGAATGGTATCTGAGCTAACACTATCAAAAGTCATGTACCATGTTGAATGTTTCTGTGGTTGGATAATCACTGTTTCTGTTAATATGCTTTTCCTAGTCAGTGTCTGTGTGCAGAGACCTAGGTGATAAATTTTGTGAATCAACACATCTCTGCAGCTTCAAGATTTCAGAGCTCTGAGATAATTACACCTCTCTTTAGAAGGAACAGTATTTCTTGAGAAAAAAAAAATCACCCACAATGTAGTTCTGGTGAGCTAAGAAATCGTAAATCATTTGGGCAGCAAATATACTGAAAGAAAACAACAACAAAATATTGCAAAACAGCTTCCATGGGAGCTGTACAGTGTGTATTCAGACTTTACTATCTAAAATCATTCTTGGTGCATTCTAAAAAATGGACACTCAAATAAGATGGGGGATTCAGAATTGAAAAGCACTAAAGCCATTCCTCCCTAAGTCCCTGGCTTTTCTGCACGCAAAGCGAATTACTGTACTTATCAACAAGGGAAGCTGAAAATGCACAGGGCTTGGACTATTTTCAGGCAGAAGTTACATAAATTGTTGCCATCTTCACTTTGCAATTTTGAGAACTAAAAAGCAGAAATTATAAATCTCAATTTTAAAGGAAAATTTATCTCAGTGGAAGAAACCAGTGTATCTTATGTGTTTCATTCTACATCCAGTCCATGAATTCTCAAAAATTTAAATAGCTGATAGGCACATTGCTCAGGTATAGTTAGGTACATTGAAATTTGGGTAGTTGCCCATATATTTGCTTCAGAAATCAAATCGGTTTTATGTTGTTTTTACAACAGGCTACAAAATAGAAATTACTTACGTGTTAACAAAAAAGCTACAGGTGCTTGGATTTGGTCAACTAACAGACCTAAGAATTTCTGGCATAAAAACACCTGCAGCTTATTAATGGCTGTTTCCATGGAAACTCAAAAAAAAAAAAAAAAAAAAAAAAAAAAGGAGGCCAAAAAAATGGAGAAAAAACAAAAGATGGGAGCAGCGTATGTGACTGCCAGCCTGTGGTTATCATCTTGGTAGTTTACAGACAAATTTATCACAATAACAACAAGCTAAAAATGTTTCTGTGATCTGCAGGTGGAAACTACCTTCTCTTTCTTTGTTGTGCTGTTCACAAAGGAAAGATGAACAGAACACTTTTACTGGAGCCCATAAAGGTCATTCAAGAACAAATCAGCTCAGTACATGAAGAAGGGAATATGTTGGGCCTTTGTTTAATTTACTTTTCTTAGATGTAGGAAGACATATAGTCATTAAAAATTCATTTTTTACAGTACACTTACAAATATTACACTCATCCAACACCTATCTTCCTCAAGTCTTCCAAGTTTGTGCTACTTCCTTCTTACCCAGCTATTACCACAGTTTAACAGATAGCCCTGGCTGCCAGGGAGCTTCTGTTATACTTTTTTTCTCTTCTTCTTTCCCCATCCCAACCTTTTGCCACACCTCTTTTAATAGTCCAATTGCTGCCTTTCACAGATATTCACATTACTTGTACCCTTGCACCAAAGATATATACCAAAATAACAAGGTTTTAATAAAAGATTTCGGCACAATAAGCAGGAGTGGGTTAAATTTCCTACTAGCAAAAAAGGTGAACTGGACAAAGGATCTCCTTGTTTTGAAATGACAGAGAATAATTAAGATCTGTGTCTATTATTTGAACATAAAATGTCTATCAACCACCAGTCCAAAGAAGCCATGACAAAAGATCTCTAAAATGCTTCACATCAAGTATTCCCCATTACTGCCAGATAACACTGAGTCTGGCATTAGGGAGACACAGTCAGTGAAACCATGCAAAGTTCTGCTCAGTCATATTTGTGAAGGATGAACTCAAATTGGACACAAAAATTCCCAGGATGACCTGGAGCTTGTTTAGCCTGGTGACTGCAGTGCTAAGGGCTGGCTCTTGCCTAGCAATATAAGAAAAATACAGACTGGAGAACTGGAAATCATGTTATTGAATCCAAAGAACAATATTGGCACAAATGAGTTTGAAATGACTGTGTATATTCTTGAGCTGGAAACAAATATAAGTTTTTCAGCTAACATAAACCTGGAGTTCTTCAATAACACTGTTGGGGTCAAGAACATATGTAGCTTCAAGGTGAATGCTTGATTAAATGGCAAAAAAGAAATGTTACCTTTGAGTCTATAGGATGCAGTGACAAATTATACAACCAGGTTTTTATTTCTACTCGTAAAGGGTGTGAGTGGCAAAGTTTTGGTAGTGGCCAAGGGGCTGCAAGGCCACCTCTGCAGAGCAGAGGACTCAGTGGCATAGCAGGAGGATAGTTCCTGCAGAAAACTGCAGCCCATAAAGAGACCATACTGGGGCAGACTCCTGACAGATCTTGGGAAAGACACAAACTGGAGCTGGGAAATACTGTGAGGAAGAAGGAGCAACACAGACAAAACATTATGGACTGACTGCAACCCCCATCCCACATCCCCCTGTGCTGCTCAGCATAGGAGAGAACCTGGAGGTGTCAGGAATGGAGGAGTAAAGTTAGTTTTTCTTTCTCAGAATTCACCTCTATTTTAACTGGCAATAAATTAAATTCATTTTGGTCATGTTAAATCTGCTTTGCTAAACTGATAGAAATTGGTAAGCAATATCCCTGTCTTTATTCCCACCCATAAAATTATCCACCATATTTTTCCCCCATCTTCTGGCAAAGAGATTAGTAACTGCTAATTTGGATATTGGATACTGCTAATAATTTCCTAATACACATCATTTATTTGCTGTAACAAAATGGCTGATATTCACCAAACTGGTTCTCTTTGGCTATGAGCTGCACTAACAGACTCCTGTTGAAGACTAAAATGTTAATAATTGTGTGACTACAGTGAAGCAGCAGTTTATATGGGGACTCAGTGTTGTTCAGAGGTATCTGGAAGATCAGAGAAATCAAGGGAAATGTTGACTAAAAATCAGATAGCCTGAAATAAGACGAGAGTGATGCTATTTTAAGTCACCTGCCTGTACTATACTCCATTTTACTTGTAAGAAAGAGAAAAACATGCATTTATCTCATCTTCCTGATTTCAAAGGAACCAGGAAATTTCATACACTGAGCTGGAATAGCCAAGGCATAGCCCATAGATAAGTATGCAGAATGCATTAGGTCTGCAAGCTACAGCTGAAAAACACCTTCAACATATAAACATGCCGTGGCACTGCAGCAAACAGAGCTTCTAAAAATCTCTTTTCAATTCTTACAGAAAGTACAAGGAAGAATTCCTAAGGAAATACAGGACATTCAGTCTAGAATCACAGATTCTATATGGAAATAGGCAAAGATGAGTACCATAACTTGTATTTCATAGTCCTAAAGCTTTTTCTCTGGAAAGGAAACAACGATTATTCCTCCTGAAATTTTCCAAAATTCCTCCAATCAGTTTTTAGTTCAAGTTCTATCAGGACTATGCTTACCACAGAATAAAAGCCTCTAGCAGCACTAAATTTTATAGTAACTACTTGAGAATTTTTTCAGGTAGCTTGAAGAAACTCGCTTTCTCCAAACCTCCCACCAGATCACATTGTGAACAATGAATTCCTTTAGAAACTCTTAAAGTTGTAAATATATGTCTTACAATAAAAAACTATTTAAAACACTATTTTGTGTTCATATTTGGTTTTGCTGTTTTTTTCTACCTGGCAATCCTCACAGCTTTTGTAAATTTCCCTTGCTGAACACTCCTTAGGCTGCTGTTTTAGACCCACTTACAAAGATGACAGTTTTGAAGTTTTAAAAGTCTACTTATGCTAAAATGTAAATCTGCTTTTCAGTTTCCCTATTCTGTCTCAGGATAAAACATTCTTCACCCTATTGTGAGAGGGAAGATCTCCACAGTCTGGCTCCCTAGGCCTTATGATTAATGCAGAATCTCCCAAAGGCTTTGGTTATTTAAAAAGCGTCTTTTTGCAGAGCACCAGTTTGACTGACACTTTGATTTACAATTTACTTCCTCTGGATCATATAACAGCTATAGCATATAACATATGCAATTTACAAAAATCTCCAATATACTTAATCAAAATGTTGCATATTGCATCAAATATATTTTAAAAATTTTAAAAACACAAAGAAAAACCAACCAACCAAAAAAAAACCCCATCCACAATGCAAAACAAAACCAGGAGAGAAATTATTTCTCTTTCTTTAACTATTAATTTTTCCTATCTACTTAGCTCAGAATTGTTCAAGTAGTGTAGTTGTGGTTCCTTGCCTTTTGGATGTTAATTTGCATCCTAAACAAAAACTCATCTACCTCTCTCCAAAACACACAGTCAAAACCTGTCTCTTAAAACTTCCATGCAGGTTCATCAGATGGTGTCCAACACCTTTTTGAGGTGATCAAAGATCACAACAGATCTCACTCAACACTCAAAATTGCTCGAAAAGACTTTCATAAGGATAATCAAAGCTTGGCTGTCCTTTATTAGCTCTTTTTCCCAAAAAGAGGTAGAAAACTGAGTGAAAATGGAGTTTTAAGCCTGACACAGATACCAGAGTTCATATTCTCAAAGTGAATTCAGAAATTATACATAAGCATCAAATCCCATGTGATTCCCTAAATCACCACAGTAATTATTGTGACCTAGAACAAGTACCTTAATGTTAATCTTTATTATGAACACTGGTGAACTGTAGAGGTTTGGGACAGAAACTGGGCTAAGCTTCACTGGATCTCTGGGAATGAAACCTCCCTGAGAATGTATAGGGCTGGGGTCCTACATCAGTCTTGGTCCCTTGGGGTTTATTGTCTACTTAGCACTTTCAATACCCACAGTTTCTTTAGTGTTTTCCAGGGAACTTCACTAAATTGCAGGATTGGATTATGGTTTGGTTGAGGAATATGGTTTGCAAAATAATTTACTGATTCTATGTATACGAGCTTTATGGTTCAAAAATCCTCACATGAAGTGATATCATTTAAATATCTTTGTATATATGCAGAGAGACAAGAAAACACCAGAAAAAGTCAACTGCAAACAACAAAAGTTTTGAGCTTTTCTGTGACTATGCTCACTTATTTAATAATAACTTAATAATTTTTCATACTTTTCACAGGCGGTTTTTGAAAGTTGTATGTACACTGCAGCTACATCCCTGTCAAAAATACCTATACTGTAGTCAGCCTTTATCTTTTTGATTGCTTCCTAGCTGAACTGGAAGTTTAAGAAAAACTCTTTGTCTTTTATTTAGAAATACTCAGATTTTGAAGCTGTAGTTTTCTTATAATAATTGCCAATTTGTAAATCTAAACTATTTTTCCTTTTAGCCAGGGAAAATAGTTCAAATACCTGCTAAGAAAAGCCATGTGATATAAACCTGTTGAAAATATAATAAAGACTGTGTCCCTTACACACATCCCACATCTTAGTTAATTAACATTGAGTTTATTTTTCTGCAGTTAAAGCACACACTTAGTTTAGTGGGTTTATTAATAATGAATAAACTCTTTAGTAAAATAAGTCCTCAAGAGTTACAGTTCAGCTCTCACTTTTTTGTTGTTTTTGTTGTTCAGCATCCCACCATCTTTCTTGAATGTGTGGTAATACAAAATGTGTCTCTCTACTGAAGACAGACCAATCCCTACCTGTCCTCATTAGAGGCAGCTTTCTGTTAAAATTCTTACACTGTAAAAAAAGAGATAACCAACTCATATTTCCTTGAACATCCAGTAAAACAAGCATATGAGCCTTTAACAAAGAACAAAGTAACCAAGGTCCACATTACTCCAATTTCCATAATCTCAGCTTCATACATCCTGCCTAAAGATATTACTTAATGACACAGCTCTACTTCCCAACTTCTATTCATGTCATCATTCCTTCCTATTCCAGCCTGACATAGATTTTCTGCCAGTTTTTATTGTATCATCTCCTTTGATGTTTCAGAGATTCAGTGTGCTCCAGGCACTGACTTACTCTGAGAGTAACTCTACTCCTTGCCAGCCAGATGTAAATGGAGCACAGTGCAAATTGAAGGAATCTTCTATGGAATCAGGACATAAGCCATGGAAACACAAGAAAAAGACAAAGGAATATCTCCTGGTTTTGTAGAGCTAAGCATAACAGATATACCAGATATGACACTAATACAAAATATTCCTTACTGACTCCTTGACCAATGGGAACTGGTATGGCAAACACTGGGAAATAAAGTTTAAAATCCTTACATTCTCATGAAATTTGAATGTGATCATGGTGAATCACAACTTCTTGTGTCTTATAATACATATATACATAAGAATAATCACACTCCCTTAGTCTGTACAGCCTTTCTTTTTAAAGCAAGGATTGAAGAGATGAATACATAGAAAAATCAAGTGAGTAGGCATCTGCCAGTTGATAGAAATACTAATAAAGCCAGTGAGGATCTCAGAATGAAAGGAAAATAAAAGATAGAAGCAAATAAAAGGTCTATAACTAAGTTTTACTAAGGAATGCAGCTAACTTGACAGATGTACTATCAAGTCCCAAATGGCAGATGAAATTGCACACATAGTTTAGTAAATCAAGAGAGACAGTGTTTGCAATTTTCTTCTTAAGAAGAGGGTGTAGAACCAGCAGTAAAAATCTGCCTCTTGTTTTGTTTCCACCATATCCTGGAACCTGGTGTACATCCTCAGTAACTTAACAAGGTATTAGAATTTATCTGAGCCCTATGTTTTTTTACTGCCATACTAGAAGAAAAATACCCAAACAAAAACAAACCAACAAACAAAAACCCATAAGCTAAGGCCAGCAAAAAAATAGAATACTCCTGATCTGACAGTAGATAACAATGTTGGCATAAGAGGGGAAACTGGAAATGAAAATTCCTATTAGCTCCAGATACAAGAAAAATTGAATTGTTCACAGACAAAATGAAATGACTGAGATAATTTAAAGCAAGGGTTTAGAAACTTGAGAATGCAGCCACTGAATGGTTCTCAGTGGCCACGGTTACATCCTAAATAATGCAGCAATACCTGAGAAGACTGAATCTATAAAACTCCATGACTACCACAGATCAAAGGAACCACCAGTAACAGGGAGCACAGTTTCCACTGGACTGAGGGGTGCTAAGAAAACATCTTGCATGTTCAGTCATAAAAGAGGTGATCTGAAGGAAGAGCCTTGAGTGAATATTTTTAAGTGGAAACTAAAAGTTGGAGGTTTTGGTAGAAGAGGGAAGAAAACAGTCTGCCAGAAATGGAGAAACATGCAAGGCTTTACCAATAATTTTATCACTAATTTTAACTCATTGAGATTCAGAGGGAGAGAAAACTGTTCACAGAATATTTCTGGTTATAAAAGACCTCTAAGGTGATCAAGTCCAACCATTAACTTTACTCAGTTCAGTGTCAAACCACGTTCCAAAGCACCACATCGAACCACCTTTTAAACACCTGCAGGGATGGTGATTCAACTACTTCCCTGGGCAGCCTGTTCCAGTGTTAGGTAACTCTTTTGGTGAAGAAGTTTCTTCTATTATCCAATCTAAACCTCCCCAGGTGCAAAATAAGACAATTTCCTCTTATCCTGTTGCTTGTTTGTTAGTAGGGAAAAGGTCTCCCCTCAGCCTCCTTTTCTCCAGGCTAACCAATACCACTGCCCTCAGCTGTTATTTGTAAGACTTTTTCTCCAGATTATTCACCAGCTTCATTGCTTTTCCCTGGACTCACTCCAGTACCTCAATGTTTTTCTTGTAGGGGGGAGCCTTTTTCTCTGGTGATTTTTTTCCTTTTATCTACAACTCAGCCTTAAAATAAAGTTTCATTCATTTACTTCTGCCTCATAAAATTCCAAGTTAACTCTGATTATCCCATCTTAAGAATGAAATGAAGGGGGGTTTCCTATGATCTGTAAAATTAAGATTATATAAAATAGTTCATAAAATGAGTAAAACAAAAGAAGTTAAAAGGGGGTGATTTACAAATTTCATGCTTAAAGGAAAAACTTAAAGCAAAAAAGCCTTCAAGATGCCTATAGCAACTCTGATGCAATTACCTGAAGAAGGGAAAGGGAATGGGAAAGGTAGAGGGAAGAGAGGAAAAGAAAAGAAGGGGAGGGGAGGAGAGGAGGCAGATTCATATCCTTGAAGCATCTGTTGCCAAGATGCCAAGCTGCTTAAGGTTCTGCCGATTGTGAGATTATAGTCATTGGATATCAACCCTTGTCCTCAGCTGCTGAGAAGTAAGAAATGGGGTATACATCATCTTTCCCAGTCCCACGAGATGGAACAGTGTTTAATTTAGGTTTAAGAAAAAAGGATTTTTAGTCTGCTAAGAATATGAAAAGGAGTAAAGCCTTGTCTAGAAAGAGGGTCCCTTTGGCACAGACTGACATGACATGGGCACAAAGTTCTGTGGTTGTGAAGTGTTAGTGAAAATACCACAAATACCAGCGATGTTTTTGATAGACTTGAATGAAAAATAACTATTATTTTCAGTAAGATTCTGTTAAACAGGGATACATCTGTTTGCATATATTTTTATGAATCCCTGTGTTTACAAAACGATGATCATTGATGTTAAGCTGCTTAGCACAGTGAAATGCTGCGAAGAATTTTTGTGGTGAGGGATTTTTATGAACCTTCCACAAGTAACAGGTGGTTGCAATGTAAAGGAAAGCTTAGAAGCAGAAAACTGTACAGTAAAAAAAAATCTTCAGAGCTCATGACCCAGTAGTTCTTCAGAAGCACCTAGTAATATCACACCTTTTCCACAGGAGTTACTTCTTTCTAAGCACTTCTTAGGCTGTCTGAGTGGCCCACAAAATAGCCAGGACCTATTTTGAAAGCATTTCTTTCTCTTCTCCCTAGCCCCACAAAACACAGCTGTACAAGGCCTGAATATTTTTACATTCTCTAATAGGAGGAATCACCAATGAGTTAGGTATCATTTCTGTAGCAGCAACAGTGCAATACTGAAGCCCAATAACAACATGGCAATTTTATTTCTACTGTGGCAGAGAGGCTCTGACTCTGTGTCAATATAGTACATTTTTAACATGGTTTGCTGGAGACACATAAATTTTCACAGCAATCCAGCCACTACCTCATTTCTAGCACAGCCAAGTGCTCAGAGGTCTGCAGGATTTATTTATGTTATGCAAGTGGGCAACAGAATGTATGGTGTGCAGAGCAAAGGCTTTTGTGTGTCCATGAAACAACTGCAGTGTCCATGTCACTTTGTGGTAATTCTTAGGAAAGGCTGATTTTATAACAAGGATTAATGCACATCTCTGGGTGCATCAGGAGGAACACCAGACCCAGGTTAAACATGAATCTTTTATAAACCATGTGTCTTGCTTCCTTCCCTAATTTTGGGGGGCATAATACAGTGGCACCACGTGCTTAGTCTCTGAGTTGTTGATTTTCACTGCTATTCACTTTATACCTGTTGTCTTTATCACTGAGAGTTTTCAAGGTACACTCAGGACACCACCATAAATTAGGTTAATGGCTAAGCACAAATTTGATTCTGATGAGTCTCAGATGCTATTCTAACTTTAAGTTTTGTCTACATTTAAGGACAGTTCATAAAATTAACTGTAATCGAAAAGCCTTATAATTTGCAAATAATTTATTATTAATGTATGCATTTCTATAACTGTTTTCCTGGAGAGAAGAAATGCAGTTAGTACCCTGCAGCACCAAATTCTGAAAACATTACTTACAAAGAAAAATAAGGGTCAGCTAAGATTTTCAAGCCCCTAAAAAAAGGGTTTAACATTTAAAAAATATTTAAAACATGTTATAACCAAGATTTGTGCCTTGGGAAAGCCAGTGCTACCAGTTTTGAAGACTGGTAGAACAGGCAATGCTGTAGTCTTATATGGAAGTAAAATTTCAAGCACAATACTTTTATAAACACTGATCAGAAAATTGCATGTATGCTCTTTTTTTTGCTATACTGTGGTTTCAGCTGAAAATGTGAGTCCAACTTACAGTCTTTCACATCAATCAATGGATTTATTTTTTGTTTTGGTTGTGTTTTGTTTTTAATGTAGTCTGGAAGAATGAAAGTGGGAAATAAACCAGAATATCTTTCTACATCAGTCTCTAACACTTCCTCCAGCTTTAACACCAGTGACTGCAACCGTAACAGATTTACAGAACTGACCAAGTTCACAAAGCTGAGAGGTAGACATAAACCCTAGTCATGGTGATAGCTCTTATTTAGACTGATTTCTCTAATGTATAGAAATACATTTATATATCACTAAGGAATCAGTTGTTCACTGTAAGCAGCAAACTCATGAACAGCAAATTTAAAATTTACTACCATTAAAGATCTAGAAAGCAGGAAACATCTACTTGTTTACTGTAAGGGATCTATATAAAAGAAGTTATTATGGTCTCATACTCTAAAGCTTGATAAATAGCTTTCAGTAAATCAGTTTTGGACTTTTGCCTGCAGGCAAATTCCAAAGTTTAGTTGACCCTGAGGGAGAGTAACTGATTTCTGAATGTTTTATACTGAATTACATGGACTTTTGCAGTTCCCATTCTAGTATAAGCACACTGTCAAAAGTAAATAATAAATAGCAAATCAGTTTTAAATTAGATCTTAACTTTTCTGAGTTAGGCTTCTTATTCTTCATTTTAGAAAATACTACATAGATTGTAAAAGCAATCCAATATTTCATATTTTATTCAAATAGTGAAAAGTTGTTGGAGAGCTAAACCTAATTTTTAGCCATTCTTATCTGTGTTTTCAGGCTCCTATAAATCCACAACAGAGGCAACTCAGAATAACAGACTATCTGACAGAACACTGATTTCCTGGGAGACCTAAACTCCATATAGAACATCTACCATCACAGAAAAAGTTAACATTTTGCTTTTTTTTTTTTTTCTTCATTTTCTCAGCCACAGTAAGAGAAACACTTAACATTTAAAATGTGCCTCAAAACTAAAGAATTACCCAGTTTTGAGCATCCTAGAAGCACTAAGAAATAAATTTAACATTAAAATTTAATTTAACATGATTTAATATCTGGCTTGCTCTTTACTTCATTTTATAGATATTGTGGGAAGATCCCCACAGCATGCATGAAGACAAAACCCTACATTTTTCCTCAAAGAAAGTGAGTTTCATGGCCTTTCAAGGGTTTTGACCCATAAAACCGAGAATGTCAGAAAAAAGCCTAGCATCCCCAGTGATCATTTGGTTGGTTGTTTCCTTTTTTTTCTGGAAGAATCCCACCATTCCAGGGACAAGCAGTTTCTGTGGAGGTTTTGCTGTACTAAGTAACAACCATTGGTTTATGTATTTGCTTACTCTGGTAGAACAAAACCATAAAGATGGTTGGGCATTTAGGAGCAGGGCAGTAAATATAATTACAGAGTAAATTTTGCTTAGCATTTGAACAAATACAGACTGAACAGGCAGATGAAGAGTTATATTCAGCAAACCCAGGGAATACAAATCAATAGTCAGAGGTAGAATATGAACATTTTTTGAATCTTTTCCAGACAGCCTGATAGAAAATGCATTGCGTCATGCAGAAACTATAAGCAAACATCTTCAGAAATTATTGATGCTGCTGAAGACAAGTGCTACACTTTACTTTCCTTACATATTAAGTTTAATGCAACAGATTTTTGCTACATGCAATAACCAATTAATTTATATAAAACATGAATCAAGTATGGCAAATGTGTATTTTCTGGGAACCACTGTAGAGAAATCAGTACAACAAAAATTTACTCTTCTGAAATCTGTAAAAGAGACTGAGAGATCAAAAAAATTGATTCCTGGTAAGTCTTCAGCAGATACTCCTAGCAAATTTTTTTGCCTGTATACATCTTTGAGATTACATTAATGTCTAACTCTGCAATGCTCTGAAATAACAACTGGTTTAGAGTGTCTTGCAATGCTGTATTCAGTGACACTGGACACCTGTCCAGCTTTAGGCATGACTTTTAAAAATATGGAGGCAGATGTGAAATTATGTTAACCAAGCTGCATTCTAGGAGGATGATGGAGAAGGAATTGTAAAAGTTTAAAGTCTGTTTGCTTTATTGGAGACAACTGACAGGTGAATGCAAAATTATTAAAATAGATAACTGGACAATGGGAGTCAAGTCAGTTGAAATGGTTCAAATTTGTAAGAAAATCTGATGGAGAAATGAGTCATGTCTTCCACAGAAAATCAGGGACTGAAATTCAATTATTTGCCAGACTGACTGTCTGCTTCCAGGACACATATAAAACAGTTGTCCAGACCATTCCTACCCTGGCATGTCATTTCTTCATTGTGGCAGAATGGGTTAGGCAGAGATGGGCTGTCCCCAGGTGGTCCAGCTCTGACAGTCTGCCACCAACTCTTCCAAAAAGAAGTAAATCCTATTTGCTCATGTTACTCTCTACAAACATTCACTAAGGTATTGCAGGGTCAGGATGCTGTCCCTGTCAAGGGGAACTGGCTGCACTACATTCACTACAAATGAGTTGCCTGGGAAGGTAGATTCCTTCAGAGATAATATCATAGTTGGCCACTGTGACAGACAGCAGTTTGCCCTGACCGAGGAAGCCTTTCAATTACTATACATGTGCTAGTAAAAAATAAAATAAAATTAAAATTAAAAACCAAAAAGGCAAATATTTTACATCAGTAAACTTCTCATTTTCAGCATGCAATTTTGTGAATGGATAAATTTGTGCATCATCTGAAAAGGAGACTAAAAATTCTTTGACATTTATTTTTTTTTCTCCTCACATAAAAGTTCTTCATTATTAATAGGTCTTATTAAAATAACAGTAGCAAGCAGACAATGACACTCAGTTAACACTAGACAGGTAGAAGCTGACCTTTATACTCCTTGATAAGCAATAATTTATATTCATATAATCTGAAGATTATTATTTTGCTGATAAAAATAAGAGGGGTTCATTCTACGCTTCTTCCGTATTCTAAACTCCTGAGGATTTAATAATGAAAATTATCATCACAGGTTCTTCATGGAGAAATGGAAATTGGCAGAAAATGCAGGACAAGTCCCAAGTAGCTATACATTATGAATACATAATGGGAACTATCACAACAGTGTTTACTTGGTAAAAATAGTTTTTACATGAAATAGCTGTCTGAAAAAATAACCAACATATGCTTGGTTCATTGCCTTCATTTGAATATGACAGGTAAGATGCCTCAGTGTGTATTAACCTAATTTAAAATACTGTTGCAGAAGGAATAGTAATAGAAAGTTAATTTTGGTTATACTGAAAATATTACTCCTAGCAGGCTCTCCTGAAATTTGCTTTGGTGCTGAAATGTTAAAAGGATTGCATATATTTTAGATAAAAATAAGAAAAGGGGAGTAAAGATATTTTCTGTCTCCAGAGCAACATATCACAGGTTCTGTTGCACCCCCAGCTCATGAGCAATATTTGTCATATGTAGTGGAGCCACTGTTAGACTAAAGGTTAAAAGTTGGTAAGAAATAGCATTTAATGGCTACAAAGATGCCTTGTAGATCTAGCCAGTGAATAGCTATAGGAAGAAGCAGAAACACTCTGCAGTACCCAATGCTGAGAGAAAAAAGTTTTATTCAATAAATATTGACAGAAGTTGTACTTTTTCAGTTTGCTTTGACAATGACCTTTATTCAGTTAATTAAATTGAGCTTCATTCTGGAGAGCAATAATTAGCCATAGTTTCTTTTCTCCTTTTTATGTGATACTTCTTAATTAGAGTCCCCAGTGGTGTTTCAGGAATCTGTGGACAAATATTGCCTTGGTGGCTACTATTTACAATCCTTAGATTATTCATGTTCCAGAAACCTTTCGTTATTCCTTATTACAATGTACAACAACAAAATAAATCACCATTAAAGGGTTCTGTAAGCAGTGGAAGGATCATTTTGACTCAGCTTCTACAATTTAAAAGATTGTTGAAGTATGGTCATCAACCATGGGACTGTCAAGTGATGTCTTTAATAAACATGCACTCACTGAGTCCTGCTTTCCTCCTTTAAGCCCAGTACGTTTCCATAGCATAGCACACCTTCAAACCTTCACAATCCAGTGAAGTATCTTACAGTACTAATAATTTTGAAGTACAATCACTCCAGCCTTTCTCATGAATCTGTCCCTGCATGGAAGACTTGAAAATCACAAAGCTTTGCATTAATTTTTAGTATTCATTTTTTATTTCCTACAACTTGTAGGAGAATAAGGAAACAAATGCAAGCATGTGGGAAAAAATACTGCTTCTAATTATTGATTGAATTAAAACACTATCTACTACCATGGAATAAAGAAATGCATTTTTGGCCATTAATTTAACTCTCACTTTAATACGACAACTTAGCCTTTAATGTGTTATTTTACATAAAGAATGAGAAATAAGGTCACTAAGTTACTCAAAGGCTGTTCCCATCCTCCTCTCATTTGCAGTTGCTAAACAGCATTATTGAGAATTGTAGGATGACAGCTGTGGTGATTGAAAAAAAAATTAAAAAAAAAATCTAAGTTTTCGATTCTAATTTTAAAAAACACTTTCAAAGATCCTTTATATCTTCTATCCTGCTGTTGAATGACAAATGCCTCAATGGTGTCAAACATATGAAGAACTGACAGACCTTAAGTGGACTACAGAAATGGACTATAGTTAATAAGTCAGCTCATCTTCCACAAAACAAGCTGAAGCTGCTGAAACCATGAGCACAACGGCAATGCCCTCGTACTAGCATTTTGAGGGCTAGAAGAAATTTGCAAATAAAATAAAAAAATTATCCGCAGAAATAAACAGCTTCTTAGAAAAACCCAGCATCTGTTGCAAGAATATAAACATAGTAATATGGAAAGTAAATATGCAGTACATTTTCATTCTTTGTTGCTCATGGAATACAGACCCCTTCATTTGTAAAAAAAATGATGTTACTTGATTGATTTCATGTAACAGATGGACATTTACACAATTAAAGGTATGGTAATTCAAGAAAGATTAGTGATTTCCCCAAAGCATACCAGTCAAGAACCAATTTTAATTGTAATGAAATTTTTATACATATAAATCACTCGGCTTGCTCTCAGTTGTCATCATAAAGCAATGTTTCAGAAATGGGAAGTTTATTAATTGGGAAAAAAATAAATTGCAAGAGGAGTGATACACATGTACAGCTGTACTGAAAAATCAGAGTGCAATTCAGATCAGAAGAATGTGATGTTCAGACACTACAGAAATCCAACTTACTACTTACTCTGAAGTCTTAGAAAAAGTTCTCTGTAGCTTAATATCTACATAAGCTTAGCATAATTGTGTTCCAAGAGGTTTCAATCCTACTATTATATTTAGGCAACCAGATACGAGTGAAAATTTCAGAAGAGGCACCCCACTATCAAACTTTTCTGAAATCCAGCTTAAAGAGAGCTTGGTACTCCTGTCTGCTTTTCAAACTGCCCTTGTATCATCTGGAAAAGAGTTAACTGGTAGGATGGATAAATTTACTCCTAGAGGAGTACATTTGGGATAGGAATCTGGACATCTGAAATTAATTCCTTGCATTTCCTGACTTTTTTTCCTTTATATTCTTGCACTATTTGGGAATGAAGAAAAATATTTAAAAGTAAAATATTTATCAAATATTAAAACAAGCATTAAATAAGATAATCAGGAAACATTAAATCAAGTGAAACTTGACCATACTCTGTCAATTCACATTCCTACCACCTCCATGAATTCCTAAGTTTTAATTCTGGGAAAAGTTTGCATTTTCAGTTTTACTCCATAACTGCTACAGGAAAATAAACAAAACCTCAGTTCTAACTTATTAACTTGTTCTTCTTCTTTTCATAATGAGCCCAAAAGAGTTACAGAAAGAATCCAATATATAATTTTTTGGGGAACTGAAGTTTGAACTCAGAGAAATATTTTTCAAGAAGATGACAACCTCAATGAAGACAATGGGAAATATGAGTAATAAAACTTTTAAATTATACATAGAAATTTTTTTTTTTAATTTTCATTAATTTTTAGGATTACACTCTCTTATCCATTCTCAGCTGCATTGCAAAGCAATAGCAATGCTCTAATTTATGAATTCATGTATATGAATTATAATAGGATTACAGGATAATACTATTAACTTTTTTTTCTTTCATTTTTTAAACTTTTATTTATTTTTAACTTTCTTTTTTTTCTCAGAAATGTGCAGCCATGTAGTACAGTTGTAAACTGTGAATCACTTGGTGTTAAATAATTCTTTCTACTGCCTGCAGTGTAAGAGTAGTCTTTACTGAAATAAGAATGAGGAAGTTTATTCAAAAAACAAGTCTATAAAAAGTGATTTCTCAGTGTGATGTGGTTCAATGTAGTTTTCAGGCAGCTTCCAGGCCATCCAAGTTCACTGCACTCCTCACCAAACCACCAAACCTGGATAAATTAAATAACAAGGCATGCTTTAGACCTGCCTAGATTCAACTTGCTGAAGTTATTGATCATAAAACTCAGAAGTCCTAAAAAATGTCAAAAAAGGAACAGATCCTCTGCTGAGGATAAATTGCACCTGAAGAACCACCAGCACTTAACCTGCATTTTCAAAAGTAGGTATCTAAACTGGGTCAAAAAGATCAATATCTAGGAATTTGAATTGAGGTGGCCTGATTTTCAGAAATGTTTCTTCTGAACTGTGCCACAGTTCTCATAGTTCAACACTTTTGAAAAAACTGACCACCTTTCTTTCTTCCTGCCCTGCCAACAATAGACTGTTTTGTGTGAAAACAGTTGTTTTTCAGATGTTCACTTATCATCCAATATATTAAATAAGAATAACTATACTTTTCTGGAAAAGTATGGGAAAATGACAACAACAAAAAATTTTAATTTTTTTTTTTTTTTTGCTTGTTCACACCCCATTCCACACCCAGTTCCTTTTTTTTTTTTTTTTTTTCCTGCATGGCCATATATCCATGGACACTGCTATGTACACATACATTGAATAAAAGGGTAAAACTGAACAAGATCTATAGTTTTCTTGCTCTGAACCTATGAAGCCTGTTTTAATTGTTCTTCTGTCATATCTACGTATAACTGCTGACATCTTCAGTTCCTGAATAAACCCTTCTGTGATTCTTTCCTTGCAGTTCTTTAGGTGTTTAATTCTCTTTATGAATTAACTCATGGAACTTCTAAGTCCTCCTTAAAATCTGCATTCAAAATGTGCTCCCCCTACCACACTGCAATGCCTCTAGGTTTGGCTGTGACCTATATATATATATATCACACAGAAAATCTCCATTTTCCTTTGCATGATGTTGTCTCCTCTGCTGTTGCCTCCTCAGCTCTGCAGAAGATGCCTCTAAAGACCCATCCTGTCCTGCTCTCTATTCATCTCCCATCAGATGTCCCCAATTAGGATGCCATGCAGAGTGAGGAAAAGGTGAACTGCCATAAATATTGACCTGCTGGCCCCTTGTTCTGCAGTAAAGAACTAGAAATGAGATTACTGCTCCTGGAGACACCAGCCTGTGCTCTGGCTACTTCCAAGTAAAAACAGCCCTTGAACTGTAAAGATTTTCAGCAGAAACTTTTTTTTTTTCTTTAAGTAATAACCAACAAAAGGGACGCAACTTCTGTCTCTGGTTATACAAATAATATAGAACTGCAGCTTAATACAATTCATAAAATTAAGAATTTACCACTAAGGATTTTACTTAATTATGACTCTGCAGACACTTCTATTCATGTGTTCATCATTTAACCTGGCACAGACAAAAGGCAACTGAATGAAAGCTTGTAATAACACTATTTTCAGCTATTTTGTCTCCATTTGGAAAAAAGCTAGAAGTAAAAATACATGGTTATATGTGGGCACACAATGAAGCATTTATTTATTTTTACTACTTTGAGGGTCCCTACTTCTATAAAAACAGCCTCTACTTTTGTGTTGATTGCTATGTTTGGAATGTGTTCTTTTGTGCACAATATTCTGCTAAGAGAATAAAGTGATGGACAAGTATAACCTTTGAAGAAATAAGTCTGAATTTTATATAGTACAACACATTAGACTTGTTCATCTGAGAAAAGCAAGTGGAACAGTTACAGTTTTCTGATATATCTGGGGATCAGGGGCTGAATCCAATCCCAAAACGATTATTGTGAGTTAATTGATTGGGCTCCATTTAGTGACTCCAGTAATAAGAATGAATAAATTGCCCAGAAGGAGAGAGAAATGGAAACATTTTTGTTTGTTTGTTTTAGAAGTGTAAATCATACTATTTATTATTGAAATATAACAAAAAATATTACTTGCAGTGCATCATTATTGATACATAAGAAGGAAAAGTCTATCTGAAAAAATCAAACTATGAAATATGTTCCTTCAAGTTACTGTTTGTCATTTATTTTTCAGGGTTAAATGAAAATTAATTTTATTTCCTATGCCTGGGAAAAGAGAATCCTGTAGAAAATCTCCACACCTTAATAAACAAAGTAACATCATGCAATGAAGTTAAAAGTGCATTCTTATTACAAATCCTCTTATATAAAAGGACTATTCATATCAGAGACTGAGAAATTGGGACTGTATTTTGAGATATTTCAAAGTTAATGTGAATCAACAAAGAATATTTTTAATTTTCAGTCTGTGAAATACTGCAAATCCATCTACCTGCTTTAGTACGCCATAAATCGCAATATAAATTTATTTTCCGTGTGTATTTCATTGCATGCATCCTATGTGTCATGTCATAAACCATTGTATTCCTTCCTATGGTTTATATATATATATCTATATGAGTTCAGGTAAATTATGTTGCTAATAATAAACACCAAGATCTTAAAAAGAATATGTAATATCAAGCATTTTTTAGCTGAAGTATCTGAAGGTCTGAGTACAACAGAAGATACTATGATACAGTAAAAATCTTACTGTTATTAATTTTTTACAATTGCTTTTTATTGGAATCTGAGATGAGACTACCTGGATTCTCAACAAGAAAGTAGATACTTTTCATAACAAAAATTAAAGTCTTGGGTATTCACTGATACCAACACACCTCTGGTTGGATTCAAGACTTCCTTTTTAATTTAAAAAGTCTCAATGGGTGGATGATATTTAGAATTCTATTGCCCACCATGACCAAGTTTCAATTCTGGGCTCCTCGTTTTGACAGTGAGATTAGAAAAAAACCATCAATGTGTGTGTCTCAATACTCATATGGCCTCACTGCCCTAGATTTGAAGCAACTTTTAATCTCTTTACCTTCACAACAGTCAGTGAGTTAACTAGTACATTTTTCACCAGTTTTGAGAAGATTTCTTAAGGCCACAAAGAAAGGAATCATAATGGGGGTTCCCAAATGCCAAACCATCTATCTTGCTATTTAATTCTGATTTTTTATGTAATTGAATTTGCTTATAATTCGTACCCAAATAATGAAGCCCATTATTAACATCTCAAAATATAGAAGAGGCTGAGGCTGAATGCAGTCTAGCCAATAGTCTAAGGATAACAATCCCACATATTCTTGCAAAGAATAACTAGCAGTAATTATTTAATTGTAAACAGTGTCACTGCTCTGTTGCTCTCCCTTTTGCTGCAAGGGATATTTCAGATCAAGTGGAATTTTCTTCTGCTGGCACCCCTTCTTCTCAGAGGGTGGAATTCTAATTATTCATAAATATAACTTTAGAAGACAGGTGCTGACCTACCCAGTTTGTTGTAAATCAAATTTCATGATGATATGTAGAATCTAGAATTCCATCTAAAGAATTTACAGTACAAGAAGGATAAAAATTGAACTGCTAGTACACAGGTTAAATATTATGGTGGCATTTCTCAGATAAAACTGGGCTGACACCAGTGCTTCTGTCACTAGGGATATTTGAAGATCTGCAGCTTAATAATATGCCCCACAGTACATTGCAGTGGAATATAATCCTCTTTTTTTTGAGCATGGAATGCTACATTTCCCCTTCTTACACAAGAGTACATGTACAAATGTAATATGATTGACACGGGGCATACAAAATCCAAATTCACAGAAACTCCTGAACCTTTCTATCTTCTTTCCCAATTATCATGAAATCAGCTACTGAATGGTTGCACACAATTTTGATATCAAACTTCAGTCAATATCCCTCCTTCTAACTCTGGAAGGCCCTGTTTTTTATAAGATTTGTTTTATATGGCACAGATAATTCTATCTTAAGTGATTAGTGGAAGGCTGAAAATAAGTTGTATCCAAAAATGGGTAGATGTCTATTAGAAATATTCAAAGGCTGCTCATCTACACACATATCCAAAAATAAGTCAAATGTACGTGTAGAATCCATCCCTCTACTTACAAGTAATTATAAAATAATCATCATGCACAAGATTCCTGTAAATTTAGTATCAAAGAACAGATTATTCAAAAGTACTGTGCTTTATACATAATGGATTATTCAATATTGAAATTTTTTTTCTTTTTTCTTCTTTTAAAACATTAAAGATAATCTATTTGCACCTGTGCCAAACCTTCCAGTATACAGTTGTCCCCTTGACATAGCATAGCCATTAAAAGTTATTAGTGTTAAAATTTGGTATAGAAAGTCCTAATCTTAGATTAATTCTCTCTCTTTAACAAATGTACACACATGCATACACATAAGCAGTCAATTTCTTGTCAGAGTATTTCTAAAAGTTCTACTAATACAGACTTTGGAAGGGTGAATGACATGTCTATAAATGGAACAGTGTGACTTGTTCTTCTTTATACCACTCTAGTAACATGAAATGCTTATACAGCATTAAATGTCCAGATGAGACTGCAAAACCAGCTTTATTGCTACTTTTGCAGTTTCTCACAAAGGTAATTCCATAACAATTTCTATTATGAACTAAAATGCATCCTGGACAATGGACCTATAGCATGACAGCTTTAAATTGTTCTTATTGTCACATTACATGGAACAGATTCAACTGCTTTGTAAATCTTGACATTTCATATAAGTCTTCACATAATCTGAATATATAAATCCTTTCAAAATTCACCGTGTATCTCACATGTCTCATGAATATTAAAGGTCAAAGAATTTTAGTCAAAAACTTTGTCAAACATGGAACAGATAATTTAAGAAGTCCAGAGGCCAAAGGTGACTACATTATTTCTGCATCAGTGCACTTTTATGGATGGGGTTTTTTCTTTCAGTGATTCTATCATTGGACACAATTAATCTTGTTCTATAACATCACTTTAAGCAGTGATTATTTATGTCTCTACAAATATCATCACATTTTAAGAGTGAAGCCGCCTTAGCTCTCATCCCTAAGGTACATTAGTGATAAGGCAATGCTTTTCTCTCCTCACCTATACCCAGATGACCAAGTATAATTTTTTCAGAAGCATATTTTGTCATACCAAATCTCTGTCATCATAAAATAGATTATTCTATGTGGAGCTACATTTTAAAATCAGTCTGAAATAGTGTCACAGTGCAGAGTGATATGTGTAATCATTCTATAGGAAGCTCCTGGTATCCGTTCTCTAGAATGCATGCTGGTTAGATGTAGACTTTGCTACTGGTATCAAACATCTGTTACTTAGCTGTATTTGGGGTATTTTCCTCTGTATACAGGGATAAAATAACCCTTGCTATTCAAAAGTTACATAATTTTGGCCAACAATGGCTGTTATGATTGAATACCAAGTGCTTCCTCTGTGATCTTTCCTTCATCTTCCGATTTCCCTCTTTGATAAAAAATCAATTTATTTTAGCATTCTGTAATAATCAGATAGAGTGTTACAAACAGTTGTTAAATGTAATAGATTCTGAAAAAAACCTAGTGCTCTGTTCTTCTTCTGTGTGTGTTGAGTCAAATGTATTTTACCTTAGTTGCTTCCAGACACTAAAATGACCCTGGAAAAGAAACATCTCATCTAATATGAGTGCAAAAGCAGTAAAAACTCAGACAACTTTGAGTGAGCAATCTGCTTAAAATGAATGTTCAGCATCTCTTGAAGCAGGTTCAAACAATCCTCAAAAGTAACCAAGGCAAAGATGCATAAACAGAGAAGTTGCCCTATCTGCTTGCTAACAGTTATTAAGGCTATAATAGCAACAACTAAGAAAGTTTTCTTAAAAAAAATTCAGGATTGTGAAGCTTAAAGTAGAAGATCCACTGATGGAATGACAGAGCTCTCACAGAACAGTGTGGCCAAAAGAAACCCTCTACAGAGAGTAAATTTTTAGTACATTGGCTGAGAGCATACCAAGTTTTTTTCTAAGCAGTCCAATAAGCACAGAATGCCTGATTCTCCTATGAAGTCTCATGTGAAGAGACATCACACAAATTGTCCTTGTAGAAATTATACTGGTATTTATACCAATATTTTTATCACCTCCTAAATATCTCTCTACTCTATTCGTACAGTATCTAAATTCAGACTGGTGTTGATGTAAAAAGACCTATTCTTTGTGATTCAGGTGATATGGATGTTAAAATGCTCAGAAACCCATGGGAAGTGGCTGATAAAAAGATCTCCATCTGACAATAAGGTCTTCCTTAAAACTCTTACAGAAAGTGTACCATTATATTCATAGTTATATTTAGACATTTAGCATTATTTCACTGCTTTTGACATGAAAGGATGATTCTGTTCCTCTTTGTCAAATACTTTACTTTACATATATGGATATCTATGTGCATCTTATCATTAGGTCAAGATCAGAAAGTCACTAAAGTAAAAGCAATCCAAAACTCTCAGTTTCAATATAATTACGTCAAGATTATATTCTTCTTACTGAAGGTTAGTAAAGATGGTGCTTCCTCAACAAAAATCCTTCTAAATCTGCAAGAGCAGTCTTCCTTTTTTTGAGTAAATAAAACACCTTCAACAACCCTGAGTTAGGTGTAAGTTGGTTACACATCCCAGCCTGTTGCACACCCAGCATAAGCATGCAGAAATACAGGTGTTCAGGAAGAACAGTCCTTAGAAATGAGTATACTCTTGTTGAAATTTGCATCTCAATTTTTACACCAGTTTGAGAATGGATTTAAAGCAAAAGCATAATGCAGTTTTGTATTTGAGCTAAAGTAACTGTTCTCTGCTATGCAATCTACAGATGTTTCTATAGACTGACTTTTCTATAGTGACCTTGAAACCAGAATCTGTCAAGATTCACAAAGAAGGCTGGGGAAGCACCCAAAGAAAAAAGGAAATCTAGTTTGTTCACCTCTAAAGGGAAGGGTACATTTTCTGTACCTTGATGCTACAGGCTGGTAGTGGGTTATCAGTATCCACTAACAGAATTTTTGGAGGCAGGTGATACTGGCTTACTCAGAAAAAAGTAGTTCCCTCAATGGTACCAGTGTCTCTGGAGAAGAAAAAAGACAATGTAGGAAGTTGACATTTCACCATCCAAACCTGAACTGCTCACTGACAGCAGATCCCCATCAGGTGTTATAGGCAGCTGCTGAGAACAGGCAAGGGGATGTGTGCTGCTGGGTGGTATAATCCTTGCCTTTTTGTTTATTGTGGAGTTCTGGTACATCAATCACATCCCTTTTGGCTGAGAGAGGTGATACAGGAGGGAGAGCACCACAGCAGAGCCTGCTGGAAGCTGGATTTGCAGCACAGCCACCAGTGCATGGGTAGGACATACAAATTTGGATAATTCTTTTCAGCCTTAGAGAAGGAGAAAACTCCTTTTCTTTTTGGGGTCCTTTTTATCAGAAGCAGTAGAGAATTTCTCAGCAATATGCCTTTCCCCATATCATTCATTTTCATACTGCACTTGAGACAATATTTTAAACCTCACTCGTTTTGATATGCTCTAAGAGTAACTAACATTTAACATAAATGATTGCAGACAGACCTAACTTTATCCTCTCTGTGCTTTTAGTATCCAGACTATGAAAGAAGCCACATTTAGCATGTTAGTGTGACAGAACAAATCAACTCAAAACACAAACATAACTTCTGGACTGGAGATGGCATCTGTCAATTCAAATTAGATTAAATTGGAAAGAAACAAATGGTATTTCTGGACTTGCACAGAGCAGTTATATTCTAAGACCAAACCTACCTCTATCTAAAGAGTATCTCCCATCCTCAATTTCCAAATTCTAGACAAAAGAACAAATTCTTCAATTCACTTTCAAAGATGACTTTGCAGCTAAATATGTTTATTGATAACAGTAGATGAATAGCTCTTTGCTTTGTGTCACAGAAAGCTAAACTAAGGATCAAATATTTCTCCCTAGATTTAATGGCCTTTAATGGCTTTTGAGTTGCAAGACATGTAGGGACCAGTGGGTCCTACTAGCCAAATGACTGAATTTGTGGGAGACGAATAAGCCAGATGCAAAATTTATGTCTGAATAAACATCTGAAAGATAATAACAAGCTCTGGAAACTGTTAGAGAATAGTGGAAGGAAAGGGGGCGAAATAGCAGGGTCTAAAATAGCTTACAACATTGGTTGATTATATTCGCAAGCAAAAGCAAAACATCTCTGTATGAGGTGCCATGCTTCAAAAAATAATCAATGCATGAGGAAGGAGGAGGCACAAAGTTTGTCCTTTTAAAGACTTTGATTTATGCAGTCCCCTGATGTTTACAAAGTGGCTCACACATATTTGCATAATCTCTCCATATAGCTACCACTTGACAGATATTCTGGACACACAAATGCAAAGCGAATCCCTCACCTTGACATCTCTCCCCTCCAAGTTTCTGGGGGATGAATTCTCAATAAGCCCAGTGCTGCTACTTTACTGCTCTGATCATTTGCTTCAGTTCTGATCACCCTCCTCTCCTCTTCTTACAGCTGAAAAACAAAACAAAAACTTTGGAAGGAAGCTGCTCAGCAGCAAAAGTTTCAGGCAAGGAAACCGGAGGGAAGATATTGATCAATGTCAAACCACTTCCAAAGTAATGGAAGGAGAGGGAAAGTAGAGTTTCATTCTTTTCTAGTAAGAGTGGTATTGATTCAATTCTGTCTTCATGACAGAAATAGCTCAGTGGCTCCAGTGAAGCCAGGCTTCTCCTCATTCTGATTTCTCTTTCCTGCTTAGGAGAGGATGGATGAAGTTGAAGAACATAGTCCCCAGTCTGAGACACAGGATCAAATCAGGGGCCCAGACAATATTTGTCTAGCCAAATGCTGAGCACTGCAATAAAACTAAGTAGGTTGCCTGGATTCTTCCACTTTCCCACAGAGGGCAGAGGGCAACTCAACCCCTTCTTCACTGTAACTCCTTTAGTATCTAAAGTAAAGAAGGGTGGTTGTACCACATACCACAGCAAAGTGTGAACACACATCTTTTTGTGTGTTCAATTGAAAATCCATTTTTTGCAGGAGAGTTGAGTGTATGGTGAGGAAGCTATACTGGGTGGGAGACTTCCAGTATCAGTGTTAAAGAAGAAATCCTTCTGCAAGTGAAGTATTGCTTTAACTCTCTTCTTTTTTTAAGAAAAATATTGAAAGTGCCTGCAATACATGATGTCGAGTATTTTATATCTCATTATAAATGACTATAAAAAAACCCAATAACCCAGCTGTTGCATTTTTACAGTACAAGCAGATTAAGGAGTTGTGAAGCTGAAGCTACCCCTATACTTCTGTGTACAGGGAGGAAAAGTGAACTGAAAGGATGGAAACACTCTTGATTACTCAGTCCGTGATGCTTTTGTAGATCACTTTAGTTCTGCTCCCATTTCTGCTGCTCACTCTTGGTTTGGGCTTAGACAATTTGCTCTGCTGGCAAAACCAGCTCTAGTGCACATCACAACCTCACTAAAATCAGTGCAGTTGTAACAAGTTAGCAACTGAGAATTTGTCATTCAGTTGTCTTCTTCTCTGTCTTTTATTGACGAACATGAGGAAAAGCATGCTGCCCTGTCTTTTAGTGATCTTTTCAAAGCTAAGTCAATATATTAGGAATATTAGAACAAGAATATTAAGACATGAGAAAGCCTAATAACAGAAACAGATTTATTTCAGTATATGGCTCGTATCCTTCCTCCATGGGGTAGATGGGGAGGACCCATTGCTCATTTTTGGTTTCAGGATCAACACTGGCCATTCCATCATGGTCCTCCTATAGAAAAGGAAAAATTGTCCTTGCATCCCATAGTAGAACACGCCATTAGTTCTGAATACTCTGTAAAACTATTGCTTAATCATCTGGGGCAGAATTCCTGTTTCATGATGATGGCAGTGCCTAAACATGGAAGAGTTAAGTAGCACAAATCAGCCCCCAGGCAACTGGAAATCCTCTGAGTCACTGGATCCATTCACAGTACAGATGTTATAAATGTATCCACAATGTTTTAAAATGTTTAATCTTTTTACCTAGAGATCAGTTTTACATTGCTACATACTTTTGAGTGAAATTATTACATTATCATGTGAGGAAATGAAACTAATGGGTATATTGAAACAAAGTTATACAACAACTGATATATCGTCCTGAACTTTTTATATTAAAATAGGTAGAATTTCTACTAAGGGAATATTTTTAAAGGTGATTTAATACAGATGAAATTTTCCTGAAGACCTAATGGCAATATCACTGTGAGAAATCAGGAGAGAGAAGTAACTGTACATGTCTTAAAAAAACCAACTAATGTTGCATTTTTAATCTTTTCTTCCACCTATCAATTATCATGTGTTGTAAAGTTGAAGATAAGACATATCTACTATGAGGATTTTTCAGATGTTAAAAACACTACACATCCAAAGTTTAAAACACTCCAAATGTGGGCACTGTTACAAGATAAAAATCACTCATTTGTTTAGAATTCAGAAAGCAATTTTACAATTCCATAACCAATGCGTTACACAATATTAAAGTGAATCTTATACCTTCTCACCACATACAGTTTTCAGGATGATTAATTTCAAGAGTTCAGTAACTATAAAAGTGCTGTGTTAAAGATTTCACATTTTATTAGCACACTGAACAATTTTATGAGGTGATGATGTGAATCTACATCTATCAAAGATCTTATTCCATGATGAAAACTTAATGTTTCAGAAACCTGTAGTGCTCTCCTTGTCTGTGTGATTCTGACAGAAAGCAGCTACCAAGCAAAAAGGATTGGTTTGGGTTCACATGTACAAATATACTAACAAAAGCAAGTATTTTTTGAGCAAGGGATTCAATGAGTGAATAGCTTTTCTTTACCACAGCAGTCCACACACGACATTTTGTTCATAAGCTGCAAACTAGACAGCAAAAGATCTCATTAATAACTAACCTGAATTAACTTATTTATACAAAATGCAAAAAAATCTCACTTTGCATAGAAAGAAAGCTACTGATAAAATTAATATGAATCCCTCTGAGAGTAGATGAAATTATATGACAAATACAATAGAGACCAAACAGGAATCTAATCAAGCACACATGAATTTAAAAACATATATAGTAATTATATATATGTAAAATATGCACATCTGATGTTGTCATCTATGTCTTTTTTGAAAGGTGTTCAGTACACTTGATCCTAAAGCTTATCCTCTAGTAACAGTGCTTTGCCTTTATCTGTGAAACAGGTTTTTAAAATACAGATAGTGATATAGAACAAAATCCTACTTGAATCAGAAGAGCAAAGCATCTTATAAGCATGAACTAAACTAAGATTCACTTAATCTGCAAAGTTTTGTAGCTGTGAACAGCTTTCAAAGGCAATTGACAGACAGGTGTTATATTCACTGCTTTCATTCTTTCTAAAAAACATCTACTCAGATAGTTGGCAATTCATTGCAAAATAAAAATCTGATGCTAGCACCTACTTCTGTTTTACAATAGGAAAATAAAACCAGCAGAAACAAACTAAGATTTTTCACTTTTCAAGCCTCTTCATTTCATAGCTTTTCTACCTGACACTATTTCAGCAGATCAGACACCACACCTACAAACAGCACGAACTGTGAGTGACCACTTTACCTTCTGAAAAATCAATCAGTCCCAGCAAATGAAGCAGCTTCAGAGATGCAAATATAATCACAACAATACCCACTGTTTGCAGTCCCTCTGACTCCCACTCAAGAGTCAACATTCTTCCAACAGGCAAATCATTCCAGTCTTCACACCAGTTCACAATCAGAGGGAAATGAGAGGATTTTACCAAGAGTTTGCTTTGAAGAAAGTTGTAGTGGTGTAAAGCAATGCTGTACTGAGCTCTGGTGGTTCACCAGCCCCTCTAGCTGAGACAAAATATTAGGTAAAACCCAGCATCTCATGCTTCTCTAAGCATTTGATTTCAGCAGCAGCGAGTCCTCTTAGAAGGCTGAGGTGGACAACAAACCCCTGGGTATGACATGGTATCCAGTGAGCAGCGTTACTTCAGAGCTGCTGGAAGAACATCTGTGGTGGAGCTGGAGATTTGGCTGTGTCAGTGCCAAGAAGAAATGCTCCCTGGAAACTTGCACAAGGGAGCACGCTGCTCTCAGCTCTCTGCACTCCAGCGCTCCCAGCCCCAGCATGTGCAGCCCTTCCCCAGCTTCTCATAGCACATTTCTTGTGAAGTTTGACAAGCCACAGTTTGCTAAAGACAGGCATCTGTTTTCACACGTGCTGGAGGCTGCACATCAGAAAACCACTGCCCTCTGCATCAGAAAATATTACGTTCAGAGAAAAGCTTTCCCTTCCTCTTCTTAAGCATCGTCAGGATCTAATTAGAATCTTCACTGGAAATGAGAATGGAAATTAAAGAAATACGATCAGGACGATCAGAGGCTCCGGCTAGCAAAATATAGTGCTGGCAAACAGGCATGCACTGCCCAAATCCCCATTCTGGAGCCAGGAAGAATGTATTATTTATTTAGAAACCAAATAATGCTTTTCTGTCTAAGAATGGGAACCTAGAAATGCTGAACCCCAAATTCTGATATATAGTGAAAGGGAATTAGGCATTTTCCATAGGTCCTGGCAAGATCTTCCCCAAGCTACATATCAGGGGAAAAAGAAAACAGGCTTATGATCCTAGCTGATATATTGTATAGTCTGTATAAAACTAATTGTCCTGTGTTTATTAGGCTGATTACAAAGAGGATACTCAGTGAGATTAATAGGCTCAGAATATTTATGCAGCACATGAATAAATACAAAGTTAGGCCTAAATGCTTGTTCTTGAGACCATCCTAATAATTTAACTAAATCCTGTCCACTGGCACACAAAGCACTAAATCGAAGTGAAGGAAAGTCTCAGAAAAAAACGTTTCAACAACCTTATTACTAAAAAAACATATTTAGCCTAACACTAAAAACAACCTCATACATGATGTCTGATGTTAACCACTCATCTTAGGTTGCTTAACTCTTTCCACTAGAAACCATTTTTATTAAATTTTGAGAAGCTCAAAAACTTTTGGCTTTGTTCAGAGAGCCTCTATCATTTTAAATCAGAATAACATAAAACTGTAACACTAATGATCTATTGCTTACCAGCTACCAGGTAGAAAAAGAAAAAATGTAATCTCCAGCTTACTATCAGCTTTTTTGTTTTCCTTCAAAGCAGGACTCTAGAATCTGCCTATTTTTGTTCTAAAAATCACGTGTATGCTTTTAGGTTATATTTTAGCAAGATATAAGCAACAGCATCCTTTGATTTTGCTTGTCTTTGTATTTAATACTAGAATGTCATGAGTTCTGTATTATTTATATGCAGTGTCAGTCTGCATGCAAGTTCCTTTCACTATTAACCTGTAGGTCTAAAACAATGTCTTAGAGGAAAGCGCAATAAAAATAAATTAAACTAAATACACCATTCCACATTTGCACCTTCCAAGTACATAATTGCTTTGCCTCACATTGCAAAATAATTATTACTTTTATTTATATTTACAGGTTCTATTCCTTTTAAAAGAAAATTAACATTTTCTTTCCTCTTTTCAGTTTCTAGTTATTCCATCTCCTTTTACAGCTCTGGTTTACTAATCTCAGCTCACTCTCATCTCTCACTTCTATTTTAACTGAACTTATTCCTATTTATTTATAAAAAATTTTTTTCCCTTTTTTTTCTTCTTTTTTCTCAAATGGGAAAGCATGGACAAATGTTCACAATATTTCAAGGCTTAATATGATTTCAGGATGAGAACTTTGAGCAATATTTTTTACAAGCATTACAGAAACAATAATCTTAACATAATGCAAACAATCATACCATAACTGTGAAAGTGGGAAACCATTCCAGTGTATCACGACCTTCACAGTAAAAAATTTTTTCTTAATATCTAATCTAAACCTACCCTCTTTCTGTTTGAAACCATTCCCCTTTTGGCTGATGACTACATGTACTCATAAGAAGTCCCTCCCCAGGTTTCCTGTAGGAAAGTACTGGACGGTGAAGAATTTCTAAAGAAAAAAAAATTAACCTGAGAACACCCAGTAACTGATTATTGGGTTCAAAATTTAACTCCTTTAAAGAAAATGACTTTTGCCGTTGTTTCTCATGATAGTTCTCTAAGACAGGAGAACCACACACACTCTTTGTGAATCTCCAAGACTTAGCTCTGCAACGTAAAGCAGTAAGGATAAGAAACTATATGGAAAGAGAAAGGAAGTGATGTATGAAATGTTTCCTTTAATACACCATGCAACAGATTCAAAGTGTCAGTTCAGGAGATGAATTTTTCTCGAAGTGGTTCTATCAAAAAAATTCCATGCCTCAAAGCATTTGAAAATGAAAACAATCTTGAACAAAGAAGGAATTCACTCATATCTAGGGTACCTTCTTGTATTCTGATCCTTTTCCAAATTCATAGTCAGGTGTAATTTCTCTCTCTCACAACGTATTTTGTGCAATCATTTAAAAATAAATATTTATGTGACACAAGCATATTGAATGAGTGTATTGACACAACAAGAAAATTTAAACAGCTGTTCAAGAGAAGGATTTTTTTCACAATGCCACCTCCAGGACAAAAAAGAAAACACCATCCTTTACATGAATAACTGAAAGAAGAGGTCAACAACTTCTAATATTCAACTGTTTCTCTGGCTCATTGCCTTTCCCTAATTCCTGCTTTCATTTTTGACACTGCAATGAATTCTGGTGCTTTAGCAATATAGTTTTCATAAACTTTCTTGTGATTATTCAATGAGTTGCATGAGGGGAAAAAAAAGGTTCCATAATTGTTAGGAAGCTATCTCAGCTATACACTGCATCTTCCACTTGCTGTCAACTCTTCTCCACAAAGCTTTGACACAGAACCTTTAATGTTTGATGGAAATTCAGGCTCTATCAACCTGTGGGCTTACCATTAGTTATAACAAAGCATAACTATGTTAATACTAAACTCCAATACAGGACAACCCTGAATTAGCAAGACAAAAGGGGCTGATTTGCCCCTCCAGAGAGTAAAGGCATTATATGGTGTATGATTGCAGTGGGTGGAGGTGCTTGGCAGGGCAGTGTTCCTCAAAGGATGGAGGGAGGGAGACCATGGCCATGGACTTAATTCCCCCTGGAGGATAGTTGTGTAAGCTTAAAAAGAAGTGCAAGTTTTTCTCTCCTAAATAAATAGACATGAGCCACCAGTGTTAAAGTGCTGTAGGAGACAAATCTGATCTCTGGAAGCACAGATCTGAAGGGAGTTCTGAACTGAACAGAATGAGCACAATTCTGTTATCTGCTCCTCACATTTTTCTACAAACAATCCCAACTAGTTACAGGCTATTCTAACCATTGTCAATAGAATGAGCTATAGATGGAGTGCAGTTCATATAAAAAAGACACATTAAGTAGAACTGTGTATGACATGCTAAGTAAATTTTAGACCTGCTTGCTGTATGCTTGTAGATTATCTACAATTTTCCACTGCTTCTTGAAAGGAGAAAAAAGTACTCAGAAATACTCTTTATAAAGTTTAGATATAGGAAACTGAATTTTAATAACTTCAATCAGAGAAGATGTGCCATTTCAACCCAAACAATATTCCACCTAATTTAACACATCACTAGTGAAACACAGATTGCTTCAAATCCTAAAAATAGCTAAAGACTAATTCAGTGCTTAGCGTATTAGGTTATAAAATTACACTATAATTTTATATGGTTACACAGTTCTTTCAAAATTATTTGATATTATCATACTTCTTTTATATAAATTAGTAAACTAGTTTAATGCCCCAAAATTCCTATTTTTTAACCATGAATTGTCACTGTAATTAATATAGTTAAACAAAGCATGTAGTTTTATTTTGTTTTAATTTTCATCAAGAATTTTTATTTTACCTAAGATTTTATTTTAATGCTCAAAAGATTTTTTCATTGTTATTTACAAACCCTTCCTCTTTTCAATTTCTTCTGACTGTTGTACAATGAATGCCTATCTGATCCTAAATACACTGAATTGTTTTATGTCTTCCCACTATGTTTTGGTTTTAACATCTGCCTGTAAACAGCATCAGTCTTCTAGAGTTTTTTTTTAAAGAGGAAAGTCTTCATACTGAGGATTTTCATTTAGCTTATTTGCAGAATTTCTGAATTTCCTGTTGTCTAGTGCAGAATGGTGCTGATCAAAACTGAACAGTTTTCAAGTCAAGGCTGTATTATTTCCCATTACTTTACTTGAATTATACTGCTTTCCTAAGTGGTGAAATCGTCCCAGTATTGTAATTAATTTATGGGGGGAGGGGAAGATTTAATTGGCTAGTAGTAATAGTTCATTAGATTCTATTTGATATTTTACCCAATGTAGCTGAAAAGGGAAACTGCTGATGAGTTAGAAATAGAAACAAAATTTGGAAGTATTAATTAGTTTCTCTTCTTTTCATACTCTCTTTTTTTCCAGAGGGAAACATTAATCAGCCAGAAGAGAATGAGACAAACACAGAAAGGGCACCTGCATGCAGGTCAGATGAACTTGTGATCTTCAACTTCTTGTTCATGCCACATCTGAGCTTGTTAGGAGAATTATTGGCATATAATGAACTTAATTCTCCTATTAGTTAGCCAGCAAGAAATCTGTCAACTGGCAATAACTCTACAGTTTTCTACACAGACAAGTTTCTATCTTAGATCTGCAGAGGAAAACTATGTCCACTAGAAAGCATTGTGAGAGCCAGGAGAAGCAAATAATTTATGCACATCCTTCCAAGAACTATTCTCAGGGAAAAATAATTCTTATTTCTCGAATGCAACACCTCCTGTGTAGGTTGCTACAGGTAATTACAAAACCATGTGAAATTTTCATAAAATGCATCCAAAAATGAGTTTAATGTGTGGAATCACTTTGGTCTTCTCAGTGCTGAAGCTACTGAAGAGCACAATATTGCACTAGAAGATTACTTATCTTTTTCTAGTTAGAGGAGCTAGGTAGAATGTAATTACCCAAGATTAAATTTGTCAGCCTTCATATATCATCTTCAATATTTACACTAAGTGCCCTAGGTCTTTAATGACTGTAAGTGAATATAGGCTGAGAAAGAACAAATTTAACACCTGTACAGGCAAGATAAGATTCACTGGTTTGTAATCAAGGGAGAAAATATGGTATCCAAGCTTTTGAAGGTTTGGTTTCACACATAGAAGTGAATTGCAATAAAATAATATTGCAGCTATAGCTTCATAAAACCAATTTCCTTATTTTAGTAGTCTGCTTCCAGGCTATGGTATGAGATTTCATTACTTTTTTTCCTCTTCGTTTTCACCTTCTGATTCTTACTTGCTCCTAAGAAGCTTTTGTTCTTGCTTTCATCTAAATCAAAGTACTGTTGCCATTACTGATCTGAAAACAAGCACTGAAAAGAAGCCCACTAGTCAACCATTACCAACTCCCCTCATGACATAACAGGTACAGACGGATTCATTTTTCTCTAAAATTGATTGATACAGCATATGATACAATTATGCTTAAAATAGCTGGTGTGCAAGAGGATTGTAAATTAAACAGTATGGCCACGGGAGACTAACAATAGCATTTTAATTTATCAAGCTTTAGCAAAGCATCACAGAGAGGCTATCTCTCTCCCAAACAAGGTTAAATTACATTCAGTAACAGTAAATAATCAAATTCTGCTTTGTTTTACTGCAAAGCCCGCTGGCTTGCTTGACAAATAAAATTATCTCTAAATTACGTGACTGCCTTCATCCTACAGACCTGTATTCCTTTTTAGATGAAAACACAGGATTTCACAGCAGCAGAAATTGCTACAAGCAGGTTTGGCAGCAGCAGCAGACGCCTACACAGGTACAGGGCAGTAGCAGCAGTGCAGAACTACCAGGGGGCAGTCAAAGCCAATGACTTTATTATCTCTGATACAGCTGTGTTACCAGAAAGATCAGCCGGGTTAGCCTAACCAGCAGGGAAACATCACTAAGTAAATTTGCCCCCAGAGATCTTGCTGTATCTTGGCTTTAAAATTAACTGATTGTTGCTTCTCTTGCCATTGAATTACCCGCACAGGAGTGCAGAATATTTTTAAGCAAGCTCAAGCTGCCCTCACTCATACATTCTTAATTCCCACCCCCTTCTTCTGAAGTAGTATCTGAGCAAATCTTTGACCTACCTTCCTCTAACATTACAAAGAAGATATGCTTCTCTTGTTTATAACAAAACCTTTTTTTTTTTCCTTTTTTTTCTTTTTTTTTCTTTTTTTTTTTCTTTCCTGTGCACAATCCTCCTCTTCAGTATTTTCCCATTTGGAAAGAAAACGGTGGTAACAGTGTCTGACCTGCTGATTTTTTTCTTTCACTGATAGTTTTGTGATTATACACTGCAGCAAGGGGACACCATTATTAACCATTTGGTTAATGCAAAAAAATAACTATTGGGAGGCCCATAGATCAGGCTGGTAGAAAGGGTGGCAGAGATTAGCAGCATTCACTATTAACATATTCAGTCACTTTCTGTTAGCCAAATTATGAATATATTCATTTACTCTTGCCCATACATCTCAAAAGCTGTGTTTTTATGTTTTTATCTAGCTATGCAGTTAGATTACCTCAGATGACTTTCTAAAGAAAAAGACAGGGATTTTTTTCTGCTGTGATGAATGAGAAAATAAAGGAACCATGTATGCTAGTATCAAAAGCTAAACTTGTAAGCAACAAGAATTTTCCCCATCCAACCTCCAAACCAGCCATCTATCAGGTGAAAAGCCTGCTATGCTTCAACAAATGGTTAGCAAATAAAAAAGGAAATTTTAAACACGATCTTGAGAACACCACTACTCTGCAGCTCTTTTCTTGTGATCCCCCTACCCTTCTGTGATGGAAAATAACCCATGTACAATAAATGTTCTATTTCTCTCCCTGGTTTTTAGAAAGGTGAAGAACTACGTTTTTCCATAGCAACAGGGAAGTATCATAAATGAAATCTGAAGTAGCTGACATATTTCTACCTTTGATGTTCTTCCTAAAAGATGAGTGTATCTCTCCTATAAAGATCAGCTACAATAAAATAAACCATATTACACTGCTGCAGCACTTTCAAGAAACATAACTCAAAACCCCCTGTAATCACCATCTTGTCCCTTGTAAGACTTGGACTGTGTGTAACATATGCACAGCTTTGCCTACAGGTCTGCAACATGTGGTTACTGTTCAGAATTATGCCATATTCAGCATTAGTCCATAGTATTTGTTTATATAGCATTGTTTGATTTATTAACAGCTTCTGAAGCGTGACATTGTTTATTTTTTTTATTTTTCACTGACAAAAAAAGATACCTCATCAGATGACATCACACCAGGATTACTGTTCCCAGTTCCTGGTTCAAGGGAGACATGGAAATACTGGACAGAGTCTATCAGTGAGCCATACAGACATCTAAAGGCCTGAAGCATCTTTCCTGTAAGAAAAGGCTGAAGAGCTGGGGATGTTCAGCCTGGGGAAAAGAATACTCATCAATGTAGATCAATACCTGAAGGTGAAGTGCAAAGAAGACAGAGCTAGGCTCAATTCAGTGCTGCCCAGCAACAAGAGGCAATGGGAACAAACTAAAACACTGGAGGTTCCTTCTGACCATCAGGAAACACTTTTTTCACAGTGTGGGTGACCCAGCACTGGAACAGGTTGCCTGGAGAGGCTGTGGAATTTGCCTCCTTGGAGTTATTCCAAAGCCATCTGGACAAAGGGCCGGGCAACCAGCTCTAGGTGTCCTCAGGGGTGTGACACCAGATGACCTCTGACATCCTTCCCATCTCAACAGTTCTCTGATTCTGTGATTTACATTCCTTCCAATAACACTTTAGAACTTTGTTTCTTAAGCAGAACCTTTTACAGGTCATCTAGTTTTACATATTATACAATTCGAATAATATTCACAAGCTATAATTTTGAGGTTAAATATAATTTCAATTACATGTGAAAATAAACCCTTTAGGGCCAGATCTATTCTTGCTTCTGGACACTGAAGTGTCCAGTGTAAGGCCTAAAATTCACCCACAGTAAAGGGATTTATTGCTGAGAAATTATAGTAAAAACAAAAGAGAATGAACAAGGCTACAGACATATAAATGCATATGGTACTTTTTTTCTTTTCTTTTCTCATTCAGAGGTTTCAGTCTATTAGGAATCCAAGATGCTCCTAAAGCCTTCAAGTTCCACCATCAAAAGCATAGGTTAGGCAGAGTACTAATAATTCAGA
Source organism: Phaethornis superciliosus (assembly GCA_023637945.1). Classification (NCBI taxonomy): domain Eukaryota; kingdom Metazoa; phylum Chordata; class Aves; order Apodiformes; family Trochilidae; genus Phaethornis; species Phaethornis superciliosus. The sequence goes on from JAJQWJ010000005.1 coordinate 8,025,619, forward strand.
AAATTGAATGATTTTGGGAGCTAGAAGCTCATTCTTTCACAAAAGAGAGAGAAGAAGAAAAAAAAACCTTCTGCTACAGAGATTAGAATAAATAGTGTAACTTGAAATTTCACTTCTCCTCATGCAGATTTTTCTTGGCTTATAGCACTATCTCAAAGTAAGAACCTACAGTGATATTTAAGGATCCACGCAACACAATGAAAAATTTTCTGCTCTATTGGTTTTGCTGTTCCAGCACTCTGGGAAGCAGCAGCAGTAAAAAACCAAACCATGAACAGAGCAATGAGCTTACAATGCTTTGTTATCACTTAGGTAAGTAAATGGAAGGTTACAGCTCTTCACTGCGAAAGCATTTTAATGTCCTACTAACTGCAGCATCATGAAGTTCTTGTAGGGGCTGCAATGAGGGAAGCAACAAAATACAGAAGCATACTTTCTGGAACCTTCAGCAAAACTTTAGACAACACTTCTGGTTGTGTTAGGGTTAGGGATCAAACCTTTTCTTCTTTAGTAGCTTTGGATGCTCGCATGTATTTCTCCTGTTAAACCAACAGGATTTAGAACTGGTTGGATTTTTAAGCTATTTTCAGTTATTTTTAATATCAAGAATATTTTTGCTGCCATAAATACTCCAGGAATCATTTCACCCCAGTAATCTTCTGTGCACCAGGCAATGAATATCAATTCCTATAATCTGCTAAGAAGCAATTTTCCTAGCGTTCCAATCGTGTTGCTCTTTTCTGAATTCAATCTAATTAGGCAAAACTCCTATATGGAAAAAATTCAGTAACTAGTTTTTAAGTAGAAGTCAATTAGTTCTGAGCATGATTGTATGGTGAGACAGCCATCCAGAGCCTTAGCATTTCATTAACATCCTCCTCTCATAAAATTAATGTCAAACATTTAATAACATTTTGTAGTTTTTACCCAAAGGCAAATACATTTCAGTTACCCTTTTCCTCCAAAATTAGATGCTTTTGTATGCCCTTAGTTTTCAGCTGAGGTACCCCAAGAGTGTGCCAAGACTTCAGCCCATTCCCTCAAAGCAACTGATGCTTGCACTGGTAATGTTTATTTTCAAACTTATTCTTAGAGATCTTTCTTTGCTAATAGTGACATACTGTCTTTCACTGAAGGAAATCTGTGATACACTGGAGAATAATTAGGCTGTCCGAACAGGTCTGACAACTTACTGCTCTGTCCTTAGCATGCCATCTTCTCTGCACTTGCTGTGGTGCTTGTCTGATACAGTGTGAGCTTTCAGAGATCATTAAGCCAGACCAAAAAAAAAAAAAAAAAAATTGACTTAAACAAAAAACAGAAAATGAAATCTTCAAGATGGTTTGCAGACAGTGCTTGCTTCTCTATGTACTGATCTCATGGCTGTAGTTCCAAGCCTAGCAATCCTGTGCAAGCTCAGAAGGACAAAAACCAGATTCTAATGGTGAAAGAGCATGCGAGCAAGGAAAAAAAAAGTCCTGGGTGGGTTTTAACTGACCCAACCAGCACAAAGATATTTCCAAAGTCAAAACTTGCTGTCATACCAGGGGTAACCACAGAAAAGAAATAGCCAAGCCAAGCAACACCATTCCTTATTGATACCCAGCCTGGATGCTCATAAGCAGTCACAAAAAAACACAGTTCAGTCTGATCCTGATTTCTGAACATAAGTATACAGGACATGTTTATAGAACAACTACCTCTGCAAGGTATGCCTTACATTTTCTGATTTGAATCCTGGCCTTAGGAAGAAATTAAGCTTATATTACACAGTGTTCAGCCAGCTGGTAAATTCTCTAGGTGAATTCAAACCTGGTACCTTTTTCCTTCCTAAATAATTACATTGTCTAGCATACCAAAGCAGCTACATATGATATCTGTTCTCAGCCACCAGGTAACAAAACACAGTGGCTGTCTCACTGCTTCTCTATGCCAGAAGGTTGTTTTCTTTCACTTTTAATTATTTTTGGGAAAAGGGAATGCAACTGCAGTGAAGGTTAGGCAATACTTCCTGAACTTGTTGAACTGAGGGAATTCCTGATACCCAAAGTTGTTTCTCGGTGGTATTAATTTGTTAAAAACCACAAAGTCTTTAGTGTAAGGGCAGAAAAAAAGAGTAAAAATAGCGAAGTATTTGAGTAAATACAATAATTTCTCCTATCCAAAACCCCAGTCCATTCTAGATTATTTGGAAAGACATTCTCTATGGATCACTGAGTTGAAAAACGATGTAACTATCAAGATTTTTCTTACAAATTTAATTCGTTAAAATATAAATAATTCATGTTGTCTTTTTTCTAAGGTACTACTTACACAGGGTGTCTCTGAAGGAGACTAGGAATAATGGATGGGCTGACACAAATCTAAGGTGGTTTTAATGTCTTTGGAAACATCTATCAGCAAGTTCCCAAAAAAACACGACATCAAAGTAAAGGAATAGTCCCCAACAACCACTCAGTCTCTGCAGTTATCAATCTCCAGTGACAACAAAATGAAAATACTCTAGGTGTGGAGGAGTGAAGTTCAGCTCACTTTTGCATTTCCAAGCTTTCCAGGGGTTTAACCAGCATTTTGCTGAGTACATTCTGTGCTGAGAAGCAGTAAGGCTGAGTGGAACTTCTCAGACTGTATTTAACAAGATGGGCAATTTTAGCCCACTTGTGGGAAAAGGAAAAGTGTTGGGGTCACCCTCAGGGTACCACATCCAGACACCAGACCCCAGCTGCAGCCTCACAGAATCACAGAAATGCTCAGGCTGGAAAAGACCTTCAAGATCATCAAGTCCAGCCTCGTCCTTGCCCTATTACCCTATTTCTGAGACCCACCACTAAACCACGTCCCCGGGCACCACATCCAGAAGGTTTTTAAACACATTCAGGGATGGAGACTCAACCAGCTCCCTGGGAAGCCTGTTCCAGTGTTTAAAAACCCTTTCTGTAAAGAAGTTGCTCCTGATATCCAACCTAAATCTCTCCTGACATAACTTGAAGCCATTTCTGATTGTCCTGTCATCAATTATCCATGGTCTTAATGATTCATTCAATGACCTGAAGACTACAGCTTTCCAGAAGCAAAAGGAGAAAAAGCAGGCGCTACCACACACTGCTGGTGATAATTGTCAAATGGTTTAGGGGTATCTGCAGCATTTTGCAACACATTAAGAGCTGTCTGGCAAAACACAAAGAGCTCAAAGCTCTCTTTGGTCCCAGGCACAGTGGCACATTGCTCTGTGGAGCAATCACTGGGCAATGACCCTGGTGATTTGGTACACTCTATTCTTCTTAGTTCAAAAGTGACTCACAATTTGAGTGAGAATTTAGCTTTCAATTTATCATTTTCATTTTGTGCCCTGAGCGATCAAATACCCAGCAGTAAAATAAATGCTGGAAATCAGTTTTTCAGCCAGAGTCATAACCTGATGTACCAAAGGACACAAAAACAGCAGTAAGAGAAAATTAATTCTTTATAAGTTTGTGTGGTGGGTTTGGGGGTTGTTTTTTTGTTTGGGTTGTTTTGTTGGTTTGGGTTTTTTTGAGACTTTGTCTTAGGAATTTGTTCTTTCATATTTGGAGGGGTTTTGTTTATTTTTCCTATTTTAACATGTAGAAAAGTACTCTTTAAACAGACTACTACTATACATAAATATTATCAAATACGATTCATGAAACTCAGACACACCAACATACATCAATGTATATAAATCCCTATGATATATAGTTCATTGGTATAGTAGAGGATTTCTGTAGAAGACAAAGGATTTTTTTTAATTTTTAAGACCTACTTGGTTAAACTAGTCATTTGTTCTTGGCCAAAATTAGTAATAGCCTTAAGTTACAAGACTCCAGTACTAGAATTAAAAAGTTTAGGTTGAAAACATCAACTTCAGGATGATGAATGCAAATAGATATTTGTTTTGCTTAAGACAAACAAAAAGAAACATGTTAAAAGGCTGCTGCTCAAGGGCAAGACCTTATTACAGTGTTCCAGTACTTAAAGGGGGGATATGGAGAAGATGGAGACTCCCTATTTACTAAGAGTCACATGGCCAAAATGAGAGGCAACGGGCACAAGTTACTCCTCAGGAGATTCCTACTGGATACAAGAGGTAAATTTTTTCCCCATGAGGACAGTCAGATATTGGAATGGTCTCCCAGGTGGTCCCAATGGTGGATTCCCCCACTTTGGAAAGTTTTAAGTGTCAACTCAACACGGTGCTGAGACATCTCATATAAACTATAGTATTAGAAGGGTTGGACCTGATTATCTTGAGGTCCCTTCCAACCTTTCTACAATTCAAGACACAAAAAACCCCCAAACTATTAATGAATTGTAAATTTTCACTCCCTTCAGACAGAGATGATCTAGGTAACGTGTAGAAACTTTAGATTTCTTTCTTTACTCCTGTATTTCTCCCAAACCCTCCTGGAATATTTATATGCAATACTTTATTTCACTAGTGGAAGTACATACTAAAGATGTAGATTGACAGTAGGTAAAAACATCCTTGGAATCTAAAACCTGATTTAGAGACTCAGGAAGAACATTTATTTAAAAAAATGCATCCAGATGACAAACAAGTTAGGAAATGTAGAAAAAAAAGCACATTTTAAGGTGGACACTTAAGAACTTGCAGAATAAATCATCAGGTCCCTAATGTTATACTTCTGATTTAAGGATGCACTTGTCAGAGTGCCTTCTCCACCTCAGGAGTTAAGCTGTTTGTTCCCTGGGGAGCAACTGGCCATGTAGCTGGGAAAGAGTTGGAAGAAATCACCCCTTTCCCTCAGGAACTGCCTGTCAACTCAAGCTCTTGCTCCCTTACATTGCAGTCATACCTATAAGTAAAAAACCCACCACCTTTTACATCAGCAAAGTTTGCACATGGACTACTGATAAATTTAATAGAAGAGTCAAGGAAAAGATTTTTCTATTTCCCAGTAATCCTTAATATGCAGGTAAATATGGCATGAATGTTTGAGAAGAAAGATCTAAGCCATATAAACCAACTATGCTCATAAGATGAACACAAAATACTTTTTGTGTGTCCCCAGCAATACATTTCTACAGACTTCAACAGCCAGAAGTTAATACATTTTTCATTTTTGGAATTCTAGCCTAATGCAGAATAAATACCAAAGAAGATTTATATTGTTATTGAGCTGAAATATCTCAGGAACTCAGGTCTATAAAATATTATGCCACCTTCATCCATCTTCCATCTTTTATCTGTTGTTTTCATTTTCCCTCAGAACTAAGAGCAGCCTTTCTCACAGGGCTCTAATCATGCTACCTCTGCCTCCAGCATTTTGTAAAAGAGTGACTATCTACATCTGTTAAATGTCTTTTTTTTTTCCCCTCAAGTTGCAAACCAATTTATAATGAATATCAAATATTAATCTGCTTCGAAATTTAATGGCATAGAGACCTTTTTTTGCACTTCCTTCCTTTCATCTGTTAGCTGATCGTGATCCCTCCAATCTCTGTTCCTGCTAAGAGATATAAACACACTTTGGTTTCCAATTCTCTACATTTGTGGGCACATCAGGTTCCCAAGATACCACTGCTGACAGTCAACACTTCTAGTTGTGCTTCAGTTAACTCTATGGTTCATTTCTATTGCTCAGCAAAGACAAATCAGTTATAATTAACAAAAACAAGACTGAAGGAAAGGAAAATAAAAGAACAGAAGTGAAGGAGAAAACCAGATTTACAAAGTTTAGCTGTAAAAAGCACTGGAAGATTAGCTAAAACCAAGACAGACCATGCAACTTGACAATTCTTTGCAACCTACCGTTCTTTTTTTTAAAGGTGCTCACCCTTCTGGAATTACTGGGTATCACTGAAGCATACCACTCCCTTTCAATAGTCACTGTCCCTTTGCCAGTAGCTGCAGGGATGAATAGTTGATTACAATCTTAAATTAAAAACCCCAAATTAAATTACCAGAGTTACTAAGTTTCTGCTCAGAGAACTAGCCCATTTAGCTGCCAAACCTAATACTTAATCAGTCTAATTAAACTCCAGGTTTATATATGTGAAAACAAGAGACAAGTCAAAAATACTTACTAGCAGTGCAGATATAGAGACAAGAAAAGACTTTTATGATCATCAAGTCCAATTGCCAACCTAGCACACTGCCAAGGCCATCACTAAACCAAGTCCTGAATCACCACATCTACACATCTTTTCTATACCTCCAGGGATGGTGACTCAGCCACTTCCCTGGACAGCTGTTCCAGTCCCTGACAACCCTTTCTGTGATTCATTTTTTTCATAATATCAAATCTAAACTTCCCCTGGTGCAACTTGAGGCCATTTCCTCTTGTTCTATGACTTGCTACTTGAGAGAAGAGACCAACACCCACCTTACTCTAACCTCCTTTCAAGTAGTTTTAAGAGTAATGAAGTCTGCCCTTCAAAAAAAAGACAGACAAACCCCTGTTAGTTTCTCAGTCACCTTTTTTCTGTCACTACTTTGGTTCACAGCCATGGCTCTATAGAGAGGAGACAAAAGTCCAGAGACTGAAACCCTTACCATAAATGGAAACTTTCCTATGTAAAATAATAGAAAGTAAGTTTTGTTCTTTGCCTGGAAGCTGGAACATGTTTAATGAAGTTACAAAATTCTAAGAAGTTTTATCCTAGTCTAGTTTATTTCAAATTAGCAAAGTAAAAGTAAAGTAAGCAATAATAAAGAAAAGTAAAAAACCAAAACAACAAAAATTGAATTGTGGCTTTGCAGCTTATTCTGTGTATGTTAGTCTCTATTAAGGTAGCTTAGTGCAGTTGTGTCATAATGTTATGTCATTTCCATTTGGTATATTCTCCTAGATAAATACTGCAGCCTCAAATTAGTTTTGATCAGCACTGCTGCCTCCTAGTAAGGAAAGTTACTTTTACATGTACCAAGCTGTCATGCTGAATACTATTGCTGAGAATTGTATTTCTTCTAATAATCACTAAGACAACTGATAGGAAAAAGAACTGCTATTTTTTTCCTCTTTTATCCATGCATAAAGAATAGCATAATGAGATTACATCCAAAGGAGCCTTTGGGGCTATTCTGCTTCAAGCATTACCTACAAATTAGGCAACACTAGCTTCAGGTTTGCAACTGTACTTCCAATACATGAGAAAAAGGAAACAAGGCAGTCATTAACAGATGATTGAGGACTTGGAGAAAATGCAAAACCAACAACAAAATAGAAAAATCCAAACCCAACAGATACTATTCCATTTAGATATATTAGCAATGATAATTTCACATCAATACTGAAAAAAAGACTAGGTGAAGAGTACTCCTGGAACACTAGGTTGTAATGGCTGTGAATGTGGTAAAAAATAAAAAATGACACAGCCTCTTTGTACACATGATAACTCCTTTATTTTATGAATTTATGTTGTTATGAGCGTTCCAAGATAAAGCACATAAAGTATGGAAAGATAAAGGCTGTTATAAAACTAGTTTCAAATGCTACATTCTTTCTGTCCTTTTTTGTCTTGGCCCTACTCAGCTGTAGCAGAGTGGAAATGTGTGTGCAAATACCTATGCACTTGAAGCAATACTTACAACTTAGAGACCTTCATACCTATGCATGTAGAAATCTATTCTAAATTCTTCTTCAGTGTTGCATATGGTGCAAGTGTAAGAGCAGAAGCTCTTGAGTTACCTTCAGAAAATTAAACCTCTTTTCCAAAATACTATCATGGCAGTGATTAACTGTTTCAGGGTTTGTTGTTTTTTTTAAGCTATATTCTCTCCCTCAGGAAAATATTTAGTTGTAAGGCTTACTTTGTTAACATTTGAAAAACTATTTCAGATCCTTTTATGACAGCCACTGAAATGTGAGTTATTGCTATTTTGTCATTTCCATAGCTACGTACTAAAGCTTACAATTCCATCACCAAAATCCTACATTATTTTTACTTTAAGTTTGGTTGTTGAGATCTTTTTTGGCCTCTCCACTTATGTTTTTGTCATCTTATTAGCTCACCCCATTGATGAACTCAGAAATTAAGCAAAAGGGTGAAAAGTTTGCTGCTTTTAATTTAAAAGCTTTTGTTCCATATATTTAATCATATTAAATAGATTGGCAAGTTAGTGATTCAATCACTTGGAGAAAAATCCATACAAAGAAGTTTTTTTTATCGCATTCATTCACAATAGAAATGAATTTAGCTTACACGTTACAGAGCTGTTGAGGATAAAATTAAAAATCAATGAATTAAATTTTCTATACAATTTTTTAAAGATGTATTTCAGAAAATAATAAATATTTCTTAAGACTCTTAAAAACATCAAATAACACAATAAGAATTCTACAACTGAACAACATGAACCTCCAATCAAACTATCGCTTTGTTATCTCATATTTATCATAATTATATCTGAATACAAACTTCCTACAGACTATCTAAATTTTGAGTTCTCTTTCCTGTGTTTCAGATTATCCTTTTCTAGTTCCTCTAAGTTATCTGAAATGAAAAATGGATCGAGGACTGAAAAAGGTAGAAATGTAGGACTTCGCACTACTGGCAAGTAGCCTTTTTCTTCGGCTACAGGCTGTGCTTGCTTAATATTTTTGCTCCCACAAGCCTGGCTTTTGCTGTTTTGCAATTGAAAAAAAAAAATTTAAAAACAAATATAGCACTACCTCTTTTCTTCTGTTACAGACCACTTTTATAAAGGAGTTAGTACTTTGAATCCCAAATTAATGGACTCCTCAGAAGTCCTAAATCAGACATTTATTCAGACAAATCTTTGTACATATTAGAGCTGAGAAAACTCCCTTCTACTTGCATATTGATAGGTCTACTATATTTCAGAAATAAATGGGGAGGAAGGTGGAGAACACAGGTAGAATGAAACTGTTTTCTCTGTATACTTTCCGGCCCAGAAAGGAGTCACAGACAGAAACTTCGTGGTTTCCCTGACATCTATCTGCCCCCATAGACCTCCATTCCCCTTTCTCCTTTCTGCCCACGACCACTCCTTACCTGCTGCCACCCCCCTCAAATACACAGCTACTTGAGAGACCATGTTGGTCTTGAGATTTTTCAATTTTCCCAGGTCATTCTCTGGTCCACTAGAAACAGGAATTGTTTTCCTCCTTCACCAGGAGCAGCAGAAAACAAGGACTGTCTGGGTATAGGCAATTTCACCCCTGAAATCAGTTGCCTTTCTGATGGGACACTGATTTCTCACTGGCCTTTCCTGTAGGCAAAAAACCTTTATATTTACCACGTCATTTCTGGATGCATTACTTGTCAATATTGATATGGCCTCTGGCTTTTACTCTGATTCAAATAAAGTTGGATTAAACTTCTTACTAATGAAAGGCCCCTGACTTGCAACAGCATTTTTGCAGAGGTCTGGGCACAGCTGCTGATAAATACAAAAGCACATTCAAGAGACAATTGTCTAATCAGCTTGAATTTTAACTCATTAAGATTCAATCTCCAAGCACATTTAGTGTGCATCCTGGCATGTTTTATTAGGCTATTATTTCTTTTCACTAATACAGTTATTTAAGCACAGGATCCAGCACAATCAATATAATGGGAAAGATTACTTGCAGTAATGACTTGGGGGCTTATTTTTCTACCCCTTTGACACGTTCCAGCAAGCACATTGCCAAACTCCCTTAAATTTCATGAGGCATTTAACTACACAAATGCAGAACAGAAACTTGATCACAGTGTCTGAAGAAAACTCCTGCCCTGACCACCCACCATACAAGCACTGAGCTGACTGGGAGCTTTGAAAACTTTCAAACATTTGTTTTTACCTCTCTATGCTCTTACCACTATTATAATTGTAGTTAATTCACATAAATTAGAGTACTGTAACCCCAGCAGTTTTAGCAGCAGCATCTCCCTACATACACAATTGCAGGATTTTCTGTGGCTGCATCATGTTGATGATTATAAATAATAATTCACTTTTCAGTAGCTTTCACTGCCTTATGTGGTACAAAACTCAGTTTAAGGTGGATATATTTATAAAATGTACTAGTTCTTTATATTCCTATTAAAACTTCTGTATCAGAAACAACTACCAATGAATGAAAGATCCCTGAAAACAGGTAACATATCATTTATCAAGACAAAAATCACAGGGATTAAGAAATTACATCTGAAAATATTTTTCAGATCTTTAACTGCATTTTGTCATTAAATTCCTCTGTTACAAGAGAGTTTATTGGTATCTCACAGTAAGCTGACATGTATGTATACATAAATCTTTTCCATTCCCATCTCAAGCACATCCTGCCTGTGTCAATCATTCCTGTTGTGTGAAGTTTCCTGCTGGATAACAGGCAGAGAAGTATCACTGTTACTGGACCTGGTTCGGAATCAGATATTGCATGTTTGACATTCTGTACTTTAGAACAATCAAAGTTTTCAAACATGGCTTTTTGCTCAAAGGTTTTTCCAGTGTTCTCATCATGAACACCTCATTTAAAGCCTCATGACTCATCTGCTCAATTTCCTCACAACTGAAGAGGGCACGAAGATAACTCTAGGATGATAAAAATTTCATTAAATGAGAAGAGATAGAAAAGACCAAAAAGTCACTTTGACTTAAAGTGCAAAAAGCGTGAACAATCTGACTCTGAGAACATTTGTTTCTTTATTTCATTTTTCTGAATACCTCAAAAAAATCAAAGTGGATTAATTCTTCACTGCAGAGAGATCAATGATAACTTTGCTATTGTTTCAACTAAACTAACATTTTCAACTAGAGCACTTAACGGTTATGATCCTCAACACATACCTTTAAAAAAAAACAAAACCAAAAAATATTATTGCATTCTTACACGGGCTGGGGAAATAGCTTTTGATCACTAATGGAAATTCCTTATCTTACTAATTTAAATACTATGAATTTGTAATTCAGTTCATATCTCCAGATGTGGACAAAACTGAAGAAAGTGATAGTATCATGTAAATTAATAACTTCCAACATGATATTAATGTTTTTAGTGACAATGCAGAAGTACTTAAGTTATTATAATTTGGATCACTTGTTAATAGTCTATTTAAAGAATACAAATGGTAATATTATGATTAAAAGTCCTATTTCCTAACTAAACTTTCTATTCATCCTGCAGCTTTGCTGCTCATGCTACAATATGCATCTTAAATTTGGATTTTCTTATTAGATAAGAATAGTTTCTTCCTGGTGTTCTGCATAATTTACATACTTTGTAAAAACAGTTATAAACATAAATTATCTGACTGTAAGAGATTTATTGATACCTTAGTAGCAAGAAATAAAAGATTTATGAAACACAGACATAATTGGTAGTGAGGACTGTTAGCTTTGTAAAGAAGTATAAACTGAGCTTTTTTCCTCACTGAAACATGAGAAAACTGTGCATGTGTATCTCAGGTCTGGGCTACGATTTGGTTGAGTAATCAATTCAATTATAATGTTTTCTGATTGTGCATCTCTGGTTAATACTGCATAGGAGTTCTGATCCAGGGATAGTATTTGAAACAGTAATTCTTAATTAGCCAAAAAAGATGAAGTTGTGGGGGGTTTGTTTGTTTTCAGACAATCTTGTAATCTAGTAGCACTCTCTCAATGTTACCTTAGATAAAATGCATTTAATTTCATGCCTGCATTCTGCTGACAGATGGTTGGAAAAGAAAACTTGCTGTCAGAGAGGGTTGCAGGCAGAGCACCACAGCGTGCAAAGAGTGCTCTGGCACACAGGCTGGTGCACTGGGAACTACTCAAAGCTCCACAGAGAAAAAACAATATCCAAAAAAGAGTATTTGGTTTGATCCAACTTTGACAAACCAGTGGTCAGTGAAACGGAAAGTTGCAGATAAACCTGAAAGGATCAGTACATTGAGTTTTATTTCCTATATAAAATATTGACTTAAAGGAAGAGCATAGTATATAAGGCTAATGAAGAGGGGAAAATATTTTTAAAGCAATTGCAAATGATGTGCTAGTTGCTGTCTCAACTGACTAAATATTGTGCAAAAAATGAAAGCAGACAGCTTTAGTTGTTGCCTCCAAGCAATAGGGTCTTACAAGTGATGTGAAAGAAACAGCTAACCTTTAGCATGACAAGATGTTAATGATAATAAATCTCTCTTGATCTTTATGGCTTACCCAGAAACTCACAAATCCATGTCAAAACCCTAAGCTGTCTCGTCAGTGAACCTCAAGGACAAGCCAGGTATAAAAATAATAAAGTAATCCTCAAAGCTCCACATCAGAGACTTACCACAATAAAAGAAGGCAGTGAAGATGCAATTAGCTCTAACATATTAACAAAATAATTGGAAACAGTCAATTGTGAGAACTTCCTGGCAGGAAGAAGCCATGCACTTTGTAAGAGCTATTCAGACACAAGCAAAAGACTTAAAATGTGGGTAACTACTATGAGCCACTCTAATAATCCATAAGGTCCCAGGAGTATATTTCTCTTTATAAAGGATTTGTCTATTGATAAGTATATTGCTGTAAAACTTAAGACAAGCAATGTTTAGTTGTACTGAATTCACCTTTATCTTCAACAATCATTTAACAAAAACATGGAAATAAAAATTACTGAAGTGAATCCAGTGGTAGAGGCAGCTCATTTCAAGAGCATATTGGCAACGTCAACATAAACAAACTCTATGTTGACACTAGAAATTAAAAAAATTTTAAAAATAGCATGGAATTTGATAATTTTCTTGCAGTTTTTTGTTATGAAAAATATAGAGAATGGAATGGATTTTTATTTAGTTGGGAGGGATCTAAAATAGTTATCTAATTCAACTGCTTGAGCACTTTAGGGCTAACACTAAGTTAAAGCACATTATTAAGGACATTGTCCAAATGCATCTTCATGTTCTCCACCTTTGTGCTCCATGATTTCTGGTCATCTTCAAGTAAGGTATTTAACCTTTGACCTATGCTGCTTTACAGAAAAAGGTAACTTTCTGAGCTTCAGTATGACCACAATATGAAAGAAGTTTGAATTATTGTGATGAGCTTTCTCCCACTGATCTAATTATAGTTTCAGAAGTCACTTTATTCTTGAGTCTTTCACATTTATCAGCATAGGGCTTGAGGAGGACACAGGAAAAGAAATAGAAAAAAAAAAAGTGGATTTTATTCAGATCTCCAAAGTACTTCTAGAAATGTTTACCCAGCCAACTATAACAAAGCTTTTTTGTTAGTATCCTCACGTTTTAGAAGGAAAACAAAATATAAAGACTTTAATGCTTTAATTAATTTATACTTTCAAAATATTAATTTTAACTATTATTGGACTGTCAGAAAAAGAGCAGACCTTGTTTTCCCATACTCAAATGCACACATACAAAATGTTATAGTGAAATTTTTGGAAACTAGGGCAATGACAGAGAAGTGACATCTTCAAATCTACCTGCCCGGTTCTGCTAAATTACTCCAGGTTTTGTTCTACCAAGTTTGCACACATTTTTTTTTTTTTAATGCAATGGGTTATAGATACAACAGACATGAATAAAATTCATATTGAAAAAGCCCTGCATGAACTGTTTCACACCAGTTTTTTGATGAGTCTCTTGAACAGTAATGATGCAGAGGTCATAGCAAGACAGTATTCTGCAGATACAGATCTTTGGAAGAAATAAATAGAATTTTCCTCTTACTAGGTATCACAGTAGTCAAATAGCCTATCTGAAAATGATGAAAAAACAGTATATGTGCCACTTAGAGTTTTTAAAATAGCATCTCAATTAATGAACAAAAAGAGTTGCTGGTGTAGTTTAGACTTTTGTTCTAATTTCAAAGATTAGGTAAATTTGCTAGGTTTCACAAATGCCTATGGAAAGGAAAAACACAAAACACTTGTACTGGCATAACTTTATATATTGATAAAGCATGAAAAATGCTTTATCCCAGAATAACAGTAGGACCTCTGAGGCACAGAAATACATTTCAGTAGTTCTGTACATAAGAAATGATGAATTTCCCATCATCTTGGAGAGCAGGTTAAATAAATATTGACTTCTTTGATAAATAATTTTTAGTTTCAATAATCAGATTTTACGAGGCATCACAAAATACTTCTTAGCAGGCTTGAAAAGTGTTTTCAGATTGTAGATTAATTTAAGGACTGAGTTTTACCATCAGTAAGTAGAAATAAGAGAAGTTATGTTTAACTCTCAGAGATTGTGAGGCAGAGACCTCAGGTATAAACATTGGCTCAGGAACATTTAGATCACAAAATCAAACAACGGAAAAAGTCATAAGTAGAGATTATTCTTTTGAGATTTTTTTTTTTTCCTCATTCCAAGTGACTTATTTGTTCTCCAGAATAATGAAGGATTTGCAGGATGCATCTTATCAGAATAAAGCAAGTAGTATTTGGATGACTACTCAAGACTTCCTTCGTTCAGTAAATGAGAATACTCATGTTATTCTTTTGGTTCTCAGAGTGAAGTCCTCTCAGGTGGCAAATTTTTCAAAATGGGAGTTAGTTGAATGATTAATAACTTTTGTACTTCTTCCTAGGTATACACCCAACACAACAGGAGATTAATTTTTTAAAATACATTTATTTATTAAGTTACACTTTTGAAGTAAGAGAGAAGTGATTATTTCTCTATTTACGTTTTCAGGCAGCAGCAAGAAAGAGCTGACCCAAAGGACTGTAACTTTCAAAGATTTTGTACAATTAAAGCTGGTTATAATGATCACGTGGCCACTCAGACTATGTGGAAGGAAACTAATCTGAGCATCAACACATCTGGGTTTTATTGCTTCTCTCTTTGGTATATACTACATGATCATTAGAGCCTGGAGAGTAAAACTCAACCAAATTTGCTAAAATTCCATTTATTCACTACATTAACAAATGCACTGATATTGTACTGTATAATGTCATGTGTTTGTGAACTTTTAAACCTTAGATACATCAAGCTCAGAGGAGCATGACTCAAGTCACTGAGTAATCTAATGTGCAGATATATAATATTAACTACTCTGAAACCAGCCAGTTTATGTTAATCAGGTTTAATTAGCTACCTGCCACCATCCAGTGCAGCACATCTAACGGGTCATAAAATCTCCCTCACTTGTCTGTGTTCATTTACAAGTGCAGCACAAGTGGTATATTCCACCCATCAAGGGCCAGATAAGGTATTGCAAGTGTCACCTGAGACAATGTCACAAGCAGAACAGCTCTAGTTCTTCACCCTCCAACCTAATAAAACTTTTTGTACTAATACATTTAATGCAAGCCAGAATTGATGTAGTATTTATTCTGCCAAGGAAGTAGGCAGCTAGGAACTGGCAAAAGACTTTTTTTAGTTAATATTTCAAAACCGTTTATTTTCAATTTACCTTTTACACCTAATTTGGGCTTTGACTCATTCTTATCATATCTTAATAAAGTATTGATTATTACTGTTTCCTTTTTCTTTCAAAAAATAAATAATGCAAACTGTGAGGTAATATTTACTGAAATAATTAAAAATTCTCATGAAATGCAAATATTCTATCTTGCATTACACTCCACAATCACAGCTCTGTTATATCTCAATGCTCATCAGGACTTTTTTTTTTTTTTTAAACCTTTTTAATTTTAAAAAAAAGTGTTATTAAAAAAAATTCTGAAAAAATGCATGTTACAGGTTTTCAGAGCTTTGACTTGGTTCATTTACAGAATAATATAAATTAATTATAAAGCAGAGAACAATACCTAGAAATACTGTACATTTAACATGCCAGGGTCCTAAAAACACACAAAACTCCCATCCACTAGTAGGAAAACAAGAGAATGTTGATTGTCATGGATTTTGTATGCCAAAACAATGACTAAATAATTTTATTACAGCTGAGAAAAAACTTAAGGGTATTAGTGGTGATATACTGTTTTTATAAGAAAAGCCATAGCCCCCATATTATACAACACTGAGCAAAAAATCTCTTGAGAAGCTTAGGAGAATAAACTAATTGGATTCTATAAATAATTTTCAAAGGACTGCTATCTAACTCAATAAAACAATGCTGATTTGGCATGAAAAAATCCTTTGACATAATTCCAGGAGCATCCACACAAAAATAGAATTTGAAGAGAGTCCTTGAATACCCCATTTAAAAATGCTTACAATAGAAATTAATAATGCTATCATCTCACTGATATCAAAGGACAACTATTGGACTAAAACTGATAACAGAAACATTTTGCATAGAAATTGGAGTGGTTTAGATTTCATGTCCCAGAAGCACATTTGCTGTTATTTGCAAATTATATTAACTTTTCTGTAAATGCCTTCAAACTCATCTTCAAACTACAATTTGATGCATTCTTCAGACCAGAAATCAGCCCTGCTACAATCTTCCTGTTTTCACATAGTTTTAATGTAGTAGGAAAAAATAAAAACCCACAAAATCCACTTTCATCCAGATTAGTGTCTTCAGAATAATCCTGAATAATTTTGCTTGTTGGGAAGCAGGCAGTTCTCTGGCTGAGAGGAAATGTGACATTTAAGAGATCTTTTGAACCTCTTCATCTGGGATTCAAGGGCCCACATTCCCAAGCCTGAAAGGTAGCTCAAGCTAACTTGTGAAGCAGATGACAGCTACTTATACTTTTAATAGAGTATGGAAAAAAAAAATGCTAAATCTCTGTGTTTAAGTCAAAATTAAGCATAGCATGTTGGTTTCAGGGGGCAACAGAGTCACCCAAAGGTTAAAGCAGGGCAGCCCTGATATTTTAGAAAGACAAAAACTTTGCAAGAAGCTTTTCATCTGATAAAGTGACTTTAAATGTGCTTTTGAATCTCTCTGTTCTGAGGATAATCAAATTTCTTTTGCTTAAATCCTTTCTGCAGCTATCTCTATGTACACTAGTTCAGTTAATGAGGGGATATGTACCTCCAAATCACAAGTAATACATTAAGGGGCAGCTAAAATCATACAGCCAACTGTGCCTCTTGGGGAAAAATCAGCAAAGATGCTGGGAAAAAGAAAAGCCTTTGACAATTCACAAAGTGAAGCATTTCATTTGAGAAAAACACAGACTTTTTTTTTAAAAAAAAAAAGCAAATGATGAAGAAAAAGGTTAGCAAACATTATTGAGGCCCACACGTAGAAACTAGAGTGGGTGCAATTCCTCCTCTGATGCACACCTTGCTGAGAGAAAAAAATTACTTAGTTTTTAAGTCAAATCACCAGTCTCCCTGGAAAAGCTTATAACAGTGGTTGATGGCACACTGAAAACATCAGACACGACAGAGCTGAAGCCTACCGAGACGATGGAGAAGGAGAACTCTTCAGCCAATTTAATTATTATTTGTAAACTCTACCTGATCTGCATTGGAAGAACTAAGAAATACTCAGCAAAGATCATAGTGGTTAGTGAAACCACCACAAAAATAAATTACATACATATATTTTCCACAAGGGGTGGGAGGAGGAAGGGAGAACAAATTATTACCCATGAGAAGCTGTCATATCAGAAATAAGATAGCCAGTAGTGGTGCAAAAATACTTAATTTTACTACACATATCTGATGATTAGTTGATAGTTATTAACAGCCATAATTGAAAGTTATTTAGAAATGCCATTTCTCATAAAAATTTGTTCTTTCCCAATTGAACTGAAAAATGCTACAATATCTATCTCCAGAGAATAATTAAATTTTTAACTCTGACTTGTTTTAGAAATAGTCATTTTTAATATAAGGCAGTGCAATTCATACATGCTCAGGTTTCCTATTCTTACACTAGGGAATAAGTAATTATATCCTAGAAGAGAGATGGGAAATCACATCTTTTGTGAGGATGATGAGAAAAAGAATTGCAAATATTTGCTCCAGTAGTTCAATTATTAAATCATTTGGCATCACCTAAGATTAAGTGTCCAATTCTACAAATTATGTTATCTCAGAAATAGAAACTTTTAGTTTTAGATCTACTTGAATTCTTAATCACTGTGTATCATTAACAATAAAAATAGGATTGCTTTCTGCATAGACATGCAAACTCTTTTTTTGTGATTTGCTGACCAATGAAACCAACTGACAATTTTCTTCTCCAGTTTGTAACTACTGTATTTACCACTGAGCAGATGTAACTGATGAATCAATAAAAAAATGTCCACCAAGAGCCTCCATTATATCTGTACATGTATTATAGATTTTCTATATATTTTCTACTTGTATTATTAGTTTTTCACATTGGTAGCATTCATTTCTGCATCGGTTTTCACCAAGACTAAGAGCAAGTCCAGGGATGTCTTGCTGAAAAGTCAAGTTCCATCGTGCAATTCTCTTTTCATCATTGTTAGATTAAACTTTTTTCCAAATTAACAATGAAATGAAAAAAGATATAATTAAATTATGTGAGTCAGAAGGCTTCTTTTATTCCATTTTCTTTTTTATTCCATTAACTATCACAAATGTACATTGCTAAAGATCCATTTTAACTGAAATAAAATCATTTAGTATTACTATATATCCTCTTCACTTTGGAAAACCAGAGAAAAGAGGAGGGCATGCCTAAATGGGAGTTATAAAATTAAATGGAAAATGTCAAAGTACTGAGCAAAGCATTTCTTCTAAGAAAGGAGTGATGCTCCACAGAAAATTAAGATATCATCAGAACAAGAAATCTGTGTTCTCCATCAGGAAGCATTGCTCAGGGAGCTAAATATGTCTTTTACATTGTTAAAGCTTTGAAGCCAGATACAAAAAGATTGACTTCAACTTTCACAGAAATACAGCACTAAGAGTAAGTATTTATCATTGTCACCACACAACAATCCTTCTCATAAACTGATGAAAATCTTTGTAACTTTGGGACTTTTTTCGCCTCTTCCTGCCCCTCTTGGAAAATTTCCTCAGAGCTTCATTAGTTTCCAGTATAAGCTGAATCACAGACAGGTTAACCTAGCGTTAATCTTTACCTTAGATACAATTTTTTTCTGCCTCTTGATTATATCAGACTCCTGTTTTCTGTCTCAGAGTGCTAAATGAGTCCCCTGCTTTCAGCTTCCTCCAGTCAGAGAGGGTCTCCCTCTTCCCAGCTCTCTATATTCATCACCCCCCTGCCACTTTGAGCTTATATCTCAACCTCTAACCTGATGATCAGATTGTCATAAACTGAAACAAAATTCCATAGGCTCTGATCCCTGTATGAAACAGATTAAATTACCCAACACCCACAGTCCCAGATCTAATGGGACAGGAGTTACATCGATCAGCCTAAGAAAGTCAGCAGGAACAGCAATCCTTCAGCACCCTTCACCCCAGCCACTTGCTTTAAGATCTGCTTCTGCAACATCTTAACCCCAGAGGGAAGCAGGCATAGGACTTGCATGGCTCTGGAGTGTAAGGGAAGCTGAAGCCACATGTAGAGATTGCCAGGCTGCAGGTTGGGTGCCAGGACATCCTTGAAGGCAGGGAGAGGAGCAGCTATGCCTCGCGTATCAGCATTCATTTCTTTTCAACTTCTACAAAATATTCTGTTCTCACAGAGATTGTGCTTCTATGTTGTTGAAGTTGGAGCTGACCCTTTCTCTTTTTGGTCTCTGTTGCTGCAAGTTCAGATGTTCAGCTAAGAGGGAGTGACCTGCATTCAAACCCCTCTTCTAGTCAAGGCAAAACAAGGATCTTTTTAGAGCATCCACTTCACTGAAAAATATAAATTCTCAGGTTGCCTGCATGGTGATCATCTCTCTGCACACACACACACACAAAAATATCCAAGATACACAAACTCCCTTAATATTTATTAGCCCAGAGAAAAAGAAAGCATGGGAGTAAATTTGTAGGCACTAGGTTTCTAAAATATAACAAAATCATGGTAACATTTAGGTTGGAAAAGACCTTCAAGATAATCAAGTCTAACTGTAGACCTAACCCCATTAAATCATGTCCCTAAGCACCACATCCTCATGTCTTTTAAATACATCTAGAGATGGTGATTCAACTACCTCCCTGGTCAGCCTGTTCCAGTGCCTGACAACTCTTTCAGTGAAGAAATATTTCCTAATATCCAGTCTAAACCTCCCCTGGCACAACCTGAGGCAATTTCCCCTCATCCAAGTGCTAGCAAACTTGGAATAAGAGGCCAGGACCCTTCTGACTACAATCTCTTTACAGGTAGTTGGAGAGAGCAATAAAGCTCCCTTTAGCCTCCTTCTGTTGAGACTGAGCAAACCCAATTTCCTCAGCTTCTCCTTATAAGACTTCTTTTCCAGACTCTTCACCAGCTTTGTTGCCCTTCTCTGGGCTTGCTCCAACACCTCAATGCCCTTGTCTTGAGAAGCCCAAAACAGAACACTGTGTTCATAGCTCACCTGGACTGGATGTGAAAATCACTTCTGTCTATTAGCAATAATAACTTGAAAAAAACAACTCACAGTTTTGAGACTGCCCAAAAAATTCAAAAAATTTTGAGATGCCTGATTGTCAGACACACATAGAGTCAGGCAAATTTAGGAGAAGTGTGTGTAGAACTAAAATGTTTTCACCTTTTCAATCCAATATTTCAGTGTTTTGGGGCATGACTGTAATAGGCAGGGTACGTCTGCTCCCTATCATCTGTAGTATTTCCTATTCATGGCGAGAACAGATGGAGCTTCAGTAATTCTCAGCAGATCTTACTGAACTATGCTTTGGAGCAACATCAAAACTCTAATATACAATATTTCATTGATAGAAAAAACCTTCAGTTACTGGCAAAAACAAAAGGACAAGCCACAGAAAAGGCGCTGTTAAAAGACCTTATTTTTCTGTAGCAATATCCCACTAAGGTCTAAAATTTTATTGAGAGCATAATTTATTTTTCTTTTTTTTTTTTCTAAGCACAGATATTTCAATTGAAGGCTTCATTCCTTATATATCTTATGTGACAGCAGTAAAACAGCAGAGCAAGCAAAAAATCACATTTAAAGTGTATTAGTGTTTTAAAACTGCTGGTTAACCAAAGCAAAGAATAATTACATTTGTTTAGTATCTGTAGTTTTATATACATCAGTTTCTGTCACTTACTAGTAAAAAGAAGTAATGTTTTCCAGGCAGCTCAGATATAAGGCACAGCACAGAGCTGTCCTATTCAAAGAGCAGTTCAGGGAAAGAAACACAATATAGTCTATGTGAATTCTTCTGACACCCTACTTGGTCTTAGCAGAAAGACTTTTGCTATTAGGCATGAGACTGGGCACATCTGCCCTTTTAAAATATTTTTTCGTAGAAATCTCCTTCTCTCAGCAGTTTCATCTCCTGCATACAACTGCAATTTAATGAGCCATGCAAAGAAGAAACCAATTCTGCTCTAACATCTTCCATATATGTGCACCAGGTTGTCAATCTCCCCTCTGGTCCAATGGAAGTTCTTTGTTTTTCAGGCAAGAGAAACATACAGCCTATGTGTGGCATTAAGACAAGAAGTTTAGCCAAATAAATTAGCATTCTGCCAATGCATAATAGCAAACCTGCAAGCAGAGCTGATTGACTGTGTCTGATTATATGGTCCTAAGAGGCTTGTTAGAGTCAATAAAAGGCACATGAAGAATGATGACAGTGTTAGGAAAAGAACAATTTTCCACAGAGAGAAATGTATAAATTATAGTCACTAAAAATTCAACATAGCATTTGTGGTAATCTTTAAAGATAATCTAGGGTACCACTTTCCTATATATTATAAGCCTGAAGGTAAGCATTTATCTTAGATTAAGTATTTAAACAAAACCTTTTCGAGTTTCCTATTTTTTGAACTTACAAAGGATGAACAGTACATAGTTTAAAAAGAGTAACTCGAAGAACAGTTGTAATTTCTGGCTGTTGTTCTGTAACTGTTCTTCTTGCAGTAGATCAAACAACAGATATGGCTCCCCCACAGAAAACAACTTACTGAAGTAACAATGTCCTTATAAAACAAAAAGCTAAAAAGTAGAATCTTGAGTGGAGATACTACTAGATAGAGAAACAAAGAAGAAATTATTTTACTCCTACTCCAAAAAGATCCAAAGCTTTCAATATGTCTTATCCTATCAAATTACCCTAGACAACCTAGAACCCTTTCTCTATAGTGGAGCAGGCTTTGCTACCCATGGTGTTGCATGACCTTTAAGAAAACCTCTCTCTTTTATTCATAAGGAATCAAACTGCATAGGTAGTCTGAATCTTCAGCCAATGCACTTCCCAAGTCTCCCTCCACTCTTCTATTTTCCTCACATCTTGTTATTGGGTTTTGAGAAAACTGATTTAGCAATAGCAAGTCAATTTAACAACAAGAAACTGTTATAAGCATAGGAATTGTTGGTTGTAACTCAGTTAATACTTTCAATTTTATCACACGGTAGTTAAAATGGATTTTGTCATTTTCAGAGTTCCCTGCCTTTTTGAACACATCAGGGCCTTTTCAGTACCAGACTTGAGTTGCACTAAATAAGTTTATTAACTCATAAACCACGATAGTCCCTTGAAAACTTAGCTATTTCAGAAAATATTAGGTTTTGAAGTTTAGATGCAGATTTTGTTCCAAAAGGCTTGTTGGCCACTTCATGATAGGTTCTGGCTTGAGTCATCTTAGGTGTGAACTTACCACTAGCACGAAATCAGGTATACACAGAGTATGTGTTATTATGGCCACTTTTGAAAGTTTATGGCCATTTTGAAAGGAGCTTACAGATATTTTCAAACTACTGGACTAAACTAAGTAGCACCTAATGGCTGCACTTAACTGTAGCTGCTGTAACATCTGTTCACAGAAGCATGACAAATACTATTTTATAGACATTTATTCAGAGAGCAAAAAGTATATTTTTGTTTGCTACCGCCTTCTTTATTATAAAACACAGCTTAATAATTATTACTCTTCAATGGCTTTTCAGGAATGGTTTTGAAGGTAACTGATTTAAGTCTAGTTATTAATTAACAAATAAAAATCCAGTTAAAGAATAAAAACATTAATCAAATCATAATTAATGGGTTTGGAGTCTTAATTGCCACTTCATTCCAAACCCAGACCAGAGTCTATTACACTGATAAGTATCTCTCCTTTGTCCTTAACAGATAATGAATCAAGCTGCATCAAAGCATGCCTTTACTTTTTCATTTCGCCTTAAAACAAGAGCTTCAGTAAAAAGATAAAACCTCAAAGATATTTCCATTTAAAATTATATTTGCTGAGGCCTCATTCTGATTTAAAAATTACTGCAATCTCAAATGTTTAACAATATTGTGTAAACCTACCTAGAGAAACTGACTGACTCCAGGCTTTCAGCTCAAAAGAGCTTGAATGCAGGCAAGAGCAGAATTTGCTCTTTTCCTCCCTACTCTATATACACATGGATGATTTTTTTGTTGTTTGCCTTTGATTTTGTTTCCAAACCTGGAAAAGAAAAAGAATTCTGGATAGAAAACAAATTAACCTCAGTCTTTAACTCTTCCTTATTTTGCAACAAGAAAGTTTGTATTTTTCCACATTTTTTGGTACATCCTCCAAATGAAAAATGTGACATTGAAGCCCTCCTCCCTCTCATTTCTCTGCAGTAGCCAGAATCTTAAAACTACCAATATAAATTTTAAGTGGAACCATTCAGTTCTAGACAAAGTCATCAAATGACCCTTGCATAAGTAGTCTTCTTAAGGCACACATACAAATAAGCAGGTGGGAATAAGTCAAATCATTCAGTGTTTCCCAAACTGAAATGGAATAACCCTTTTTACGAGCTGAAGTTATTACAGTCCTCCCTGAATCTTAAATTGAATTTTATATTATTGCACTTAGTCATTTGTGATTGTTGAAAAGGTATATTACCTCTTTAGTACTACAGAATGAATGAGATAAATTTAATCTTCACTGTTACAATCAAAAGTCATTAGCCTAAACCAGGAAGGTGTGAAATTAATGTTACAACAGACTCAAATTTCAGTATGTTGTCTGAGGGATTTTTTTTTTTTTTTAAAGATGCAGAGCATAGTTTAATTACATCAAGAGAACTGGAGATTATATTTTCTCCAGATTACCCAACAATCTTTTTATTGCTTTTAAACCAGGGTCTAATTTAATCCAGTTATTCAGCTTTTGCCAGCAATTTCATAGTTTAGCATAAAATTTGCAATTTAATAGAATGATAATAAAATACATCACTCATATCAGCTGCAGACTAGGATGTGGGTGACTCAATAACTCCCGTGTTTATAGCTCACTGAGTTGTGAAGGGCAAATGGAAACTTTTTCACATTACTAAAGAGGAGTTATGCGAGACCTAGCACTTGAGGAAGATATGAATGTTTTGTCTTGGGCTCCAAAAAGCAAATAATAATCAGAGAGGAAGAATTGGTATATCAGTATGTCCTTGTGATAAAGAGAAAGAAAAAAAATAATTCAACTCTGATTATTAATTAGGATAATTTATAAAAAAAAAACAAGCCATGTAGCAGTTCAAGAAAAAGGAAACTTGATTTTTGTTGTGCTATTAATTAGCCCATATCTGTACAGATCATAATCCCATAATTCTTCTGATTTCTGCTGATTTTTATAACATAAGGCAACCTTTATGTGTTTCACTAGAAGTATTCATTGCTTATTTTTCCCACCATGATGATTACTTCCTTTTTATTTTTTATTTTTCCAAGCCATTAACATATAGAGTAGTTTCATCAAGGCCTGGTGAAGTTCACAAGTTTCCTTGGCAAGTGAGACAGTGGTGTCTGGAGCATAGCACATGCTTTATCTTCCAGGCTATGATCTCAGCTGTACTTGTCAACCTATATATTCCCAATTTGAACAAGTTTATCATGCTCTTTTCTGATAAAGACCCATTCTCAAGAACTGTATCTACAAAAGTATCTATAACAAACTCATCGATAGATCAAAATTGAACATACAGGATTATGCTTTGAAGGAATCCTGAATCTATTATTTTTTCACTCTTAATAGAGTAGAGGTTAAAACTTGGTCTGATTCATACCTAATAATCTCAGGAGAATTATATAATGTTCTAAACTAAGCAAGATGTGAAAGTAATAAATACAAAATGTTAAGCTTTGCATCTTCCAAATTGAAATTTCTTACGCATAAATAAGGAGGAAAAAAAAAACCCATCATCCTAGAAAGCAGCTATTTGAAATTGATACTACAACCTTTAGTTCTCATGCCCTCTTATCCAATAAGAGAAAAAAACAACAAACTATCATTAGCTAAATAAAAAAAAAAAAAAAAATTGAATACTTACAGAATAACATTGAGACATAAAAGTGACTTTAACAGTAATTAACTACCAAAAATGACATTGCTATGTCTACTGCTCCTTCAACTGATTTGGTTGCCATAAATACTCTCCAGACTGATAGTATAGCAACTACTTAGATTTTCAGAATGTGATGGCATAGCATACAGAAGGCAACAACAAATGTTGAAACCTATTCCCTGAAAAATAAAACAGCTCTCTAAGTGAACTTCAGCCAGATCTTTGAAAGAAGAAACTAAGGAGTTGGCTGCTGAGAATATTTTAGGAAAACAAAGTCTGATAATGTTGATTTTGTTTATATTTTTGCCTAGTCTGCAAAGTCGCATCCAGGTTGTAGGGTTTTGGGAGGTTTTTTCGTTTGTTTGGTTTGGTTTTTTTTCTTTTCTATTCCTTCCCTCTCCCCTTGTTTTGTAATCAGACAAGTGCATGAAACAAATCTGATGTGGCTACATACTTTTCTTTTTTTGGAGCAAGAAAAAAGGTGTCTTTTTGTCACAGTTTTTCATATGGTTTGTCAAAATTGGGAAGC
Source organism: Phaethornis superciliosus (assembly GCA_023637945.1). NCBI lineage: Eukaryota > Metazoa > Chordata > Aves > Apodiformes > Trochilidae > Phaethornis > Phaethornis superciliosus. Next base: position 8,051,353 of record JAJQWJ010000005.1, read on the forward strand.
ATAGACTAGGAGAGTCCAATCTATTTTTAATGAAAACTATAAATTTACATGGAATACAGAAGAATCAGAAAAATATTTCATTATTAAAGGTTGAACATAGTATGTCACATAAGCATTATTTTTTCCTCTATACTTTTCAGCATCCATGTTGAACTGTATCTGAAGGCACTATATTGTCCTGTTGCACAAGTTTTGTCACCATTCATACACAGCCTATGACATCCCATAATACAGATGTTCAATCATAATACATGGGGATGGATGACAAAGGAGAAAGCCAAACATGTTGGAGGGTGATGCTTCCCACTCAAGAGCAAGCTCCAATAAACAAACACATCAATCTTAACACCTGCAACATTAGGAACAATGGCTTGTGATAAACAAGTTGATTTTATTATTTGTGTCATTATTTATACAAACCATTACTCAGACAGCTTTTAAATAAATAATTGTTAAAGAAATCCTAAGGGTTTATTCTGATTGTATAATACCAAAAAACTCATAAGACCATCAATATTGCATGAGTTTGACAGTGACTCATAAAATGCTCATGCACAAGTTTTCATTAGTTAATCAAGCTTATGACCAGGGAGAAAATAATAAAACGTGATAGAAATTACAGTATGAGAAAGTCAAGGAAAAGCAGAAATTGCTATGGGTCCATATTCAAACATTTTCAGAAATATCAGGGTTTTTACCTTTTATCTACCAAAAAAACAAACAAACAAACAAACTCGAAAAAAACCTCCCAATCAGTTAGCTTACAAGAATTAAGACAAAGAAATCTTTTACCTTGAGAAGCTCTTAATGTAGTAGAGTCAATGAACCTGCAGATGAAGCATGCAAGACTTCTAAAGGAAATTTTATAGACTGTGCTGTGTAGAGGTAGAAGACATAATAATCCCTGAATAAGGTCAAATCAGGATATTTCTGTGACGTAAAAAATCATGCTCTGCTAATCTCTTGAATACTTCAAATGAGTCAATAAAACAGTTACACAGGGACAGAAAAGCTAGAATTCAACTCAAATCACAGCCTTAGGGAGTTTTTAATATTTCAGATCAGTCCAAAGACAATCATAGGATCACAGAAACATTATATGAGAATGGACTGCTTAAATAGACTTAGTTTTCATTTCCAAGAGTTTTACATAGAACACTATAGAACTTACAACTGGAAACATATCTGATGTTACTGTATCCTCAACATCAGTTCAGTCAAAGCATCCTATTTAGAAGTGAAAAGATGTTACAGTGAGGGGTTTGGTGTTTCTTCCTTGTTAAAATATTGAGGCACAAAGCCTCTGGACTCATTTAGAAGTTTCTTGAATTTATTCTTTTACATTTTTTTTAAGCTACTGAGCTATTTTGCAGTCAGCATTAATAAATCAGTTTTGTCTTAATGGATTTTCTGAAAATTAATGAGTGTGCAATATCACCATTAAACAAAACCACTATAAAAATGACTACTATATTTTGGTTATTTTATAATAAAATGTCACAACAGAAGAATTACTTGATAAATCAATGTATTAACAAATTCTTATTGTATATCCTAAATTAACACACTGTATATCTTCATTAAGACACTGTCAGGCAATCTTGGGGTCAACATAAGAATGAATTGCATAACGCTAATTCAGTATCACAAGATTGAAACATCATTTTCCTTTAATCTAAAATCCCAGATGTTTTTCTAGCCAGAATAGTAATCCTGACCTAAGTGCTATAGGACCCAGATAGCCCTTCTGGTGCATTTGCTCAAGAGAGCTTTGCCAAAGCAAGCAGTGAAATCAGTGTAGCTGGTCTTAAAGCACCAAAACCAGGTATTCCACTTCAGCACTTTCTCCTCAAAATTCTGCTTGCTTCCCCTTGCACACTGTAACACTAAGCACATACAAGGACCTCACCTGGGGTGACAAATAAACTGCTCTTGCAGTCTAATATGTCAGATTTCAGTAATCCTTTTTTAATCTTTTCAGATGTCAGTTATGAGGTTTCAGAGAGGAACTCAAGGTGCTGCATAAACCCTGTGCCTGTGTTTCCATAGTTGGTTGTAACACGGAAGGCACTCTCACCCATATAAAAAAAATCCCAAACCCTAAATGACATAGGGGGTGCACTTGATGAACCCCTGCCCTGACACACACAAATTACAGGAGTTCTGAAGTAATGTCAGGAGTTAACCAGGTAACAGCACTAGTTATTTCTTCTCTGTAGCTTCATGAACGTTGCAATAAACTCATGCAGTGGTTACTGATAGCTGCTTTGGTTTTATACCAAGCCACAGGATATCATCTACAGTTGTTACAACATAATAGGAGTTTTTCTGGAGAAGGATCCCATTTTCACTGGGGTCTTGACTTCTACTGTCCATAGCTAGTAAAAGCAGTATTTCAGTAATTAGACTGTTGCAAAATTCTGTTTTGAGTTTTGTGTTCTCAGTCTCTTGCAGTAAGGATTCTTTGGTCTTACAAACGGTTTGAATATTACTTGGTCTTTTAAACAGGGTGTTGTTCCTACCTTGGTGTTATGAACCATGTTCCTACCTAGAAAGTTTGGACCAGATGATCCTTGAGATTGCTTCTAACCTGGCATTCTGTGATTAGCAGCAGTAGTAGGTAACTCCAAGATTTACATGGGCTATGGAGGGGAAATCAGTACATGTTTAGGCAAGAAGATGAAGGAGAGAAGTAGCCATGATTTCTGGTCCAAAGAGCTTACAATTTAGATGTTACACTAGACCTACCAGAATGGTTTTGCTTGTGCAGGTGTATGATGCACAGCATGGACAACGTGCTGCTAATCCAGCTCCAGAGGAGTGACTGCAGAGCTGCGGTTCTGCTAGAGCAAGCAAGCCCAGTCACAGTTCACTTCCCAAGTGAAACAGCAGAAAAACAATTTTTTCAGCGTAACAGATTCCACAGTAATGACTTTTGGCAGCACAGCTGTGTAGGTCAAACTCACCTACCTCTAACTTTGCCTCACATAACCCGGTGAAGTTCAGTTATGGTGAGAAATGTAGGCAGGTTGAAAAACTTGTAGAAAACAAAAGGAAAGAGTGACAGGATTGCAAAAGCAGAATAATATAGTAAAGGTCACATCAGACTTGCTACTCAGTCACCCAAGTGTTATGCAGTCATGACACAAAAGAGGAGCTTTCCTTCCTGAAGAGAAGCTCAGAAGATATTTTGCAGACAACCTTCAGAGCAGGAGCTAGAGTATCCGTTAAAATAAGAAATTCATAGGAAATAAATTCCTAGACTATTTTACTCCATTTTTCAAGAAAAGCTGCAGTATATATAGTTACTTTAGCTACTGTTGCTTATGTCTGTGATGCTTATGACTTTGTAATAAAAAACAAAACCAAATCAAAAAACAACCCACATTCGAAACATTTTTCAGAACATGAAAAAGATTAATTTCATTCTGATCTAAAAAACATCTAAGCTATCAAGAAGTCCTGGAGACTCAAAAAGCATGATTTGAAACTGTTGGCTTTTCCTTAAAATCTTGTTTGTTTGTTAAAAAAAATAAAGAACTCTCAGAACAAAGACTTCTAAGCACAGTTCTAAAGGAATAATGTATTTGGCACTTGGTATCCTGTAGGGAGCATGCTTAGTTTTCAATGTTGTTAACAGATTGTTCAAACGTCCTTCAAAGGAGTAATATATGCCTAAAACTTAGATTTCATTATGGTGATTACATTACTTGTCAGAGCCAAGAACCATTTATAGTAGAGCTTTCAACAGAAGCTGGCAGTGGACTTGCATGCTCAGTGGTTTCAGAGGGAAAGTTTTTTTAAAACAACTTACTAGCAAAAGTTTGAAATGCGGGGCCTCTAGATATTTTCCATATTTACATCCTTCCTACTGGAAAACAGGTTGGATTGCAAACTTCAAATCCACCGGCAGTAATACTTAGGTTTTTTAATGCTAATGGAAAAATGACCAAGAAAACCACAGTGCCAGATTTCACATGGAGCTTTGTCGATTAAAACATGCACAATTTGTATTTAAAATGTTTCTACACACATTTAGGATATAAACTACTCATGTTTTCAGTATGACATTGTGCTTCACATGACACTGTAGTTATGAAGCTTTTTGTGTTTTCAACTTTTTAGCAAAGAGAAAGTTGTAGTTATGTTGTGGAGCCATGCCAAGAGACAGTCATATGGACTAAAAAGTTACAAGACAACAAAAGAATAAAAACTCCTCCAGACATATTAAATGCAGAGAGATGATATCTGCTGACTTCAGAAATCTCCAAGAAATAAACCACTTGGGACAGGAACATTGAGGAAGTGCCAGTATCATGATTTTTATGTTCTTTGAAAGATTTCTTACACATTTCCAAGGCCACTTGCAAAGACCGGATTCAAAGTGAGAGGATTTTTTACATTTAACCCTATAATATGCCCTGCAGTCCTAAATTCAAGCAAAGTAAAGCTAAGACCAGGGGTGAAGGACCTGAAAGATCACCTATTTCCAATAATTTTGTGTCCACAACATGATGGTAAATGTTAAGGAAAAACTCAGAGGGAAGTACTGTGAAATTTTCTTTATTTACCTTGTGATGGGTTGCCCCATGAAATAAGTGAGAATAACATTGAGAGATTTTTGTATTCAATTGGAAATTTGAGAATTATTGACAGAAGTTTCATCAATTTATTCTACTTTTGAATATAGTAATAATGCACATTAAAATCCAGTGAAGCTACTGTCATATTACAGGTTCCTTTCAAATAGCTTAATAAAAAGTAGCACTGGAAGAAATAAATTGCATAATCTAGGTAAATCTAAACTGCTGACAGACAATTTAGAGAGGTTATATTCTTTCAGCTTTATTTGCTAGGTTATTTTCCCTGAAATTTTATCTCTCTAAAAATTTATTACCTTTGCTAAATCTACTGAAATAAGGTGGCATCTCATTTATCACCCTGTGGGAATTCTTGATAATGGTAAGCACTTAGAGAACACCACATTATGCACCACATAATAGGATTCATGCAATCCTTAAAAAATAAGAAAGCACTGAGACATTTTTTTTTAAAACCCTGTAATAAATAACCTTTTTGCTCATGTTGATAGTATAGAATAATTCAAAAGCGATTTCAGAGATACTTGCAAGTATGATTTCAAGAAGCAGAAAAGAAACTTCTTTCTAATCCAAGAAAGCTTGGATCCACTTTTGGAAAACAAGCCGTAGCACTTGTAGTTAGGCAATATTTATAATTTCATCCTAAACTTCTTAACTATTTCCTTCTGCTTCCTGCTAAATTATAATATTTCTAGGCAATCTCTTTCCTAGCTCCAAAATTCTTACAGAGAACTGTGGAGAAAAAGCCAACTTCCACTTTATCTTTCCAGTCTGATCTTTTCCCTTAGTGTTCTATTTTTAATTTTAAAAAATAAAAGTGTTCTGAAGGGCTAAACAATTTTCAAAATACAAAAGCCTCTCTTCTTATACTCAGGAATAGCTGTACCAAGTCAAAAATAAGATGGAACAAAACTACACCAATAATCTATAGGATAGCATTAAGACTGCCTACCTTAGCTGTTGTGACAAATTTGACATCTAAATTCAGGACACCAATTAAGAGTCTCTACATTGCAAAAGAGTTGATTAAGTGGCTCAGTGCTGAAAAAAATGCCATTCCTCCCCCATTTCTCACCATGTGACCCTACTTGTTTTTTGTTACTAGCTCTGATGCTTGACAGATTGTACAGTAAACTTATTTAACCACCAACATGAACAGAAGCAGGGTCAGGGAATGAAGGAAAAAAAAAAAAAATCATGTTCTATGCTGAGGTTACTGAACTGAATTGTTTTAGCACATGAACAGACAAGGAACAGAACAAGTAATGGGATTATACAGCCAGAAACACATGGGAGAGGAGAGACTGTAAAGGGTGAGCTGACAGACTGAGCCATTTCCATGGGGCCCTGCTATCCCAGCTCCTTCCAACACAGACCAAAAAGGAGATTATTGTGATGCTTTAAGTCTGGCATCGATTCAAGTAGACAGAATTCATTCTAAGCATTTTATATAATGCACTGTAATATATATAAATAACAGATTCTCAACTCTGCTAAAAGAAGAAAAAGCTGATTATTAAAAAAAAAAAACAACCCATACATCTCTTTACTACACGTGTAAAAAGGCTCCACTGAAGTGCCTAGAGGACACATCAAGTTTGAGCAGTATATTTGGTAGAGAGGGTGAGTTCTACACAGCTGCTTGAGTTCAAACCTGAGGCCTTACATAAGTGTGTGACAGAGAGAGGAGCTTTGGCACATGCCATGACATGAGTCAGGACACTGACTACAAATAGCTAAATAATCCCCAGCACAATAAATCCCATAAATAAAAGCATGCCTTTACTCTCTGATAGGTATTGACACACATTCTTACAAGAATCGCTTACAAATACACACAAGAGAGTGATAATCAAAATAAATTAAAACTAACCTTATTAGCCTTTTAGATTTATTGCTGTTACCTGGGTTTATTTTATTCACCGAATCTTTTCATTTTGGCAATGTGAAGCCAAATCTTAGTTTTATAATCTGTGTTTATTTTTAGATGTTTACGTCTATATACATGTGTATATATATATATATATATGAATTCAAATATGTTAATACAATAAAAAGTTTAATAGGGTCTTGTTTTGGTGACAAAAATATTAATAAAATTTGTTACTTCCTAGTCTTTACCGTTTTAACTGAGGATATTCTACAAGACAATTCTATACTTGATTCTACAAATGCAAATTGTCAAAAAGCCTCCAAATACAGATCACACATTTAAGAAAAAAAAAATTAAAAAAAAAAAAAAAGAAATAAATTGCTGAGCAGTAGAACACAGAAAAGGAGCTCATAACTGCATTATACAAACTGTGCCTACTCTTTTGGCTGTGATAAGATGTAGGAGAATTCTCCATTGGAGTACTCTGACAAGCTTTAGACAAAAAGAAGCACATAAAATTAGACAAAGCTGAGAGTAAGATGAGAAAATTATCAAACTTAGAAACTGCGACCTGTGAGGAAGGGCTGGGATTAGGGAAAGGAAAAGGGGGAAGACAACTATTAATCTAGCATAGGAAAAACAGAGAAACCAGTGGAAATGGTGAACTTTGTACATGGAATGTTCTGAAAAAACAGATATTGTTCCTGATACTCATCTGTGGAAGTACTGCCCATCAGCACTGAAACTGAACTGGAGCTCTTCATCCCTTTCTTGACACTGACTCCAGCCACACACTGCTGATGTTCTAAGGCCAAAGCACTGTTATACCTGAGAGTTACTAAAATATTGAAGAACCAGGGAGGGAGAGGAAAGGAGGAGGAAGTTGTTTCATACAGAAAAACAGACGTTACAAAAAGGAGAGAAGAATATAAATATATTGTTCTCTACATTAAAGAAATTGGATTCCTAGCCAGGTGTTAAAAGGCAGTTTATATTCCTATGGTTCCATGTGGGAAACAAATATATGAGAGAAATATATTGCAATACATTATATTCTCCAATATACATTATGCCTTTGATCTCTTCAAAAGAAAATCAATGAGCCATGACCACGTTTGTTTATTCTTCATCATGCTGCTCCTCATGGGATGACTGTTCTTGCTTTTCAATTCCAGTGGCAAAGTAAACCTCAAGTTAAATTTGACTGATGAAAAACCCCATAGAACTGTAACTTTACAAATCTTTGTTCATAATGATATATATGTGTGTGTGTATGTGTATATATATATATATTCTGTGTTCATGCTGAGAGCAAGTTTGAGCTATGAATTCTAGCTTAAAATAAAGTTTTAATGGCAGCTGGTAAGCAGAAGCCTGCTTTCTCCACACATTTCTCACACTGGAGTGAATAAGGAGTCACAAATAACTGAATTCTTCCATCATATCCATAGGCTTTGCACTTGGGAATGATGAAAGTATGCAATGAAAGAGAGCAAGGTTAAATATTGGGTGAAAAAGAAATAATGAAGAGACTCCCAAGCTAAACAAAAGTTTCCATCCTGTTATCAGTTTTGCATTATTTCTATAGCACTTAATAAAAACTTTGTAAGACTCCATTTGTTCCATTCCAGTCTGGAATTTTTCATTAAAAGGTAAAATAAAAATTAAGAAGTTTTAAGATCTCTGCAGCAGTGACAACTGCTTATTTCTACTCTTCTTTTATTTCCACATTCTTAAAATTTAAAACACTACATTGCCTCTGCAGACGTTAATTTTTAAGGAATGATGGATATGTATTTAAAAAAAAAAAAAAAAAAAAAAAAAAAAAAAAGAAAAAAAAAAAGAGTCAAATCTAAAGAGCAAGATTATTTTTATCCCTCTGTGGCTTTCCAGGAAGATTAAGTGGATTTATTCAGAAGAAAGTCACAGCTGTAGCTCCAATACCAGCTGAGCCTGGGGAAGACAGGGAGCCCAGAAGAAAGTGCACTATTGCCCTCATATGAGACTACCAATGTGCCCATCCAAATTCTGACTTAATATCTGTATTTTTCTAGACTTGATGTAGCAGGACTGCTGCATGATTTTTTTTTTTCCTAAACGCACTACATACTTCTAAAACTAACATTAAGCTGAGATGCTGCATAATCCTTACCTGAGTATTAGAGGATTTTTATTCACTTTCTGTACAATTAACAGAGAAATCATTAATTGTGAAGGAGAATGAGAAAAGACTTGCTAAAATGAGCACAGGGTTAGAGACACAGAACACCCTTCACTAATGCGTTAAATGAAAATTTTGAATTTCTGATAGCTTATTGTTCTCCAAATAGTTTAATGTTTTCCCAAGCTGGTCCAAAATCTTAGCACATAGTCTGGAAAAACAACAAAAAACCCACAAGAATGTGAAAAGGCACAGTTAAATGAGCAAAAAGAATATCCTGTTAACTATAATGAATCTGATTCCATTTGAAGTTGAATGTCAGACTATTGATCATCCTTTTAAGGACAGGACTAATTGTTTGGGTTTCAATACATTATTCTCTTTGTATCTGCAATGTCAAAGAATTTTTTAAAAAAGAAGTAGATCTAATATTAAAGTGACTTTCCAGTCCAAGAAAAAAAATAAGCACTCTCTAGGCTTTTATTATGTGAATGAGTAGTCCAGCTTGTTCAAAATAGACAAACTAATACAAATTAGTGCCCCACATTGAGTAGCCAGATCCTGTGTAAGTAAGCATATTCCAAAATAGACTATAGTTTTCTCTTTTTGCTATGAGTGTGCCACATCTCAGGAGGTTTTCAGAGAGCTAGATGTACCTTGCCATTAGCCAAGAATAAGGCATTCTGAAACGCCCCATGGAACAAAGAGAAACCTCCCTGATGTTGTAAATTTAAATAGTTTAATTGTTTGGGGTTTTCTTTTCTTTACATCTGAGCTACATATCTTTTATTTGTCCCTCACAAACCATATTTCTGTACTCCCAAAAACTTCTTCATATATGATTAAAGAACCAAAATAAGAAATTCTGAGATGCTGCTCTCTGCCAGAAGGCTCCCATCTCACAGCCACTGCCAACTCTTTGGTATGCTCTTGACAGCTAACCTTGCTCATCTTTTTTGACAAGAAAAGGGTAAAAATATACTCTTTTTTTTTTTTAGCCCTTTGATCACTTCCGGCAAAACAAGTTTTAACTCTTTATCAGCCACAAAGTAGAAGATCTTTAAGAATATGTTCATTACATAAAATCAGGTTTCATATACAGGACTGAAATTTTAAAAAAATAAACTATATCAATATCAGCACATGAGAAATTCTTAAAATATATTATATGATGACTCCTCCCAGCTAACCAGTCACATGTAAACCTTAATAATACCTTAATACCATGAAATGCATTTAAAACATTCCTGAAACAGTCTTTTTTTTACTTGCCAATTAACAATGTAACAAGAAGATACACACCTCCAAATAACAGCTCAGCTGAAAATGACAATTTATAGAGACATAATCTGTTTATAGCTTAAGTATAAACTTATGTATTAGCCAAAGCAATATAGCCAATTTAAAGAGAGATTAAAGTGCCTGGAGCAGGCTTACTCTAATTAAATCCTTTTTAAGCTGATTTAAATTTAATTAGAGCAGCCTGAGCATGTAAACAGTTTTTCTGACACTTTAACACATTGAAGAACCACATGCAACTTTGTATATGTCGTTAAAGAAACCTAAGTTTTGGCCCTCAGAACAACAGTAAAATAACCTCCCAGCAAAATTCAGATAAAGATGAAAATTCTTGGAGCATTTCTAGTTCACACATAGACAGCTGGAGCACCATAAATTATTCCTCCTCCCTCCTGCAGCTCCATCATCATTACACCACTGTACAGCCTTGCTTCATAGCCAGCTTTGCTTCCTTTCCACCAGTTTCCCTGCCACAATAACCCAACTTGTTTCCCTAGATTAAGCTTCTGAGAATTTTTTTTTGAAAGCCTGAATCCCCCAAACCACCTTACTCTTGCAGTCAGCAACTGCTGCACCTTGAGGCCGGGGAGGTGGTTTTTAAACCTCTCTGAGGTAAATTCAGGCGCCTTTGTGTCCACCGAGTCACCTTTGAATGCAACCACCAAGCCACCTCACACAGAGCCAGAGAACCACACTGAACATTTAGATGGGTTCACAAAGCTGACTTTTGCCTGACCAGTCCAACATGAAGCACTAAAGAGAAAATAATTTCCAGTCCTCCCTTCCCTCAGGGCTCAAGGCACTAAAGGGATCCTCTGCTGATGGCTCCAGCCTAAATAACTGAACCACATGCCCACGAGCTTCTCACTTAGAAGATAACACAGACATCACTTCTTGTGTTTCCCATGGGAGATTTAGTCCATGCCACTCTCACCTAAGCTAAGTAACGGGATTTTAGTGATCCAGAATTTCATGCTTTCCTCTCAGTGAAAATTTAAACCTATTTCCAGATAACTGGATACAACTGGATTCAAACCTGTTTTCCAGATAAGTGGATACAACCCACGCTGCTCAACCAGCTGCTGGACCAGCCACCTCATCAGCTACAGACTGACAAATCCCCCGGTTTCACTCACCTCTAACACTGAAGGATTCTTTCCTTTTCAATTGGAACCATTTTTCTGATTCTGTAGACCGTACTGCCTTGCTAAAGCCAACCTTTCCCCAGCAGAAAGAGCATGGTCCCTGCACCACTAGCCCAAAACCCTGTGAGCTACAGCCCAGGTGCAGCTCAGAAAAAATCTTAATCAGTTAGGAGTCAATTAGGACTGGTCACTAATACACCTGTTGTCTCTTCAGGTTGTCTGCTTCACATAGCACAAAGTAAATTTTTTTTCAGAGCAACACTGGCATTTTTTCCTATAAAATATCAACCATAAAATAAGAGTCATAAGATAAGACTAATTGAAATTGATGTCTTCAAATTTTAGAAATAAATAGTTGGGCCAAAAATGTTTTTTTTCTTAACTTGTATGTGGTACAGCTTCGGAAACGTGATTTCAGATTACTGCCTCTTGGAAAATATATTCCTAGATAACTACATTAGAAATTACTTAAAGCTTTTCAAATCTGTTGCTGAATTTTTCCATATTCTTTCTTCCCCTATTCTACCTGTAAGATATGAATTACTTTAAAAAGCATTACTGGTTCTGTCTTTTTCAGTCTTATAATCAGAAGTAGCAATTATAATTCTGTGGGTTTTTTTAACCTATCATATAGGACATATAACTATATCCAAGTTTTTTTTAAGCTTTGTCTTGGTTTGGTCCAGAATAGAGCTATTTTTCTGTCTTGTAATTTTACTTCCAACTAAGTCCCTCATAAGTAGCTGCACTTGCTGAAATTAACAGCAAGTTTCTCAGTCAGTGTCTGCTTCTAAGACTGATAATGCTCAATGCTTGCAGTTACAGCTAGAGAATGGTCTGCAGAACCAAGGCCACTGCTCAGTTCTGACAAATATTTTATGCTCTGGAAAGAGAAAGGGAGTAAAAAGCAAATAAGACAAATGACTCCAGGAATCCAGCCTGGACTTTCCCTGCAGCCTTGGTGGTGACATGAGCGTACTGGGAGGAACGTGATATGGTTTTTCTGTATATTTGTATATATTTAATAATTTTTTTCCTTTTATATCACTACTGTTTCATTAAAGCTCTGTAGTTTAGTTTCCAACACATAAGTCTCTCTCCCTTATTCTCTCTCCTTTCTCTGTCAGGGAGGGGAGGAGGATTAATAGAGAGCATCTGTCATTGGGTTAAATGCTGACCCAGCATTAAACTGTGACAGATAGGAATAAGTTCTTGATTCAAAAAGTTAAATCTGGCAAATTTTCCCTTTTTGAAATTTAATTAGAGCAAACAATAGTTTTCTTCTCATCTTCCTTTACACAGAAAGCTTCTCCATATTGTTAATAATTTCTATTACCCTCTGCCGACTTTTTCTGCTCTAAGCTCATAGTTTTGCTATTTTTACCCTGTATCTTCTCATAACATTCTAACAAAGCCATATGAAAATGATGCCTGTACCTAGGGGAACAAGTAACTTCAGATTCTCATTATCCTCCCTTCAACCAATATTTACCAGATGAAGAAAAAAGAAATTCTAAAATGAAATCCTATTACAATTTAGTTTCAATCACATTTTATTTGTATAATTAAAGTTTATTAAAGAAGCATAGATTTGCCTCTGCTTAAATTTGACCTTCAAGTGCAAGATTTAATAGGCTGAAGATTAAAGTAAATCACAGTGGTTTGCTTATTCTTCTGAATTATGAAGAGCTATAAGGAGGAACTGAAGAATCAAATAAAAACAGAAGTCAAAGTTACTTTGTGAAGGCAGATTAAGAAAAGCTGTAAGCATTGGAAAGAATAAGTTATAAGCCATCCAAAATGATAGTAACTATAGTATTCTTTTAAATATTGCTCATCAGACATATGTGAAATGCAAACTGGAAAAAACAGTATTTTATTGTGGGCAAATTTGTGGAGAGTAAAAAATGCCCAACAGTTTACTTACAATATTATAGCTATAATTTATTACATACATAATTAATAAGAAGCATATAATCCACTGTTTTCATACCTAGCATAATTGCATACAATAAAAGGTAATATAGATATGAATTACAATAAGTAATTTGTTTCAGCAAATAGATTCATATTATTATTATTATGGTTATCCTCACAGTTCGCTTTTCTTAATATCTTTCAAAAAGATGTTGACTGGTATTAGAGAAACTTGCTTTCCTTGTGTGGACAATGGAGGTGGTGATGTTATGTCAATTTAAATAAACCATGAACAAGGAAATTAACAGTGTCTTTAACAAAACAATCTACCTCCAAAATTCCATATTTATCCCTGACCCAAATAAGAGAATTTCTGACTTTCAGGGCAGTCTTCATAACCTAACTAAGCTCAGATGACTATTCAGACCACAAGGACCTCTCAGGGCACGGAATGAAAAAAAAAATAAAGAAAAACAACAACAAAACAAACCCAAAAACAACTATGAAAATCTTGCTAAAGAATTCTGTGAGATGTTTCAACAGCTTCAGATTGTCTGCAAGCAGAGAGCAAGCACAAGGCTTCTTATTGTAACTTGATATTTCCACTCCTGGCTAAACCTCAAAAGTATCCTGGGTGAAAAAGCAAACAAACAAACAAAAGACAGGGGTGTTCAGGGCAGTCAGGACCTTGTCACTGAGTATGGAGAAAGTTCATTTTATCCTTTATGATTTCTTATTTCATCTGTACTGAGTAAAACATCACACAAAGAGCTGCAGCAATCTCTGCCCCACTGGTTTTTCTCTGCCTTCCATCCCTTCAACAGACTCATTTAGTCCAAATAATAAGCAACAAAAATAGAGGAAAAGATTGTTCTGTTTGGAAGGTAAGAGAGGATTTTCAAAGTGGGTGAAGTAGACACTAGAGAGGTCTCCACAAGATAGTTATCAGGTAGGGGATGTAGAGGGTAGGAAGGGCTGTGTCCAAAGCACAGGAATGAGCAATCTCAGTGCTCAGATATCCTGGCAAATGAAACCTATGTGTTTAAACAATGCCTGAGAAGGAAGAAAATGGAGAAATAAGCTGAAAATATATCCATTAATGTTTAGTCATCCACTCACTCCTGGCTGTATCTACCATACTAGGTGTGTGCATAAAAATATTTACATGCAGAATCTCGCAGTAGTGCCTGACTGCTGCAAACCTGGCCAGTTGAATTTAATCTTTCCTTTTAAGTAAGATTTACTTTCACACTCTATATTAATGGATTTGAAATCAAATGTTAATCAAAGCTTGAAGGACCAAGAAAATACTGCCAAAGCTTCATAGAAAGTTAAGTTTGCAAAAGATGTTAAAGTTTAACCTCTTCCCTCTTAATTCTCTTCGTATTTAGGACTGTCTATGCCCATTCTCTCATTCTTTGTCTAGTGCTCCACCATACTCTCCTCCTTTATTTGACATTTATTTTTCACCTCCTTGTTCAATTTTTTATTCTTCAGGTTCTACACAGATAAGTCTACCTGCACAAAACTGTATATAGAAATACAATTACTTAAATAAAAGGAAATCCACCCCATTTTTTTGTTTAGCCTCCATTTTAAATGTCTCCCTTCTTACAATTTGTCCTTGCTACTTGTAAAGGCAGTAATGTCTTGCTGTCAGGGACTGCATCTCATTCTAGCAGTGTATTGTGCCTAGGAAAGTAAGAATCTAATATTGGTCCAGTACAAAAAGTGCTGTGACAATAATTATGGATATGACAGTTTGTAATATCTTTATATTTAATAAAATGACAGAGATAAACAGACAACTAATTCATGGAATGGTTCCTGTAATTTTTAAAAGTAGTTCTCCCAATTAATTACATCAAATTAAATAATTAAAGGGTGAGAAATATAATTTAATCCAAATTAAACCTGTTCCATTCCTAATTTGCAATAAAGGGAGTTGTTACAAGAACATTACTCTGCTTGCAGTATCCTGCACACATGTGATGAAACACCAGGACTAAGTTTTCCACAGAACTCAAAGCTGCCTGCTTTGAGCATATGAATGCTGATATAATCTTAATAACATGTTTTCATTACTTTCCTTCAAGACTTCTTTTCATTACATTACAAAAAAGGATGGTACTCATATAATGAAGAGCTATTTAAATTTCTTTCCTCTTGTTTATCCAGTCTGTGGTCTCATAAATAACTTGTTGCACACTATTCAAGACCTGGTCTGAAGGAAGACAGTAATAGTTTCCTCATTAGTGGTTTTTTTGCCAAGGTCATCATGATAGGACTCCAATCCTTCATAAACTATGACCAAATTTACTTTTATAAAATCTTGGTGACATGGTTGCTCCTGGTTTGCAACAGAAACACTGAAGTAAAGGGAGCTAAATACAAGTTATGTTAATACTGAAAAAGGAGGGTGCTAGTGCCATTTGTGTTGGATTTAGAATATGAGAAATTCCTAACACTTGCTTTCCAACATTGCCCAAGCTGAGTGTGACCTAAATTCACACAGTTCATCCATTTGGACCTCAGATTTTCCTTCACACCAGTATTCAGGCAGTAACACAGAAGTGATCCAGTGTAAGCAGGTAAATAGGTTCTGTGTATACATAAGGAAAAGCTTTTTTCACTCTGAGGGTAACAAAGCACTGGAAGGGGCTGCCCAGTGAGGTTCTGAGGTCTCCTTCTCTGGAGACATTCCAAACCCGTCTGGATGCTTTTCTGTGTGACCTGCACAAGGAGAACCTGCTCTGGCAGAGGGCTTTCACTCAATGATCTTTCAAGGTCCCTTCCCACCTCTAACATTCTGTGATTCTGTGAAATTCCAGCTGCCACCCAAGCTGCTCTGAAATTTCTAACCATTAGGAGGTCTGAACACCCTCAGCCAGGGGCCCTCAGCACAGTTCAATAAATGTGGATGTGAATGGCAGAATACTTGGTGCCGAAGTGTGCATCTGATTTACACATATATTCAGATGTTTCACAGGGGTTTTAATCTGAACTATAAGCAGTATGTCCTAGAAATGAAAGCGATTAGTGCTTGGATTAGTTATATGTAATCTGAAATTAATATTGCTCTGAAAGTAAGACTGCTCCTTAAATATGGTCCTGATTAAAACATACAATGCTAGTATATACACAACATAAAGACAACAGTGGGTCAACCAGCAGAAACCCCACTTTCTTTCCAAAATCAGCAGCATAATGTCATTGCTAATGCTTCTTCTTTCCGACTTTGTACAGCAGTCCCACTACGAAGTGGGATTAAAAATTGGACTTTTAAATTCATTTATTTATTTATTAGTTTTCAGGAGTAGCTAAAAAGCTTGAGAACAGAGACCTTGTCATCTATTCTAGAGTATTACTACACAATCAAGCATGCCTGAGCCACAGAGTCAGAATAGGGAATACAAATCTGTAAAGGTGTTGTTAGGATACTCTAGAAGAGGAAAAACTGAGGTTCTCAGCCTTTCTATGAAGAACCTGTAAAACTGCACAAGCATCATTGTGATCAGAGAACAGAGAAGATGAGAAAGAACAGCTAGAATATTTTTCAACACTATGTGATTAATCTCTTCAAAACTAACTATTAATACATATATCACAAGAATAGTGAAATCCTGAATTCATGTATCAATGGAAAAATCTCCTGTTGATATTAAACGGTAAGAATTTAAATACAATGTCCAACAAAAAAAGATAGACTCCACAACACATTAGATCAGATTAACATGAACACAACTGTCAACTGAGAATAAAGGTAACATAAAAATAGTTCAGGTAAAGTAAAAAATCTTTGTAATTTCCATGCAAATAAATAAGAAATTAAACTGAATGTATTTTAAATTAGAAAGTTCTATAAATGAATGCAATTACAACAGGGCATAATTTGACACTGACTTAATTTTGAAACAACTCTTCTCATAAATACATATTTATGATACTTGCACACAATATTATCCACCCCTCATGCCAGTTTAGTACTCAAAAAGGATTTTGCAAGGGCAGACTCACAGTTAGGACCTTATAAAGTATATCACTGCTGCTCTCTGCTGGTCAAAGGGATTATTCCTTTATTTAAAACCTTATAGGGGAAATTCAGAAAAAATTGTAGGAAGCACAGCTTATATTGCACAGTTATATATTTTGTGACATTTACATCACCATTTCACTACTCATCACAATCACTTGTTTTCAATGTTAAGACTGTATTCCTGAGACCACCAAAATTAGTGATAAATACTGGAACTACACAAACTAAACTCCACTGTCACAGACCATGGCATTCCAGTTCATAGATGTGAACATCTAAAGTAACCTTTGATTTAATACTCAAATTTTGAAATCACAAACAAAGCAGATCCTAAAATCTGCAAGAAATTAACAACAATGAAAATGAAATGCTTCACCAGACATGATGACAAAGTGCAGTGTTAGAACTGAAACCATTTCACAGTTCAAAGGCAAGAATTTCTAACTCCATTTCATTGTTTGGTGTGACAGAATTAGTGTCTATTAGAACAATGCAGAACCTGGTTTTCAACAAGAGGCTGTTGCCTGAAACTACACTGGCACCAAAGGTCTTTTACTTAATTTTTATATTATTAAAACAACTGTTGCTAATTTTGTTTTCAGATTCTATGTGGGTTTTGCTAACAGAATTTATGGTATACTTGACTTGTATTTCAGTGTTGCTTTTTTTTTTTTTTTAAGCAGGTCACCAAGTGAAATTTTCTTTTTTTTTCTCTAATATAATATGGCCCAGTTCTAAACTCAGAACTGTATAAGGCCACAAATACAGAATTTAAAGTTGTAAGCCACAGTTGTGCAGGAGTGTGAAAAAAACCAGAGGGCAACTGTCAAGATTAATTCTTGATGGATAAACCATCAAGAGAACGGTGTAATATCAGAATGAGAGAGAAAATGTGAGTTGCATAACACAGTTGTAGAGAAGCTTGACTGTCAAGAAAAAAAAAAAGGCATTTGCACTCAATGGAAGTTGAGGCAAGAAGGCTGAGGAATGCAGTGGGGCAGAGGGTCCATGGTGCCAGAGTCAAAGGTAAAGAGAGTAAAGAAAACACACAAATAGTTAAAATATTAAGCAAGATGGTTTCTGCTGTGCCAAGATCTCACTTCAAAGAATGAGGATTTTCTAGGCTTGAAATACTAAAAGGTTCTGAAGTATTAAGGAATTGTGTTCAGACTAGATCAACAACAATTAAAATTGTATGGACTATCTGCAGAAGAGTAATTTTAGATACAGCCATTGAGTAGCAAGAGCAAATTTAGTTCCATTCAGAGTTTCAAACATTACTTTAAAGGCTCTACTTGAATCTGTATATTAGTACTATGGCAACTGGTACAAACTTTAATAGATCTCATTTATAATATTTCTATTGTTAGCATCCAAACCTTCATAAGTATGAATTACCTGTCAAAAGCACCCTGAGTCAGAAGGATGGTTTATGTGTGAACATCCTTCTTCCCCAACCTGCATTTATTTGTTAATCTTGAAGTTTCTACCATCCTAACAAAATGCATCACCCAGCATGTACCTAACACATGAGGAAAAGTCTGATCATTATCTTGTCAAGACTTGCTTTGATCCTTTGCCTCAGCACACAAGGCAAGGAATTTTGTCATAAGCAAACAAATCCAAGTTTCCCACCATTTCCAGTTTTAAGCATATTTTTAAGATCTTTCTGAAATGGTTAATTTCTATTTGAATTCTGATATGCACAGAAGCCTCACTTCTGGTGCTCTGAGCCAGGTATTCCTTAATTCAGTGGTATAACTGGGTAACTATTGCTCAGTATGAACCGAGGTTTCAAAAGTGGCTCCAAAACAAACATCAAATTACCATAGTGAGAAAGTAATTTTCTCTTTTCATAAAGAAGTATTCCATGGCAGATTAAGTTAATTTTAAAATTTGCTCAACTATGAGATGAAAATCACACCCAATCAGTATATAAAAAAGACTCTTTCCACAAATCATATCAAATAATATAGTATCTGTACTTTGCAAGAAATACAGCTCAGTTTGTTCAGTTAATCAAACAACTTATTTAGCAAAGTACAAATACATGAATAATTTATTTGTTTTGATTGGAAGCTCATGTTTTTCTAATTGAAATATCTCAGCACTTGTTTATGGACACAGTCATTGTTTGGGATTACAAAAATTGAAATGGCTTTGAGCATGTAATATTAAAAGAAATTGCCAGCTGAAGAATATATTCCCAACACATTGCTTTCAAATTATTTATTTTTTAGTAGCTAATATTAAAATTTAATCAAAAACCCAGACACCAACACGGTTTGATGGCAGCTGTGAGATTTCAAAATCTAAGCCCTGAAAGTGCCTAAACTTTGAGGCCAACTTGATTTCTTAGAGAGGAGATTTAGGACTTCAGTTCCTAATATGAAAAAGCATTGGATCATTCATTGCCTTTCTCAAAACCACAAAGAACTGTCCCATGTCTTTTCCTATCTCAGGAATGCTTTTTCAACCGAATCCCATAAAATTTCAGATAATTTTCTCTTGGCCTACATAAGGCCAAAACCCTTCTTCATACCCACTGAGAAAAAGAAGATAATTCTAAAACCAACCCAACACATAAAGCTTAGTTGTCATTCAAACCCTTTCCTTCTCTTCTCTGAGCACAGCTGCTCAGGAAGAAACTTGTTGGGGGTTTTCTGGTGGTTGACTCAGATACTGTGGTTGGAATCACAGTCACTTCCTTCACCTCTCCCACTGTCTGAATAAAGTTTGGATTTAGATGCAGACCTCAGGTTCACCCTTGGAGGAATTCTGAAAAGAAGTTTTGAATTTATACCATTACATAAAACTCAGAGAATCTGTCTTCTCCTGTGTTCTTTCTGGATGTATCTCCCTACTGGATTCCCCACCACAGCAGTGGCAAGTCTGCCTCAACCCTGAATTTCCATGGTGAAAGAACTTGCAGCTCCTCTCCACAGCTTTTTTTGACCATTGGTTCCTCTATCACCATGTGCTCATTCAAAGGAACAGTACAAGGGCAGGCATCTATCTAGATGTGGTAGAAGTGGCTAGGCTTTGGTATACTACATACATATAGTAGCTGACTTAAAATGTATTTTTTACCTGTTTACCAGTGGACAGTGTAGAAATCAAAACTTTCTAACAATGTTTCTAAAGATATAAACAGACTGGGACTGATATCCAAAGAGATGGTACCCCTCTCTATAACCTCATTGCTGAAAGCAACCAGTGATAGGTTAGTAAGGATCACTGTATACCTAAACAGAAAGCTAACTGAACATCCAGCTAACAAACATGAGATAATATCCTCCTATCAAGCTCTACTCCTTGTGACATTTACCATTCTACCTTTCACTTCAAGCTGACAAACCATTTTGTGTCACTGAAGTCTGAGCTCAGCATGAAACAGGAGAAGGCAGGAACTGCATTGTGGTCTGGGTTAGGCTTTGTGGTTTTAGATGAGTACCCCAGGAGACATAATGAAAAAATTCAAATGAGTGCTTTCCCATTATCATTTTCTGTAATGACTTTTGTCATGACTGATTAGCTCCAAAATATTGAGAGACATGGTAACCATTTCAAATTTCTGTGTGGAGAAAATGCAAGTATGCTGAGACTAGAGAAATGTAAGTAAAGGAAATGGAAAAGAAGAATGGAGAAAGGTTGCTCTCATGCTGCTGTTATTTATACTGTGTGCTCAGAGTGTCTTTGGGATAAAAGCACAAATTTCAGAGTAGAAAATCAGTTATTACAAACATTACAAAACCTTAAAACTTTGGGGGAGCTTTGAAGAAACCATGAAGAGCTAAGGGTCCAGCAGGGATGCTAGACACCTTCAAGATCCTTCACTGGTAATGAGGGCATCCACTGCCAGCAGACAAGGGCTCTGTGTGGACAGATCATCTGCTGCCTACAAATACACTGACCCCACTGGTGTCTGTGACCCTTGGGAGGAAGGCAGTTGCCCTTGAGGAAAGCAGGTAAGGAGGAAAATGTAATCAAGTGGTTTGTATACCTGGCAATCCTGTAATTATAATAGGTATAGATCCAAATTGCCTCTTATAACCTTAAATATATGAAGATAAACCATTTCATATCACTTGACCTTAGTGTTGAGCCCATCAAGATAGTCTAGACACAGCCTGAAAGTGATGAACTGTTTTTCTGTATACAACTATTCCTGGCTGGACTTGCTACCTTGACTAACTTAGCAGCCTAACAATTCAGAAAGTTAAATGTCAAGAATTCTGCTTAAAGAAACCTAAGAAGAAAATTTAGAAAAGTTCGTGCAACATAATGTGAGCTTTATACTAAGGTGGCAGATAAAAAGCATCAAGTCATTCGAAATAAATTCCCTCAGGGTAAAGCTTACCTTATCTTATACCGCAAAGAAAAAAATAAATGCCATTTTATTCATGTCTGCACTTCTTTCTGGCTTCTTATCTGCAAGATAACAAACAGAACTGTGCAGCTACTGTGGGCCTGGGCCGAAAAGTCTGGAAGTGCTCTAATAACTCATAACATTATAAAAAAATTTCTATAACAGGTCTTGGGAAGAGTGAAGAAATTACATGCTGAAAATTTGCTCTACAACTCTACCCTTACTATAGTGCAGGTTTAAGTTTTCTCTGATATCTTCCATCTTTCAGCCCTAGCAGGGTTTTCCAAAAAATGAGCTAGATAACACCTTGAGCTCAGAGTGGGAGCTTTTCTCTAGTTTATCACTGAAGACAAAGCAGCAGGACTCTTTGCATAATATCCTAATAAACACAGACTTCTTCCACTGCAGCTAAGAAAAACCATTTGGAAACAGTGGCTCTTTCTCTTAATGAATTACTTAGGCAAGAAGGCAAATTGCACATTATCCCCTCCATTAAGAACAAAACCCTAGACAGTGGCCTCTACCAAAACCAGTGGTTCTACATTCTGCTGGTGGTAAACTAATGACCAGAGAAGCCCTAAAGACTGAATGTGAATATCTGTTTCCTAGGAGAGAACAGAAAATTATTATCCCTTTAACAGAAAATGACCAAGAAAGTAAAACCTTATGGAAATGTAAGAGCTGTACATGGCAGACAATGTGTTACCTTGATGTGCCAAAATTTTCTCCAACAAAAGGAGTACTGGATCCAGTGTCAGAAGCTGCAGCTAATGAAAAAATTTGCAATAGCTGTAGGTATAATAACCTGAGAAGTTATCAAAATATCTGACTGTAAAAATTATGTAGAGAAGGATTATACTAAGGCAACTACAGCAGCTCAAATTATTTGCATATTTTCCAATACACAAACAGATGAATAAAAAAAATTACCATTGAACTTACTACTTATTCATAACTGACATTTTTCATAATGGGCTTTTTAAGATTCAGAGAAGAAAAATGAAACACTTTCAATCTATCTGCTCTCAAAGTCTTTAATAGAGTATCACAGATAATAACGAGGGGTTTTTTGAAAAATCATTCTTACTAGTATTATGGGTAGCTCAGTTTGCTTCCTTGATTTTAGCCCCTTTGATGGTGTAACATTAAAGTAAAAACATCACAGAGAAGAGAAACAAACAGAAAAACCAAAGAATTAAGGAGCCATCTGGTGTAAATTGCTTCTAAAAAGTTATGGTTCTGCTGGCAAGGCTTGGCTGTTGTTGCAGGTTGGATGAGATAAGAGGAAGCTGTGCATGCACATATTATGGGATGCAGGCCCCAGCTGGTGCTAAGGGAAGAGCTAAAGCTACCTTAACCATCTCTCACTCAATAAATCAGTGCCTGAGATAGCCTAACAAAAAAGAAAAAGCTATTTTCCAGGCAACAGGCATAGTTACACATCAGGTTTGCCAAGTTTTGAAGTCTAAAAGGTGTAAAAAATGAGGAACTCTTCCCCAAGAGTATTTGTTTTAACCCTTATTTGGTTGCACAGCAATACAGCACTTAAAACACATTTAACCAGGTGCTTCAAGCTTTACCTGAATTGTACTTCTATCTTCTAATCAGTGATGAAATGTACACTGTTTTCTTGTTATGAACTACTTCTCAAAACTACTACAAAATGATACCTCATTCATATTACCTGTATGAATATCTAACATATCTCTTATTTAGCTTTTTAGCAGTAGGGTCAAATATCAGAAGGACATTCCCCATAAATGGGGTGCAATCTGGAAATGCACATATCATGCTAGTGGAATAAAAAAATATGTTATCTCCAGGAACAATAAACCAAATAATTTCCTTTATAGTCTTTATTAAGGATGAATTTCTTATTTAACTACACAAACAACTTTTATCATTCAAAGAGACTTTATCATTTGGCAACATTGGGCAGATCCACATGGAGAAATGTAAAAACAAAACACTTTTTCACAAAGTGCCTATTAAAAACATAATGGCCGATATTTTTAACAAATTTAGCTTCACTTTGTATTATTCTTCATATAAGATCTGTGAATGAAAAATATAAGTATTTGGAAAGACAGTGTTGGAGTTTTATCACCAGAATCCCTCCCTAGAGAGAAATAAGTTAAATATTGGCATATAAGAGAATTATGGTTTATGAATGTACAAAAATATGCAGTCACTCAATCTTCAAGATTGCTAATGTAAGTCATTCCTGCGTGGGTTGTTTTCTTTGTCATTCAGTACACTCAGAAGCAAAACTGTTCTCCAGGGAACATTGCAAAACAAGTGGAAAGGCTCAATATGAAGAGGAATTTACGATACAGCGTGCTCATAAGGGAGTAGAACATTGATGGGTTAATTTTTCTTCATCTTAATTTTAGGAGCTTGTGTAATTGTGACTTCCAATCAATTCTGCCTAGCTTTCTACTTTAAAGGAACAAGAAGGAACAATCCTTTATTTTAATGGAAATTTATTTGAAACATTCTGAATTGAGAAAGTTTTTATTTACTTTTCACTTGACCCTCTCTATTCTTCAGCTTCTCCAGGGATCATGGAAAAATACATGGCAGTAAAAGTGGTTCCAGTAAACATGAAGGTGGTTACAATTAGGTGCTTAGGATGACTGAACCATTTAATATCAGTATAAAACAGTCCAGGCAGTCTCATGGTCTGAGTGGACTTGTTTCCTACTTAAATATCGTATTTTTCTTACTTGATGTCATAAAAGAAATGGCAGGTCAGTAATTATGGACTTCGTGTTTGATTTCAAGCATAGAAGTGAGTGAATATCAGAAAGACAGTTCTTGATATTTAAAAGATTCCACTTTATTGACACTGGTGACTTGTGTTTCAGAAGAAACAGCTGGATCAAACAAAAGAGTGGAAATGTGGGTCTGGTGCTTCAGGAATGTGGAAGGCTGTGGAAAGTACTTATCCTACCATTTGATCCTCCTTTCTAAAGCAGTTCTCAGAGAAGGAAATCAGCTTAATAGATCAAGGTAGTAAATTTGTAACTTATTTTGACTCCATTCATCTTTTATTTAATGTTCCCACACATACTATTAACATGAAAATTAATTTTTAATACACTTCCTAATTACAGACTGTAGACAAAAAATGCTACACTCACTGTGATACTCTGTGGAATTGTGGTTAATGAAGGTAAAAAATATGTTCAGAAAATCATATAAAATATAGCTGAAAGATAATTTGATGTGTTAGAGAGCCTTTCCCTTAAAAAGGGAAGAAAAATTAAATTTTATTTTGGCAATTCCTGCAAAATATATATTTTTTTCCTTTAAAATCCCATTTAAGCAGCGGGGTGGGTTGTTTCGGTGCAAGATAAATTAATTCCTCTTTCTATTAAGCTTCAATAAGGTTTTAGCTGAAATATTAACCCCAAGAAATTTGTGGACAACTTGGACAAAGATTGGAAGACAGCAAGAACCTTTAGGACCAGAAGTTTTTGGACCTAGGTTCCAAAAGAAGAATAAGAATACTGAAGAAATCTGTCTAAAGTCAACCATAGTGAGTCACTAGGATGGTTGAATCTTTACCAAATCTCACGCAGGAAAGAGGTGAGAAGAGTTGGCTCCTTCTGGCAGACAGGATGGACAAACTGCCCTCTTGACAGTCCCTCCACTTGTGTTTTTCTAGGACTTTCTCCCTTTTCCAAGAAGTTACTTCTAGCACCTAACTGAAATCCGTCACATTTTCTATTCCATCCTACCCAGATGGCATTGAAAAGTTTCTCTTTTTCCACTTTACAGTAATATTTCACTTGTTTGAAATTCTTACTGTATTGCTCCTCAGCCTACTTTCAATTTTTCCTAAAGGCCTCTAGACCTGAAGTAAATATTATGTATTCTTCCCCTTTACTCCCTTTATTCTCTATGGATATTATAACTTGTTCTGTTACATGATTCTTGGTAGTGAAATTTCAACTAGAGCCACACCTGTATTCAACTAGTTATTAAGTAAATTCTGGCATTTGGTAGGTACAGATGAACATATATTCAAATTTTCAAATTTGTAAACAGATGTCTGCAAAAGGATGGCAAAGAAAAGTTGCATGCCAATACTTCCCTTAAAAAATTGCTATGGCTGTCACTGTCATGGGTCATTATTCTAAAATTATATACTGGTGCAATCCAATTCTTTTAAAACTCCATTTGTTAAACTTCTTGGTATAATCCAATTCTTTTATAACTCCATTTGCTAAACTTAGTATTAGATACTTTTTAAAGTTGTGTGTTTTTTTAAATTTTTTTTTTCCTGAGGTACAGCTGGAATCATAAGCTGAGAAAGATTGCTCGAAATTCCAAAACAATATAACATGAAGTATCTAATGACTTTGTCAGCAATATAATTTGAATGGCATTTTTTCTAAGTAATATTTACATACAGCTGGACAAAGGCTACTGAGGAAGTCACAGAAGCCATCACAGTTCTTGTAGATGATTACATTTTGATAGGTGTAATCATTCTTTGGTTATTCTCCTTTCAAGCTAAGCTAATTACCACTGCACAGTTTTCCTGCTACCATCACAGATATCCCAGCACAATACTGCTCTGTGCATTGAAGTTATAACCAACTTTACTGGCTACCTTCTGAAAAGCCTTTCAATTCCAAGTAGCCTGTCCTGAATCCAGGATGGGAAGAAATGCTTATATAGCCTCATGCTTTTTTCTCAGTTTAGATTCAGGTTGGTTTTGATAGGCATGTCACGAACAGAAGGAAAGCTCTATGTGTGATAAATGCTTATTCTTTGACTGGAAAAACAAGATATTTTTCTGAAATGTTGATTTTTGCATAGTTTCCCTCACATTATTGTATAGGTTAAAGATGCAGCCAGTGTAAAGAATCATAAAAATTTTAATAAGCAACTCAGTAAGCAACAATGCAACCTGAGCTTTGAATTTACTGAAAATTTTGACTAATTTCAACCAAGCTTTAATTGATCCCAAGCATATTACTGCAGGTCCAAGTGTGCTGTTGAACAGTTGCCTTATGTCGGGATGGAGTAATTAATAGACAGCTGCTTGAAGAGAAGTCCATACGGAATGGTGTTCCAGTGCTGTAAAAATAGGCAGCAGTAAGAAGTAAGTGGAAGGCAGGTAGAACTGAGAAAGGAAGAGAGATGCTCTCAAATTCACAGGCTAACTGTGAGACTGCAAATTTATTATTAGAGGATTTTTGGCATAGAGACTGGGGCCGAAATAGCATTTGTCTAAGAAATTTGTAAGTGGTACATTATTTCAAAAAATAATCACATTTTTTTGAAGTGGTCTTTTCTCTTGTGTCATCTGTGTGAGCATTTATCCTCAAAGTAGAAATTTCATGGCTCTGTTGTTCAAGATATCCATACCTGTGTGTTTAAATGTATGATATGCAGCGTAGTAAATATGTGGTGCTATGATTTTATGCAGTAGCTTTGTAAACACACAGAACAGTCACTCTTGAAAAATCTGTCATGTAAGTGTTTTCCTACAGTATAGAGACACATTGGAAACTAACAGAGGGATTAGAGGTTTTTTTAAATGGTTGGATAATAAACTGTGATTAGAGAAGTACATCTAGTTGAACACAAAGATGTAAGCATTTTTTTAACAATCCAAATCACCTGTATTCAGGATGGTTTTTTCATTTCTCCGATTATTTTTCTTGAGCCTGGAAGATTTAAGAGATCCTTAATGCTGCAGATTGAACTTTGTGGAACTTGACCAATTTGTGACTTCTACTTAGTCCTGCTGAGCCTTTAGAAAAGAAACTGATGCTGAAAATGCCAGCTTTTAGCAACAACATCCCTTGCCAGTAGTTGACACAGACTAAAAATATTCAAAAGCACAAAGATAAAAAAAAATAGGTGTCAGGCTGAGTGGGGATCAAATGCTAGAGGACTTAAACATCATTACCAGAGAACTATCTAAGCTTTCACTGTGACAATACCTGTTGCAGCTTCAGGTTTTGCATGAATTATAATATCTCTAGAAAGAAGGCCCTGCAAGTGAGATTACTTTTGTCAAAAAGCACTACTTGCTAAAACAATTTATTTTGAGACCAAAATCTTCATGCTCAGGTGGCACAAATCAGTGAAGCTATACTTCAGCAAAGCTGTGGTGGAAGAACTAAGGACTTTTTGACATGAAAGTATGTTGAAAACATGACATCTAGGGCCAAAGTTGCAAAAGCTTATGGTTACACAGGGCAGGTTTCACCTTTCAAGACAGATTTAACAAAGCCATTTGCAAAATTCTGGTATATGTAGGGAGTCCTCTCCCTCTGTAGTGAAGATCTAAGTGGAAGATCTCAGTGTGTGTAAAACCAAAAATATGCTAGATTTTTTACTCTTGTCAGAATACATAAATCTTCATATTAGAAACTTTCTTAAGTATTGATTCTTCCTCCATTAAACTAAATGAAAATTTATTGATGAACAAGACTGTTTATAAAATGAGGATGTTTTTCTAAGTATTGCTTTCATTTAGAGAACCTGATTCAAACTGCTTCATTTCCCTGTGCTTTCTGTGTTGAGACCAAAATTAAGAATTCCATTTCTACTTAAAAAGTGTTGTAAAGAACATCTAATATACATAAAGTAAACTGAGAACATTCTTATCGATTTCTAACCATAAAATTGATCTTCTGTGTAATGCTGGAACCTTGTTAAATGATCCATATGTCTGAAAACTTGCTGGTTTTCCTGTCCTATGGATGAGTTTGGATGTCAGCAAACAAAGGCAGAGAGGCATCACCTACTTTACAGTTACTGGCCCCTTTGAAGACCAAGACTTTGAATGCTCTGAATGAGTTTTCCATAAGACACACAAGCACAGGGGGAGTTCCAAGTCCCATGCAAGCTATCATGATTTTTCATGTGTGAAACGGAAGCAACACAAAAGATAGGAACATTTGTTTTTTCTGTGTTGAAATGTCAGATTCAGAGAACTGAGTACAAAAATGGTCCTAAGCATTTAGGAGGAGAACTGAAATAAATGTGAAAACGATGCTGGGAACTGACAACATACACCTTAGTGCCAGAAAAGCCACAATTACACAATGATGAAAGGACACTACAGAAAAAACATTGCATAAATGGGAAGCTAAAACAATTCTATATACACAGCAGATGAAATATAATCTAGTAAAAGAGGAGGAAAGTTTCACTTGAACACAACCTTGAAGCTTGCTAAGCAAGATCTGCACTCTGAATTGTTAAAGAATTGCTACCCAAGGCCAAATTACAGTCCAAATTCCAAGTAATGCATTGTCAGTTGGTAAACATGGAAGTGAAAAAAATATCAGGTCAGTATTGTGAGTGATCCCCATACATCAGCCTGAAATCATTCTAAGCTGTTTTTCTACTGTTCAGTCACTTCCAGTTATTATGAGTCCTATTTCATATTTCCTTTACTAATTTTGTTCATAAACTATTCCTCGTATATCTAAGGCTAAGTACTCATCCGGTCCCTTAGTATCTGTAAGAATCAGTACCCTAAACAGGCTGCTTGATTTTTTTAATCATTAATTGACTTTCTAAAATAATGTTACAAGTTGCATGAGTTAAAACACAGTGTAAAGTCCTTCAAGGCTGTTCTTTTATGCTCATAATATGAAAAAAATCACCTTGCCATTAATTCCTTTTTCACTCCCTACTTTAAAACTGCTTTTCCTTCCCAGGAATAGTGCCTGATCCCACAGAGTTTGTGCCTCTCCTTTTCCAAACCTGATTTCTGCTTTTACAGCTTCTCAGTTTCCAACAGCTGCTTTTATTTTACCATAGTAACAAAAAGAACCAACAAAACCCACAACTTTCCCTTTACTTCTTTGTTCTTTAGGGGCTTACATAAACATGTAAATCTTCTCCCATAAAAAATAATAATTTTAAAACTCCACTGTTTGTGACCTTACATGGACATTACCTATTCTTGGATGCATTCTCTGCTTTGATGAGGCTCCAGGGATGCCAGTACAGAGAAAAAAGCAGATCCCTTGCCTCATTTCATTGAGAGACAGACAAGTATCACTGCTTGTCTTTTTTAATCTGCTTAGGAAGGCTGAGGAACTGCATATTTTGTTCTCTGAGTTTTTCCTGGCCACATCTCAACAGCCTCTCTGGTCCCTGATTCCAGCACCGAAGCAAATTACAGTTCCATGGCATAAGATGGGCAGTCCTGAGGGAAGGCAGGGACCACTGAATGCAAACTGGATATACACCAGCCCGTGGAACTGGGTGGGATATTTGAGCCACGGAGAAGCTGAGAGCACTTTTTTACAGCCTGAAGTAGAGAAAGTAAAGAAGAGTGTGAGTGGTGCCTTACATTTCCTAGTGGGTGGCTGGCAAGAAAATGAAGGTGGATTCTTCTTGGAGGAATGCAGCGAAAAGATGAGAGACAAAAAAAAAAAAAAAAAAAAAAAGAAACAAGGGAAAATCTGACCACATCTAAGGAAACCAGTGTCCACTATGAGGCTGGTCAGACAGTGAAACAAGCTGCCCAGAGGAATTTGGAGATACTCAAACCTCAACTAAACAAGGCCCTGACCAGCCAATTTCAGAATTTGGCCTAGTTTTGAGAAAGAGTTTGGACAAGTTGATAACTAGAGGCTGCTTCCCAACCAATAAAACTTATTTTGTGATTCTCTGATTTTATGAAATGCCAGCCTAGCTACAGCCCCTTTTTTCTAGGACAAAAGGTTATACACAAATTCAGTAGTTTTTTCTATAATACATGGTTTCAGTTGAATGGCAGTTGTGCCTGCTGTGTAAAAATTATTATGGAAATTTTCAGTTTGTGAAGCTTTTAATTCATCTGGGAGATGAATTTTCTACTCTAAAGCTGTAGGTCAGGAAGTTTTCCACCTCAAGCATTGCACATATGGTCAGCTATTGCAATATTAAAAAAATGTGGTAACATTCAGTACATTTTTATCATTCACACTGCCTTCCCCCAGAGCATACTTATATAAATAAATAAGAGAAGCCAAGGTATGGTAGGAGAAAGCCAAAAAGGTGATGGAAACAATGGTAAATACATAAAAAAAAAAAATCTGAAAGAGAAAGATGTTGCACAGCACTCATTCATAATGTGAAAAGGAAAATAACATCTGGTAAATGTAGAGCATATCTAATTAAAGTCTTTGGATAGTACAGTTGGCAGCTGAAGTGGGCCCTGATATCTTAAGGACCAAGAGAAGGTGCAGCACTGTAAATGGATTGGGCATGTAATTATCCCCAAGGGCTCCAATACCACTGCAATTCCTTTACTTCACAAAAGGTCTCCAAGTCACTTGTATTAACATTCCATTAAACCTTTACATTTCTTTTACCTTTACAGCTTCTAGGTGGAAGATGTTTCCATTTTAACATTCCACCAAAAGATAAATTATCTTGAACTTGTTCTTTTGTTGGCTTTTTGCATGGGTGTCTTTTACTAGAGCTGCAAATATTTGATTTTCTCAGAATACTGTCTTTTTGCTCTGGCCATATTTTTATCTATGTACATATTTAAATACTATTCTTATGTTCCAGAAAGAGTGGTAAGCCAGCTGGAGCAAGAAAAGTGGCTCTGACCAGGTTGGATACCTAGCAGTCATACACATAGTTTATGCATGGGCTTGTGTCAGCTTGGCAGAGCAGTCATCGTAGTTTCAGTGCTTTATAAAGATGTGGATGATGTAGAACATGCACCTAACATTCTTTCTGGAATTGCTCAGAAAAAAACCCCACAGACATTGCACTTTTACTTAGCTAACATTTTTCTACTTACCTTTCTAAGAGGTAGCATGTCAGGTCATATGACTACCAAGAAGAGAAAAACATTGAACTTATCAGTCAATGTAATAATGAAAAGGATGAAAACCATGATAGAAATTAAAGAACTATTTGTTAGCAATCAATGAATGGGGAGCATCTGAAGAAAAATCTGAATCAATCAAGGATGCTGGTTACAAAATAAAGACCAGATCTGTTAGGTCAAAGGGTTGCACCAAAGAATTGAACAAAAGTACAACAGAAACCTGAAAGGAGAATGAGATGGACTATAAAGATATTGTATCGGGATCTGATAAAATTTAAAAATCTCTGACCTTCTCATCCATAAGAAATCCCATCTAGAATTATGAATAATTCTAGCAAGACTATTAAAATCTTATTTCAGGCCTACTAATGTTGCACAAACCAATCATTAATGGAGTTATTATTAAAATAGCACTTCCCTTTTTGGGTTTAAAGAACAAATAATCACAGAGATAAGTGGAAAGAGCATTAATCAATGCTCATGAATATCTTATTGGCATTTGAACTGTAAAATGAAAGTGTCAGAATACCATAAAATCCCATACAGACTTTGCAATTAGTAGATGCTGTTAGGGTTAAAGATTGTGTTGCCAGATTTGAATACTGTGAGTACAATGGGAAAAAAACCTGGCAGGGCCTCAGAGCACTCAGATACACACTGGTGTCTACATACAATGTTGATCAGAAGTTTGTAAGTGTATGTGTATGTTTGTTATTTGTTAGTAAATGAATGAAGACATTTTATCTAGTCTCCACCAGAATCAAATTAATTATTTAACAGTATAAAGAGGGAGACATGAATGTTAACTTGTAATTAAACTGTAGGAAACAAAAAATAAGACAAAGCAGAGGTCATTGTCAGAATAAATGGAGCAATATCCTTGATATAAACTCATTATTGACAAGAAAGGAGCTGCAGTATGAGCAGATGTTACAAAACAGAGAGATGACTTTAGAAGCACAAAGAAGAAAATTTTGCTATCTGAAAAAGAGTAAGTCAAGTAACCATCTTTTAAAAAGACTACAGCTGATAATTTCCTTAGAGGAAATCAAGGAAAGGCAGTTATCCATAGAGATGTCACAACTGAAGTTTTAAGAATGTAGGGAGAAACAAAGAAACAAATCACATTTTTCTGTGTCCCAGAATGCAGACACATTCAGGGATGTATTCCCATGCTAATGGGAATGCCTCCAGGGAAAGCAAGCTGTGGAAAGAGTTCAGATGAAGTTGTAGATACTCAGTCTCAATGTATGACTTCTTGCTTCAGAACATGCAGGTGAGAGGATGACACTTGACACGACATTTCAACAACAGGACAAAACCCAGCTACAGCCAATCTGTTTTGCCAGGAGTACATCTTCCTGGGTAGCATATAGTCAATTGATACTCCTCCATGGGATTTTCTTCCATCTGACTGACTTCTCAGAAGAAGTAAGTCACAGACTTGTCAGATGTCTGACTTTGCACCAGCTCTGAAAGAGGGAGGTGAGTCTCCTAGGAGTGCTGGTGCATCTGCTTCTCCACTTTAATGACCAGGGTGTCTTGAGTTACTTAGAGAAGGAAAGCCACTGGTGAGGAAACTACAGAGCCTGAGAAATCCAGAGTATTCAAAAAATGAATAAGGAGCAGACAGACGGTGCCAAGGAAGGAAATTATTTCTTAACTCATTTTTAGAAGTCTTACAGTTCTTGCTTAATCCTCATCTTAAATTCAGTCTCATGCTATATGGAACCTAAGGAATTAAAACAAACCCACAATTTTCCATCATAAACAAGAAAAATGCTATGGAATTTTAATAGTACAATCTCTTTGTCACAAACTATATTAAATGGAAGATTTGTGCAGTTCACAATTGAAAACATGAGAATGCAGGAGGGGGGAATTGGACCTTATTCCTAAAGGTTTTCAATACTGCAGCTTCCATCTTCAAAATGAAATATGGAGGTTGTCATGTTTTACTCCTAACTGGCTTCTGGTTAGCATGATTAGACAGAAAAAAATTATGAAATAATTAATAATGTTAATATGGCCCATATGCCTACAAAGAAGCAGTAAACCACTGCATAAATCTAAGATTTATGCATCCTAACTTTTTAACTTCTTCCCTCAAATCTGATAGAATTAAAATTTTATAATCTTGACATTATTTTCTTGGTTTATTCAACATGACTAACGGATACATTGAAAAATTACAGTGACCTCAAAATGATTTGTAAGGTTTTATGGGTTTGTTTCAATTCCATGAACTGCTAATCTACTTTAGTAAACGGATCTCCAGATTACCTGGAATTAAGTTAATTTTTTTTAAAGTCACATGGATTTCTGTAATATCTTTTGGTATTTGACTCTTCAGCTTTAGTTCCTGCATGCTATAAGGGATACACTGTACGAACATAACTGCTGTGAGTGTTTTTTGTTTAAAAAAAAAAAAAAAGCTTGATACCATGCTATATTCAAACTCAGAGCCAAAGCCATTGCATTTTGTAATCAAAGCAAAAGGTGAAGTGCAAGTCATGAATAATCTGCGTATTTGCTCTTCTTCCAGACTGTCAATAAGCACATTTCAAATATCTGTTTTAGGGTAGCAGTTAGATGTTCATGAAGGATTTTAGATGTTGCTTGTTTTCTTCTTTTACTCATTTGAGCTTCTTCAGCTGTTGCCCTTGGAAACAGATTCTGCATAGCTGACCACTGCCCTCAGTCCATGTGTCAGATCAGCAGCTGGGAAGGCCTTAATATTTATTAATATATTCACCAGAATTAAAACTACTTCAAAATTTACCTATGTGAGCTTAAAATTAGGCTTAGAGGTATAACCACATTTTTGAAAGCAGATCAAATCTCTGAACACCCTCTTTACTTGTAAAGACCCAACAGAGGAAAATCATTTGGAGCTTTGAGAAAGTTTAGTTCAGATGAAGTTTGAATATCATGATGCCTTGTAACATATTGTGCACAGAAATAAATTGTTCACAGTGATGCAAATATAGCCTGTATATTCCTTTAGAGATTGGCCCAGATGTAGCAGAAGTTCTTAGGTACACTGCAGCAGAGACTCCCATCATTTCAACTCCATAGATCTTCTCTAGAGACTTTCCAGCTGGCAGATCTGCCTAATTAGCCACTGCCAAATATGCTATGGGTTAAGGACAAAGTTGTAAAAACTTTCTAGGCTATACATATGGATTCATCTATTCATTTATTCTGAAGCACTGTAGGTCAGTAACATTTTGTTAACATATTTAAAATTATCCGTGAAATTAGTATAATCACAGGATGTGAAAAAGATTTAAACAGATGGTTAACAATGAATAGCTGGTCACCCAATGCAATAGCTTGACAGATGACAGGTTGTTTATGTCCTGCCAATTTGGCAAAATTACCTGGACGGGTGCTTGAACTCTCCATGGCTCAGGATTTTTTATTTGCTTTGTTGTGCTTTCTCCTTTCCTTTCACTCAGAAGCTAATATAAATTCTTTATGAAGCCCAAACACAAGCACAACTATAACAGATATGCAGCATATCTCTAAAGCAAAATCATTATTCTGCCAAAAGTACACTGCCATTTATAAGAAATTCAGTAACTCCACAGTACTTTTAGAGAAAACACATCATGAGGAAAAGTTTCATGGTCAATTATACAGTCTGACTTTAAAGGGAAGATGAGATGAGGGCTACTAGTGAGTTAAGATTCTGGTTTCTGAAAATCAAGGTAAAAAGCTTTCTCCACTATATTATCTATTTTTTTCATTTACTTGTTGATGTTTAAGATCAGCAGGAAACAATATTTCAGTCTAATCTAGAGATTATTTTTTCTTGTACAGCTCTCACTATTCTGATCAACCTAGATAAGTTTAGACTGCATTTCAGGTATGTTGGTACAAAATATGGCTTTTCCAGTTATACACTGTTTGAATTTCAGTAATGAAGCCCACCATACAACACAGTGATAATTATCACTTTCACAGTTATAACAAAATTAAATAGAAATATATCAGCTGCTCAATTTCAAGGGAAATTGGATGAGATCCAGAATCAGTTTACAAAGGAAAAAAAGGAAATCCTAGTCATCCATCCAGATTGTGATAGATTTACAGAATAATCAGTTTGTCCATCATAGTATCATATTTTGGCTGCATTTTTCCCTATTTCCTACTAAACACTTTATGGAACATCTCATGAGTAAAGGTAAAAGCCAGAAAATTTACAACCTAGCTGTTTGTTACTGACTGCAAAATGATGCTGTGTATAAATAGCAAAAATTCAGTCCTTTGCAGGTACAAGTATTTTTCCAGTTCAGCTCTAGCAGCTCATCTCTGGAATTTGAATTCCACCTTAACTCTGACTATCTCTCAATCTAAAAATATCTCTTTTCATGTGTCATGTGATACTCAGGTTCAGGTTTATTTGAGCTGATTAACAGATAATCAACATTTGGCACAAATGCTTGATTAAAATTCACATCCAAAGATGGGTGTGCAGAGATGAATGTTCACTCCTGCCATTAAATTCTACAAACCAAATGCTGTGGTTTATAAATAATGAATATATATGCATTTGATATTGTCTCTGTAAAGTGAGTAAAAACCTTAATGGAAAACTATGCATGAGAAATTGGGATGTCACAGAAAAAACCCCACCAAAATAAACCTAAATAAAATATGCAGAATGTGCCTAATCTATTGCTAATCTTCAAGAGAGACAAAAGCTTACTGGTTCTATTCCAAATCTTTCAAGAAATTATCTCTCTTTGCCTCATGTGTGTGTGGCTTCATGTGCTTTTCAGTAAGGAAGGAAAAAAGATAAACATACCTTTTTTAATAAACTGAGTTCTAAACCGTTTATTTCTTTGTGTTATATTATATCACCATTACATAAAGCTGACCTCACCACCAAGCTAAAATCTTCACTTCCATACTTAAATCTTAAGAGAAAAAAAACATGAAAAGACCACAGAAAAAAATTATGCATTCTCTTACTATATTTTACTGCAGATCTGATGTTTGGATGGCTGGATCTTATTAATATATTTATTAATAATAAAATTGAGTATTAAAGTTTTGGCCAGATGGCTCTCCAAATACTAATATATATTTGAAAAAACACAGGAAAACATAATAAACTATCTCACCTTCTGAGGCAATATTTGGCATTCTGGAAATATTCTTGAAAACAGTTTGATAAGGACTGTGTTTTTTGGGGCCATCTGTGTACACATTCCTAGATAGCTCCCAGCTAGACTAATTAAGAATCACAAGCAGATTAGCCTGTCAGTAAGGCTTAATTAACTCTTGCTCACTTCTTTCTTAAAATTTTTAACTTTTGGATTGAAAACATGCTGCTCCTGTTGATACCTTTTCCTTTCCTCCTTTGCCCTCTTTGTGAGTCTTGACATCCCTTTCCAAGCCACGAAATTCCTTTAAATGAGAGAAGTGCCTTTTATGTCTTTCCATATTTCAGTAACAAGTTCCTTCAGCTTTTTGTTCCAACTACGAAAGATATGCCGAGATAAACTTTAAAATGCACTTTCTGAATTTTTTTTTTTTTTTTTTTGTTCTGGAATACATGTTGCTCTAAATATCTAACATAAAAGAGCCATAGAGACCAGCATAATGGCAAATGATGATACAAGTTTTCCTTGATACATTTATCATTGTATCAATGGGACTTGGCATTTTTCTAGACTAGACACAGTATTTTCTACTTCAGACCATACTTTCAAAACCATAACCTGCGTAATTCCTGTAATAATAAATTATACGATGTGAAAGCTGTACAAATTGCAATCATGCTCTACTCTTTCCTTTAATGAAATTTATGATATCCAATAAATACACACAATAGAGTAGTAAAAACACATTTTAAACATACTAAGAGTCAGTCACCTATGAATATCTCAGTCTGACAATTACTTTGCTGAAGAGCTTTACAGCCAGTAAAATGTACCTACCTACAGATCTATATTTGGAAGATTACTCAAGTGATAGTGAAGTGATTCAAACTATTATTCAAGTAATGATTCTCAAGTGAATATCAAAAAGCTTTAAAAAAAAAAAAAAAAAAAAAAAAAAAAAAGCTTCCTCTGAAGGAATTTTGTAGGGTTGCTCATAGGAAGTTTTTTTTTTCACTGAAATATATATTCTTCTATAATTCACTATTGAATGTATGAGATGAACAAGCAAAGGAAAATACTACCTATAACATTGAGAAATTATGCTGTGCTGAGAAAACTAACCAAATATGTAAAAACTAACATGTATACGTTCAAACGGTGGAACTGTTTTATGAAATTTAGTAGTATTCTTCTATTCTAACAACACAGCCACAAACACATGTGCTTACCAAAGTATTACTTTTCTTAAGAATTATTCTTATATCATATAAGAATATATATTATATATGCTTATTATTATATCATCTTGTCATGTTAAATCACATGCTCTTCTCCTTTCAGATTAGATCTCAAACTGTATATATTGCATTTTGTTTTAAACTTGGAGTAACTATTAAAGCACAGGGGGGAAATAATCTCAGGATATGCTGAATAAAAGACTGAATTTACCAACGGATTTTGATAGACTTTTCATTTTAGAAAATAAGTATTTAGTCAAAGAAAATTCTAGATAATTAAATGTCTGCTCTGCCTCTCAGTTTCTTATTTTTCCCTCTCCACCCTAGCCCCTCAAAGCATTCAAAATAATGCCAGCTTGGCCAGAACTTAAGGAGTGCTCAGTTTCATAATGGTGCTATTGCTGCTACTGAGAACACAGTGACTCTTCCGAAGCCTAGAACTGAAATACACAGGAAATAAGAAAAACACCATGTTTCTATAATTGCTTATTATAAGGCCAAAATATACATTTAATCTCAAGATAGCAATTAATGGATTATTTAGGACACAACATAAATTGTGCAGCACTTTAGAAATCACTTTTGGAAGGGTCCAAACTGCATGACACATGCAACTGAATAAACGTGCAAGAATGTCAGAGATGTCTTTCCATAGTGATAGTGCCCATAAAAATAAGAGACAGATTACAGCTTGGTTTGGTGTGCAAGTTTGCTGAATCTTTGCAAAGCTGTATTGTAGAGAAAAAAGCTAATTAATGGTTACACTAAACTGCTATAAAATTGTATGCACTTTAGGGTAGAAAAGAGCTCACTGGATGACGAGAACAAG
Source organism: Phaethornis superciliosus (assembly GCA_023637945.1). Classification (NCBI taxonomy): domain Eukaryota; kingdom Metazoa; phylum Chordata; class Aves; order Apodiformes; family Trochilidae; genus Phaethornis; species Phaethornis superciliosus. The sequence continues at coordinate 8,089,746 of JAJQWJ010000005.1, forward strand.
AAATATAATTGTGCCAAAAGCAGACAGAAGAAAATTATCAATTAAAACCCAAATGTTATTGTTGGGTAACAGAGTTGGATTGAAATATGCAGACCAGCAATTGCATTTCAATTTCTCTAATGGATAATTACATATTAGTCTCTAATGTGAAAGAGATTCCTTTGTGAAACAATCCCTTTATCATGGATTATACATTGCTTGCAAAGCATATCAGTAAAATTTTTTCTTGCAGATACTGAGCAGTTATTTCTATATTGATATGTTGAAAATAAACTACTGCTGCACACAGTGAAACCTTTAATTGCAAAAGAAGAAAGTTTACTATAAAATCCATGAAACTTTCATGAGGTTTATATACTTATTTCAAGTCTTGTGATATTAATTAGAACACTGTATTTTGGAGTCAAACTAGTAATTCCAAGTTATAGCTCATTTCTGCTTAATTTTGGTAGCCTTTTCATGTTTTTAATATATACTCCTTCTTCCTGCAATAGAACTGTCAGCAACAGAAAGTCAGTGGAGATATTTTTCTCTGTCAGAAAGTCTGCTTAGAGGGTATAAAATTCAAGGGGGAGTCCTGGTTTCCTATTGATGGTAGTAAATAAGGTTTTCTGGGTAACGGAAGAACAGTAAAAACAGTAACAGAGAGCAGTAAAAGTAAAGCTGGAAGGAAGACATAGACTAAGGATCTTCACAACTGCAAATGAATTTTCATTCTGAAATTCAAATGAAAATTACAAGTGAAGGTTGAGTGGCTCTAGAGGCACTACAGTGTGGAAAAAAACTCCAAAAGCAGTAAGAGGCTTGATTCCTGAGTGCTGAGTGAAGTGAACAAGAGTGGCAGGTAGGACTCAATGGACCTTTACATTAACAGTGTTAATGTGATGTCTGATGGTATAGTCTTTATGAAGGACTTTTTCCATTAGAGTAGAATGCCCTCAGCTTGAGACAGGCAAGTCCCAGCATCTCTATAGATGCTGGAGAAGGTTGTGATTTGGGGGCATTTAACTCTGAATGGATGATGGCATGAAGGAATACCAAAGCATATGCTTTTTTTTCTGTGGCACTATTGCACACACTCCCCTTACCCTTAAAGCAAGATGTCACAGGACAAGAAAAGATAGAGTTTCCACATACACAAGGACTCGGTAACAGTGATTTATCTTTAAGATTGTGGCAGTACAAAACACAGTTGCAAACCTGATTGAGTGACCATCTGTTGAATTTCCATTCACCAGGACAGCCAAGAACAGCTTTGTCTGCTGCTGAAAAATAGATATCTGAGTCCAAACCAGGTCAGGCTGAACCTGCGGTTGACTGAGAAAGAAGTAATCATTCCTTCCACTGATTATCTGAGAAAACACCTTTCACTGACAAGCTATCTGATGGATGAGGGGGGATGTTTTTTACCTTGTATCTGTCTGGGAAGAGCAGTGCATAAGGTCTTGAACTACTTGCCAATTACAGCTCACTTCCAAGAAAGAGGATGAGGTCAAGACTAATGAGCTTCAGTGATACCCAAATAACCATGTACTTGCTTACTCAGACCATGATATTTTAAACAATGGAAAACTTTTAATGCTATTCTTACAAAAAAATGATAGTTTCATTACAGCTATTTCATAATAAAAGAAAAAGCTCACCCCCTCACCCCTCAAAGAAAAAAAAATAGAAATCTGCTTTAATCCAAGCAGTAATCTGACAGCACGAGGTACTGAGTATGGTAATCGGAACTATAGCTCTATCCTGATTCTATATATCCACATAATACAGTGCTATCTAAAAATTTTAATGAATGTAGAAAATATGCCAATATTGAATTTGTTACTTCACAGCTACAAAAAAAATTCACTACAGAACTTCAGAACAATAAAAATCTGTGCATGAAAAGTTACACTTTCTCATTTTTCCTGCAAAAACATCTCTCTATAAACTAAACTCTCTATAAACTAGTAATGATACTGAAGATTTGTAATCAGGAGGGAAATTCCCAGAGTTATAAACATTAAGAAGTAAAACAAAAAAGATAAAAATGGAGAAAATTGTGGTCTTTGAAAGAGGAAAAAATACATCTCTGTACTCACATATATTAAGAAAAAACTGCAGCTATTTTTCCCTAAAAACTATTTTGATAACCCAGTAACAAATGGAGTTGTTCTGAAGCATCACTCCTAATTCAATGTGTTATTTTACTTTTCATGGTAGGTTACTTTAAGATAAACAAAACCACAGGAGGTGGTAAATTTGTACTAATCCGTATCAGGCTTCACAACAGAAAGTCAAATTTTTAATATAGCTTTTTCAAAGGAAAAAATAAAACTAACAACAATTTTCTAATAAAAAGGAGTGGAATTCACACTTCAGCATTATGTAGAACCACTAATGGGAATATCTGTATTTTACAACTAAGTGAGGAGTAACATAATGCTCAGGTGCATTAGTGGTAAAGTATGAAGTATGGGTAGGGCTGGGATACCTGTTACCTGTTTGAGGCCAGTTTTCATTCTTGTGTCCATATGGAATATCAGTTCTCTTAGAAGTTTATTAAAAACTGAAATAGGTTCAGAAAAGAACCACAAAGTTTATTTTCAATCTGGAAGGCAAATGTTACAAGTTTTACTTACTTAGTTTTCAAGAGAAAAAGGTGAAGAAGTTACACAGATTAGAAACTATTCTATGATGATTAAAATAGCTGATGCTACATAGTACTTTAAATCTACCAAAGACAAGGCAAAGGTATAACTGAAGCAGATACACATTTCTACACATTTCTGAAAATAATTAAATCCTGGGCCAGCTTGTCAACAGATGTCGTGACGAATCCTTAATTTGGGTTTTTACAGTGAGGTTACTTTTTAAGTAGGACTGGTTTAGGTTTGTTCATTATTGGCTCAGACCAAGAATTCCAGCATTAGGAAAGTGATTGGTTCTTAAAATAGGCCTGTAAGAGAATAGTAAGGAATCAAAGGGAAACATAGGTAACTTTTGAAGTATGACTGTTAGCATAATATTATGATTTTTAGACTGATAATTGAAAGGTGCTGTCTTCTCACTGAAAGGGTCAGAACCTGAGCTGACTGAGCCAGTCCTTCCTGGCTTAATGACATCTTTATTATTGCAGTTTTGATTGCGGGCAAATTAACTACACTTTATTAAATGCTTGATACATATATCAAGTTGCTACAAGACAATTTCAGCATTATATTCTGTCTTCACTTCTACTTCTTTGATTTGAAAACAATTACTCATGTTCTAGTAACCTAATTCATCTTATACTTCTTATCCAAATGTAAAATTTACCAGAACTCTGAGCTTTGCAGGAATGAAGAATGGGGAAAGAGCTCTAACTTGGCTTCAAATTCCAAATGGTTCTCAAGGATGGCATTTCCATTGCCACATTTGTGTAAGAGACGTTATCTGCAAATCAAACCTTAGATATCTTAAACTCAAATTAAAAAAATCAACACCAGTGTTTTCTAAAATTAACATAATCAACATAATAAAGTAATTTTTGTTCAAATATATTAAAAATTCAGGAAACTCAGACTATGTAAAATTCCTTTTATCAGCATCTGGAAATTGCTAATGAAGCAAGGCAGACCTCTAATGCACCTCCTCTCTCTGGGACCTTGTTAGACGCTTAGTGCCAAACATTTTTCTGAGAGTACAGGTACTTTTGCTGTCTTGCAAATTTTCAGGCTTCACAGGAGGTAACTCAGATGGCATGTAGATTTATTTTTAATATTTAACAAGTATATCCTGAGGCTCAACAAAATTTGACTTAGTGTTAAAAAAAGTTCTTTCTAATGAAAAAATAGTCAAGGACTTTATTCATATGATAGATGACTTCCAAGTGGGCAGACTACACCCTCCTATTATGGCATAATATGGTCTTATCCTCCAAGATAACTTGAAGCATGAGCATTACACATTATCTGCATAAATTTGGACTTCCCAGAAATATCAGGTTCCCTGTACATGCATTACATGATAAATCTCTGCCTGCTTTTTAAGTGCAACTGATAAACATGGGGTTCCACCATCAGAGTAACTTATGCAGGCTGTGAGTTGTTCCTGCAGTTCTTGAAAGCTCCTGAGACACAGACAAGAGGTGGCTTTAGATGATTTTAGATGACTTTTTTCTACCAGAAGCAATTGCCTTTCCTGGTAACCCACAGCCACCCCACCACTTGGTAAAGGCACAGTTAGAAAGAAAAAAAAAAAAAAAAAAAGCCTATCAAATGTGAGCTTCTGCTACCACAGATCTACTTGTAGATGGATTGTTTGCTGCATTAGAAATGCTCAGCTGGGCATGTGCTTCCATAAATTTGGAAGTGTTTTGTCATTAAAGGTGAAACCAAGTAAGATTTACTTGAAGTAAAGGCCAAGAGAAGATGAGTCATGTCTGTTACAGTAAAACCTCCCTGAGACAGGGGCAGACTCTGGAGTACAAGACTGATAAACCTGGAACATTTTGCATTATTAGGCAGTGAAGATATCTCCTTTAATGTCCTAAACAATTCACTTGTCCACTAATGCTTTTTTTTTCTTTTTTTTTTTTTTTTCCATCTCACATGTACAGGTTTATTTTGCTGGAGTCTTCAGTATTATATTTGTTGTTACTAATAAGTTTAATCTTATACTGCATCTATGCAAAAGTACACAACACATCAATAACTTTGATATGATTCCTGGGAAAGAAATACCTAATAAATGGTTCTGCACTTGATTTAATCTCTTTCTTTCATTATCTCATATTATCAACAGTGAGAATATAGCTGCTCTTTGGATGATCCAAGTTTTACCTTTCATAAGAAGAATAGGTTTGGAACTATTGATTAAAAAAAAAAAAAAGCCTGGAGAAGCATATATATTAACGTTTCTGTAGTGTTATCTGTAAATAAGAGTAAGGGCTATCAGAAATAAAGTTTGTACAACCACAATCAGAAATTACTCCTAGATATACCACTAGGGAAAATGAAGAAATAAAAACTGAGATGCTGTGTCAGATGAAATCATCTGCCTCATTAGATTTAGGCAGCACTAAGTCTGGCTGGACTGAATTTTCCACCAAGTGTTGAACAATTCATCAATAGCTACCAGAGAAATAGGTCAGATAACTAAAGGGAGAACTCTCCCAGTTAAAAAAAACAGCTAAAACACAAAACCTTCTTTATAATCTTAAATAGATATGCAATAATTTATCAACATATATGAGGAAATTAAGTACAGAATTAAGAATGGTGCCACAAAGCAATGAGAAGCTACAAAATACAACACAAAATAATAAGGCTGTCCTGTACACTTTCAGTGATGATGCTTAATAATTTACCCTTGAAATAAGAATGCCTGGCACTAAAATGATTTAGCAAATTCAATTGATTCGATGTGGTAAATGAAAAATAAAAACCTGGGAAAATTTAGCATATCTTTCTTACTCCACAGAAGAACATGAGAAGGTAAACCAATTTGAAATAAAATGTTTTATGTGTTTTTGTGATGATGATCCACATGGGTCTACCTGAGTTGGATCATGAAGTCTTAACAGAGATTGCAGAATATAATCAGAGAATAGCCACAGCAACTACAAGTCTTTGAGTCAATCATCAGGCAAAGCTCAAAACCCCAACACTTCAAGTGCCCACCAAAACCTAGTAAGGGTTTTACAAGGGTCATATTAACTCACTGAATTACACTACAGAAAACATTGATTTATGTAATCTGTGATATTAGGGACACACCAGCTTGAAACCACATGAAATAAAGTTCCTACCATTTGAAGTTACTATTCTCTAATAAATGAGACCTTGAGCTAAATATTATACAAGTTAGATGTTAAATATCCTTAAACTAGATAGACTTGAGGTCAAAACTTGACTGTAAATTAAGTGTGTAAGGACCAAAGCTGAACATCTCCTTGTATTGTATGTGAGCATACTGAATCCAGCCTGAATTCAAAGTGTCTATATTTATATCTATATATATATAAAAACACATATCCTTGACTTTTTGAACCTGAGGAATACTTTGAGTGAAGGTGACTGACAGGAAAAACAGACAGAAAACTGCAATAAAACTGGGAATTCTCTAGGAAGATGCATTAGAGGGCCAAAATGTAATCCTGCAACAAAGAGAAAAGCTTTCATTATGAACTCATTTTCCTTCTGTGGTATAGTGGCTACGTATGTTTCAAATGGAAGAGTAATAGTCAACACATGGAAAATAGGGAAATAACAATCTGAATGAATAATGATGTATAGAAAACTTACATAAGGCAAAAATCCATTATTGAAAGCCCTAAAGCTCTAGGAATAAACTTGCAGTATTTATGTTTGGCTTCACATTACCAAGGATGTCACCACGGAGCTGTGCAAGACCTTCCAGATTTTGAGACATAAACCAAATGACTGACACTGAGCTAGTAACCAGAAAACATACACTGCCTACTTAAAAAGGAGGGCAAACTAGGAGTGATGAAGAGAAACAAACAAATGAATCACTAGGTGAACATAAGGAGAAAAAAAAAACTAGAATCTGATAGGTTGGTTTTTTTTAATAGCAAAAAAGGAAGAAATTTTGATATAAAGTGATTGCTCCTTCTTCCCTTGCCATCCTCAGAATATGTCAAGGTTTTAGAGTCAACCCCTCCTAAAGCCCATGACTCTCATAATTTATCACCAAAGCAAATGGATAGACCTCAAACCTAAATAAATAAATAAATAAATAAATAAAACAAAATCACTTGTTCTTCTTTCAGCAAACAGATTTCATGGTTTAGTTAAAACACATGAAGGGGTTCATCATGAAAGCCAAAGAATGACATTTGTTGCCTTGTGGTATGCAGAAATTTAAACCACATGATCTGACAACTTCTTTTTACTTTATGTATCAACTGGTGATATTTCCTAATCTCTGGCTTAATTTTCCTGAGATAGAATCATGGTTTGGGCTAGAGGGGACCTTTAAAGGTCATCTACTCCAAACCCCCTGCAGTCAGTGACCTCTTGAACTACACTGAGTTGCCTGGAGCCCCTGTATATTTGCATACATCAGGAGATAATTCTATTTACTGTTGTAAAGTATTTTGTATTCTACAAAATAAAATAGTAGAAATAAAAGTGCAGAAAGTGTTATTAGCACTATTATATGTTTAAACACAACGGGTACGTCTTATTTTACTACTCAGATTACTTACTTCTGCCTCCAAAGTTCTGGATGCCATTTTCCCCCTAATCACTGACAGAATTGTGTTCTTAGAAAATGTTTACTCTTTTACTCAGTAGACCACAAAACTAATTAGCTCTAAATATCTTGCTTTTAAAAATACAAAACGATTTAACTTGTATTGGGTTCTGATGATAAAAAAGACATAGATCTATTTTTTTTTAGTAATTCATCCTTAAGTAATGAAAAGTATTAAACACTCTCAAAACCAAACTTATGCACAAATAAATTGTGCATATTTCAATTTGTACCACCCACATTTACTGACAGCTAAGATATTGTAACAGTGAAAGAAAAGAGTCCATAAATGTAAGAAGAAGGCATTTATAGATTTTTCATTAAAAGATAATTCAGCCTTCTGGAGAATATATAAAAGTAAAGGCATTTACAGTGATAGGAAAACACCATGCAGTCTACAATTTTTGTTAACTTGCAGTGGCTCTTTGACAGCATGAAGGCATCATTTTCTTATTCAAAGAAAATCAATTAAACACACACTTTGAAAATAAGAACTCTAAATTAAGTTGCCAGTAGGAAGAAGAGGAAGTAAATATCAGAATTTGTCTCTTCATGGGAGATAAACCAGATCAGAACATCTTTCTCACACCTAGATTACTGTCACAGAATTCTCTAGGTTATCACCTGAATTTACAAAAAAGCGAAACTGAGCAATAAGATACTAGAAGTCTTCTATTTCATAGTAAAGGACACAATTTCCAGTTACACAAAGTCCTATTCTGTGTGAGAAAACAAATAACCAAACTGCAACAGGAATGAGACCTCTGTCCTCATCAGCTGCACCCCAACTACCCACCACAGAGGGAAGCTGAGAGTCCTCTGATGAACTCTCTCCTTAGCTGGGTCTAATATTTTTGCTCTTTTGTAAAAAATAGTTTGGAAAAGGTATTGTACTGATAACTCAAAGAGTGTTGTGCTCATTATCCGTCTACTTCTTTGACATCCCTTCTTCATTTGCAGTTAGAGTACTTACCTGCTTTTTATCTCTGTGGATGTAAAGCATTAGACAAGCATTTTATTGTTGGGAGTGAAAATTAGTCTTGAGAAAAAAAGCAGAGACTGACCTGGGAACACTTTTCAGTAACAAAGGACCAGCCTTCAGAGGATGATTTGGAAATGTCAGACTGCTTAAAGCTGGCAACTAAGGACTGAAGGCACTGAACACAAATTTCCTTGGTTAGCAAGCTTATTTTCTTACTTTTGGGTTGGTTTGGTATTGGCTTTTATTCGTTGGGTGGTTGTGGGTTTTGGGTTGGTTTTTTTTTTTGTTGTTTGGTTGGTTTTGGTTTTTTTGTTGGTTGTTGTTTTGGTTTGGTTTGGGTTTTAAAACTTTATCCATAACTTGAGACTTACATTATGAAAAATAAAACCAGAAGGGAAAGAACTTTCCTCTTATTCATTTTGCCTTGTAGTGTCCTGCAGATCAACCATGTAGTGTGGACACTGGGCAGGTGCTTCTGTGTGTATAACTTCAAATCAACTACAATACATACTGCTGCCTACAAGTGCCTTACTGGTGATGTTTGAACAGAAATATTTAATCAAGAAAAATTACATAAAGATTTCCATCTACTGCTCACTCATCTGCATCTGAGTTGTTGTTTCAACAGCTGTTTTAATTCAATTTATCTTGTTATATAGGGAGACTTAATTGAACAAATTACTTCTAAGGAATGTCTGAAACTGCTAATTCTAAAATTTCTATCATCTCTTTTTCTTTTGCACGCTGTCAGATCTGGCTAATCATTTCGTATATTGGTCTATGATTGCTTTTGTACTTCATAATTCTGTGCATAACTCTCTTTGACATCAAGGAAAAGAAAAATGGCAGAAAAGCCTCTGTGTTTATTACAGGCCATTTCTCAAATGAAGTACTAGTCAGTATGAATCCTCTGAAATTAATATGCCCCTATTTCTACAACACAGCAAAGAGGGATATCACTGTGGAAATGTTGCCATTCCCAGCAGATGACAGGCTGGGTGACAAAACAGCTTCAGTGGATGCTAATTTCAGAGAAACCACAAGTAACTCTAGCCTTTGTTCCAGTTACCTCCAGTCCTAGTCAAAATGGTGAATATCTCAAGCAACTCCCTCTGTGTCCATGGTTTTGCTCTGTTCAATGAGAAGTTGTCAATTACAACAGGATTAGAAATTACTTTGACATTTTAGAGGAATCAAGTGTTTCAGTAATTTCATTCAATTATTACAGTTTTAGCTGTAAAGTTCTACTCCTGCCACTCTTAGGGATCCAAACAAGGACATAAGACAGATACCAATAAAACATTTCACAGTGTGTACATAATTATTCCCATGCCATTTTTTTCCCTGCTAGATGTACTAACTTCTCTGAGAGCATTTCCTAACAAAAATGGGTGTTCTTAGTTTTGATCATTTATATGCTTTACCTTATTCCTAGTGGTGTAGGTTTCAATGTGTACACGGATGAGGAGTTTATTTTGCTGTTTACTTTCTTATTAAATTATGTAGCTTTTGAAAATCAATCCAAGTCCCCCAAGAAACATTAGTACAAAAGCATTTTAATTTAGGAAAGGGCTGATCTCATGATGCTTCAACCATTCTGCCTCTAGCAATTTTCTCATATTAACTGACACATAAGAAAAATACTTATGTACAAAACCTCTTTCATATCTTTATAAAATTAATATGATCCTTTTATATGAAGTTCACAATATTTTCAGAAAAATACTAAAAGCATACTGAAATCATATGAACTGATATCTTGAACATGGCATAATCTTAGGATCCTAACATACTGTCTGTATGACTTGCTCAGTTATTGTATCTCATTTTAACTGTGAATGACTTTTGGAAAAACCTGCCATATGAGACATGATTAATTTTAAATGTATATCTAGGTGTGAACAAACTTTCCTCATTAAATATCAATACATTCTCCCTAAACATAATACATACTGTTTTAGAAAATTATTAAAGTTTTTGAAAAAGGACATAGCCTAATCTGTACAGAGTTAAATATTTAACCTAGAGACAAAATCTGTTACCCACAACCCATGAGAGTGAATAAATCTGTTCTGCTAGTTATCACTTTAGGAGCTGTCATACAATATTAAAGACATCTCTTTGCAAATAGTTTTATAACCCAGCAGTTAAAGGCAGCTAGGCAAAACCACAGAAAGCATACTGCTACCTGTGTGAGTGCAATACATCATAAAATAATATTTAACATAGAGATAAGTCTCTACAACCCACAAGCCACAAAAGTCCATAAATCTGCTCTGCTACTTATCGCCTTAAGAGATGTCATACAATATTAAAAACATCTATTTGAAAATATTTCTCCTACAACAACAAATTCACTCAGCAGTTCCAGGCAACTGGGCAAAACCACAGAAAGGGAACTGTTATCTAAGCTAGTGCAGCACATCAGAAAATAAGCATAAGGAAGCACATACAATTTTTATGCTGAAAATATGTTATTTTTATAATTGCATACTGTTAGTATATACATAGTTTGTATCAAATAGTTTGAAGAAAGCAGATGATAGTTCCTATAACACTGAAAAGAGGAAAATGAGATTTTGCTACCAATTTACATAAATTGACACTGATTCTTCTAAATTCATATAGAAGTAGCTCACAAAGTTCAGGAAAATTATAAACCAGTGTAGGAAGATGAGTTGACTTCAAGCTTTTGGTACCATGATAGGGGCTACTTCTGAAACCCAGACTACCAAAGCTGCAGATTGATTTAGAGAGTTCAGATTTAGCCTGTTACCAGATTACTTCTGAATCTATGGTACTGATAGAGGTAGGATGTGCTTTATAAGCCATAAAACTGTTCATTTGTATGAAACATCAATAACGCTTTCACTGAGATATACTAATCCTTAAGGGGAAAAAGAAAAGAAGGGATATATCATATCCAAAACCAGATGACTGCAAATGTCCTTAAAACAAGCAGCATTTTCAGAACACTGTGACCAGCTTCCTCACTAATTTCTGGAAAAGTATATGGATACTCCAAGTATGCTTGTAAAACTTATTTTTTCTTAGCATTCTACTTAAAAATATCTCCAATATTTGCACATTTATATAATTCTTACATTTTTTCATTCATGGGTGGAAATGAATAGCCTTCATCCTTGAAATCATAACACTGTTTTTAACTCCCCAGTAAAAGTGCATAAATATTCTTTTTTTCTTCTGTAATCAATTCAGGTCCTTAAGTCTCAACTTCAAGAAATGAGGAATAAACCTCCCCTGCTTCTCAACTACAACAAAACAAATTCAGAAGTCTGTGCATGTAGCTGAGCCCCATTTTCATGAATCATTGTTCATATCTGTTACTTGACTCCCATGTACTGTGCCTTTTATCTCATTCACAGCAGTGGAACACAACAGAGCAATGGGTCATACTTCTTCCTGTGGTTCCATCTAGCTGACAGGCTGGAAACCTGTCCTGCACTAGGCAAGAAAAAACTTTTTTTTTTTTTTTTTTTGGACAGTGAGGCAGGCAAAACAGGCAGCTGCATGAGAAACTTCTTACAGAAATCTTACAACCACTTGCAGGCAGCTTCCCTGTATTTCTAGTTATCTTTCTATTAGCAGCTTCCACAACCATAAAAACAAGTATAGACAACAATCCAGAGCTAAATCTTGCCAGGGAACTTGACCAGATGTAACAACCAAACTAAAAAGTAACACTTTTCTTTTGTTTTGTCGTTGGTTTTTTTTTTTTTTTTTTCCTTGATCTCTGCAGCCTCTGGTCCTGGAGATAATTTATTTCATAACACTTCTCAAGTTCATTGACATTTCTATTTAGAGTTGAACACAAACCAAAAGAAAAGCAGAAAGTGATATATTTGAAGGGAATCTCTCTGTTGCTATTTTAACTCAATATAAAGCACTCTAATTGAAACATAAATTCCTTACAAAACCACATTTTTGTGAGTCCCTGCAGGGTTTTCAGATTCTGTAATCAATAGCAAGTCCACAGAAGACAGAGCACAGGCAGAGAAACACTTGAGAGTGTTTCTTATTTTAAATTACTTCAAGACTCTATTTCTTGAAAGGGTTACATAGAGAGGATTACTTTAGACCTTTCCATAGGAGCAAATTTCTCTTATATTCTCACTTGTTAACACATGAAACCACAATCTCTCAGTCAACAAAGTTCCCCTTTTCATAGGCGTAAGTATATACACTGAACTCAAGTGCTAGTTGCCAGGAAGATTTAGGAACACAATATTTCTTCAGTATTTGAGAATCATACCATTTCAGTCTGAAAGCTAATAAAGCTCTGGGATGCAATGAATATCAGTACATTATCAATCATGATGAAATCAGTGGGGTTTTTAGACTAACTCCTCCTATGATAAGAATAACAATGCTTTTAGAAATAAGGCACAAATAACCAACTTTCCACTAGCTTTTACAAACAAAAATCACATTTAAAACAAATAGTGTCTTCTTATTTTTCATTTTTACTGCTCTATACACAGTGTTGCTAAAGAGAAAGGTGATCTAAGATAAACAAAGCATCAAGCAATAAAACTTGCACTTGATTGCCCTAAGTGAATGTTACAGTTGTTTATTTTGAATCTCAGTAGTTCTTCTTCCTCAAGCACATTTTAAAATGTAAACACTAAATTAAATATTCAACAGGTTTTTAAATACTGTAAAAAGTGTATCTTGGTATTATAACAATCCCAGTACAGACCATGTTGACGTGAACAGATTACAAAACAATTTTGATAGATTACAAGACAATATTTTAGGCAATATAACCGTATTTTGTATGTTAACATCCTGAAATCTGCTTGGACCCCTCTCACTTTAAATTTGCAGATTTAAAAGTAGGAATAAAACATTCAGATTTTAAGGCATTCATCTCTGTTTAACGTCTAAGTCTCTACTTGCAGCATTCAGGATGTATTCTGTGTATTTTCCCGGTGAAAGCAAATCACCACAACTTTAACATCCACACCACCCAACCAGATGTGCCCATGGCTCTCCAGGTGACACAGGTTGTGTCTCACAGCCGTGTTACAGGTGCCCCTCACATCGCTGCAAGAGAATACCAGGAAAAAAAAAAAAAAACAAAACAAAACCCAAAAGACAAGCCACTGGAAAAAAAAAAAAAAAAAAAAAACAAACCACTCCCTTACCTTCTAAACCTTTTTCAATCAGCCCAAACTGTTCCAACACTTTAACAAAAAGCACAATCACGATCAAAACTGCTATCATCTCAAGTCCTTCCAAGTTCATGATGAGTTAGGTCATGGTCTGACCACCGCCACTGTGAAAAGTGCTCCTCTGCCTGGCTGTCTTTGCAAAGCCATCAAACAAACTAGGTGCAGAAGGCTCCTGCGAGGGAAGGGGGCGAGCGGGAGGGGAGCGGCAGGGAATCCATCCCGGCTGCCCGGGCGGAGGCCGGAGGGGGCAGGCGCAGCACCCCCGGCCCGCCGGGACCCTACGGGAGCCTCCGGGACCTTCAGGGCCAGGGATGGGGTGAGGCGCCTGGGATGTCCCGGGAGGTCAGCGGGGAGATGGCAGCGGGGAAAACGCCGCGGTGGCAATGCCGGATGCACATCTGGGAGACAACCGGAACAACGGACGGGACCAGAACCGGGACCGGAGCCGGGCCGGGCCGGGCGGTGGGCGAGCAGCGAGTGTGCGGGGAGGCGGTTGCCCGGGCAACGAGGGGGCCGGGACACGGCTCGGGCGGCGGGGGCCAGGGGAGGCCTTGGCAGTCAGGGAAGGGAAAGGAAAGGAAAGGCAGGGGGAGGATTCTCCAGTGAAATCGCTGCCGTGGGATTGCAGGTGTATTCACAGCCAGACGGAGCGAGAGGCATCCCCTGACCTGGCCGAGTTGGGCCGGAGATCAGGGTTTGGCCGGGCTGTGACTTAACTCTCAGTTACTTTCTCTGGGTAAAAAAAGCTGCTTGGGTGGTGTGAGACAGACTGTTGCATGTGGCAAGGAATACATAGATCCTATACATAGCAATGTGTTGAGAGTCCTTTTTTTTTTTTTTTTTTCGTTCTTTTTCCTTTTTTTTTTTTTTTTTTTTTTTTTTTTGTGTGTGTTTGTTTTGATGTTTGGGGTTTGTTTTGGTTTTTTTTTGTAATTAAAAAAACCCCAACAAATATGCTGTCTCCAATTCTCTGAGGCTTATTAAGTATGTGAGCTTCTTTGAAAGGCAAAAAATTAGGAAAAGAAAAACAGACTGAGAAGGAAAAAATAAACTCATTGTTTTTGACAGTTTCTCACTTCACTGATATTTGCTAAACAAAGTATTTTTCGCAGAAAACATTGAAATACATGACTACTAACTAGAGGACTGAACTGGTACTCACACCAGCAACAGCCACTGGCCTATATACAACAGTCTGCAGCACTGTCACTGTCACTGACACAACTCTGTTCATGGCTAAGGATTTACTCTTTAAATCCCTTAATAATTCATCTAAGAAGGAATTTACATTAGAAAAACCGCACCTCTATCGCTGCAAAAAATGAGCAAGGGAACAATTGGAACAGATATAATCCTGTCTGGTAGAGTACTGCCCCCCACGTGGTTGGAATGAATTACTGCCAAGGGCTCGGTTGTCTTTCCTTTCTTGGATAAGATTGAAAAAAAAATCCTTGTGTCATGTGAGAAGTGGCAGCAACATCTAAGTCCTTCAGGTATAGTTGCATTATGATGGGTGTTATCATTACTGAAAACAGTGGAATGAAGTGGGAGTAAAGGGACTAACAGATACAATATAGGTACCTTTTTTTTCCTACAGTGGATAGATAAAACCACACAATGTAACGCTCACATGAGACTGTTCTGTGGGTTTTTTCTTGAGACTGGACTCCCTGAAGCTGCTTGGACTTTTCCTGTCAGTAAACCTAAGGTTTAACATTCCATTCTAAATACTGTATATTTCATTTCTGCAGATGCTTTTCCTTGGGTATCTTTGCCTTTGCTTCCTGCAGATTATATCCCTACATTCTTTCTCTCAATTGACCTTTGTTCCAAACAAGGCTAAATATCATTCCCTCAAGGCCATCTTGTCAATGGCTTTAAGGATAGTCCTTCAATGTGGGACTAAAATGGGCTAATTTACCATCAGCAGCAATCTAAAATCTGCAATCCATGCATGTTTACCCAAAAGGTTGATACAAGTTTTGTTTAGGTACATGCAAGATTGCCACCACAACTGACACAGTCATTTTCATTAATAGCTTTCTAATGAAAGCTACAAATATTGGCCTACTGTTTGGTTTTTTTATATATATATATTTTAAAATGAAACCACTGTTTCAGAAGAACCTATATTTGCTATTTTTTGCAACAGTCACACTTCTTCAGAGCCAAGAGCAGAAAACTGCAAAGCAGAGCTTGTGGTGGCAGCTCTGCAAAGAAGGGGGCTGCCACTGCCCCACAAACCCCACCACTTGTGGTGAGCAGACAAATCCACTGCCTGGCATCTGCCTCCTCAAGTACAAGCAAAATAAACAGGTTTTCCCAGTGGTGTATTTCTACTGGAGCTATGGCTAATTCTGACACTTCTTCCAAGGAAGAGATGAAAGTACAGAAGAAGGAATTAGTTTTGGGTGACAAAGCTCAGTACAAATAGTAATCTCCAGGGAAGGCTATGGAATTGCAAGAAAGCTGTGACTGAACTAAGGTTGCTCAAGCTCTGTGAAACAGCCACAAGAATCTCCTTTTTTTTTTTAATTTTTTTTTTTTTTTTTGGTATACACACAGCTAATATAATATGCAGTTAAACATATTTAAGTCATTGCTTTTTAGAAAAACTTTATAAAACTTAAAAAAAAATATTTCTCTTAGGAAATGCAAAACAGCACAAAGCTTTTTCTGATCTTCACTTTCCCACCTGCTTAAAAATGGAGCTGAAGCTTTTGACAGGCAAGGTTACAAACTGTATACCATAACTATATCTCTCCAAGACCTTTCCACCAGTACCACATACCTCTCCAAGTACCAAGTACCTCCAGAGAACTGGTCTGTTGTTTTCTTCTTTGCCTTCCATTAAAAAAATAAAAAAAGAAAGTGGTCTTCATTTACCCATGCAGTTCTATCAAAATATGAGAGGAAGAATATAGCTAGGATACTAGCAAATACTGAAACCCTTCTTTCTTTCTCATCTTACTACTCATACCTTAATATATTGTGTAATTAAACTCAGAAAAGGTCTACAAGTAGGAATGCAGGAAACGGCAATGGCAAGAAAGAAAAATTACAGTGTCATACAGGTGTTCTATACACAAAAGCACATAGCTGTGTTTTTCTTAACTATAATTGCAGATAAAAGGTTTCACCCTAGAAAGTACTACAGATGCTGTCTCTTCATAAAAGCATTCTGAAAGTTTGTGGGTTTTATCATGAGTAAATACATTAAACTGCTGTCACTGGTTATATTTTGAGCAAGAGACATATCTAAACTGTCACTTGTCATCCTCTGACAGGTCTCTCAATAGAATAACTCTATTTACATTACTGTGACTAGGATCCTTAATACCATTAATCACACTGCTATTACTTAATGCTATATATCATGAAATCTCAATGTTAAATAAGACCAAATCAATTCAGGCTTAAAAGTTACAAGCAAGTCTACAGATGGAGACTCAGCAATGGTTATATATCTTCCTTACACTTCATTTTCTTACAGGCTCATATTCATCTGGATGCCATTAAGCTATCAGGTTTTCACCATGGCTTCCATGGGGATGGTTACTATCCTCTGATCTTCCTAACCTCCTACGGAAATGGTGTATGAGAGCCTGGATTGCCTAAGTCAAAATCAGTTGGATTTGTTTAAAAACTTCAGGTTAGTGACCTGAGCCAACCTTCATGACTTTGCATGAAGCAAACAAGGATGCAAGCATGCACTGCTGCACTAACAGACTCTGGGGAAGCTGAAAATGCAATTGCATCAGTGGGAACCCCATGCCATGTATAAAGTCTGATAACAGAACCTGTAATAGAAACAACAGTTTCTTCATTTTGACTGAGAATAATCTAAATAAAATTTTTAAGGATGCATATGATAAGGCTAAAAATCATGCTGTAAAGCTAAAGCAATTTAATAATTGCTTTAGATGTGATGCCCCTGTAACTTATTACAGAGATAAATAATATTTTTCTCCTATTTTACTAGGAACAGCTTTGAGTAAATATTCCAACATCCAATAAAATCACTAAAATATTTATTCTGTGTAATTATTTAAAATAAAATTATATTTTTTAATCTTAATAGTAATAAAAACCCCTTTCTAAGGAAGAAAATGGGCCAGAAAATCTTCATTTCTTATAAGTGCAAATATTTTACTATCTCAGCAGCTGTTAATATACACAATAAATAGTCTCTATTTTTTTCTTTTAAATTTATTATTGGCATAGAAAATTAAGAGGAAAAAACTCCAACATAAATGTAATTAGAAAACAAACAAACAAACAAAAATAAATAAAAGAACCCCCCCAAAAAACCCTAGCAAATTTTCTAGCTCATCACTGAGCAAAACTGGAAGGGGAGCAGGATGCAGTCCTGAAGCAGAAGTTCTGGCTGTTCTCACTTAGGATATACTCAGATGGTAAGATGTAACTTTACAGAACTGATTAAAATAGAAAAAGCTATGCACTACAATATTAATAAGAAGGCTTTTCAAAAACTCTGACATAAAACATCCTCACCAGCCAACTGAGATATAGTCCCAGCTGAAAAGTATACCTCAAGTTATGTAGAACATCATAAGATCATTCTAAAAAAAAATTGGGTTCCTGTAAATGTCAGAAGCAGCACAAAAAACTATCAATATGTCAGAAATTCTAAATTATCTTCTGAATACTGTGTGAATATTCTGGAGCCCTGAAAATGAACTTCTCTCTCAACTTCATCCTGTTCCATACAGAGAAAATACAGCTCCCTGGATCTAGTAGTGAACATTCCTGGAAAATGGTGCAGGTATAATCCTAACTGTGACTGATGTGTCATTAGAAGACAGAAATTTTGTAATCATGTGGAAAGCCACCATTCTGTTAGCTCTTTTCTGAAGGACCTTTAACCTCATTAAAGGAAAAAAAATCTTCAAAAAAGTTCCATGTTTTTAAAATGTCAGACATCTATATTTTAAAACTCTGTGGAACATGAAACTGTACTGGGCTGCTGTAATTCCACAGATGAAGCTCAACTCTTCTCATGATCTGTTTGTGCCATCTATTTATTAGGAAGGATTTTTCTCCTAAGAAATGCAATGATTTTTCAGGGGCTTGCACTTGAGGGAATATATTGATCATTTTCTAAACTAGAGAAAGTCCCATGACAGAGAATTACAAGAGAGTTATTAACTCTCATTTGTAAAACTCCTGTGCATCTTCAGCAATGAAGAGCTAATGAAGTTAGCTTCATTCCAAATGTTGAGAAAATCACGGTGAGTCAAGAGATGGTGCTTTATGATACTTGATTTAATTTTCTCTGAGTGACACATGGCCTCAAATACTTCATGTTCAATACCTCACCCTTCTGTGGGATGCCACAGGTGGTAGCAAGACTCCAGCAGCTTATTTCACCATGCTGCAGCAGGTTTGTGTTAGAACAACCCACATCTCCATTACATTCAATATTTTTTCAGAGACTGTGTTGTTCTGCTGAGGTGTAAGTGTGTGAACCCAAGCTCATGACTACTCAAGCTCACTGAATCTTTCCTAGCTGTGTCAGTCCTGCAGCCCTTTAACCTGGTTATCTTGTCTTAATTATCCCTTTGTGCTTTCAAACCTAGGGTATACCTAATGCCTTCAGTCTAATAGCTCTGAGATTCAGCGGGTTTTTTTTTTCCCCTGACAACTAAACTTTTCATTTAGACTTTGATGGTTTTGATCTGTGAAGTTCCTCTACCCACTCAGGATGCTGCAGCCAAGATCATCCCCCTGGCTTACCTCTCCAACTAACTCAGCCTTCCCTTTACATTTCAGATGGATCCACTTCACCCAGTCACTACTGACTTTTAAAAACATTGAGCTGTTAACTCAAGCAATAATGCTGGCCCCACTTATATGCAAGTTAGAGTTTGTTCATAAGAAATGTTGCTGCCTCTTAATACAGTCCCTTAATATTCTGAAATATTACTTACTTCTGTTCTCCCTGTGCTACAAAGTCTCTGTGACACACAGCATGAAGATGGTGACATTTTAGAACCCACAGCTACAGACAGAGGGTGAGAATCTGCAGCCACTTCTCACCCCCCACACACACACAAGTGCAACTACTTACAAAAGACTCAGCTGAAAGCAAAAGTACAAGACAGAAAAATCTCTTTTATCCTGGCCCAAACCAGGGCAGAATCCTATGACACAACGTGGTCAAATTTTAATCCAGATAGAAAAGGGAGAAAACACATGATGAATAAGTAGAAAAATCATTAGAAATTAGAAATACATTCTGCTACCTTTTTGCTGCATATTAATGGAAATCTGTTAAGCTTCCTGCAGACTTTGTCTGTCTGAACTTTTTATTAAGTAAACTTTATCATAAGTATGACCAGAAAATTTATCCACAGCCTTAAAAGAAGAGACTGACAGAAGAGTTCCTCCAGTTCAGCTGATGCAGCATGTGGATGTTCGCCAGACTTTTTCTCCTAATCCCTTGTTGGTTCATTAGTAGCTTACTGCAGACAGGAGACTATAATGCCAATCAACAGGTCATCAACTCTAATGCCTAATGTCACAGGCAAGCCTAGCTCATATGCCTATGGAAAACAGCCCGAGAGATTTGAGCAAGACAGCAGTTCTGTTTAAAAAAACCTAAACAGCCACAAAACAAAACCAGAATCAAAAAGCCAGAGAAATATGAATTCACTGTCTACTGAACAGTGTGGTTTAAGCACTAGCGTGCTGTTAGGATGTGTTCCTAGTCCAAAGGGTGAGTTTCTGCTTTGCCCAGAAGTTTCTATTAAGACAAACAATAGAACAAAAGAGTGACAATATTTGTTATGGTTTTTTGTTGTGGTTTTTTGTTTGTTTTGTTTTGTTTTTTCAGAATGATTATACAAAGCTACTCAAGATAGATAAGGGAAATGAAGCAAGCTGACAGATATACTCATTTTTCAGCTCTGCCACGTTATCCTACTTGGAATACCATGAAGGAGCCCAACAAGTTTATCCCTAACAACGTAAGAGCATGTCCTAATTTCTTTCCTGCTGACTTCTGCCATGTATGTATCTGATACAAGCAAATCCACGTATCTAAGCAAAGCTTGTTGGTTCAAATATCAGAGTATTAGTCTTGAAAATAAATTAGAATTTATTTTCAGTAGGAGAGTGCTGCTAAACCATTATATTACAGAAACTCACTTCAAGGTGCCTGAAAAATCAAAGGGAAATCTACCATTTTTTCTCATGGTGAAAAAATATCTTACAAATGACTTATACCAAGCATATATTCAATAGTAATGTTTATCTCATTGATAGTCAATGACTGTTTTAAATCAGCTGACAAGAATATGTATCCCTTTTATGTGAACAACAGTACAGAAACAAACACTTGGGTTAGCAGTCTGAGCAGACTTTCTGAACTAGTTCACTTGCAATTGTGGTCTTAACAGCATCGTTTTGAAGAACAGTGCAACAGTCCAGAGAGACCTTTTTAAATGAACAGAAGATTTCTGTGCATTGGTGCATTGAGCACCAAGGCTTAGAGACTTTCAACATTTCTAAAATCTGCAGAGCTACTCTTAAATTATTAGACAGAAGGTTCTTGTTATCTAAATTCTCTCTCCCTCTCCTGTCTGCAAATAAATGCCCATGTCACCACTTCCCTCCTCTATTATCACACTCCTGGATATTCAATGACTATTTTTCTTTATAAAGTGGCCACCTGCATACTGAAAATATGACTTCTTTTTTAAATAAATTGGTAATTCTATTGGTTCTCATGATTGTCTGCTTTTTGAAATCTGCTTTTATTTAAATTCAGATTTGCTGCACGGGAAAGATTAGGTCCTGACTTACAGTTTCTCCTCTTGGAGTTTTGAATGTGTTTCTTTTTGAGCTTGTAACCTTCCAAAATGGCACGGAAATTTCAGGAGAAAAGACAGACCCAATGGAGACACAAAGAACAAACGAGTAACTGAAACTTATTTACATATTTCATCTTTCAATGAGTCAAAAGTGTTGCTCTTTAATTTTCATATCTTACGAGAATTTCTACGAAAGACCAGCTAATATTTGATTTTCTTTTATAATCAGTGGCAACAGATGATGAAGAGAGCTCTGAATATTTCAGGGAGTTCAGAAATGTAGATCGAGATGAAATATGACATTTAATGCACCTCACTTGTGAAAACAAACAGAAACCAGGTGGGATATCTGATCGCTATAATTAGGTATTTATTTATTTTGCATTTCAAACTGCTTTCTCTGAATACCTCATTAGTTTTTCTGTTGATGGTCAATCCTCATATTCTCTTCCACCATGAAAATGACACTGGGATCTGTGCAAATCCTTTACTTCATTGTGCATAAACTAGTCCTGTAGGTAACCATAGTTCTGGTTTATGCCATGGACATGACAAAGTAGAGGTAATGGGTAGTCTGTTCCTCAGGAAAAAAAAAACAGGACAAAGAATGAAAACTTCACACCAGAGCTGTGGCAATTTAAAGGGAGAGAGCAATAAAAGAGAGCACCCATAGGTATGGTCATCTCAGGGCTCTGAATGGCCCAGATCTGCCAGCTTTAAAGGATGGACTCTCATGAAACAAAGAAAGATGAGACTTTTTTTTCATGAGACTTTTTGCTACCATTATTAGCACCACTAGCATTACGGATACCATAGAGTAAGCAAGATTGAGCACTGTAAGGAGAGGCATCAGAGGCTACATGTGGGGCATGTTGGCCCAGGGAAACTGTCACCCAGCTGTCAGTCCCTTTACATGGCAGAGAAAGGGTTCATTTCCTGTGTCTGTCAGGTGGTATTCTGCAGAGTAAAATAAACAAACAAAAAAGTATGCTTCCCTTTATATGGAAGCACTTAAAAATATCTTGCATTCTCTGGCATTACCAATGTGCTTCAAATGCAAAATTCCTTCTTCATAACTTCAGGCATTCTTTGGTTTTATCCCACCTGAGGAATAGCCTTCTGACACATTTGCAGTGTTTTGCATCAGAAAAGAAAAATCTGAGGTCTACATAGAAAGCAAAGATCTCTGGCAGAGAGGGCCACAGGAGCAGAGGTGGTTGCCAATAGACAGTTCTTCCATAGCAATGTAATGCAGCAGAGCTGGAGCAGAGTCCACCACCTCTTTCCAGTCTTGCTGCACATGAGGAAGACAGCCCAGATGAAGATGGCAAGATAAATTTTCTTCTGAGTCCCAGCATCCACCTTCTCCCTAATGCAGGCTCCACTGCTTCCTCATTGAAAGGATCTTGCAGAGTGGAGCTGGGGTACGCATCCAGCCAAACCTGCACAGTATCCCATTCCATGTCTTCCACCTCCCAGCAATAAAGCCAGGATTGCTCCCATGGTTATACCTACCTCTAGAAACCCTACGGACTGAAACCCATGACTTGTAGATGCCTGTTTTGCCATCTGCCTGCCATGGCCTGTGGTTTTTACTATTTCTGTGCTGACAGAGTTCTGTGTGACTATTTTTGAAGCAGTATTTTCACCTCATTGCTTGTAGTGCTTTTCAGGTCAGTATAATTTTTTTTTCATTTTCTCTGGCTCTGTTATATCTTGCCACTATTTCCTGCTGACATTGCCAATCACTAACAACATGTATTGTTCCGTAGCTTCTTCTTTTGGACAAAGTTCTCATTGTTCTTCTTTGTCCCCAGCTTGAAATCATTTGAAATATGAACAACAATTCACAAGGAGAAAGTTTGCCTCTGCTTTTTCCAAGTCTTGTTCTGAACTGCTATTGCATTAGAGGCTATCTTGCAGTTGAGCCACAGATTTCTGTATTTTGACACTTTAATTGTGTATAAAGTGACAGCGACCTCAGATCAGTTCTTTATGGCCATGACACATTAACCATCAATACCTACCCAGTATCTCACTGTCAAAGTGGAATATCAGCGTAATCTTTTCTACACTATCCAGCAATGGATGGATCAGAAATACTGCTACAGTAAGACAAAGCTTCTTTGTTTTATCAAAATACAGAAACATACCTTCCTTCCTCAGTGAACAGCATATTAGTATGAACTGTATCCAGTGTTCTACCCCTTCAATATTAGGATTCTATTCTCCTGTCTATGCTCAACCATGGCTGGGTGCACCATCTTCAATGCATTACCAGTGATGTACACCACACCAAATATCTATGCTGTGGCTTTCCACCATGAACTTCTTGACAATTCTGTCTTTTCTACACAGGGAGTTTCTCCCTGCTTACAAGAAAACCACACATGTTGGGTTTGTCTATAGGAAGAATTGAATTTCCATCACATTTTTTTTACGGGTCTATTTACTTTCTACCATTTCTAGGTGGTCTTACAACATGTTATTTAAGTAAGAATGGAGAAACACAGGACAAAATGCTAGAAAAAAATCCAAACAAGCCAGGATGTAGCTTTTGGCTTATTAATAGATTTAAACTAAGTGCCAGCCCCTGTAAAAATAATAGTGTGTTTAATTAACCAGGTTAATTAAAGCTGAGATACTCTTGTAATCAAAGAATTTCTGCATATATGAAAGGTTACCAGACTGGTGTTTTTTTCCTTTCATGTAAAGGCAATTTGCAATGATCCAGAATAAATTCTGAGACGTTTTGAAAAATTGCAGTTTGCAGAGAGCCATTCTTCATTCTGATGACTTAAATTGGTGAAACTTGTTCTGTGCATGAAGCTTTGAAATCTGTCCTATTCCCAAATCACTACTTCATATTGTTACAAATGTAGTAGAAGTGTCAAGTTAAAAAATTAATACAATAATTATCTGAAACCAAAGTAATATTTTAATAACCTTCAAAGATGCACCTTGCTCTGCCGCCAGTGACTCTTATTAAACCTAACTCTTATTAAAACTGACTGCTGACTATTTTGTTTTTATATTCTACTTTTTTTTTCCTTTATGTCAGTTAAAAGGTTCCCTGGGCATTGACTGTGTTGTTCTGTACATTCAGAAAATCATCCCAGGTATGTCATAATCTAACAATGATTATAATCAATAAAATGATGCAAAGCATCTAAGCTTTCTATTGAAGTGGAACATGACTGAAACAAAAAGTCTGGTGGGGACATGTTTTCTGTTCTGTTTGGAACCTATTAAATACCACTGTTTCCATGAGCTCATTTGGCTTCTCAACTTCACATCAGCTGCAGCCAGCAAAATTATCTGAGGTACAGAGTGTTTGCTGGAGGTCAGAATGTATCCTTGACTCAAATGGATCTGTACTATGATCATGTTCCCTGAAACAAAACAGCACATGGAGACTTTCAGTCTGTTTGTCCTTTGCACTGGAAAAGAAAGTCCTGCCAAAAATCCTGCAAATACAGAGAATGCCCAATGATTTTTGCATTTTAGGCACTACATTACTTGAAAGACAAATGGAGTTAGGGGTAGCCATAGGGTTCCTGAATTGCTTAACCAATTAGATACCTTGTAGACATTATTCAAGAAAAGCCAGTGTCTGGTTTTGGCTGGAGAGACCACTTAATCCACAACAGAGTTTTAAGACAGGACCCATTTGAGGGAATTTTGAAATACATATTTCTGACCTCATGAACTCTTTCGGAGGACTTCTGTATCCCAACAGAGAATCTGTTTTGTAATGAAGAAGCTGCTACCAAATAGTCAACATTAAATTATTCTGTTCTTGAATGTGTTGACCTCTTGACAGAGAGAAGCTCTGAACAACTGTCTCATTGCATGTTAGTAGTTTATGCGTCTGGATTTCCATTCTGTGTAATTTAATGATCACTAGAGAGCTTTACTACTGGGTTCAGGATAAATTAAATGAAAATCAAGTAGAAATGAAGTATGGGTACACAAGCAGAATTGAAAGAAATGCTGGAAAGCAGGACAGCATCCAGAAAGACAGATGGATTTCCAGTGCACCTGTGTTCAGGAAAAAAAAGTTTTGGCTGAGGTTAGATCATGTCTTGTTAGAGAAGAGAGATGTCCAAAGAAATTGTGCTAAGAATCATCTGGACTCACTTGTACCTCTGCTGTTGCGTAGACCCAATCCCATTTGAGTACAGAGAGCTGAGTATTGAGGGTTCAATACCTTTACTACTTAAAAGGGGCTCATGAGAAAGATGGGGACAAACTTTTTGGCAGCACCTGTTGCAATAGGACAAGGGGTAATGATTTTAAAGTGAAAAGGGGTAGACTTAGACTAGAAAGGATAAGATAAGGAAGAAATTTTTTACAATGAGGGTGTTGAAACACTGACACAGGTTGCTCATGGATGTTGTAGATGCCCCAGAAAAAGATAAGCAAGAAACACAGGCCTTTAGTCACTCTGAAAACAGGCACCTTGTATTCCAGATAACTGTAGTCAAGTAAAAAGTTTACCTTACTTAAGTATGATTTGGTTCTTTTTCAGAAAAAGCAACCCACCCCATTCTTCTCACTACCATCCCAAAAAGACAGTTTTGATTGAAACCCAGTTCCTCATTTAGGCTAGGCTTTTTAAATATAGCAGATAATGCCACATAAAGGATGTTCACAAACAAAATTCAGCTCTATATTTCTGCTTGCTGCAACATGGGTTGATGGAGTGCCTTAGAGTGCTGTTACATTTTTAAAAATAGAAGGTACATGAATAGGCATGCACCTTGGTTTTTAAAAGTAATGAGTCACAGCTTTTCAATTATGTTTCTTTTTCTCCTTTATTTTAAATTTAAGAAAAGGACTCATTTGTACATTCTATTGCAATCTTATCATAATCCTGTGAACACAGTTAAACTCACTTCATGTGATCAGGATAACAGCCATGATAACACTGTGAAAACCAATAGACCTCATTGTTAATGTGGTTTATTGAAGATAATGAGATCTGGTATTTTACCTTGAGAGGAGAAGTAGTACCTAACTCAGTAAATATCTTTCTCTATGAGTCGAATTCTATGAAAAGGAAATTTCAATGTCTGATATGAATTCAACTTCACCAACATATTCTTAGTATATTCTGGAAACTGCTTCATTTCTGGATATATTTGCTCTTCCCATATTGTGACCAATAGTACACAGGACTTGACACCTTCCCCATAATCTCAAAGTATTTCTCAATAGTGTTTTGCAAGAATATCTGTTGTTCACCTTTAGAAAGGGGAACAAACTAGAGATAATTAACTGCTTTTTATAACACAATTATAGAGCCAAAAGTACAACCTGCATATCCTGTTGTCCATCCCTCTTTATTCAGACTATCTGCTATAATAAAGGTTGAAGTATCTCCAACACCTCTCTGATTTTTGTGCTGCAATTTCTGTAATTGCTCTATGTGTGTTACTGTGATGTGAAAGACTGAAAAAGAGAAAGCAGATTACAGGTCTTGCTGTGAAAAAAATGTGCTTTGCAAAAGGCAGAAGCAGGCTTTTATTCTACAGAATAACAGTTGACTATGAGGTTAAGATAGGAGACTCTCCAAAACTCGTTAAAATTTGTCATCTTCAAGAGTTTCCTCACACGGAATCTCAACCGTAATGGCTTAATCAACTGTTGAAGCTCACAAAGTCTTTAAAATCAAATGTGTGAAAAATGTTCTGGATGAAATCGTACAAGATGCTATATGACATAGAAGCTTCTGCTAAACCTGAAACTAAAAATAATCAGGAATGCAATAACTCAGTTTAGCACTGCCTTAGTACGAACTTAATCCCAAAGTGATACAAAATCTTCTTCCAATCCTTGTGAGGATTAAGTGGAAGACATCCTAGAATGAAGGAGCTGAATCCACTGACTAATTGTTATTAACCATCTCTCCTCATTTTGCACTGAATTCATTGGGATAAAGGAAATACTTTTTTGTGTTGACAAACTTTAGATTTTTATATTACAAGAATGAAATACAGCAGAATTTCTGACTTCGTAATAATGGCAGAATTCAAGCCTCTTAGTTCACAGCTCTATTCATCTTGACTATGAGAAAGGAAAGCCTGGAAGCATTAGAAATCACAGGCTGATACATTTTTTAATTCATGTGCTCAGCCTATAGTTATGATGAGTTTTGATTTGGATTGCAAATGCTATAGGAACACCTTCTGGCAAATGCATAATATAAAACCATAAAATGCACAAAACTGATAACAAACCCTCTAGATTTTGCCATTCCCTAAAACTGTCTAATTACTACATATAGAGTGAGACCAGTGAGCTGGGACATGTCCTGCCTGCCAGGCCAGGAATGCTTTCGATCTGCAAAGGTGCAGCATTTTCCATGGCAAGGAAAACCCTGTGGACTTCTGCACAGAACTGCCCACAGCACAATCACATAGCCCAAGAGAAGGCCAGCTGCTAAAAAATTATCTGAGAGTTTCTGGTGGCCATATCAGCTTGACTGGAGCTACATCTTTAAATAAGCCACCTAATGTTCAGGAGATTCTAACAAACAGCTCTATCCCTACTTTTCCATCCATTCTAAAACTTGGAGATTATCCATGGCAGTCTGTAAAGTCTGGGAGCTGCAAACAAGTCTCAGATTTGTGAAACAGTGTTCAGGCAAAGACATATCCCTTAAGTCACAGAATAAATAGATCTTGTGACAATGCATTCAACTCAGAGAAAGACAAGACCATTCTAGCTGGATCTGGCTGTCACACCAGTTAAAATTATGGCATTATATGCCATGAGGGGCAGTTATAACCACTACAAATGTAAACCATCCAGTCAGAAGACATATTTATTTTGTGGATTTAAGTCAAAGTGGAGCAGATCTTTCTGAGACTGGAGCTAATAAAAAATTAAGTAAATTTGCTTTTCCCATCCCAAGAATTTTTTTGAAAACTTAGTGTTTGTGTGTGAGAGAGGAAGGTGCTGAAATATGGCAGAAGATAATTCAAAGGCAGGAAAAGAGAATGTGCTATTATCTATGTGCTATTAGAGAGGTCAAAGGGAATCTGACTGAAAGGTTGATCTCTCCTAGTTGGGTTGCAGTCAATAGTAGTAAAGAGAAAAGGAATATTCCCTTGGGGCTTAAGTACTGCGAAAAAGAGGACAATTTGTCCCAGAAATGAGACACACTAAATACTGCCATTTACCTACATGCTGATAAGGCAAAATTGCTTTTCTCTTTAACCTGAGGCTAATGGAATATGAGAAATGGAAAGAGGGCAGGCTTACTACAGCCTTCGTCAGACTTGTCTGTTACTTCATTAAGAAAATAGGAAGTTAAAAAGAAAACAGTTCCTATCATTATATCCACTCTGGGTATCAATAAGTGGGCAAGAGCAACATTTTAAGGGAGTCTTAAAAGCTCTTTTTCCTCTGTGAAGATGAAAAAGTAGAATACAATGCTTGTGTGTGGAAGAAATAGAGGAAGGGTTTGTGGAAGAAGCTGAGGTACATCTGCATTAAACAAGGAGCAATTTAAATTAAATATTCTATTTAGCTGAGGGAGAAAAACACTTTTAAATGACAGAAAAGGAAAAATAGTTCAGAGTTATAAGGATACAATGAGCTTAGATTGAACTAAAGTGTGGGTGAAAAATGGTATACTTGTAGACCAAAAAGAAACCAGCTGAAGAGCTATAAGAGATTCCTCTTTTCCTTATTTTCCGCATTTTACTTTTTCCTTCCTTTTTCCTTCCTCACTGGAGACCCTTTTCCTTAAATTGTCTCTATAGAAACATATTTCCATTTACACACATTTTGTATTTATTTAAATTTAACTTTGCACATCTACTGCTTTTTTGCCTGCCAGACTATGGCAGAGGTATCTCCATTCTCCTGTGAGAATTTATGGATTGTGCACAGCTACCTAAATCATATCTGACAGCTTCAGTTAATGTGGGCAGGCAGATTTTCCACTATGAAATACATTTCATCCATAACAATTAAAGTGTACTGAAGAAGTTATGTGAGCAAGTAGAGATGAAAAGAGTGTAAGGAGTTAAAGCTTCCATGGTAACCTCAGCAGTGAGGATGCAATTGGCTCGCTGGGTCCCTTCTGTCACGTCTTGATTCCATGCCAACAAATCATGAACTGTCCATCATTTCACAAATCTATTTTTAGAGCATTCTCAGCTCCTTCAAATAAAATGATAAATGATAAATGTTCAGAAAGGGCTAATACTGGTCATGGAAAGGGCTGTTTCCATCTGAAATGCAAGCTGGAGTTTGGAGGAAAACATGACAAAGGTACTGACCTTCAGTAAAAGCAGAGTAAAGGTTTCAGTCAAACTGCCCTTTGCTTAGGAACAACCTGTTCTTAACTAGAGCCAAACACTATCTGTGCCAAATATGACCGAATATGCTTGTAGCTATTAAGGGAATTGTTCCAAAATGCTGGTACCTCTGCAGAGTCCCCCTCTAGTGAGAGACACTTAGGTATTGCTGCATTTATACCAGAGCAGCTCCTCTTATGTGCTTTAAATAGGAAGGCATGCTAAACATGTTAAAATAGTGATATATGACCACTGCTAACACAGAATCTTTACTCGTGAATGTCTCTGGGAGACAGCTCTATTCATACAGGATACCCAATAAATATAGTCAAAGAATGAACAGAAATTGCTTATGCTGTACCAGCACTTCAATGCAGTGTCTGCACAACAATCAAAAACGTAAAAGATAGGAGACAGACTGGGAGACAGGCACTGTGGAAGGAGGAACTGGAAAAAAAGAGCCCTTGGGTGGTCAGATCTACACCACCACATCATACCACTGTACAGAAACTCAACACAAAACTTTCCCCCTGCAAAGGTCACCATTACGTCGCCACTCTTCATAATTCTGCTTCTGTCTTTTTGTTTGGGCTTTATCAGTTTTCTCTGTATTCGGAATACTCTACATTTAGTTTTGCTACAGCATCACTAGCTCAACTTAACAAACATCTCCAAGACTTACAAACCAACTTCTATAAACACATTCAGTTTCTCTATTATTTTATAAAATACCCTGAAGACACAGAGCTCCACTATTTCTAAGTACAGAAAATTAACTCAATATTTTACAGGCTACTGTAATCACAAGCTTACAGATCAGCAAATAATTTGAACCAGTGTTTATTCCCATTAACTATATAATTATAGTTACAATATATAAATATATAAATTATATATGTATACATATATATAAATATAGTCCATTCATAAATATGGACTGAAAGATCTTTCGAGAAGAGACTATAGGTTCTTAAAACTGTAATCAGTCCCCAGACTACTGAAATTTCACTTGTAATTTAAAGATTTTTCTAAATAAAGTCAATTTGCTCTCGGTGTTCAAACATTTTTTTATATGTATACCAATGTACTTCTTATTACACCTAGGACATCAAACTGTAGTTTACAGATGGTTTCCTTGGCAGACAGAATGTATTCTGAAAAATCAGAACAGTAATTATTTAAATTCTTCTATTTCATTTACTAATCTGCCAGTTTATGTGACAGCAGAAAACTTTTTCATACTAACAGATAAATTCCTATTTTAATGCATTATGCTTGCTTCAGAAGCAGAAAAAAAATACATTTAGTATTTTCTTTTTTGTATATTCCTTGTCTGAAAGCAATAAAAAAATCACTGCTAACTGAGGTATTATACACTTCTTAAATTACAGATTATTTTTTACAAAAGGATAAATGAAACTACAGCACAGATTTTGTCTGTGTGCTTCATCAGTGTCACTCTGAAGTGTTGCTTCATTAATGTCACTCTCCTGTGTTTCTACAAAAAAAGTCTTTCTCAAATGTGAACAGGCCCCGTGTTAGCATTAAGAAAGCATTTCTTTTTTGTTTCTATGCTACTGGGAAGCACTGGAATTAAACACCTTAAAGACATTTCAGAAGAATTGTTCGCTTGCAGCTCTCTTAATCAAGAGATGTTGTATGGAAGGTACTCAGCAAGCCCTAGCAACAAAAATAATTCATAAATGTCTTATTAAGTGTTTAAAAACAAATGAAAACCCCCACAATTCCCCTTAAAAAAATAATCAGAGAATACCTTTCAAAACCCAGCCAAAGATTTTATAGAGTCAGCTTTGTTACAAGGCTAATTACAAGTGTGTTCTATTGCAATATTCTGTTAGTTCATATATGAGTAGAATTATGTCAAATTACTTTTCTCTCAGCCAATCCACATACTCTTCTGGCACCAATAGAAATTAAGCTCATTTAAAAGTTTCTATTTTTTCAGTCTTGCAAAGCCACTCAGGCCCTTAGTATTAAGGTGACATACAGGCATAGCAAAAGAAGCATCCTGCTCATTAGTAAGATCAACAGGAACAGAAGTGCTTTCACTGTACTTATAAATACAAAGTTTATCCACCAGAGCTTTGCCTCTATTGGGGAAACCACAGGACCCAGGTAGGCATAAAAGGGACATCTCCTGGGAAAAGCCATGGCAGGAGGCAGAAAAATAGTACCCCTGTAACTCCTTGTTAGGCATGTTGAATTACACAGAGAGGATGCTTTGACCACACAACATCTTCCTTCAAAAAAATTTTCGTTAGCTCTGCTTCCCTCTAAAAAGAATCAAGTGAAAGAAAGGAGGAAGGAGGAAAACACAGAGCTGTCCTGCTTTTCACAGGGAATTGTCATCAGGATCTGCTCAGATCTGTCTCCTCACTCCTGCCCTCCACTCCTTATCCAGGAAGAGAGGGGAAGGGACTTCTGACCTCTTTCTAGTCCCTCCTGGATCAGCAGTGAACACAGGCACAACTGAAGGGAAAGTTTCAGTCAGTCCCTAGAAAACACATGGTTTATATATTTATATTTTTTTCCTCCCGTTTTATCTGAGATTCCTTTTTCATTCAATGCAAATAAAAGTATTTGGTATTTAAAAAAAACCCACAACACACAAAAAAAAACCAAACCTCATAACAATTAAAACCACTTAGCTGCATGCTAACCATTCTATCAGCACTGCTTATACAATAGTTTTCTGTGAAAGCACTGATGTACGATGGATGGAAGCATTCATTTATGCATTATTGATACAGCACATATGTGTAATTTAAATTCACAGGCAGTAATTCTTTGCTCCTCAAAACAGTTAGATGTTTTAGTAAAATAAGTTTCTGGTCCTTGTGAACATATAAAATGAGGCTTTTAGAATAATATTTTCTTGAAGAAAAAAAGAAAAAAAGGATAAACATGACCCTATTGATGCTGTCGTAAATAATTTGGAATATTTGCATAAATGTGAGCAAAGACTGATGACTTTAAACAATGGTCACCAATTAAGAGTCTGAAAGAAACACAGGACTAATGACACCTATAAACCAAGACAGGTATATTTGCATACTGTATCTGGTATCATTGTGGGAATGTCAAAAAGACAAATAATCATGATTACACCTGAAGCAATAATTTAACAAATGCAATCAGTCACAGCAAGGAACTTTTGTTTACCATTCATTCCTTACATAAATTCAGATTTTTAAATTAAGTCTGTTGCTGAAATATATATTTGTATGAAAATGAAAAGAATCTGTTGCAATAATTTGCAAGATGAGGGATCTCTCTACAACTGCATTATTAGTCACCATTTCCTAAAAGTAGCTAATTGTTATGCAGCCCTCAATCTAAGTCATTTTATTAGAACAGAATGGCAGATCATTAGAAAAGCCCATTTTTCAGATTTCTTGCCAGAAAAGCTGCTTGCTTTTTACATGACAACAAAATCTTCTCTGACTTCGTATTTGTGAGTTTTTTTTTTTTTTTAATGAGCCAAAAGCTGCAAAACTACTCACAAAGAAGTTACAGAATCATTTAACTTCAGTTGGCACTGCCTGGCATTAATTAATGTATTGCAATTATTTTGAGTTGCATGCTTTGGGACATGTGCTGTTATTAAGTCCAGAAAAATAGCAGAGGTACAGGTGCCATTTAAATATTTTGATAATTTTCCTTTAGATGAGCCTCTGAAAAGGAACAAACCCACTTTTCAATGACTTGTCAAAACTAAGGCTATGTATTCTTGTACATGATACCAGCCCCTTGGCAGGGTTACTGGGTATTGAGAAATTATTATCAGATTTTCTATGGGGGATGAGGTTTGAGAGGTTATAGTCTTACTCATAAATTAACCTCAAATATAGTGAACAGCACTGTCACTATCTTTCCAGTGCTCAAAAGGAAGAGCAGTACATCAAGGAATGGTGACAGATACTGTCCTTAAGAACAAGATACGATAATTTAGCCCCTTTAAGCATAGTTCTTTGAAGTATTTAAAGGAATAAATCAGCTCCCAGTAAAATACGAGTTTTAACGTTATATTTCCTATAAAGAAATGTGGAAAAAAAGGGGAGGGATATGAGATAAGCATTCAAATATGTCTCTTCTTTCTGGATCTCTCAGTTTTTCAGTGCACAGTCAAGATACCTTTGTAAGTGCCCTGGCATCTCTGTATACTCATCCCCTTGTCCTGGGAATGTGTCTAAACACTGGGAACCACTGAGGCTTCAGTCCTGGTCTGCATTCAGTAAAACCAAACAAAAGTGCCTACACTAGTTGCAGTTGGTTCCTACTCATGATAGAAAGTGGGGACAACTATTTCTCAGGCTTTTTAGACTCTGCTTTGACAAGACTCTTTGATCTGTCTGCCTTTGTCACTTCTCTTTTCACTCACTGTGGAGAGATCATAACTATAGTTTTTTGCAGCTAAGTGGTATTGCAATAATCACAAAGTGTTTCTTCTCTTACAGTTACATGGAAGTCAAAAAGAGAAGTAAGGCTCTGAAGATAAATTCCAGTTAGAATATTGCTGAAAACATATGCCAGCAATGTGACAATAAGACAGGAAGCCTTCAAGGACAAAGGTTATTTTATCTTGGACAATTTAAATTCCAAAACTTAAGGCTACTTGGATTTCTTCCTATCTCTTCAAAACATTACCCATCAAACAAATTTTACCTGTGCTGCATATGTAGGCAGGTAGGTAAATATTAGTGATAGCAGAAACCTAGTTCTTGAATTCTTTGTACCATTTTTCTGTGGTTATATTTCTTTCTATATAAATGAAAATTTTTAAAGTAGATTAAACACTGAGGTGTACCAACAATGAAATATGGAATATAAAATGAAATATTTTACCAAGTGGTACAAAGTTCATACTGTTTCCCAATAGAAAAAAAAACCCACCAACCTATCTTGATTTCAAGTCAAATGTGACAGATTCATGTTTCAAATTCAGTTGCTCCATTTTATGAGCCTCCTAGCCCCAAATTCAGTTAGAAGTCCTTGGAAGGCAACACAGCATAATTTATCTTTTTTGGAGGCTAGAGAAAAAGAGCTGTGTTTTGTGGGTGCTCAGTAAAAAATGCTCCCAGAATGACACCACAGGCGTATAGCCTTGCTTTAATGGAGAGATTTGTACTACAAATTCTCCCTGGAAAGTACAGAAATAAACTGGCTACAATTCCGGCTCTTAGTTTACCTGTACATAGACAGAAAAATAAAACTTTAATAAATAATAAATAAATTAATAATAATAAAAAAGGCATAATAATACAAGATGAGCATAAGAAAACACTGTCTGGAAGGCCTGGAAATTTTTTCTTGCTTCTGAAAGTCAGACATTACACAGATCTTAAGCTGTTTAGCAAAGAATTGGGGACAGGAGTTTAAGTCAATACATCACTAGAGTTTCCTTTTACTAACTCTGGCCAGGAAAAAAGGCAATGTATATGCCAGCTCCATCATATACCTGACAGCAGTGACCGGCAGTGGCATGTAGCACATTTGCTGTGGTTCTGAGCAATATCAGCTCTCACTGAGTACATGTACAGAAAGTAACAACCAATCAACCTGCCTTTAAATCAAAGAAATTTTTGGCTAGCTGATAGACACAAAACAGAGTTATCTTTGGATCAGCTGAACTGTCACAGGGAGGATGAGCACAGGCACAAAGAAACTCCCTCCCTTTCAAAGATTTCTGTTCACTCTGCACTTCATCCTTAGAGCCCACAATGGCCCCTGCTGCCCCTGCTCTTGGGGCTCTCCCTGCTTAGCATCACCCATTTGGAAATGCAGAGATTTGAGTGAAAAGCTGATCCTTTCCCCACTCTTCAAATTCATAGGAAGCTTATACTTGGCTCAAAGAGTTGAAGGAAATTAGGAATCGAGTGCCATGCTTCCCCCCCTCCACTTTCTCCATGGATGCAGTTCCCAGTGACTCTGACAGACTGGTACAGGGATGAACCTCCTGCTGCTCTCCTTATGGTCTGAATTGAGGGAAGGGCAGAGCATCTATGCCCTTTGTACTCTGAGGGGTAAAGAAAGGCTGATACTCTGTTCTCTTCCAGCTCCTATAGATAGAAAAACAGTAGAGACAGTGCTTGACTTCAATATGATCTTCCTTCTCAAAAATGTAATCATGAAACTCTTCCCTTTGCATACAGTGACTGAAGTTCAAAAGATGGCAAAGCCTTAGCCCTCCTCCTCTACACTGAGGCAAATCTAAATAAGAAAAGTCTGTGCCTGATGGTTTGGGAGTAGTATGGAGAACTGTTTTGAGATAATGAATCCATCCCTGCTTCAAATTAAGTTTTCTTCTCCAGCCTTCAATCGTTTCTGGCTCTGATTAATTTTTTTGCTCTTCAGTTAATGGTAATCATTGCTGCTGTTGCTCCCAGACACACCAGAAGTCCAGGAAACTCAGAATTTGAAGTTTATTGCTCTAATAAACATGAATTGACAAACTCTAGTGTGGACAATTATGTTATAAGGTTGATATGCACTTTTTTTCTCCTTCAGTACTGACTTTGTGCTTTGTTTTGGGCTTCTCTTAGTTAGAGAGAGATTTTTATTTTTAATACATTAAAATAAGCAACAGTATACAGAACAAAGAGGAAAAAAGGCTCTTTTCTCTGCAGTTTGTATTACAGCTATTTTTTTTTCCATATAGCATAGATAGCTGTTCTTTTTCTTTCATTATCTCTCAGAATTTCAGCCATGATTTTCTTTTCTTTGAAGTACTCATCTCAATAAAAAGCTGTTTTACTTTGCTTCCACAACAGCAGGGACTGTTTTAAATGAGGAAATTCAGACTGTAAATAATTATCAGGAACCAGTGAAAAACTGGAATAGGGGAAATAATGACATAGCAATCTTACAATTTACATGTAATAGTAGAAATTCTTGCTCATTTTGCTGTATTTCATAGACTTAAAGAGCAACCATATTTTAAATCCTATTCTGCAAGAGTAACTTTCTGCTGGAGGGTAAAAAGTTTTCAAGTACCACCTGAGATAGTTAACACACTGTTGCATTCTTGCAGAAGTTATGACTCATTTCTGTTTTCTGACTTGTTCAAATAAATTCATGTCAGAAGCTGCTCTACATTTTATTAACTTTTTTGTGGATTAATTACTCCTGATTATCTTGTAAGTACTTTGCATTTAATTTTTGACTGAAGCTTACAATGTTTATTAATGACTAAACAATAAGGTGAGATGCATTCAGATATTTTTTGTTTACATGGTGAATCTTAAGCTTGACAGCCATAAAAGAATAAGAGTCTTCAGAGCCATTCTCAGCCTATGTTGTTCATCGTATATGCAAGATTAAGCATATCCGCAAAAATAACACAAAAGTCAGCATTTTAAATGAATTACTAAAATAAAAATATGCAGAGTAAAATGATGGTGATGCTCATGAGTACTGCAGTAAGAAAAGTGTTCGAATTGTATATTTCCTTTGGGAAAAACCTCTTTTCCTTTTTTTAAATTTTATTTGCATAGTACTTAGCTTAGGTCAGTAAAATTGATGGAGCTATGAGGCCTTTTAAAGTTTTTTGTAATCATCAGATTCTCAGAACATTCTAAACTTGTTTCCAGTCATGTTTCTGAATATGAAGAGTTCAGGATTTACAGCAGTATACTTCCAGATGTAAAAAACAGTACTCATTTCTGGCCATCCAAGTCCAAGAAAAAGTAACATTAACTGGGTCAGAACAGGTGGAAAGAAAAGGACTCCACTCCTTAAAATCCTGTTCTCTTCGAAGAAGAGACAGGAATTCCAAACTTCCTCTTTGTGAGAGGTCAGGCAAGGTTGGCTTGGCTGCCCATGAATAAGTTTTGACTGGAAATCTAAAGATTTTCTTAAAGTTCCTGAAGACTATGAGGACTCTCAGTCTTAGCCATACTGATTTTTCTTCCCCCATCTTCAGTAGATTTGATCCTGAACTGCAGTCTTTTTCACAGGCTTCCTGTATTTGGCTGATAGCTATTAAATTATGTTTTACCCCTTTGCTTCTGTCCAGATTAAATACATTTATAGCACAGCATGGCAGAATGTGACAAAGGGACAAGTGGCAATTACTTTATCTATTTTTGTCTCCTACATGGTTAACCAATCACTGAAACACTGAAAAGGCGGGAGTAAGATCTATGCGAGTTTGAAAAAAAACATAGGATATAGAGAATAGGATCAGGCAAATGGGCCTGTTTAATCTCTGATAGTCTGTAAATAAACTTCTTATAAAAGATTTTTTTTCTAAATTCCAGGAATTTTTTTTTCAATGAAGAACCAAAGAAAGAGGTGCTAAACAAGACCTTCCCAAGCTAAAACAAGCTGATATCAAGAGTAATAAAGAGGATCAAAAGAGCTGGATGTACATGACTTGCAGGATGTTTTATTTAAAGCACGTGTTTAATACCAATAGGAGTTCACAGGTCCTTCATGTGCAAAATCATAGCAATGGTTTAAATGACATTTCCATTGCCATTTCAGCAAAGCACAGAAAGATCTTTTGTCCGTGTTAGTAACTGTAATCCTGGTTGGCAAGTACCCAGGAGGACATACACCAGAGGACCACGAGCCCTTTAGACAGAAGTCTTTGAGAGAGACAGCCACTTCCCATGCTGTAGATGTTTTCGTGAGTTTGTAAAGGTTGTTTTATTAATGCATATGCCAGATGACTGAACAGGAGTATGAAAAGCCATAGGAATGTATAGTACATCTGTTTCCAGATGTAAAAACTGCACCTCTGCACAGGAACCTTTTCACATCCAACCTGAGAGAGTCATGGCACTCATACAATTAAACAAAAAAAGAGACATAAGAAAAATGGCAATACATATATATGCTATTTTGTGGTATTAGTGTTATAAAACTGGTAAGATAAATGGAAAACCTGGCTTTTCTTTCCTCAGACAGCACAAGAATGTTTATATGTATGGACAGAAATGGTTATTCAAGGTGATAATGAGAAACATTTAAATAGTACAACAGACCTGCAATCTCATCCCTTCCCTTGCTCTTCTGTTGGCATCCTCCTTAATGTGAAGATATCCAAAGCCTCACTTCTTCTGTCAGAAATGAGATGTTTTTATTGGTGTGAATTGTGACACTATTGTTAGACTGTATGGGGCTAAATCTCTGACTTGTTTCTCTCTACTAAACCACACACACAAAACCCCAAAACTTCAAAAGCCATTTAAAATGCTTCCCTGGTAATTATCCCATGTACATTTAGACCTACAGTTACCTGCACAGCAGTGCTTTTATGGCTCTTACTGTTAGTTAACTTTCTGATATAGGCACCAAGAGGACATTCCCCTCTCACAAGAAAGCTGTGGTGATTTAAGGTATTTGCTCTTGACAAGTTAGAATTGCTTTGATTTTCGATTCTGGAATTGTTCACCTGAGACAAAAATCACAGGGCAAGGAGAATTCTGATAGGGATCATGTTGTGAGTTGTGGCTGACAGTGTGTCACAAATACATCTCTCTGATTTTAAGTTTGTTATTTTGCCACTAGCTCCACAGGCTTTCCTAGCTACTGCTTTTAACAACCAAGGCAGCTACTGAATAGGTGGGGACCCTACAGGGGCGTGCATTGAATCACAGCAGGGTGTTCCAGCAAACTGGATACACAGGTGGTAGCTGAAAGTGGGAATGATCTCTTTAAAGTTTAGGTGTGATATGCATTATTTTGAGAGGCAGTATCATAACAAGGTGCAGTTCCTACCTTGGTGAGCATCAGGGAGGATTTAATCAAAGGAACAATACGTGTTCATTATTGAGCTGGGAGTTTTGGCAGCGTTCCTCCTGCAGGTTTGTTGCTGAGGATATCTGCCACCCAAAATAAAGGAAAAACCTCTTACTTTATCCTGCACAGTGGTTTTCCAGTGCCCACCACCACCGAGCCTGTTAGCTCCCTGTATTAGAAGGTGTGCTAAGTGGCCCAGAAACCATTCTTGTTCCAGTTTAGAGCCAATTTTTTGTGTGTGTGTGGTTGAAACCCTTTGGTAAGTTTGGAGCATGTGCTCCCTGCAAAAGCTTTTAACCTTTTCTGTCATGCCCTACAACTGGATCCCCAAAGTGGTGGAACAGAAGGGGGACCTGAGGGTTAGGTCCATGAATGTGAAGCTGTGTTCTGCACCAAGGTGTACACACTTTAAGACTTCAGCGCTGAGCACAAACCTTCACCAGTGCCTGATGGCATTCAGTACAAAATGCAATTGGTACAACAAGCCAAAAGAAAGACTCCCTTGCTCCTTTTTTAAAGCTTCCTTTTACATCCCTAAATTATTGCTTTGAATGGCAATATTTATGGTAGCTCACAAATAGGAGAAAAAACACCTGCCATAAGCCAGATTTTCAGATGATATAAATAAGGAGCCCATTAGGTCAACTATCAAACAAGAATCAAGTTCAATATGCAGTAGCTTAAAACATGAGTTTCTTCCCTTTTTTTCCTGAAGGTATGTTTAGACGGATACTTGAATCAATACATTAATACTGGAACAATTTCATACAAAAAGCTGCTAATTGATAGTTAAATGTGAGCTAATTTTTCATGTGAAACAGCTGTACTATATTTATTGCTGAAATAATGGTAATGACTTTCTTTGTGACATTCTCTTGAGAAATTTTAAACAAAGCCTTTGGTAATTGCTTAGTTATTTCAGACTGCCTAGTAATTTTCCACTGTATTAAAAGGCATTTGTTACTGAGAATGACAGAAAAAACATACACTTCTATTGGATGGAGCTTTTACTTATTTTCAGTCAACATAATTACCTTTTATTAACACACCTGCTATCTGAACAATAGCCTACTTTTTATTTATTTGACTAACACTTTACTAATTTCTGAACTGTAGGATACCTATACCCTTGAAATCATTATGAAATAAGACTTGAAATAAGACTGGTTATACGGGCAAGACTATGGTTTCATTTAAAAAAAATAATAAAATATTTAACCCCAGCCACAATAAAACTGACTAAATGCAGTCCAGCAAACTGAGCTTTTTAAGTAACATTTAGAACAAACCCAACAGTATAAGTACTAGAAAAACAACATTTTATACCATATGTATTATAGTCTCCTGACTTTTTAAGGTAAACAATATTAGGAAAGATATTTACTATTCAGATATTAGAGACAGATACCACCTACCTAAAGGTCATCTAGAACACTAAATATTATGTGCCATAATTCTGTTTATCAAACTGCTTTTGTGACTAGATCCAACACTGAGATGAAAAATAATATCTCTCCAAACCAACACCCTCAGCAACCTGTACCCCAGGCAGGAATTACAGTCAGGTCAGACAGGACACTCCAGAGCAGTGGCCAGGACTCAGGATGCCATGATTCTAAAGTGGTCCTCATACCTCCAGCCACCCATGGCTTCATTTAAGTCTATAAATTTAATCCTGTGCTGTGTTCTGAGGCTTCACAGCACCAGATCACTATTTGTGATCAGCTTTTAAGAGCAGCTGCCATGATTTCACTGATCCAGGATGCCCTGGGCACCACCTCCTCCTCTTCCCTGCCACCTCCTCTACAGACCCAGCCCCACACCTGCAAGAGCACACTGGGCATTCCTGGTTTTCTCTCTGCTTCTCCTGTCCTTTTGTGCAAGTTTGTTTGGGATGAGCTTTGTTTGCAAAGGACTTGCAGTCTCCTGGAAGGCACCAACACCACAAAGTCCTCCAGAGAGCAGTGTGTAAAGCTGCCAGACTGCCTGCTAGGAGGAATATGGAGTAGGTGGTGGGTCTGCAAACATCTCCTTCAACAAGTTTTTAGGCCTCATTAATATGAACACTATTCTCACATAAGTTTAGGTAAGAACATACATTTCAGCTCTAGCAGCCCAGCCTCTGCTGTTTCAAACTCATCACTGATGTCTCCATGGTCCTTCAGCATCTTGCCCCAGAGAAACAACTTAATAATTTTGAAGTCATAGATAACTTTGAGGTTTTTATATTATTTTACAAATAAATAACAAACCAAAGCAAAAAGAAATCGAATCTCAAACAACAATGAACAAAGAGGATTTTTCCGTCAATATAACCAGAGGGTAAGGGGCGTATTTATGTAATAGGTATGTGAAAATTCTTATATTCCATATCTCCTTTACATTATATGCATTTTTTTTAAGATTAAAAACGTATTCCAGAAAAGCTTATTCCTTGTTTCTCAACATGAAGCATCTTTTGTCCTCCCCCTGTGAGTTCAAATTTTAGAATTCTCAAGTTTTTTACTTTGTGCAAGAAAAACCTGTATTTATGGTTGAAAAACAGAAGTCAGTAAAAAAAGTTTTGTTCCTTTCCTTTTCTTTCCTTTCCCCTGTTTTTTTGGGTCAGAGTTTTTTTCCTCCTTACTGCTATTTAATATGAACAAATGTTTCCAGAGGCTGCAGTTCAAATCAAGGTCCATTTTACTGCACAGCTGTTCCAAAAATCCAGCATCAGATAGTTCATGGTCTACCAACAGCACCAGGAGGAAAAGTGGAGATGAACTGTCACCAAACACTCAAATTGCAAATAGTTAAAAAAAAATAAAAAATAAATCCTTAAAGTGCCTTAAAGTGTCCTAATTTGCCACAGGTGTCTCTCAGTCTAATCAATGACAAAAATTTGAATCTGCTTGGAGAGTTTAATATATTGAATGGCTTTAAAAAGGTACAGGAAGAAATTTTAAGCTGCTCTTAGATGCTGAAACATGTTAATGCTGGCACAGGAGGAGATGGAAAGCAGAGGGAGCACTCCACAGTGCAAACTCGGAGCTGACGATTTTCTCTGGTTTTAATTCATACTTACATGTCAGTCTTAGTAAACATAAAGTTTAATTCGTTTCCATTCTGGGCATGGCATAAATACCAGAAAAATAAGCTTTCCTATGTATAATTTTCACAGAGAAA
The DNA here is from genome assembly GCA_023637945.1 of Phaethornis superciliosus. NCBI lineage: Eukaryota > Metazoa > Chordata > Aves > Apodiformes > Trochilidae > Phaethornis > Phaethornis superciliosus. The sequence goes on from JAJQWJ010000005.1 coordinate 8,132,242, forward strand.
AATACATGGCCTAAGTATTTAAGCACTACTTGTCTCCAGAGAGATTTGTGTTCAAATCCTGCTGAGCCACAAACACTTCCCATGACTCAGGGAATATTGTTAAGCTGAACTCAAAGTATCAGCATCCCAGCTTAGATACAAGATGTTCATGTTTCCAAAAAGCAATCTGATTGCCTGAGTGAATGGTCACTTAAACCCCACTGTATTCCTCACCTGGGACTGCAGGAACCCCATGGCCTCAGCTGTGGTTTGGAAGGGTGGAGGGAACACCTCCTCCACTCATACCTAGAGAGAAGCACTTTGACTTTTCCCTTGCCTTTTCAAAAACAGGATGGAAGAAGAAGAAAAGGAGACAGAATAGATTGAGCAGCAACACGGGAAGAGCTGGGGCTGGAGCTCATCACTCCTTTACCCAGGCACCCCAACTTCTAGGCTAAGGATGGGTCTCCAGCAGAGCATTCCTCACTTGCCTGTTGAGTTGGACCCCAATTTAAGGCACATTATCCAGAAGAGCCCATCAGACTTCCCTAGACCACCTTGGGGTGGTTTGGTCTCTATTTGCAGTATTTTATTAAGCAAGTCTTCAGTAATGCTGCAAACCATATTATTTTTGGTTCATCATGAGTGTAAGGCACACAGTATTATTATTTGACTTATTCCAATAATCCTAGCAGTGCTAAGATAAATATGGAGCAGAAGGATGGCTCTAGCTATAGAAAAACACATTTTCAGGAATGTTCCATCTATCAGCTTCACAATCATTATTTCTCACTTTATAATTTCAATCTTGCCACTAGAAATGTTTATTAGTTTATATTTCTTTCCGATTAAAAGCATTTTTATTTCTAGGAGCTTCTCTGCTGCCCTCTTAAGTACTTTGCTAGAACAGCAGAGATGAATGAAAAAAGTTTATGATGTTCAGAAAAAAGGTGTTCAAAATAATTTCTGCTTTGACTCAAGCTACCTCTCATAGCATAAATATTCTCTGCCTATATTTCAAAAATGCTTAACCAGGAGATTCTTAGTTTTTCAAATAATATTGTGAATCAGTATTGTGTTATTTAACAGTACTATAATCTTTCTAATATTGACTCTTATAAAGTACAATATGGGTAGAAAATGAGGAAATTCTTATTATGGAAAAAAATTATTTTTTTGTGGGCCTATTTTGTTATTTTTGTATATAAAGTTATGTTATTCTCATACATACCAAGATTGTGTGTTTATTTTTGTCATCTTTTTTCATTCTTTTTGCATATTTCTTAATAAGTAAAACAGACTCAAATAACATTTAAAATATTATTTAGGAAAGACACAAAAATTATGGATCCACTGATGTGCTATTTTTGATGCCATGAAAACCTGTACTTGATAATCGAACAGATGAAACCAACAGTGTAAATACTGGAAAAAGGTGAAAAGGCTGTTTTTATCCTAAAATGGGACAAAATGTCAATTGATTAATATCTATGGTTTTCTATATTAAATAGAAATTATTAATTTGCTATCACCTGAAGCCTTAAACTAAACTTTTACAGAACAAAAGCTAAAACTACTTATTTTAGCATGCTCTTTTTCTTGCTAGCTTACAAATATTCACAAGTATTCTTTGGATGACAATCCAATGATCAATGGGAGAGGGAACAGTAAGGAAAATTCACATTTTCCTTTTCCTCAGACCTCTTCCAGTCGAATACTATCTGGTCTTACAACCAATTGCCTACTCTGTTTGAAAACCCTTTATAACTCTAACCTCTTCTAAAGGCAGTCTTTATTTACAGTTAAAGTTGTCACTGCTGAGACATCTCAAACCACCAAGTGTACATCACCATGCAAGCAGGCAGAGGGAGATATCAAGGTAGATTTGTACAAATCCAAATTTTACCTTAAAGAGGAACAACAAGTGATTGCAATCCAGTTGTCCAAGGGCCTTATCTCTGTCACCCTGACTGCTGAGAAAATTACCCTTGAGGAAATTACCAGGAAGTGAAACAGAGGAGATACAACTCTTCAGACTTAAGTAATGCTTTCAACCTATCCATCTCCCTGCAGGCAGGGAAACAAACAAAAAAAAAAAGAGGCACTGAATAGCTGAGTAAAACAGTCAAGATCGTGGAGCAACCCAAACTTCTAATAGATCCTTTTGAGTTTTAGTCTGAGAAAGCAGCAGTTGATGCACCAGCATGAAACCCACTTCTTGAATTGCTCCAGGGCATGCTTGTAGGACACACAACACAATGGCAAACCTGATTCATGTTTCCCCCAAACTGTAATACAAATGTATTACAATATAAAGGGAATTTCTCATCCCCCATTTCATGGAAATTATATCTTGGTGTAAGGAATTCCCAGCACACACACACAAAAAGTTTCAGAACTCAGAAGTATATTTTTGCATCTGGAATCTCTTCTTATTAGGCAAATAGATGGTATGCTGTTTAAAATTAGGATACAAAAAGTAGTACAGGTATGCTTAATGAAGCTAGGGATGACTAAATGAAGAACAAATATTGCCCAAACCATCACCTCTTTCAGCATACTAGGTATTCTTGATGAAGGGGGCTTATTAAATTAATAACTCTGCATCTAAAAGGCTGATACAACAGTATGTGGTCACAGTCAGCCTGAGAAGACTTCAAAATTCAGTTTCAAAAAACCTAGAAACTAGTAGTGCATTCTTACAGGCACTTACTTTCAACTTGGTGGCACAGGTAGAATAAGGTGCTAGGCAATCACACCACGAGATAATTATGAATTAAATGTTTTGCCTGAATGGCTTTCAGCCTGGTAAGCATTGTGTATCAGGCAAGAGAAATCCACTTTGCATAATAAAATGTGTCTTTTAAAAAGCTGAGCAGTGACACACTAGAAAGTTAGAGAAACAAAGAGAAGAACTGTGTTTATACAACCAAAGAGCAGGGAAAAGGTGGGCCTTGTTGACACATGCCAGTAAGTCTCTTAGCATGGGACAAACAGACTTAAACCTGGATCCTCACTTATGTGAGGAGCATCAGCTGTGGAGGAAAGGCTGTTTCCTAGGAGGAAGGCAAATGAAGAATTTCATAGGTGAGTTGACTTAAGTGCTACTGCCTTCTTTCGTTATTTGAACAATTAATAGGAGAGAGACTTTTATCCCCTATCTTTGTAAACAGAATTTTCCACTGGAACATAAGGGATCTCTGCCACAATGACAGGAAGAAAGAAAAAGACCTTCACAGAAAAGATGTATGGAATTAAAGCTTTTTAGGTGAAAACAGTAAGAGAGTGAGCATGATGTGGCCAACTTCCTGGAGCTCTATCTAAATTTCTAGAGATCCTCGTTAGAGATTTCCTAAATGAGGGAAACTGAAAGTGGCAACCTCAAAAGCACTCCTTTAGAACCATCCAGAAACCTTGAAAAAATAGGTCAGTTATACATATTATTTATTAAAATATAAATTGTAATTGACTCTCTTCCTCTGCTACTCTATAATCAATGTTATAACTTTATGCTTTTGCTGTTCAGTCAAAAATTTCAGAAAGATATGGAACAAAAGCTGTTGAAGGGACAAGTATTTAATTTATCACTTACTAATTTTTATTAAACTCAGTGCAACTTTTGAGGCTTCTACTTAAAGATTTAGTTAGAAAGATTCAGGAAGTCCTACATTTCAGAAAGTATAGTAGCTATGCTATAACAGTGTAGTTTATATGGTATTCATTTAAAGTAAATAAATTGAAGTTTAAGGTTCTTAATTAAAATAGAGCAGCTATTAAATGAATTGGAAAATAATAAAAATTAATTATATCTTTAATGCTTTACAATCAATTAAAACCAGTGTTTTAAAATCACATTAGAGAGAATGTGAAAATTATGTTCCCTTTTCCAGACTTTAATATCACTCATTTAAAGACTTTTAATTAAAATGCAAATTTATCTATAGAACAGATGTAAAGAGAAAAGCTTTGGTGAATATGGAATAACTGAGAAATCATTAGCCAACATCATAGCATATTATATTACTGCTACTGAATTGGAAATTTAATGTTCACTGTGATGAAAAGACGATAAATTAAATCAGACTGCTGTACCACCTAGAATTTTAATTTCTGCAAATCTCACTCTGAAACACCTTCTCTGAGTAATAACTTTCATGATCATCAAAGGACTGTTAAAACACTGATTCCTCTTTATATGATTTTTTAATAGAATAGTCTTACCCATGTCCTGTTCTGTCATTTGGCAAGCAATGTAATGGAATGAAGTTGATGTGTCATGTACATATATGCCTATATACATAAATTAATAACAGAAAAGTAAAACAGTAATGGGAGTGAGAGAGCTCACCATGGGGACAAACTGTGAGTGCTCAGGGATGCATTGGCATTCAATAGATTTTGTTAATTACATAGTTTGTAGCCTTGAATAACAGGTCTACAAAGCAAATGCTTGCATGCTATTTCTGTGCAGATGTGCAGACAGAGCAGCACCGCTGAAGCACCCATAGCTGTGTTCATGCTGCCAGCTACCAGGGTCCTGATATACTTACAAATGGCACTTGGCCATATTGCTTTGCTTTGTTCTCCACACAGGCACCCTAAATGTTAGATATGAATGTTCCTATGTTTTTCTCCATATTGGTTAAGACAAAGTAGGGTGAGGGTAGATAACATAACAAGGTGCTGAGACTATGTGCCCACAGATGTCATCTAAGTGCTGACCTCCCACCTCTGACATGCTCATTTGTGTCTGCCCATCACTACACCTCTCTCATTTATGCAACAACTGCTTGGGAGCTGTAGTAAACCAAGCTGTGAACTGATCAAGCTTAAAATACAAACTGCTGTTCTGGGAAAAGTGAGGAGACAGCCCAGGCTGGGACTCAAGGTATGTTTCCCAAATGTCCTGGTTTTAGCCAGGATAAAGGTGATTTTCTGTCTTGTACTTTTGCTTTCAGCTAAGTCTCTTCTAAGTAGCTGCACTTGCTGAAATTAACAGCAAGTTTCTCAGACAGTGTCTGCTTCTGGGACTGATAACACTCTATGTTTATAGTTACTGCTAGAGACTGGGATGCAGAACCAAAGACACTGCTTGGTTCTGAGGAACATTTTGCCCTCCAGAAGGAGAGAAGGACTAAAGAGGTCTCACCTGCAGCCCTCCTTTGGGGAGGAATGGACAAGATAGATGCCAGAATTGACCAGAGTGTTCCATCCCATACACATCATACTCAGTATAAATTCGAGGGATCACAAGGGCCAAACCCCTTCCTTCCTTTCCTTCCTCCTGCCTCCAGCTCCCAACTGCTGCTGACTCCAGGATTCCAGCCTGGACTTTCCCAGGGCTGCCCTGCAGCCTCGGTGGTGATGTGAGAGTTATTGGGGGGAAGGTGGGAGGAACATGGTATCAATTTTCCTGTATATTTGTATATATTTAGTAATTTTTCCTATTTATCATTACTGTTTTATTAAAGTTCTGTAGTTTAGTTTCCAACCCATAAGACTCTCTCCCTTATTCTCTCTTCTTTCTTTATCTGGGAGGAGAGGGGATTAATAGAGAGCATCTGTCATTCAGGCCAGTGTTAAACCCTGACACCAAACCACCTGAGCCTGCTTCACAGTCCTCCCCATGGAGGGGCACAAGGTCTGCTCCCCCTCTGCTCTGTGGAATAGCCCTTGCTACTCATTTTGCCTTTGAATATCCAAAGATTAACAAGTGTAACCAGGCTTAACTGCAGTGCAGCCATTTTATCTGCAGACCTTAGGCACTGGGCTTTCAAAGTCTGTATATTAATGAGATTCCAAAGCCTTTAATAACTGCTAAATAAGTGACCACAAGCACAGGTGATTTTTTAGTGTTTAAGCCATGCTGAGTGTTGACTGCATGTAGTCTCTGTTATCAAACTCGAGTGCTCAGTAATTCACACCATCCTTTAAAAGCTGAGAAGGGTAAAATAACACATGGTCTGGTGTAGGCAAACACAGACATGTGATATATCCCACACACAGGATGTGCAATTTAAGTGTAAATGCCAAGTTTCCCTGAGTTTCTTCTTATGAACGAGCAGGTCTGTCTCAATGAACCCCACAGTGTTAAAGGAACTTAAATGTGTACTAATCAAGATAAATACAGCTTTATGTAGCAAAATATTAACAGATATCAGCCTCTTGCTGAAGCTGCAACTTGCAACTGTCCAGGTACTCCCAAGTAATAATTTATACACCCTCTTTCTGGTGGTTTTCCCTTTGAATAACTACTAACAAGCTTCTTCACACTCCCTCATGAATATTCATGAAGCAGGTGGAAACATTAATACCTTAGTGGAATCTAGGTGGAATCTTAGTGGAATCAAGGGTTGGACTTGATGATCTCTGAGGTCCCTTCCAACCCAGCCAATTCTATTATTCTAATCTACAGTCCACCAAATTTGAATGAAATTGCATTGTTTTTCAAATGTTTTCAAGTTATAGACAGCCCCACACAATGCATGTGTGCATCTAATTAAACACACAGTAATACCACATACTTCATTTCCATAGGAAACAAAGTTAACTGGAATTCACTTAGAAGCTTGACCAGAGCTGATGAGAACCATGCCACAAGGTATGATTGGAACACAAGAACTAAAACCTTCAAAACTATCTATCCCTTATTTTAGTTTGTTTTTGTTTTTTTTTTCAATTTAAAGCATGAAGCCTGTTAAAATTTCCCCTTGTGGCTGTGCTAAGTATGCCAGAACATCTCTCTTTTCATTTCCACACAGACTCTGCTGAATTATTGTGCCTTATAAATTTACTGTTTCTCTTTAAACTGACAAGCAGATGACGGAAAACATATTGATGCTCCATATGGCTTGAAAGCTCCTAAGAAATCTTGTTCCTTAAAAACTGGCATGTCTCATTGCTCTCAGGGCTGTGATAGGCTTGTATGTCTGCCAGTTTCCTACACTATTATTAGAGTTCTGAAGCAGTACTTGTCACTGGAGGATACCGCCTGATTCCAGGGTCCTGTATACTATTCTTTCACATTTCCCTCCATGGATCACCTGCCAATGAATCACCAAAGAAACTCATTACCAAATGTAAAAAATGACAGTGAGCAGCACAGCTGACTGCCAGCAGATAGTCTTACTTGCTGGACCACTCCAGGCCTGTTATTTCTTCAGATGCTGCACTCCTGGCATGATGAACAACCATGCCACGCTGCTTCTCCTTCTCATTTGTTATTTAATTTTAATCTCATCTGACTCAGTGGTGTCAGTACAATGCTTGAGAGGCTGTCAGAAAGTCTGCGTGAGGCTATTTTAACAGCTTTGAAAAGAGAAGATGTGCTTCTCATTCTTTTCATTTGTTTTTATTGAGGAATTCACTTTTCCATTAGCTCAGCTTAGGCATGCCACAGTCTGGATGAATGAATAAGAAATGGATTCCTTCTTTTCCATTGGGTATATTTACCTGCACTTCCCCTCAGGCTGTGATTTTCCTATTTCTAATCTCCAGAAAGGTTCAGAGACATAAAACACTCATCTAGACCTCATACAAAGGTTTAAGCTGTGACCTGAATGCTTCAAATCCTTTCCAAGACACATGTCAACAGCAGGTAAGTATTTTCGGAGAAAGCCTGAAGACTTCCAGAATGCAACATTCAGATGGTTGTGAACTCCTGCCTTTTCCTTTTTTTCTACTCTCCAGGTTTCAGTTCCTGTGTCTTGGATACCCCTTTCCATGGATTTTCTCTGCTGGAAGTGCAGCAGTCATTTGGGTACCCTGGCCAAGTATCTGCACTGTCCCATTGTAGTTCATTTTATGGAACTGCAGGAATGAGAAACATCTCATTTGCTCCTGGACACCCAGTCAGAGGTTTAAGGCAGAGGCTTTCTCTCATTAAGGCAATGCACTCATTGGAAAGTGTTCCCTTACCCACCAGAACTCACAGTTTAGCAGTTCAAAGCTGATCCCAAACAATATTTTAAACTCTGGATGTCACTGCTCCCTAATTTTATTGCGCACAGAGTCCTTCACAGACAGCTTGGTCATCTTTCATCCTGATGAAGGTCTGGATGGTTTTATGAACTCTTTTCCTACTTAAATATATCTATTATATTAGTGCAGTAAATCAATACTGGTCACAGTTTGAAGATAACAAAATATAAAAATTCTACTTTTTTGTTATAGCTATGAAACTTACTTTTAGTCCAAAACCAACCACTACTTTTTATTTGAAAGCCTAAGAGTTAGATATTATTGGTAATTGCTATTTTTCAAGTTTTGCCTTTCTTCAGTTCTACACTTATGTAGGGCAATTTACCACATCTTTGCTTAAGCATGCCAACTTTTTTTTTTTTTTTTTTCCAAAGTCCATCAGTTTTGGACACTGATGGAAAAAACTTAAATGAGGATAAAACTAAAGTGAAAAATGGAGGCTGTAATGGCTCTGGGATACTTCGACTAATCTGACATATTCACTAACCTGAAAAGCATGACAGAATTATGGAGATAAAAAGGTATTTAATCTGCTGATTAAAATTTTAATGATAGTTATAATCTAATCAAACACCACAGATTTTTAATAGCTGTGAGGAAATAAAGGAGAATTTTAGATTGTGATGACATTAAAAATAACATTTGGGGTGTACACTATTTTGGCAGACATCTGACAAGATAGACATTCTGATGAAAGTGTCATCATGACATCATTTTAAAACTTCCTAACTAATCAGACACTCTCCTTGATGAACACTTGGATACAGGATAAAAATGAACAGCTTGTTTTTATTCTTCCTATTATTATAAAGCTATATAAGAAGTGTTTTTAAATCTATTGTGAATCAGGCATCACAGTAGTAAAAATAATAACAACAATAAGAAGTGGGGCAGTCTCTCTGATGAAGGGCCAGATCCGCAGCACTTATTCTAAAAGGAGCATCCTCACAGGGCTGCAAGTAATAAAATGAATAAGTAATAAGTAATAAGAATTCATATGTGTGCAAGTAACAGATTGAAGACCTGGCACAAAGGTCTTGTTTGGAATAGAGCAGAAAGCTTTGATTATAAGGCTGGGAACAGTGTATGAGAGCCTTTAAGTTGGAGAAATACAGGGAAAATTTTGAACAGTTCTGAGGCATAAGGAGTTATATCAAAGATAATGAGTATTGAGAAGAAGCATCATTATCCTTTAATCCTGCAATCTCTCTTTTTTTGTTCTCCTTCCCCTTATCTTTTTCCTCAATGATCTACTTTCTTTTCTCCTAGATGTTTCAGTGGTTGTCATTAACTTGAGTAAGAATGCACCGACTGTAATTCAGAGGCTTACTGAATGTAAGACCGGTGCAAAATATGGTATAATATTCTTGCCAATTGTGAAGAACGTCCTTCATGATAATCCTTTTTTTTTTTTTTTTTAAAGTACCAAATGCTGGCAGGTTGCATTTACAGGAGCAGCTCTAAGGTTGGATCATGTGCCCTAGCATTTTATCACAACTGATGCTGCTTGTCCTCCCACGTAGCATAAGGGTGACTGAGAAACCAGCAGCCTCCTAACTCTAGGCTGTCTCTCTGGCTAAACTGACCCAATAAAACCAAGAACCCAAATCTGATCAAGGTCATCCTGGTACTGCTGAATAACACTGGAGGGCTGCTATTGCTGTCACAGAACCATAGCTGTCAGCAGCTGAGCTTAGATGCCACTGAAGACTTCAAAGTGGAACATCCAAATCCTTAGCAAGTTATATTTAATGCTGTAGTCACAAGCAAAGTTTATTTTTTAATAAAAAGTTTGAGTTTGTACTGTTGTACATTATAAAGCAGGGAAATGCTCCTTTCTTCCCCTTCTCCTCCTTTTACTTTAAGCCATGCATTTACAAGATGTGGCATTTACAGAGAACTGAATGTCAGCTATTTTTGGATTCATTCCTTCAGTGCTCATTCCACTGTTTAGTGAACATGCTCTCCTGTACTTCAATTATTCAAGCCAAAGCTGTCTGTGTTTAATTATTATTAAGAAACTTAACTTATATTCCTATCCATTTTGACGTGACTTATGTCACTGTGACAGCTTTCCACTAACAATTCAATAGTGATTATTTCTGAAACATCAAGGTCTAAATGGCATCAGTGTTTCTTAGAGAAGAAAAAAAGAACAGTCTGACAGTTTGTCTTTCATTTAACCTAAATTTTCTAGGAGCTTATGCTACTGTAACCTCATTTATCACATCACAACCTTTTCATCTCCAAATGCTTTAATAGTTTTTGATCCACTCAGCTGCACGGTAGCAAATATTTTACACGTGAAAACCGTTAGAAGAAACAATACAGGGCTAACAGTACTGAAAAGGTCAGAAATCTTTAAAGTTTTTCTATTTTGATAAAAGATTTTGAAAGCAGCAGGGAGATGATACCCACTACAGGCATCTGAGCACCCCCTTCAACAGAAAGGACATTACTGACCATGAAATTACTGCAGTTGTGGTTGCATGTCTTCTGAAAACTAAGTTTTCTTGATTATTTATTCTTTAAAAACATAAAGGTCTTTGGGAAAGCTGCATCTCTGGGGGGAAAGTCAGAAAGCACAACAGAATCCTGATATACACAGTAATTATTTTCTCATTCTATGGTAGCTACTGAGCTATTATAAATCACAAAAATAACAAACATCCTACAAATTCTCCTCACACTAAAATCCTCCTCCCTGAATCACCCCCTCTTTGGCTGCATACATATATGCACATGTGCATACACATTTGCATCTATATATGAGATACACTTGGAAACATTTCAGTGTCTGGCCTGGAAAACACTTAAATGACTTCATTTTAAGGCTTTCCTTTCTTCTCTTCTTTACCATGTGTTATATTAATGAAAGTTTTACAATCTTTTTGTGATATCACAGTTACAGTGTTGTTGGTGTGATGAATAGGCCAACCCAAACTGCTGCTCATCAAGCACAGAATGTGACAAGGCCATCTGAGTGCCTGTAACCAGAGCCCTGGCAGCCACGACTCTCACTGTAATACTCTGCTACAGTGTCCTTGCTGAAGTCAGTTTTGCTGTTATTTCCAGTGAGTTATGACTTTATAAATGGCCAAGTCAAAACTTGCTCTGCTAGAAACCCTAAGCCCATAATGTAGCACAAGTAAAATCCAAGGATCATACATGAAGTCAGCTTTCACTATTCTGGAGCCTGACTGATAAGAAAATTTTTTTTTATTTTTTTTTTTTTTTATTTTTTTTGAGAATAATTGACTTCACAGAAGTATTTTGCTCTTTAGCTCTAAGTAGCTGGCATTTCTGTTTCCTCTGTAGATATTTAGGGTTTTTTCCTCTTCTCAAAAGAGGCCACAATAAAATCAAAACAATAATATAATTTAAAATAATGCTTAATATGGCTCACTCAGTGTCACAATTTCAAAGTCTAACTTGATCTAGAATCACATAAGTATATATATATATATATATATACATATTAGAATAATATGCAAACTTGCAGGCAATACTATAGGAATCCACATATGAAATGGAAACAGATCCACACCTCCACTGCATCTCCCCAATTTTATAAACAGGAAAAAGTCATTACTGTAATACTTGCCTTCTTCATCTGTCCTACATCTCTGGTTTACCATATTGATTTGCTGCATTAGAGGTCCCCTAAAAACAGAAAATGTTGTAGGGCTTTGAAAGACTTGTTACCACCTGCCTTCTCACAAGAATTCATCGCCTTACAGTATAAGTATTAATATGCTTGGTTCTCCACATTTTCGATCTTGATACACATAGTCAGAAATCAGAGATTTTAGTGGGAGAGCTTAAGATACTTTGTATAAATTGATCTTCCTACTGCTGTTGAACCATCACACTATTTACTTGCACACCTCTTTAATTATTTAGACTTAGAGTGTTCTTAAGATACAAAGAGAAAAAGTTGTCTATATTGTAGCCTGGGTAGAGTGAGACACTGGGTAAATAGGGCTAGATTGTGATGCAGTGCTGGATAGATAAATGTAGACTCAGTTTCTTCTTGTTAAAAGTTTCCAGGAAAATAATTAGTTTTTAAAAAGTAGTATTTTCTAACATACACACAGAATTTTTTCTGAATGCTATATGGGCCCAAAAAGACTGTTATTTCACCGAGATATGCTCATCAAATCCTTGTCATTTGGTGCTTTTCAAAAAGAAAATTATCAAGTGTCCAATTCCTTTGCCTCGAGCCTCAGTGGAACTGACCACTCATAACTCCCAGGAAAACAAACCAAATTCCATGATTTCTAAAAATTAAACTCATTAGAAAGAATAAAAATTAAGCATATATTTAATAAAAGGAGCCAACAGATATAAAATCCACAAGTCTCATCACTGTACTAGTGATAACCAGGAAAAAATAGTTTACTTCCAACCAGCTGAATTTGCTGTAGCCACCTCTCCTGTAATGTGCTTTTTTTCACGTGAGTGTGAAAATCACAACAGAAGAATTAAGAAAAAATGTAAGAAAATTTCCTCCTCAGGAAACAATTTTCAAATACATGAGTGCAAGGCAAGGTCAAAGCCCTTCTGCTTTAAGCTTTAATAGTATTGTTGTATAATGCACATCATGGTTACAATTACTATGCAGAAGAATATTTTCACCCTCAAATCATAGGCTAGTGTCACGTTTTAACAAACCAGGACAACTAGAGAGAAATTTTTGACAATGTCTAACTGCTTCAGAACATCACAGAAAAAACAGCTATTTAAAAAAAAGATATTAATTACACTTTACAACTGTGGTTGCACCTTTACCTTGCTCCCAGTGATTTCAAAGTTCTTGATTTATAGACAGAGTATCTGTCCAACATGCTTGCTCCACAGAGCTGATGTACAACCAGACTTGATATAACTCTTCCTTCTGCTAAGAAAACTCTGGTGTGAGGCTGGCTGTGCATTGCAATTATATGAAATGCAAACAGAGGCATGGAGAAACAGCTGTTTTCCCAATCTAGTGAATTCTTTAGGGAAATTTGTACAGAAGGAAGTAATAACTGCATCAGCAGCCACTGACACACTCTGATAATTTACTGCAAAGCAAGAAAAAAAAAAATCTGCATTCATGACAGAGTAAAAACAACACTACAGCTAATGGAAAAAGAAAGGAAAGGAGCAAAAAAACCCAAAAACTCTATGTTGAGGAACAAAAGACAACCAACTTCTTTTTCCTGAAGTGATCATTACGCATATTACTTCAAAATTTAATTCTGATGAGATTTTGTTGCTTGACAGATTGCACTTTTTTTTACTAATTTAATTTATGCTTCATTCAGCAACAGAAACTTCCTTACTCCAAAAAAAAAATGACAAGGACCTGAGAAAGTCAGCTGTGGTGTGCAGTAGAGGTATTTACTACCCAGCATCCTCTCCTGGGCAACCCTATAGCAAGTCAAATTTACCTTACAGCTGATTTAAATCAAATGAGCATTCTAGATTCATCCTGAAAGAGGAAATGATGATAGTATGCAAAACAGCAAGTCAAGATATACTACTCTATCATAGCATCTGCCTGAATAACTTTGCAAAAGCTCACAGGAAAGCATACAGAAATATGTTGAGGTTCATTGTAGAATGTTTGAATAAACCACCTAGTTGGAAATCTTCCAACATTTTTCTCAGAAAAATGCTGGAACTTTCCTGTTGGAGGTTGGTTAGGGGAAAAAAAAGCCCAACTAACTTAGCTTTAGCTTTCCCAATTAAAATAGAGCCAAGGAACACAAAATGGATTATTCTGGATATGATCTGCTGTTGTGGCAAAGTCTACATTTCCAACTGTCAAAAGCCACTCAACCCACCCCAAAATATTTTCTTATCACACTACCCAGTACACATGTATATAAACTCAAGGAAAGATGAAGCTGTAATACTGATGGAAAAGCATGGGAGGGAATGCATGTTTTATAAACCATTCAAACAAGAAATTCATCACAATTTTTATTGAGTGGGAAAGTATTTTTTTTTCTTTTTCTGATACAATTTTAGGATGAAATTCTGTTTATTTCAGATTCCAGAAAAAAAATTATCCGTTATTGAATTTTCATCCACTCTCATCTTTTTCACAGCCTCTTACTTCTGTCAAGAAAATACACCAATGTTAAGATTTTGAACAGGAAATTGGAGGGAGCATAGCATTTTTGGTATAGCATGCATTTATTCATCTGTCTTCGATACGATCTGGTTAAATCAGCTCTTTAACAGCTATTTGTACAACTTGCTTTCAAGATCATGGAATAAAAAATTGAGCAAAGTATTGATTATGTTGATTAACAGACATCATGATTAATAGAGATGGTGATTAACAACTTTCTTGCCACTCTCAAAGTCAGTCCAGATGCACTTGAGATGCAAATATTTTCAGTCAAGCTCTTCTGCCCATGCATCTTGTTTGTGCTAAATTCTCCCTAGTTATCATCTGTGCTTTCACTCTTCTTCAAAAAAATACTAAGTTGTGAGATAGTATTTGAGCCAAAAAAGGCAACATGGTGACAAAAGGTGAGAATGAATGCACAGAGAGTGGACCTAGAGGATTTCTTCATATTAGAAGTAAATGGAAGCCTCTTCAGGAAAGACAAACATCAAATCCTTCCGATATTCTCCACCTCAGCTGGTAGAAATGCCTGGAAAGTCAGTTTGCAGGCAGTCAAGCACAGCCTGAGAAAGACAGAGTTGATGTATTTGACAGTTCATTTGGGGGAGAGGATATTGATCAAAGAACTTAAAAAAACCTAGTCAGAACCAAGCAAAATGTACAGCTAGAATATATAACAATAAAATCACTCCTGGGAACCTTGTGTTGAGTACTGTGATGACCTGGGCTTCTCTAAGCACTGAGGGCTTTAGGAAATGTAAACTAATCCTGTTCTTGAAATAATTTTCAGACAAATTACAACCATGTCTTTGGACTGAAGAGCAAAGTTTTGCTGTGCTTCTTTTATTTCTTTTTTGACCAATGTTAATTAGAGTTTATTGCATGAAGTGCTAATGGGGCCTTTGAGTGGGATTGATGCTAAGAGGCTAAGCAAACTTCTCCACACTTCTTCCACAACTGGAAAAACATTAAAATATTTGATTTTAGATTTAGCATGGATACTATGTGCATAGTACACATATTTCCAATGCACTTCCAAAAAAAAAAAAAATTAATGTTCAAACAGGACATCTGTAACTTAGGGGAAATTTTTTTGATACGTATTGTCATCTGAAATTGCAAAATATCAGAAGTTGAATCAGGGAAAAAACAACTCGTTGGGCATGTATTTTTGAAAATTTAAAAGAGGTAACACTGAAAACAAGAGTAGAAGGTGAATTAGACTACTGGAGTGTTTAAAGGACAGCAGGAAAATGTGTTCCTGCACAAATTTCTACACACCTCTACAAGGTGTTTCTACACAATCCCTTGGAGTTCTCTTCACTGAAAGGATACTATCTCATATCCCAAAGCACCTGAGAAGGCCCTGAAGCTAAGATCAAACTCTAGTGAAATAAATTGCGTGTAGCAAACTGAACAAGTGCATAAGCCAGGAGAGGGATAGGAACCCAGGGAATACCTCTTGCTAAAAGAGAGCAGCAGAACATCATTTTACAAACACAGAAACAATGGCTATCTCAGTCCCACGATGATTATTCTTACAGCAGCAGACAACTGTTTATTTACAGAACACCATTGTTTTTTCACTATTTAGGGAAAACATTTTCTTACTTAAAACCTGAGACTTCACCAGAAAGCCACATGAAGGTATTTGTGAAAGCTTAAGATAAAATTATCTTCTGTCTTTTTATCTTTCCCCTTTCAGTTGGGGAAGGTCCTTTAGTCCTGTCAAAGTATCACACGAGTTCATTAGGATCATCTAGCAGAGATTTACCAAGATTTACCAACCACTCCTGGCCCACTGGATTACCTTGTACCATGAAATGACAGGCTTAGTTGATCTTGTTTACCGTGACCTTGGCAAGGTTTTTTAGACAGTCTCCAGTAGTATCCTACAAGCCAAAAGGAAAAGCTTACAGGGTGTGTGGACATCCCAAGCACTAACACCGTCCACGAGTCAGTTCCCTGCAGAAAGCAGCTTTGCAGGAAAGGACTCAGGGCCCTGCTATACACTAAGCCAACCATAAATCGGTGTTGTAGTCTCACAGCAGTGAAAGCCTCCTCTAGTCTCAGCTGCACCATGGTAAACATCTGGGAAGCAGTTTTTCCCCTATTTTTGGTACCTGAGGAACCTCACCTGAAGGGCTGTGTCCTGTCTGGGGCTTTGCAGTCCAGGACAGACATTGGCCAACTCAACAAGGCCACCCAAAGCCAATGAGACTGTCAAAGGGCTGGACTACATGACATTGAGGAGATGCTGAGAAATTTGGGATTTTTCATCCTGAAGGAAAGAATATAAAGGGTCCTTCTTGCTAGTGATTCAAGAGTAACTTTCCACTGCCTAAAGGTGCTCACAGAGAACACAGAGACAAATTTTTCATGGATATACAAAGCTACAATATAAGAAGTAAAGAACAAGTTATTAAAAGGAGAATTCTGAAGAAGCATAGGAAATTTCTTAGACAAATGGTTTTAAATTACAACTCACCGTAAGAGAGGTTTAGCACTGGACTAGCACTCCCAGAAACACTGAAAATCCATCTATGGGCACTTTCACATCTTAACTGGACAAGGTCCTCCACAACTTCTTCTAGTGTCTTTGTTAACTCTGATTTCAGCAGAAGCAGATAACCTGCAAAAGTCCCTTCTAACCTTAATGGTTTGATGATTCTGGTTCTAAAACATGAGAACTTTCAGAAGTTCTGACTTAACAAGTCTGTCAATTATTTATTTGGTAGAGAGAAAAATATATAGATTCAGGACTGTTACCACTTCTTTCCAAAGTTTTGAAGAGATTCAACATTTTTCATTACAGAAAGTGTACACTGGAGAAATCTGATGAAGAAGAAAATTGGCATTGTTCTCATATGGGAGACACATTCCAGACTGATTGACTAAAATGCATTTTCAGGGTTTGGAAATTACTTTATACCCCCACATTAGAGTATGTGAGTATTTCTGAAATGAGTTACTAAAACAATTAAAAAACAAAATAAATATAATATCTTCTAACTAAAAGGCTACAATTTCTCCAACCATATCCCTTTATTTTCATGATTCACTGCAGTAATGTTGACCAATAATTAATTTTTCTTTCCCTTCAATGTTATTGGAAGGATTATTTGAATTCATGGAAGAAGATTATGGTTTCCCAGAAAATCCCACTAGATTTCTAGGTGTCTTTTTTCCATGTAAAATTTGTCTTGTTTCCAAAACTAATATTAGCTATGTCTTTGCAGGCAGGACAACTTGTTTTTCTATTCCTTACAACAATGATTACCATAGGAACTAGTCATGAGATAGAGAACCAGAAAATTTCATCAAAACATCAAATGAGTAATTGACAAATACTTTCCATTGCAAACTTCTTTCCAAAAGAATCCAACCTTGAGTAAAGCATGTGTAAAGTACACTTATTGCATTCTACTGCCTCCCACGTGCTCACGATAAAGCAAGATTAATGTTATTTTTATCTCTTATCTACAGACAAGAGAATTGAATCCCTTTGGTAGCTAAATTAACACTTTTTTTTTTTTCTGTTTGATTTTTTAATGAACATGCATATTGAGATATGCAAATTGCCATTCCTAAAGTTTTCCTTAGTTTTTGTCTTTATTTTCTCTTCCAAAATCTGCATTTCAAAAGTCGTCTTATGAAATTTTTCCTCTATCCTTAACATTATCAATTAACACTATACTAAATAGTATGTAGATTTTGTCTAGTGACAGTGACCAATTTTTTAGTATAACATTTTTTTTAAGATAATTTCCATAAACCAATATTTTATTGTATTCCATTTTTAGACACTGAAACCAAGGACTCTGGAGAAATTCTGTTAAAAAAAAAATAGGTAAAATGAATATTTTTACAAGCACAGATTTCATTAGCTGTGAAATTTTGTTATTTAAGTGGTTAAATCTGGTTCTAATATTTCTAATTTTTAGAAATACATTGCATTATTAACTTCAGGCAATCTCAGTTGTACAGTTACCTGTTTCTATACTGAGGTGTTTGCAATGTGCCTAGATTTAACAGGTTTGGGAACCTAGAAACTGATTTCATTTTTTCCATAATCCAAACCCACAGCACAGTTCAGTGTTTTTTCCCTGTGTTTTCATGTATTTAATTCCTTTATTAAGAACTCTTAGAGCAGTGTAGATGCCACTGTCTGGAAAGTGTTATGAATAAATATAACTGTGTCTTCAGCTTCAATGTTACCTGTTTATTGTGACTCAGCCTATGATAAACAGAGCCAGCCTTTGCTTAAAGTCTGAAAGCTGCATTTTATTAATTTCCACTTTTGTGCCACTCACTGAAGAACATCACCCAGCCTGGAGTGCACTTCTCCTTTCTGCTTTAGCTTAGCCACAAAGTTCAGTTTAGAAAACAACTATTAAGGAAACTCGGAGAAGGATAGAAAATATAAGTGTCTGTAGAACGCAAAGACGTAGCAACGTGTGAAATGAAAGATGTGATAAGGGTAACCAGAGAAATACATTGAGAACAATCCCTTTTTCCTAAATTTAAAACCCACGTTGGGCGCCAATAAAATCTGTCACGGTTTAACCCTGGCCCGGCAAAACAACAGATTTAAACCGAGAAACAGATTTATATATTAATCTCTCTCTCCTCTGATAAAGGAAAGAGAGAGAATAAGGAAGAGAGACTTATGGGTTGGAAACTAAACTACAGAACTTTAATGAAACAATAATGATAAATAGGAACAAATTACTAAATATATACAAATATACAAATATACAGGAAAAATGATCCCATGTTCCTCCCCCCTTTCCCCAATACTCTCACGTCACCACCGAGGCTGCAGGGCAGCCCTGGGAAAGTCCAGGCTGGACTCCTGGAGTCGGCAGCAGTCAGGAGCTGGGGGCAGGAACACACAGATTCAGGCTGGCACGGATCAGGACCACAGGCACTGGGACGGATGGAATCCTCTCAGGATACCGAAGGAAACAGGGAGGGCAGGAAGGAGTAGAGAGAGACCTCTGACCCTTGTGATCCCTCAAATTTATACCGAGTATGAGGTGTATGGGATGGAATACTCTGTTTGGTCAGTTCTGGCATCTATCTTGTCTGGTCCTCCCCAGAGGAGGGGTTCAGGTGGGACCTCGTTGCTCCTTCTGGAAGGCAAAATGTTCCTGAGAGCTGAGCAGTGTCCTTGGGTTGCATGCCAGTCTCTGGCTGTAACTATAAACATCGAATGTTATCAGTCCTAGAAGCAGACAGTGTCTGAGAAACTTGCTGTTAACCCCAGCAAGTGCAACTACTTACAAGAGACTTAGCTAAAAGCAAAAGCACAAACCAGAAAATCACCTTTATCCTGGCCTAAACCAGGACAAGGAGTTATGCATGGCAAGAGCTGCCCTGCCTGGGAGTCCTGCCACACACCTTTGCTTCATTAACATCTCATGTAAGAATCAAATACTGCTATTAAATTCGGAATGGAGGAGACACCCTAAGCAAGCCTGGGAAGATTTAGTGCTCACATCCCATTTCCCAGGTGTGGGTGTGCTAAGGGGAGGCCACTGCCCACCCAGAAGATGTGGGCTGAGCAGGGCAATGGCCACAGCATCACCTCCACCCCCTGGGCCCAGCCACCCCCTTAGCACCAGCAATTACTTCACCTCTGTGTGCTTCTTGATCAGGATGTGAAGCAGCATGTGCTCAACTTGACATCTCCCTGGCAGTAGAAATGGTGCAGGAAAATCCCATGGGAGCAGTACAAGTGGAATCTTGCAGTGCTTTGCCCATTGGTCTGTCTGAAAGGTTGTAAGAATATCTACACTATGTTCTTTACCCTTCCACTGTTAGCACCAAGGAATGGTATTTTTATTCAATACTTTACAAAGCCTGAATGCTTTTTTCTACGTAAATATCTAACAAACACTCTTGTCCTGTGGAATGCAACAGGCTAGACCTGTGGTCATGGAACCAATGCTTTGAAAACTAACAAAACAGAAGAAACTAAATGCATTAAAACAACAGGAAAAGTAAAAACAAAAAACAAACCAAAACAACATAGTGAGTTCCTGCCTTTTGGACATACCTTACATTTCTTATACAAAGATCAGTGTCTGAGCTCACTGAAAGCAGCAGTCAATTTAGACTGAAAAAAAATGGAAATACGAATTCAAGAGTCACATCTGAAAACTCCGTTTGGTCCTGTTCGTTTCTTTTTTTAAATATTTCCAGTCTCTCCTTAATAACTGTGATGACAATGCCTTTGGATATCTCTATGTAATTGTTTTTCTGAACTTGTAATTTATAAATAGGAGGAATCCGCCAATTGATTTCTATCAGACCTTTATTAAAAAAACATTCTTCATATTATTGCTATTATTTTACTTCCTTAGGGTATACAGCTAAGGCCAAAGATGGAACTGATACCAGACTTAGCTTTCCCAACACTGTATTTTCAGTTTACATTTCTTTTCCTATCTTTTTGAGGGGTGGGGTGGATGCTGGGGTAAGATAGGAACTGAGTTTGTGTGTTATTTATAACAGACATTTAAAAGGAATAAATATCTTTTTCCACAGTGTGGCAGCAAAGCCTTTTAAGAAGAAGTACTGACTCGTTGCAAGAACTTTTTGCTAAGTCAGTTGAAATCTGACTGAAGAGTCCCTAAACCCCTTGACCCCAGTGAACTGGATTCTCTTTGGAAGCCTAATTCTCTGCTCTAGAATTCCAAAGCAATGAAGGATCCTTCTTAACTTCCCACAGCTATTTATTTTTCATGTTCAATTTGTCCTTAATAAAAGCCTTGAAATACATATCAGTTCACAAAAAAAAAAAAAAATGTTTAATGATGTTTTGCTGTTATATAACCATGCTACAGATCCAAAAACATGCAAGAGATTGTCTTCTGTAATGCCTGATGGGATGAATTTAGGAACACGCAGGCAGCCAGAAAGTATCCTGCAGCTCAGCAAATGAATCAGATATACAAATGGCACAGAGCATTAAAAAGCAAATTAGGTTGATTTTTTACTTCCTAATGCCTGTGTCTGTGTATGTGTACAGATGAGGAAGAGAAAAGGCAAATGAAATAATAATGAAATCTAATTCTTTGAGCATTATACGAGACAAAAACCTTTATGGTTCCCCTGAATCCTCCAGATTCAGAATCACTATTTTAAAAAGCAAAAACCGTGATCACATTGCTGTGGTCTATGGCTAAATCCCTCCTGATTGCAGCAGAGCTCAAGCCCTATTTTCCATCTCATTTGAAACATATTAAGGAACTGATCACTTTTAATTCCTTCCACTCTCTACCCCTAGGCACTACTTTTCTTCTGATCTGGTTAAAGATGTAAAATTTTGAATACAACATGCCTAAGTTGACTTTTTATCTTCTTACAATACTGTTTCTTCTTTCATGCTTGAAGTCACAGGATGACATTCTTTCTTTGACATACTGATCTCAGTTTCTTAAAGGCTTAAAAGTAAAATGTTACTATTTTGGAAAAGATAGGAATTTTATTTTTTTTTAAGGAAAACAAATTATTTATTTCAGTATGTTTCAAAGAAGTCCACCAAGCAGAAGATTTTGTAGAGTAATTAAAATACCACTTAAGCACAGCTAAGCAGTATGGTTGGCATATTTTCTGCAATATACAACAGAAAAATGATTTCATTTTAGAAAATAATGTCAAGTGAAAAGAAATTAAACCATAATAGTATCTGCATTTAACCAGTTAATTAAAAGTACTATTTTAGATGTAAATTATTATATGTGACATGGATATGGATTATTTAGGCAGATGGCTACACCTATGTCCCCAGTATAGATTAATAACAAAATCAGTAGAGATCTCTCTTAAAATGTGCTCAATGTGACCACATGTGTGTACTTTTGTATGCATCAGTTGTTCATCCCAAGTGTGAAGCTAAATCTTATTATGCTAAGTTTAGATTTATAGGAATTCAGATAAGCCAAAATCTACATGATGTGTGACAGTAGAGAGGGTCATTCCTCATCTGGAACTTGCTGATTCAGTTAAATGTACAGTGCTAAATTACTTCTGGGAAAGAGCCTAATGTTGTGTTTCAAACAGAAGGAGCTAATAAACTCTAATATTTAAAACTGTGGGAGGAAATTGGAATTTGGCTACGCTCAAAACAGTCTTGAAAAAGTGGGGATTTTTTTTTGTTTGTTTTAAATTAGAAAACCAGCAATTCTCTTCAACTTTTAATCTCAGCAATGCCTGTACACAGAAATGACCCACAGCATAAATCTTTTAGAAATTATTCTATTGTTATCATATACTGGGAAATTAACACTGATTTCCTGTCTTGCCACCCTCTTTTATCTTTGATAATGGTATACACTTGTTTTTCCACAATAAATCAGATTTATCCATGCTTTGCTGTGGATGACTTTAGGTGCATTTACTATGAAATTACTGCTACAAGGTCATCCATAATCAGCTCTTGACTTCAACATTTTATAAAACATTTCAAATTAATTTCAGAAATGTTTAATGTAAGCTGCTAAAGGAACAGAGCATAGTAGCTCTGTGCTGCCAGCAGCTATGACATGACCTATTGCTTTTAGAGCAAGGTATTACCTATGCTCAAAGGCCCATTATTAAATGTTAGAAGTTCACAGCCATTTGGCATAATCAGAAAAAGAGGTTTTTAGCTAACACTTTTTAGGTTTATGTAGGTTAAATGCTCTACTGTATTAAAACTCTGAATTTAACAGGAATGAGGAAGAACACAGAGCCAATATTTTACAAGGGTACCACTGATAGCTCCTACTGCTTCCTGAAGAGTTGTAATGCTGCATGTAGAGAATCACACTCTTAAACTTCTTCTGTCAAACATCTGTGCATGCAAACACACAAATACCTGCAAGCTCGTTTCATATATTTTAGAAACAGAAGTTGGATTGCCTCCTTATTTCCTGAATATTATTAAATACTGCTTCATTTCGCTGAATTAAAGGACACTTTAATTCTTTTATGAAATCCAGGTGATTCCACAAGTTCTCATAAAAGTATGCAAAAGGAAATCTATTTGAGAAAATTTATTATTGTATTGCCAAAGTTCTCTATGAAGAAGCCTATCCCACTGCAAAAGAGATTCACCAGAAAAAAAATCCAACCAAACCAAAACCTGAGGCCACCATTTAGCAGGATTAACTAGCTCAGTAATTTGTCTGATTATCAAGTAGTCACCCTGCATGATGACTGCAATGGAAACTGCTTGAACTTAACGAGAAGTTGGAATAGACTTTAGTCAAAATTAGACTTTTGTTTGGCTTAAAACCATGGGACAGTATTTCTTCTTGCTACTGTTTCTAGAGTCCATTGTCCGGCAAGGCAAAATAAAGATAACATTCATATAAACCGCAGCAAATAAACAGTGGGCATCACAAGCACATCAGGAAAGTGAGCTATTTACCCTCGTGGAGCTCAGTGCTAATGCAATTGGTGAACCAGCAATTTTACACTGTAATGGAGCCATCAGGATAAATATCCATAAAACATCCTTGCACTGTCTTTTACCAAGTAATACCTATGATGCTGCAAGTGAGTATCAGTGAACCTGCCTATCAGAACCAACCACATCCTCTGGTTAAGTCCTTCCTTACCACACTGGGAAATAACACCATGGTGCTTTCCTTTGTACTTTAGAGATTGCCTTCACTTCCAAATCTTCAACAAACAATTTAAAAATACTCACACAAATATTAGAATCAGGTTTTGGAGTTTTGGGGATGTCTATGTTTCTACTTCCAATTCCTTCAGATACTGGGGGTTATTTAGCCTCAGCATAGGGGAGGACATGGAAAAAAAAATATAAACCATGAAAAATGGGTTTAGCTTGCATGAGAAAGAATTAAAGTCTACTTCAGAGAAAAGTAATTAACAGAGTTCCTGGATTTTAGGAAAGACTATCATTTCTTTAGAAAGGAAAAAACATTCCACAAAGGGTTTTGATGGCTTAATGAAGTGAGAAATAATTTTTTACATATACACATATATACAACTTCTGTGTTTGCACACACAGGATACAATTTTCTTTTATTGGCTGATTTCCACAAGCAAGTATTAAGTAGACCTACACAGCTATGGTTTACAGCTCTAATTGCGTAACCAGTTTTACAACATGCAAAAGAGAAGAAAGAGTTAAAGTAAGTTAAAATGTTTTGAGAAAGAGTATTGTAGACATTTTTCAACACAAATCTAAAGTTCATTAGGTAATATGGCCCTACTAGTCTAAATCTACATTATTATATATATATTTATGGACTCCAGAGACCTTAATATTACAATATTATATTTATTTTAATGGGTTTAGAAGATACTATGAAGCTATAAATTTGGTTTTGTAGGTGGCATCTCTATCTATTTATACTCTCTCTTTAGTAAGTCACTCCTGCCTTTTTTTACCTCTATTTTATCTCTATATTTATACTCTATTTAGTAAGTCACTCCTGCCTTTTTTCTGTACACCCTCAAGGCATAAATGGACCCAAATCCATCATTTCCACATGGCCTTTCCCACCTCTTTCACAGACACTGTTGAATATGTCTTGATACACTTAGCTGATGGAGGAGATGGTGACACAGTGTATCTGGGTTTAAAAAAAACAGGTTAGGCATCAGGATCTTTAAATCTCAAGCAAACTTAATGTGCATGAGGCAAACATTGAGCTATATCTGAGCTGGTGGAGGAATTTGTAAGATTCAAAATTTTTAGCTCCATCTCCTTCTCTGGAGGGCAACTGCAACTTAAAAAAAATAGGTCTGCCAATCCACATCTGGACATTACTTGACATGAAAACAGACCATTTTGATGTATTTTTTACCAATTTTATGCACTGAAAAGTTATTATCCGACTAAATAATTATCCAGAAACAAGTACTTCAAAACTAGGAGGCCTTTTTAGAAATGCAGGATGAAAAATGTACTTAGATTTCTCTAGCAAAATTAATGCCATTACTCCTGAATACCAAATTCCTCAGGTACCCCTGCAGTTATAAGAGATGCTACTGTCTGAAGAAGAGGAGCATGATCTTCAAATGTATCTGTTTATTTATGGCAGCATTGTTCTCTCACATGGTTAAAAACTTTCCACTTTCTTACGGATGTTTAAATTACTTCATATTTATCAAGGGGATAAGAACACACAAAAGAGAAATTACTATGTTTACACATTTTATGGTATCTTACCTCTTAGTAAAATTTAATGAGCCCTGTCTTTGTTTCTGTAACCAAAAGTGAACAATGAACATTTTAAAAAATTAACGTATATGCTCATCTTTAATTAACAGAACAATTATGTACATGGAAGCCAACTATTTGCAGAAATTATGCAAATTTGGAAGAGAAAATGTTACTGCAAAATAATGAGTAGGCCAAGCATTTGTACCTCCGAAAAGCAACTAAAGTATAGAATAAATTCAGTAGTGTGCTACTTCTGATTTTTGGAAAAAAATCCAGTGTTGGCAGAAGACAACTGGGAGCTGTCATTGCCTCCAGCTGAGGCAAGTGCTGCTCACCCTTTGGCAGGGAAGCACCATGTGGCCAGGATGAACCAGGCAGGGCAGATGCTACAATTTCTCCATCAGGTTACGGGGTAGTTACAGACTCTCAGGGTTCTATTACAAAAAACAAGTCTTCATCCCAACACAGGCTGTGACATGCAAGCACCCACGGGCACGTCACCAGCTCCTCTGCAGCACATCTGCCTCTTGATGACAGTGCCTCTGTTTCCATCCCCCAGCAGATTTGCTTTCAGCCACATCAAGAAAGGTCCCCTTAGGAAAAAAAGCAGCTGGGAGGGAGCTGCAGGTCCTTGGAGTGACTCACCCAGCCCTGTCCCTTGTCACTGTCTTCTCCAGTGCTGACCTAACCTGACACAGACAGACGACCCATCTGCCACCTTTCAAGTAAACAGGCATGCTATTTTTAGTCTGCATTAAGAAATACCAAATGCACGTGCATTTTTAAAGTTTTTGTAGCTCCAACATTTCACCAAAAGTGGCAGATTCGTCTGCTCTCTTTTTATTCCAGTGTAAGAGGGTCTAGCTCCCAGATACCTGCATTCTTTTATGAGTGCTATGCTATACTTGTAAAAATACCTATATCTAACCATTGCCCTTAAAATTTCCCTCTTGGAAAATCATCTTCTCTCTGCAGAAATTTACAGCTAATCCCTATTTTCTTTGTTCTTCTTAAATTCTTCTGGCACCCAGAGCAGAAGACCATTTGCTGTGGGTCCTGCAGGTGCAGCCCCACTCGTGCTGCCTTCATCTGAGGCACGGAGTGCAGAGCATTCCAGTACTTTACAGCTGTCTTCTCTACTGCTGATAGGTAACACTGTCAAAGAAAGTGCTTTATTTATAGCAGCATGGTGGCTTGACCCTGGCTGGACACCAGGTGCCCACCAAAGTGAAAGGCTCATGGGTGGAGATAAGGGCAGGATCTTGAAACAGGGAGATGGGGAAGGGGAGCTATGGTCAGTTCATCTCATGTTGTTCCTGCCACTCCTTGCTCTTCAAGGGGAGGACTCCTCACAGTCGTCTTCTCCTCCAGTGTGAGGTCCCTCCCGTGAAAGTCCCCTACAAATTTCTCCAACGTGAGTCCGTCCCGTGAATGTCCCCTACAAATTTCTCCAACGTGAGTCCCTCCCGTGAATGTCCCCTACAAATTTCTCCAACGTGAGTCCTTCCCGTGGGATACAGTTCTTCAATAACTGCTCCAGTGTGGGTCCTTTGCACAGGGTGTAGCCCTCCAGGACCAGACTGCTCTGGCATGGGTCCTGCCAAAGAATCTGCTCCAGTGACAGCTCTTCTCTCCATGGATCCACAGGATCCTCCCATGGCCCTGCTCCAGCATAGGTTCTCCACAGGGTCACATTCTCCTTCGGGCATCCACCTGCTCCAGCATGGGGTCCTCCATGGGATGCAGGTGGATCTTGTGGGTAACACCCTTTTTCACATGGTCATCACCATGGGCAGAAGAGGAACCTCTGCTCTGGCACCTATTTACAGAGTTGTTGCTCTCACATATTATCACTCCTCTCTCTGGCAGCTCTTGTGCAGGTTTTTGTGGTTTGTTTTGGTTTTTTTCCTCCCTTCTTAACTAGATTATCCCAGAGGTTCTGCCACCATTGCTGATGGGGTGGCCAGCAGTAGGTCCATCTTGCAGCTGGCTGGCATTGGCCCTGTTAGGCACGGGGGAAGCTTCCAGAAGCCTCTCACAAAAGCCACCCCTGCTACCAAAACCTTGCCACACAAACCCAGCACAAGCAGGCTGCTGA
Source organism: Phaethornis superciliosus (assembly GCA_023637945.1). Classification (NCBI taxonomy): domain Eukaryota; kingdom Metazoa; phylum Chordata; class Aves; order Apodiformes; family Trochilidae; genus Phaethornis; species Phaethornis superciliosus. The sequence goes on from JAJQWJ010000005.1 coordinate 8,159,614, forward strand.
GCCTGTCTGAAACTATTGGTGGCTCACAAAGTGTGCTCCGTGGCTGCTTTTGTTATGGGAAAAGAAGTCTGCATAATGGATAGCAGAATACAGGAAGGTGCTAAGAGCTACCAATTTCTGTCGTCAAAAAAGGTGCTAAGGCTGAAATGTGCTGCTTAATATGCTGGCAAGATTATCTGCTACATATATAAAATTGTCTAGAATCCTGTCATTTAGAACCTAGTTTAATACTTTTTTTGTTTTTCAACATGGAATAAAAAAAACCCCAATCTACTATAAATACTGGACTTACTGCATACTATTGATATATATATATATGTACTAAATATCACAAAGTTTTAGGTTTAAATTCTAATTCTCTGTGTATTAAGAGCAAAAATATAAGACTTTTCAACATTCATCAAGCAGAGCACATAGGTAGAAATACAATTCCATATTATGAATGATAGAAGAAATCAGTTTTAGTATTTAAATATTGGATATTTCAAAATCAGTCTTTCACATACTGAATACTTTTTTAATATCAGGGACTAGGTACTGACTTAATCTTTTGCTGCGAAGGTACAGGAAACTTTCTTTTTGAATTATTAAACATCTTTTGAATGAAGCTAAGGTTCACAGATCAGACAGCCTGATAAATCACATGACTATGCTGCATTACCAAAAACCTAAAGTTCTTTGGCAGCCTGATAAAAAATGAATTGCTTTCTCTATCAAGAAGAAGGATAAAATCCGGCAAAAATTAGATAAATGAATATTTGTGAATGCTCCCATTTTTGTCTCCTGGATTTTTAGTATTCTGCAACCATTAAGCCATCTCTAAAATCTGAGCTAGCTAAAACCTTGCTTTCTCTCTGGGTTTATGAATTCAAAAACTAATCTACATTAATGACTGTAAATTAGCTCTCAACTCATATAACAAGAAAGCAGGCAGTAAAAAAATCCCTTAATTACATAGTTACAACACCTTTAAAAAACATTTTGACAGTTAATACCAGAGAGGAATTCTCTGGCAATCTTTTTCAATTTAAGACAACTACAGTTCTTCCCAAGATTAACATTAATTCATTTTAGTGCAAGTATTGGAAATGCAGTTTCTACACTGCAAATGGACCTGCTAGTATGGCCCTACGCTGCTCAAAACATTCTGGTGTGGAATTTGGATTTGTCCTTAAATGTGTGTTTCCTCTGTTTTGAAATAAAATCTGGCTTTGGCTTAAGACAATTCCGTGACGTGTGTCTGTGACTGAAACGTGTAGGTATTTCTGTGATATTGTAGCACAGCCCAAGCCCCACTCAAAAGGTAAACTTTCCACCTGCAGCAGAAGAGTTTCTCTGGCAAAAGGCTCTGCTCTCACTTCTCCAGTTTCTTCAGAGTTTTTTTCCTGCTATGAGATGGAGAAGAGCTCCTGATTCTTCTGCGCCTCTGTGCAGTATTGCAGGTGCTCCTGTCCACTTTTCACTTGCCAGGTAGAGTTTTTAACTAATGTGGAAAATTAATTTTTTGTTCATTTACTAATCCGAACAGAGCACAAAGTCGTATTTATCCAGTACAGGTGCTTCAAGGGGCAAAGACACTCTTATCATGGATTAGAAGTGGAGCCCTGAAATATATGGGCCCTTGCCAGTTTTAAATTGGAAGTGAGGACACGGGTCAGGGTAGTATAAGAATCACTAATAGTATCATTGAGGGGAAATAAAAAAAAAAAGGGAAAAATAAAAATAAGGGGGAAAAGTACAAGTAAATAGAAAGAAAAATAAAATCAAGAAAACTCAGTGTTTGAAATGTAGACCTCACTGTCCAGGTTTTATCTTCACTGAGTATCGGACTCATTTTTCTCAATTTGTGCAAGACAGGGGTTCATGGTATTTTTAACATTAGTTATTTAGTCAAATCAACTTGTTAACTGACCATTTGGTCATGTAAAGACCCAACAGATTTAAACAAGCAAATAAGAAGTGAGAAATTTCTTCCCCCAACAAGCAGAAGCCTTGTTGACAGGACAGCTGAAGAACTGTGCTTGATGCATGAAGAATTGTGGCAGCTTCCTTTGGATGAACAACATGTTTGTGTGCATTTCATGTTCCCCTTGGGAGAGAGTTTCTTCAGCTTACCATTTAGGATGTACTCATTTTTCAGACTTAGCAAATTTGCACGGAACTGCAAGTTTTTGATGGATGAAAAGTTTCTGAACAGGAAAGGAAAACTCAAAGGCACAACCAGAGGCTGTGATCAGGAGAGAGAGACAGAGCTCTTGGGCTAGCGTTAAATGCACACAAATATTATGTTGCCTCCAAAAGAAAAAGCAATTTCAACCTCACAGGGCAAGGCCAAGTAACAGCTACGCTGGCACTGTCACCAACAAGAACAGCAGAACAAAAACCTTAACTTAGCTAAGATGCTCATATCAGAGAAAGAGTAGTACAGGGCTGTCCTGATGGCTGCAACTTACTGAAAATATTTAAATGAATCGGTCAAATGCCTTGAACACAATGTCTGAGCTCCTCAGACATGCAGAAAGAGTGGCATGACAGCTGAGTGGTGAATGTGAGAGGGACCTATGTGAGCCACAGCTACAGCAGGGAGAAAGTAAAAATGACAGAAGGTTAATTCACAAGTGACAGCATAAGCAGCATGGCAATCACAGGACTGGGATATTGGTGTGGAACAAGTCAGTTGTTTAGCAAGCTCCCTCAATGGAATAAAATTGCAAAAACAGAGTTTCAAAAACACATATAAATACTGTCTCATGTAGAGACAAAGATAAAATGAATGAGTTTTTTGGAATTCAAGGGAAGCGGGTGTAAAGAAAGAAAGGAAATGAATAGACATACTAAGCTGAGCCAGAAAGTGACAAGGAATATAATCTTTCCTTTTTTTTTTTGGAGGGGCCAGGGAGAAATGTGTTAGTTTTTGTAAAAAAGGAACTTTAAAAGCATGTAAAAGTAATGGAGATTTTGGATACTTTTTTTTTTTCCCCAGAACAAAATTGGACTGCAAGTCAAGGTATGTAAAGAATACATTAGAGAATATTTAGATAAGACAGATGTGTTCAAATTGCCTAGGCCTTATTAAATTCACCTTAGAAAAAATAGATTTCTCTAAGGTAACTGATTTCTGAATCATTAACAATTATCTTTATGAGCTTCTGGAGAATAGGGGAGGTCCCAGGGACTGGAGTAGGGCAAACACAGCATTCATTTCCTGAGGAGAAGAAAAGGGAGGATGGAATGACAGACTAAGCACTTAACTTTGATTCCTGGTAAGATCCTGCAATAAGCTATTACACAAACGCTTTGCAAATGTCCACATAATTTTCAGAACAGATCAGTCTCCTTGCAAAGTGTAATCCTAAAAAGGATAAAGAAAAACCACATCATACAACCCAAAAAATACCCAAAGCCATGTTTGTTTTTCAGACCAGGGGAAAAAAAATAAAGACAGGCTACAGTGTCTTATGAAGTACTGAAGGTATGGCAGTTCACAAAATACACAAGTAAAATATGTATTTCTGGCATTTATGTGCCTAGACAGGTAGACAGGGGCAATAATCTTCTAAAGTGAGTATGCCCACAATATAGTGTTATATGGGAAGCCCCTTTATGAACTGACCCAGGAGCATGACTGTAATTGCCACGGAGGCAGAACTTTCAGAATAATGGAGTTTACCCAATAATAAACAAAGTTTTGTAAACTGATTTTAAGTCCATGAGTACTATGGCAGTTGCATGTTTTGTGCACACCACATAGGGCTACATTACATAGATTCATGCACTCACCCACTGTAAAGGTTGAATGGAAACCTTTGGAAACAATCAGGTCCAGCCTTCCATTGGCAGCAGGACCAAATTCAAAGATGCATCCATCTTCAAAGTTAGGCCAGGGGCTTCTCCAGCCAAGTTCTTAAAATGTCCCATGATTGAGATTTTTGGTCTCTTTGAGCAACCTGCTCCAGATTTGATCACCTTCAGAGAAGCTTTTCTTATGATTACATAGAATTTCCCTTTCTACAGTTTGGGTCATGCTCCATGGTCTTTACAACCAGCCCTAAGGTAGTGCAGTTCTCAGCTGCTCCTCAGTACAGTCCAGCTCTTGAAACATCTGGTTGGTCTCAGCTGGACTTGTTCCAGTTTACCAGCCTCCCTGTTGTACTGCAAAACCTTAAAGCTGGACACAGGTATCTGTAGCACCTGTCTTCTGCTTTCATAGAGCAGAGAAGCAGCTCTGCTGTAGTACAAAGAACCTGAAACAGAAAACCTGAGTCCTTCTCCCATCTTATTAAACCTGACTGCAAAGGCTCAATGGATTAACTTGTTCCCTTCCCCATATTTACTGGTAGGCTACAAGGTGGGAAATCAACTTCTGTCCTACTTTAAGTTCCCATGAGGGGAATTATAGCTCAAGGACCAACATCACAAGTGCCTATCAACTCCACAAATGTATTTCATAGGGTTAAATCACCAATGTGACTTTTAGTCACCTTATTGTTCCATGTGTTTCTCTAGACTACTATTGGAGAAGCCATCTCAGGTAAGCTGCCGATTCTATTTTTTCCTCTTTTTCATGTTCAGAAAAGTAAAAAATAACACAAAATAAAAATAGCCTCTGTCTTGTAATCCCTCAAACAACCCTCAGACAAAACAGTGCAGAAAGCACTTAGCAAAATCTTGAGTCAGTGCAAAGACTTCAAACAAGAGAAGTTCCACTTGGTGAGTTTCTCACACGACTTCTGTGGAGAGCCAGTGAGCTTTCAGTTGCCAAGGACTGAATTCACAGTAACCTTTACACGTATATGGCTGAAGCATTAAAGTTCACAGAGCATGACTAAACCAAAACAAACCAGTCCCTATTTTTAGACTGTCTCAGAGGTTCTGTCTATTCTTCTATCTATATTTTAAACTCTTTTGACTGTAAAATGCATGATTTTTGGCAGAGAAACAAGCCAAGGTGAAAAAAATTTCTAAAAGTTATCAAATCATTCCTCCTCATATTCCTTGATCTGTGTAAGAGCATTTAATATGGCCCAAACCATTAACACAAGCTATTTGCAGTCCCTGTAAATAAAAAGAATGAAATTCTAGAAAAGTTATAGTCTGAAAACATAAAACCAAAGAGAAGATCAGTGACAGCAGTCAGCTCTGCCTGTTCTCTAAAACAGTTTCAAGCTGGAGCATTCAGTACAGTGGTATTTTATAGAATAGAAACCAGAAATTAATTAAATACTTTGTGTTCACCTCCTACCACGGACTGTAAGATTTAAATCAGGTTTCCACCCAAAGTTTCAAAGGAGGGCGTTCATCCTTCATTCACCTGACTTCACAGGTCAGCACAGACTAATTCCATAATGTTAGAACTTTTTGAACTGAGGTGGGTCAAACACACAGTCAACTTAGTATCTTGTCTCCACTAGTGGCCAGAAGATGTGTGGAGAAGATTAAAGTAAGAGCAAACATGAAGTGGTAGTTCCTTCAAGATATCCTTGGAGTTTTTAGTTGGAGCTTTCTGGGCAGGAGGCAAATTCCTTGCATAAGTGTTTTGGTGAATTTCTCTTCCATGCATATATAAATCTGCAATATGTTTTGGCTGAAACCAGGACCAGTTAGTTAAGAACTTTACAAGATGAGTATGTGCCCTGTGATAGTTACATCCTCATACATTTTGAATGTGCCACGGGATAGTTTCACTTCTCATCCTTAATTATAAGAAACAATGAACCGCTTTCTGTCCCTTCATGGCACTCACTTTTATAACCTCCTATATCTCATCTCCTGTCTTCCCCCTCATTTATCATTTTTTGAAAGGCTGAAGTACCCTGATCTACTTAGGCATGTCCTTGTACTAAACTCCTTCCCTTCCTTTGATCACTCATGTTTGCCTTTCTCAGTATCCTTTCTAGCTTTGTTTTGTCCCTTTTGAGACACCAGAACAGCATACAGGATTCAAGATAAAGGCAACAGATTCATACAGTGATATAATGCTATTTGCTTTTGTTCTCTTTCCCTTTCCTAATAATTCTTAATGTCATATTTGCTTTTTTTGATAGCAGTACTCAGCACTGAGGTGACATTTTCAGAGCACAACCCATTATAATTCACAGATCTCATTCTTGAGCAATAAACCCGAGAACACAGATACACACCACCGTGGATGTAGTGGGAGGACTGATTTTAACACATACATTACTTTACATTTACTGGTACTGACATTTCATCACCTATTATTCAACATTCTTCTGCAGTTCTTCAGTGCTGGCCTTTTGCACAACCCTGACAGGAACTTCTCCCTCCCCTGCCATCCCATTTTGCTGGGATCCTGATAGTGTTAACAAGGAGGAGATTTAGATTTAAGGAGGTCTCTCAAGAAAACAGAGTTATAAACCTTACATATAAAGCTGGGAAACAACTTTATTTTTTCCTGATAATATAACCTATTTTTCAACATTTGCAATATTGATCTAAGGATTAAAAAATAAATATTTATTTTTTATTAAGGGCAAAAAGAAATAGTTGAAAAGGTAAACAAACAAGGTAATGGAGACATCCTATAGCAACAGTATTTCACAGCTTTTTCCTAAGGAGAGTCAGTAGCTATTTGAACTGTTTTCTACTTTTGCAGAATACTTTCATCAACTTATGTCATTCTGGGTAGTAAAGTGCTTTAAAGATCATTTGTTCCATTAGATTAACTTCTTTGTGTTAGCTAACCTGCTTGTTAGCCACTCCTGTTAGCTGTACCTTGCATCTCTCCCTCCTCCAACCATTTCTCCTGCCAGTCATGCTATGAGCAGCAATTTGCTTTGACAGTCTCTCCCATTTAGTTAATCCCAGCACATTTTCCAAGAGTTGCCATGTCAGTTATTTGAAGACTGTGTGTAATGTAAAGAATCAAACAGTTTCTCACTTCACAAGCAGCATTAACAAGTCCCAAGAAGACTTCCCTGTAGGTATTATTATAGAATCACAGAACAGTTTGGATTGGAAGGCACCTCAAAGACAATCCAGTTCCAACCCCCCCACTATGGCAGGGACACCTCCCACCAGACCTGATTACTCAAAGCCCCATCAAACCTGGCCTTGAACACTTCCAAGAAGGGGACAGCCCTTGTCCTATTACTCTATGCCCTTATAAAAAGCCCCTCCCCAGCTTTCCTGTAACCCCTTCAGCTACTGGAAGGCTGCTCTTAAGGTCTTCCCAGAGCCTTCTCTTCTCCAAGATGAACAAACTCAACACCCTCAGCCTGTCTTCATAGCAGAGGTGCTCCAGCCCTCTGGAATCTCTCCAACAGTTCCATGTGGAGCTGTTGTGGAGCTTCTTGTGTTGGGGAGCCCCAGAACCAAACACAGTACTCCAGGTGGGGTCTCACAACAGTGGAACAGAGAAGGGGAATGACCTCCTTTCTCCTGCTGTCCATGCTTCTTTTGATGCAGGTCAGGATATTCTCTCTTTCTCTGTGTGTATATATATATATCTCTCTCTCTATATATATATATATATCTTTTTTCATATTTATTTCAGAAAAATCAAGTCATTTCTGAGGCATGATTTCCACTTCAAACAGCTCTGTAAACTCCACTTATCCCTGTACCTACAGACCTGTCTGCCCACTTCAGAAATTGCTATGATTCATATGATTGATTTGTTCTCCTTCTCACCCTGTAATTTGAAACATATCTTTTAATACACAGACTATAGTAAGAGTATGGGGAAATACCCTAAGCTCTTCCTTTGTACTCCACATGAAAGTGGAACTGTGAAGTTTAGAAGTTTAGTCTGTCCACTGACTTATACACCTACTAGTCCTGTAAACTCTCTCTAAGGCTTTCTGTTGCTTATATATGGTGAACAATCTTTTTTGACTTTTTTTTTTTTTTTTCCACTTTTTAACAATGATCCTATAACTTTCAATGCTTTCTCTTTTCTTTACACAGCAATTTGTGTCACGGAATTTTTAATGAAAAATATCTGGAGTTGATAACATTAATCTCTTCCATATAGACAAAATAATATTCAACATATTATGTCATTGGTAAATCAAAATTTCCATGTGTCTTAGAAGTGGCAGATAAGATTCAGTCCCTGGGATGATTTTGTACAGATGTTTTTTTGAAGCCATGGCTCTCAATGTGTAGGCTGATCTCCTTGAATAAAATTATGACACTTCCCTTAATGAAGGAAGAAATAAGCAAGAGAAAACAGGTGCCTTGCATGTAAACTGTACGTAGCTGGGAGTCAGAGAACATTCCTAGGACATCTCAGTATATTTGTTTCCTATTTTTTACCTTCTCTAAACACCTTAATCTCTGACAAAGCTAAGATATAGAGCTAAATTAACTTCAGTCTGATTTAGAAGAGACATTTGTGTTCTCTATTGTCATTTATAAGCCAAACTGGAATATTATTTATGTCTGTAAACCCTCATGAACCGTTCAAAAGGCATAATAATTCTCTTTGCAGATAAACAGCTCTATAAATCTATATTGCCTAACAAATTAATTATACTTGACAGGAAAGTTTGGAAACAACTATACCCTACTGTAGGGTGAAGTTACAGATATTCATCAAATTTTACAACCTGCAGTATGTCAGTACCATGCAAGACTACACACATTTACTACAGTTAAATTTTAAGTACCTATGTAACATATAATGCATCGTGCATTACAAATAGTTCTCAGTATTATGCACATATTGATAACCTTTGTTAACATGACATAGTCTGACATGAAAATGGAAACAGATGAGGAGAGGACCTTACTATGTCTGAAGGCATTTTCTATCAGCAAGCAAACAGGAGGCAGAAATAAAGAATCCTCTCACCTTCTTAGAGCTTCTGAAATAGAATGTTTACTTGGTGAATAAGTCATGGTGTAGACTGTGAAGCCCAACAAATAACTTTGACAAAGCCTGCCAGAGAAGTAGGTCACCTCATTTCCAGGTAACTAATGTAAATTTAAAAAAAAAGAAACAAAAAACAAAAAACCCTAAGATACACTTTTTTACAAACTGAGTAAATTGGAGGCTGAGAGACTGTGGTTAATTTAGTCTTCCTTCTTCAGATATTGACAACACCTTGTATAGTTTACAATTGGATTGCTGTTGCTTGATTGTAAAAAGAGTTTATGCATTGCATAGTATTGAATAATAAGTTGTGATGAGATTATAAACCTTATTTCTTTATCTACTGCTAGTGCACAATGTCTTTGCTTAACACTTCTTGGCAAAGTTGCGGCCTGACTGTGCCAGCATAGCAAGAGACAACTCCTCAGAAAGTTTAGGCTCAAAAAGCATTCCCAATAAATCCTGGATTTGTTAGAAGAACCTTAAAAACAGTAGAACAATCCCTGTCATAATATTCTGATTTCATAATTGTATATTGCTTACAAAATCCCACTGAAATAATTTGCTGAATACCAATCTTAATTTCATCTTTACCTGAGGCAAAGTCTTTGTACTGTAACCTGGTCTTTGTTGGGTTACCCTATTCACCTGTACCATGCACGCTCTCTACTTGATCATAGTTGAATCCTTTTTTGGGGACTTTCCCTCTGCAATGGGAACCTGACCCAACCTTTCATGGCTGTTAACGTTAAAAAAAAAAATAGATCAATTTCTTCTAACTCATTACCTAAATTATCCAAATTATGAGGTTTAGAGAGATAGCACCACCAAACTATTCTCACAGTTAAGAATGACAAAATGATGAAATAATATTTGGAGGATCACATTAAATTTAAATTTGGACTCCATTTTTTCCTACATTTTCCTGGCCGGTCAGTGTATGAATTTTATTGAATACTTAGTCTGACAATATAGCTCTTGTTGGTTTTTTTTCATTATTTTATCACCGTTATCTTTTAAAATATTTTTTTATTCTTATCCCCGAAGCCACATCATTTTTGTACTGAAAATCTTTAGTATATTCTCTTATTGGCTACATAGATTTTTCTTTTTCCTGCTGTAAAAAGCAAGAATATCTGAAAAATGAAGGGAGTACAAATCAGCATTTCTAAAATCCTGTTCTGACCTTCGCCCCACTCGCTGCATGTCCTCCTTTTCTACTGGACACTTTTCTCTAACAACTCTTCTTTCCCTGAAAATCATTGATCCACAAAAAGTAACTGACAGCCAGCCACTATTAGTAGATTAACTCTGTTTAAAAATTATTCATTATACCATTTCACACTAGAATGAAATGCTTGGATTAACAGTGCAAAACTTACAAAACATGATTATTGTATTGTTATCATTTAATGATTTTCATTTTACAGATAAGTTTTTTTCATAAGAAAGCCATTTCTGCTTTTTACATTCATGCAGTGCCTACTGACTTAGAACCATATATCTAACTATTGTGGAACAAAAATAGCATAAAATAGTCTGCTCAGAAAGAGAAATTACCATATTCATGACTTGCTAGATAAACTTTTCAGAAAACAGCAGAAACTAGAATTTAAACCAGAAAAAGTTATCGTCACGTTTCCTGATTAAACAGACAGCTCCTTAAAATAAGGAACAATTTTCTAAAAGGAAATCAAATTAAAGACTCAGCAGGTCTAAAAAATGCATGTGAGAGTTTTAATGAATAGATAAGTGCATTCTGTATGAGAAAATCCAATTCACTAAAGCCAATAATGTATAAGAGATAAATATGTGTATCAGGAAAGAAAAGCAGATAATGAAAACCAATTTTCCAACGGCATAAACTTTATCATTAAAAGTTTATTTAAACGTAAGTCTATTGAAGTAATAGGTTGTGAAGCAAGCAATTGTGGAATACAGACTACTCAGCTTTATGAAGCATCACCTCATTGCTCTACTTCTTGTTTCTCTTCTAAAGTCTCTATCATGAGAGTGAAAGAAAAAAATATCCTACAGCTGTGTCACAAGATGTTGAGAAAGTCAAATTTATTTTATGGTTTAAACATCTATTTGCAGTCAGAGCTACTCAGTTCCTGTACAACGTGACAACTGTGAAAACATCTTTGTGTATTCACATCACACTTGCTAAAATTGTTTGGCAAAAGCTTTCAGAAAACAGGTAGGGTGAGAAAGCTCATCCTTTTGCAGTCTCATCTTTTTTCATAACAAACTGAATACAAAGAGTAAAATCACAAAATATACCTCTAATAAGGTTTGCAGCAGACACTTTAAAGCGTGTTGTCAAAATTACTTTTATTTTAACAGCCTAAGTTGCCCCATGTAAGCCTCCTGACTGGTTTAGCTGACCACAGGTGAGAAACAAACCAAAGAGAAAATTTGTTCTTGAACTCTAAGCACCGTTTCCTGCTGGAAACAAAACAGCTTCAGACAAAACAGATTCAGAGTGACAAAAGAAGTTATTATTTCCTTAAGTTTGTTAAATTTCTTGAACTCTCCTGATTCCTAGTTTATGTCTGCAGGTCACCAACTGAAAGTGGGGGTATTTAGGCATTTAAGATGGAACAGCAATTTTATATGGAGACCTTATGCCCTCCCTCAGTATTCAATGGGCCACGACTGACTTGCTTGAGAGAATACGATCATCCATCATTTATCATGACCAATTGAAACAGGATATGGTAGCCTGACAATTACAGAATAAAAGCTGTTTCTGGACAGCCTGTGCTTATCCTTAAATCCTTACACAGCAGTTTGATGTCCACGGGCAGCAGACCCTCACTATTTCAGTACAAGCTTGTCAGTGAACATTGCCTTGTTTATTCCACACTAGACTCTCATTTTACTATTGAGATCAACACAGAATGAACAGATAAGGGAACTGCAACATATCAGTGTTTCAGTTTTCATATTTTATACAAAGTGAAGCTGGTAAACCCCTTTTAATAGAGTGTCAGTCATCTTAGAGAATGACTCAATTCACTGAACAATGCCATTAGTTTAATAACTAAAGCTGACATTCTCTCAAGTTGAATTTATGTACTATGTCTACATTACATTTTCAATTTATTTTTTAGCTAGTACATTACACTCAGCATGATTGCAGACGTAACCTAAAACTACGGAATTAATCTACTTTCATAAAGATATTTGTTTAAGCTGGGATTCTACGTGAAAACTGAATCTTTTTAATGAAATGGAAACGTTGATTTTTGGAGAAACTTTGCATCAGAATCTACTCCTTCGACAAACACAGTTCCCTCAGATTTTCAGAACATATGATTATGTGTGTTTTGGGGACATTTCACTGCAATGCTGTAGTAACTGCTCTACTGGGCTTATGGCCTCTCAAGATCCACAACAGATAACAATGGCTGTTGTCCTCACAGCATCAGGGCTGAACTTAAAGACTGGCAAATACTTTACTGTCTTCCTTCTGGCACTATTTATTTTCTTCAGCAAACTCAATGAGTGAAGCACAACTTAAACTAAAAGCAAAAATAAGTATCAGAATAATAGTAAAAAATTAGAGTAACCAAAGTGATTTTAGCAACACAGTTCTGTTGCTGGGACACTGGGATGAGCTGCTGCCAGCATTCAGAAGTCCTGGATCTGTGGACAGCTATCTGTCCACAATATCTACTTCCCTATGGAGCCATTTGGGCAGCAGTCTAGTTTTTAAGTATGAAAGCACCCATATCTTCCTACAGCATCCTCTCTGGGCACCTGGGAACAGAGATATCACCTGTCAAAGAGTAGGTCAGAACATCAAAGATTTCCTGAACTGAGAGCATCCTTTGGCTGATGAAGAAGAAGGTTTGACAGTCTTAGGTGGAGAGACCTCAACATCTATCACAAGAGAGAGCATTGTATAGAAGCATATGCACAGCATCTAATGGTTTATTTAGTTTATTGGTACCCTAATGGAATATTCATTTTCTCTTCTCAGATGGCTGTAGAACACTGTAGTAACCCAAGGAACGGTCCTTAAGCCTCCATACCCTTTCAAAACTTTGCCTAGATGTTAACCTACAACAGGAAAACCCTTTTCTCCTACATGTGCATTTACTCTGAATTGCACTTCCTACTCAGAGTGATTTTAGACATCTATAAATGCTCATATTGGCACTAAAAAGCAATAAATATGGTAAACTTTGAGTAGAAAGCATCCACAGAATTAGAAAAATCTGTACATCTTCTCTGAAATAATACTTCCAGATCTTGCATTTCCCTAGGTAAAACCTAGGGAAGGAAGCCCAGGAAACAACTCCTAGTGAGATAAGATGACTCTTAGATTCCTCTGAAAGTGAAACAGTCTTCTCATTAAGACAGGCCAGGCTGCCTGCCCCCATAGAACAGACAGGGGGGCATCAGGATAAAAATAATGTAAGCCTAAAACAACTGGAAGAGGAAAGCAGCTGCAAGAACTACAGTACACCCTGAACAGAGAAATGAAAATTCACACTGTTGAAATAGAAATACACCGTGTTTTGAAAGAAAGAGCAACTCATATGAACAAGGGTAAGAGATCCCTTGTTTACTGCAGCCACAGTGCAACTGAAGCATCCTTGTTCTGCTGTACTCATTGTACCTGTGCTGTCCAGACTTTACTGGCAGCTCCAATAACTCACTGGGGGTTTAACAAATGCTGCTTGTGTCTGTTAGTAGGGTTCTCTGGCATCTTTACAAATAATTCACTCTCAGAACATGCTGTGCAGGGACTGAAATGTCATCAGAGGGAGTTCCACGTGAGTGGCTGGCCAGGCAGAAAGCCTACACAGCAGGAGCAGGACAGGCAGGAGCACCACGTTACTTTTGGGTGTTTCTGTCATTAGGTAAGGTTTCCCAGGTAAGATTATGCATAAAAACACCAAGACCATGAAGAGAAACCCAACACTGCTTGTTAAGAATAGAAGATATTTAGTTGCAATGAAACTTTTTCTTAGATCATTCTGCTGTGAATACTGATAAATAACCTACTTAGCAACTGCAATATCAAGCAAGCATTTACATGAATAGAATGTGAAAGACAGGAAAAATCCTGCAGGTTGGCTACTTTTGCATTATTCTAAGCTGTTAGGATATTTTTCCTTGACATACTGAATTGGAAATTAAGAATGAGGCTAAATATAGCTTAAGCTGTCTCATTCAACCAACACATAATCAGCAGTGATGACTGGTTTGCACAGTGAGGTGAAGAAAGTCTCTTTGGTTATAATAAAAAATGAAATTTGCCATTAAAATATTAAAGAAGTATATTTAGTGCTTAGTGAATAGGAGTTCATAAAATGTTACATGCACTCATTGATTTATCCTGCCTCATTTACTACTGGCTCTGTTCAAAATGGTCACTTCTAATCCATAGAATTACAGATTTTGGTATAGAGTATAAACATATAAGACTGATTCCCTTCATAAAAGACCCTAACAGGGAGAAAAAGGTCTTTTCTTTCTGGTGTTTCATCTACATTTTAACATTTGCAAATATAAACATGCTAAGCCAAAAGCCATATGCAGTACTAGAAGAGCTGTGGTGGCAAAGTTCTAACTGCATAAAGCTTAGTTTTGTACTATGAATCTTACAATAATTTTAACTCTGCTGGCTAAAAGAAGAAGAAAAAAAAGTAGGCTTTCTCTGGTGTACATATAGATGATTTGTTTCAGTAGGCTTTTCTCAATATTTATTACACTTCACTGCACACTCCTAGAGGAGAGGATTGAAGAACAAGAACAGTTGACAGATATTATTTTCATCACCCAATGCACCATCAGCAGGCAGATAACAGAGGTAGCACAGACATGAGCACAATACCACACCTTTCATTTACTAATACACTGTGTTAATTCACTTCCAAGTATGGATTTGGGTCACTCTGAACTACATTTATCCTAATAACTGAGACCAGTGCCTGGGAATGTCCCTAAGGACTGCCATACTACCATGGAGCAACCCACAGCTCTGTTAGCAAACGCTCTTATTCTCCATCAAAGCACAGATGTGTGTAAACTGCCATTTGGGAATTATCTCCAAAAAGCTTTAGCTCCTGAATTATGTCCAGGAATTTCTGAGAAGAGAACAAGTTAGTGCACACCAGAAGCTTCCCAGGGACCACAATACCAGCATAGATAATTAAGTCCTGGTGTCTGCGACATTCCTGGGTAATCTTCCATATATTAATACAGTAACAGAGAAATAATAAAAGGAGAGCCTTATACTTGGAAGCAGTCTTTTTATTCATTGTCTCACAATGTCTCATCATTCTCCTGGGCTAAACCCATGCACTGAGCCCTGACCCCTGGAAGGTGAATCTCCTTCACTCAGCAGAAACCTTTCACTGCTGGGAGCCACCTCAGAATTGTTTCAATGATAGCATCACAAAGCTATGAAAGAGGCTACAAAAACCTTCTAAAATATAACTGTCCAGTAACCAAAAAGTTTCAAGAACATTAGTGACTTATCCTTAACAAGTCCACTGCCAACAGAGTGCCTGAGGCTGTGCACACCACTCTGCTGCATATAATGCTGGAACTACACTGCACACACCTCTCTGTATTAGTGTTTATAAACCTAGGGGAGCAAGCAACCTTTAGCTAGGATACTGTGAGCAAGGACACGTGAAAGATGGATGATTTAGTATGTCAAACAGACACAAGAGACTCACCACTAAAAGCAGTTGGCCCACTGGGGACAGACACTTAACACCTTCAATTCACTGAGTACAGATTCAACAGAAGAAGCAAAGTGACACTTTTATTGGCATTTTACTAATGCCAGATTCCAAACGAGTGATTTAGTGAAGCAACAGATCATGCATATCATCCTTATGGTAACTTAGTCATAAGCCTGGCACACTCATTCCAGCACAAAAAAGATGGTTTTCTGATATTATACTTAATATCATCCTTTTTGGTATTTCAAGTTCTTTATTTCAGTTTGTAATCCAAATGCGAAAGTTTCTCAAATTCTTCTGAAAAATCAAAACAACTGCCACCCATTGAGTTTCACTTTGTCCTCTCAGTAATTCCTTCAAAGCATTACAGAAGATGAGTTAGACATGACCTCCCCTAACTGAAACCATACCTTTTCCTTGAACAATCCTTTTCTTTCTGTATGGCTTATATGATATAGTACACAAATCATTACCAGCTCAAAACCAGTTCAGTTTAACAGTAGCATAAAAGTGTTGTGATACTAGGTATCCAATGGCCCATCCTAATGTTATTTGGTGATATCAGTACAATTACTAATGAAGAGATGAAAAATCACCTTGTCAATTAGGCAATAAAGAGTTTTAAAGGTCTGCCATGATTGATCCAGCTTCTTAGTGCGTGTTACTGAAATAATGACATTATTCATTTCAGTTTTCAAAGTCAATGCCTCAAATCTGTAGCAGATCACAGACTGATTTTTTCCCCCAGGTAAATTAATATATCTTTCTGTTACTAATCTTCAGTCTCAGCTGATAAAGTCTTTTAAATGGCATCCTCCAATACAAGATAATTTGGAGCATCTCTGAAGTCTCCTTGTAACATGGAGATCTTAATCCATTTTATTGCATTCACATAAATAAAATTATTCAGCCTCTCTCACTCCCTTTTACAGACTGTAATGCTGTTCAGCTAATCACAGGGTAAAAACAATGCCAAACTGCTAAACTTTCCTACAAACAATTTTGGGTCTGACCTAATTTCATGGCATCCAGTGGAGTTGCATAATATGTTATCTTGCATGCAAAAAACTAGAGGCATGCCAAAGCTATAAATAACTTGTCAAAAAATGGTGTAAGAACATGGTCATACTGCAGTTGCTAACACCAGTTTCTTTTTTGCATTGTAGATGAGGCCCAACATTAGCTGGTGTCTTGCAAATCTTGGTTTGGTTTAATACATTTCAAAGTGCAAATAAAACTTACTTTAAAACCATGCTCCGTCTCTTTCCAAAAATAGGAAAATGCTGCAGGTCACTGTGTAGTGAAGAGAACACAAAGTAGGAGAGCATAAGTAATTTCAAAGACTACTTGGAGACAGCTTTCAGCATAAAATTTGCTTCAGTTTGGTGATTTCCTTCTGCTTCTTTGCATGTGCCCTTTAAAACTCTTTAAAGGATATTTGAGAATCTGAGTCTAAGAAATAAACCAAAACATTTTCTGAGGGGAAAAGGTTTTTAGGTGATTTTTACATCTAAAAGTCTTTTACATTTTTACAAAGCAAAACTGGCAGTGGTGCTATGTTACATCTATTGCTGTGTAAATCTGAAAGATCTGCAAGATAGTAGAACAAGTAAAGAGCTACAGTGTATCCAGCATTAGATTAAGTAACAATAAATTAAAAAGGTTTTAGTATTTCCTTTCAATACCTGAACTTTAATGACAGTGGTGGAGCTCCTAGAGGAGAAAAAAATGAGGGAGGATTGATTATGTCTAGACAGCTGCTGTCCAACATTCACACACACACTTTTCTCTCTGTAGAAAGGTACCTGCAAGGTCAGGATCTAAAACCATGTCTGGTTTCACAGGTAGGATTCTTCTCTTTACCATTGATTTAAATTTCAGACCTTACTTAAATTGTATTCCTTCTCTTTGGTGACTGCTATTATCTAATCCACCTTGTCTGAATTGATGTTGTAAGTTGACAGTGTCAGTAAGAATCACAGAATATATGGCAGATTGGAAAATAAATATAATCAAAACTGAAACATTTGAAAACCAAGAGCTGGCTGGTGGGTAAATACAAACCAAAGTAGGATTATATTCAGGATGCAGGCTTTTGATCCTCAGTGGATGGTCCTTCTCTGAATGCACAATGTTTGATATCCCTGAAGGACATTATCCTCCAGTTTACAGCCATCTGTTTTGATAGAACAAACATGCCCTGGGGGAACCATCCACTTCCATCTATATTTGGGGTGATTTGCTGTTACAATAGCATCTGGCTTAGAAAAGCTGATAAAGACTGCTGTGGCATGACAAAACACATTCTGGAACTTGGAACATCCTCCAAAAAGCTGCCCAGATCAGGGCTGATTGCAACACTATATCACAGTTTTTGTAATTCTCAGTTTCTTGAGCAATTTCTTCCTAGCACATGATTAGCAAGCAAAAGTTGAGTGACTTCAATATGCTTTGCTCTTTTTTTCTTTAAGTAAATTATGACTCTCCCATGGAAAAAGCTTTCACAGTACTTTCAAACTGTTATATATCAATCTGGATTTAGGAAAAAAAAAAAACAAACCCACAAAAAAAAAAAAAACAAAAACAAAAACAAAAAAAACAAACAAACAAAAAAACCCACCAAAAAATAAATAAAACCAAAGGGACGAGGTGTGCTGTGAGAGGGCTGAACAAAAAGGAGTCTTATGGAGGGGTAAAAAAAAATAATACTCTAGGAGTAGCTAAAATTCAACACCTATAACATATGGAAGATTCTAACTTCCTACTCACACTTCACATGTTGCCAGAATTTTAACAACCAATACTGCAAATAAAACTGCCTAACACCCAAATAGAACCAAAGTTCTGCCTCTGGGAAGCCAGCATATAGTATTAAGGTGGCATCATTGTGAATGGGGAGTCCAAGCAACTAAACCACTTTCCCTTACTTCTGGAGAAATAATGGAAAATTCAGTATTTCCTTTAAGAAATTCAGATTATTCCACTGACAACAGTACCCAAACCTGCACCCTTCCCCTGCCACAATAGCAATGAATTAATTCCTGATTTACTTTCCCATTTAGATATTATCATAAACAATTCTGTGTGGCAAGCTGATATTGTAGTTTCAATTTACTTTCACTGACCTTGTAAACTGGTTACCAATTTCATTTTAAAGTTCCAAATGTAAATATGTCCTCAAAACTGTCCTTTAGGTTAAGAATCACGCTGAAGATATTGCTCACTAGTTTCAGTATTTTCTGCAATCAGTTCATTTAAGTTCTTCTGCTTTTACTGAGAGAGAGTTACTACTTATATCAGCCAGTGATAAGAAGATACTAAAATACAGCTGTCAGATTAAATGCAGAGAATGGAATCCCTTGTACAGTCAAAACAGGATTTCACATACTAAGTCTTATGTGGCCCAAGGGTATATAATTACAGTAAGTTCAAATATACTTGGAAAGTTACAGATGAAAGCCTGAATTTTGCCTCCATAACAAAGATATGTGATTGTATTGTGCTAAGAGCTAAAACCAGAAGGACAAATAATCCAATGTTTCCACAAACCAAAAAAATTCAAAGCACTCAAACAATCACTAGCTGTGTAAGTTCCTCTACTAGTAGAAATCCCAACAGAATATATACAAAAAATAAAATCAGAATTATCTAACATAACATACTGTTCCTCAAGATACTAATGTGGAAATATCCTAAATTCAGGTCCCTACTTCATGTTTTGGTACCTGCAAACCATCAAACAATTGATGATCTTATTTAAAGATGCTATTTGAACAAATGTACTGACACCTAAACCAAAATTACTTTGACAATCTGTAGATTTATTCTGCAAGCACTCACAGGATTGAAGATCACTGAAGGTATCAATCTCTCAGCAGTCACAGTGTTTTGAAAACATATCCTTCATGGATATTCACTGTCCTTTCTTAGGCATGAGGCACTGAAAAATATTCGTTTCATTGGATATAATATATGTGATGCCTTCTGCATGATTCCTACAGGCAGAAAGCAACATTTCTTTGAAAGTATGGCAACATATACTCTGACACCTATATCATTAAAAAAGCTTAATTTACCATAGTGAAGGGGCTGAACCAGATGCATTCAAAATTAAAGCCTAGAAAAATTACACAGAACTGTAATAGGAATACACAGGAACACTGACAGATGAATCATTTCTAAATCTTGGTTGCAGATGATTTTGCTAACAAAATTTTGAATGCGATCAAGACTTGCCCTTGAAGGGGAAAATTAACGAGAGGCATTTATCTGTAGTGGATCTAGAAATGCTGTTTTCTGTCTACCTACATTCCTAAGGTGCATAGCAGTGATGAAACTGACCCTGAAGTGAGATTCATGGACTTCTGGACCTGTAATAACTTGAAAATGTGCACCAGCAGACACTGCTGCATGATGAAACAGTTTATCAGTAGGAGAAATTATTTTTATCTCTCATCAAGCAGGTGTAAGTGTATGTAATCTAGTATTTCAGCTCTCAACCCCCCCAAAAAAGCCCATTGAGAGCACATTACCATAATTGCAAATGTCTTTTTCAACTTTGCAGGAGAAAAAAAAAAAAAAATACAAGTGCTTTGTCAATGTGCCCTACATCTAACTCAAAGGCTTAAAAGGAAAAGCCTCATATTTTTATGCTTTAAAAAAAAATAAAAATGGATTAATCTCAACAGGCAGTTGTCTCCCATGGATTACTAGGTCTCTCAAGAAAGCTTATATAACCCACACATAGGTCTCATGATTAGCTTGAAAACCCAAGGAGACATATTATTATCCTCTTGAAAGTAAAAGGCCATGTTTGCAACAGGGGTTGGAAGATAAAAGTTATTTCAATTTTTTCTGATTACTACATTGCTTTTAACTTCAAAAATTCTTTTAACTTTCAACTCCAGAATATGCAGAAAGTTATTAGTGAGGGTGCAGAAAGCACACCCTGAATTACTAGATAGAGGAGGCTGCTGTAGCTGTCTAGAAACTTTTGCTATGATAAGCATCTACAACCAGTGAAAATTTCAAATTGTGAGCCCAGGTGAGTGACAAAATAAAATTAATCCACTCAGCTGCACTACTTATTAAATAAAAAAGTACAAAAGGCCAAGCCTCTGAAAATCTGGATTTCTGGAAGCAGTCATACAGCACCAAAAAATGTGCATGTTTGAGATTTTTAAATTCATCTGAAAAATCAGATCTCGATCAAGTTTTCTACAGAGTGTGTTTTCTCCACTTCTATTTCTAATTTTTTTCTCTTGTATATTTTTGTCCTTACCACTTTCAGCATCTGGTGCTGTTTCCTTTAGCTGCTGCTACTTAATCCCTGTTTTTATTCACCTCTGGCTTCTTTACCCTCCCAAAGCTCTCCATCTACTTCTTCTCTCTCTAACTCTCTCAAATTTTTTCATTACTGAAAAATCAGCTCTGTTAAATCACCCATAACACATACTTCTCACTCTGGGACATGTGTGGTCCAGCTGCTATATATAAAGATAGAAAGGTATTCTAAAGGTACTTAAGAGATTCTAAGAACAGGAGAAACCAGGGGAATTTAAGTCTCCCTTTCTCAGTCCCCTCTGAGAGGTTTCCCTGACTCCTACCAGTCCTTGACATGACACAGCAAATGCAGGAGTTGTAATGCCTGCTAACTGCAGCAAAAAGGACATTTGCTTCTTTAGCTCATGGTCATCACTAGACAGACAAGGAAGAAAAATGTAAACAAATGCTCTTTCAGCTATGTAAGGAAGAGTTAAAAGGAAGACCAAATGTGAAAGTCAAGTGTCGAGCAGAGAGGAAAGAGCTGGGGTTGGTCAGCCTGGAGAAGGCTCCAGGGAGACCTTGAAATGGTTTTCTAGTAGCTGAAGGGGCCTACAAGAAAGCTGGGGTAGGGCTTTTTTACAAGGTCTGATCTTTAAGACTTTAAGAGGGTAGATTTAGGTTAGATGTTAGGAAGAAATTCTTTAGAGTGAGGATGGTGAGACACTGGAACAAGTTGCTCAGGGAGGCTATGGTTGTCCCCTCCCTGGAAGTGTTCAAAGCTGGATGGAGCTTTGAACAACCTGGTCTAGTGGGAGGTGTCCCTGCCCATGGTAGGGGTGACAAACTAGATGATCTTTAAGGTCCCTTCCAACCCAAATCATTCTATGATTCTATGACCTCCAGACTCCGTTATAGCAGGTATAAATTTTGCTCCTGTGGAAGATGAGTGGAGCGAATAAGGACGACACAGTTCTGAAATCTTGAGGGAACTACTATGCCCATAATGAAAACATACATGTCAAGTGACCAATTGGTGGAAATCAACTCTCCTATTAGAGGTGAAAACTTGGCCACAACAAAACATGAACAGGTTGCCCAAGGAAGTTGGAGCTGCCTCACCCTGGGAGTGTTCAAGGCCAGGTTGGATGGGCCCTGGAGCAACGTGGGGTGGTGGGAGGTGTCCCTGCCCATGCAGGGGGGTTGGAACTTGATGATCTTAAAGGTCCTTTACAAGCCTAGCCATCCAGTGATTCTATGAAAACAGCTCAGTTCCCTCATTCATGTACATGTAGATTTTACTATTTCTCAGAAACACGTGTTGCAAAGTCTATGAAAAGTTAAATGCTCTGAGAAGTAACTGAAATTACCAGGAGATTAAAAAATTTAATCATTAATGGTATTATCTTAGACTTGATAGGTTTGGATAATCCTCAGCGACACTTGCAGCTTCCATAAACAAAAAATATCCCTGTAGTTTGAAAAAGTCAGTCCATTCATGCAAAAATAATCTACATTTCTCAATCAAAATTGGCTCAAGGGGGTTCTGCAGTTTTAGTCTTCTGCAGGATTCATCTAGCAGATGTGATTTTAGCTCCTATGAGGAGATTCTCATCCTAAATTGGGTATTGCACATTGTTTCCATCCCTCTTAACAGAGCTTTCTGGGAGATCTAAAGAGGAGAAATTGGTACTGCTGCCAAACCAGCTGGTAAATGTGAGAAAATAATTCAAGAGGCCATTTCACAGGATATTTTCTGTGATAGCATCTGAGCTTGATTATCTTACCAGCAAGTTATACAGATGTAAAATGTTCAATTTACAAAATCTTCTGTCTCTATAGCTATAGACACACACACAGATGCCCTAGTGCAGCATGACTGAGATTCAGAAATGATACTAAAGGCAGAAGTTTTATAATTTAAAAATCACGGGTGGGAAAAAAAAAAAAAGAGTGGCCTGGCCTGTACATTTTTGATGCCTCAATTGATGTTCTTTTTACCTTATCAATTAGACCTAACTTCCTAGAGGAGAAAATGAGAAGGATAGCTCCTCATGTTACCTGGGAAAAGTCTTGAATGGACAAAGGGCTGCAGTCTTTTTTTTTCTTTTTTTTTTTAAGCAAAAAACTCAAACAAGAAAAAAGTCTATGTTTCTTGAGTTCATTGAAATTATTCTTGGTTTTTCAAGATATGCTGTTCTGGAATATTTTACTAAAATGATACTCTGGTCAGTTAGCAGTTCAACACATAATTGATTCAAGGAAAAAAAAAATGGAAAATTGAAAGCACAGGATAACATTTTTCAATACTTTTCCAACACAATTCAGGAAAAAGATGCTGAAATTCTTTTGACTTTTTCTATGAGAAAAAATATAATTCTATAATATAAATTCTATATAATTCTATAATATAATTTCTATTAAAAAAATAGAATAGCTTGCCTTTTATGGATACAAAATGCAAATATCTATATTTCTGAGGTTTGTGCCAGTGTGTCTGTGTGCATACTCTTGCCTATGTGTATTTTGGTCTCGCATGCTATCAGAGTGAAGCACCTGCCAAGACAAACTTGCCAGAACAAGCTATGAACCACATCACTCCAGCCACAAAAACATGAGCTGCACACAAACTGGGAATCTGCCATCCACACCCTGAAATTTGATTGCTCTTCCTTCTCAAGCAGAGAAAAGTGAAGTTGCCTACAGGACAATCACATGAAGTGCAAAGCTGCTGCTGCTGCTTTCCTTGTGGCTTGCAGCAGCCATGCATGCAAGGAAGAGGGAAACTTTACAGGCCAGAACATTCAGCCTCTATTGCACTGCTGTGCCTAATGCACATGACTTTGAAACAAATTCAAGAGGAGAACAACATTTCAAGTAATTCCCTCCAAAAGAAAACCTGAATGTGCATACTGATATCTACTATTACTTAATTTCACTGTTTTAAGGATAAACAAGTGAAGGGAATTACCCAGCTGTACTGTGTTATATACTAACAGAGGGCAAAACAAAGTCAGAGAGAACAGAAAGTTGAGCTGCTACTCTGATATTATTCTAGTTCACCAGCTGAAAATAGTAAAAATAGTGAAAACAGTAAAAATCCTTAGAGGGGAAGATAAAAGAATGAAAAAAAAAAAAAAAGCCAAAACAATCAAACTACATTATAAAAATATCCTACATACATTACATAGCTCTGTAGAAATAGTCTAAATACAGATAAACTTGGTCTGAATGAATTGCAGCAACTTCTGGGCTTTGCATATCTATTACATTAATAGCGTTATTTTTTTTTTTCCTAAAAAGGATATCTTCGAGCTGCTCTGACAGGTTTAATCTTCATGATATATGGTCCCCCTGCCCTATTTTGCATATTACAAATGAGTCTATAAAGGAAAATTTAAATGAGTGAAAACGGCATTAGCCCGTATTACCACACCATTCATTCACTATGTTTTATGGTATATATATTAAAATGAAGGCTTTGCAGAGAAGAAAGTAGGGACATAAGAACTAAACTTAATTTTCCATTAAAGATTAATTAAGAGAAAATCAGATGAGCCTGAAAATTAAAGATTGTATTTATATAACATTAGGAAGAGTGAACCATCTTCTCCCTGCCCCTCATCAAAGCAGCCACAGATAAGGATTAGGGGACAGAAAACTGCATGTCAAGTCAGTCTTCCCCTAGAAGAAACTTCTTCCCCCATCACTGGAGGAGCTCAGTTTTTTAATCCAACTGAACTCAGCACTGAGGAGATCAACCAGTAGCAGGAAGCATCTCTGAGGAGGCTGAGTCTCTCTGAACCTGTTCTTATCTACAGCCTCCAGCAGAACTCACCCAGACCTGGCTGGCAACCAGAGCCAAGCACCCACTCCCTAAGATCCCCTTGGGAAGGTTACTGTGTAGATTCACATCCATCATAACTGTTCCCTCTGCTAAAGGGGAAAAAACAAACAGCAGTATGTGGAGCACACCCAAAGATTATGAACGCTGGAGAAGAAGATTTTGTGAAATTCTTGACATGAAACCCAAGCTTTACTTTAAAACTGACGTGGAATTTTGACATGGAGGTAAAATAATCTTTTAGCCCTTACAGACCTGAGTTCTGCTTCAGAAAACCTGTCCATTGCTTGTAATTTCTGCTAGTATTTACTGAAGTTTTTCCTGTTCACACAGTCATGGCACTAACTGTTTGCCTACCTCAACTAGGAGGCATTAGGAAGCTTATATTCTTCAGAAAGTTTAAATGGTAACAGCTATTTTTAAAATGCAATATTTAATATGGAGAGGATGCAGACAGAAAATCTTTGCTTATGAAATTTCATGAAAATGCAAGATTGTATTTAACTCAAGAGCAATGAAGGCAAATTATTTTGCTTGTTAATTAACAGAATATATGACACCCACTGAGCAGCCAGAACCCGGACAGAAACCTGAAAACACAGCAGTGGAAATAGCAGTAACAAAACACCACACCTGAGAATCTGTTCCTGCATGGTTTTTCCATCCTCAAAGATCAGGACACAAAGTGATAGGGCTCACTGTAAGTCATAGGCTGAAGCTAACCAACAGTCTTGCAAAAAAAAATGAAACAAGTTTGTCCATCCTTCAGTCCAAAGTCATACTTACTATTCTGTCCTAGCCTTCAAAATAACTACTCGACACAAAGTTTTCCCATATACTTTCTCACTTAATTCTCAAATTTTCTTCAGATAAGATCCACCTATATAAATTCAGGGTAGGAAAAAAATTTTCCGTTCTCCTTGTTCTCCTGGGTGAACTTCAGTGAAGTCTAATGAAAATTCATAGGACATTTGTTCATTCATAACTGGAACAATTTCTACCTTGGAATTTTCTTTCTGCTTAAAAAAGTAATGCAACAAGCCCATTCTATTTAGAGATCCTTCCAGAGATGATATTCAATCATCGACTTACTTAGGCTTTCTTCTCACACTTTATTAGCCTCATTCTTTCCCATGCTTCTGAAAATCTGTTCTCCTTTTCTGTCTCTCCAATACAAGCCATATATTCTTCTTTCACAGTTCCCTGATATTTTTCAGGTCAACACTGAAGAGCCATCTGTTCTCCTTGGCATACAATTCCTATTGTTTCACTTAACTCATGTATGATTATTAACATAGTATTACTATAGTACTACCATTTTCTTACAAGCCTTAACCTTCAGGACCACCTTCATATTTTGGCTTCACATTTATTTTATTATGATGTCCCCTTCATTACCTTTGTCAGACTTTCAAGTTTTACCTTGCGTCCAATTATAACTTATTTGTTTTAGTCTTGTATTTGCAGGTTGTGGTGGAAATAATGTGAGATGCATTTTGTAACATATGCTCAAACTGAAAACGATTGTCTAGGATACTCACAGTCTATTTAGCATTGTCTTTTTTATTTTTTTCCCTTAAAATATGTAAGAAATTGTTATCTTCTGGCTACCAGCTAAATGCTTCCAGACATTTTTCTGCAAAGCTTGCTCTTTCACTAGATCTCAAGTGAGAAATAAAGAAATGTCACTAGAAAGATTTTATAGAAAAAGGAAAACAATGGGAATATGCAGGTAAGCTTACTTTCAAAAATCATCATAGCTACTTGTCTACTTTCAACTTCTTAAGTAATGACACCATAGTAACCCTTACCAAGTAGTTTAACATTCCTGAGGAAATTGGGAGGAATGATAGTCACAACTCTAGGACATAAAATAGCACAGAGCTGCATTTTTTATGTACCAGCTAAACATGAAGGTGCACTTGAACTGAGTAGTATCTTTCTCTAATCTTTCTCCTGTGCTTGTTTCTGTACAATTGTATTTTGATGGCTTAGACAGAACAAATGAATCCCGTGCCAATGCACAGCAGTATCAAACCTGGGCTTTAGAGCTGCCATGGTCAAAGTCTGAGAAATTTTTAAACTCTACTGTATGAACAGAACCAACGTCATCGCTTCTAGACGCAATGAAGTTCCCTTGCAGCATGGGTCATTAATGTACAATTTAATTCAGAAGGCCAAGCAGGAAAATAGTGTAGGTCCAAATGACATAAGAGAAGCAAATATCTAAGAGACAAAAAGTACATAAGTGAACCAAAAGTCTAAAAAAGCAACAGTAACCTTCAAGTGGAAGGATATGCTAATTTAGGTTACCCTTACAATGACAGATTACTAGCATTCTGGGAACAGATGTACAGTTCACCATATAGAAATTAGCACAACATCTACTCAATTAACTGACTGCCTCAAATGGTGCCCTCATTAACCACTACAGCCTCTGTGGACTTGCATGGAGTATAGAAGACACCTTTACAAATCAAGGTGCCTGTTGTCTAAAACATATAAACTTGGGTTAACATTAGTATTATTAGAACTACTTAAAGTTCTAATTTAGCAGAGATTGTGAAACATGAAAAAAAAGCCCAAAAATTATTCTGGATTTTTCCAGGGATTTCTTTCATCCATGAATTTCTGCTTAAACAACAAGCAAATAGCACTTTTGTAGTTATTGTGGACTTCACATTTGTATTACACTCTCTTAAAAGAAAATTCCATGCAAAAATTAATATATGAGTAAAAATAGTTTACTTAAATACTGAGACTGAATTGAATAATAACACTATTAAACAGCAATTACCATGAGCAGGCCACAGGAACTTTGAAACTTTTTTCTGTGGATTTCTTATTACTGAAAATTACTTGGAAATATTTTGTTCCCAGTTTTAATTTTTTCCCATAAATCCCAGTCTTGTATGACTATTAAACTACACAGCAGTAGTCCTATATTCGATTTATATGATAACCTTTGTCTTGATATTATGTGATTCTGCATATGGGTAGTTAGTCATGTAAGAAAAGTATCTTTTCCTGGTGAAGTTATTGCATTAATACTGAGGATCTTACAACAGCAAGGAGACCAGAAGGCCTCAAGACAGCAGAGCCAGAATTTTCTTATCACTGAACTAAGCTGCATAAAATTTATAGACACAGGCAAGAATAACTCTTTTATATTTTATCACATTCAGAATACAACCTGACACCTCCCCTGAGATGCTGTTAAATGTTATAGGGTTTCTTTATTCCTAGGAGTCGATAGCAACACCCAATCTCTGAAGCCAGAAGTGCACTTTGTTTTCTAGAACAAAAGTGTTTCTCTGAAATTATCAAGCAGGAATATGATGCAAAAAGAAACTCCTGTTTTGGGTGGCCATAGGAATGAAATTCTGAATTCCATTTTGTACCCTTCCGAACTGTTTCCCATTCAGTATACTCTTTATTCTCTTCTGCTTTCACGCCTTTCATATAGGTTTCCTTCCAGTCTTTGCATGACAGGATGGCCACTGCCAAAGAACTTTTAATGACCTTTCTGCTTCGAAAGCTGCTAGAAGCCCTAATGCATTCTGTCTTGCTTTTTATCCTTTACCCAAAACTCAGAGGAGTAATTGGCCTCAATTAAAAACTGGCAAAAAGCCCAAGCTTGCTGACTTCCAAAGCCTTCTCAAAAAGATCAGTTGTTTACACCAGGCTTTTCAGAAAGGTAAATGAGGATGGCTTGTAAATTAAGGGACAGAAAAAAGGAAGGGGGCAACAAATCTTGGAGAAATTTGACATAACCACCTGGAAGCATTTTCTACAAAAATTCCACTTACCCACTGCAGATAATTCAAAAGGCAGAATGGAGGAGGCTACTGTAAGGCTGCTGGTGTCTGAACGATTTCAAATTGCATTTAGTTACAAGAATAAAATTTATGAAGCAAACAAAACCACTTCACATAAAGGGAAGAATGAAGTGGAATTTCTGTAGAGACAGGGAAGAGAGCTCCAGAGTGTTCAGAAACTTATTTTTCCCTGACAAACACAGAGGGGTAACAAAGCAACAAACTCACAACAGCTGAGCCCAAAACTAGGTGAGTCCTGTAATTTAAAGTTAGCTCAGCGTGAGAGAATACAATTTTGTAAAAGAAAACTATACAGTATAAAAATTTAACAAGAGCATAAATAACCAACTTGTCTATTTCTGTCTCTCCTAAGTCTTATGTTTAACATTAAGTCAAAAGCCTGCAAGCCAAACCTCAATAGCAATATACAAAAAAATTAATAAAATTAGCAAATTTAACAACCTTCTACAATAAAACACCATAATTTGACCTAGCTAATGCTTCATACACACCATCTTCCAACACAGCTATATCCAAATTACATGGACATTACATGTCCAAACTAAAATGCTCAGAAGGATGATTGTGCAAGATTCTAACAAGAGGGAGAGGGTCATGGCACGGTTGTCATTCCACCCCAGACTACTGAACAATACTGCTTGGGACATCAGCCTATAGATTAAACAAGACATTTATTTTACATGGTCAAAGGTCTGTAAGTCCATAGGAGCAAGAGGAAAGTTAAAACCAGTGAAGAGTCAGGAGAGTAAAGTCATGGTTTTGCAGACACTAGCTAAGAAATACATGAATAACATATGATTAATAACAAACTGAAAAGAAAAAAAAATAGCCTTTGCTCTGTTACACAAGAAAAGAAAGCCTTTTACTCAGTCAAGTAAGTGCTTGCATTGCAGGGGCAAGAGGACATATAGTAAGAAATGTAAAGAGCTTTTCAGGTTTACAGAGCTCTCGAATATGGAAGAGAGATACTGAAGCTAAACCACTCAGAAGCAAAGGGCAGAAGGGTGAAGGACTGAATCAATTTCTATTTGATCATCAAAAAAAACCCAAACAAAAAATGCAGAAACTTAGCAGTCTAAGGAAAGGTATTTCTACCTTTCCTTTCTACTAGAGAAAGATACCTTATCTACTATAGCATTTTTTCCCAATGAAGTTTTGTATTGGTTGTCTATTCAAAAAGAAGTATCAAAATGCAGATCTTAAGCTAAGGCCTGTGAAAGTACCTACAGTGCCAAAGCACCTTTGCCTTCTGGAATCCCAGTCTGCAGTACTACACTGTAACATGAAGGACATCTGAGACTGAGTGAAAAGCAAAGGAGCATTCCCAGGCATCAGTGTGAGATGTAGATGTACTTTTGTCAGCAGCACAGTTAAATTAAAAAAAAACAAACAACTTCTAGTTTACCATCACTTTTATAGCTGACTAGTTAAAGCCTTAAGGGAGGGGCAGGAACTCTTCCCACCTTATTTTCTTGCAATTTACTTTTCAAATTGGGAGGTAGTATAATGAATTTATTCAATATACAATTTTAAAAGAATATTACAAACCCCAGTAAAAATTATCTTCTAAAATTATGATCTACACATAAGTTTAAAAAGAAAACTCACTTTTAGGACATATAATTCCTTTTTTTTTTTCCCCCATAGGACATAACAAAGCAAATTGAATTTTATAATCATCCATCTGTGATTCAGGCTGTTTGATTGCATTTTTATAACAGACTGAAATGAAAACGAGTAGTGTAGTTTAGCAGTTGCTACAATTCTATGCAAGGAAATTTATCATAGTTTGCCACGTAATTTAAGCACACAATTTCCAACAGCTACTGCTCACAGCCTGTGAAGGCAAGAAAAGAAGAAAAAAGAAAAAAAATCTACAAGAAATTACATGGCATGAATTTTTAGTAGCCTCAGTATGGGGGTTTTTGTGTCACTCAGAGACAGGATGCTGTGCAGCAGACTGCCTGAGGGAAGAAGTTAACAAACTGCATAGTAAAAAGAAGAGTCTATGTAGAAGGTGACCTTCTGAGAAAAGGTAACTCCAGCCTCTGTTTGGGATGAGGAAAGGCTGTGACAGCTACAGAATTACATTGAAAGTAGCTTATCACCCATTTCTTAAAGAGAGTTGTCCTGGTAACTTTGCTTTGTATTGAGTCATGCGCTACTGCACTTTTGCATTTCTATGCCTTTGACGTATTTTTCTTGATTGGACTTTTCAGGAATCCAGTGCTGGGATGCTAAATCTTTAATCCTACATCATAAGATGGATACCAAGCTACTTAATTCTACCAGAATGACTTCTGCTGCAGGACTGCAAAGGATCAAAGCACAGGCATAAGTTTTATCAACATTTTCTTGGACTTCAGCAGAACGTAGGCACCAGTGTACTTACCCACAAGCTAAAATAACTTGTCCTTGTCAGAGAGTTGGTGGTGAAGCAAAAATCTGAGATCATAGTTTTGCCTTCTAGCTAGTCAACCAACCCTTGCTTTGGAATGACAGATATTTATGACTGACAGTAACATCAGTGAAATAATCTTCACAAGACATGATCATGTCTCCCAAAGCACCAGACCAAGAGATTGATATTTTTCTCATGTTTAAAAGAAATTCCCAGTGACTTACACATACTTGTTCTGCCTTGATAACGTGTTTTAATCAAAGTAACGTCTTTGGGTTGGAAGGGACCTTAAAGATCACCCAGTTCCAACCCTCCTGCATGGGGACACCTCCCACCAGACCAGGTTGCTCAAGGCCCCATCCAGCCTGGCCTTGAACACTGCCAGAGAGGGGACATCCACAGCTTCCCCAGACAACCTGTTCCAGTGTCTCACCACTATTTTTAAGTAGTTGTGTTGCAAGACTTTGCGGAACTCCAGATCTGGTATTGGAGGCAGGTTAACTAAATGTAAGAAAAACAGTAGCACAGAATACTAGCTACAATATTGCATTTCTTGGAAAGAATACTGTTGTACAAAACGTCTTGAACTGATGTATTTCTATTCATACACAACGAATCAGTATTTATCTTATGGATAAGCTGTAATAGAAACAAAATCTAAATTCCTTCAAATTTCAGTTTGCTCACTTAGATCAGCAGCAATGTGACTAAAATCGTATGCTTAAATATATGTATTGAAATAAATGTCCTTCTTACATTGAGGTAAACAGTCAACATAAAAGCACCGAAAATCTATTCTATTTCCTATTATTACACTGTATTTTACCTAACTCTTCACTGATGAGTTTTGACTTGTAAGATAGAAGATAAATTATTATTCCAACTTTTAAATAGTAACAAAAGAGGGGGCACATAGCAATCGTTTATTTCCAGTATCAAGATTAACATAAAGGAAAATTTTATCACTTTTTTTTGGAGGGCAGTAGTGTCCTTGATGAAAATTAACATTTTTTTCTCTATGCTATGACTTGATTGGTAAAGACATTTCAGCAGACTAATCTTGAAAGCACTGGCCTTATTCCTACACTAAAACTGATGACATTTCAATTACTGGCTCAGTATGATACTGTACAGACAATAGGTAAGTAATTTAATACATCAGCCCAGAACTTCCTGTATAAGCAATACATACAGTTCAATTAGTTTCTCCCAACAGCCTACAGAGGTTATTTGAGGAGCTTCAAGCACTTCAGCCAGTAACTCTTCACAGGGGCAGGAATTGTTGCCATTCTCATCTGTCACTCAGTATTAAAGTTTCAGAGAGCCCTGAGCATGGAGACTGGGGAAGTGGCAGCTCTCAGATTCCCCTCCACATGGTGAGAGGGAGAGAGCCTGAAATGGGATGGAATTTCCAAAGCCAGGCAGACTAAACAGGAGAGTGACTGCTTGGCCACCACCAGCATCTCAGTGTCCCCCAGGATGGATTTTAGTTACTGCTCTCTGTGAACTTAAAACCAGTCCGGGTTGGAAGGAATAAGTATTTATACAGTGTGTTGGGTTTTTTTGTAAATCACGAGATGGACCATTTCACCTTAACTCTCAGCCCTTCAAAGCTGTAAGATTGCAGACATGACACCAAGCTGTCCCCTAACTATCTCTCTTGCTCCAAGCTCTTTGGTGGTACAGCTTTGCCAATGGCTTTGTCCCATGGATGAGTCTGGTACACAGTAATGTCTCTGTATCAGTGTCTGTGAATATATATGCATATTTTTCTAGCCTAGTGTCACTCACATTCTTCTTTCCCTTCCATCTTATGACCCTCACTCTCCTGGGCATGTTCAACTTTTACTTCAGGTAGGTTTTTCTTGAAGTTTTGTTTTGTATTTTCCCTTCTCTTTAGCATCAATTTGCATCTGATTGTCTTTGTTTGGTTGCATTTTTAAGAGTTATTATCTGATTGAAAAAATTAAAAATCATCTTGTTCTCTCTAAAAGGCCCTGACACCTTTTCAGGACTCCTGAGGAGCTGTGCACACAGGGTACTCAAGGAAGTTAAATATTAATTAATCAGCAAGGTAGAAGAGTTAAAATTAATTCAGTCTCTGTTGAGACCCTCTCATTCAGAATTAAAATAGACTTTGTTTGGTTTAACTTCCTTGAGAAATGAATTATGCTAGATTAGAAAAAGGTCCCTTCAGCTCTGATTCTTCTGAAATGTAGCAGCTTTAGTGAATTTGAATTAAATCTGCAAATGAAGAAAATTCTTTCGATTTCTCTTATGTTGCTATTCCTTTCCTGACCTGAGAACGGAAGAAGTTTACAAAA
Organism: Phaethornis superciliosus; assembly: GCA_023637945.1. NCBI lineage: Eukaryota > Metazoa > Chordata > Aves > Apodiformes > Trochilidae > Phaethornis > Phaethornis superciliosus. The sequence goes on from JAJQWJ010000005.1 coordinate 8,192,833, forward strand.
GTTGTGTTGGGTTGCAGTACAGCAATTCAAGAGCAGCTCATCACTGGTGTCTGCCTGGAAGCAAACATGATATTTTGGCTTGGATGACTGAATGTATATAATAATTAGACTGACATTCACAGTAATTTCATATGTATTTTCTAACATGTTTCAGTGCTGGATTCCAGTCTCATGAAGAAGTGGTATTGCCCTAATTGAAGAGAAGTTCTTATCACAGTAAAACTTAAGAATAATTGTATTGGTTCAGACTAAGGAACAGCACAATATAACACAATATATGTTGTCTTCAGCAGGAGCTACTAGTGTGTATCCAGAGGAGAGGAAAATACAAGTATATTGAATGTTTTCCCCTACCACTTTCCTAGACACATACTATTTTCAGCTCGGGGGATTTTTTCCATATACCACAGTTAATCTAGTTAGTGACTCCCAACAGATTTATTTTTCAAGTGCTTGTCCCTCTGAACTAACATAGAACTTTTTGCACTTACAACACCATTTAGTGAGAAGTTTCACAGATTTATTAACCCCAGGGTTTCATTCCTGACTGGTAATAAGCTCACCACCTATCCATCTGGACATAAAGATCACTTTGCAAAGCATGCACTACTTCACAGTAACCTACACTGAATTTATCTGCCATTTTATTGTCTGAGAATCATTGCACAAAATCTGTCTATGATAGAAATTCCTAATGAAATGAACAAGAACTCGACAACCAAAAAATATTCTTCTGTACTCTAAGATGGTATTTATTACAGTCTGCATCCAAATTTCTCCTCTTAAATGTACTCCACTCTTTATTGCTTCTATAATCCAAGTTATTCTGTGCAATGGTTCCAGAACAAGTACGTACACAGTTAAGCACTGTGCTATACCACCTAAAGCTGAGATAGTCTTAATGCTACCATTTCCTAACATCTTGCATGCATGATTTGGTAACTTTCTAAGAGTTCCCTTAAGAGCATTTTTTAACATAATGCCGAGTGCTTTGTCCTACATAGGGCTGAAGTGTTACTATTATCTTTATAAATTATGCCAGTAGATTAGACTAAGAACGTTACAGAACTTGCGACTTCCAAAGGGTGATCATTAAAGATGGCTGTGGGATGCTATTCCATGGGTCATATGTAAGAGAAGCTGAACTCTTTCATTCTAATTAACATTCAGATTTGGAATGAGAAAATAAAAATGCAATCTTTTCAAAAGTGGTGGTGTACAGCATGGAAACTGTCCTTTTCGAATTAAAATGGCACAAGGAATATTAAGACTTCAATGATGCCTCTTTTGGAGGATTTGGGAAAAAAAAAATTTAAATAGGTTGCGTGATGGAATCAAAGTGTTAAAAATATGTGTTTCTTGAACAAAATATTTAAACATATTCAGAAGAATATGTTTAAAGATTAGGGAATTGCCTTTAGATCCCCTACTTCAAGATACCCTTCTACTCACACAAGTTTTTACTAGTTCTTCAATCTTCTGTGATGTTCAGACAATTTGCCATATGCAGGATTATGAAGCCTGAAGTTGAAACATTTTGCAGAGCACTGAATTTTGCAGATACTGCTTCAAGGAAGAGAGAGGTATGCAAATTGGGGGAAGCAAAGGCAGTCTATCTAGACTCTTCTGAAGTGGGGAAAATTTATAATTTGCAAGTGGTTAGTAGTGGTTTATTATAGTATATTTTTTAATTAATTACATTAATTAAAATCTGAGTGAGCTCCAAAATCACTGGAAGTTCACAGTAAGTCTGCAGCTGCAGTGTGTAAGAGGTACACACCTAGGACTGATTTTTTTAGGGCAAACCGAAGAAATAATCTGGTCCAGTTTGAAGCAGAATGTAGTGTAAGTGCACTAAATTATGTCAATTTCTCACAGTTTCTTTTCAGCTAACTGCTGCTAAGTTCAATACATCTTAGTCCCTTGTGTCAGATTATTTCATATAGTACAGTCAATTTCTCAACAGAAAGCCTGTAGGAGGGGTCTTATTTCTTTAGGATAACAAAAATAGGCATTTTCAAAAGCCAGGTACACAAACATGCAATGCAACAAAAATTCTACCACCATTACAAGATGACAGACAAAATTCTACTAATATATTTGCCAAGAGGTTTTAAAAATAGTAAATGTAAATTTGGGAGGTTTTCTATTTGGCTGGTTTTTTTCAAGTATTTTTCTCTCAGTGTTATTTGACATCCAGGCGTCTCAGACAACTATCAGTATGAAACCTACTCAGAATTCAGCTTTGTAACATTTCTGCATTCACAACATCCTTCCACAACAGTGATTTCCCTCTGAGGTAAACTAATACCAAGATTGCACTGATCAAAGTGCTAATCAGGAAACTGAGAAACCATAAAGTAAAGGTCAGAACTTCAAATGAAATCTTGATTGGTTTATTTGAAATTAATGAGGCTACTTTCCCAAATGGGACATTTCAAAGATTTCACCCTCATACATCAAAACTTGTGCGATTACGTGTATGGAGACAACACTGTACTTCTGTATTTGAAAAATACCTGATGTTCAAATTACCTCAATAGGCAAAAAAACCCCTAAAACCTACAAAAAGAAAAAAAGCTATTTTCCCTAATGTTTAGCTTTTTCATTACATCAATATAAATAATTTTGGGTTAGATTCTATTTACAAAAAAAAGGGAAAATATCCTTTTAATCTGCTCACCGTCTCATGTTGTTTAGGATTACTTTGGATTATTGTTTGCTTTTAATTTATTGTTTTTCTCATTTTATTTTACAATAGAAGTATTTCACTATTTTCAACTGAAGGCCATGGAACATTATTAACCTGAATTCAAAACAGTTATTCCTGTTTTTTAAGAGTCCCTACTAACCACCTAGCAGCAAAGCAGCCTTGAATAAAGCTTTCAAATCATTGTTTTTCCTCCAACTATAGATTTTTCAACAGCCACCTAACATCTACTGTCTCTGCCTGGAGATGAGCATCACTGTTGGCTGTTTGATTTTGAGCAAAGTCCTTTTATTCCAGTTTGGCTCTATATTTCAGAATTTTATCCTATGAAATCAGAGTAGAGAGCTGAAGAAGACGGTAGAAATTCTATGGTTACACTAAGTGGATGAGGAAAATTTTCAAATGTCATCATGAAAATGGTTCTAAGAATTCATTAAAGTTTCTTCACTGTGCTTTCTTCATTACACACTGTAGAATAATTAAGCAGGACAATTTTTTTATGTTTTCATGCTGAATAAAGTATGATGTAAATTCTTTCCTCTCAAGAGTCTACTCTACTATTTTTTTAAAAAAAATCTTTTTATGCTACACGAAAAGATTTCAGAAACAAAAACTCATTGCAGTGGACATACATCAGCACATCACCATTTGAAATCTGATTCATTATGTGGGAAGAAACACAGAAGCACTTTCAGGGAAGTTCAAATAATAGTCTTGGGTGATTCCTCTTCTTAAATAGGACTACTTAAAAGCTTTTTCTCTCTTTTACCCTGCTCACAAGAGTTTGAAGTGCCAGGAAAAAATCCTCACCGAAAATTGCAGTGCTGCCTTTCTGTCCACTGCTGCTTTGAAACAAGAATTTATAAATGCATTGAGAGAACAAAGCCAGGGGTATTTAGCTGGTAGCATACTCCTGAGTGTTGAAGTCACTCTTCACCAAGATGTGCCACAGTGTGCCCTAAACTCATAGCAACGTGTCCCTGCAGGGAAAAGCCTGGCGACTGCTCCATTGTGACAGCAAGGCAAGAACATAATTAAAATGCCTGCTTGTGAGACCTTCTTTTTCCACTTCATCATTCACCCTAGAGCAGAGACAGCTTTGCAGACACAGCACTCAAATCACCTCCTGAACAGAGAACAGATGAGCAAAGCATTGTCTGCTGCTGAGGAAGGAGCTCAGCACAGGCTGAAGTTAGTAAAGGGCTGAAGTTTGGAAGGGTTGAGAAGTGTAGAAAGGGCTGAAAGGGCAAACAGTGAGACACGTGGCTGCAGCTCTTGGTGGTCCAGCAAGAAGCAGGATGCTCAGCAGTGGGGTCGTGGATCACTTCATCTGCACCTCCCTTCGTTACCAGGTTGGGAAAAGAAAGGGAACCAGAGGTCCAGGTGTAAAAGTACACTGCAGTGATGGCAGAAAGACAGAGGTTGAATTGCATAGTGGTTGAATTACCTTAATTACTCACTGTTATAAACTGGCATTCTACTGTACGCTCCTGACAAAGGGTTATTGTTTTTTTGGTGGTTTTTTTTAAACAGCAAAAAACCTCAAACCTATTCAATTATAAATGACCCTTACATAAATCTAACCCCTGACAATGACAGAACTAACACCCATATCACAACAGTTAATCTTCTAATGTTTTATAGTCTTTTCTCAATGCTTGTTGATTTTTCTTCTCCTTTGCTTGAGAGATGCAAAGTAAAGAGTACTAGCAGAAGGCTTGATTTTCTAAGCTGACTTCTGGAGTGTCTTTAATTTGATGCACGGGCATCCATGGAAAAGTTTAGGGAGCCATCAAGCCTTGAGCCTGTGCTCAAGCAAAGGACTAATCAAGAGTCTTTGATGCTTGTTTTAGGAATCCACTGCTAGTACCTCAGAAGGCAAAGAGTTCTTTTTAAAACAGGCATACACTTTATTGAAAAGATTAGAAAACCTTATATTTTTATTAATTAATTGTACTGTCTCACTGTGGGTTCATAGCTAAAGACCCATACCACCATTTGTTGGCTTGGTTTCAATCAAAATGCTTCAGTGCATGCTCAACAGTTTAGTTGAGTTACAACTGCAAACTTGCTTTAAAGACAATTTTGCTTATGTGAAGGTGATTGCTTATTCCCACTTTGTACAATTGGATACAGTACAGCAAGGTAGGTTTTGCACTTCTGTTTCTTTTATAAGAGCAGCTGGGAATTATTTATTCCTTTTCATGCTCTTGTGAATACGTGCAGTTCTTACATAATTTTCTTTAATCTTTACTGTCAGAAAACACAAAAATATTCCTGTGGCTCAGAGGTAGTCTTAAAAAGTGAGCAGAGTTTCTCATTCATTTACTTGGCTACATGTTAAGATAATAAATCTATGTAGATGCAAAAATCAACACAGGTCTTTCAGGAGGTTACATCAATACAATTAAAGATTAAATCAAAACTGAAACAGAATTTTAATAACTTAGTTTTATCTGCAATTTTTTCCATTTTCTAGTAAATCTTTATCCTATTATAAAATCCATTAACCAAATGCTTCTCCCATTCCCACTTGTTTTCCAAGCTTGTTTTTTATTCAGTTATCAGTCTTGCACAATTTACCTGAAGTTTTCTGAGGCCAAAGCCCTGATGATGAAAAGTTTTCTCTCAGGAAATCCCATCTGAGACATAAGGAAGTTTCATTTTGATAACTCTTTCCAGTTCATCATATCACTTTCACTAAAAACTGTGTCATGAAGCATAAGTGAAATTAAAAGTCCTTCTTTAGAACAATTCCTAAAATCTCTGAAGGAAATAGGCTTGGAGATGGATGCTGAAGGGCTGCGTGGATATGTTTTTCCACATCATATCACACTCAGCACCTGAGCAAACCCACAGCTCCATTCCCTGGAGACACAAACTGCAGCCAGAGAACTGGAGCTTTTACATTCCTGTGTTATCCAAGTGCCAGGCATCCCTGACCCAAAAGGTGTTTGATTAACCCAGTAATCAGCATCTGACCTGCCCAGACAGCCTCCAGCCCAGCACAATGCAGCAAAGCAGAGGCAGCAGCACTGGACCCACCTGTGCCTGGCCAGGACCTGGCCCAGTGCAGGCTGTGACAAATGAGCAGCTCCAAGGTCCTTGGCACCAACTTATGTCACAGACAGGCAGATGCCTGGGGACTGTCACTGCTGCAGCTCTCTGATGGTTTTACCCTCTGCTGCTTGTCTGCCAAAATCTCTCGGTTCCTCTGAACTCACTTAAGCATCAGGTATTAGAATTGGCAGCATGTATGGAGGTTGTTCTGCAGTTTAAAATGCTTTTATGTGAATATCCTACATAGGGGAAAAAAAAAAAAAAAGCACTTCTACAGATTTATTTTACAAATTCTTAGAATGTTCTGTTTCCTCAGGAAGTCAAACACAAAATGTCTTAAGCATATCCATATTCAGTAATCAGCTAACAGTAATTCCACATCTTTGGGCTTCACTGAATAGTTTTGACTCACCATATTAAGCAATCAAAACAACACAAAAAACAAACACACTACTAGAAAAATTGTAGTAAAATTCATGTTAATAATTCAGGAATATTTCCCTCATTGTTATTCAACATCAAGGTCTGAAGAGACCATCTGGGAGGCAGAGTGACAGTTGCTCCCTATACTTTTTTAAACCATGCAGATCTTCAGCATCACTCATTCATAAAGGTAAGCAGAAGTGATTAGATAATGGTAACTAAATTAAATTCAGGAGGAGAATTTTTATTAATGGAGAAACTATTTCTTTGGCATGAAAAGTACAACACTTTTTCATCTCTAGTTATTCTTAAGATTAGGAAAATTATTTAATCAATTGCTGAAATAATTTCATTTGCAATATATAAAATGTGCGCAGATTAAACTCACAGCATTTTTATTCTTTGTGCTTTAAGTGTGAGAAGAAAAAGAGGAAAAATGCAGTACAATTAATTTTCTACATTTAAGAGCTAATTAGTGTCAATCTTCCCTTTCTTATAACCTCTTAACTGTAAAGGAAAAATTTATTCTGAAGTATTTACCTTCTAGCACTAACTAGTTTATTACATTCTTGTTAAATATTTAGATTTATCTCTATGTTTTGAAGTATTCATTTTTAAGCTTTCCATACATTTTATGAAAAAGTTGAATATGGGAGAACCATGATATATTCCTGATGAGGCTCAGAGTTTTATATTCATAGCCAAAAAAGGCAGATCACATCTTCTGCTAACTTGTACAGGAAAGCATCACTCCATGAGTAAAAATCCCAGTGTATTACCCTGATTTTTAAGCATTGTTCCATCAATGCATCCACAACATGCACACCTAAATCTGAAGACTTGAGCTTAAACTTTTATTATAGAAACCATGAAATCCACAGCACACACACTAAAATCTAGAAAGACATTTATATATAATCTCAAATTTAATTTTTTTGTTGTTGTTGTAGAATGGGGTAAGGAAAGGGAAGAAGGAAGGAGACATTCAGTCTCAGCATTTCCCACTCTACCTGAACTGGGTCATGAAATGAGGAACCTCTTTCACCCTGGTTCAATTCAGCTGTGACAGATAGCCAACACTAGCTATTTGGGATCTCTGCATGGTTGTGACCTATTTTTATAGGTTTTCTGCTGAGGACGAACAACAAGAAGTGGTTTGATGATGATGGTTGCTCTTCAGACAGTTACAAAGCTCTTTGAGCAATTTAAGGGTGGAATCAAGGAATTCCTAATCCTCAGAAAAGAGTGAGGATCCCTTGTCCTGTGATCTCTACATGGCTTGCTGGACGATGCATTGGGAAATTGAGAGGGCTTTTATCCATACCACCAGATTTTGAAAGTGTGGACTTTCTCCTTGCACATGAAGGAGACATCTCAGTCCTCTTCAGGCTGAGCCATCAGCAACACAGATTCTCTCCTTCCCTGGCAGACAGCCTAACTAACACACACCCTGTTCCAAAGTTCAGGAGGGGGATATCTAATAAATCTCTGCACCAAGAAGGAGAGCAGCTTTGGGAAGCATTCATAATGAACTTCTGTCTCAAATGGACTTGGACTTCAGGTCATTAGTGCTGTCAATAGTGCTATTTTTCAGTGGTATTAATCTATAGATTTTAAAAATTAAAAAAAAAAATCAATCCATAGGTTTATTTGCATAAACATAGATGAATGACATTACTTCAATTTTTGAGAGAGTATCAGTGCCACAGAGTTATCATCTTCCTTTTTTATCTGTAAGCACACATACTAACTGGAAATTTGAATCTGTCCAGAAAAACCTATCCCCCCTTTATGACTGGCATTTAATATGAACATGCCTGAAAAGGGTATACTTGAGGAAACGCACCACTGAAGTCAATGACTATTTTCTTTCTATTATCTCTTCAACCCCCTATACTCGGTTGTGACAGTCAAGAAAAACTTCCTAGCCATTGCTCTGAAATTGTTTTCAAAATAATTTACAAAGTTTCTTGATCTCCCCATTATTGATCTCCTTATTCATGGTATACAAATTCATGTTGCATCTGAACACTGAAACACTCTCCTCAACTGCAGTTCTAAGGTCTTTATGACAATGTTTCAAAGAACAGAAAGTTCCAACACATCTCAAGAGGCAGCAGGCAACAGAGTAGGACTGGGCAGAACATTTGAGAAATGCTGTCTTCAAGTATTTGAGGGAGCCTGTTTCAGCTGTTGAAACACATCAATTTAATATATAGCATTATGGAAAATAAAAAGCTTTATTTAGAAGACTTTCTTGTCACTACTTCGCTCTGCCAATCAAAGTAACTTGCTGTAAAAAAAACACAACAATAAAACTGGAAGAGATGAATGTATTCAGACAGAGATTGCCACCTAAACCATTGTAAAGATTTACACAGCATTTACCTTCAAGCAAGGGGGTAGTTTCATTAATATTGGCTGCAGCCAGGGTGAACAGTAAGCACGAGTCCAAATTTATGTAACTATCACAGACAGTTATATGAGAATTTTTATTTTAAATATCAAAATTCACCACAGAACAGTTCTGCAGTGCTGTAAATGGTTATGAAACATAAGCAGCAAAACCAGTAGTCTGACTTCTTAGCTGGGCCTACAGCCAGTGAACAGAGTCATCCTCTGAGCTCACTGTCTCCTTTCCTGATCAGTGTAATCCCACCAACTGCAGCAGAGCTTGTACTCATCTGTAGTGATGGAAATAAAGTATATATTCAACATGCCCACCCATACAGAAAGGAGGAATAGATTAAATTCAGTGCACGTGCTTTCAGTAACGTGTAGTTCCAACTTTTAATTATCATCTAAACATTAAAGAGCACCTGAAAAAGAAACCAGGGGACAGATCGTATCAACAAGGAAGTTAAATGGTTTTATCCACTGTGTCCCTGAGTAAATACCTATATTTTTAAAATAACTTTTCACTTGAATAAGCAGATTGACTCTTTGAAAAAAGCCAAAAAAGCACAATTTTTCATTTCTGATAGCTATTCTATATTTTTGAATGCTCAAGATAGAGAGAGCAATATCTTTAATATACAAACTAAAGTATAACTTTCTAAGACTTTCATTCATTCATCTTAATTAATTATCAACTCATTATCAACATAATGAATTATGCATTAGATTTTGGAAGAGGAACAGTAACTGGGATTGCAACAGTTGAGGTTAATGAGCAGACCAGGCTATGCAAAAATTGAACAGTGAAGCTCTACCTCTCTTAGTGGTTCATTTATTATCACATTATATTGATTTTATTTGCTACATCATTTGAACAGGACAAAGTCTATTAACCTAATAATAGTAAGATACTCTTGCCTGCAGTAGACACAAACTGAAATGTTTTAGGAAGTGTCTCAAATCTTAAAAATGAGGTTTTTCATCGCTTCCTTCCTTTCAGTTAACATGTTTCACACCTCTCTACTTAACTTTCCAATAATTTGACATTGCAAATGATTCTAAATTATAATGAAAGAACTTCTTTTAGTAGTAACAAGAATCAATACCCTGAATTCTGGAAAATTATTTTCATTTATGGGCTTAGAAAGCTTGTGGCACAGAAGTCAGACTGAAAAATAACTGTGCATTATTTGCAAGATAGGAAAGGAAAAGCTTGGATGACTTTCTGAAAATTATTGGTGTTCATTTCTCATATAGCTTTCTTCCTGCACTGCACATTATTTAACTTAAATAGCAACCCACAGGAGCAAGAAGACAGCATTTTCAGAGAAATCTGAATTGATATAATTCATAAAAGAGAAACCATGACAGATTAGGAACAGCACTGAAAACAAAGTCAGGCAAATTGTATGCTACCAGGCACTCCAGGTTAGTTAAAAACTGTATCAGACTTCCACAAGTTCCTAGCACCTTGTAAAGTACTTGTTGCCAATATTTTTGCCATATTCTTTACAGCATTATAGCCCTGAATCTGATAAACTGCGTGTGTCAATACTTTAAAATATTACTGAAGAGTTACGTTGTTTCCAAATTTTTCCATTAATGCCTAAACTGACGATAAACAAATAAGCAGAAGCTTTCAGAATAGTTGGAATGAAATAAATTTAATTCTTTAATTCTGACTAATCATGTTAGTATAATTGGCTCTTATCTGCTGATGCTGGACTTTCACATCTGCTTGATTATTTTTTCAAGGGAAAGAAAAATAGGAAGTCTAGGAAGAAGAAGATTTATATTCTATAAACACAGTATTACATCACAGAAGCTGTTAAGAATAGCAATTAAAAACGCTGAATTGTGAGAACAGTCTATTTTCCAAAGTAGTAAGAAGAAACCTATACCATTTGTTCAGGCTAGCTTGGAAACCTTATCTGATAGTGGAGAATTTGTCCAAGGTTACAGAAAAACAAACAAACAAAGAAAAAAACAACAAAAACCCCTAAATAAAGTTGAAAAACACTTGTGTTTCACATTCCTTAAGGCCAAAAAGCACAAATGCTGTTACTATATCATATTGACACATCACGATTGATCCTAAGATAAGCAAAAAAAAAAAAAAAAAAAGCCTCTGAGAAAAATAACGTAGTCTGCTTGTCAAAGTAAATCAGCTTAGGAAGCAATGAAAATAAAGAACATGAGATTCATCCCTCCTGACTGCCGTGTGGATGCTCTGCATTACCTTTCACATACAGAGGTGAAAGCTTGTACACTCCCATTCTGATTTGGATTCAGGTGTGGAACTGCTTAGAGAACACATCACACGGTCTAAACACTGTAACCAAAGACTGTACATCCCGGCTGTATCATGCTCAGCCACAACATAGTTCAGAGATTTCTTTTTTTTCCTCTTATTTCCTGGACGAAAGGAATTCTACCCTAGAACAATGCCATCAATATATTAACCCACTGCAATTTTCTCGTTAATTCATGCTGCACGGCTCGACTACAAAGAAAAACAGTCATTACCTGTGTGAAGAGAACCTGTGATTAGCCTGAGAAGGTACTGGGCAAATTTCAATATTTCACGCTTACACCGCTTCCTACAGCCACTCATCTTAAGCAATAAGGTATTCCTCTGAGAAGAGCCAGAAGACTTTTGCCAATAAAGAGCACACAGTTCCTGCCAGCAAACTTCTGGGGCACTTCACAGCCTCACAACTCCTCCCTTCCTCACAGCCAGGCAAACCTCCCGCCGATTTACCTCAGCCGCCCGCCACAGGGACCCGTCCCGCAGGCAGCCGGAGGTTCGGGATGCGGACACGGTACCGGTACCGACGACCCCGCGGCGGCCGGACCCGCCGGCAGGAAATGCCCGCGCACGGCTCCGCGGCCGCGCAGCGCGGCGGGAGGGGCGGGGCTGAGCTGTGCCGCCTGCCCACCCCGCACAGGCACACACAAGACACACACACACACACACAAGACACACACACACACACACAAGACACACACACACACACACACACGCATTTCCCGCCCCCCGCACACACAAACCCACGATCCCCGCCTCCCTCTAACCCACCCCGGGTCTGCGGTCCAGTGAAGCTGCAGGGCGGGAGGTAGGGAAAGGAGTGCAGCGCTACCTCGATTTCCATTTTGCTGAGAGGAAGGGAAAAAAAAAAAAAAAAAATCCTCATCCAGCAGCGAAAACCCCTGACTCGTCAGAAAGCATCCCCGGTGGCAGGCACTGCCATGGCGCTGCTCAAGGTCAGAGCAGAGGATGCTCCGGTGGTGCCTCACCTACGGGAATGAAATCAAGAGGTGAGCTGGAGGGGATGTCAGCCCAGGACCTGTGACAGGTTATGGAAACCCCAGGCCACTGCACGGCTGTACAGAAAGAGTGAAGTAACAGGACCCCACAGAATTGTCACAGTTAGAAAAGACCTCTAAGATCACAGCTATCAACTGTCAACAACCTCTCCCCCGTGCCCCCAGTAACATATATTTATCAATATCTGTATCAACATGTCCATTAGAGCATGTCCTGAACCTACATTGTTTTTAAATACTTCCAGTGATGGTGGTTCCATCACCTCCCTGGGCAACCCATTCCAATGCCTAACTGCTCTCTCAGTAAAAAAGAAAAAAATCCCTCATATCTAGTGCTCATTCTCTGCCAGGAGCTCCCCTTGCTTTCCAGCTCACTAACCTGGGACAGGTGGGAAGGTGGCTCCAGCACACATTTTGTGATTAGGACCTCTCCAGGAAAGTCTCTTTAGGAAGCTACATGCATTCCTTTCTACTCCCTTATAAATTCATTCTTTTCTACCTTCTGTGAGAAGTTTCTTATTAAAAAAAATGATGTGCTGAAGTTTTTATCCATGACCAAAGAATCCCAAAATATATTTTCATTGCCCTTGGAGCACTTCCCTGCACTACATAAAGGCAGACGACAGCTCTATTGCACTAGATGGTGATGCAGTATGTAATGCCTAATACAGTTAAAAGAAGACAAAGAATCCATTAAGGAAAAACTTAACAGAAGAAAATCACTGTCTGATCTAATTTTCATGACCCATATTGACCATAAAACATTTTGGTGAATGCCTTTAAAAAAATTACAACACAAAGGCACATCTTCAAGCCACTCCTTACAATATGCACTAAGCAGGAATAAATAACATTACAGACATAAAACATCAAAGCATTGTCAAAGTTGCAGTTAGATGACACAGTTTCTGTGTCTGCTACCTAATGCATAGGCATGATGCTGTCTTACCCTTCCTGGGAGGCTATAGAGGTGATGGAAAGAACCAAAACAATGTTACTCCCAGAAACCCCCAGTTTAGCCCAAAGTGTTTAGCCTGGCAAATTTCAGTATTCCATGTTTACACCACTTCATGCTACCGCTCAGCTTAAGCAGTAAATATTCCTCTGAAAAGACAAAAAACTGCCAAGATTTTGACCACAACCAACCTCAACAAGTTCTGAGGCACTAGAGATCAAAGTCTGCCCTTCAAGCTTCTCAGTGCCTTTGGTTTCTGAAAAGGAAGGTCCTTAAATAGCTGGTAGAGGTAGAGAGATACTGAAATCAGAAGCTGGTCTCTCTTCCTTAGAAGAGGACATCAGAGGACAGTGCACATGGTTCTCAGCTACAGTTCTTGACCTTATCCTTTAACATTTTTAATTGCATCACACAATTTTCACTAGCAGTGTTACTTGAAAATAAAAGGTTTAAATACTGTTTCTCTAAAGCATGTATCACTGACAACATGATTTGGTTTTTTCCCCCCCACCCTGTCCCTAAAATAAAACTGCATCCATTCTGACACTTTTTTCCTAAACCTGGTACTTTTCAAGATAGTAACACCAGTAATTGCTACCTAACAGAGTCCACAAAAGTATTTGGAAAGCATGAAATGACTGGGAAGGAAACATATTTGATTATTTTAAAGAGTGCCCACAACAGTCATCGAACTTAAATGCAAAATGGAAAAGTTTTCCATAATGTACTAAGTTTACTAAGGAGCTGTTAAGAAAAATTAATTTACAATAATAAAATACTTTGTGCCTTTGAGTATTTCTCAACAAAGCTACAAGAAAAATGTAACAAAATTTGTCATGCCAGAAAGGAAAACTACCAATTTAAGAAATTAAATTCTACTCAGTCCATAGATGCTATGCCATACACATTTGTAGAACCTCAGTTAGGGTCTCAGAACCACAGGTCTACACTCCAGGCACATGTGGTGGTAATTGACAAAAAGACAAAAAATCCCCAAACAAACCACCAAAAAAACCCAAAACAAAACAAACAAAACCCAACACCAAACAAAAAACAACCCAACCAGAAATTAGCAGCACTATGAAAACATTTTAAAATCAGGAAAAAAAAAAAAAAACAAAAAAAACAACACCACACAAAAAACCCACACAAAAAGCCAAACAAACAAAAAAACCCAACCCTGGGGTTTAGATTGCATAGGTAGGGCAATCTAGCCTAATCTTCCTTCAAAAAAATCTTAACCCTGGAGACACTGACTATCTCAAAACAGAATATTGTGACTGGCCTGTCATAAAATAAATAATGTTGAATTAGCTAGCATTGGAGTTCCTGTTAGAGGAGAAGTTACTGAGTACAGATTAGATTTAATAACAAAATTAACCAAAACAATCTCTTAAAATACTTAAGAAATAAAACTTGGTTTCTGACATATTAAGTATCAATGGCAAATACTCAAAAACACAATATGATGGTTTAAGGAGGAAAAAAAAGCCACCAAAATAAGATGCATGCCCTGCAATAAGAATAGAGTGTATGCCAGATATACATTAGCTAGTTTGGTAACAAAAGGTCAACACCATAAGATGAAGTGACATACTGAACACAAGTTGATTGGCTTCTTGAAGACTTTACCCTGTATACATCTTTCATTTACACACATTATTTAAATCTTCTTCCCACTTCCAGAGTGAGGCCTCCTACTGAACTAGCCTGGGCTATTGATTAAGAGCAAATTCAAATCCTATAAATAACAAAATCAATTCAAATAGATGCTTCAGTCTCATTAAAAAGGGTGATTGCTAACCAGGAGTACCGAAAACCCAGGTACCATTTCCCCACTTCTGACCACAGAGACTAGTAAGAGTTTTTTGTTCTTAATGCAACTGTTGAATTCCACAACCATTTTTATCAGAGGATTTCTAACCTCCTTATTTTGAAGAACAGAGATCATAAGTGCAACCTAAGCACATAGCAAGAAGTAGCAAATGGGTAGAAACAAACAGATGGGTGAATACAAGGTATCATATGTTTATGATAAGTATAATAAACAGCTGCCAGAAGTAGATGGCCATCATCAGATCTTCTTTCAGTTGTTCCCTGTCTGTAAGAGTCCTCCTAAATCACAGTCCCCAGTGTATTTATTATAATATCTCTTCTCTGAGTTTTTATTTCTCAACTCTACAGTATTGTATACCAAGGAGTCCAAAGTTGGCCAATATTATTCTAAAGTGGATGTAGTAGAATTTGATCATTTCATTACAGAAGTTACTGGAAGCTACTCAACTAATTCCAAACTATTCACCATGTGAATTCTCCTGCACCTCATTAGCCCAAATTAATTTTGCATATTAACATAAACCAGAGATGACTATGCTGGAATGTGAGCTAGGAAAGCAGAGATGCATGTATGTTTCTTTCTTAACTGATAAGTATTCACATGTAGCAAAATTTACTCAGTTTAATATGGTTATTGCTCATTTCCGTCTGTCCTGAATGTTATAGTGACAAGAAACAAAACTATTTCTGCTTCACCTACTCCGTATTAAAATGGATGTCCATGTGAGATGTGGACATGATCTTTTTCTGTCTTGTGTGGAAATGGTAACTTCCACAGAGGCCAGGACAGAGAGTGAGAGAATTGCCAAGGTCCCTGGGTTGTGAAGAGAAACTTTTTTTTTTTTTTTTAGATCCTTCATAGTCCAATTAAAAACTTTCTAGTAGCCCAACTGTTACTTATCCTTACTGCATTCATATGTCCAACACCATATGAAAAATTTATCCTGTCCTATGCCACTGAAAATTAGTACAGCCTTCCTGCTTCTGTCTAGTTTTTAGCTTCTCCTGAAAGCTTGCTAGGACTAATATCCTCAAAAATCAAGCAGCTCTGTTGTTGTACTTAAAATAGAACTACAGAGAAATGACTGCTACCTCATGTTGTTTGCACATCAACAAATTTACGTGTTCCACTGTAGTAGCTAATACCTGCATAAAATACATCAAATTCATTGCTTTATAGTTCCAGACTACAGATTCAAACTTAATTTTCTATTACAATTATGGAGCTTAATACAACATTGTGCCTTAGCCCACCAGAACATAAAACTTTTGACCAGTGTAACAAAACCACTTAAAATACTTGTCTCTCTGATTTCTACCTGCCCTGTAACTAGCTGCTCTGTCAGAATGCCTTTTTTACCTACTCAGTGTCCTTGAATCTTACCCTAAGGATTCATTTTCACATAACACTAAGATGATACTGCAGACAGGCAACTTGGAGCTACAGCTGCCTCAACCTCCCACATGGCCCTCACTTGCTTAATTAAATATTCATCACTCCAGAATGTTGCAGTGTCAAGCAGGAGCCACTTTACAGCCTGACCTTCCTCAGCCAGCCTTTAGTTTGTGCTGGAGAATAAATAGGAGTGGAACTCACCTGCTGAAACCTAAACTGGCATAACACACTTTTCATGTTGCACATGTAGTTCTGTGCATGGACTGTAAAATTCCCACTGCAGAAGCCAGAGTACTATCTAACTTCTTCTGATCAATATAAATTGGATGTCTGTATGCAAAAAACTAACTGTAAAAGCTTCACGGGCAAAGTTATCAATAATTTTCCTGCAGAACACAAAAATATTTTCCTCATTTACAGATCCTGTTTTGTATGGATGACCATGTCTTCTAATTTAAAAAACCTGAGTACTCTCAAATAAATAAAGATTAAGGAACACCCCTCTCAACACATATGTGCCATTATTTTTGTGTGTGATTTTGACTCTATCTTAAGTTTCACATAGCCCATTCATTAAAAAATTGCATTTTGCCTCAAAGACAAAATAATTTATTAATTTCCAACTCTGTCCCCTGTGTAAAGGATACTGGACTTGTTACAACTCAATTTAGTTGTACTATATTCTGCACACATTTCTATCTGTATTTAATGGAAGGGAAAGTTGAACTTAAAAAAAAAATCTGAAGGAATCAGCTTCCCTGCTATAGAAATCACAGCCTTAATAGTCAGGGGACTGAATTGCACCAAATGAACTATAAGAATTCTGTGAGCATAATAAGCACATATGTACAGCTTGAGCCAGTAAGCAAAGATATTAATGAGACATATACTTTTGCTATAGAAGTAGGTAACAATGCATATGTATTTATTTCTATAAATTATACATATGTTTAAAAATATTTCATAGTTTCAATAATTTAGTCATCTGTGGGAACCTTTTTGTCCCTGGGATTTCCCATGAATGCTCAAAACTTAACACTTCATCTCAGTCAGGGGCTTCCCTACAGTTTGTGAAGTTTTTCTTTCCCCCAAGACTTTTTGCTAGCCCCAAACAACTGTGCATACTGTAGGATTGCCTATGTTGCCTGATACCTTGATTAAGCTGAAAATTAAGATTTAAACATGAATATCCCCAAGCATTCACATCCTTAAACTGTCACGACTCATGATGCATTTGGGTGAATGTGCTGCATCAAGAAGGAAAAAGAGAAGACACATGCTCCAGCCCTAGTAGTTCTTCAAAGCCTACATCTGAGCTGAAGTCATTTTGACACATCTGTCCCTCATCCAAAATTTCATTCTGTTAAATATTTCATACGAAGTACCAGTGCTGAGAGCAAGTTTAAGTAACACCACTGCTAGGCCTGTGGTAACTGTCTTTTCCTTCCTGGCAAGATCCCATGGATATCAAGAGAAAAAAGAGGCTGTTAGCATTCCTATGGGATCCCTTCAGTAAAGCCCTTTAGGGCTACTTATCTACTCCAGACATTACACAACTGTTGTAACTGTAATACTGGCCCATAGATATTCCTCCCACATAGCACAGGTGATTAGCTCCACCAAAGTATGCAATATTTAATTCTGACAAATAGGAAAATAATTTTAAATAGACTTAGAATTGATCTGATCGTATCTCTGGTCTGATAAGCCTGAGCTGAACCTTGCTCACAGATAATAAGAAACATTTATCTATGCTCAAAACTCTACCACTTTAAGCTAAATATTTCTGCTCATTGCAGGTATTTAAAAACACATTCAAAAATTACTTTCTCATCTCCAGCCAATTGGAAATCATCTTAATTTAATGCTACAAACCCTGAAGCAGCTACCCAGTGTGCACTGCCTATAGAAACCAGTGATCAAGAAGACAAATCAGAGAGTAGCATTCCCATTTAGTACTGCTGGACCTGTACTGGAAACATCTGAGTTTGCATGACAGGCTTGAAATTCCATACTACATGAAGCTGTCAGATTTTGATGGTCTTAGGTAGCCTTACAGTATCATAATTTGTCTTCCTACCATGCATTCTTTTGCATCCATACATATGATCACTTTTCTAAGTACAGGCAAAACTACATGCAGGTTTAGAATACACACCCTCATCAAGCCACTGTCCAACATATTTGAGAAATTACAGCAGTCCAGATTAGAAAAGGGGAAACAACCTCAGTTTTTAAAAAGGGAGGAAAAAGGAAGACACGGGGATCTACAGGTCAGTCAACTTCAGCTCTGTCTGGCAAGATCGTGAAGCAGATCCTCCTGAAGAACTTGCTAAGGCAGAGAAAATAAGGAGTTGACTGGTGACAACCAACATGGCTCTACTAAGGGCAAATTGTGCCTGACAATTCCGATGACCCTGTATGACCAGGGTTGCATCTCTGGTGGATAAGGGAAGAGGAACGAATGTCATCTACTTAGGCTTGATCAAAGAATTTGACAGTCCCACATGACACCCTTGTCTCTAAATTGAAAAGACAAACTTGATGGATGGACCACTCGATGAATTAGGAACTGGCTGAATGGTCATACTTAAAAACTTGAGGTCAATGGCTTGATGTCCAAACCAGTGACAAGTGGCATTACCCTGATGTTTAACATCTTTGTCAGTGACATGGAGAGTGTGATTGAGTGCACTCTCAGCAAGTTTGCTTATGACACCAAAATAGGAAAGGAGGTCATTCAGAGCAACCTTGACAGGCTTGAGAGGTGGACCCAAGCAAACTTCTTGAAGTTCAGTAAGGCTAAGAGCAAAGTCCTGCACCTGGGTTGGGGCAACCTCAAGAACAGTTACCAGGCTGGGTGGAGTGTGTATTGGGAACAGCCCTGAGGAAAAGGTCTTGGGGAGTGCTGGTTTATGAGAAATGCAACATGAGCCAGAAATGTGCACATGCATCCCAGAAAGCCAACGATATCCTGGGATGCACAAAAAGAAGTTTTACAGCAGGTAAAGTGTGTGCGTGTGTGTGATTCTTCCTGTCTATTCTGCTCTCATGAGAGCCCACTTACAGTACTGTGTCCAGTTCTGGAACCCCAAACACAAGAAGGACATGGACCTGTTGAAGTGAGTCCATGAAGGGCCATGAACAATGAGCAACACTCCTATGAAGACAGGCAGAGAGAGTTGGGGCTGGTTCAGCCTGGAAAAGAGAAAGCCCCAGGAAGGCCTTATAGCACCCTTCCAGTACCTGAAAGGGCTTAGAGAAAAAGCTGGGGGGGACCTTTTGCAAGGCCATGCAGTGATTTTTATTTTTTTTTTTAAACTGAAAGAGGGTAAATTTAGGTTAGACATTAGGAAAAAGTTCTTTAGTGTGAGGGTGGTGAGACACTGGAACAAGTTGCCCAGCTCCCCTCTTCTTGGAAGTGTGTGAGGCCAGGTTGGATGGGGCTTTGAGCATCCTGGTCTAGTGAGAGGTGTAACTGCCTATGCAGGGGGAGTGGAACTGGAGGATCCTTAAGATGTCCTCCAGCCCAAACTCTTCAGTAATTCTATATTTTTCTAATATTACTATAAATCAGTCCCTGAGAACCAGAGATGGAAGCAGAAGCAAAGTAAATCTTGGAGATTAAAGGCAGGGGAATGGAGCAACCAGGGAATTCAATCTCACATGTGACCTATGGGCATTAGTGACAGAAAGAATTTTTGGTTCTCAGCTGGGGCCATTCAATGGCAGGGCAAATACTTAGGACCATAGACTTGAGACATCAGAAAAATGTAATAATTGAGTACAAAATCACTGCAGTCTCTTAGTGACAACAGAGTCTAAAAGATCTGCTCAAATAAAGGCCTTAAGCATAAATCCATATAATTTTCCAACTCTCTAGCCTGAAGAAGTGAAGTAGATTTTATTATGAACTCGGCTATTATAAAGTTGCAAGTCAGTAATAATGATAAGAACCTGTGTATGGTCTAGGCAAGCAAAGGAAAATTTCATTAGTTGGCTGTAAATAAATTTCCAACTCTGAATCCTGAAAGAGAAAGTTAACTGCAAGGCTGGTAATGCCATTCCAGCTCCATACATCAGTACAAATATCAATAATTTTTATATAATACACACACACACGTATTATTTAATCAGCACTGATACTCAGGAGCATAAAGATGCAGGGGAAAACCACTACTTGTTTCTCTCATTGTGAGGAGAGGAAATACTACTAGAAGAAAATAACTTAAATGCTACAAGACTGATGATAAATTTTCAGGATCACAGGATAGGGTGGATATGAATATCAGTTCTGTTTAAGCCCTGTAGAAATTTCTTCATACCTGCTGCTCTGTGTGCCTGGATATAGAAATTCAGCCATCAAGTAGAAGTCATGCTTTATATTACATAATTTATGATTTCAAACTTTTCCCTATCAGAACAGGAAATGTACCTCTACTGAAGAGACTGTGTTAAAAATGGAAGAGATAAGTTCTTCAGTTAAAAATAAAAAAATAATAAAAAAAAAATCCTATTACAGTTATCTTATGAACTGGAGAGGAAAAAAAAAGATTTCTGCAATTTCCAATACACAGACAACTTGTCAGTTACCTGTCAGCATCTTAATTGCAAAGCTGCCCTTACCAATTTTGGTCAATAAAGAATTTATGGTATGTCATAGATTTCATTCTTGTTTCTTGATTAAACGAGTTAATTCGCTTCACCTTAACTTCAAGTTGCTTTTGATTCAGTAATCACATTTCATCCTACACAATTTTATATTATTATTAGTCAGATGCCCTCCTAAGGTGCCTTCAAAGATAATTCAGGCTGGTCCCACTTCAATAGTTTAGCCCTTTTGATTCCCACTCACTGAAACAGAAAAAATAGAAGAGAAATATGTAACAGACATTTTAACCAGTTGGTTTTCTCTGAAAGCAAAACATTTATCTGCAAAACCCATTAACTTCCTCATCTTTTAAATATAAGTGTTTCTAAATAAAATATTGCTTTGGCTTCTCCAGGGACCTTCCATCTTTTGAGAGGCAAATCAAGGCAGGGGGATGGGACAAAAAAGGAACACCAAAACCCAGAAGACTGGTTTGTGTGGCTCTCTGCCTTCAAAATTACTTATAAGAGTATCATTAGGAGGATATCTTATTTCAAAACATCCTACAGCCTCAGGAAGATCACAATACTATCTAGGGAAGGATGATAACACAAGCAAAGTTACTCCTGAAGCTCTTGTCATGAATCTGTTGTGCTATGAGATCTCAGATCATCATGAAGTATTAATATCATTGCAATTGGAACAACTTTTTAATATTATGTTTATGCTATTAATATTTTAAATAAGCTGAAAACTCAAGGCTCTGTAAATATAATGATTAGGTATAAATATATGGCCATAAATATATGGTCACCAGAGAACACATACTTGATCACAAAGACTGCAAGTAAACCACTATTACCTTTAAATCATTCAAGACATTTCTATATCTGAAGTAGTTAGGTATCTGAATGAAGGAAACAAAGTTTCTATATCACTCCTTAGTTCTTTAAGGTAAACTATTGGGCTAGACCCTTCCTCTGCCTCATCCTGAACCTCCCGTCCTTAAGTTTCTCTTCCAGAACATGGACTTTCAAAACCATTCACACTCCTTACGACACAGAGCTAGTTTACTTCTGTTCACTTCAGAACACTTCATAGACTTTGTTTACTTCTCAAAAGAGCAGTGAAAAAGAAAAAATCTTTATCTGCTCCTTTACTTTTGCAGTTATTACCATCTGATATTTAAAGTAAAAAATCTGGTTGGCCAAGAGCAAAATTGCTTTTCCGTTTTCCAGCAGCACTTTAAATAACAAGAAGGTGATCAAATTTTAACAATCTTCCTTTGTTAGCTTAAAGCAAGACCAAAAATTCCTCCTGTCACCTCCCTTGGGTTTGAAGAGTATCAGCAATGTTACCCATTTTAAATGACACAGCCTTTTGGTAGTGAAAATTCAGATCTTTTAAAACAGATGATAGAAGTTGTAACAAAAATGCTTCTCAAAACCAAAATATAAGCAAACAAATAATTAAGGTGAAGACATTTTTCTAACAAGGTTAAGGAACTTCTGGCAAGACTGAATCCTCATTGCACAAATAATCCACATTGCACAAAAAGTAGTTCTTAAAATGGCTGAGACTATATGCTACAGACAGGTAAAGCAACACAGACTTTGAAATCACTTACCTAGAAATACATCTGCAGACTGTTTCAGCTATCAGAAAGTACACATAAGAATAATGCTTAAAATAAATAAATCAAAACTACAGCTGATGCACTGTTCATGAAAAATATTTTTGCTGAATCTCAGAGACACAAAGAAAGTTGCTTTCTAAAAATTCGTTGATAAGACAAGTTTTTGTTGTGATTCCAGATCTTAGAGGAAATATATAAAGCTAAAAAATATTATGTTTCAAAGACATCATGAGTATTGAACTATGCAGTTAACTCCAAGTTCAAGTGAAATATTAACAGCAGAAAGGAAATCCCCATTTGGGAAATTCCCATTCAGGGACTTGCTATGTGTCTGATTTTAATGTTTCCCAGAGCTGCCATGGGATGTGAAAAACCTTGATATTGATAACCTATCAAATATATATATACTTTTTTGTCACTGTAAGGAAAAAAAACCCAAAACATCAGTATCAACAGATTCTTGACTTTCACTTGACAAAGTGTCATATTGTAATATAAAAAGTGAGCTACATATTGCATTGTTATTCATCATTCCTTCTGAGTTGTATATTCCTGCCTCTGTAATAAGAAAAACACAGAAAAAAAAAATAAAATAAAAAACATCTGGCAATCTGTCCAGTAACCCAGATCCACTTATCACCAGTTTAATCCAGTACTTTAGCCATCCTTTAGCACTGCAGACTTTCCTCAGCTTCTCTGACCTCCAACATATTGAACTTCATTGCTTTTTGTGTCCACACCCTCTGACCATTTCACCACTGCTCCCCAGGCAATTGTCAAAGCCCTTCCAGAATATTTTATTCACAGATTACAAGCATCCTGATGCAGTCTATTACCCCTTGATACTTTCACGTTTTTTTGATACTGATCAAAAATACATTGTTAATTTGATAATCTGCTTTGATCAATTTGTATAAAACACTAAAGAATACACACTGTTTGTGGAGTAGCTGGAACAATGTCATTAATTTAAGAACATGAGCTCAATTAACAACTTTTCTCTCCTTGCATATTCCTGTATCTACATTGTGTAGATCCTTTAAACATATGGATGGATGAAGTAGAAGGGTATGTCTGTAGACCTAATTGTGAGAAAGAATGATCAGAAAACATGTTCATACAAAACCAAGTTTGGGATCAGATACTTAAGCCAAGGCTGGAGAGGAAAGCTCCATGGAAATGGAGTTTTAGTCCCTTCATAAGCCATACAGAAACTCATTACTTTAAGGAGACTCTGAGTAACTTAAATCAGATATAAAGTTCCACAAACCTCAATGTACCTCATATCTTAAAAGATCCTAGATACCCATGCTGATATGAGGTCTGCATTATCAGTGTTCTTTGCAAGCTTCTTTCCCTCTATAGAATTTTCTGGTAGAAATATGAAATTATCTCTGAATTTTTACCTCCAGCCTTCCTTTGACATTTAAGACACTTTAGGAATGCATTTGCTCTTCAAAGATATTTTCACCTATTAAAGAATATTTATGAGTGCTGCTTCAAAGAAAACCACTGGAACAAGAAGTCAAGCAAAACCAAGAGAGTTAAGATTTGCATTTGCAACTATTCATAGGTTAACTCCTAGCAAGACCAAAAAGAAACATCAAACATGTTTAAATCCTGGTTTAAAAAATGTTAGTACATGAATGAAATTCTCATATCTGTTCTGTGTTTCAGAGTGTGACACCAAAGTACACCTAGCGAACACACAAAAAGTTCAAAATATTACTACAGTTTAAATGCGAGGAAATTAATTCACAAATCAATTAGGTGATCTATAAAGTGTTTAGGAAGGAAAAAAAGAAAAGTTAAAGGTCAAAAAGCTTGGGTTTGTTCTGGTGGAATTCAGTGCTGTCCAACATAAGCCTGTGACTAAGGGTTTTGTAAAGCAAAGATCTGTAATTTCATATAAGCCTCAGAACTGATTGAGAGGATTTATTAATGCTGCCATTCACATGGATCACTAGCATACACCTCCAGGGTAAAACTGCCCTTTAAAATGTTAAATTCAGTAAAGGTTCATAACCTGGAAGTCAGGGTACCAGGTGAAATTTTGATTTAGAGGGGACTGCACAGTAGCATGCAGAATCTCAAGCCTCAAAAACCAGATGAATCATCTGATGGGAGTGTTCAGAAATTCAACTTTGTTCACTCTCATTTTTCTCACAGAAGTATATTGCAATCCCACCTGTATTGATAGAGTGGCACTGGAGGTGTTTGCCACACCTGCTGGTCCCAGGCAAGTGAATATTTAGTACTAAAGGGATAGGTTATGATTTCAAGAAAAGAGGGAAATTACTTTTCCTTAAAAACCAGAGGCCATTCTTGCCATTGTTAGCAATACCACACCACACTTGCTTTTTTTGCAGAAAAGAATAATTTCTCAAAAATCTTTCTGTGCAAGATTGCACTCATTAAAAGTTTGGGCAGAAAAATCAGGCTCATATAAACACCATCTGTGCAACTATGCCCATACCTCTAAAAACCATTTCAAATATCCAGCTTTTTTTTTGGAAAATAATAAAGTAATAATTAAAAAAAAAAATCAAACAAATGCTACTGTGCACTTGTAGATATCTATGTAAGGGTTTACGAGTTGAGCACAAAGCACTCATTTTGAAAACTTTGACCAAGATTATCCTAGAGAGTAACAAGATAAACACATGAATTACTAAAATGGGAGACACATTTATCTAACTATTTCTGGTGAAGCTTAGAAGCCAACGGGGATGAAAAGAGCATATTTGGCTTACTTAATTGACTTGGAACATGGAAATATTTGTATCATGAAACTTGACAGCTTTCTGAACAGTTGGTGCACTGACATTTTAATGCCAAGCCTAAGAAGACTCTTTCCAGCAATGACATTTCTAGGGAAATTGCTACAACATCACACATTCCAAAGCTTCTACGATCAGTTGCTCCCCAAGTACAGAATCACCTTAATAAAACAAATTAAATTTTTTAAAATGGCATATTATAAAATCTTTTTGAAAAAGAACTCTTGTGAATGATTATTTATAGCCATCTTTACTGCAGTTCAGAATGCAACACTATTTTAAAATCAACCTAGACTTGGGTATCATCTAATTAAACCAGCATTAAATATCACAAGTCTTCTTAATAATGACAGCCTTTATTTATCAACAATATCAAAATTACAATGCCCCCAAAGAAAGGTCTACTGTCATTATTTTGTGTTAGATAATACTTACTTTACTAAGATTTGAAGAGAAATAGCTGAAACGTCTTCAATTTCTATAAAATGCGTTTTGATTTTGATACAAGCATTTTGTGAGTTCTGCAGTCATAAATCTGTAAGTGTTCTAGGTACTTTCATGCAACAGGAATGATTGATTTCTCTTATCTAGCACAATTATTTTCTTTTTGAATTTCTGAGTGCTACAAAGTACTTTGCAAGTATAATGTCTCCTAATAAATCTCACAGGAATGAAGAAACGTAAAGAACTCAGACAATGAAGACAAAGATGCATGAGGAAATTAAGATCTATTTATTTTATTTTGGTTTGTTTTTTCAAGTTTTTTTTCTCCAATTAAGTCAAAACAATGTTGAAAAGCTCATCAGTGCCAACTACAATGAGAATTTAACCCTGTTTATCACCAAGGGACATTGAACAGTACATTTCAGGTTGCAGATGGAAAGAGCTGAACAAATCTTGCAAGTTTTGAGCAAACATCTATTACTCTTACTAATTAATTACAATTTCTGAAGGTATGCTAGTGCAATATGTGTTTTTCAGACATAGAAACAGGATTAATCAATCTGGAGAACTTACATTCTTGGGGACTCAACACAAATTTGACTGAGAAAGCAAATGAGCACATAAGACTGAGTGAAAATAGATATTTTGTGTGATAAAATGAGGTCATGTCTATGGTATTGTAAAAGCATAAGACCTTTGCTATCCCAGACAACCAAGCAGCCAGTATTCCCAAATTCAGCATCACAAGATATTTTACAGAAAGTGAGATAAAGCCAAGGTGGAAAACACTTTAAAGACACAGAAACACTCATGTAAACTAGAAAGAGGGAACTACTGATAGAAGCCAATTTTTAAACATTTATATATATATGTGCATATATATATAATTATATACAAGATATAATCATATATAGGATTATATGATTCATTATAAGATGGATGAGGAATAAAAGCAACCAATGAGACCTCAGGGTATTGTGGTTGTGTCAAACATGCAAAGAGAAAGGGTTAATGTGAAAAGTAGCTTTTAAAATGTTTCAGTAAGTTAAAAGTTTTACACCTCTAATAATTTGTGTGCATCACTTCTTTGAGTGATATCTTCTCTAAACATTTTTAATTTTCTTCTGCAAGACATGGGTATGACTGGAATATTTTAAAGATTAGGTTTTTAATACTTCTAGCTATGCCAGAACCAAGCAGTCAGAGAGAACCAAGCAAAGACATTTCAGTAGAGAAACGAATTAGCTCTAGGTTGCTATTTACTCTCTGTGTGTATGTTTCTATCTTACAGAAGACTTCCATTTTAAATGCCAAATCTCAAATTTTCAGGTCAGCAAAAATTCCAGTATTGCCAGAAGTGATTTTGGTCCCAGATATCTTCAGACAACATGGGAATAGCTACAGAAGTTGTGCAATTCTTACAAAAATGATCCAGAATTAACTTCCCTATGTCAATAAAGTTAAACTACTGACCTCAGCAAAGGCACAGCTTTTAAGGAAATATGACTTGAGTAATCAGTGTCACCCACTATCAGGGGTAGAGACTGTGACAAGCTCCAGGAAAGGGCACTGCTTAAGGCTTTTATTACTTTTTATGTACAATCATCCAACTAGGGAAATTCAATTACCAGCTGAAGGGTCATTTATCCAAATTATTCACTGCCACAAAGGAAATCTGACATGCAAACAATTTAGGTAACTAATCCTAGTGATATAGTACCCCAAATTTTCTGCAATTTGTCAGTTGGATTGAACTTTTAATGGTAAACCTTCATTATCCTTGGAAAAAATAATTCCATTAAATGCACACTGAGAACAACAGTAGCTGACAAAAGACACAGATAAATTTTTATACATCTTATAGTATCTGTCAGAGTGCTTCCCAGTGTAAATATTGGGAAAAAAAAAAAAAAGGGGTGAATACTGTATGTTGCACTAATACTATATATTAGGTGTTCTCTAATATTTTGACAAATAGTTTTCCCACTGTGTGTATTTATACTTATACTTACTGCTTTCTGTTTCTATATATACTCTCAAAACCACTCATAACCATTTTTTTAATAACTGTGTATGGTTATTGAGGCACTTCATATCTGGCCACAGCAAATTCGTGCACTGCACATACAAAGAAACAATTTAAATTCATCTTTGAGTTCTCAAAAATGTGTCACCTGATTTCTTGCCAACAGATGGAAAAAAAAAAAGCTACAAGTGTTCAATATGTTCTATACGGAGATGCCTCAATAGGACTAAAAGCTCAAGACTAAAAGGGAACAACAAAGAAATAAATAAATAGAAACCAAGGGCAGCATAGGATTTCCTTTTTCTTCTATCCCATTCATCTTTACTACAATATCTTTTTAAAAGAAAAGCTATGAGAACACAAAATCCCCTCAATACTTTTATGTCACCTCAGGGCTCACCCTGGGCAGGCTGAGCTCAGCAATCATCTCTCACCAGGGAGAGAGCAGAAAAGGGGAAGAAAATGCTTTGAGTGGGCAGTTAGGGGAGGTGACCACCAAGCATCCTTTCCAGCCTAATGGGAAACGCTGATGAAGTAATAACAGAGAACCTCATCAGCTAATTGCCCAAGCAGCTTCCTCCTAATTTTCTGTTTTGTTAATGCAAACAATAATTAAGAGATCAGTTTCCTGTGACATTTATTTCCATTGAGGGTGCTCATATGTTCACATTCAAGTATATTCTTAAGTGAACAGAAAAAAGAATAACTCAAGTCCTAAATAAGATCTGACCATATTTAAAAGGAGGACCAAGTATTCTGACAGTTTATTGGTGAAATAAGCTATCTAAAGATAGTCAAGTTTAGTTTTCAAGAAGTCTTGAAATCACTTTCACAGTAAAATAAGCATAATGAACAGTTTTTCCTTTGCAAAACCTTATATTATAAAAGCACTGAAAGTAAAGAATGTTAAAGCATAAAATTTTAACTGATATTATGTAAATTCAAGGTACCCTGGGTATACCATTTCTTTTCAGGAGCAAGTGTGGGAGGAAAAGCATTAAGTCAAGTCAAAATAATTTTAACAAAGCCATTGACTCATGTGTAGGATGTTTGTTCATGGATTTTTTTTTTCCTGACATTTCTCAAAATACAAATAAGAAATTATCACTTATTCTCAGGAATCAGGAGAAACCGTAGCAAAGTGATAATCAGTCTTCAAAAGAACTACACCTACTAGATTCTGAACAGTAAATTTAGTGAATTATAAAGATTCTGTATTTGCCCACATGTTATCCTAGCATTCTAATTTAGCAATAAACAGATTTTGTAATGGAAAATATTGTAATGTCAAAAAGATACTGACAAAACATCAGACAAAGAAATGGCTTCTTTCAGAAATAGGCATTTAATACTAAAATATGTAAGACTAAACAGGCTTAGTCATATTTATACCTAAAGGTGAAAGTTTCAGCCAAGATTAGCAGAAAACCTGAGCATTACTTCCTGTTCAAGGTTTTTTTCCATTATTAAAATGCATATGTGCAAAGGCTTGCATGGATTTCTACAGCAGTGCCTGCAGGGCATTTCCTAAGCTGAAGGGCACAGAGGTTTGGGTTTGACAGGACCTGTCTGCACACTTAGGTTGAAAGGGTGAATGGGTTCAGCCAGAGAAAGCCCAGGGGATGAGAGACTGAAGAGTTGGGTGTTACTACAATATTTGCAAAATTATGGCCAAACAAGTCTCACTGGTGCTAGTTGTTCACATTTTGGCAGTGAACTGACAAAGTAGCTGTGTCACTTTACAAAACAAACAAGCTGATGGAAAAAAAAAAAAAAGTTTAACATCTTCACAACCACCTCCCTACTCTTTAAACCAAAGTGCATCTCCTACTGAAATTTATCTGACTATAACATAGGTATAAATTCGATCTTGTCTTACATGGATCTTGTAAGTGTTAAATATCCTGTAACATATCTTAGTTGTCCTGGAGGGACCACTACTTTTCCATTTTACAGGCAATTAGTAATCTTATGCACCAGGAACATGAAGAACAGCAACAGACGGTCACAACCTATTGAAACTACTTCCTTTAAAATATGGAAGTAAGTCTTTTCAGATGGAAATAAGATCCTTCTCCATTTTGAAATGTGACAAGAATTTAGTCTTTCTTCATTGAAAGCTATAAATTTAACTTCTTTTCCCATTTTAAATTGCAAACAAAGATCATTGAGCATCACTTTTTAAAACTGGTGTGCCTATACTCACAGAAATCTCTGACAACCTAATGCATACAAGAATTTTTTCCAGTAGCAAATATCTTATATCTACTGCAGTTAAACTAGAAAACTAACAGTTTTCTAAAACAACATAACATTGGTTTAAATGTGGATTTATTCTATTCAATACTTTAAACATGTTGGGCTCCCCCCTCCCCCCCTCTTCAGTTACAACATGCCTTAAATTAACCCAAATCCCATGGATGACTACATATAAGAATCCCTTATGGATTCTACTGTGTTTCTAGGTAAATTCAGTGTATCAGCATCAAATTTCCTATCCTGCATTTGATGGTGCCCTAAGCATCCCTTCTGGATCACACAGACAATGGTGGCTGAGAAGGTAACAAATCTATTGGTCCAAGGTATGGCAAGCAGTAGCAGTGGCAGCTTTCTGCTAACCAACTTCCTACTAGAAAGCAGCTTTTTTCAACACTGTAGTAGTTTAATAGTATCCCTGTAGTTTCACATAATACCAGCACACAGACTGCTCTGAGGAAGATCTTGCAATATGATGGTCAATGACTAAAACAGATACTGTCAGGGTTGTGTCTCTGCAGAGGGTAAGACAGGAGCAGCCTTCTGCCTGCATGGAGAAAATGGTACCAACATCTTTGGGAAGCATCCTAAAGCAAGGAATACTGGGTGAGAGTGATGCCTTAAATTCTAGAAAGGCAGATCTGAAAAAATCTGAAGCTTGTAGAATTTTCTGGAAGCTGAGATCCAGCTGAACTATTCATGGATAAATCCATAGAGCATAGCTCAAAAATAACCAAATTGGGAACAGAAGACTAATGCATGTGACCTGTCAACTTTAAAGGGGAAACTTCTCATGTAGTTGACAGAAAAGTAAACAAAACCTACCAAAAAGTTTGAGCAGGATTAAGCTATATATCAAGACAGAAGAAAATGGGGGGCATTAATTCTGTGTGTGAGCATCTGAAACTACAAGCCAGCAGGACAACAAACCCACATAGCAGCACAAGCCTTAGATGCCCTTGAGAAACAGTCTGCCAAGATACTAGATCTGCAATAGTGAGATGTGTTTTCCTGTTAAACCAAGGAAGCAGCAGCAGTATACTGCCCAAACAAACCAGACAAATGAGACAATAATATCCTAAGAACAACAATTTCCTCATACATTTAAAACATATCAAATACTGACCTTTACTCACCTGGGTTCACCATTTTTGCTCATCATCTTATAAAAGAAGGAGGCTGACACAGGGAACTCAAATGATCTCAAAGATACCCAAGAGCTCTATTTATTTGCTTTTTTATTCCAGTGCATGCTCAATGAGAAAATTAGGTTATATTAGTCAGTTGAATATATTCTTGGAACCCAGTTGATGGCTTTAGCTATTAAAGTAATAGGAAGAAAACAAAACAGAAAAGCCAAGTTGCATTTTAAAACGTCAGCCTTATTTCAGACAGTGCCAATCTATTTTTTTTACTTCAAAAGTATTGAAGATTCACTACTTTTGCAGTAAGACTCTGCTGATTTCACCAAATGTTACAGAAATTACATAGAAGATGGGAAGTTTCATTCAACCCTAACAATACTGCCAAAACCCCCCAAAAAAGTAAAAATACATTTTCACAAAGTAATTGATGCCATTATTTCCTGTCAAACTTTCTTTAAAGATGTCACTGATTGAGGAAACCTCTGAAATTACCTGTGTTTAGAATTATTCTAAACTGAATTCATATGCAAATAGACAACTGTGTTTCAGAGAGCAAATATGGAAAGCTAAAAAGCCACTGGTAATTAATGGTGACAGATATCACAAATTCCATTTAACTACCTATTATCCTACCTATAATCTCTCTCAAATGAGAACAACCAGCAAAAACAGTAAACAAACCCTAATCCTGTTCATTTTAGGTCTCCAGAGCCTTGCACGCTTGCAAATCAGATTTTGGAAACCCTTCTCACTTGCCTGTCCAAAATTTTGGGGATTACTTCATTGGCAACACTGAATACTTCTGAATAGGTTTAATATTCCAGATAATGCTTGTAAAATAGATTGCCTTTACCCTCTCTTTAAAAGAAATAAACTTTCTATTGAAGACTTTATAAAAGAATCCAAGGCAAAATCCTTCTGATTGTCCAAGATATTAACTAAGAAACTGTTTTGCATCTTAAATTTATCTTCTGTGCTTGTTCGGGTCCCAAAGGATTCAATTAGAGCATAGCTCCAATAGATTAGTAACAATGCCTTTTTGTTTTTTGTGGTTTTTTTTTTTTTTTTTAAACCTGTGAAACTTTTTCCCACAAAATTCCAAGTCATTTAAACACAGCCATCTTGTGGATGGAAATCTGTATAGCTACCTGCTTGTTTCAACAGCTTCTGAGCAGCTCACCCTCTAATTTCTGCCTCTTTCCAGAGTTGCGTTTCCCAGCAGTATGCAGGTTTGCCCTGAGCAGCTCAGCACTTCCCAGGACTCCTGGGATGTCAAGGTTCACTATGGTTCCCACTGAACCCACCACCTCCCAGCACCCCAAACCTGCCAGGGTGGAAGATTCTAGCTTCCACTGGGCTCTCTCCAAAGATGAGCAAATAGTCCCATTGCACGGTGAAGGGGAATTCCTTTGCAGGACCCAAACAGCTCAGTTAGCAGACACAAAATGACAGAGTCACTGTTACCACATGGCTGCTTCAGACACCTGTAAATCCATCTTTGCAGGATGCTTCTGCAGAGAACACCAGGAAGCACAAGCTAGCATCCTTTCATCTCTCTGCAAATGCAACATAATTTCTCAATATCTTGCCAAGGGTTTTGTAAAGTCTAATTTTAAGCCTTACAAATAACCTGGCTTTTACCCCTTCCTTTGGGAAATGAGCCTACAACCTGTTATATCCCACTGACAGTCACACAGTTAGGACACTAACATCACACCCCAGGAGTCAGCTCAGAAGATGAAACCCAAGGACTTCCCTGAATAATTTCCCCAGAGCAGATGCATGATTTCCCCACCTCTCAAAGAAGCTGCTGCAGATTTTATCAGTTTGCTCACCTCCTCCACATACACATTCCATTTAGAGTCATTGGGTCCAACCCCCCAGCAGGGAGCAAGGACATCTTCAACTGGATCAGGTTGCTCAGATCCCCATCCAACCTGACTTTGGATGGGGCATTTTATGACCCCTTTGGGAAACCTGTTCCCGTGATTCACCACTGCCATAATTAGTCTAAATCTACCCTCTTTTAGTTCAAAACCACCATCCCTTTTCCTTTCACAACAGGCCCTGCCAAAAATTTTGTCTCCATTTTTCTTCCAAGTCCCCTTTAAGTACTTAAAGGCTGCAATAAGGTCTCACCAAAGCCTTATCTTCTACAGGCTATACAACCCCAGCTGCTGGTTATGCACAACCCTTTGGTACACAACCTCCAGCACTGTGATCTGTTCTACAAAGTCCTATAGCTCCTACTGGAAATCTGCTTCCAGACACGATTCCCCAGGTAACTTGACCTCAAGGATACCACAGCATCCTAAAAAAAAAAAAAATAAAATAAAAAAAAAATTAAAAATGGCTTTTTACAAGTTTTGTATGCAGAAAAGGGCAATTCATATACTGAACAGGCTTGTTCTTTGCTACTACATATTTGAGGATGGGCAAGAATCCAAGTGAGCTGCAGCATCCAAATGAACTGAGTTCACTGTGCTACATCTCACTCATAAGAGACAGTAAAAATTCATCTGCAAAGTTGAAAGGAAGGCCAACCCTTCTGCTGAGCAGAGCCATAAAACAGATCACGCAACTGCACAACCATAAATTAATTTAACATTGTTTGGCACAGCTTTAGGAATTGTGGTACTACAGATTTACAAGATAAGTCATTAGGAACAGACCCTTAAATTCAAAAACAACAGATGGACGTTAAACATATTTATACTGCTATATACAGTGTCCCCTACAGGACAAAGCTGGAGAAAGTGCTGTAAATCACCTCCATATTGGTCTGTCTTGCAGGATACAGATTTATCATACAGATACAATTACACTTCCCTATTGATAACTGTTTTTTTAATTGAAAAGAAACAAAAAGCATTTCAGTGATACTCCAAACACAGACAAGATTTTAAAAATTTTTTCGTTTAAGTATTAGTAAGACTTTAAACTCTACAGTCAGCATTTCAGACAATAATTAATAATAAAGGGGATATAACATTAAGTTGAGACACTTATTTCATGGTTGGATTATTAAACTAAACTGGGGGGTTGCCAAATTTTTAGATGTATACTTTGAACCTGCAAGGGTTTCAAAACCAAAACTAAATAAGATACTACCAGAGAAAAATGCAGTTTGTTGAAACAGTGCAACAGAATTTCATATAACAGTCATATTCTATGATAATTTCTACTTTGGGAAGTGTATTGGTAAGTTACTGTTAATTATTTCCAAAATAAATGAAGCATAATTTATCACCCTTGATTGTGTTTTAAGAATTTTTTTTTTTTTTTTTTTTTTAGAAATTTAAAGGAACAATTCCAACAAAGATAGTAGGTAGGTTTCAAAATTACCTTTTTGACATGTGAATTACTATTTTAAGGATAGAAAGTATTAAAATACTGGTATAGAATGACATAATGACTTTTAAAAAAAAAATATTATGGCACAGTTTCAAAGGACTCTAATTGCCGATTATGAATGAAGTAATTCCAAGTACACTGTGCCAGTCTGCCACCATGGCAACTTAAAAATCCACTAAACTGTATCAGCATTTCTGAACCATCTCTGGGATAGTAGCCAAGGCCTTTAGAAGTGCTCAGCTTCCAGACCTGGTCAGAAAAAGCTGGCAATTAAGTTCAAACAGCAAACAAAACACCACTTAATTGAATGACATTTATTTAACTGAAAATGTTCAAAGGGCAATAGCACTTTTGCTCAGAGGATTGTGTGTGATGGAAACAGAAATGCTGCTGAAATCCAGCTCCGAGTTTTGGCTCTTTTCCCTCTAGGGAGAACTCTGAACAAAGAGGTCTCAGAGGCTGGGTGGGTCACCAGTGATGCCCACAGCCTGGAGAAGAGACACAGATCCCTCTGTGCCATCACTTTTCTTACAACCCATTGCAGTGAGTAGCCTGCAGAAAGTTTTCACTGGTGGTAAAAACTCCTCAACACCTTCTGCCCACATAAACCAACACAAGTCATACCCCAGAGAGTTATCCCCAGTGTTGAGCAACAGCTTCTGTTTATGTTGCAGAAGTTGGCAGAGTGGGAAGGACAGTGTTATTCTGGCATCTGAATAATAATTGTATTTTTTCTCCACTCTAGCATTTGACATTGAGGAACCATGCCCAAGCATCACATGATGCTGTGATGACACATGAAACTGCACTGCATAACCTCTACTAGGGTAATTTCCTGATGCAAGAATTTAAAATGCATCATTGTACCCAGCAGAAAACATTTGCACTGCAATGTGACATCTAAAAAACCTAAAGCTGGTCCCTGAATGCATAAGCCGGAAGGAATGGAGTGTAGGATAATGCACAACAGTTTCCTCTATGTTTGTTCTAGCACACCTCTAAACAGCTGCTAGCACAGAGTACAGATAAGAAATACAAAGTATGGATGCACAGCCTGCATTTAATGCGAATATGCATAAATCTATCAGAAAACAGAAGAATCTGATATTTTAATAAATTATAAACCAGACAATAAACCAGAAAAGATATTGGCAGTATTTTTTAAATTATCAAAACCATTTTCATGCAAAGACTGGCAAATATAAAAAGCTCTAGCCTGACTCTTCTTACTTTTGTTCTTTTCTGTCTTCTGCACCTGTCTGCCCATCTTTCTGCTTCTCATTCTTTCCAAAACAGTGACAGAAAGGTAAAAGAGATAAACAGCAAAGAGTGAATAATGAATTTTAAGATATAGTGGGAGAGAGCAAGCAGAGCAAACTCCCTAGATAGCAGTTTTGAGCAGCTGTTTACTGGGTATATTCCAGAATTGCAAATACCATTTACTAAGATATTAGGAGTTGAGACCTTCAAAGAAAGATTTCAAAGTTTCTATATTCTTTAATCCTTTAGAATTCATAGTTTTTAACTGAGAGAAGTTTTAGAAATTTAAAACAATATTGACAATCCTAGATTTACCAGAATTCAGTGGTTAATTTTATAGTCTAATGTGGATAAAATTTTATTTTGCTTTACCTAATTCAAGTCAGCTAACAGAAGTTGAGACTGACTTGACCAAGCAAGTTTATAGAGAACTAAATTAAAATTCTACACAAAAGCCAGCAGGACCTGAGTACAAGTTTAGGATATGCAGAGCACTTCTCTTTTTTTTCTTCCCCTCCTGTTATTCATGCACTTGCTTCCTATTTTCAGTATTATGGCAGGCAGCAGCTAGAGAACATTTGACAGATAATGAGCAGTCTGAGTGGTTTTAATTCTAAATCCTATGAAAGCTCAGAGAAATCAATAAAATTATGCAGCTTCTCTCCTGTGCTGCATTTCTCAGGGAAGGGGTAAAAAGAAGGATTTACACCAATTTTATTTTGGAATACTTTTCCCAGCATCATTCAATTTCACATTAAATGAGCAGGTAGTCTAGGTAGTCAAATTTTATCACCTCCCTTTCCATTAAACTTTAGTTATATTTTTCTGATACATAAAACTGCATGGGTTTTATAGAGCTTTTTGACATGAGCACATTCAATTCATTGAATGCCATTTCCCATGCTCCAAGTATGTTAAAGTCAGCTAAGCAATTAAAGTGGAGATCTTTTCTGCTTTTCTGGATCTTTTAAGCAGAG
The DNA here is from genome assembly GCA_023637945.1 of Phaethornis superciliosus. Lineage (NCBI taxonomy): Eukaryota > Metazoa > Chordata > Aves > Apodiformes > Trochilidae > Phaethornis > Phaethornis superciliosus. Next base: position 8,229,406 of record JAJQWJ010000005.1, read on the forward strand.
CAAAGCACTTCATAAACAATGAATATTATTTCCATGGGTTTGACTCCTGCCTCAGTTTCTCCATCGTAATAGAAGGCAGGTGATAGACTTATCCTACATTTTATCATGGCAAGGGAAGAGAGAAAACTTACCTACACTTTATTGTTAAAAGAACAAGGAATTTTATCCCCAGTGGCTCTCCCCATGAGAAATATTATGAAATGCACAGTCTACAATTATATCCTCACTGGAAAGAAGGAAAGAAAATCCAGAAGGTGCCAGGACAACACAAATGGCCACTGTCAGAATCTCCCCAGTTCTGCTTAGTACTGCCAAGAAAGAGCTGGGGGTTATAACCTGACTGTGTTGTCCCAAACCAGGGTCCATATACACAATGTGCAATAGTCCAAGCTGCACACAGAGACAAGCTCTTTCTTCATTCTAGTTCTGAGAAGAAAGGGGTGCTAGATAATAAATCCTTTCCCCATAGCACAGGGTTCTTTTATACACAAGAAAAAGCAAAACTTCCTCATCTCTAACTATAGTGATATCATTTATCTACATGATAGGTTAACTAGATCTTCACTTCCACTGAAAGTGGCAATATTTCTGCTTTGCACAAGGCATGCTCAGAGGGTGGGAAGCAATTATAAAGCAGGCTCCCTCCAGCCTGAGGGAGGGTATTTTAGCATGTTAAAGAAGTGAGTTCACAGGAAGTTTATTTAATTAACCATTGTTTTCTGTTTCATTTAGGGTTTAAGACATCAGCAGTTAGTATTTTCCATTCAACTGCTTTCATACTGAGATGGGTTAAACCTCAGCACTCCCTTCCACCAGGCCTGCTGCCCTGTCTTTCTGGACATCAGCTGCACTTCAGAAATACAGATGGGAAAAATCAGAATAAGAGTTGCTGCCTTCAGAGCTGCCAGCAGGGCTGGTAAAGAGGATCTTGTGGCCTCTGCAGGATGATGGATTGGTCACAGTCAGTCATCAAAATGACACAAATTAACTTTCCAAGTTGCACTTATGGCAGCCTTAGGAAATTAACAAAGCTGTCTCTATCTCTACCAGCTGCTCCTGTACATTCTTTAAATAGGCATGGTACTTTAATACCCAGTTACTCAAAACATACCATTTCTTAGTCTAAATACTTGATTAGTAGCTGTTTAAAAATTTCTTTTCCTAATACTATTCTTGAAGAATCCAGTTTTCCAAGAGATGCTCAAAGAAAGTAATTACCATCCAAACCAACCCCACTTTTAACAACAACTAGAATGAAGACTACATAAAAGTAATCAAAAGAAATAAAGACAAAACGTTCCACTCTGATGTTTGAAATCAGCACAACCTAAACAAGCAGGAAAGTTTTTGCAAAAACCTCGAGGATCTTGACTGATGTCTAAACAAAGTGAGTCCACTATTTCAAAATTGTTAACACAGAGCTCTATTAGCTTCTTCAAAAGTAGTAATTTAGTTCCAGCCTATCTACCAGCAAGTCTACCACTATTTGTACAATATGAAGTCAGATGATTACATGCAAGTTCGGGCAGCTGCATGCAAAAGAGTTTTTCGATGTCCTTTTTTGCATGATCAGAATCTATTTTACGTGCAGGTAAGGGCAGAAGCCATTAAAGCTGTCTTTATCCCTTGCTTCCCCAGAGCCACCTAATGAAACTTCAAAAGTTTCTCTTTTCTGAGAAGTGAAAATTAAGCTGGATATAATCAGATCTTGTATTTCCAAGGACTAAAATCCACAACTTTGCAAATGCATATTCTTAATATTCACACATTTTTAATGGCATTAACAAAGATTATGTCTACTAGTCTGTCTTGCTACAATCTGAATGATTTCACATTATATAATTATATGGATTTAGTATATATTTAGATAAGCCTATACCATAGAAACTTTGAGGTTTTCACATGATGCCTCTGTTAAATACTTCTGAATTAACCATGTATGCAATTAGGATGGCTACCTCTTTCTACTCCACAAGTAACGTGGGAATCATTTACTTTGATTTTTCTCCTGGCATTGCTGCAGAACAGGCTGTCCATAATTAAATGACCCAGGCATGGAAGTATGTGAACATTAGTGTCTCTCTCTGGAAACAGCATGCAGTTAAGTGTGTCATCCTCCAGTCACTGAGCAGCACAGCAAAATATAACAAGCAAAGGACTACACTATGAGAAACTACTCTTTATAGTAGCCATTTTCTTATTTTTTTAATGTCTCATCCCTTCACATGTTCTCATGAAAATGTTAAGAGCTCTGGAAAAAAAAAAAAAAAAAAAAAAAAAAAAAAAAAAAAGGAAAAAAGAAGAGTAAAAAAAAAAAAGAAAAAAAAGGAAAAAAAAAAGATTAAAAAAAAGAAAAAAAGGAAAAAAGAAAAAAAAAGAAAAGAAAAAAAAAAAAAGAAAAGAATCAGTGAGCTGCACTGATCTCATTTAGTACTATCCACAGGTGAGCCAGTATTCATTGCTCATTTTATGGACAGGCTAAAGTTGGGGGTGGGGAGTAATCTAACTTTTGTAATGGATTTCAAGGGGACAAAAATCACATGGCAGCTCAGGGTTTGCTCAAGGTCAGCAAAAAGCTAGCTAGTATATATGCATCTATAACAAAATGCATGTTCTCTTAGCAACCTTTATAATTAAGGAACTAAAATTAATTTCAAGGTTCATGCAATAAAATGTCTATATGAGTAAATGTTATAAACTGGCCTACATATTTTGAGAGTGACAATAAAGACTTCATTTTTCATATTGCATTTCATATTCTATTTTTCAGTTGCAGTAAAGCCTGAAAAGTCAGGCATCGCATTAAAAAAAATAAAAAAAATAAAAAAAAACCCAGAAGGTGTCATCCCCTGATTACCATTTGAAAACACAAGGGCCTTCTGCTAATCTTCTAGCTTAAACCACTGAAGTCTTCTGATAAAAAGATTGCAATATTTGCTTTTTTTTTTTTTTCATGGAAAACCAAAGAAGTTGCACACCAAAGAGGATGCTGGAAGGAGAGGGGGCTGGGTCCCCTTGCCTGGCAGAGTAGCCAGAGAGCTCTGCCACCTGCCTGCCATGGGCTTGGCTGCATCAGGAAAAAAGTTTAAAGCCAAATATTCAAATTCTTGCACTAGCAAGCTGTAGTTGCACCCATATTTATTTCATTGCTCCAGAAAATTATGGGAATTAAAACTCTTGTAGGGTAGCCAAAGTCAGTCACTTCATCTACTTTCTCCCTCAAGTGTTTCAGGGCAAGATACAGCTGGAGGATGCAGGGAGTGTCAAGAGCTGACAGAGTAAATGGTAATTCCTGTGTATTGCTGCCAGTACAGCAGAAAGTGCTAATTTAGGCCCATGTCAGCAAAAATATAATTTGAGGCCCTATAGTTGCCAGCCACTTTATGTGTCAGGCTTTTGGGGACTTGATGAGTCCATCTGTGCAGACAGCTGTAAGATCAGAACATTAAAGTCTGCAGCTAAACCTGTGGAGGTCTTGATGCTCTAATGGCATTTTGGAGCTGTGATCTTCAGCTCAGAGCAAATCTCCAGACACACCTAAATACACAACACAGAAAGAAACAAGAAACTCCAAGTTATTCAAGTGTATGGCTTGAGATCTCCAGCTGCAACCCCTTTTCTGAATTAATAAGTAAACAAAGAGCAAATAAAAGGTCACATGCAAGAGAGAGCACAAGCACATCTGTGACAAAAATATTGAGAATGGCAGAACTGATCTACTAGATCAAAGATTTCTGAGTAAGATTTCAAAAGAGAAAAATCAGGGCAAGTAAACAGGATAACTGGTAATGAAAGGATACACAGGGAGAAGTAATCTGTAGCTTAGGGGTAAAGAGAAGCTTTATCAAAAGGCTGTTTTAAATAACATTGAATTAATTATTCTTATTCTAGCTTTTATAATGTTTTTAAAGCTATTAATAAAGCGGATAGCAGAAGTGGACAATGTCACTGTGCCCTTTCTCATACACTTTCTGATTAACCATGTCCTTTCTGAAACCAGCAGACAGAATTTATTAAGAGCAGTAGGGATATTGTGTTATACACTTTTATTCCAACAAGGTTCCCACAGCCATGCATGCTTCCAGAAGTATGGTTAATTCTAAATACATGTTCTCTATTTCCGTCATCTACATTTATTAATTTTTTTTTTTTAACTGCCTAGTCATTAAAATTTGTAATCTTCTGCCAGCACCTCTGCCGAGTTTTAGATTTAAATATGCTGATTAACTCGAGGAACTTCCATGAATTTGTAATTTTACCACTCGCCTTCTCTCTCAGATTTATTAATGTGGAAAAAGCATAAATCCCATTCCATTAATTTTTATTGCTTTAGTTCTTATATTTAGTCTCTTACTAATTTAGAGGAGCACCTTTCCTATTATCCCATTAAAGTATTGGGTGAAAAAAATTACCTAAAATTTTTTCAAATCCTTATAATATTTAATCAATTACATAAATTTTACCCAAGAGTCTACCCTAAAGTCTAACCTAATTTATGCCCTAGTACAATTTTTCTCTATAAAAGTAACATTTATTCTTCCCCTTTGCAACACATTCCTACTAGTCTAATCACATTCACTTTTTTGTTTTATACATCAGATCCATTAATCTGTAAGTTCTGAATGTTGTTAAAGACCATTTTCACCTGCCTCATCCCTCTGGTACTGGAGTCAGTCAAAGCCAGAATTTATGCACCAAACCAAGCAGTTTGGCAACTTCATGCTTGACATTAAAAAGCAGCCATGTGACTGGCAATTTTTGCTCTTCGTTTTACCAGCTTGTCCTTAATCTTTTAATGATATTTTGTTTTGATCCAGGAGTGCAGAGGAAGAATTACAGATCTGTGGGAATATCCAGGAGCTCTTTTAGAACAGGTAAGCATACCAACAGGTGTATGGAAAGCAGACCTAAAGCATCACTTCTCTGACTTCTTTTTTGACAAATAATTTAGTTCTCCATTTCTTCCAGACTAGCAAAAGCTCTAGTTGTAAAGTTATCAGGTGGCTAGGAGAGTCATTCCTTCTCTCCCATTCAAATAAATCCACTTTTCAAAGTTGACTGACTGAGGCTGAGCACAACACAGACCAGTACTGATCTTGGAGTGGATGCATTATTGAATTTCAATAGAACAGCTCCGATATCTCCTCTACAAAATGAGGAACCTGCTGGCAAATCCTTAAGAAATACTGATTAAGACCACCCTAAATTTTAAGTACTCTATACACAGAAATTTTTGACATGCAAAGTAAGAAGCTTGATGGTATCAATTCTATTTCCCCTATATAATATTTTTATCATCTTTCTTGGAAAAAAAGGTGATAAAATTACCCTGCTTCGTGTGCACTGTTGCACTGAAAGCCCTATCAAACCAACAAAAATTAACTCCACAAGCTTTCTACTATCACAGTTCAGCCAGTAAAAGCCTGCAAGCCTTTGGAAGTTTGTTGTGTTACAAAACAATTATTGGATTTTACTCTCCAACATAAATAGCTCAGCAACAGGAGAAACAAAAAGCATTGGAGAGAAAAAGATGCTTTCTAGGCAAAGGCTAGAACTGTTCCAGCAGTCTCAAAGATTCCAAAAGATTCCAGTAGCTTGGATCTCACCTCTCACCCAGCCTTGGGTAGACACACCACATAGCCAGTATTTGTTGTGAAAACTCACTTAATCACCATCAAAATGAGAGCAGTAGGCCAGACAATTACCCTTACACATTTTCAATCAAGATATCAGATGAAATTATATCAACTTCTATTTGAAGCAGAATTTACCAGATGGTACCCAGTGCCAGGAGGTGCCATAAAGGGCCTTTCATTCACTGTATGCTGACCTAAATTTGTGCCCTGTTTCCAGAGGGAAAAGCACATGCTTGGTCAAAAATGTTTTGAGAAAGTATGTTCCTGCATGGAAATCTATTCATTTAAAAAAATATTTGAGAATCACCACTTAAATCATGGGATGTTGTTTCAGTTATTCAGTAGCATCCTCTATAACCAGTCCTTTCACTGAATACTTCAGTGAAGCAGACACAGAACTGTGAAGCTCTCTCTCCCACAGGACCTGTAACATTCAGAGGTCAGAGCCCCCTGACTGTCATCTGTTTGATGGCATGAAACCTGATGCAACTTTGACCAATAGCTTGGGGTACTGTCAGTGCAATTTTCAGTTGCATTTGTGGTCCTTACCATTTGTGGCCTGCTAAAAATCCTACAGTTTAGGATTATATTTATATTACATTTGTGAAGGACAAATTAATCCATTTCAGTGTGAGCTTCTACTTCACAGATCCTTCTATTCTTCCATCAGGTCCTTTTTTAACTATCAGTGCCATCATGCAAACTGAGTCCAGGAGATAACAGAAAAACCACCCCACTTTGCTCTCTGTTGGAAGTTACTGGGGCAGATTTACAAACACAAAGCCTTGAGAAGAATCACAGGAGAGAGAAAAAGAGACTAGGAGACTATAAAGTTGTAGCAAACACGGTGGATTACAGATGCTAGTAATAATTTTCTTCTGTTACTTCGGTTAAAGGCATATGGAAAAATAGAAAACAAAACAAAAAAAGCATTTAAGATGAACAAAGGGGAACAATGGAATTCAGATGCACAGAGAGCACACACAACAATGCTGAGGCAGGAAAACTAAGAGTAAGATCAACCTGTAGGATCAGCTTGCCCAAACTGTAATCCAGCATTAGTAGTAGCTGGATGCAAATGACAGTGAAAACTCTTCCAGAAATAGGAAAATACAAGTCCCTTGGTTCCTGCCTTTTGTATATATAATGCCAGGCCACCACTGATGCCTCAAGCAGACACCAGTTTGTCTTGACTTCATCTGCTACTTGCTGCCTTGGACTGTCAGCACAATAGTCCAGTTCAGTCAGAGGGAGGATGCAAGGTCATGTATGCAGCTGTAGCACGAGAAGCAGCAGCCATGGTGAGAAAGAAATCCAGCAGAGTAAATAGTGAAAAAAATCTCTTAATTCTTCAGATTCCCACTTATTAACATGATAGCAGCTACAACTCTTAGGAGATCAGACAATTATCTTGAGTGTATCATCATTGATTCAATACATGAAGACATTAAAGAAAAATGTATCATTTAAACATTACCATTGTTGTGGCAAGGCACTAGTAATCAGCACTAGAAAAAAAATGAAATTGAGAATGACAGAGATAAAGCTACACTACCTCAGGTAGAAGCATAAAACTTGACTCTTGTTGAAAAAACTCATTAGATGCTGAGAAGAAACAAAAGGCCATCCTCTTATATTCTTTTATTTTTTTTTCCTTTTCCAAAGCACTTCTAGATTTGACAAAACCATCACCTGAAAACTACTGATAATTAAAGTTTTAGCATTTGCCTCTCATTAAAACAAACAAGACTTTTAGTTAGAGAAGGAACCTCAGTTGGTTTATATAGAAAATTTTAAGAAGTGTCCAACCCAGCAGCCAGAGGTTTATTCACACTAGTGATGTCTAAAATTCAAAGCTAAAGGTCAGAAAAGATGCCAAAGGAAACCTTCCTTAATGTCATGGCCAAAAACTATTAACTCTAACAAGGTTGTTAAACAACTTTCTAAAACACAGAACAATTTGTTGTTAAAAAAGAGAGTTTCTTCTATGAGAAATATAAATATTTTTATGTTTAAATTTGCCAAAAAGATAGCTATTTCTGGTTCAAAAAACCCTGCTATTCAATCTGAGGTACAGTATATAATTTTTATGCACTCAGTCTTTGCACTTGGACAAAAAAAAAAAAATCTCTTCTTCCTCACATTTCTGATTAGTCTATTTCATATTTACACAGCAAATAGAAAAAAAAAAAAAGACAAACTGAAACAGATAGCAGATATCAATCACATGAACACATTCCCACCTGGTTCATAAATTTAAGAAGTATGAGAAAGCATAACTCTCTTTTCAGAAACAGCCAACAAATTAGAGAAATGAAAAAAAAGTTGTTCATGGTTTGGCAGGCACCACAAAAAAAAAAGTCATCCAAGGAGACCCAGTACACACCACTTGTGAAGCCAAACAGGGTGGACATAAGCATAGAAACATTTTCAATCAGCGTTATACGTTCGGTTGGACCAGTTCACTAAAGGAGTGGTAAAGAAGACCACTTGTGGGCTGTGAAGTGGAACAGTTGGTTCTCTTGCTGGGCTTTTTAGGCATTGGCTCAGCACCTTGAAAGTCTGAAAGCTCAGGTATCTCTATATGGCACAGTGGAAGGCCGATATGAAGATACAGTGGTGTGTGGCTCAGTGACATACCAACAGGCTCTGAAACACATTAATTTATCCTAAGCAATGTAGACACAGATCAAAACAAAGACATGCCAGCTATCAGTGATATATAGAATATGCCAAGCTGGAAAGGACCCATCAGGACCATCAAGTCCAACTCCTGTCTCTAATGTGTGTTTCTGTATGAGAGGAACAGAAAATAATGGATGAGCATATGTTCAAATATTTTCAAAAGGCCACCACGTTGTGTCCATATTTCAAGACAGATGTTTAGAGATGTGTCCTCAGGATCACTGATTCTAGAACCTACCCACTACTACAGACAATTCTGTCCTATTTCTTCCTCAAATCTACCACACTTCAACTCTGAAGCAAATAATTCAAACATTTTTATCTTTAAGGGTCAGAAACCTAGATTTATTGACAACTCGATTATTCTTACTTATTCTTGGATAACTTTATTCTTCAGGTCAATAGCTTTTTCCACTTTGTCCCTGATACCCTTTACAAGGCATACAGAGGCAGCATCACATTCTCTCTCCCCCATGGCTCAGCTTCTCTAGGCTAAACAAGTTCAGTTCTTCTAGACAGATCTCCCTTTTTTTCCCTACATTTAGCTCAGATAAGGAATAAAGAAAATGAAAATTTTATGTAACATTAAAAAGGGTTACTATTCACACAGAATAATTGAGAAAAGCCAAGCCCCAATAGTTGCCTTAATGGAAGTGTAAGCCACAGTGTCCACCCCAGCTGAATACTGAAGAGGAGGAAAAGCAACACTGATTGCTCAAGAAGACCTAGAATTGGAAACTTCAATATACAGGCAAAACACACAGATTCAAGACCACTGATTCCACACCAGCCTACACCCACTGATAAGCTAGTACATTCCTTACTATCCATATTACTGAAAGTGATTTTTATTTAAAAAAAAAAAAGCACATTGTTAAAAACAGTATAAGAATCAGGTATACATCAGGCAAAATAATTATATATTCAAACAAGTCAGAACACTCAAGCATAGATAACTCCATTTAACACTTTACATAATACAAGAAACTTCACACTCTTTTAAAAACCACAGCTCAGTTTACAATCAACCACACAGTCAAGAACAGAAAAATTGTGGACTAGCAAATCACATCTAGAAGCAGTATTTGAAAGAGAACTACTAAATGAGTAAATATTCCTTAAAATCACAAAACAGAGGAAAAAAGAGATGAAGCTCTTCATTAAAAGATGAAGCCAGCTGTGTATTACTAACTCATTTAATAATTTTGTTTCTAACAAATATCATCACTTCTATTGGTCCTACCTTTTTCACAGAACTCTGAAAAAGCAGAGCAGCAAACAAAAAATACTTGAACCTAACAGGTTTTTGTTATTTTCATAATTTCTGTTTTACCACTAGGTGGTGATGGCTCAAAAGAGATCAGCTTCTCATCTGTTAAAATCAGTATAAACTACATCCGGCCAATGCAATTTAACACACACCAAAAAAAAAAAGAAATTTAAATGTGCTCTCTGTGCACTAAACCCACAAATGATTAGCCTCTTGAATTGTATCAATTGACATAGCAAAAAATTACCTGCTTCAGATGCATCCTTTCCTTTCACTCGTTCTCCACAAAACCACAGATGCCTGGAAAAACTTCCTCCATCATTCACTCAAAAGAGCATTTTACCTTGTTTCCAGCTGAGTCTCACAGCTCTTGTGTACTCTGTAGTCTTGCTGTAGCTGATGCTTCTAAAAATTCATGACAGCTCTATCTTTAAATCCTTTTTCCACAGCACTATTTGGAAGGCTACTTCCAAAAGTCTATTAAAACCTTCAAAGGTGAGACTACCACTTCTCTTTTTGTAACAAACCCTCCTTGAGATTCTTAGAGCTATTGAAATATATTGCTCTTAAAGAATACCCACATCACTCTCCTTTTTATCAGAATAAACCTTCAAAGTCACAGCTTTCCCCTCCGATCACTCAGCCACAAAACTTAATCCTGAGTCTCGCTACCCAGAAGTAGCTGAGCAAAGGTCAGGTGAAATCAATTCTGTTGCAAATCTTGTCCCCTGCAGCACATGGGGCACACCTGGGCCCTGGCAGACACCCTGGATGCAGCTGTAAAAAAAAAAATCTCCCTGGCCTCTATCTGGCTGGGATGCACTAACTCTGCCTGCAAAGACCTGCAGAATTTTTCTATCCAGTTTTAAAAACTTAAAAAACATCTCTTAGGGGTTACAATACATTAAAAAAAAATTGCATTTGTGTGAAGCTGCTTTTGCTGTTGATATTGCTGCCTGATCCATTGCCAGAGATGTTTGTACCCAATTCCTGCAGCACCCCCTTTGTGGTGAGGCTGCAGCTCCATGTCCCACTCTGCTTCCTATAGCCCCTAAAATGGGACTTTCCCTTAAGGATCTGCACCTGTATGAGCCAGCAACATACGAGCTCGATTTTAGGTATTTTTAAACTGCATTAGGAGCTGCATCTGGATGCAGTTCAGCTACTAAAATTATATAAATGCAGGAAATCTGTGGAAAAAATGCATGGTTTTTCTTTTTTCATAATCATAGATTCATAGAATCATAGAATCCTAGGGGTTGGAAGGGACCTCGAAAGATCATCTAGTCCAACCCCCCCTGCCAGAGCAGGGCCACCTAGAGTACATCTCCCAGGAACGTGTCCAGGCGGGTTTTGAATGTCTCCAGTGAAGGAGACTCCACAACCCCCCTGGGCAGCCTGTTCCAGGGCTCTGTCACCCTCACAGTAAAGAAATTTTTTCTGATATTCAACTTGAACCTCCTATGCTTCAATTTACACCCATTATCCCTTGTCCTATCGCTGGTCACCACTGAGAAAAGCCTAACTCCATCTCCCTGGCACTCACCCCTTACATATTTGAAAACATTGATGAGGTCACCCCTCAGTCTCCTTTTCTCCAAGCTAAAGAGACCCAGCTCCCGCAGCCTATCCTCATAAGGGAGATGTTCCACTCCCTTAATCATCTTAGTAGCCCTGCGCTGGACTCTTTCAAGCACTTCCCTGTCCTTCTTGAACTGAGGGGCCCAGAACTGGACACAATACTCCAGGTGCGGCCTCACCAATGCAGAATAGAGGGGGAGGAGAACCTCTCTTGACCTACTAACCACACCCTTTCTAATGCACCCCAGGATGCCATTGGCCTTCTTGGCCACAAGGGCACATTGCTGGCTCATGGTCATCTTCTTGTCTACCAGGACCCCCAGGTCTCTTTCACCTACACTGCTCTCCAGCAGGTCAGCCCCCAACCTATACTGGGACATAGTGTTGTTCTTCCCCAAATGCAAAACTCTACACTTTCCCTTGTTAAATTTCATCTTGTTTCTCCCTGCCCAACTCTCCAGCCTGTCTAAGTCTCTCTGGATGGCAGCACAGCCTTCTGGTGTGTCAGCCACTCCTCCCAGCTTAGTGTCATCAGCAAACTTGCTGAGGGTACATTCTATACCCTCATCCAAGTCGTTGATGAAGATATTGAACAGCACCGGTCCCAGTACCGACCCTTGAGGGACTCCACTAGTCACACACCTCCAACCAGATTCTGCCCCATTGACTACAAATAATGTTTACACCCAAAACAGATGATGCCTCCGAAATATGATTATGCTTTTTGTAGGAGCAGAAACAAGTAATTGGTTCTTATCAGGCTTAGATCTGAATAGCTGAAACAAGTTGGGTTTAATTACATTCCTAAATATAACACTAGATCTATTAAAAGAAAATGAGAAATACAAAAAAAACCCATTAAAAATATAAATCAGTTTTTCTACCTTCAGCATCTCCATACTTCAGTGCACCAGGGAGGACACTCAAAGCCTTATGACAGTGAAAGAGCAATGCAAAGGCTATTTGGTAGAATTTCTTACAGAACTTTATTACTGGGAAGAAATTGCAAGGGTAAAGGCAAAACCAGTTACAGAAAATAAGTACTAGGGAAAACAAAGAAATAGGACTGAGTTTATATCTCCTTCATATATCAGCAATTTTCACTTAAATGTCTGCATTTAAGTTACTTAGAAAGGTAACACCTCTAGAAAAGTTTTAACCTCTTTAACTTACACCCAGTTGCAGCCCTGGAGTTTATAGCTCAGTGCACATAAACAGTTTGGAATTAATTGGCTAAGTATAATTTATATCAACAATATTGGAAAGAAGGATATAACAGATATATTAGCTAACAGCATGACTTAAATAGGTTTCAAACTGAAGCAGAGAAACTTCTACTTAAACAGCAAGGAATCCAACATGAAAAATCAATAGGAAATCAAGAGTCACAAAGCAGTAAAATGCACAGACCATTCTCCAAAAGGGATAGGTTTTCTCCCTAGACCGCAGAAGATCCCACAGTTCTCTAGTCTGTATTAGACACTAACCTTAAAGAGCATGTAAGAGAATGATACACTCATTAAAAAGAGGAAAAAAATGCAAATCCTTAATTAAATAACTACATCTCCCAAAAGCCTGTTCTTTCTCAAGTAACATAAAATCATGTGACAGTACTTAATACTTTACTGCCTGCTCTCCATTAGTCTAAGGTCTAAACTGGTGCCTCATCCATGACACAATCTGTGGTGTATGAATCCTACAGCACTGGTGTGCCACAACATCTAGAGCCTCTCAGATTTTCCACCTGGTTTCCAAAATGGAACAGACATGGACCTAAGCTAGCAGCAGGCCAAGACCTTGGCCCAAATGCAAGAAATTCCATGGATTAATTACAGCTAGTATAAAACCAAAACAAAAAAACATAAGAAAATGAAACAAGTCAGGCTTGTATTAAAAAAAGTTCACCAAGTCCTTTTCCACTGTTTAATCTGTTTCTTTTCACTTCATAGAATTTCTTCTTGGCCTTGTATTGATCTAAAAACTGCTGAAGTTAATGGAACAATTCTCACTGCTGGCAAAGTTAAACTCTCTACAGGAGGAATAATTAGAAATATTCAACACATCTGCATCGCTCACCACCTGGTTCAGTCTCTAATATCTCTGAGCGCATGTAGCAACAGGACAAGATTTTGTCATTACAAGGAAATTCTTCACTGCGAGGGTGGTGAGATACTAAAACACACTGCCCAGGGAAGTTGTGGCTGGCACTTCTTGTGTTCAAGGCCAGGTTGGATGGCAACCTGCTCTAGTGGGAGGTGTCCCTGCTCATGCAGGGGGTTGGAAATAGATGATCTTTAGGGTCCCTTCCAACCTAAACCATTCTATGATTCTATAATTAGGAGACTTATAAACCATTCTATGATTCTATAATTAGGAGACTTACTCAATTGTGTCAGGATTCCCAGGCCAGCTTTCCACACAGCTAACCATTTTCACTGGCCACGTTTCTGCTGCATTTTTATAGGATCCTGTTTAAGGGAAAAAGTTTCTGTTGCTGTCTTTTTTGTTACCACCTGTCATGCTCCCTCATTTCATTTCTGAAAGAGAAGCAGGGACTGAGGCTCATTCCTTCAGGCTACAAGAAATATCACCTGCTTTTCTGGGTTGGTATGATACGGATTTTCTTCCACTGAATTAAACTCACAGTACTGTCACTTAGTGGCAACAAGAAGGCAAGGAGGGCATTTTGTTACATTCCAAGCACAAAATAAAATAAATGTTTGAATAATATTCTCAAATGCCATTTCCAAAAAAAAAAAAAAAAGAGAAAGAGCAAAAATAATAACAATAACCTCAGGCACTGTACCCAGTGGACTACATAGTATAAATAGCTCAGCTGAAAGGAGAACAAAAGTTGGTTTGTGCTATCATGCAGCTGAGCCAAAAATAAAGCTTCTTTGGAATTGCTTTAGAGAATCTCATAATTCTTACGAATGCTAATACCTTAATCTTTTCCTTTAACCTTTCTCCAGCTAGATAAAAGGAATTAAAATAAAGCTTCTGATTCTGAGGAACAGAATGTTTGGTATCTATTGTCGATAAACAGAAGAATACTAAGCCTTTGAACAATGCTTGAGCTGTCCAATTGTATCAATCTAAAAATAGCATTTTTGTAGGTATTACATAATTTCAGTTCTGAAGCAGAAAAATTTGCAAACAGATATTTTCCTCAGGTCATTTTTACACGGTAATACATGTAAAAAAGACAAGACTATGAAATAAAAGGTACACTTGAATATTTTAATATCTACCTTAACTTTAAGTTGTTAAACAAGCCAAGTTTAAACCACTCAAGACAGTCCCAACTAAAAAGACTAAAAATAACAAAAGTTTTACTTTATTATGACCAACATCAATTATAGAAGCCCAATAGTTTTCATGCCAACGAGACTGCAAAATGGCACAAAAGAAGAAACCAAGTAAGAGCAGTTATCTCTGTCCATTGTATGTTTCTTTCCATTTCCCTCAACTGGAAAAGAAAAAAAAAAATAGTTGTATTAATTAAGTGTAATCTGAGCACTTCCCCACCCTTTGTAGCTTGTTCTGAATACTTGATGCTTCCAGAAGCAGACAAATAGAAGTTCCTCTGTTTCTTCTCTTTCATATGAAAAACTTAGAATTCTATGGGATATTTAGACTACCTTTCCTTTTCACACCAGGAATAGTGTCTCCTTTTGGCCTAAGGAATACAGTGGGTCTTTTCATTCGTAGCCATGTCTACTTTTGTCTTTATCCTTTCCTGAAGCTTTGTAGCCAAAGATTCTCATTAATATGATGCCAAGATAGATAGGATGTTAATGATAAAGAATCAGATATCTCTCAGTAAGATTCTGTTTGCCCGGGAAGTGCCCTGAAAAGGCACAGCCTGGTGGAACATCAGCCACTTCATGAACAACACAAGGTGAAATTTGTTACTGATTGTAGTGAAATGAGGCAACACCCAGGTGCTGCTGATCACCAGGCAGTGGGTGTGAGCCTGCATTCAGCCCACCTGTGCCTGGTTAGGGCTGGGCCCAACTGCGCAGGGGCAGGATCAGGAGGCCAATAAAAGGCCTGGCCTCCAGCACAGCTCAGCTCACTTGCAGAGCAGGCCAGAGGAGAGGTTGGTTGGGTTGGGAGCACCAGCACTGACCCAGACTGACTGACTGACCCTGAAGGCATCAGCTTCTGCCAGAGCACCAATTTGATTTCAGCGCGTCATACCCCAAGAAAGGTTCGTCTTGCAACAACTGGTAACAAAGAGTGGTTAAAAAAGAGTGCCTCCTAAATAGTCTGTGTATCCAGAAAATGGACAATGACTCAGTTTCAACCAGTGAGAGGTTGTTATTCCTGAAGGGAAATATTTCAGAGAAGCCAATTTCTGCATTTTCAGAGCTGAAAAGGCTCCCTTTTACCAAACAGGTGACTGGATGCTCAGAACTAGCACGTGAAGATTTCCATAAAGACCTCCATTTATAATCCTAGAACTGTTGGTAATAGATAAACGCAATAGATAAACAGATAAAATAGATAAACACTAGATTGCCATCTAGTTGGCAATCACCAACTAGATAAACATCATTTCTGTGGGAAATGATGACATTGGAGCCATAGATGACACTCCTTATTGACATTACCCAGGGTAGACAGGGAGCCTGACCCAAATGACAGAGAGAGCCTTTGAGACAGCAGGACCTCTTGTCATGACTTGAGAGGGGTTGTAGGCCAAAATGCATTACCAGACTTGTTCTTATTCCATTTTTAATTGGAAGGGTTTTATTCCCAAGTGAATAACGTTCTCTCTAATGGCACATACTGCTGTTTGCTGGCTTCATGGTGCTTTGAATATTATGTGTTGTGATGGTACTCTTGCAAAAAGAAAAGCAGAGTAAATAAGATATTAATCATAATTTGCATCCATTAAGTTCTTCCCAAAAATCTTTGACCAGATGGAAATTATGCCAGGGCTTTTCTTAAGATGATAAATGAACTACAACTCAGTAAAAAACGTATGAAAAAAAAGCAATATGTACCTAATTTGTTAAGGGAGGCATTAACACCATGATAGACTTCAGTACAAAGGAGAAATACTTTTAATGATACCTTCTGAGCATGGCTCACCCTGAATAGCTGCAGTTTTGGTACTCCCACCACCTACTCATTACATCTGCTCCAAAACAACTCTAAGATTTTTCTCTAGTTGAAAAATTGACTCATACAGCTATAAAACAAATTTTGTCCAGAACTGTTTGCACCAAAAAAATTATGATTTGGTTCAGCCAAAAGATTTTGCAGCTCTGTGTTGACATCAGACAAGTCTTCTCACTGTGAAGAAATAAATCCAAGTTGTTTTCCTTGTAACTCATGTTCTGTACAGCACATCCATTTTCCTAGCAGTTCAGAAACTAAAAAAACACCCAAACCACTTTGGGGTGCATTAAGAAGTTCTCTCAATCTCAAACTGTGCTTTCCAGTAGTTCTGGAAGAACCATCAAAACTAATAGCCCCCTGATGGCAGATCTCTACTGGAGCTAAGTTGCTACAGATGTCTTAGTAATGCTAATTATATGAAAAAAGGAGATTTTTTTGACAGATTTGTGACATCTTCCTTCCAAGACTGTAAGCAGTTGCCCAGTTTTAAAAATGCCAGAGGAGGGAATGGTTTGCTCGCATCCCCTGAGCAAGCAGCAGCCTGGCAGATTTGCCCCCAAGGCAGATTTCAGCAGCACTAAGCCTGAGACCCTTTATACTTCCAGGAGCCCCAGCCCATAGGTGAAAGAAATGCAATGCCATTTATCTTTATTTTCATTTTTCCTGCTGTTTGAAGCAGCCTTCTTTCCTCCCTGCTCCAGGGAGGAGCAGGATGCATGCATCTGGCTCTGAGTAAGCAGTGAGGAGTTCAGAGTTCCCCCAAATAGCAGCCCGGAGAGGCAGGAGCTGTGGCTCAGAAGTAGCACAGCTCCAATGATGTGGCAGAATGCCTGCTATAGTTAGCATTGCTTAGTCAGCTAATTAGCCCAGAGAAAATCCTGCACCAGCACTTGCATATAATTTCCCACTGCAGAGTTAGCTCAGCTGTGATATCTCTGTATAATACATCACTGTCCAGGAAAACAGCTGGATTTCTGCTTCATCTGCATGGTGATGATCAAGCACATAAATAGCTAAAATATATACACGTATCTCTGTGGTTTGACCCACATTCCTAAAAGAAAAATGAAATTTTTTTTTTAAATGTTGCTCCTAAACTGATGGAGTAAAAAAGAAATTCTGTCCTTAGATTACACGTTTCAGGGTAACATATTCAGTGAATGTTTTACCTTACATACATCAGAATATATCTTTTTAAATTAAAAGTACCTAATACAGATTCAGAACTTAAATTGTTGCTTTTCAAAATATTTTCATTGTTTAAAACTACCTACTGTGTTGTAGATCCGTGCTCTCAAGAGAAAGTATAGCATTTTGAAAGCATATTTATATAACGCAATAGAAAAATACTGAAGTGGAATCACTGAACCTTTCCAAAATAGAATTATCTGCTACTTTTAATTTAGGTAATTAATTCTAATAAAACTTAATTACATGCTTTTAACACTTCATTTACTAAAATAGTACATGATCACGATCGTAAAATATTATCTGATTATTCACTGATTTCTCCTAAGTCATTTGCTTTTGATTTATTAGCTCACTCACTGGATTTTGCAAACCTCTAGACAAAAAAATGATAAAAAACTGGTTTGACATTCCCAAATACAATATCCTTTGTTCAACAGTTTACTGCACTGCATAAACTCAGAGATCGCTAAGTCAGGATCCAGTATAAAGTTTAGATACTGTCCTTATATACATTTATATCCAATGGTAAAAACTCAATGGTATTAAAATGGGCAACAATCAGTCCTATCTCCTTGAGACTCATATGAGGACTATATGAATACCACAGCCTTAAGGAATATAGCATTTCAAGCTACACGTGGGAGGAGAGTCAAACAGAAAGAAAATAAAATACCTCATTCCTGGGGGGGCAGGGAAGTGAGAAAATTCCCCTTTTCTATTGCAACTTTTAAGAACTTGTGAGAAGAGGTTGTTTTGGATATGCCTCCAGTCACAGCCACTCATAGGAATGTTGCAGCTCTTGATCAGAAATGAAGCAGAGTTTCCCCTGTCCTGGGGTACTGTCTGCCTTCACAAGTTTTGTCCTGGGGCATTAAGCTATACAGTTGTCCTTTGGGATTGATAACTGAATGCAGCAGCTTGTTATCCCAACCAAAATCTTTTTTGGTAGCTTTGTTCCAATATATCCTAGCAATCACCAAGCTCGGGATCTCTGTGAAATTCATTCAAAATCAAGGTTTCCATCACTAAAGAAATCCTAACACCTAAAACCATGTTTCTCTGCGATCTGGAAATGGCTACAAATACTGCAGTAATGAGTCTTTGGGTATAATATTCTACTAAATGTGCTTCGCAGTCTAGATGTGTCAAGCAAGAGGTTAGACACTTTTGGATGTTTTCTTTCTGATGAAAAGAGCACTTTTGAATGCTGAGAATACAGAATCTGGACGTAATTAGCTAAATATTCAGCAAAGCGCCCACTGGCAACTTTTGTGATTGGCAGATATGTTTATTTCAGGCACCAGGAAAAAACGAGGGAAAGAGAAAAAACCCAACAAACGAATAAAAAGGGAACGAGGGAACGAGAAAAAAAAACAGCGAACGAATAAAAAAAGAACGAGGGAACGACAAAAAAAAAAACAAACAATGAATGAAAAGGGAACGATAGAACGAGAAAAAAAAAAAAAAAAACGAACGACAAGGGAATGAGGGAAGGAGAAAAAAAAAAACAAGGAACGAATACATAAAGAATGAGGGAACGAGAAAAAAAAACAACAAATGAATGAAAAAAAAACGAGGGAATGAGAAAAAAAAACAGCGAACGAATAAAAAAAGAACGAGGGAACAAGGAAAAAAATCCAGCAAATGAATGAAAAGGGAACAAGGGAACGAGAAAAAAAACCAACGAACGAATAAAAAAAGAACGAGTGAACGAGAAAAAAAAAACAGTGAACGGATAAATAAGGAACGAGGGAACGAGGAAAAAACACCAACGAACTAATACAAAAGGAACGAGGGAACGAGAAAAAAAAACAACGAAAGAATAAAAAAAGAACGAGGAAACGAGAAAAAAAAAACAGCGAACGAATAAAAAAAGAACGTGGGAACGAGAAAAAAAAAACAGCGAAAGAATGAAAAGGGAACGAGGGAACGAGAAAAAAAAACAGCAAACGAATAAAAAAAGAACAAAGGAACGAGAAAAAAAAACAGAGAATGAATAAAAAGTGAACGAGGGAACGAGAAGAAAAAAACAGCAAACGAATAAAAAAAGAACGAGGGAACGAGAAACAAAAACCAGCGAACGAATGGAAAGGGAACGAGGGAACGAGAAAAAAAAAACAGTGGACGATTAAATAAGGAACGAGGGAACGAGAAAAAAAAAAACAGGAACGAATGAAAAGAGAATGAGGGAATGAGAAAAAAAAACAGTGAACGAATACAAAAAGAGCGAGGGAACGAGAAAAAAGAAACTGCGAACGAATAAAAAAAGAATGTTGGAATAAAAAAAAAAACGAGCGAAAGAATGGAAAGGGAACGAGGGAATGAGAAAAAAAAAACAGTGGACGATTAAATAAGGAACGAGGGAACGAGAGAAGAAAACAACGAACGAATAAAAAAAGAACGAGGAAACGAGAAAAAAAAACAGTGAACAAATAAAAAAAGAACGAGGGAACAAGAAAAAAAAACTAATAAAAAAAGAACGAGTGAACGAGAAAAAAAACCCAGCAAACGAATAAAAAGGGAACGAGGGAACGAGAAAAAAGAAACAGCGAACAAATAGAAAGGGAACGAGGGAACGAGAAAAAAACCAGCAAACGAATAAAAAAAGAATGAGGTAACGAGAAAAAAGAAACTGCGAACGAATGAAAAAAGAACGAGGGAACGAGAAAAAAAAAACAGTGAACGAATGGAAAGGGAACGAGAAGAAAGAACAGCGAACGAATAAAAAAAGAACGAGGGAACGAGAAAAAAAAACAAGCGATCGTATGAAAAGGGAACTAGGGAACGCGAAAAAAAAAACAGCGAACGAATACAAAAAGAACGAGGGAACGAGAAAAAAAAACAACGAATGAATGCAAAGGGAACCAGCGAACGAATAAAAAAGGAACGAGGGAACGAGGAAAAAAAAACAGCGAACGAATGAAAAGGGGACGAGGGAATGAGGAAAAAAAAAGCGAATGAATAAAAAAGGGAACGAGAAAAAAAAACAGCGAACGAATGAAACGGGGACTAGGGAACGAGAAAAAAAAAAAGCGAATGAATACAAAAGGGAACGAGAAAAAAAAACAGCGAACGAATGAAAAGGGAACTAGGGAACGAGAAAAAAAAAGCGAATGAATAAAAAAAACAGTGATGGAATGGAAAGGCAACGAGGGAACAGGAAAAAAAAACGAGCGAACGAATAAAAGGTGAATGAGGGAATGAGAAAAAAAACCTAGCGAACGAATGAAAAGGGAACAAGGGAACGAGAAAAAAAAGAGGGAACGAGGAAAAAAAAACAGCGAACGAATAAAAAGTGAACGAGGGAACGAGAAAAAAATACAGTGAACAAATAAATAAAAAACGAGGGAACGAGAAAAAAAAACCAGCGAAGGAATGAAAAGGGAACGAGGGAACGAGAAAAAAAAACAGCGAACGAATGAATAAAAAAGAATGAGGGAACGAGAAAAAAAAAAACAGCGAACGAATAAAATAAGAACGAGGGAACGAGAAAAAAAAAATAGCGAACGAATGGAAAGGGAACGAGGGAACAAGAAGAAAAAACCAGCGATCGAATGAAAAGGGAACGAGGGACGAGAAAAAAAAACAGTGATGGAATGGAAAGGCAACGAGGGAACAGGAAAAAAAAACCAGCAAACTAATGAAATGGAATGAGGGGACCAGAAAACAAAACCAATGAACGAATGAAAAGGGAACGAGGGAACGAGAAAAAAAAAACAATGAACGAATAAAATAAGAACGAGGTAACGAGGAAAAAAACCAACGAACGAATAAAAAGAGAAGGAGGGAACAAGAAAAAAAAAACAGCGAAAGAATGAGAAGGGAACGAAGGAACGAGAAAAAAAAACAGCGAACGAATAAAAAAAAAATGAGGGAAATTTTTTCTCGCACCCTCATTCTTTTTTTATTCATTCACTGGTTTTTTTTTCTTGTTCCTTTGCTCTCTTTTTATTCGTTCGCTGTTTTTTTTTTCTCGTTCCCACGTTCAGGGAACGAGGGAACGAGAAAAAAAAACCAATGAACGAACGAAAAGAGAACGAGGGAACCAGAAAACAAAACCAACGAACGAATGAAAAGGGAATGAGGGAACGAGAAAAAAAATCAGCAAACGAATACAAAAAGAACGAGCGAACGAGAAAAAAAAAAACAGAGAATGAATGAAAAGGGAAAGAGGGAATGAGAAAAAAAAAACAGTGAACGAATGGAAAGGGAACGAGGGAACGTGAAAAAAAAACCACCGAACGAATAAAAAAAAAATGAGGGAGATTTTTTTTGCTCCCTCATTCTTTTTTTATTTATTCACTGGTTTTTTTTTTTCTTGTTCCCTTGTTCTCTTTTTATTCATTTGCTGGTTTTTTTTCTCGTTCGAGAAACGAACGAGAAAAAAAAACCAATGAACGAAAGAAAAGAGAACGAGGGAACCAGAAAACAAAACCAGCGAATGAATAAAATAAGAACGAGGGAACGAGAAAAAAAAAACAGTGAACGAATGAAAAGGGAACGAGAGAACGAGAAAAAAAAACAACGAACGAATGAAAAGAGAACGAGGGAACCAGAAAACAAAACCAACGAACAAATGAAAAGGGAACGAGGGAACGAGAAAAAAAAACAACGAACGAATCAAAAAAGAACAAGGGAACAAGAAAAAAAACCCAGTGAATGAATAAAAAAAGAATGAGGGAACGAGGAAAAAAACCAGTAAACGATTAAATAAGGAACGAGGGAACGAGGAAAAAAAACCAACGAACTAATACAAAAGGAACGAGGGAACGAGAAAAAAAAACAACGAAAGAATAAAAAAAGAACGAGGAAACGAGAAAAAAAAAACAGCGAACGAATAAAAAAAGAACGTGGGAACGAGAAAAAAAAAAACAGCGAATGAATGAAAAGGGAACGAGGGAACGAGAAAAAAAAACAGCAAACGAATAAAAAAAGAACAAAGGAACGAGAAAAAAACAGCAAATGAATAAAAAAAGAACGAGGTAACGAGAAAAAAGAAACTGCGAGCAAATGAAAAAAGAACGAGGGAACGAGAAAAAAAAACAGTGGACGATTAAATAACGAACGAGGGAAGGAGAAAAAAAAAACAGGAACGAATGAAAAGAGAACGGGGGAACGAGAAAAAAAAAACAGTGAACGAATACAAAAAGAGCGAGGGAACGAGAAAAAAGAAACTGCGAACGAATAAAAAAAGAATGTTGGAATAAGAAAAAAAACGAGCGAACGAATGGAAAGGGAATGAGGGAACGAGAAAAAAAAACAGTGGACGATTAAATAAGGAACGAGGGAACGAGAAAAAAAAACAACGAACGAATAAAAAAAGAAAGAGGAAACGAGAAAAAAAAACAGTGAACAAATAAAAAAAGAACGAGGGAACAAGAAAAAAAAACGAATAAAAAAAGAACGAGTGAACGAGAAAAAAAAACCAGCGAACGAATAAAAAGGGAACGAGGGAACGAGAAAAAAGAAACAGCGAACAAATAAAAAGGGAACTAGGGAACGAGAAAAAAACCAGCAAACGAATAAAAAAAGAATGAGGTAACGAGAAAAAAGAAACTGCGAACCAATGAAAAAAGAATGAGGGAACGAGAAAAAAAAAACAGTGAAGGAATGGAAAGGGAACGAGAAGAAAAAACAGCGAACGAATAAAAAAAGAACGAGGGAACGAGAAAAAAAACAAGCGATCGTATGAAAAGGGAACGAAGGAACGCGAAAAAAAAACCAGCGAACGAATACAAAAAGAACGAGGGAACGAGAAAAAAAACAACGAACGAATGCAAAGGGAACCAGCGAACGAATAAAAAAAGAACGAGGGAACGAGGAAAAAAAACAGCAAACGAATGAAAAGGGGACGAGGAAACGAGAAAAAAAAAGTGAATGAATAAAAAAGGGAACGAGAAAAAAAAACAGCGAACGAATGAAAAGGGGACGAGGGAACGAGAAAAAAAAAAGCGAATGAATACAAAAGGGAATGAGAAAAAAAAACAGCGAACGAATGAAAAGGGAACTAGGGAACGAGAAAAAAAAAGCGAATGAATAAAAAAAACAGTGATGGAATGGGAAGGCAACGAGGGTACAGGAAAAAAAAACGAGTGAATGAATAAAAGGTGAATGAGGGAATGAGAAAAAAAACCTAGCGAACGAATGAAAAGGGAACGAGGGAACGAGAAAAAATAGAACGAGGGAACGAGGAAAAAAAAACAGCGAACGAAAAAAAAGTGAACGAGGGAACGAGAAAAAAAAACAGTGAACAAATAAATAAAAAAGAACGAGGGAACGAGAAAAAAAAACCAACAAACTAATGAAAAGGGAACGAGGGGACCAGAAAACAAAACCAACGAACGAATGAAAAGGGTACGAGGGAACGAGAAAAAAAAACCAATGAACGAATAAAAAACGAACGAGGGAACGAGAAAAAAAACCAATGAACGAATAAAAAGAGAAGGAGGGAACGAGAAAAAAAAAACAGCGAACGAATGAAAAGGGAACGAGGGAACGAGAAAAAAAAAACAACGAACGAACAAAAAAAAAACGAAAGAAATTTTTTCTCGTTCCCTCATTCTTTTTTTATTCATTCACTGTTTTTTTTTTCTTGTTCCCTTGTTCTTATGTTATTCGTTCGCTGTTTTTTTTTCTTGTTCCCTCGTTCCGTGAACAAGGGAACAAGAAAAAAAAACCAACAAACTAATGAAAAGGGAACGAGGAGACCAGAAAACAAAACCAATGAACGAATGAAAAGGGAATGAGGGAACACGAAAAAAAAACAGCGAACGAATGAAAAGGGAACGAGGGAACGAGAAAAAAAAACAACGAACGAATCAAAAAAGAACAAGGGAACGAGAAAAAAAAAACAGCGAAAGAATGAGAAGGGAACGAAGGAACGAGGAAAAAAAACAGCGAACGAATAAAAAAAAAATGAGGGAAATTTTTTCTCGCACCCTCATTCTTTTTTTATTCATTCACTGGTTTTTTTTTTCTTGTTCCCTCGTTCTCTTTTTATTCGTTCGCTGTTTTTTTTTCTGGTTCCCACGTTCAGGGAACGAGGAAACGAGAAAAAAAAACCAATGAACGAACGAAAAGAGAACGAGGGAACCAGAAAACAAAACCAACGAACAAATGAAAAGGGAACGAGGGAACGAGAAAAAAAATCAGCAAACGAATACAAAAAGAACGAGCGAACGAGAAAAAAAAAACAGAGAACGAATGAAAAGGGAACGAGGGAATGAGAAAAAAAAACAGCAAACGAATGGAAAGGGAACAAGGGAACGAGAAAACAAAACCACCGAACAAATAAAAAAAAAATGAGGGAAATTTTTTCTCGTTCCCTCATTCTTTTTTTATTCATTCGCTGTTTTTTTTTTTCTTGTTCCCTTGTTCTCTTTTTATTAGTTGGCTGGTTTTTTTTCTCGTTCCTTCGTTCAGGGAACAAGGGAACGAGAAAAAAAAAACAACGAACGAATGAAAAGGGAACGAGGGAACCAGAAAACAAAACCAATGAACGAATGAAAAGGGAATGAGGGAACAAGAAAAAAAAACCAGCGAACGAATGAAAAGGGAACGAGGGAACGAGAAAAAAAAACAACGAAAGAATGAGAAGGGAATGAAGGAACGAGAAAAGAAAACAGCGAACGAATAAAAAAAATATCAGGGAAATTTTTTCTCGCTCCCTCATTCGTTTTTTATTGATTCACTGTTTTTTTTTTCTTGTTCTCTTTTTATTCTTTCGCTGGTTTTTTTCTCATTCCCACGTTCAGGGAACGAGGGAACGAGAAAAAAAAACCAATGAACGAACGAAAAGAGAACGAGGGAACCAGAAAACAAAACCAATGAACGAATGAAAAAAGAACGAGGGAACGAGAAAAAAAAACCAGCGAACGAATACAAAAAGAATGAGTGAACGAGAGAAAAAAACCAGTGAATGAAGAAAAAAAGAACGAGGAAACGAGAAAAAAAAACGAGCGAACGAATAAAATAAGAACGAGGGAACGAGAAAAAAAAAAAAAGAGAACGAATGAAAAGAGAACGAGGAAACCAGAAAACAAAACCAACGAACAAATGAAAAGGGAACGAGAAACAAAAACCAGCGAACGAATACAAAAAGAACGAGCGAACGAGAAAAAAAAAAAACAGCGAACGAACAAAAAAAGAACGAGGGAACGAGAAAAAAAAACCAATGAACGAATGAAAAGGGAACGAGGGAACGAGAAAAAAAAAACAACGAACGAATAAAAAAAGAACGAGGGAACGAGAAAAAAAAAACAGCGAACGAATAAAAAAAGAATGAGGGAACGAGAAAAAAAACCCAACAAACGAGTAAAAAGGGAACGAGGGAACGAGAAAAACCATCAATGAACGAATAAGGGAACGAGGGAACGAGAAAAAAAAAACAAATGAAAAAAAAAAGGTGGGAACGAGAAAAAGAAGCAATGAACTAAAAAAAAAGGGAACGAGGGAACTAGTATTCACCCAGATTTGTGGCATGGAAATGTATCAAATGTGTATCAATTAAAACTATACTGTTTAGACAGTTTTAAATGGGAAAGAAAAATCACATGTTTATATAGTCAACTCTATTTGTGCCAACACATTATCTTTATCCCATTAAAGAACCTTATGCCATCTGTACCATCTGTGATACCAGCTGGTACATTGGTCCAAAAATATCTTTTCAATTATAGTCAACTGATTAGGTTTTAGTATAGAATCAATTTTAGCTTATCTGAATTATATAAATAAATTGCTATATTTTTCCTCATGTTTGATTTTTAACGAATTCCATTTCTGTAATAAAGAGTTAAAGGGAGGATATCAGTTAAGTGAGCTTGGCATTGGGATCTCATTCAACATGGGACACAATTTCAAACAAAAATCAAATAGGGAGCTCTTTTCTCCCCTTTCTTTAAAAAAAAAAAAAAAAAAAAAAAAAAAAAAAAGAAAAAAATCATACATGAAAATATAACTATTAAGCCAAAGGTGATATTTTGTTTTCCTACATATAAGACTTATCTTAACATAGAGCTATTCTATAAAGCAAACTGAATTAAATCCCTTCTACAATGAAGCTTATGGCAGGATTCTTATTTATTCATTTCAGCAAGCCCAGATCTAACACTACACAATTAACTGAAAGGTGTACATCCTTCTAGATACCTCACCCCTTCCAGACTTTGTACCTGAGGGCCTGATCCTTTGATCTATCCCATTACCTCTACTTTTACGCAGAAACACAAACCAAGATCTGAATTTTATGCTATCAGTCCTTCACACTTGGAAATTTTGCAGTCTCTAGTAATTACACAGGAGGTACACATCCGAACTGTGCTGTGATGATAAATACTAACAGCATTACTTCAGCTCTTTCCTACATCTTCATTATGATGCAGCCTTTTAATGACACAATCATGTGCTATAGTTTCAACAGGAGTTAAGTTGATATGTTAATTTAATTAATAAATAAATCAATAAGTTCATAATTTAATTAATGATAAGTTAATTTAATGAATTTTAAATTAACTTTGATAAGTTCATTTAATTAATGGATATTACTCATTTACCAAATTTAAAACTTTGTTTTTTCAACATCTTGTGTTCCCGTAATTTATTTACCAAACATTACTTAAAGTCTGATCTGAAAATGTGATTTTCTATGATGTTTTTCACTACAGTGTCTGAGTGCTTCACAAACATTACTACATTTATATTCACAATATCCCTGTGAGATGAGAGGTATTATTTTACCTACTTTATGCAAAACAGAGGCACGGTGAGTATAAGATCAAAGGTACTGACTAATTTGTGAACTTTGTAGGAAAGTTGTGGGAGCTCATTTTCACAATGCTGACTACACAGCCTTTCACAGATATTCCAAGCCAAGTTAGCAATGCTGCAAATGCTCAATATTCTACAAATCAACACCCAGTGATTCATTCAGAAAACAAGAAGTATGTAGCGGTAATCCCTAAAGTTTGCCTTAACTGGCTCCTCTAACATCACTGAGGAACTCTGGCAGAAGAAATCCAGAATCAAGTTCTCCAGTATAAATTACCATATGGCTCTCTTATCTGTACAGTTTTGTTCATTATTTTCTGAATTGTTCAGGAAACAACTAAGGAATTGCACTATTGTGTCCTTTACAGGAACTTCTAGAATTTTTCTCATCTCCTGAGAGTTTTGTGCTCTGTTTACTAAAAAGTTAGGTGGTTTGTTTTTTTTTTTCTGTTTCAGGCAAAATCAACAGCAAAGAAACTGATAGCAGCAGTACATGACTGTACCCCTGTATAATTGAAAACTAAAGGAAGATGGAATAATTTCTAGGTTTAGAGACACTTTCTCACAGCAGAGAATATCGAGATTCAGAAACACACAGACCAATTCAAAGTTCTTGTAGGGATATAATGTGAAGTTTCCCCTCCTCTATTTAAGTTTGATATTTCTCCCTGGTCATTTTTCATCACCGTTGCATGAGAAGTGATATGAAGTGACTTGGTTAAAGCAGTTAAACCATCACAGCTTGGGAAGGTACCTCTTTACAACTGAATGACTGTAACTTTAAAAATTTTACTTCTCAGCCAGCAAACATAAATACAGACACATGCAAAGATAACAGCTCTGCTGAGAGATGCTACACTCAAACCCTAGGTATTTTTATGGATTTAAATATTTATATACATGAAGTATAACAAGAAAGTTAGATGAAGTGATGCTAGTTATATTCAGAGGAATTTGGTGATGTGAATCGACAGAGGTTTAAATCTATTCTTCACTCTTGCTGTTAAATTCAAGACATTAACCTAAACAATTGCTTAGCCCAGAAGTAGGTAATGAAACCAGCTTCACATTCCTGTTGCCCTGGACCTTGGGTTCTTGTATTGTCAGAAATTGGTTTTCTCTGCTGTTGGGAATGATGACAGGAACTCACACACGTATTTCACTTTTGCACTCACAAGGCCAAATATATCATTAATTAAATGACATATTAGAACAGGGCTTTTATTATAACAGGTTTTAAACTTTTTCAGTTAGTTTTTCTATTAGTTTTTCTCTTTCTAATTCTCCTTCTCCCAGCCTGTATAACAAAGAAATCAGGTTAGCCTTAAAGGTGGAGGGCTACAGAGAAGAGTACAAAATGCACTTAGGTAGTTCAATACTTTCAGCACTACTTTCTGGGACATATGTGAAATCCAGGATGCCTTCTGCTTTGCTACACAGTACGGGTTTGTTGGCATTCAGTTAAGGTGATCTGCAAAATTCAGTTGCAGTGTTGCCACATATGAGTAACACAGTCATTGTGCCCATGAAACATTTAGATGGCGCAGTGAAGAACTCCAGCTCCTTGTGGACTTTTTCTTAGTCTGTTGCTCACAGAAAGAACGAATAAGAAAATTAAAGAACAGCCGAGAATACATATCCTTGCCAAGAAGTTAATGTTACTGAGAAGGAACAGCAGGGAGGTCCCAGCAGGATGGAATTATTGTGGCAATGAAGAGCACCAAGTCCTCCCACTTACCCTTTTTGGGCGGTTCTGTCTTGCCAGAACTGTTTGTTGACTGCCAGAACTGTCAGGACTGCACTGCAGACTCCAAATGGAAACAAGTGAAAGATGACAGCAGCAATAAATTAAATCAACAAAAAACAAAGCACCCCCCCAAAAAAAAAACAAAACAACAAAGCAAACAGAACAATATATATATTTTTTTTCTACCACACTGTGCTTCTTACTTTTTTTCCTTCCAGCTTTCTGCCCCAACTTTCCACTTTGAAGGTTTCTAAGATATGTTGGTTTTCCTTGAAATTTGATATAATGTGAAAAGTTTACCAGTCATAATGCTTCATCATGCCAAGATTAAAAATAAATTAAAAAATGGAAAAAAACCTGGCTTCACATACTTTAAAGAAGCTGGTTCTGACAAGCAGTAGTTGCAGGATTTTTTCCAGGGACAGATGCTCACAAACAAGTTGTGTTATACAGCCCTAATATTCAGTACACTTCAGTAAACAATATACAGATATTGTTAACCACCACAACAAATTCAGTTGTTTATGAGCCGTACCCTTTATAAAAAGACATTCAGAGCTACCATTTAATCTGAAATACTATCAATATATTTAGTCATTTAAATTGCTGGAATTATGCCCAGATGGAAAGTGGCAAGATATTTAAAGATTGATTCTATTTTCTAAGTATGCCATGAATATAAAAGTCCTTCCACTTAATGTAATTCACTTCTTAAGCCTATTACTTTTTGATTGATAGAATGTCTTGTGGAAAAAAAAAAAAAAAAAAAAAAAAAAAAAAAAAAAAAAAAGTGCAGCAGTTGGCAGACACAGTGGAAATCAAAAATACTGTGAGTACAGAGACTAAGAAGAAGTATATATTGATTTCATAATGGATATATTTTAGTTTCCCAGAAGTGGTAATTCTCTCGATTTATTATACACCAACACTTTGACTATTAGAACTTGATTTTAAGTAATGTATTTTCAATAGATCAGCAACCAACTTTTTTTTTTCTTTTAACGGGGCAATGACCTTTACATAACAATGAAGAAAAATGCAAAGAAGTAAAATTAGACATCAGATTTTCAAATTGAGAGATGAGAACTTTGCTTTGCTTTCATGTTCCGGGTGTACAGTTTCTGTATTGTATTGCAATGGATCTTTTTTAAATATATGCATTTTTTTGAAGCAGCAACTCAAGTTCTACTACAAAAACAAGAACTGGAGAAACAATTATATTTCTGGTTTAACTAACTGATTAAAGTGCAGTTAATCAGCTATATCTTTTATTCTTTGTCCAAATTCAAGAAGATGCCAGGACTTTTTTTTCTAACAGTTTAAAATGACTGAAGAATAAGGTGATAGTTGGTAAGTAGGATTAATGATCTCAGTGCTTCATATGCAGTGTCCAGAGTGACAACCCTGGAAAGGTTCCAGTCAGCTCAATAATTCCCCCTGTTTTTAATGTGAAAATAAAAGACACACTTACTATGATAAATTCAAACCTAAGAGGTTAATAAAATGTGGTCTGTTGGAAGCTCTTACTTAGGGCTAGTTTAAAAATGTGCAGTGTCTCTTAGGAAGCTTATGCAAACTGATTGGTGCTAACACAGGTCAATATGAAAAGAAAAAGAGAAGCAAAGGGCAAAAAAACCCCAAACCTGGGAGTTCATTGCTGCTCTGCAAATGTAGAGTTTGCAGCAAGCTGCCATGAGGTAATGCTTTCATCTTCAGGTATCATGTCCCTCCAAGCAAATACAATGCTGGGATTACAAAAGGTGTCAATTACAGGAAACCATAAAAATCCATTCTGACATGAAGGAAACAAACTTCTAAGAGAAAAGGAGAAACAGACTTTGCTGTGTAATATCTGTATAGTAAGGGAAACATAAAGCAGACACTCCATGAAGAGGTGCACTCACATTTTTCTGAGGCATGTTTTTCATGGGTTAACTGTGGAGCATACATAATCCTTTAAATGTCAAACTCCAAGGAAATCTAATTCCCATGAAATATCTTTCTCCTTACAAGTATAGTCACTTGAAGGAGAACTGACTTTATAATCTGCACTTTGCAACTAGCTATTTTTGTATTAAGCATCTTAAAAAACTCCATTATTATTAATACTGACTTTTATAGGCACTAATAAATGATTGAAAAGTTCTGAAGAGGCATGTATCAATCCTCCCCAAACTGCAAACCTGTGGTTATTGCAAGATTGGTGTAATCTGATTTTTACATTTGGAAAAGTTTAAAAACCTTCATCATGACTTTGTCATGACTGTGGCCTCTAAGTATTAATTTTAAAACTTTAGAAAGTATTAAAAGGCATTAAACATTTCAGAAGAAATATTTTTGGCTTTTTTTTTTTTTCTAGGATAATTGAGGACACTGATTATTAAACTTTCATAACCCAAAAATTTTGCTACTTAGTTTTATACCTATCTGTCAGAGCCCCACATTTTCATTAGCTACACACATACCCCAGTTTAGCAAGTCTGTACACAAATACCCAGTAAAAGCCCTCTTCAAAACATTCATCACTCAGGAATAATCACTCTGGAATGGTTCTAAGTTGTGAGAATCAATATTTTTCCAATTCCCCTTTTAATGACCCAAAAGATAACAGACATTCTGACCTAATACACTTTCCTGTTAACCTATGCCATTAACTATTACTGATATTCTGAAGAGAGTATTGGTATTACAGAGATTAGATCACCCTGTGCTACAAATTTAAAATAAAATTACATACGTTTTCCATCCAATTCAGTGACTTGAAAAGTTATGTATATGCAAGCTATGCAATATTTGTTCAGAAAGTGAAATTTTGGTAACATAAAATGGAACATTTGCACAGCGAGCCAGAAGGTATAAGGGAGCACAAAACCTCAACTTATTTGAGCTGAATAAAAAACAGTCCCAATGCATCATTCTTTGTAGCTGAAGAATTACCTAAAGCAAAAGGAGTTATTAAAGCTATTAAAGGACACACGATGCATAAGGTTTCAATCCTGTAACTTTTCCTAGATTTAGAATCATCACTGAATCATCCTAGAATTAGTAGCTAGCTTATTTAAGATTAACATCAAGAGCATCATCATCAAATTGTCAAACATTTTAATTAATATTTCAAATAGACAAAATGGGTTAAGCTTTCCTTATTTTGAAATCCTAAGTAATTTTTTTCTTCTTGTAGTGTTTAAAAACTAAAGATTTCTGTGTTGCTTAAATCCACAAAAGGTTACATTTTTAAAGGGATTTCTATATTTGTTTTCAGAGCATGTTAATCTCTTCAGTGGTTAACAGCTGTAGAAACAGGCAATAAAATATGCTTATTGAGCATTCAGGAAAGATTTCCTATGGTATACTCTAAGCATTTACACATTCATCTAGAATGGAAAGGAGAAGAGGGTCTGGTAAGGAATGTGGTTCTTGGTCGTTCTCTTTTTCCCACCTCTCCTTCCCATTCTCCAGCTCTTTCTCTGCCTCCTTTTCCTTCTCTTAGAGAATTTCAGACTAAAAATATCAAAGTTATATGAACTTAAGCTCTATAGGCACACAGGTCAATTTTTTTCTGGTGGCAATATGAAGTTCTATGAAATTCTCTTACAGTGTAAATTTGTAAATTCAACAGAAACCCAACATTGTTCAAAGCATCTGGGAGAAAACTGGGGAAAGAAAAGCCTGGGAAAACTACATGATGTAGTTTGACATAACATGAAGTAAAAAGTGATACATCTGACAGCCTATGCAAATTCACTCACTGGCCAAGGTAAGATCAGAAGAGTGTATCAGCAGTCCTTTCAGAGAGGACTGTGAGGAGCAGCCACTGGGAAGGATATGCTATTCTTGACACTGGATATATATTATTTATTGTTGTTTTCTCCCATTTTATTTACACCATTTATTTCATATTCTTCCTACAGGGAAGGGTGACCAGGCAGATTTCAGTAGCTATCACTCCATGTCCAAGGAAACAAAAAGATGTTTTTCCTTCAGTAATAAATTTAGGAAACAACATTTGTCTTTAATTAGTAGCCATAATAGCTCCTAATTAAGGCAGCTGAAGGCTTTGATATTGAAAAAGACATACTTTAATCCCTGTATGTAATTCTATGTTCATCAGTGTGTAGCTTTCAGACTGTCTTTGCCCATTGCTTCAGTGCTCATCAGAATAGAAGTATAAGCAGGCACACAAGAATTAATGCTGAGACACACTGGACGAATGTTTCAGTCCAAAGAATCCCTGTTCAACATTAATAAAAATTCTTGTTAATTCTGAAGATCTGGGAGGAAAAATTCTTTTCATCATCTGAGACGTGACTGGATTTCCAAACACTGCTTAACATATCTGCATAGCAGAAGAATGGGCAAAAGGACCACAGGGGACAAACTGTTATCCTGTTCAAAACAAGTCCATATGTTCAAAAGCAATACTGACAGTCTCCAGCAGGATTTTTTCGAGTTATCCAAGAGCTGAGAGTGTGTGAAGTACCCTAGGGAGAGCTTAAATAGCTCTCAAATAACTTGAGTTATTTTTTCTCTTAAATATTTTGTCAAATACTATTTGACAGGGAAAAATAAACACACTGATTGACAGCTTGAAACTATTCCTATATTATTCATAACTCAGAAATCTGTGGTTTGAGGAAATGCAAACAATATTAAAAAATTATAAACAGTTTATAATCTATATTTTTAGCAGCACACAATACCCCCACACTTATCTGTGTGAGAGACAAGTTGTGGTCCTCTTGGTGTCTCTCATTACATTTCATAAACTTTGCAGTAGTACACCTACTTATGGCACAGGATAACCAGGAAAGACTCATGGCTACCTAGGTTAACTAAGTAGGCTGCCAATTTAGTGAGGAGATACTTCAGTGCTGCCCATTTTTGAAATTGAAACCTTCCAGTTTTTCAACACGTGCTTCAAATTTGGGCCAAGAGCTGACTGCAGGATGGAGATCACTGATGTATACCTGGCAGTAGTCAGAACCTGTTCCTCAGTTCTTGGTTACAAGATACCTGCTCCCTGAAACTGCTCTGTGAGGGAATTGGTCAAATTGCTGAGTCTTGAACATTGACTAAAATAGTGTCTTCAGTGTGTAATTGTTTCCCATCAATACCTATGTGATTTCATTTGCTTTTCCTTGGAACACCATAAGCTGCTGCATTAAATTATGATGTTTAAATAGTGAATAGAGAAGGGTTGACTGTAATTATCTTTCCAGTATGTTATAAAATTCTTCTTATTCCTGTGAGAGACAATGAATCAGGAAGACATCCTTAATGCCAGGACATTCTAAGATTTTATAAAAGGAGTGAAAATATTCGTTCTGAAAATAGAATTCAATCACCTGAACATTTCCGTAAATCAAATATTTATTCACCTGCTTTAAATTCATAAATGGAAATTGTCTCTGAAAGTATAATTAATTTTAAAGTTAAAATATGTTGACAAACTCAGTTGCAAGATCGTACAAATAAACTAAAATATGAAAAAGGGGTAGAAAATTACCTTTGTTTAAAAAGATCATATATTAATTACAGTATTTCCACTTACAAACGTTTTGATGGTAGTGAATTACAAAATAATTCAGTATTTGAAGGTTTCATTATATTTTTAAAATATGAACAAAAATATTTCAGTTGTTTTTTTCAAGTATAGAACTCAATTACCTGATGACTATTTTTTTACCACTTTACTAGTCTAAGGTAGCTCAAGAAAACCAGTGAGGAATCTAATTTACACTAAGGAACACCTAAGAGGGAATGAGCCACCAAAGTATCATTTTGAAGCCACCTTCATTCTGTAAATAGAAAGCTGTAGGTATTGACCAATTATCTTGGTAGTCAGGTGCTCTGATTGCTTTAACTCATTCCAGAGAATGGATCAGCATCTCCATGGCCAAGCCTAGGGGGTTTCAGAAATGCCCTACTTGCTAATATGCCATGAAATCTTCCTTGGTTGTGGATCATGAACAGTGGGGTATGCCATAGACAACATGTAATATGATATCAGTGGGCTCTTGTACTAATGTCCAAGAAAACCTATTTGGCCCATGGGATCACCTTGGACAATAGAATAGTGTTGGAGAAAGCACCTCAGGACATCAAGCTTCTTGATCTTGATAAATATTTGAAGGCTCTCATAGAGGTATCCTTATAGTAATATGCTTTCTATCATTTGGTACTAGATAAAGAAAAATTAATAGCTTAATTTTGAGTTAACTGTGTCAGATTCCGACTTTGTCTCTGCTTGAGTAACTCAGAATACCCTAAGTGAGCCTGATTTTACAGTGATTCATATAGCTGCTAATTCTCTTCCCTAAGCCAAAATAAATCCTCGGTTCTATCATTATTTACCAACTATTTTAAGACCCTTTTTTTAGAGGTGCAAATCATTAGCCAGTTTAAATATACTGAATAATTGGCCTATTAACTTCAGTGCAACTTTCTTTAGGTTCACATACCACTTTCAGAGAGCTAATTCCTTAGGCATACTGAGATTGCTGATAAATAATTCAACTTTAAAAATTCCAAAATTCCCATGAACAAAAGATGAAAGTATTGAAAGGGTTAAAGCAAATTCATTTTCGCTACATTAGCTCTACTAACTGTAAAAAAAAAAAAAAAAAAAAAACAAAATAAAAACCAAAACACCAAACAAAATTGCAGACAATTCTAGCTTCAAACTGATACAGTAATCAGAAACCAAATATGTATTTAGGAAACCATAATATGAGCAGTGATTAAAGCATCCATTTGTTGGAAATTCTAGCCTAAAGCTTTAAAAGTGAGTGGCCAAGAATAGCTAAATGATTATGTTTAGATCAAACACGTGTTTATTTGGGTAATACAGGGATAAGGGCAATTCAAAGCCAGAAGTATGTTGTATTTAACCAGATTATTTTTTCTAAATGCTGAAACTAAGCTACTGGAGCATAACCTTTAAAGGAAATGTGTAAATAAAGTAAGGTATCATTCAGGATAGAGTGACTTAGCTTTTCACAACAAAACAACGTAATCCATTTTTTTCATTCTGCTTGACACAAATTCAATACACCAAGGATCTGATTTTTCATTGTCACAAAATGTGTGTTTGGATAAAAAGTACTGCCAAAACAGAAAATTGATGTTTGGGGCAGTGTTTTTAGTTTTGCTTTTACATAACATTGCAAAGTACGAATGTGATGGTAAAAAGACAAATCAGTGCTGAATAAAATCTTTCACTGTGTGTATGTTCCTGAGGAAAACAATGTGAAGCAGATTAACCATCACCTCAGGATGGTTGCTGTGTAATTCATTATTCATAAAAGAGTTACACTTTCAATGGGTGAGATATTTCAGAGCCAACTTCCAGTTTAAAAAGAGGGATTTCTTCAGTACACAGCATCATTATGCATAAAAGTGACAGGTTGCTACCTTTTTCCATTTTCTCAAAGACAAAGGGATTGATCATGTAATTTCCATGTAAATATACTCAGACAATGATCAAAGGAGGTTTTACTCATCAAAACAGATTTTTGGGTTGAGCCCTGTTAAATTCATAAATTTAATTACTGTGAATTTGCATTTATTAATTTATCTTCTGATTGAAAGACTGCTTTTTTCTGCAGATCTTTTCTGCAGACCATGTATTTTGATGTGCTACAAAATGAATGCTCATGCAGTACAATCACTAATATCACAGCATGATAAAGCACCTTCAATCAAAGCTGTACCATTTTTAAACTCTTTGCAATAGTCAAGACAGTAAAGACTTTCTGTACCTATAACTTGACTGATGCTAAATTCAGTAATGCCATTGTATCAAAAATTCAGAGTCGTGAAAAGAAAACAATTGCTCCTACACTAAAAATTTCAATAGAAAAGGTACCTTTAGAGCTCAAACTTTTCCAGGCAAAAATTCGCTTTATCAAGCAGCAATTCCTAAGAAATTTCTTGCAGTTTGCAGACTTCTGATGATACTGTTGCAAATCTTCATTGTCTCCATGTGTTTCCTTCTCAGGGGCTAAGACTTCCATCCTAAACAAAAACTTAACCTTTAGTTTTCCTGAAGGATATATACAAAACTTAAATCTGTAGACTATGGTTAAAGAAGATGGGGAGAGAAGGGAAAAGACAGACTCAGGATAAAGGGAAAAGCTTTAGGATCTCATTAACCATTATTCTTAGCTCATACTTTCTTAGTATTAATTAGCTTAATTGAATTATAAGTATTCATAGTCTTTTGGTTTGAATTATTTATCTGAAACATTAATGTACTGGTAAAAAATGATAAGGGAAAATATTTTATTTAGTATTTTTAAAACATTTGATTTTACTTAGATGATTTAAATTACATAAGCTATTTAGCTGCTAAATAAATATTTACTTCTTACCTTAGTCAGTTGTTTATGTAAAGGAAATAATGTAATCCTCTATGCATGAACCTATTATCCTTGCTATCTTAGTTTGCCTTACATCAGTGTCATAGAGAAGAGCTGCATTCCTCTAGCTGTTATTGAAAGACAGCTGCTCTCCCCAGAAAAGATGAATAGTTGGGTTTCTGTGCTGCCTTAATGCCACTGTCACTCAAATGCAGAAAAGCAGCTGAGCCACTTAAAGCCAGTTGTACACTTGGGGACCATCTCTCTACACTACCTTCTGATTCATACAGGCAGACCAATAAATTTCTGTATGACATTTTTCTTGATAGACTGCCACTCCGAAGGAGCCGGGGGCCATTAGCAACAACCGGCACCAACTAGGACCTGCTCAGGGGCCACAAAGCCAAGAAAAGGCACCTACCCACTGCTCCAGGACTGTTCTGCTCTTCCAAGGTTATGCAGTAGTCCTAAATAGCTTTCCTGTTTGCTCTTCAAGAGAGAGATGCTGAGGACAGAACCAAGCTGCAAGCTGCAGCAGCCCCTTGACAACGAGCCACGGACAGCACCAGGAGAGTGCTAATTCCAAACAATACTGCTCCCAGCCAGGACCAGGATGCCAAAGTGGCCCCAGTTTCACTCCCTGCCTTTCCTTCACACTGTGCTCTCACCCACATTCAACAACACTAAACACAATGGAAGTTCTAAATACAGAAAGCAGGAAAGAGTCAAAGGAAAAAAAAGAAATTGGCATCGGTCAGAGTACACACCGGAGTTTGAGGAACAAAGCCAACTTTGCAACTGTAAATGTATTCCTTCCTGCAGAAAGAAACCACGATGGAACAGATTACCTCAATGCATGCATTTGCAGTAGAAGTTTCTACAGATAATGCAAAACAATCAAGGAGCAAGTTTCCATATCCTGAAACTTGTTTTATAAAAGATACTAGAATGCCAAGGTTTTTTAAATCATCCCAGTTTCCTTTTGACTGAATTAATTTTAATGCCAATTACAGATCTGTCAGCACAGCCTAGGATGAAGTTTTTTTTAAGCACACTAATTCCACCTCTGGAAATAATTTATCAATCAGCAGGGAAATCTGGTCATAGCAGCAGTGAAGCATGGGACTTAACTGATTTTTCAGGCAGCAAAAGTAAAAGGGAGCACTTCTTTTCAGATTCATATCTAGGAATACATTTCAGGCCCATTGCTATTTAGAACTGAACTAGGTTTGAATTTGCATAGTATCAAGTCCTTTGAGTCCTACAGCATGACACAATATTCCAGTCATGCCTGTATAGTCATCACTATCAAAGTGATGAACTACCAAAGTGAGCTGAATTTCAACCTGTTAACAGTTTCTGAAACATCAGCAGAGAAACTTCTTCCACCTCTTTTATTGTAACTTTTAAAGTTGATAATAAACTTAAGAGAATAAATATTAATTCTACATTTGTGTTTTACCATGATAAAAAATATATTTTCACCACAAAAGATTCAGTCAGGATTTCCAGATGACTCCTGGATCTTTGAGTTGCAAGAGCAAAGCATGAATGTTAATTATTGCATAGAAATAACAGGCATTTTTTCACATCTCAACTATTTCTACTTTCCAACTTCAAATTAAACTAAGGTACTCTAGAAATCAGAGTTCATTCCTCAAAAAACTGGAGGTTTGCTTCTGATCAGAGTCTGCGCAGGGCATCCATAGAAAATCACCAATCTTCTCTGTGCTGGGACATCTATATTGCTCTTACCCAGTGCAGAGAAAACAAATACTGTGCCCAGCAGCACTGGAACACAGCACCATGTAGTATGGGTCCAAATTGCTATAACTTGAAAGTGTTGTCAAAATGACTTAAGTTCAAGATTTCTTGATATAAACCTTCAGAGAAACTGCCTGCCCATGTAAAGGTCAGCAACAAAACCCCTGATTCTCCAATTTAAAGATAGAACTCAGGACATATTCTGTCATATTTCTCAGAGTGCCAGTTCAGAGCTGCCTCATCTCAGGAATTCCATAATCCAAAGGTGCTGTGAATAGAGAAGCAGACCCAGGAGCTGAGACAAGCATCTGGGAAAATTCTGCCATGATAGGGTAGTACACAGGAGTGCATTTGCCCAGACATGGAGCAGCTGTGCACACACAATGAGAGGCTGGTGCTGGATGTGTCCCTTTATTAGCATTTGACTAAAGTCTTCAGGAGGGACAAGAATACAAAGAAGCTTTGCTAGAGATGGGATACATGAAAGCACAAACTGAATGACACTACTCATGAGGATATGGGGAGGTAGAACTCTTGCTTAAACCTTTATGATTTGCTTTTTACAGATGACAATGGTGTCTTACTTGTCACGATGTGAAGAGCTACATTTTAAATTTAACTATAGAACGAAGTGTTTTTTCCAAAAATGGTTCAGAAGATGTCAAAGGGTTCAGATTAAATTTTATCTGTTTCCTTACTTCAAACCTTAATCAACTCCATAGAAATTTTATTCTGGAATAAATGGATGGAACATGGATCAGATGTTCCTTGTGGTGTGGTAACCATTATGCCACAATTTTGTAATACATTTAAAATAAACTTAAGATGTAGAATAGTAAAGTCCAAGGAAGCACTGATTTTTTTTCATGGCAAATGATACTGTACTTCATCCATCTGTAATACTTACCTTGTAATATGATTTATCATCACTATTCTGAAGCAACGCACTTGATTTACCTCCTTGTCCTCTGCAAATCACATGTTCTGATTTTGAGGAAAGGAAATTGCTTGCTACTGAATCACACATATATAAACCCAAGGACTGCAAAAAAATAATAACATGCAATATATGAAGAACTGGCCATGTTGCAAGTGACATCAGAAAAATACCATGTGGGCAAAGAATTTCAATCCAGGCTGCACAGGATGCTTCCTTTCCCTACATGCACTGAATAATTTAGGCAAAATGAAAAAGGGAGCCAAAGAACACTCTGTGAGTCCATTAACTGTGAGTGATCAGTGGAAGGCTGAACACTTCAGCATGTTCAAATGAGCAGCCAGTTTCTGAAATTAATGCATGTTGCTCAGGGAGCACCTACATGGGACTGGTACCTGGAACCTATCAAGCCTAAACAACCTCAGGATCTGGGGATGGGGAGATCTTCCATTCCAGAGTGAGCAGTGAAACAGATAAGCAAATAAACATAGCTATGTTACTAGTGGGAGTATCAACAACAAGACAAATATGGATAGACAATCTGCAAAAGCCCGGCAAAGCCTTTGGTTTGAGCCTTCACTTACCTCTTCCAGCAGATGTAACTGGGAACCTGCACTAATCCTGACCACGTGCCTCCAAGTCAGGGAAGACAAACTTTTTACTGAAGCAGTAACAGTGCATGGAGATGGGAACTGCCTAAAGAAAGGGGGTTTTTCCTATTTCATGTTGTCAAATTTCATCTGTAATCAATTACAGACAAACATAAAGCTGTGTTTCTGTATAAAAGTTGCAAATTTCTTATTGGTGGTTAAAGAACTGCTTTTATGAGTGATCTAAATCATGTCAGTTAAAAACTCCAGAGAGTCACAAGCTTATGAATCACGTAAGTGCTATGAGAAGTCATATAGCTATAGATATTTTGAGGAGTATTTACTGAAGCTAGAAGAGAATGGCTTTTAACTGGGTGTACATGAACATGGCTGCAGTAATAGCATCTATGTAAGTTGTCTCTCACTACTGCTTGATGTGATTTGAATTTACAGAATACACAAATTAACTTTGTATGGATTTATTGACAACTAAGTAATTCTTCACTAGACAATGAGATAACCTTCTGGAAAGACCAGAAGCACCTTTGTAGAGTGAGAAATGGCTCAGGAATACTCAGATGAAACAGTCAAAATTGACATGGCATCCACATGTTTTCAGGAGGGAATCTGTACAGAACTGACTAGTGGTACAACTGCTTCAAGAATGTTTACTGAGGACTATGTTGTCTTGTAAGGGTTTTAAAGAAATAAATTGTTTAATATCAAAAATGAAGCTAGGTTGAACCATGTCTGCTGAAAACTTCAGGCCCCTAGAGATAACAACTGTACATTAAGATAGGAACAATGGAAAATGGAACAAGGTTACAGAATCCAGTCCTGGATGAATGTGTGCATGACTGCTGACATACCAAGGCATATTACAATGAGATGCTTCAGAGAAAAAGCAGAGGCTTGTTTTTCTCAGCAGAAGTAATTTTTAATAGTATTTTATGATACTTTGTTTTGACAGACGAAGAAAAGGATTTGTGAGTGGAAAGGAAAATTTCATTTTCTTTCTGCGAAATGAAAGATGAAACAGGAAAAGATTGAAAGCAAAAATATATCAGCTATTTACTTATCCCCATTTTATAGTGCTCTCTAAGGTTTTGCTGCTGCATTAACTTCTTACGAAGACATGGGTTTTTTGCCTATTTATAGGAAAAAAATGTCAACTGGATAAATAGTAGGAATCAAAAGCTTTCTGCATGTTTTAATATTGATTAAAATTTTAGGTTCTGCTTTTGCCAAGAGAAAACAAACAGGCAAATCTTAATTTAACTTGAACACAATGAAAAGTTGAGCAGTGGAAAGTCTGTAGGAAGCATTTGAAAATATACCACGAATATAGGGAGAACTGCTGTCTCTGGTTTTTCTCACCTCAAAAAGGTCATCTTCCTTGACATACGAAATGTCTAAAGGTCTTGCCTCTTCATGAATGATGAATCTCCATATTGTAAATGAAGAACAAAGAAAAGAAATAGGAACAGTGGGGCTGCACTGCCCTGAATTCTTTTGGTTTATTTAACTCTGGACCCTTTGGTGAGCCAGTGCAGGTTAATAAGTCATTTCACATCGTATCCAGCCTGCTTGGATTAGAAGGAGAACATCAGTGTTCACAGAGGTTATGTCACAGTACTGTGGGCAGTGCAGGTGACAGGAACACATTCTGACACCATCAGCAACGATTTGATTGCAGCGAGAACAATGAGCAACATAAGCAAGAGCAAGTATTTGTGGGTGGGAATTTCAAAGAGCTCCTTCGCTATGCCAGAGGAATTTCATATCGTAATGAGCCCTCTTGGGGTTATAGATATATTGGGATGAGCTCTCCATGGATGATTCAGTAGTTGAACTAAATTGAGAGAAATGGTTTACCTCCTGTCAGATTATAGTGATAAGAGGTATGACAGTGTCTCTGATATGGGAAGAAAGGATTTTAATGTTAATCCGTGGCTAATGTTAATTAAAACATTCCTTCTTGCTCTTTTGTCTAAGGTCTATATATATTCTACCCCGACTGATTAAAGTGACAGCAGTTTCTAGATGTTCAGTGGTAATAATTATTTCTCAGTAAAGAGAAATATAGTCTATTTACTGGTGAAAAAATACAGTTTTATGGCTCCCAAGAAGCTTTCTTGTCAATATGCCAGGGTTTAATTCTTACAGGATGTACAGGTACAGAGTAACTTTTTGCTTTCCGAAATCACATAAGCCAATTGAATTAATGAGAGGAGGAAAGAAGGATATGCAACCCCTTAGAGCTTTTCAGTTATTTCCAAAATAACTAACTTTACCTTAGGAAAACTGAACAGTCATGTGCCATTGCTATGAAAGACATTACATTAATGATCCTTAAATTTATTTTTTTTTAAGTATTTGGTAGTATTAGATAGATGACTTCCTAAACAAAGAACTTTTATCTTGTATTCATGGGATAATTACACCTAACTCTTACATGTTTCTGCACAAACAGATACTGTTCTGTTCACTTGTACATCATCATGCCTTTTAGAAGAAACAGACCTATTTAAAAAATCTGAAAACTCAAACAGATGATAATGAAGCTTTGTATACAAACTGTGGTATGGCTTTGTGTATAGTGTGCTAGAAATACTGACAGATAAAGTTGCTACTTTAGAATTGACAGAATGTATGACATTGGGGAGGATGATTAAGGAGTAAATTAATATAAGAATATTAGTAGAATATTTGATTAACTTCTGTAAATACATGGACCAGCAAAGAAATTCCTTTCAATATTTAAAGAGGTTTATAAAGCTTACAAGAAAGATGAGGACAGACTTTTAGTAAGGCCTGTAGAAATAGTGCAAGGGGTAATGGTTTTAAATTAAAATAGATACAGACTAGATATAAGAAAGAAATATTTTACAACAGTGGTGGTGGAAAACATTGCCCAGAAATCTTGTAGATGCCCTATCCCTGAAAACATTCAAAGCCAGGTTGGACAGGGCTCTAAGAAACCTGATCTTGTTGAAGATGTCCCCGTTTGTTGCAGGGGTGATTGGATGGATGGCATTTAAAAGTTTCTTCCAACTCAAAATATTCTTTGTTTCAATTAAATTCTAAAGATTAAGTCCAGCTAAAATTTGTGGTTGGAAATTATCTGCTCCTGGTTCAATCCATTATTTTTACAGGTTTTTATAAGTAACCTTAGTAATTAGTAACACTATTAATAGCATTCTGTACTTCATAGTAATCAGGAAGTTGTTAACAACGTTCTGCATAATGGAAGTACATGCATCATGCATTTTGCTTAGAACAGTAACAGGTATTCATTTTTTATACTGATCTTAAGTTTATTATATGGACAAGATACAATTCCTCCCTGTCACTGAATCTGACTTCTCTCATGGGCTCATCATCTATTGGACTCAAAAGCATTGACATAAACAGCAAAAAACTCTCCTAGTGAACTCATAACTATCAGAGTTCTACTTAGGTGGTGACCACGACTTTGAAAAATCTTGGTTTTGTTCAGGCTCCTAAGTATCCCTGTGTTTGCTAAATATTCCTAGCAGCTGTGTGGAATTTCACTGGGAGTCCTTATAATTTACACATAATTTGTAAGTGAAAGAACCATGAATAAAATTCTCTGTCCTTACTTTTTGGTGTGGAGTTTCCAGAACGCAACAGAGTATGTTTATCCAGGACAGGTAAAGTATTTTTTGATTCATAATTATAGATCACTCAGTATTGGTCAGAGGAAAGGTGTTCAGCTCATTTTCATTTAATTTTTTTTTTTGATGTCACAGAATTAAGAACACACTTAGTAAACCTCATAACTGAGTGACTTTTTTAGTAACATCTAAGTAAAAAATCAAACGCAAATTAAACTAGCTTGCACAGCTTTCACAGACAAAAAAAAAAAACAGAAATAAAACAGGTGTTCAGCACAACTGAAGGCTCCTTTCCAATCTAGTGGATGTTACCTTTCAGACACCTTTTGGCAGCCAAGCAGAACACTTAGTGGTTGCATCCACTGGCAACAAGAAAGGGCTGAAACCTCCAGCTCCTATCCAGCAGAACCTGATCATCAGAGATGCTGCAGATGGGGCACCACTAACAAATGAAGCTAACCAAAAGATGACCAAATATTTGCATGACTCCTTTTATTTC
Source organism: Phaethornis superciliosus (assembly GCA_023637945.1). Lineage (NCBI taxonomy): Eukaryota > Metazoa > Chordata > Aves > Apodiformes > Trochilidae > Phaethornis > Phaethornis superciliosus. The sequence continues at coordinate 8,274,202 of JAJQWJ010000005.1, forward strand.
CTGCTTGTTTTTTAAACACATTTTCTTACTAATAAATTAAATAGTTACTCCTAAGGTATGGTCTCCTTCATTCAAGGTATTTTCAGACATAAATAGCTTAGAATAAGAAAATACTATGGTAGATCATCTACAAAATTTGTTCCTAACTGCTTCAGAGCAATCATCATTGCTGCCTTTTACTCACTGAAGAACTTGGAATTATTTCAGATGCTATAATGTCACGTCAACAAATACAGTCCTTTAAATAGTCAAAAAAGAGTAACAAACAAAAATGAAACTAAAAGGGGTTGCAGCTGAGAAAGTAATTGAATAAGTGAAATCAGAAGCTTTTAAAATTGATTTGACTGTAAGAAGTGTTTTGTCCATAATATGGTTGCTGAAGAAAGAGCTCGAGGAGAGAGAGGAAAGCTCCTGCATGATAGCTTGGGAAAGGAGAAAAAAAGAGGTCTCATATTTAATTTCAGTTTCAAATAAAATTGATTATGAACCAGTAGATGAGAATTTTTATTATTTCATGTTTCAGTAGAACATAACTCATAGATTTCCTCAAAAAGACATCAAAGACTCATTTACCAGGGATATACACATTGCTTGGAAGCAGTTCACACGAATCAGTATGAACACATTTTTCACTTGGATCCCTGATGAAGAACCAGATGAACTCTTAAATGATCTTCCAGATTTCTGAGAAAACTATGCAGTCTGGATATAAACTCACATTTTTAGGCTGCCATATAATGTTGCACTAAATAAAATAATGTTGAAAGTTATTGTGTCATTAAACCTCATGTCTACTGCCTTATAGTCAGCAAAATGATGATAAACATTTCAAGGACAATGGAAAGGCATTTTCAGAAAGACTGTAAAGCTGTGTCTTTAGTTGGATAAATGCACAAAGTGAACAAAGGTATGAAGCAGATGAAATAAAAGTAGTAGATATTTTTGAATTTTAATACAGGCTTTCAAATGCTGTCATAAAATTTTACTCAGATAATTTGTGTTTTCCTAGATACAAACAGCCTTGAAGACTGAACAGTGTTTGAGAGATTATAAATTCAGAATATAATCAATTGCACTATACTGCAGTCACATCAAGGCTTGATTCTGTGATATGCTGGGCACTTCCAGCTCTTGCTGTGGAAAACAGAAGGATGTGTTTTGCAAAATCAGGCTCCAGTTATTATCATACACTGAAAATTCATAATTTGAATCTATTTTAGGTTTTTTGCATGTATGATTTGTTCCCTAACAGTCCGGAAGTGAGACCAAAAATCATACCAAGTGGAAATTCACACTGTGGTAAGCTTGGAAGAACTCAGGAGGCAGAAGCAAAAAAAGTCATTTATTATTTAAAAAGGTAATAGGAGGACCTATTGTGCAGCTTTGGAGTGACTGCGTTTGAGATATGGTATTTAGTTGCATTTAATTGCATATTTAGAAACTTCAACTGATAATTGACATGAGTTTTAATGCCTCATGCAATTAAGTTCATCAGAGCTATTAGATCTGTTAACAGAAATCAAGTTAAAATGGTCTATTCAGAGATGTGTAATATTCTTACATAGTAGCTTTCCCTGTTTCTAGGGCTGTCCAGTTGTGTTTAGTCTTCACTAGATCAGACAGCATGCACAGCAGTCAAAAGTAGTTGAATGTGCCACAGATACTAAGGGTTCAAGTTGCTTATAAATATCCAGAGGCCAAGCTGATCAATACTTGCAATTTAGATTATGCTGTATCAGCACCTAGTAGGCTGAATGCCCCCCACTAATCACCTGTGCCAGCCATACAGTTTAAAATGCTTACTTTACAAAGCTTTAGGGTTTGTTGTGAACGTGCCTGACTGCAATGGGAACAGAAATTTGTTTTGTCAAGGACCGGAGAAAGCACAAGCACTGTACAAGAGCAATACCTGTAGTCTTCCACTGGAACAGCTACATGTAATGACAACATATTTTCCCTTCTAAATTCTTGCTCTAATTGGAGAGACTAATAGGGCATTTAGTTAGGCAAATTGATAGCTGTGGTGCCTTTTGTGGCTGCAGTTTCTCAGAGAAAATTAACTGAAAGGGCAGAAAATACATTTCCAAACAATTAACAACTACAGCTTTACCAATAAAAGAGACAGTAATTAGCACACAGAATACCAGCAACTAAAGAAAACCTCTTTAATAGTCATGTTCTAACCACTGATTTTCTATAATAGTGCTATGATCATTATAGTGTGGACAAAACACTGCTCTAGGAGTTAGGGCAGTCGCATCCATTTATTAATCCCTATCTCAAATTCAGACACACATACAAATAATTATCTTTAAACTAAAGTATAAAAAACCTGTCCTACACCCTTATGTAAGAGTACACTTATGCACTTATATAAGTGCACTTACACACTTGCATAAGACTGTGTTTTGATACTTCTGTTCCCCTAGAATTCCCTCTATAGCATGGTGTAACCAAAGTTTACAGCCTAAATTACCATTGCCAACACTTTCTAGAATTCCCATAACTGGACCACCTGAGAGCCTTTTCTGCCTCAAGAAAATCTTAAAATATTAGAATGTGACTTTTCATCACATAAAGAACTTTATTAGCATGGGCCTTAATCTAGGGATATATTTACAGGAGATGATGTTGGGCAAAAGCTGGTTATAGTATTACTTTGGTGGGGGTGGGGGAAAAAAAAAAAAAAAAAAAGAAAAAAAGAAGAAAGGAAAAAAAAAATGAAAAGGAAGAAAGAAAAAAAAAAAGACTTTTTTTAAGTGGCTTACCAGGTCAGCACTATCTGAAAAATAAAGTGTGGATTCAAGGTGTGGCTTTTTGCTTGATTATGTACTGTCAACATATGTTCAATGTCTGTCCAGGCAGCAGTGACAGAGTATTCAGTGTTTCTGCGAAATTCTCAAAGCGACCAGTGATACAAGGTACTCAGCAACTACAGAAACAGAATCCATCATGAGCATTCCTTATTCAAACACTGCACAATGACAGAAAACACTCCGCAACCTTATGATAACTATGCCACTGCTACCTTTTGGAAAATCAACAGAGAAGCTATATTTTAGTTGTCTCACACTTTTGTAGTCCAGCAGATTTTACATCATTTGTAAAATGTACTTGAAAGACAATCAAAAGTCTAATCTTTATGCATAATTACTTAAATGAGAGAAAACTCAGTTAGTTCTCATTGTTTATGAATAAGAATAATAATTTTTCATTTTCCTTTTCAGGCATATACACACATAAAGAACCATTCCCTTTCAAAGAGTTAGATTGGAGATAGACTGTGCCAACGAAGGACAGAAAATAAAGTAAAACATTATGTACTTTTATGGTGCTTATGGAGACTGTTCATCTTTGATGAATTATAATAAACTTTTGATTAAGTAAATGAAAATTTTGACAGCCAAACAGCAAAAAATTTGTTATGAACCCAACTGTTACCTGTCTTAGATGTGGATATTATGATGTCCCTTTTCTTCAGGTGATATGAAGAGGTCTTAGCTGCACACGTTGTTGTCAGTGACCACCTCCATCAGCTTTCATGTCTGCCTTTCAGCTATATCTCCACTCAGTAAGTTTTATTAGTACATTGACATGATCCTATTAGACATGAATGGTAGGGGCCACTCATTAGTAAGAATGTATCTATAAATGGAAAAGGGATTGGCTCTTGGTCCAACTCAAATTTGATTTTATAAGCGATTTAAAGCATACTATTAACTCCTGGTATGGAGAATTGCAAAGATGGATGGAATAAGATATCAGGAGGACATTTTGGGTTTATAAGAAATTTAGTAACATTTTTTTTCAGACCAGCCAAATGTCAAGCAACACTTCTAGGAACATAGAATAGAGACTCTATCTTTGTACAAATGAAGAAAAAATAAAAACAAATAAAAAACCTTAGGACTTTACCAGAACAGCATTCTGGTTTGGAGTCCACATTTTTAAACAGATCATAAAATAGAGGAATAACTTCAAAGGATGACTAAGAAGTCAAGGAAATTAGGGGATGACTACCTCTCTCTAAGATACTCATGAAAAAGATACCCGAGTGTAGAAAATTATTGATGCTGCAGCACATGGACCAAGTGTGATGCCAATGGTGAAAACTGAAGCTAGACAAATCTGGAAAATAAGGTGAAAATTTGGAGTAATTAAATATTACTGATGATCTGGTGACCCCTTTATTGAATTTTTTTTTTAACTTAAAAACAACAGTCATATTTGAAACATACATTATCATCAAGTCTCTCTGGAAAAAAAAAGACCTCTCCCTGAAGGTGAACTTAGAAGACTACTGTGATCATCTCTGGATTTAAAAAAAACGTGCTAGTCTCTCTGCAGATGGAAGGAAAGAGGACTATGTTGTTCTCCCCTCGTTTCACAGGTTGTTTGCAAGGTTAATTTCATTGTCCTTAAAAGCTGCAAATATAAATTTGAAAATCTGGAACATAGTTTTGTAACAATTCTGTCAAACTTTCTGCTAAATTCAAGAGGTTCTAATAATGCTTCTAACACGACCTAAATTCTAGCAAATTAATTAAAGATCAATTTTTCAAGATTAAGTCATTTGCCTTCATTTTCTTATGTTGTCCTTCAGCAAAGAAGACTGTCAAAGCTCCATACAAATCTGTATTTAATCAGATGATCATCACTTAGCACTATATTAAATGCCCGACTGATGAAAACATCTGAATAATTGAAGAGATTCCTAATGGAATAATTACAATGATGTTCTTTAGCATATCCCTATTTTCATAGCTTTAGGCATTATCAAGTGGTTCAGATTAATAAACCATTTCACAGATCAGATGGCTTTCCAGCACCTACAGTTCAGTACTTGAAGCTACTGGTTAGGAAGGCAGTCATAAACACTGCAGATAATCAGGTTTTTGACCTTCCAGTGCTGTGTAAATGGATGTGTGCCTGACAGAGGCAGACTTTGCTGCTAAACTCAAAAGATTTCAGCTTTGTCATTGTCTTCATCTTGTAACTGGATGTGTTAACTCTAAAGAAGACTAAAATAGAAAAACGGGGACAAGAGTTAAGAAAATATTCCTTTAATATATATATATATGTATTTCTTGTTCTAGTAAAAGAAAAATGATTGTGATTTCTGAGTAAAATACATCAAATGAGATTGTATACTCTATGCTGATATTTAATGTCTATAGATCTACAATAAAACTTACTCTCCAATACCCAGCATTTCAGATTGTAGAGTCAGGTCCAGTTAATGAGAAAGAAAATACATATCAATTATTTGTCTTTTTTTTTTTTCTCCCATTATTTGCTTCTCATGTGCTGATTTTCTTTTTTTTTTCATTCTGATTTTTTATTAGTTTTTCATTCAGCTGTGACATTTCCTAGTTCTTAGTAACTGTGGTCCACCAGCTGAAATTTTGTGACTTTTACAGTTTGGTGCAGCCCATTTCTGTCACACAAGGTATAATGGTCAAGCAAAACAATTCTATTTTATCTTTCACAATCATAATTGAGCAAATTCTAGCACCAAAATTTGGCGAGCTAAACAGAGCTGGTGAAGCACCGCAGTCAAACCATAACACAGAGGCTATGAAACTAAAAAACTAAATTAATTGACTAGTTTAGAAATATTGTCAGACTGAGGGAATATCACCAAGCTGGGTATGGGCAGGAGAGGCATTGCCAGAACAATGTCCCACATTGATACCCATGCACTATCTTGATTCGGCCAGATACTGCAGTACAATCAACATAGATTAAATGATAACACAAAATATTCTTGAAACAGATATGAAAATTCCAACTGTGATTCTGTAATGAGAGAGGGAGTTTGAAATAGGGACAGGAGGCAGGAAACTGGAAAGGAATGGGAAAGGAGAAGAAATGCTGTTGCAGTTAGGATTCTTCCCATCATACCTTTTTTTTTTAATTGAAAATTCAATTTGTGATACAAAATAAATACCAAGAATGAGAGCTAAATATTCAGGGCAAGGCATTATCAAATTCCTGGTTTAATTTCCCCATATTAAAAAATTCATAAGAGGAAACAATATCAGCCTTTGTAAATAATATAACAGTTGTCCCTCAGCTTCCCTAATTTTTCTTCTATTATTGCTGTTCCTCAAAGAAAAAAAAATACTGCAAGTTCAGTACATATTTTGAGAAAGTAACACTCTACAGAAGGATGAGAAGGTCATCCTGCTCATAAGAAGCATCCAGATCTGTCTCCCAGACCTAATTCTGTACCATGTTATCACAGCTACGGATCCTCTGGGGTTCTGTTAACTTAGGGTAGTTATGTACCATGGTATTTCCTATAATGTACTCTATGTGCTCAAATTCAGCTGCAGGAATCTGTTATTTGTTGTTTTTCACAGTGGTAGCAAATTAAGGTTTTTATGTTGGAAAGAAACTCCCAACTGAATAAGACAAAAAATTCAAAAATTGCTGTGTTAGAGTGGAGTAAAGAGCAGAGAAGCCATCTGACTTTGACACCCAACTTCCCTGGTTAAATTGAGTGGGCAAATTCCCACTCAATGTTAAGTCCTGCAGAGAAATGTCCCATCAGAGAGTGATGCAGAATTCCTGTGTCTTCTGGCTTGAACTGCCCTCTTCTGACTAAGTTTTTGACTTAAGAGCCTAACGTTAGGATGTGTGAATGTTTTTTGCTACGTTCATTCAATTTCTATCAAGCCATAGCACTCATAGGCACTGTGGGATCATGAAATGCAAAAGAGCCATAAAAGTGAAAGTTATACTGCTATCAATGCACTGGAAGCCATTAAAAAACCATTATCTATCACTGGTTGATGTAAGCTACTTACTTACAATGCCCTGGTATAAGGGTGTTTGCCAGGGGAGAGGGCAAAGCAGAAATGGGGTAACTCCAACAATAACACCTCAGGGTGGGAAGCACTGACAGTGCTAATTCTTTATGGCAAACATAATATGGTAACCAAATAATAAAATTTATAATCTGCCAAAAAGACGAGGAGAAAGTTCTATGTTATTTCAGGACTGGTCTGAAGTGGAATGTAAATTCATTTCACAGGACATGCATTAAAAATGCCCCTGCCCAGAGGCTGTCATCCCTTACTATATTATAGAAGTACCTAATGGCTTCTGTGTATTATGTACTATACAAACACATTTTAAGAAATGTTTCTTTTTCCTCTGAATCACAATACAAATAGGCAAGATGAAGGCCAGGCAGGAGGATGCATCCATTGTCTCCATTTGACAGATGGGAAATGGAAGCTCAGTGAGATCAAATGATTTGCCTGAGGCTGCATACAGCAGAGCCAGGAATTTGACCTAGACAGCTTGAGTTCCAGACCAATGCCTTCTCTCATTAATATCTGCTTCTTTATGCATTATTTTGGTCAGAATTGAGCAAGTAATCTAGCGCTGCTTTGTCCCAGGTTTAATAGCATCATAGTCTTAAAATTATACTCAGGAGTCAGGAACTTCAACAATCAGATAATAAATTTTAGTCAGTATTGATTTTAGTTTCTTCCCTCAGCTCATATGTTCTTTAAAACATCTCCAGTAATTTGATTCAAGCTTTGGAGGAAAGTCCTTTGAGAGCACATGAAACAGTGTTTCAGTTAAGCCACTAATGTGATTTTTCATCAATCAGATATTAAATACTTGGAGAGAAAATAAACTTGAACTATGAGAACTGCTTCTGACAGCAGCTGAAACGATGCTCATCTGTGCAGTTCTGTAAATAGACAATAGATTCACTGCTGTGTCACAATACTGAGTGATCATGTATGATATACATACATCTGAAGTGTAAGAAATTAAAACTGTAAATATGGATAAAACAGGAATAATCTCTTAGATGAGAAAGCTGGTGAGAATATTTGTACAAGAGATTCCTTTAACAGTTGTTGCAAGGTAAAAATCATATATATAAATAACCAAATTTCAGAGTTGAGAGAATCATTACTTTCCTCAGTTTTAAGTCTAGACACTGGAGAGAATTACGTATCTGTGAGAGGTTTTTTGATAGGTAGATTTTCAATACATAAATTCAAAAAAAAACTATGTGCCAAATGTCCATTTTATAATAATCAACAGAACTGGGGGAGTAAGGAAACAAAATTCCCCAAAGAGACACTGGAGCAGTTCATGATTTAACATCATGCAAACATTCACAAGAAATTAACATTATGAAATGTACTAAAAATGAGACTTAGCTGGGGTTTGTTTTAAGAATAATATTGTTTTTCTTAGTCTTGGGAATTGCATAGTACACTCTGAAGCCCTGCTTCTGGGATAACTGCAAAATTACATTCTCATCTGAAAAAAGTAATGATGGAAGAAGCAGGGCAAATGAGGCTGCAAAAATAGAGAGGTTACACAATCACCTATGCACCTATTGATTTTGATAAGCAAGTACCTCAAAATTTGATCCTATTTACTGAAAGTTAATTATCCACTTAGAACAGTCTGAGTGATATCCATACCATACAGAAAGACAAATCATTACCATTGCAAAAGGAATCGAGACCCTTTGAAAAGAATAAATACAGGTTTTGCATATATACTACAAGCGATGAGCAAATTTACACTGGAAATAAATAAATAAATAAATTGAAAGAAGCAACCTGATAATAAAAACCACAAAATATGAGGCAACAATAATAATCTTCTACTTTCCAATTTTATCACAGCCGACAGAGGCCTTTTGGCAAAAAGTGTCAATTCCAAAGCTGTAGCTTTGTCACTCTGAGATTTCTTATAAAAACTGAAAATGGATTTTGAAGCTAGCTCATGCAACAGACTAGGGCACTTGAGTGAGAGGCTGAATAAAGGGAAATGCTGGTGCAATAACTGGGGGCAAGTAATATTTATAAAAACTTTTAGACAGTTTGCAGAGAATAATTGACCACGAATAAAAGCATCTCCAGTTCAAAAGTAGAAAAATAATTGCCAGCAGAATATCATTCACTGGTTTCTTTGGGCTTTTTTCTTACAACACTGAATGCATCAAGAACTATGCAGCCTTAAAGGGAAAAGGTGAGGACCTATCAGTCATTGGTGTGCAAGGAAAGCAACACATACATTTCTGTCTCCTGATTAACTTTTACTGTTGTCATTCTTGCCTTGCTTGCAAAGATGATTTGTTCCCTGATGTACCTGAATATTCAGTTAGGCAAATGAACAACCTCAGTTCTAGGCTGCCTATATGGTTGGAAGGCAGTCTACAGGAGTAGTCTGGAGGTAAATAATTGATCTTTTCAGCATGTTACCAGTAAAAACTAAAAAAATTTCCTCAGAGTTTTGGGTCTTATATTTGGAAACATATAAGAAGAGCATAATTAGTTTTCTGCTAAACAGCTGGTCTCCTATGTGCCTAAAGCAGCTGAGCCTACATGACCTCAACGATACCATGAAGAATTAAACATTTTCTGCACATCTAAAAAGCATCATTCAAACCAACCTAGGCTTGTTTCCACCGTGAAACTCAAGTATTCTAAACCATAGGAACTTTATTTTTCTAGACAAGCCTCTACTTTGTCTTAATCACATGGCAAAGTTTTCTTTTTATTGATAAGAAAAGGTCTCTCCATCTCCATGAGGAAGGGTGAGCATTTCTTCCTTTCATAAATACCTATAAAGTTACATCGTAACGTACTCAGAATTTAAGAAAGTTTTAAGTAGAAATGCAACATCTGCAGATAAGCTTTACAGTTCATCAGTTGCAGCAGCTATAGTTGGTTACTAGAACTGGGAAGTAGAAAATGAAATGGCAAAATTTTAGATTAAAGTAATTACATTAGAAGATTTATATGGGACTGAGCTCATTATACTACCAGGAAGCTTTAACATCTAAGCCACTTAAAAATACATGATTACTACTACTGAGGTTGAAAACTTCAGATATGATATGCAAGCCACAATAAACTGATATTATGAAAGTCTCTCCAGGAATGCACAGTCTGTGTTATAATCTCGTCAAACACAAAGTTAACGCATAGGAAAAAAACAACAGTTTATTCTGTTGCACTCATAAGGTCACATAAAAAGTTGAAGTATGAAATTTTAAATCAAAATACATTAAGGAAACAATGTAATCATACTTTGGACTTAGAGCAAAATATAAAGAATTATTACTTCAATTAATGAAAAAATATATCAGCCTTTTCACATGTTATCAGTTCTGACAGTGTGCAGATTAATGATTATATCAGTAACACATAACTTCCAGAACAAATGCTTTGGACAGTACTGAATTCATGTGTTATACTACTGTTAAGACTTCTAATTCTTAATATTTAACTCAATCATCATTTTAATGGGTGGAAAGAAACAATAAGTTTTAAGCAACTGCTTAAACCTTGATGATGTCAGCAACTTTTGAGATGTAAATTTTACTTATTGTACAATAGTAAAATCCTCTCTATCCTCTGGATCCTCTAGCTGTTCCTCTGAGACTTCATGGGAAACCCTTCCACTCCTTCACCAGCCATCAGTTATCATGGCTTCGATTCAATAAAATACCTGTGTGTATTCATATATACTTATATATAAATATAAGTATACTCATATATTTATATATACTTATCTGCCCAGAAGGCAGTCTAACAGAAACACTTTTCTAATTGCAGCCTTCGGTAAAATGAAATGAAGACTGAACATTCTCTTCATGACTTTTCAACACTTGTTAATAAAATGGGCTAATTTGAAAATGGATCCATTTTAAGCACTTGCATGCTTAAGGAACTGCAGTCTTAAGGTGTCTAGCAAATCTGCAAAGATGAGAAGCAAGCAGGACACTTTTTGGCTTCATGTACAATCAGGTCTGAGGACTGAAGATTTCTGAACCATAATTAGTACCATTTGTGCCAGCCACTTGATGGTAGCACATAAAAACTTCTCCCCATTTAAGTAACTGATAAAGGGAGAGAGGTGAGTTGAATGCTTCAAAGCATTAGAATACTTATAAAAGAAAATTTCAAAGAAAAATAATTTGTATAAGCTCCAGAAGTGCATATTATTAAAATCTATTCATATACTGTTAACTGGACAGCTACTGAACTCTCTCATTTAATTTGCACTCAAATCACCACAGTGGTGGCCCTCAAAATAAAAAGGTAGTAGATACACAGAAATCTAATGCTTTAAAACAATCCAGTTCATCAATATAGCCAGATGGCAGAAGAAAATCTAAGAACCAAGCAGCAAATTCAGTGAGACACATAAGTCTCTTTATTTGTGATCTGAAGTGGCTCTTCTGTTTTTTATCAGAAGCCTGCAGCAGTTCTCCTGCTGTCCAAATAGTTTTGAGAATCAGATCTTTGTCTCTAAAGAAGCCCTAGAAACTAAGGGTCTTAACTTTCAATTTAAAAGATTTTTTTCCTTTCTTTTTGCATACCATGACTATAGACACCTCTTCCATTTTTCTAAGAAAATTAGTAGCTTTTGTTCTTCTTCATCTGGACTACCTTTTCAAATTTTTTACATATTTGCATATAAAAGAATAGGGATATTTTACTCCACATACATTGAATGATGAAAAAATCATCATGGTCTGATTCTGCTTGCACAGGAAGTGAAGATACATGTCTTTATCCCAGACAGGGATTCAAGTATCAATGTATTCAACAGTATTTTCCCAATAACATTAGGAAAATAATACAATGAGATTTGAAACATATACAATATTTGCATATTTGCTGTGCCTACTTTTATTATAATATGTTAACTATCTATAAAAATAAACTGGGTAGAAGTACGTGTTACATTTAAAAGAATATATTAAAGGTTTCAAATCTAATTTACTGCCCCCCTCACTTCTTAGAATGAACAAAGAGTAACACTTGTGCAATAACTATGTACTAATTTATTAGCTTTTGATTCTCCAGATTATTGTAAAGACTTTGAAGTCTTCTTATATTTTGATAGTAATATTAGCAAAATTTTGTACGTCAAATTTATTTTCTAGGTTAATGAAACAAAAAGAGTTGGAAACAAATGAACAAAAGCACCATTGCATTTTCTAATGTCAGTTACTCCAAATTTAACATCCACAAAATATGCAACAATAGATCTTTTTTATGGGAAAACTGAATGTTACTAATTTAAACAGTTCTGAACTTCACCCCAAAATTCACCTCATTATTTTAAAAAACAAGCAGGATTAAAATATGACAAAGTATTCAATAAATTTCTAAGGCCCTAAAATTCACTCAAATCTCCATTAATAGATTCCAGTGAGAGTTCATGAAGGCATTTTAGTCTATTGAAAGGAAGATAAATCAGTAAATGCTGGTGCTCTCAAAAAATAATTACTAAAAGACAGCACAAGGGTTATCACACATTTCTAAACAATGGCCATGTCCCTGAAAGTGCTGAATACCTTGCCAAAGCCACTTATTACAAAGAAATTACTTAAAAATCCAACTGAGGGGTTATTTCAGTCTTTGCAAGACATCCAGCACTACCCCGCTATCGCATGGCTCAAAAAACGTAAGAGAAACTTCTTGGAAATTCAGCATTTTTGTTTCCCTGGGGCATCCATCTGATGGGAACCAGGCAAGGCAGGCACTAATGATAACAATATAATGACATTTTTAAAAAAAATTGGAAGATTAGGATCTCTATCAGTGCACTCAATGAGCTGAAACTGAGAGCTGCAACATTTTCTTGGCCATCTAAGGAGGGTCCAAGCTGCAGCCCAGATGCTTTGCAACAATCCCCTTCCCAACTTGGCTGTGAGGCTTGGAAATAGGAGAGGCATGTGAGGAGCAGGTGACTGCACACAGCAGCACAATCCTGTGAAAAAGCATTGCCATGTACATCACCAGGGCCCTTAAGGGGCCACAGCAGATGGAATTAAAAGGCTGCAGGTATGGCTGAATACTTGCTTAAGCTTCTGGTCCCCTGGGCTGCAGCGTTTAGCTTCTCCCCACAGGCACTTAGCCCGAATTTTGTGTTAGAAGTGTCTGCTTACTGAACAAAAAACAAACAAACAAACAAAAACAAACAAAAAAAAAAGGTGCAGAAGAATTCTGCTGTGAACAGTGAATTTCTTAGTATAGTTAGCATCACTCCAAGATACTTTACACTGTCATGGCTGTTAACACATTCGTAGTTTCCTTAAGCTGTGGTGTTTCCCCGTGAACTGTGTTCAAAAAGCATCCAAAAGAGAGGGAAAGCATCACATTAATATTTTAGCTAAACCAGCATATTGTAGTTTTATCACAAAAAGATGTCAATTATGGTCTTTTCTTACTTCTGTGAAATTTCAGTATAGTCATTTCTTGCTGTAAATCACATATTTAATATTCTTCTTCTGAATCATCAAAAGAATCAAGCCAAGCAATTACAGTACCTGCAGAAACAGAGGCTGACATCCCTGGTAATTTTCTATCTTCAAAAAAAGTCAAAGCACTTGCCATGACTATAAAAATAACACTGGGCCCATTAGAGATAAAACAATATGTTATGAATTAATGGTTTTCAAATGACCATATGTGTTTCCTAAGCAGCAAAATGACAAAGCAAGTTGATTTTTTTCATTCCCTTAAATATAACCATATGGGTATAGAGTAAAGTAAACTTGTCATGAAGCTATGACCTGACCATTAAAAAATGGTAATTTATTCCTTCCTTATACTACCCAGTCTTTACCCAGTCTGCAAACCTTTAATATTCATGGCAAAGAAGCAACCATTGTCTGAAACATTTGCCAAAACACCATGTACTTGTATGAGGTATTGCATAATGTCTCAACTATAAAACAAAACATAAAATCTGTTTTGTTGCTCTTATCAAGATGATCTTTATTTGAAATTCATCTTACAGAATAGTTGGTAATCTCAGAATTTACTCTCTGTCTTATTTTTTACAGAGGGAAAACATGCAGGAGAATTTAGGACCCTGTAGTGCACTTTGAGCAATACAATTTTATTTTAGAACAACTGCTACTCTCTGCAGAACCCCTGAGATTTGATGTCAGCAAAAAGCAGTCATTATACTTGAAGATTTACACAGAGAGAAGCAAAAGATGTGGAATACCACTCACCCTAACTAACACCTACAGACTTTTTTTTTTCTCTTCTTTTTGCTGTTTCACTATTGACATGAAGAATAGAAAGAAAAATATCAGTAAAAATTGAATTAATCATTAAGGGAAATTATAGTCCATAATGCCATTGAAAGTGAGTCAGTCTTACCTAGTTAATCCATTAAAGATTCCTGAACTGTATCCAGCTTTAGTAAGTCTAATGTTACAAGTCTTCAAGGGTGCAGAACTCTTTACAGGAACCCACAAGAGGTCTATGAACAGAGAATTTGGAAGGGGAGGACCTACCATCAATACTTGTTTGGTCTTGTTCCAGGCTGAATGATAATTTTACTACAGAAGGAATGCCTCTTGGGTTCATTCCGTCTAACATGCTGCACTACAGTTTTTATTGCCTACATGATACCCTAAAATTAGCTAGCCTATAGAATGAAATACAGCTCAAATAAACTACTGAGTCAACAATTTAAAAATAAGTCACAACAATATCTGGTCACTGTAACCATGTGAAAGTACATATGGTAAAGGACTGGTGGAGGAGAAAGGGAAGCAAGACAGGCTCTTCACCTTTTTCGCTTCTCCAGCATTCAATTTTTTTCCTCTTTTCCCTTTTACATCCAGATCCAGTAAGGCCTGATGCAATGTGTCCTTAATGGAGATATATTAAGTGTATAGAACAAAAAGAAAGAAAAGACATGAAAATTATCCCTTGTTTCAAAAGATTAAAATACCAAATACACTTTAAGCAAGTATTTATAACGCTCATTTCAACATTTTTTATTTATCTATCTATCTATCTCAAAAGATAGAAAAGCTATTATGAAATAATCACATAAAATCACAAGAAGTGGCTCTTCAGTAAAAACAATTTAAAGTATAAGTGTTTCCACTATTAGTAGTTATCAGAATCCTTTCCTATTTGAACTGGAAATTAAACACAGGATAGTATCCATCCACTTTAGAGTAATTATTGTCTCATTAGCAAAATACTTCAGTTTTAATTAAAAGGCTATTTTTGAAACAGAATGAAAAAATACACTATCAACTTTCAGTAAAAATTATGTCCCAACCTGAAAGGCTAAACTTGATTGCAAGACAGAAGAAACAATATAAAAGCAATAAATCGTATCAATAGCTCTCTGTTCAAAATCACTGTCATTTCAGTACTTCAGAGCTTTATAGCTGCATTTAAGTGGTTTTATTTCCTAAAGGTGATGTCCATATACAACATTTAGCACTAGCTTTAATTAAGGTTCCATGTATCCCCAGATTGCCTGCAGCTAGCATTAAGAGTCATCTCATTTAATGAATGCAGAAATCATGGTCCTGAATTCACCTTATACTAATTTGGAAAAAGGGAACAAACTAACCCAACCAGACTTTTCTAAATGGTCTTTTTCATGCAGTCTGGAGAAAGGATTTTCATCTTCAGTCGTGATGACCATGCTTGAAGAGCCAAACAAGGGTGCAGGCTCTTTCCTGATGGAAAATACCTTTAGTTCCTGATTACTGTCAAACATACATTCAGTCAGATTTGATGACTTATCTCTTCTGTGCATGACTCTGAATCTTTGAATAAAAGTGTTACTAGTGAAGGAGTTCCAAAGGTTTACTTCTCCACTTTGAGACGTGTCAGACAGTGGGGTTTTCCAGATACAAATAATTATACCCAACCTGGGTTTCTCTAATTCCATTCCTGCAAAATCCTAACAGCAGTTCCTCCATCTCTCACCATAAACTTCTTGGCACCTGAGCAAGCAGCACCACAGAGGTCTCTATTGCAAATACAGCATATTCCAACAAGCTGAGGCTTGTCACCTTGGGGAGAAGCTCTTTTTCTGATTCTCTTTTCCGTGGGAGATCTGGCAAATAAGTGCCAATTCCCTTTATTACTGTGAAATGGCATGAACACTCCCACTACAGTTATACAGTTCTCATGATCAAAATAAGAAATCGGTGAAAAGATTGAAGCAATGTGAAAATAGTTCCTGTCTACACAAAATTAATGGATACTTATAGAGGTCAATTTAGTTTATCTTTTTAGCAAAAAAAGTACTACCTAATTAGCAGATCTTTTAACAGTAGGTGGTATAGACCAAAAACCTTAGCATGGTTGCAATATTTCCTGCATCTCCTCTTTGTGGTTTTAATTCTTATAATATTTGGTGGTTTGAGGCCCAGCTGTAGCCATGCTTTATTATGTGGAAATCCTAATTTTCTTTTATTGGAAATTAAGGCTCTTAATCTTATTTGCACCTTGAAAAAATATGACATACTTACATAAGCAAACTGATATTAAGTAAATTGAAGTGACTGAATGTGTATTTCCTCTCTAATAAAGTAAATGGTATAGTATTGACAAGTTCTAACAGAAATAATAGATACAAATGTCCCACTGAATTCTTTACTACAGATCTGAAGCCATTTATTACAGTCTCTCTTGCCTTCAAAACTGCTAGAGAACTAATGTGCCTCTATCAGGACCACAGCAGAGTACAAAAGAGTACTTTTTAAACTCCCAAAAGTTTGTAAATCCTAAGAGATAATTCCCTTATGTGTACTTTCAACGCAATATATAATCTGATTATCAAAATCTGAAATTTTATTCTTTAAGCATATCTAAAAGGCTGGGCTTTTTATGGGTTGGGACTAATTTTAAGCCATGTAGCAAATGATTGTAAACAAGGTTAAACCAATACTATGCTTTGAGAATGTACAAGCCTCTATGCAATACTCATTTTGTTTACAAGAAAAGGGAGTTCTGAAAAGTGCAAACATTTCAGCTCATGCTCTTCTCTCAAACATTTTAATTTTTTTTTTATTAACACAGCAATTTTAGTAAGAAAAATTAAGAACTAAAAGTTCCCTTTTCATCAGCATAAAGAAAAAGAACAAAACCATAACTGTGATAATCCCTCCTAGCATTAATAAAGCCTGAAGAGAGGCAGAACTTCAATTTAGGTGAAAATTTCCTTTATTTTCAATTTATGAAAGAAAGTCTACTATCATTTCAAAGTAGTAGGTCTGGCTAATATTATTATTATGCAATCACCAAATATTTTTCTTTAAAAAATAAGCTAATATTGACCTGAGCTCATCTGCGTAGCTCCCTGTGTTCAACTGCAAAATTCTTCACCTTGACCGGAGAAAATGTTGCTGTGCAAGTTAATACATGATATTATACAATTTCTGACTGCATTTCTTAAGTGGGTCATTATGTGATATCTAGATGATGCTGCCATGACCTATAACACACTAGGAAACTTTCAAAATCACTTAAAGTGAAAACTGTGAGAGCTTTCCTGAACTCCTAATCTGGTTTATGTATTCCCTGGGAAAAGATGACGGCTTCGTACGCACGCCAGACTCTGGTTTCAAAAACTTCTGTAAAACCCAGCATAGACCGATATGTTTATTTTATTCTACCTGACCTACTCAGTTCATTTAGAGATATTATAGATGCACAGCATAGTCATGTAAGTACTGTTCACAGTAAACTGGGAGAAAAAATATTTTCATCTTCTTGTATTCTATACATGCATATGAATACAGATCCAGCATTTCTCCACTGTGGCTCAGATTTCCAGCTTTTGATGCTCACCTAGGCTATTGAAGGCTCCTCACAAAAACAAGACACCAGCACAATTGAAAGGCAGACCAAGAGTTTGAAAGGAATGGCATAAAGGAAAGATCCCATCCTACAAGGGTTCTATGTACAAAACTAAGTCGAGTCCAAACTGGTAAGGAAATTCCACTGACACAAGAGCTTATTTTCAAAATGAATTTCAGATAGATCATTGCAAATAACATGTAATGCTCGAATGTCTACATCTTGAGTACATATTAAAGAAAACTGTTCTTTTTTGGTGTGTCAATGAATTGCTCTAATTGAGAACTGAACTACCAAACACTGAACACCTAAAACATTCATTTCCAACCCAGGAACTGTTAGTTACACAGAGCATCTTACACTGCAGAACCACTCTTTCACAGCTCTCTCAAACTTTCCTCATAGGAGAGATGCTCCAGTCCATTCATCACCTTTGTAGACCTTCACTGGACTCTTTGATATATCCATGTCTCCTATTTACTGGGGAGCCCAGAACTGGACACAGTACTTTCTCCAGATGTGGCCTCACCTGTACTAAGTAGAAACTTTCATTCACTTTCAAGCTTTTTTGATTCAAGAAGGCAAGAAATTACCATTAATAATTTGCCTTTTTAGCTTTCATCACGGAAGAGCTTCCTGTTTATACATTCTGTGAGAAACAAACTTATATGGTTTTTCTTAACTGAATATGGGAGACAAGGATTGAAGTCTTCATGTATTTATGATTTTTAAAGATTTTTCATAGGAGGCCGAGATGGCACTACCATGAGCTAAGAATAATTCTGTTAGCTGCATCATCTCTGAAGTAATTGGATTAAGAAGCAAATTAGCAATCTTTGAAAGAAGCAAAATAATTCCAAACATAAATATGATTCCTTAGTACAGAAAGATATTGCGAAGGTGTCGATTTTGCTCTTGAAAATAAGACAAAGGTGAAATTAAGTTAATTTGGCTTTGTGGCTATTTTTATTTTATAGCAAGAAGAGGGAATATTAGACTTCATAGTCATGGTGTGCAAAGAAAACCCAAGCCAATTGCTTTGATCAACCCCTAAGCGTACTTATAAACACTCTTGAAATAGTCAGTGAGCTGTGCTTTGGCACACTGTAATTCTAGTGCCATAACAAACTAATGCAATGTATAAAACTAGCCAACCCTCCCACAGATTTATACTCTCTGCGGTGCTGTTGATATAATTTTCTCTCTGAGTTCTTACTGACTTTGGACAGGTACAAGTAATTGCAACACAAAAATTGCACCAAGTTACCTGGGTGTGTCTGCATCATGGTGCAGCCTGCAACACAATCCATCTAAGTTCATCACCAAAATCCTAGCACAGATGTATTCTAAGATGTATCTTTTAAAACCTGAGATGTTTGGTTTTTGACACAGATATACATTTTCCTATTCAAGAAGGCATTTAGCCAATGGGAGTTCTCTAGTATGTTTTGTATGTGTCATTCCACAGTCAAAACTAAATCAGCAGCCTGAATACACACAATGAGAATTAATTGCAAATTGTCATCCAGGCAAGTGATAGCAGCTATCAAATAGTGAGAAACAGCTTCTGCTCAATGATGCAGATGCCTAGTGATTGTCATTAGATGCTAGGAGAATCTCTGACAGAGAATTGGATTTAATAAGACACAATTTTGGTGAATTTAATATCTGTTCAGAACATTTTACTGTATTCCACTAAATCCTAAAATACATAGGCCTAACCTTTAACAAATATTCCTGGAGTATTAGGACAGTCCCTAAGCATGGCTCCATAAATTCCCTGAGCTGGGACTGATCAGATTTGAATTCTGCAAAAGAGATTAAATCAATTCAAAAAACGCACATGATTTCTGGGCCCCTGGAGAACTGGGAAGCTCTTATGTGCTCTGTCTGACATGTGGACATAGCTGCATTTCCACTCAGAGCAGGAATTTGCTTTCAGAAGAAGTCACCTAGTAGTCCCCAGGTACCATATTTTGGTTCACATCACAGAAGGCACTTGGAATGCACAAATTGGATTCCTTCAGATGAAGCTAAGTGGGAATATGTGCTCCAGAAGCTCACTTAATGCACTCCAGCTATGAGCAGGCATTTAGTCAACTGAACTAGACTAGAACAAGCCTGAAGTAAAACCCTGCAAAGACACATCATGCATAAAACACATTAGTTGTGATAAAAGTTAAAAATTTGTCACGCAAAACACCAGGAAGTTGCCAAAGCATACAGAAAAGATGTTGATATTACATATACAAATAAAAATCAAGTGTAGCGTTTTTCCAGCCAACACCAGGAATGTTGAATGGTGTAAAGTCAAAGTGCCAGCCCTCTGCCTCCAGATGACTGCCTGACAAAAGCCTCTGCCTGGGGTCATTAAAATATCTACACCACCTCTCCCAACTGAATTCAAATTGTAATTTGAATTGGTGTAATTTAGTACCATCCACAGACAAACTATAACAGAACTCTCTTGGAACTACGAGTTTATAAAACCATATGCTTAAACTATTAAACAATACAAATGAATTTGGAAAAATTTATAATAAATGCTCTATGGTCATTTGTATGCAAGTGCCATTCTAATGGTGGTTTTAATCAGGCACTGGACAAAAGTTAAATACCTTTGGAGTATGTACACCAAAAATTACGATTAGAAAGGCTTGAGCTGGTAAAAAAGTTAAAATATAAGACAACTTTCTTGATTAAAGCCTCGCAGGTATATCAGCCTTAAAAATGAGAGAGGAATAAGCACAACCTATTTTATCACTGTAATAACACTTGGTAAAGACACTAATATAAAGCTGAGGCACATCTTTTCAAGGGTGAGATGGTACAGCAATGATAAAAATAAGCTGAATAAGAAGTGTTTGAAACTTCAAAAGCTTCACTATAGCCTGTGACACTGACATTTTATGTTAAAAATTGTTTAAAGTAACTGTCTTCAGTTTTTATTTATGGAAGAAAGAACTAGGATGTTCATGCTACGTATTAAATGTTCGAGAGCTAAAATTCCCTCAGAGAAGACACTGTTCATAAAAAGGTCACTGAAATTTGCTTGTTTGGAATTCCTTTCTGGAGATCCAAATCCCATAGGTGGAAAGCTGTGAAAGCTGAATCTGTACTTACCTACTTTATTTATTTAGAATATCTCTTCAGATCATCAGAGAGAAGTTCTGGAAGCCCTTGAGGGTCCCCAGGTCTTTCTTCAAGCTTCCCATAGAAATAAGGTAAGGTTGATGTTTTTCATTTCTTGTAATTCCTGCCCCTTCCCAAATTCTGAAGAGCTGCTTCATACAAAAGCAAAAGACTTGCTGTACTCTAGGGATGTAACTTACTCTACAGTGATTATTCCTTAGACCCAACAAGAATTGGGAGCTGCTGATGCCACCTTCATGGAAGCAATAACTCCTACAGAGGTCTTGTAGAATGAGAATTACCACCAACAAAGGCAAGCTGGAATCTTTCCTGTATGCAAGGCAGAAACTTCTGGAGCTAACTTGAAATCTCTACCTTACTTCTATTTTTTCCAATTTCAAGCACTGTAGTTGGTCATCTTCCAACAGGTTTGGAAGTTAGAAAATAAAAAGCATCATTCAAACCCTAGTTATAATTTATAAAATTATGACCTGAAGTAGAGTTCCAGAGAAGTAATCTACCTTGTAGAAAAATAATGGAGAAAAACTATTTAGGCAACACCTGTATATCTGGGAAGTCTGACACTGCAGAATGTGTTAAATCACAGACTGAAGACAGATGGAAAGCTGCTTGCAAGACAGGCAGCAGCTCATATTTGAAATTTTAAACATGATACAAGTCTCTAAAATATGCCAAATAATGGCTATGTCCTATTCAGTACTGTAAAATCTTGGCTATGTATCTCATCCATTCTGTGTACTGGCTTTAAATGCAAGAAGATCAATTTTGGAGTAGGTTACCTAGTGGTGTTATGAAGTACCCAGTACTGATGGATTTTAAATACCTTAGACAAAGAGCTGTCTGAACTACCACATAAATATTTGACCCTGCCTTGGGCCATCAGGATAAATAATAAGGCTTCTCAACTTCTCTTCCAATTTATTTCTCTGTTATTCTGAGGTTTTTATTGCTTTTATCTGAAAAATACAAATTAAATCTGATGTAATAGAAATTTTGAGCTGGATTTTCTATCAGCCTTCTGCCCTGAGCAGGCTGTATGGATTACATGCAGCTCTATGTAATCAGCTTGGTTAGTCACTGTTCAGGTTTTTTTTTCTTAAAATACAAGTTTCTCAAATCACAATATAAACAAAAAATCTCAGCATTCCATGAAGAAATTTTGTTTCCCAGAAAGCAAATTATTAACTGACTCTTAAAAAGTTGCATCTTTGGTGGTTTGAATTAGAAATAGTCCCCAGTATTTCAAACAGGGAAACGCATTCTCTTTTGAAATGTCTTTTTGTTTCTCATATTCTTTTACATTATATTATTAGCATTACAAGATTACATCAGCATTACAAGGCATTTTGCCAAGGTAGCCGGGTATTCTCTGAAGTACAGACTATCTCTTTGGTTTATGAAATTATGGACTATGCAGGAAGAGAGAAAAGCTTTATTTCTATCCTTCCTTGTAAGTTTTCAGAAGTCAAATGTTCAAACTATGGCCAAGTATACTTCTTCAGTACAACAGGATGATTCTCAGTTGCAAACACTGAATCAGTACTCCCTCTTATTGGAACACAAACCATCATTTTTGTGTTACTGCAATAAAAAATGGTTTATCTTATTAACTATACATTTACCATTGAAGACAAATTTCTTTGAACACTAGACCTGCAAAACGGACAATATACAATTTACATGCTTAGCACTACAAGTTGCCACTTATCAAATAACTGTTTGATAATGCCATCAACTTTTCCTGTTTGTTTTCAGTGAGGAATTAGTCTCTAAGATGACAGCATTTCTGTCCATGTGATTTGTGATGGAGCATACATGAAAACACACCAGTAATGTTTTGGGTTCTTAAAAGGAAAAGCAAACACACACACACAAAAACCCAACCTGCTCCCTTCCAAGTTCTTTAATTGAAAATGTCGTAACAGATTGTCAGTCTAGTAGCAGCTTAAAGTGCTGTTAATTAAACTGGCTGTTGATAAAACACTGCTGAAGTTGTGAGAAATCTACTGACACCTTTCAGATAGCTTTACATTAAATTCTCAACAGGTCAAAGCATTCTTGCTTTTGCATTTCAAAGAGCAGGCAGTGGGTTTTGAACCCTGGTAAAGCTTAAAACTAGTATTCCTTAAGGACTTTTCTCCTACTTATTTTAAAATTAAGCAAGATTCATCTATCTCTAGCTAAAAGTAATAGAACAGCAGATCCCAGAGTCCACTGGCTCAGACACCAAAGCCACATGCATGAGAGGGCATTTCTTGGTATTTTCCCTCTCCTTAACTGCTCAGGCAGGATTTCCATCCCTTGTCATTCTCCCAACACCCACCTACCACATGAAGGCTCCCAGGATGTCCCTCAGCAGAGTTGCTGTGTGTTTGCAGGGGCTTCCCCAGGCCTCTGGACAAGGAGGGGGCAGTGGTTGGTACATCACAGTTTGGCAAAATATAAAGCACTCTGCCCCCCCCCCAACTCAATCCTTTCTAGGATATTCTTTGAAAATATGAGCAGTAACATCCACAGAGAAAATAACATTATAGTAGTACTGGTTCAGTTTGAAAATATCATATAATGTTAATTTATGGTATTTCGCATGTACACAGACAGCTCTGCATACTGTAAAATTCCAGATCTCCTTGTTTATTTGCCATCATGCTGTACCTGACAGATGTTACACCAAGTGGGATTTTCAGAAAATAATAAAATCTTAATTTCAAATTCCATCGGGTATGTTAAAATTAAAATAAATAGAAAAACAAACAAAAACCCCCAAAACAAACCACCTTATTTTCCCTACATTTAACCTTACTGCATGCATCTAGGACATTCCCCATTTAGGAAAGTTCTTTTCATCATATTATATTTACATTTGGTATGACAAAACCTTGTCTTTCAGTACATTCTTATTAGGACATAGGCTGCAGTACCATTAAAAATTCTAAGTGAAATAACTATGTTAAATTTTAAAAGTGGGAACCACATTAATTTTTTAAATTTATCCACTGACTGATTAAAACACTCGACTGATCAACCCTTGTGATGTGGAATACAATGTAATTTCTTTGTTTAGAAACAGTTACTTTAAATTAAAACACAAAGCAAAAAACTATAGCAGTAACACAAACAAAGAACAACATACACAGTAACTCCAGTAATTAAAGACTATTACGGAGCACAACCAACACAATACATAAATAAATAAAAATCAATAGTATTCCTTTCCATACACAGTGATATTTGTTAATATTGCAGACTCCATGTCTGCAGTGACTCAATGATTTAATCTGAATCATATTGTCTCTCCTCTATTTAATAAAACTTTTCAAAGACTTGGAAATCAATTGGTAGGGATTACCAGAAACATTCCTGTGAGAGTGTAGAGAAAGCAGACTTTCTTACTTTCTTACCAAAAATACATGTAAGGGATTTGACTCAAGAAGTACCAACACAACCAGCTTCAACATTTCCCATGGCTTTCATTACACAGCAGGGAAAAAAAAAAAAAAAAAAAGAAAAGAAAAGAAGGGAAAAAAAAAAAAAAACAAAAGGCATCAGACAGGACATAACTGCAATGCCCAGAGAGCAAGTGGATCTTTGGCTACACCAGGCAGGTGGCAAAAATTAGGGAACCCCCGAGTAATTGTATAATGCTGATACTAAAGAGACTGGAGAAGGGGTGCCTAGATGTGCTGTGATACAGTAAAAGGATCACTTGAATTTATTTTAAGATATACCAGAGCTATCAAAAATTTAATTACTACTAAGTGTTTCCAGCACAATAGTTTCCTTCCTTTACACAGAATCACATAAACTTGATCTATGTTTTAGTTCCAGGTTTAGTTTCCTTCTGATTTTCACAAGTATATTAGGGTCAAAATCCTTATTCATTGCAATTATTGCCATAGGTATCAAAGAGTTTATAGAAATAAAGACAACAGGCAAAGGAGTTATTGTGATGAATTGCTGTTCTGGTTCCCACTTTGAGCAGGGAATAAAAAAGAATTAGAAAATTCACTGTCAAGAATCAAACCCATCAGCACATTTTAGGGCTACTGTTTACCATTCTAATTGACCCTGAATGGTTTTTTCTGGATTATTAACCAAAGTAAACTTTGGTTCAAAGAGAAAAATATTTGTTATACTAAAGCCTAATTTCTGTTTTGATATTCACAAAAATTCTCTCTGCTGGAAATGTAACTGAAAATTGTGAGAACAAGACAATGTAATAGTAAAATTGTGGGTTTTTCCCTATCACTACAATTGCAAAGCTTTTCTTACTGGTTTCAGAAAAGAGAGCAACCACCCTGCAATCTGTGTCTCAGGACATTCAAAGCCTTTAATTTTGTGTAACCTTGTCTATGCTGTCACCATTTAGTCATTTTGTGGCAGACTGATCCAATGTGTGTATAGTGCTAGACCTTGCACCCTGCTCAGGGAAGCTTCTGGATTCAAGCTTTATTTGTTTAAAACATTAGGCCTAGAAATAAAGATATTTTCCCCTAAAATAAAATGCAAACATTTAAAAATGAGAATCATTGTTCTTCACGGGGCAAGATGTTTATAGTTAAAATTTACTTTTTATCAGGACTTCCTCCTACAGTTTGGTTCTTCCGTGGACACATAAGCATCTGACTTTCATGCTGTGCTGCTCCAGAATAAATTTATACACTAAGGGATCACAACTATAAACTGCACCTCTAAAGAGCTTTGTTTTATAAGAGAAAAAGAATATAAACTAACACCACTATATTTATTTTCAGACCTCTAACAGAAAGTTTCTTTTAATACCATATTAAGTCCCTGCTAGGATGCCAGAAACAAAACACAGTGTGTGTTCAGGTCTACAGCTTTTATCCTGTGTTTAGATTTAGTCTTAGAGGTGAATGGATTCAATATACTGTCAAGCCAACCACATACTTTAAACTTCTGCTGCTTTGCAGTTGTCTTTAGACCTCACAAATGCATAGCAGCAAGGCTAGAGCCCAACCTCCTTTGCTGCTGCATGCATGCATGAAGTAATACAGCAATGATCTCTTCAGTAGAGTGTAAGAATGCAAAATGAAAAGAAAAAAAACAAAACAGCTAAGTGTGATGTACAGGATTCCAAGACTTCCATCTTACAATTAAAAAAAAAATAAATACTTTCACAAAATAATTGGATTTCATGCTTTCTATCATTCTATAGGCTCAAAAAAAAATACACATTCCATACATTTTCACTACTCTTCCACGTTCCACCTGGTGTAGTCAGTGAGAAACCTAGGCCATAGACTGTCTAGCCATCAAAGCCATAGCAAGCAAAGACCTTGCCAGAGAAAACAGGATTCTGAAAGGACAACTAAAAAACAAAAAAACAAAATTTGTCGACCTTTTGTCCACTTACATTTGACACAACCACACATTAATGTTCACATCAAACATTCTGGAGACATAATGTCCAAACTAGCTCCTTAACCTCACTATTAGCTATCTCCAGCTGTGCTGCCCCACTGTGCTCCAAAGAAAGGGTTTTAGACCCATATTTCTTACATCACAGAACAGGCCCAAGCCTATTAATTAAAGTGTGTGCTAATAGATAAGACAAACCTACATCATTCAGGTCACATTGACTACAACTACTGAAAAAAAAAAACCAAATTGGCTCCTAGGCTCCAAAATCTTGTGCCCATGTTTTCTCTCGTCTCTACTGGGAGTAATGGCCTCTAATAACAGGAGACAATAAATGGCCAGGATTTATTTGGCAAGTAAAATATAAAATACAGTCTATTACAGTACTTGATAACCAGAGGACAAGCAGAATTGTGGGGAGGATAGCAGGATAGTCTGAAGAGAACGCACGTATCTGTGAAATAGTGAAGCAATCAGGAGTTGTATTTTTAGATGCTTTCTTTTTCAAGTGCCAAAGACTCTGAATAAATCACAATGGCAAACTGAGTGGCTGAGATGGGATAGATTACAGATGAATGCTGCTTGGATCAAATATTCAGCTCCAAGCCAAAGCATGAGTCCTAAGTGCTTATCTGATACACTGTAAAAGCTTTCAATGACACACCTAGCTACTGCTCTTCTGGCTACATTAACTGCCACATATCAAATCTGTCTCTATGTACTTCATAACACCTAAAAACACATGAAAAGAGTCAGTTCTGTAAGCCAAATATACCTGAAACTTGTTCAGATGCTCAGTTATTTATGTATCAACTCTCTGAGCATGGGCAGTAACTTTGAAACAGAGAATGATGAAAAAGAAAAGTGTATTTTGTGCAAAATTATAATTATAATTGATATAAAAGTTATATTGATAGAAAGCCAAGGTATTTTCAGCATTCCTATTACTCTGAGACTTTTGCATATAATTACTGCTTCATAAGCTCAGTGAATACAGGAATAGGAGATGGAGGCAAACACAAAATTTTATACTGAGGCTTATGCTGCAGCCTGTTCTCCCTAAAGTTCAGCTCTTTCCTCCATCCTCCAGGAGCAGGATGTATATTTTAACTTAAAATGTTTGCCCCTATTTGCAGGTTCCTTATAAAGATACCCCCTGTATTAGACCATGAGTCCATTTACTTTAATCCTTCCCCAGTGTATTCACAGCTTCCACAGGAACCCCTGGAACTTGAAAGCAGCATTTCCAGCTGACTGTGGCTCCTCAAGAACATATCTGTGGGATATGAGGGGTAAGATAAAATGGAGAGCTCTCTCATATCTAACAGGACATAAAGAGTGTTGAGGGACAACAGTTTGTTACTAGAAAAAGTGACACTAACTCTCTCCTAGCAGCGTGTCCTATGTCTGGAGCTCCCACACAAACCAAAGCTTTCATGCTGATACAAGTACTGGTGAAAAGCACTTGGAGAGTCACTGCCTGCTCTTCATCATACCAGATGAATCACAACTGGGATATAAAGGAATTGGCCCAATACATACCACCAATAGAAAATGATTCCACTATCCCACAGGCCACACTTTGGTTTAATACCTGTTGTATCTCAAGATGTGTAAGAAGCTGCATTCTCATTTCCCTCCTCCAACCTCTTCTTTTTCCCTCCAAGAGTTCTCCAGTATATTTTGTATCTCGCTTTCATATTTTTTCTTAGCACACCTGTTCTTAAATTGCTATTTTCAGCTTTTCCCATATGTAGCTTTTTGTCCTTCTAGCACTCCTTCCTTTGTCTTCTAGGAATGCCTCAAGCAACAAGAGCAAGAAATTCATTAAAAGCAAAAGTGAACACTAGTGCACAAAGATCTCTCAGAGATATGGCAGAGAATACTAAATTCTGTAGAAACTTAAAGTTGGATATACAGTTCCTAATAGTAATACTTGGTCCATCTGCGTTTGATGTAAAAATGACAGCCTCTTTCCTGACATGCAAAATTTGTGACTGCTCTGTCTAGTCAATGAAAATCTTCACCTTGTGGTTAAACTTGTTCTTACCCACACAAACTTTTTCTGATAATCTCCCTCTGTTCTTTTTTCCAAGAACCTTCATGCCTTTACTAGTACAAGATGGGCCTTGGCAACCAGTAGTACAAATAGTTTACTCACGGATAAAACACTGATAAACACCATGTCATGGGGCAGAGGGATAAAACATTTCATCCTTACAGTGGCTTAATATTTAAGTGAGGAAACATTCCATTTCTTCAGCAACTCTCAGTGATGATCCAGATGGCATTAACTTGAATGTAAAAGATGCTCTACAAGTTACAATAGAGTGAAAGTAGCAGCTGAAATGAGTTATTACTCGCTAAAAAGTATAAAATGTTTCCTTTGCCATTAATAATTTTCATAATTCATCTGCTTATGTGTTACTTGAAAAATAAAATGGAAGAAAATGACCCATATTTTTAAGCATTGCTTGTATTTTAGGAGGAATCATGAGAAAAATTCCTCCAAAGGCTTCCACATTAAGTAACAAACAGACAGGTACATTCAGAAATGCTGATGGTGCTGACAGTGAGTTGCAAGTTAGGGAGCCTGGAAGGAGACAGCTAGAGAAAAAGAAGGGTGGAAAGAGAATTTTAAATTAAAAAAGGCCAAACTTTTGGGAAGATGAACATATGTGTGCTCTGCCAGATAGGGGGGAAGCCTAAAGAAGTGAAGCTAGACACTTGTTAGTTCCACATCACATCAAGCTAGTCACAAAATATAAGTTGAGCGGGGATCTCACTTATGTCATTGCCCAAAAGAAAGAAGGTATTTTCCTTTAGCTTTATAATTTTTAATCTTTCCATTTTCTGCTTCTGGCAAAAGAACTTATTTTAAGAAATCTTTTTCGTACAGTAATTAGTGTTTCAGATAGATGATGCTTTTTATTCTAAAACATTATAAAAGTGTACCTTACTACCTTTCACCATTTCAAGTTTAAAATTAATTAAAGCCTTTTTAAAACTCTAAAAGCTACATGGCATGCATATCAAGAGATCCAAAACAGAATACACATCTTATATATAGTTCAACTGAAAACATTTCCTGTAAAAATTTCATCTTGAGATTTCGTATTATTTGTATGACATGGATTCAGATCCTATTTCCTCACTTCCCATACAGCCACTTTCCTGTTATTGCTAACTATACCTATAAGATAAAACATTCAGCTTCAAACTTCCTTTATGTTTCAAGATCTGTAACAATCATCCATTAACCAAATTATTCCTCAGTAGCAGCTGTGCAAATCCACTGTGTATGAATTATGAGCTTGGTTTTGTTCAGCCGAACAGCCCTGTGTGGTGGTTGCACAGGTGTAGCTAAGAGCCTGCCCAGTGTTTGTCTCTGCTGATGGTGTGTGGTGTGAAAAAACAGGCTGACTTTGAAATTTCACAGAGAGAACAGAGCTGTGAGGCTGATGCTGGTGTGTGGTGGGAAAAGTCTTAATTATAAATTGGAGGAGTTGGATCTGAAAAGTGGGGAGAAATATCACAATATCACTTTGGTGGCTGAGTCCCTTGTTGGATAAGCATAATGACTAAGTATGCATCTTTTCCTGAAGCTTTGAAGAAATGCAAAGGTGGATTACCAAGTGAGCTGATAGCCTAAAACTAATTGCAAATTACAAAAGTTCCCTATCCCCAAAGTAAATGTTCTAGTATAGTATCTGAAGAGCTACAACAAGCCTTAACACATGAGAAAAGCTGGAACATTAAGGTGAGAGAAAAAACTAACTACAATCCAACAGAGGAGCCTCCTCTAGCAGAAGACTAGACAGAAATAAAGACAAAAGTGAGACTACTGTATCTTACAAGCAACTTGATGCTAAGGCTGCTTCTGTACTTCACAAGCAATCTAGCAACACACCCCAAAACACGAAATAGCTTCACATCTTTTCTCTGGAAACAAGTTTCCCCTAGTTTGGGCTGCTGTTTTTCAAAGTTTTTCATTAAATCTCCCTCTGCTTAACCAGACACATTGAACTGGGCACCTTCCTCAGCAACACCACGTTACCCACACACTGCACACAAGCAGCTTCATTTCTAAACCATTTCTTACCCATGCTGGGAGAAAACTCCAACACCCCAACAGTCACAGCAAAACATGTTTGCCTCCTCCCTAAAATCCAAGTTGTTTTCTAACCTCTCTCAGGTGAATGTGCAACTGCATTTTGCGATACAGAGAAGAGAAAGGCACCAGATAGCCATTGGCTTACCAGCAGACGCTGGCTTCCATCATATAGGTGTTATTTAGGCATCAGGAAGGTACAAAGGAGACCAAACAGAGAGGTTTAAGTGGGACTGATCAAAATTACCTCCTGGGAGTTGGTAACTGGAGAGGATTTGCATAGTTCGCCTGCGTTAGGTTCATACCCAGCCCCAGGTCATTTCAGAGAAGGCAAAAGTACCAGTTAGATCCCAGCAGTAACCTTACGGCGGGCTTCGCAAAGCCTTCCACATTTTTTTAACCCGAGATCCCACGCATTAAGCGTCTGTTCACTGTCCGCATAGATATAGACACACACACACACATTTTTCCAAGACAACACAGTTGCGTTTACCACATGCAACCGGGCAGCACCCACCCCCCCGTCCCCCCCGAACCTCCCCCCACCAAGCCAAGTTGCAAAGACTTCAAGACTTGCTGTTAGGAAGGTGGGGAGCGAGCCCCCCAAAAGAAGAAAAACCCCGCGCCCTGACACCGCCAGGGTCCTACCGCCGGAGGAACCGGCCTCCTCCAGCTGCGCCGAGATGCTCTCCACCCTCCTCACATCCATGCTGGGGAAGCGGGAGGCGCCCGGAGCCGCGCCGGGGGAGCGGAGTGAAGCGAAGCGGAGCGGGGCAGCACCGCCTCGGCGGGAGCCGGAGCGGGGCCGCGGCGGAGCGAAGGGTGCGGGGCCGGGCGCGGCACGGCGGAGCGAAAAGAGCGGGGCCCCGCCTCGGCGGCGGCGGCGCCTCCTCCCCTCACACCCGCCGCGGCGCAGGGGCGGGAGGGGGGAGAAGGGGGTGGAAGCCGGGCCGCGGGGCTCCGGGGCGATCGCCGGACCCTTCCCCGCCGGGCGAGGGGCGCTGAACCCCGGCTCCCTGCCCCGCCGGGCTGAGGGCCGCTCCCCTGGGGCAGATTGACTCCGCGGGGTGAGGTGAGGCGGTGGCGGCCGCGCCCCGGGCCGCCTGGGAAGCGGGGGCTGGCGAGGGGAGAGATCCGAGCAGGAGCCCGGCTGGGTCGGGTCGGGTCGGGCCGTGCTCCCCGCTCTGCTCTGTTGCTGCACACAGGTGGTTTCGGCATCACCTGTTAGCACCCTGCCCGCAGAGCCAGCAGGACACGGAGTGTGGCTGAGCCCTCGCACAGGGAGTTCCCAGTCCCGGCTGCGCTCCTCGCCACCTCCGTCCCAATTCGGGGCAGGCTGGAGAGCTGGGACCGCTCCCGAAGCCCAAGGGTGTTTTTTGGAATCGTCTGGCATCGCCGCAAACCATAGCACCAACACGGCCATCAGCTCAGCTCTGAAAGAACAACCCCACAGCGTCTCAACCCCCTTTCCTTTTTTGATCAATTTATGGTAAAGTTGTACTGTGGGATATGAAATTCTAAGAAGCAGCCTAAGGAGCACAGAAATAATACCGGACCGAAATTGTTTGGTCATGCACTCTGGACAGCTTTAGAGAAAAATCGTGTAACTCCAAACAGTGAGGTTCTGTCCTATGGTACCTGTGCTTAAAATGCCCTTTCTCTTTTTGTCCAAGACACCCTTATAACTCTTCCAATTTATAAACACACCATTAGAAACTGGTTCTATCATGGCAGTTCTTCATCTTCTTTATTATTTGTTTTGCAATTACATGAAGAATTACTTGTTTCAGAAATCCAAGATATTCCTCTATTTATATAAATTCCCTCAAAAAATTATAATAAACTTTCAAGATAAATAAAAGTTATAGGCTACCTAAAATCTTAAATATCATTTATATCTAAGTTTATATTATTTCTTGAACCAGGTATGGTAAATTTTCTTACCATCTGAAAGCTGAGAAGTAAGGAATAATTTCTACACCATACTGCCAAGAAATTCATTAGGAAAATACTTCTATCCTTTCCTAGTCCATAAGACAAACCTATGCCTGTTTTCACTCCCAAATTTTGGAATGATTGGACACTTCCATGGGCAGAGATATGATAATGTAGTATAACACTGGTCAAGAATATCTCACTTTTGAGTTGCTGTTGCCAAGTGTTCTTTTCTTTTTTTTTTTTTTTTTTTTTTTTTTTTTTTTTTTTTTTTCTATAAAAATGCATTCATTACTGTTGGTTTCCGGACAGATTGTAGAGGACCAGATGTGCTGTGTTTGCTGTGTCCCCTCAAAAATTTTCCCTTCTATGAGGTGAATCCTTAGGTAGACAGGTTATGTCTCTTCCTCATCAGAGGGGATTCAAATAGCCAGAAGAGAAATCAGGGCTTGGATTCATTATCAGGATTTGCGCTTGCTTATTACCAAGAAGCTAACCCTACAGATAACTAATTTATCAAAACTTCACAGGAGATCTTATTGTCATATCTATATAGTTTACAGAGCGAAGCAGTTCTGATTTATGGCTGCCACTTCCCTTTGCATGAATCATGGAGAATTACAGAATCATCCGGGTTGGACAGGATCTCTGGGATCATCATGTCCAACCCTTGATCCACTGCCACTGTGGTTCCCAGCCCATGGCACTGAGTGCCACATCCAGTCTCTTTTTAAATATCTCCAGGGACGGAGAATCCACTACTCCCCTAGGCAACCCATTCCAATGCCTGATCACCCTATTTGTAAAGAATTTTTTCCTAATATACAACTTAACCCTCCCTTTGCAGAGCCTAAGTCCATGCCCTCTTTTACTGGTAGCTACTTGGGAGAAGAGCCCGACCCTCCCCCTGGCTCCAGCCTCCTCTCAGGGAGTTGTAGAGAGCAATGAGGTCTCCCCTGAGCCTCCTCTTCTCCAGGCTGAACACCCCCAGCTCCCTCAGCCTCTCCTCACCCGACTTGTGCTGGATCCCTTCACCAGCCTGGTTGCCCTCCTTTGGACCTGCTCCAGGACCTCAATCTCCTTCCTGAACTGAGGGGCCCAGAACTGGACACAGGACTCAAGGGACATGCTTTGTATCATAACAGAGTTATGAAAACACTCTAAACATATGTGAGCAGCTGGTCATAACAGTGAAGTAAGGCAGGAAGAGGAATACATCCCAAATACCTTTGGAGTTGCCAGTTAAGCTAAACACTCATCTTGTGTCTTAGAAAGAATTACAGGTAGGCTGTGTGGAACATAAGCTCCAGAAGTGTCCACCAAGTTTGTACAGATAAGGTGACGTGTCAGTTTATGATCAATTGTGTGTGAGGCAAAATAAAAAGAAAGTGATCCAAACAAACTGGTCTGTCTCCATAAATCTGCAAGTTTCTCTCAAGCTCACCTTTATTTTTCTGCTTCCTTGCTATGTTTTCCATCCACCTACTCTTCATCTCTTCTTCTTGATGGGCCTTGCTTCAAATAATTTGACCAACTCTCTCTGCATACTCTTTCCTTTTTGTTCTCTCAGGATTTAAATACCTGTTTTGTGTAAAGCCATAGTTTTTCTCAGACTCCCCTTTGAACTTTTCAATTTTCTGGCTGTTTAGACCTCTTAGTTTTCTTTTGCCTTGTAGATGCCTATTTTCCTTTTTCACCACCACTGCCAGTGAGATCTAAGTTTTAGCATACTATTTACCATTTAATTACCAATTAAGGGTGCTGTACATAAAATTAAAGCCTTTTTAAAAATCACTGGAAAATTCCTGTTAATACAGATGTATAGAAAAATTCTTACTTCCTGAGAACTATAGCAATCATAGAACTGTGCGAACTCTCAACCACTGAGCATCTAGTTTAATTTTATAAACTCTAGATTATAACAATTACTGGCAATAATTGACAAAAAATATTAAATATGTCTAATATTTTGGGATTTTGACACTCTATGTAAAGCAAAATATTCATCAGTATGTTGGTTTTTTCCAAATTTTCTTTAAAGGTCAAATTCTTTCTTGTTTACCAAACCTGATTCAGTTTCCTCCAATTAGCATGTCAAGCCCATGCATCTGCTCTATATAACGTGCAGCAAATTTTGACATCAACTGTGATTTCATCCCTTCGATATAATTACATTTTAACATATAATTGTATTTCTATGAATATAGAGTTTCACTTTAGTTTCTACTTTTCAAAATAGATAAGTCCTTCCTTTCTTCCTCATTTATTTCAAACACATATTTTGAAGCTGAGTACTAATTAATTACAGCATATATTTAAAAGGTTCATGTATGGCTGAAGATTTCTTCCAGTCACTTGTGATGAAATTTTAATTTCTACTTCTTGAACTAGTTGATGTAGTTTCCACCTGATTTCTTTAATTAGAATCTGAATCAGCTTATTACTGTTATCCTCCAACGTAAACTAATTGCAAAGATTTAACATAATTATGGTTCAGTGTGTCCAAATCAAGCTCAGATTTCCACAGCTGCTTAAAATATCTGATATATAAAAGTAAGCATAAAATTGTGAAGCTAGACTAATGATCAAGGAGGCATTTTTATCCAAAAGAGAAAATCAAATCATCTGTAGTGAATAAAAAATATTCATCATGATTTCTAGATGTAGCATCTTCCTATCAGGGAGGACCTGCTTTTATCCTGCCTGCTATTGGTGTGGATGAGAAATGCTCAGACTCAGGAAGTGTACAGCAACACCCAAAGATCCAGTCCTTTCAATCTCTTCTGCTCCCCCACTGGTCTTGGGACAACAGCAATGGGCTAACACAGTAGTTCAGCTACCAAAATTGTATTAGCACTAAGGAACTGAATAATTTATAATTAAGCAGTTGAATAGAACAAATATAAGCCCAAATGATTCAGTATGTCTATTGTACTTTCTGGGCCTCCAGAGAAGCTGTTTATTTTTGCCATGCTTCCTCTGCTGGAGAATAGCCCTCCAGGTGCAAATTTTCTTGATTCCCAGAAGAACTTGTCATTAAGCTTGTACTGAATGTCACTTACAATGTTTTGCAGAGGGGGAAAAAACCAAAAACAAACAGCTAAATCAGTCTGTTACTTCTAGGACAAATACTCTTCCTCCTCCAAAAAGTAATAAAATTCATTTCACTATTTTTTTTTATTCAGGCATGAGAAAGAAATGTATTGTAGCCTGAATAGCAGTTTCTAAGAATATTATTGTTCTCTGGGTGTACTTATTTTAAAGTCATACTGTGTAAGAACGTATTCTACAAAAACATTTTATTTGTACTCTAAATCACAAAGGATTACCTGTAATTTGGCCTTACTCGGATATTTACTGTCT
This sequence comes from Phaethornis superciliosus, assembly GCA_023637945.1. Taxonomy (NCBI): domain Eukaryota; kingdom Metazoa; phylum Chordata; class Aves; order Apodiformes; family Trochilidae; genus Phaethornis; species Phaethornis superciliosus. The sequence continues at coordinate 8,309,782 of JAJQWJ010000005.1, forward strand.
GCAGCAAAAGTATTTCATCTGAACAAGAAATCTCCTACACCTCTGAGAGTCGTATGGCACCCTGTTTTAGGGTGTGCATTGGGTGTCTGTGACGAGGTGGTGTTAGTGGGAGGGCTACAGAGGGCTAGAGAGTTGGTTCTGGGCAGCTCTGCAATGGACCCATCACAGGGCACAGCTGAGCCCATCAGCCCTCTTGGTGGCACCTCAGAGAAGAGATGTTTAAGGAAGGGGACAAAAGGCTGAGGAGGGAGAAATGAGAGAGGGAATATCAGGGTTGGAGCAGAGGAAGGAGCTCCATGGTGGAGCACGTACATTCCCAAAGGGACTAAGGCCCATGGAGTTCTAATGCTGGAGGAAATACACCACCAAAGGATTGTGCCCCATGGGTAAGTCCATGGCAGCCCAGAGGAAATAAGGAAGAATGGAAGAGCAGCTCTAGAAAAGACTGAGAAACAAGGTGTGCTAGAAAGAAAACACTCTGCACTAATCCCAGCCTCCAGCACTGCCCATCATCTCACTGCGAGTAATTTGCAGTGTGAAAAAGGAGGGGAAAGAAGCAGCTGGAGTGAATTTAAGCCTAGAAAAGGGGGGAGGGAAGAATGCTTTCCTTAAGTGTGCAAATGGTTTTCTTCTTTATTTCCCAATACCCAAGTCAGTAATTAAATATTTGTGTTGATTGTCAACAAATTATGTTAAACTCTACAAGTCTGGTTTGCCCATGAGAGTAACCAGCAACTTCCCTGTTTTATTCTGATCCCAAAGTTTCCACCCTTGTATTTTCCCCCATCTCCCTAGGGATAAGCAAACGTGTGTGTGGGTGCTTGGCTGCCAGCTAGAGCCAGCTCACCACAGGGTGGATATGGGACTATTCAGAATATAAAATGAGAGTGTAGCTGAGGGAAGATGTTACAGGCTGCTAACAAGCTACATGTCCACTTTCAGAAAGAATAATCTTGAATATTCTTATCTTTGTGCCTATTAAACCTTAACCAGGACATTTCTTCAAACGAATATTGTGTACGTGTATCCTAATCCTTGCACGGAAATAAATTGTGAGAAACAATAAAAGCCAGAGCTGGAACCTGGCAAAAATTTGCCATTAGTATTGATATAGGTTGTTAGAAAAAAGTGAGAGAAGAGGGGGAGAGCCTACTTTTCTAGAAACTCAATTTGTTTTTTAAATTAAAAATTTGGTAATAAGTTCTCTAGGGATCAGAAGTAATTTGACTTACCATAAATGAGTAAACAAGTCAGAATTTATCTGTGATAACCAAAAAATGAAAACAATTATTAACCTTCTAATTTAAATACTGTCTCTAGATGCAAATCAGCCAAGATTTGGACTGACTTCTTTGCTGGGGATTTTAAAGCAGAACTCGGGGAAGCAGGGGCTCACCCTTCACTCCTTATCAATGGGAAATAAATGGTTTCTTCAGATCCTAAAATCCAGCAATTTTTTTTTCTGCTGTTGTGTCTGTTGGCTTCACTTCAGCATGCTGCAGGTAACTGGAGTGGCTTGGTTGTTGGTTGGCTATTTAGACATTTGAGTTTTGATCTGAGAAAGTCTTCTGGGTTTGTCTTGTTTTAAGTGGGATTTATGGTTTATAACAGCCAACTGCAGATATTTTAGAAGAAAGCCATTACAAGCTAATGCAAAGTTATGTTTTAAAAAAAAACACATGTAATATTCAACACTACTTTGATGTGCTGCTTAGCGACTTCTTGGCATAATCTGTATCACGTAATCTAAATTGCAGTGGGATTGTTTGTTGTCATTATTAGACTGTCACTGAAGTAACTTCATTAGGAAACCTGAGTCAATATATAGTTTCATATTTACATGAAGTTTATGTAAATAGCAGCACTTTAGTTTTTAAGCACCTCATTCTTGGCCTGGTAGATCTCAAAACATTTTAAAAATAAAGGTATATTGGGAACAAATTCACCAACTGCTGAAATGTAGCCAACTTTAGAGGACAAACAGCTGTGAAACAGTGCACTAGACAGGGGTGTAGGTTGAAGAAAAATATTAGCTGATTACACTGTAACTAACCTGTGTTCTTGAGGGGAAAAATCTATACTTTATTTTTGTATATAATAGAGCATAGGCTTTACGATCTTATATGAAATACCTCCTCATAGTGATCTGCACTATGCTCAGAAAAAAACAAAAAAACAGCTAAACAAATAACAGCCACAAAAGCTCCTGAGCTAGCCCTGGTATAGGGCAGTGCCCAGACTGAGCATGATTTCTCAACACTTTTTCTGACAGTTTTATATCCAGCTGTATGTTGGCTTCCCATCGCTTTTTGTCCTGCATTCCCATCAGGTAATTCTGCACTCTGCTTCAGTAAACCCTTCTCCCACTCTGCTTCTCCATCTCCCTTCCCTGCATTTCCTTTTCCCTTTCCTTTTGCCTCACATATTTCTCATGAAAAACTGAAAAACAGCAGAAAGGATAATGGCTTTTATGTTCAGCTAGGGGAGATCAGAGAGCAGGAGTGCTCTGTACAGCCAACAACAGGATATAACTGAATGCAGTGTCTCATATTTTCCATTTTTAAATCCACAGCCACAGAGATACCAAATGATAAGATTTAAGAACAAAAGTCTGAGGAGTCCTGTCTAACTCAAAAAGCAGTCCATAGCATACCAAACATTAACAATAGGAACTTAACAAATTTTTGAATGCTATAGAGCATTTTGGTTCATATGATATTTCCTGCAGAGAATAAGATTACTAGATTTATGGCATGAAGGATTCATCTATGGAAATATGGAGACAGTAATCTCATCTTACACTAGTGTATCTAAATACAGACGTGAGACCACATTTTCCTTTTGATGGCAACAATACTAATTTTTGAAGGAGACCAAAATATATAGGAGGACTAAAAGAGCTTGTTCATCCTCATATGAAAAAGTCCAAGAGGGGATATTGTTGCTCTATAAATACATCAGACAGGTAAAAAACTGAGAGGGGAGAAAAAAAAACAATACCACCTCTATTTCAGCTAAAGGTCAGTGCTGGCACCAGAATAAATGGTACAACATATAATCTATAGATTTAGGTTGTATATTAAACAAAAGTTGCTAAACGTTAAAGACTTCAAGTGCTAGAATGCCCTTCCAAAACACATCTGAGGAAAGGCAAAATCAATGTTCTTAGGCAGAGCTTGATAAGTGGGTAAATTATGTGATATCTATGATAACAGAGAGCTCTAGGATCATAAATCACGTATATGTATTCCTTAACAAAGCTCTTGAACAATAATACCAAATTACAGCATGGGTCATAGGAAAAGAGCTGCAATTACTTAACACAGTAATACAATATTGCTATAATAACAAGAGTCTCTACAATAAATATTAATCCCTTTATATAGTATATTGAAAGCTTACAGGACATGATAAATCTTTCAGATCTAAATGGTTGCTGCAAGGAAGACAGTAATCAATTGCTCGCCGTGGCCAATGTCAAGAGTGTCACAGGAGAAAGGCATTTAGGCTGCAGCAAAGTAGTTGTTAAAATTTAGGGGGAAACTGCTAACTTCTAAGGTACGCACATATTAGAACATTTTTATGATGAGGTTAGTGGAATCTCCATCATTAAAGAGTTTGTTTTAGCTGCTATACAGGTGACCTGCTGAAGACTGTCTAGAGCCTTTGATCCTGCCACAAGTACAGCATTCCTAAATGTCTTGAGATATCTACTGTCCATATCTCTCCTTATAGTTGTAAGATTATAAGAGTAGCAATGGCCCTGTTTTCTCATCTCCTCATCCCCATTCCTCCAACAGAACTGGTGCTCCTAAATTGGTCAGGTTTTATTCTGTGTGATAGGTGTATCTCCTGATTATTTTTTAAGATGCTTTGTTTCTTAATTTGCATACCTAAGTATTCTGTTGTCATGGAAATCTCTTCTCTGAAGCCCTTGAAGACCAACTCTATTGCTTCAATTCCATTTCAAATTTTCTGCATCAACTAATTTTAATTCTTACTCCAAGTTTTCCGTATATTGTCTTACCACATCTAAGTCTTACCATTTCTTGAGCCAAAATGCTATATTGTCCATTCACAAGAATCCAAACTTCATTTCAAACAAGCATAAGTTTAGTAGAAAGCAATTTGTTGGTTAAAATATTCCTTTTTTTTTACTTCTTTTGATAGACACTTGACAACTCAGCAAACAAGCAAAAAGATTATAGATACAATGACATTCAAATTGTTTGAATAATAACAGTACAAATGTGCTCTCTATGCCTGTCTTTTTACATTTGTTGGATGTATTCTCGAGTATTTCAGCTTTCAGTATAGACTGTAAGGATAAAATTTAATCACATGATCTTTCCTTCCACAATAAAACAAACCTACCAGTCTTTTTCTTCTTACTACTCAGAGTCAAACTAATTCAGGTGTCTTCAGTGATCATGGAGAAGAGTGTTGAAGAGATTTGCAAAGGTCAGGTTAAGACTTTCATGGTTAGAAATGACAGTATTGCATCAAATTTTACTGGAACTTTGGAAATAAATAGTGTCTTTCACAGGAAGAAACCCAAGGTGCTTTATATGCCTACTGGAAAAAGACAACTGTGTGAAGAAGCAGGCCACCAAACTAAAAAGCTTTAGATTCTGGAGGGATTTTAGTTGGTTTATGCTGAGTTCATCATATGGCCATTAAAAGTCTATATCAGAAAGAAATAACAGTCTCTGAGCATGAGACAAAAGGGGCACTTGTAGCTTAACATTCAAGAAACTGTTAAGGTCAACCTTACAGTCAATGTCCTAAGTCAGCTAAGGCCAACTACATAGCCTCAATAAAAGATGCAGGAATATCTCTACTGTACTAGCAAACCAGTTGCCTGACCCAATGTCATCTTGATTTTTCAGCCAAATTACATCTATGTGTGCCACAGCTCCCACAGAAATAGAACAATGTAATCTTCTTTCATCAGGAGCTGGAAATGCAGTTATAAACTGTGTTATCTGCACACTGAAGCAGAACCTGCGTGGTTATTTTTTTCAACAGCCTCCCATATGGGCATATAACTTGATTAATTAATGACTGAAGCAGAGTATGAAGTAGTGTCACTGATCATATTTTTATTTGTTATTAAATCTATGAAGCAGGTTTTGGTCTCTTAACTGCTGTCATAAGCTTTTCCATCCTTCCAATCTGATCCACTAAACTAGGCTAAAAGCCAGAATTATCTTTCTTAATTACTTTGTTTCTTTATTGTAGAATTCCAACTGCTGCAGATCATCAGTTCAATTGTAGTAGATACTTATTTTTGTTTCCATAATGAAAAAAATATATCAACACAGTGCAATTAGATTTAAGATTGTGCATCGATGCGTTTCAAAATTGAAGCTATTCTCATGACAGGAAAGTGCAGTAAATAAGTATAACTTATTGTACTTACAAAGCTGTACTGCTTAGTCTTCCAATTTTAAACACTTTACTCTTCCAATATATATATATATATATTACAGGTTACCATCACTTTTCTTACCCTATTGTATTAAGTTCTTATTCAAATTATGATTTCTAGCTTTCAAAGATTAAATATTCTTTTTTTTATATATATCTTTTATAAGAGTATTAGGATCTTAAGAACTAAAAGGTAAATTCTCAAATATGCCATTCCTGACCCAATGTGCTCATTTGTAAATTAATGCTCCCTATAGGAGGGATATAGACTTATGTGTTGGAAACTAAACCAAATAGCTTTAATGAAACAGTAATGATGAAAAGGAAAATAATGAGATATATATATATATATACACAACTATATACAATAGCAATATCATTTTTCCCTCTGAATAACACATCCCCCACCAAGGCAGCAGGGCAGGACCAGGAACAGTCCCAGCCTGGGCTACTGGGGTAAGCAGCAAAAAAGAGGTGGATGCAGGAACACACAGATTCAGGACAGCACAGACTGGCATCAAAGGCAGAAAAACGAACGGATTCCTCTCAGAATGCTATCCATGGATGAAGAAAACTTGACCCTTGTGACCCCTCAAATTTATACCAAGCATATAGGATAGAATACTTCATTTGGTTAATTTGGGTCAACTGTCTGGTCTGCTTCTCACCAAAGGAGGGTCACAAGTGTAACACCTTTACTGCCTTTTGTTTTTAGAGCATGAGATGTTTTGCAGAACCAAGCAGTGGCCTTGAGTGGGCACACAGTTCTCTAGCAGTAACTAAACATTACCAGTCCTCAAAGCAGACACTGACTGAGAAACCTGCCCTTAGCTTCAGCAAGTCCAGCTATTTAGAAGAGACATAGCTGAAAAGTAGAATTACTAGAAAAAATATTGTTTCTACCTTGTCTCATGCTAGATTGTTAACTTAAACACCTAACAGAAGAAACACAATTTAAGTAGTTACTTCCTATGTTATGATTTATGATTCAAAGCAGTTACTTTCTACCATGAATATAAGAGAGATGATATGGACTTTGTAGATGTGTTATGGTATGATGGAAGCAGTATTTTTAAAACTGGCATAATAATGAGCTCCTGATGCTTTATTCCACAATCTTGTGTATTAAAGCTATTATAAAATTCTTATGATTAACTCTGTACAGTCTTCACACGGAATTAAAACCCTTGGCATTATTAGGATTATGATAGCTGACTAATAGGTCTGCCAGTGACAATAAAAAATGATAGAATAAGCTGGAATCTGCTGGGGTTTTATTGTTTTTTGATTTTTTTTTTTGTTGACATTCAGGGAGACCTGTTGTCAATACACTTTCGTGTCATGATTACATGACAACATGGAGCACCATCTACCCTAGTACTTTATTAGACTAAAATCACCACATCTGAAAATCACAGGGAAAATATTTTAGACAATGAAAAAAATGCAACAGCTGAAACGTGGGCTTGCTAATACCATTCCCTGAACATCAAACAACAGTAGTTAGTGTAAAGTCCAAGCTTTCTACCTGACAAGCAGATAATAAATGCATTTTCTTGGTCAGGACACTTCTCATAGTCCTTCAGCTCCATTCAACCAGCTGATGACATTCACACATTAATCACCCTTCTTCCAATACCCAGATTTAGCCAAATATTTCATAATTCAATTGTATGCTAGGTGGCAGATGGTGACTGTATTTCACTAATCAGGAAGAAATATAGTGATAACATATTTCTTGAACAGAGTTGATGACAAACTAGTAACTACAAAAACAACCTTCTGGAGCAACCTGCCCCACATCAGGTATCTGGATTCATGAAGGAACTCTAGCTCAAAGTAATTCCATCTCCAAAAGACTTCTGACATTTCAAAAATGTCTGAGACAGACAACAGATCTTAAGAAATAGAAGAAAATTTGTTACTTGTTGTTTAGCAAGATCGTCAAACATAAAAGCATAGGTGTCAAAATACTGCTTGGGGAGGAAGTTTTGATGTAATCTCCTAAGGGGAAGACCTAATAGTGTCCATCAATTACTCTGCTAGAGTTCCATGCTACATTTTCTAGTCAATTCAGAAGGTAGTCTGAACTCTTTGAAAACATATTTGATGCTAAGAGCAGATTCAGCAGTTGTACCTTTTAGATATGTCTCTGTGCAATGGAAAAATACAGCATAAGATAAGTTCATGGACATGAATCCACGATCCAGCAAGAAAAGTCCTCACTGCCATCATATCTGATTACCTTCTGAGAGTCAAAAAATAATGGGAAAATAAGCCCTAAACTCAATATAAAAGGAGAAATTTCCTTTTAAGCAGTTTCTTGCTGTGAGGATATATAAATTCTCTATCAGCTAATGCAACTAATAAAAACATAGTTATTATTGTTTTCATAGCACAGAAGACAGTGAAACTTGTTATCTTCATATTAAAGACCCCAAGCCTGACTACATTTGTTGTTTTGTTTGTTTTTTTTTTTTTAAAAGATATATGCATTCAGATGTGTTCTTTTAGCTTTAAGTTGTTTATAACTGTCTCTGAAAAGGTAGCTAAAAAATCCCTTTGGTTTCAGTGCTCAAATGCTGGTTTAGGCAATTTACATAGTAATAAGCAACTGAAGCATAGATATTAATCTCAGCTCAGCTTCAGTGATAGACAGTGTGTTGCTGTACCTGCCTGCAACATGCTGATTCAAAAGGAGAGCATCATTATGCCTGTGCATTATCATGTAGTTTTGAAGAAATTGAATTCTGGAATAGGTGTAAAAGCATCACAACCTATGAAGTCACATATACAGTAACATGTAACAGAGGACACAGTAAAATTTCCATTTCTGTCAGCTAAGTAATAAGTATCGGAATAACAAGTAATTTTCAGGTCTGAATGCATTAGGAAATTACATCTCTGGAACAGTAATACCCAAATCACAAAAGTCATTGCTTTTTCTCCCCTTTGCACATTAATTTCCACCTGGATTACTCACTATCAAAATATTTTTTATTAATCTATCAGAAGGAAACATATACCTTACTTGTTTTTTGCATACCTTACTAATTAAGCCCTCTAACTTATTAAAGGATCTACAATGTTAATCTGGACTCTTTTCCCAATTTCCATACTGAACCCTGGCAAATCTTACCTCTTGTGCTTCCTTATCTGTAAAATGAAGCTAGGAAGAGTATAGGCAGAAAAAGATTCGTAAATTCTTGCTGGAACTTTCCTGCTGGATATTATTTAATATCTAAAGAGCTACATAAGACAAAAAGAAGTTGTTAGGTTTCTGAAATACAGCACAGAGGATAATGGGACACAAGCAAGACAAAGCCAGCTATACTGCTTGACAATATATTTCTTTTAAAACTGGTTTGTTATTCAAATCATGAAGTAAGAACCGATTATTTGTTTCATACGGAAGCAGAAGTCCTTCTGGTTCAAGTAGATGAATGGGCTTGCCTAAAGTCTGCAAGTTTTCACTCAGTATTGAGAAAAAAATTAAACCAACTTCTATTTCTCTGGCTCAGGCCAAATAAAAAGAAAATGAATGAAAGCAGCTTGTCATACTGAAAACAGATTTTGGATGGAAAACGTGATCCAGCTGCTTATACAGAAGATTTTAAGGCATTTTTTATAAGTTAATAAAAGTTGGAATGCTTTTTGAACTAACAAGAAGATAATGTTAAATCATCCATGTATTCATTAATTCCATGTGTAGAGAAAAAGAATACTAAATTTTTGGTATATCTCAAATTATGCAGGGGAAGAAAAATGATTTTCCAGATGGAGTCTAAGGTGTGAATTAAAAATTCCACCTGCAAAAAACTTTTTAACAGCGGTGAGGAGTGGAAATTCTGATTTGTTGCACTTGGATTGACTGTGCTACTGCATATGAGTATACAAGGGGGAGATCAAAGATAAACAGCACAGACTGGTGACTCTCTCACAAATGGAATACTGTTCTGTGAGGGAAAATCAGAGGAAAAGCAGAGACTTCTGTACATGCACAAAGCAGCAACGACCAAGTTCCTTCTTCATGAATCTGTTAGCTAGAAATTCACAAGAATTCTCAGATGTGACTGTCAAGATGTACGTAAATTTTAAATGCAGGTGAAGATAAACCAGTTTCCTCTGCAGCTTCATAATTTGCCATCATGCCACTGTTAAAGAACTTAGTTTATTCTTTTAAATGAAATAGTCTTTTAAGTTGTACACTAGTATTTAGAATGGAGTAAAATTAAATGAAACTGAATATTCTGTTAGCATATTGGTCTAGGATGTTATGCATTAGTGTGTTTTAATTAGAATTATATCTCCCCTTCTGCTCCACTCTTGTGAGACCCACCTGGAGTTCTGTGTCCAGTTCTGGAGTCCTCAAGGTACGGAGGACATGGGAGAGGGAGCCCAGAAGAGAGCAACAAAGATGATCAGAGGATTGGAGCATCTCTCCTATGAGGACAGGCTGAGAGAGTTGGGATTGTTCAAGCTGGAGAAGCAAAGGCTCCAGGCAGAACTCACTGCAGCCTTTCAGTACCTGAAGGGGCTGCAGAAAGCATTTATTACAAGGCTATGGAGTGATAGGATGAGGTTGAACAGTTTTAAATTGGAAGGAGGTAGATGTAGATTAGATATTAGGAAGGAATCCTTCAGTGTGAGGGTGCTGAGATAGTGGAACAGCTTGTCCAGAAAAGTTGTGTCTGTCCCCTCCCTGGCAGTGTTCAAGGCCAGGCTGGATGGGGCTTTGAGCAACCTGGGCTGGTGGGAGGTGTCCCTGCCCATGCAGAGAGGTGGCAACTACATGATCTTCGATGTCCCTCTCAACCCAACCCATTCTATGATTCTATGAATCTACAGCATAATCCATAGCTATACAGAATATTACTTATCAAATTTTTTAGCAATATTAGCAGTGTAAGTGAATTGAAGGAATCCATCTTTAGATATTGATAAATATAACAATGAAGTTACTGATAACCGTAAAAAAAATCTAATACAAATAAAAAAGGAGAATAACGAAATAAATCCAAATGCTTAAAGCTGCTGTGCCATTAGGCAGTGGATTTACTGTTCACAGAATAAAACTGATAATAAAATAAGGTTAGTTAGAGCTGGCAAACTATCAGCAGTGGACTGCAGAAGCAGTTTTGATACTGTTCTCTTTTAATCAACAGAATAATTGACCAGATTGAATAGTTAAAGAAAAGCTATAGATATTAAGAGCAAAAAGACAATTTCATTCACCTTAGCTTTTAAGACAGTCTACAGAAACGTCTGCCAGGCACACCCACTTCAAACTGATGTCAAAGTGCTCCACAACACTAAACAGAACCTGATAATCATACTGGGAACATTCGCTATATATTAGGCTCTGGTCAAAGGCTTCCCCATCATCCTCCAGTTTAACACCAACCAAAAAGATGGCTGTCCTTCAACTCCAAATTTTTTAAAAATTTCAGTCTATATATGGATGGGATAATCAGCCAATGAATAAAAAACATTTGAATAGGTACTTGTGACCTTTCCGTACCAGAAGAGAGAATATGCAATTTTTACTTATTTTTATTAGTTTTCAAAGGTTCTCTTACCTCATAGATCCAAGCCTATATCCTGATTTATGGAAAATTAAGACCTACACCTCCAATTATAAGTCAAAAACTTGGTTCATTGTAATCATTATGGTAGAAAAGTTACTTTATACCTTTTCTTGGAGTGATCCCTATGTTATTCAAATTGTTTTGAATTAATTTTTGTTTGTGGAGGAGCAGTCAACAGTCAAACAGTAAGGTTATAAGTTTCAGCCCTTTCTAAATTCAGGCTAGTGGATGAGATGAGAGGATGACCTACAGATTGAGAATTAAAGATAATGGCAAGAAAATCTATGCCATAGAAAGAAGTTAGAAAACAATACGTAAGAAATATCTGAATTAAAGTAGCTGACAAAGTATCACTGACAGGAAATACAAATACAGAGCAGACAAGACAGTTCATTTAATATGCAAAAATTTCATTTGACTTAATGAAAAAGATTAGGAGAGACAAGTTGATCAACTCAGTAGAAACTAGAAACTAAATAAAGCTAAAAAAATTATTTTCAATACAAACATTAAGTGGAAAAGAATGAAAACTTAAAGAGTCCTACGGTACTAAAAGAAATATGCAGGAAAGAACCCAAACAATCCCTGGGTTTAGTGACATGAAATCCCAGTTTGCAGCAGCTGCTACCAAAGTATTTCAATCACCCTGCAAAGATGAACACCTCCTAGACCAGTGGGGCTCAGTTTTCATCCATGCAAGAGGCAGAAAGCAATTCTGAAGTCGTGGGTGAAGCAGTACTCTGCTCACACAAAAGGGGACAATTTGTTATTACCTGCCAAGTCTCTGGCCCATCTTCACACGGTTCCATTACACTACATAAAGCTGACTGAGGATATACAGTGCTGGTTGAAAACATTCAATATTCATTTCAACTTGTATCTACACAACATGGTGTATAACTAAGACAATAGTATGAATCACTGAAAATGCATTATTTTTGCTGAAGCTGGATACCATTAATGAAAACAATGCAGTTACCGAAATACCCAAAGTTATTATTTTCTACATAAATAGCTTTAGACTGTTGCCACAGAATTTAACTGCAAGTATATCTCATTCTTTTTCAGCTCCAGCTATACTTATTATCACAGTTTGAAAATGTTCTAAATAACTCTTTTGGAGATTATGACACTAAAGTCTACTTCAGAACTGTACCTTTAGCAATTGGGCCAGTGATTTCCATTTGTACTGAAGTACTTCTTTGACAAATTCTTAGAAGCACCTGTAATAAAAGATAACTTTTTTACTTATTCATACTATTTATAAATTTATAAGTTTTCTTATATTTAATTCACATATTAAAATCAAAGTTCTTGAATATTCATAATTCTCTAATAGTTTACCAGTTGTGCGTTAATAGAAAGATTGTGAAGAAAAAGAACATGTAAAGGATTTCTAATAATTACATCCTCTGCACCAAGGTAAGAAACTGTACTAACTTCCTAAAGAAAATTCAAAGTTTAGTGCTTTCAGATACCATATTGTTCCTGAAGAATGATAAGCAAAGAGGAAAAGACTCCAGCCACCCTTAATACTGAAAAAAATAGTACACAGGATAGGGGAAAAAAAAAATTTCCTTATTTTTTTTCATATTATTATCTCACAAGTGCTACCTCTTGAAGTCATAGTACTTCCTAAAGTGTGGCAAAGTGCAGCTAAGCCTTTGTTTGTCATAAAAAATGCATTTATGTCAAATTTCTTAACTCATTTACCTGGGAAGGCATCCCTCATGACACGGCCACTAATATGGCAGTGCACTGTAGATAGGAGTGGCAACACCAAGAGATCTATCAATTTTGCCAAATTCCAGAACCCATAGTTCCAACTGAAGTTGGAAGTTTTTGTCAATGTGAATAGGTTACATATCTTTCCTTTCAAAATATACTTGTTTGTGCTAAAGCAACAGATCTGCTTATATGTGAAAATTCAATCTGAGTGTTGTCTGCTTTCAAACTACACAAACGTTTTCACTGACAGATACTATTACCATTCACTCAAAACACTTTTCCCTTGTATTACTTAAAAACAGAATAAAAATCTACAAGAAAAGCAACTCTGGAAACATCATTAAAGGAGATTACTGTCCTAATGTCGTAAGTGCAAGATCTTTCTTTCACCTAATAGCTTTGTAAAAGCAGAAGGAGTAATGGATTAAAGTGTAATTGCACATGCAGCCCACTTTCTTATTCTAGGGAATTAGAATCCTTATGGTAGAAAGTCATAAATGACATTTTTGGACACTTTTCTTGATTAATATCTTCACTTAACATGTTAAAAGAGTATCTGGCAAAATCTAATTAGAGTTAGAATCACAGTAATTTTGGTGCCCATTTTTCATTTCCCTCTTCCATAATCCATGCAATTTGGAAGTTGTTTTTTGTTTTTTTTTTTTAGATAAAATAATGTTTTGGTACTCATTTACCGTACTTTACCATAGATAATTGTCCATTATATTTAATAATGAGTTGCATTCTGAAAGCTGAAATTCTTATCAGAGTCTGGAAAATCATACATTAGAGCATTAATTAACAGACAATATTTGAAGCAGATTACAAGAACTATTAAATAAAAATTATGTTAGAAAATGCTGCAAACAGATTTTTTCTTTGATAACTCAGTAGCTTCAGTTTTGGGTTCTCTTGTGTGCAGTAGAAAGATTTGGTTTTTTCTTTGTTTATTCTGCTCTTATCCAATAAACCAGGGTTCTACTTATTGCTAAGTAGAACACTAAGGTGAATGGCAAGGTAAAAATGGGTGGCTTGAAATACTTGGACTGAAATGGAAGTATATGCTAAACTTGTTTTCCAGGAGATGGTAGCTGACTCTACACTTGTGTAATAATACTACTAATAAATTACAACTATTTCAACTCATTAAATATATAAGCAATTCTGAGAGCACTGAGTGAAATCCTGGCCTCTCCTTTTGTAGCAGCTGTTTAGAGACAGCAATGCTCGGAACTCCACTCCTCTTGGCTTCTAGCTGTAGTGTGCCTTCCCTTCAGTGATAGGAGAGAAGTTTCCCATTACATTAATTGTTTAAAAGCTTGACCATGGATTACAGTTATTATAATTTTTGTGAATATGTCTAAGCTGTTGGGGAGCTGACTTGATGATCAGAACATTCACGGAAAACACATGGTTTTAAGTCCTCTCAAGCAAAGAGAAAACTGAACTCAGTCCTGCTTCCTGAGTGCATGCTCTGCTTGCTATGCAGTTATTGAAAAGGTGACCTTCTCCTCCAGCATTTTAAAATGAAGGGTTCACACTGCTTAGATGTTACAAGAATAGGCGTAGATATAAATCCGAATGAAAAGATTGCAGATACTTCTCTTTTTTGGCTGGATCTATCTTCACAAGCAATGTTGAAAATCCAAGGCTCGAATTTGCCTTGGGGCCTATTTATAAATAGTTAATCTAGCTTAATTTGCAGAATCCTAAACCATTTATTAGATAGGCACTTTCTATGGCTATATCAATCATTTATATTGACATATTTGTAAGATACAAGAAGATGCATGATTTCAGAGGTAGTGAACCCATTGGATCTATAGCAAAACAGAGAGCCACAGCTATGTGCATATCTTCCCCTGAAAGAGTTGGAGATGTTCCTTTTCAAGCCTACAGTTTTCAAATAAAAAAAGCAATGCTTAAATGCATATCAGTATGTATATCATTAGCTTAATGTAGCATATTTTCTTGTCGCTTCTTCCTTCATGTTCCTTCTTTCCAGCTCATTACAGCTAGTTTCAGCTTGCCATCACTTCAGCTCTGATCCTGATGCTCTTTCTGCAAAGTCAGCACTTCTGTATTAAGTTCTGTTGGTTTGGTTTCAGCAGGATTCTCACCGAGAGCAAAATGTTCATTTGTAGAATTAGGAGTCTAGTTTGTAGAGTGTTCTCTCCTAATAAAATAACTGAGAGTAGAGTAACTAAAACTGAAGTAACTAAATTCAGTGAAAGGGTAGTGTCTCATTCTCAGCTGCAGTTTCTTGACAGTATTGCCATGAATGTGAACAAAACCATTAATCACAGACCAGGTTTGGAAAAACACAAAACAAAGCTCAACACACATGACCATTAAAATACTGTATGAAAATGCACTAGCTCCTCCTGTGATGTTTTTGGATTTTATTAATTTCTTCCTTGAGTTTTAGCTTAACTACTTTGTTCCTTATCCTCTTCCCAGAGACAAATGTTAGATCAGTGTGAAGCCCCCATTTTTAAGCAAGTTTGATTAATTCTCTGTTTATTTAGCTATTGAAAGGTCTGCATTACTATTAAAAAAGAGAGAAATCACATAAAAATGGATGGAGACAATAATGTCAATACTAATTTAACAAGTTAAAGGTGTGTGTTAGAAACATTTTTTCCATACATAGAACGATGTTGTGTCCTGTCAATCACAGAAGTAAGGGCTCCAGCAAGATTTTTGTTTCCTGTTGCACCAGGCTACCATGACTTCCAGCCCAGCAATGCCTGGCAGCTTCCCCCAGCAGAGCAGAAGACACCTCTGCTGCTAACAGCCTCAACACCAAGCTGCTAAACCATGATTTGTGACAAAGTCAGAAGAGCAACACTCAGGATCGATGCATGAGGTTTGAGAGCTCCGTAGTTAATCCCATTTTTCAACTTGTTCTGCAGCTCTTCTGTACTGCACTTCTGACCAAGAAAAAAAATACATAGGGAAAAAGAATGCATCTTCATGTTTAAAGAGTTACTGGAAAAAATTTCAATGCTTTTACCATAGTATAGCTAATTTGGGAAAAGTTACAGCTACTTATTCAGTTATATATGTGCTCTTCATCAGGCAGAATATAATTTTTTGCATCTTAGTCCCATGTTAGAAACCTACCTTATCACTTTGAGTACCCACATTAATTTCAAGAGAAGTTTTAAAAGACTTCTAAGTTATACTTTGTTGGCCATTATAATTTTGCTATCTTTGGATAGTCCATGCAGAATATTTTTTATTTAATTATATCGGCAACCTTTACGAAAACTTTGAAATTAAACACAAGTCCATTCTGTTTTACAATATGTGCTATAGTTCATTGCAGCACTTTCAAGAAGAGACAGATTTCTAGAAGAGAGCAGAAATACTTGTTACCTGAGTGAGTCTCAGGTGATAAATAAGAGCAAAAGCTTCTTTGGAGACCATTTAGCTGCTCTAATACTACTGCACAATTTGACGAAAAAAAGCCTTATTCAGTCTTATTCAATTTTATATTATTACAAGATTTATTTGCAAAGAAAAAAAGGAATGCATTTGTTCAGTTCAGCTTACTTGCTGCAGCTACAATACTAAAATTTATTTTCTGAATTAATTTCATTGTTTATTACTCAAGCAATAGTTGGTGCTGAAAGGCAACGCATAGGTAAAATTGATGAAGCGTAGCACTGATGCTTAACTTCCTCTTTCACTTCCTTCCCAGTTGTTATTATTTACAGAATACCCACTGTCTAAAACAGGGTAATGATAAAAGCAATTTGTGTCTGAAATATCTTGTTTTAGCTAGAAGATAAAGGAACTTGATAGCACAAAGAAATTGGCATAATCTTGGTTGAATAGTTGAATAGTTGAAGGTATATGTAGCTTTATTGCTAGTGCAATCTATAATAAACATTCAATAATAGATATTTATGGAAAACCACCACACCTCAGACATCTATATTTTATAGTCAAATTTATTTTACATTTTTTACATTTACATTTCAATAAAACTTGAAAAAACAAATGAATATGGGTTTTTTGTTTCAAGTACTGTGTGATAAGAAGAGCCTAAACTTCTACAGTGCCTCTCATATAAGCTGTTAAATATGCACTTAGTGCTACACAGGGAATGAAAGTTATTCTGCTATGACAGAATGCTTAACTGCTATTCCATTTCCTATCTGGAATTCCCGAAGCTCATAGATAGAAAAGCCTCTTCTTCAAACTTAGAAAGCCTACAGCTGTCGGTGTGCTGTTCCAGTTCCCCTCCTCCTCTCTTTCAATTGCTTAGGGAGATTAGAAAAACTGGCCCAGGACCCATCCTGTAGCATTTCAGAGTGCTCTCTACTCTTATTCATGTAGCCAAATTGATTTTACCAATAATGTCTACTTTTACATATTCTGATCCTATATAGCCTCTAAATTTATGGTTCAATCTGACTTTATTTGGCTCCTGTTCTTAAAAGGATCATAAATTTGCAATTAATCTTCGATTGTATTCCATCTGCTCCCAAGGTGACTTCTATTGCTTCAGGACATACTATGGAGCTACCTGCCAAACACTCTTTCTACTGCAAGGCTATGTGTTTTTCCAGGAACAGTTGTATCAGGGTATTTCATTCTTGTTTCATAAGCTGATTATCAACAGCAATGGATCAAAACATTCAAGTCATTTGAAGCATTATAATTCTGCTTCGGAGAGCACCTTTAATTTCCCATTTTCTTTAAGACTGAGATAGCCCAATATCCAGCTTTACTTTCAGTGAGGAAACCATGAGTATTCCCCAGTGTTGTAGCTAAATCTTGGCTTCTAGTTAAGTGAAGGTAAGAGCATGTATATTGCATGGGACATTTGAAACCAAAGGCAATGCTTCTGGCACAGGAAACCTCTCAATCACAAATTTTTGGAGCTGAAAGGGTATTCTGCGAAGAGTCACTATTAACTTACCCTGTTCTAATTCTCCTTCTTAGGTGGCACAGGAAGCTAGATGAGGCAGACTGTGGGTTTAACCTGGCATTTTCCCATTAACCCATTTTCCTGGGTTTGTGTTAGATACTCCACAGTAACAGCCTCTGTGTGTGTGTGTGCTCACTCATCCATCCCAGAGAGTCAGCTGAGGTGAGACTTTCAGTGAGATCATCTTCCTGCAGCTGTAATCCAAATCCTAAACATAGCAATAGCATTACACTCAGGCAAGCAACACAGTACCAATAATGGAGGGAAAAATCACTGCCACCAAGCAATAAGTGTTTCTTGTTTACTTATAGAGAATGGACTGACGTTCAGCAGTCTGTAAATAAACTCTCTAGACCCTTCTCAGTGATGAATTTCTTCTTCCATATGGGCTTTCATATCTTTCCATATAGGGAAGATAATAATGGCTGTCTAAAATCTGAAGAAAGTGTTCTTACACTGGTTTGCAACAGGTTTTTGTTTGCTGTTTCTTGAAGTACGAACTCAATTTGATATATTGGTCTGGAATGCACCCCTTACCCTAATTCTACACCTAATATTTCAGGTAAGCAAGGACAATGAAAATTGAGAGGAGGTCTCCTGGAAACAGTTTTGAGTTATCATGGAATTTAGCTGAGCAGATTCTATTAGTCTAACTTTCTGTCTTGAAGTTTTAAATGGAAGAAATCCTTGAAATTTGCCACAATCTGAATTCCAGCTTTCTGGACAGGCAGGGTTCCCAGGACTTCTGTATACAGAGAAAAAAAATATATACCAGCTTTGATATACCATTACGCTCTTGACAGTTTTATAATAGAATTTCTATATGGACCACATTCTCTGTAAACAAAACACTTAAGCTATTATTGACAGATCCATAGGAAAAATTCTCTGAATACCTTGAAACTAAGAGGGTTTTTATTGCCCACTAATAACTCCCTTTTCATAAGCTTGGCCTACTTACACTCCTATCAAAATCAATGTTCCCAATCCCAAGGACTTTAACCCCAACTATAAACCTAAGTAATAGCTTCCAGATGGGTAGGAAACCCAGGACTACTAGAAAATTAATGGGAAATGACTCACAGCTGCAGGTAGCATCTCCCAAATTATATCTTCCAGCCCATCTGAATTAATTAAATTCACTTTAGAAGCTACATTAGTTCTGCAGAAGAAATTCTCTGTAACCATATTCCAGCTGTAACCTTATTTTTTAAAAGGAAAAAGCTGTCTTCAACTCTGAAATTTCAAAAGATGTTCACAATAATTGGTAATAACCCTTCTTTAAACTCTGTACCCTCATGTGGCTTTGCAGACCCTTTCTGAAACTCTTGGTTATACATCAGCAAAGTATCCAACATGTTGTAGAGGTTGGAAAAGCAGTCTTGTGAAACCTACTGCTTGACTTATGATTGTTTAAGAACTGGAGTGGCTCTCAAAACCTACTTTTTTGGGTAAACTCGTTAATCAGGGGGAATGAGTGAAAACAGGAAAAGTGAATTCCCAGCAGCCAAGAGCAGCTATGGGTGATGGACTAATAATGAAATGGGACCAGAGGGTATTGAAATAGGAAAGGATCAACATTCTGCCTTTTACTTAAGCACAGGGTGTTGGCTGACCTCAATGATGCTGCAGCCTCCCACTCGTGTCTCTCACTGATCTGTTCCACAGTTCTCAGTTTGATCCTGAATTTATCCACAATCTCTATGATCTCTTTCCTACCAGAGGCTTGGGTGCTGATGTTTAAGTCAGATCAGGAAAACCAGCCATGGTACCACAGCTGTGTGCCCAAGCTGACTTGCCCAGCTTCTCAAGCTGGCCTTTTAGGCCCCAAGGCTTTCCTGCTGCCACTGGGCTGCCTCCCAACAGCAAACTTTCTTTTCAATATTCTTTGTACGTGACCTGTAGATAAAATTTTAGATAAACAGCTTTTAGTGGAGATAAACAGCCTCCTCATGGAGAAGCAGGGCAAGATGTCTGCTGGGAACAGCATCCTCAGACCTCCTCATTCTCTGCTCTGGGGCTGCAGTATCCTGGATCTATCCTGTCCACAGCTGTTCCTGAGGATAGATTTGGGCTCTTAATGTGTCATCAGGGGAGATCTTACTTTTTGCTCCCAGCATAAGGGTTTTCAAGTGGAAGAGTGCAGATGGAGTGAAGCATCTCGGCTATGAGGCACTGAGTCTGTGACTGGATCCACCTGAGAGCCCAGATCATCACAGGGGCCAAGTGACAACAGGGCCAAGTGTGGGATTCAGGATCAGACCTGGTGAAGGGAACACAACTCAGCTGCAGCCCTGGGCATTGGGCACCTCCCTGGGGATGGGAACCTGGAGGTTGTCCCAGCTCAGCAGAGCCCATGGCCGGGCCCCGGCTGTGGAAAAGACCAACCCTGCTGCAGCTTCACTGGGACAGGGGCTGAGGGCCCCAGGAAGAGGGCAGAAATGTGATCCTGGGCAGGGTGGAGGAACCCCAAAGGGTCTGGCACAGCTGCTCACAGCTGGAAGGGTCTAAACACACAGTTACCTAAACACCAGATCAAGGGAAGAGGTTCATGGTGCTCACCATGATATTATCAGGCAGCAGCAAGTTCCTAAACATCACTCACATCCTCAATATAAAACTTCAAAATTCCTGACTGTGATCTTTTTGATCTTATCTTTATTCAATTCATACTTGGAAGTCATTTGCAGACTGCTGAGTCATTTGCCCTTACATAGCCTGTCTAAGCCTATATGACTGTAACCTATATAACCTATCATAACCCATCTAAATTCAGCCACCTTCGGGGCAAATTGTCACTTCCTCAAGTGTCTAATCCAAAGCCCATTCAGTTTAGTGAATAGATTCCCAAAGATGGGCTCCCTCCATAAAGCAAACAGCTCATCCAAGCTGTTATTTGACTGTCTTTAAAGGTGACTTTATGTGAAGTGTCAGTCTTTGATGGATGTGAGTGTCTGGAACGTTAGTTTTAATTCCTTCAGTGCCTTCCGCCAAATATTGTTCTACACTTCTGCTTAGACAGGGGAGATAAAAGAGGAAAAATGACAATATTTGATCATATTTAAACCACCACCAGATGGATGTCCCGACATGGTTTCTCATCTAAACCTCAACTGTGCCTTCATTTAATTGTACATTGAACTCTTACTGTGAGGTTACCTTCATGTACCTGGAAGCACAAACTATGCATAAATCTTACTGGAAAGGTCTATGCAATATAAATTCTTGTTGTTTTAAAATAGAGAAATTAAAATGGATGGGGATCACGAGCTGATTAAAATATATGATTCTTTCTGAATAGAAGTAAGGTACTTATAAACACATTAGCCTATTTTCATCATTAAGGTCTATGCCATACCCACAGATATAACACAAGTAGTTTCCTTAGCAACCATCAGATTCTGAAGGAAACCATAAATTCAGTATTTTAAAGTAACAATAACAGAGAAACTCAATTAATTCCAGAGTGTTGATTTCCATCTATCTTAAAATGGTTATCAACCATTCCAAACTATATTGCAGTATACAATATTATCCTTCAGAGAATAAATTTCTATGACTTAATTTAGGAAATTTTCTAAATCAGTTTGGAAAATTAAATTAAAATAATTTGCATATAGGTGGTAGGAAACATCTTTCCACTTTCTACTTATTGCAGCATTTTAAAATTGAGTTACTATTTTAAATGGCATTAAAATCTATTAATGATAACGAAATAATTTGTGCATTGCTAAAATAGCATTTACCAGAGTTTTGCTCATGAAGCACTGAAACAGACAACAAGCTGGTTTACAGTCTCAGTTTACCTTTGCTGGGTCCACTAATTTGAAATTACAAAAAATAAAAATAACACTGCTGATTCCCATGTACGTGAAGATAAACTTTCAAAAGGGAATTGAATGTGCCCTTTGAAATTCTCAGTTTTGCGGGGTAAAGGATGGGTAAAAAGTAGTCAGGAATCTAAGCTTCAGAAAGATGAACTTTCTGCTGGTTAGGGCACTACTCTGTGGGATCCCTTGGGAATCTGCCCTCAGTCGTAAAGGAGCAAATGGGGGCTGGGAGACATTTAAAGGCATCTGCAATAAGGGTGCAAGAGCTTGCAAATACAAAGTGAAAGAAATCAGGCAGGGGAGGCAGGAGGTCCACTGAGTTAAGGCCTCTTAGCCAGACAAAAATATAAATTCAAAACCATGAAGAGTGGAGGCAGTAATACACAACTGGGGGAGATTACAGGGATGTGGCCCAGGAGATTGGGGATGGGGAATGCCAGGGCACAGCTGGAGATGAGCTTGGCTCAAGATGTAAAAAATAACAAGTATTTCTTCAGGTACATAGGACAACAAAGGGAGATGAAAGAAACTGTACCCCCTTGATGAGCAAAACAGGAGACCTGGCCACAACTGACAGGGAGAAGGCTGAGGTATTCACCAACTTTTTGTCACAGTCGTCACCTGCAGGTTTTCTGGCCACACCATCCAGTCCACAGAATCCAAAGTCAAGGAGAATGAAATACTGACCACTGTAGAAGATCGGGTTTGAGAGCATCTAAAGAACCACAATATTCTGAAGTCCATGGGACCTGATAAGATGAACCCAAGGCTCCTGAGTGAACTGGCAAAGAAGCTGATAAACTACTATTCATCCTATTTGAAAAGCATAGCAGACTGATGAAGTTCTCAGTGAGTGGAAAAGGGGAAACTTAACCCATTTTCAAAAAGAGAAATAAAGGGAGACCCAGATAACTACAGGACAGTCAGCCTCACCTCTTTGCTTGGCAAGGATGGAGCAGATCCTCCTGGAAACTATGCTAAGGCACATGGAAAATACACAGAGGTTCTCATGTAGAGCTTGATCTAAGAGAATTTCCAGTCAGTCCTAATGCTTGCTTCATTCTCTCTTGATTTTCAGTAGGTGTAATTGGTTTTGAAACATAATTTCTTTTCCCCCTTAATCTCAAGCACCAAACTCTAATCTAAACTGAGATATTTCCTACAAGAATTTGCTTCATAATTCATAAAAAAATCCCAAAACATACATGTGGGATGGAAGGAGTGGCCTTAAAACCTGTTGTACAGCCACCAACTCAATTTTTTGTGAATGTCATACTACAGATAAGGCCAGACGTCCTTCAATACTGTAAGACATTTCAGGAAATTCTTACTGAGCTAAAATGAAACAAGTGTTACTGTCCCATATGTTTTGTCCAACAAATGCTGTTCCTACTTTTTACATCCATTTTGATATGGCCCATAAATTCAGCTTCCATCTAAATGTTCATCTGTACAAGAAGCAAGAAGAATTTATGTATCTACACAATAATAGTTTTGCAGTGACTTTCTCTGAATATTTTAAGACCAGTTTGCATTGCTACTAATCCAGCATGAGATCATACCACATATACTCAAGTAAAGGCCAGTGGCTTAGACAGATAATGTTATTTTGTACAAGGTCAGTTGTTGGAAAATTTCAGTTCACTCCATGTTTAGCAGATGATATACAGGCAATGTTAATACTAGAAGAGACAAAAATTAAAGAAGTCATAATTTTTGCAGGTGTGAAAAAAGAAAAAAAAAAAGGAACAGTCTATCCTCAGTGTAATTCTGAACAGTTTAAACAGGATAAGGACTTTTAATAAATGTAATTACCAATTTTTTCAAACATTACAGAAAACTTCATACTGACAGTCACAGAGCACAAAGTGAGCAAAATGTAATTTATATAAGTACAAAACCTCATAAATTCTAATCTCATAACAAAAAGAAGATACTGGGAAGGAAGACAGAACTAGGTCACTCTTTACAATGGTGCAGTAAAATGGGATGATGTGGTATATGCTAACTAGTTTTGAATCAGGAAAAAAGGTTAGTGGCTATTTTTACTGAACCTGGCTACATATATCATTATATACAGGTATAGGTCACAATAAATGGTTTTATTTCTGGCCTTAATAAAGGTGTGTAACATTTTGAAATATTCTGTCTTAAATAATGGCTTGAGCTACTCATACTCGTACGTGAGATATTTTAGCAGATCTTTCCATCCTCCTCAAGGTACCAGGACCCTATGAAAGGACTAATGCAATAGCTGTAATTATTTTTCCTTTGTTCAAAACCAAACAGAAAAGTACCTAATCTGCGGATGCCAGAATATAGACTCTCAAAGAACTCTGATGGGATACAAATACTTTAAAAAAGAACAGGAGCAGGCAAAAACCTCTCTTTTTGGATCAATTTAAGTCCAATGAGGTAACTGAAGACCTGAAATTAAATTGGTCATATTACTACTTCCTGCCCTCATACATTTGCAAAGAGGTATCAAGTCTCTCGTTCATCAACTCTATTCATCCCTTCAGTTGAAAAAAAAAATTTTTGGAAGCACTCTTTTCTTGTGCCATGACGACAGTTTATCAGAAAACAGAAATTTTTATTCAACAAAAATACTTTTAACTTAACACATTTTCTGCAGAAAACATCAACACTTTGCCTGCAAGTTTTCGTTAGTTTTTATTCGGTGCAGGGAACAGTGCTGTTAAACATTTTTGTCAGTGACAAAGTGGAACATCTCAGCAAGTCTGCTGATGACACTAAGCTGTGTGGTGCAGAGGGATGCCATCCAAAGGGGACTTGACAGGCTTGAGAGGTGGACCCAAGCAAACCTCTTGAAATTCAATCAGGCTAAGAGCAAAATCCTGCACCTGGGATTGGGGCAATCTCAAGAAGTTACCAGGCTGGGTGGAGAATGGATTGAGAACAGCCCTGAGGAAAAGGACTTGGGGGTGCTGGCTGATGAGAAGTGCAACATGAGCCAGCAATGTGCACTTGCAGCCCAGAAAGCCAACCATATCCTGGCTGCATCAAAAGAAATGTGGCCAGCAGGTTGAGGGAGGTGATTCTCCTCCTCTGCTCTGCTCTCCTGACACCCCAGCTGGAATATTGTCTCCAGTTCTGGGGCCACTAATACAGGAAGAGCATGGAGCTGTTGGAGTGAGTCCAGAGGAGAGCCAGAAAGATAATGAGAGGGTTGGAGCACCTCTCCTGTGAATGAGAGTTGGGGATGTTCAGCCTGAAGAAGGCTCTGGAAAGACCTTATAGCAAATTCCAGTATCTGAAGGAGGCCTAAAGGAAAGCTGGGGAGGAGCTTTTTACAAGGGCAGGGAGTGATAGGACAAGAGGTAATGGCTTTAAACTGAAAGAGATTTAGGCTAGACATTAGGAAGAAATTCTTCACTAAGAGGGTGGTGAGACACTGGAACAGGTTTCCCAGAGAAATTGTAGATGTCATCTCCTTAGAAGTGCTCAAGGTCAGGATGGATGGGACTTTGAGCAACCTGCTCTAGTGGGAGTTGTCTCTGCTCATGCAGAGGAGCTGGAACTGGATGATCTTTAAGGTAACTTTCAACCTAGACCATGCTATGATTCGAGAAGGGGTAGACAGAGAACTAATGTGCAAGATTTATTACTTTGGACATCAGAAAAATACTCGCTGATGTAGTGTTTGCTTCTGGAGAACCCATAAATAAACAACTAAGTACTATTCATTATCATTATGTTACCTTCCAGAACTACCAAATATATGGGGGAAAATGAAACTTTATGTAATATACCTAAAAAAAATATAGTAACAAGCAGTCCTGAGTATTACTGATCTAGTAAATCTATTCAAATTTATCAGGTCCAGTTTTAACATAAGGAGAAAATATATATGGAAGCATTTACAGTTTCAAAGGTTTTGTCTGATAGATTTTAAACTCAGAATGAACAGGAAACAAGGGGAGATTGAAAAAAAAAATCAGATATTAAAGCTTTTTGAATAAAATCCTAAACAAAGTTACTGATTTTTCTGCAGGGAGAATGTAAGAATGAGATGAAGTAGCAAGTGACAACAATATAACAAGAATTAGGGACCCTAAGAAGTAAACCAGAAGAAGCACTGAAATAATTGTTGTTTGTGTTATGCTCACATCCCATTCATTCATTAGGCCAAGGAAAACATTTTGTTTATCGAGCTCAATTAATGTTCCTTGGGTATAAGCAAAAGAAAGCAGACATAGCAGTATAAAATATAAACTTTACATCTCACAGAAGGTCTTGCTTCATCCTCAATGGTTGTTCCTCAGAGTCATGAAATCTTAATTTTCTGGATTACTAAAATGACAAATATACGTCAGGAGGCACTGAGAACATGTCTATTGAAGAGAACTCTCATTGAGTGTGCTTCTTAATACCTGCAACTCTCGCCACAATAATTGAGTCTCTGAGAGACTTTAAGTTTCCTTTGCATAACATTTAATAGCTGAAAGACATACCAGCATTCTCCCAAGCTCTCTAACATTTTACTCTGCTTATTAATGATAATCTTTCACTCTTGAAAATTTCTTTTTCCTTTATTATACTGTATTAGTGAACTTACAGAAGTTCCCTTGCTCTAGAATAGGCATGGCTTAAGAGAGGCCAGTTTGTGGAAATACAGCATCTATTTTTTTTTGCGTTTTTGATCATCACATGTGGGTCCCATCAGGTTGCCATATTAAAATTACTTCCTACAGTGCATGGCAGAAGTGAATAATTTGAGTTCAGATGGCATACCAAAAAAATCAGAAATATGGAAATCAGAAATATGGAATGTCAAAAAAAAAAAGAAAGATCTCATCTTTATTTTATTTTTGTTTTTAATTTGCCTACTGCAATCATACATAATAAGTGCAAGAAGACTATTTACTGTACAAGCCGTTAATTTAGTAATGTTGTCCTACAATAATTGATAAAACTTCAGAAAACATTAATTCTATCACACTGGTTCATTTTAACATGTAAGTATTAGAAAAATAAGAATTTATCCATGGATAAAAGAAGAAAAAATAATATTGGTGAAGCTATACAGAAAGCAAAAAGGAACGGTGTGAAAGTTTACTCAATGTTTAAGTAAGGTGAAAAAGAAATTGAGTATTTCTCTAGAGCAAGCAGATTTGGCCCTAGAATTTGGAAACCAGAGATACTGAGATGAAGAATATGCATATTGTTGCAAAATTTTAACATGGATAATGAACTGTAATTACAAGAGACTGTGTCAAAAGACTTGTACTACAACAAAAATGCAAGGTTCAGGTGTTTAAGTGATCATTGGAAACTGTACCACTCTGGTCAGCTTCAAACAGGAAGGATGAGCAGGATGAAGGCTCTTGCCAGAGCTGTTGTCTACAAACTGTTTGGGGGATAAAAATGTGAAGGAAGGAGCTAAAGTTGTGGCCAGAAAAAATGTTGGCAGAGGAACACAGGGGTATGATCTACCCATTTGTAAACTGAGGGTGAAATAAGAAGGTGCTGAAATTATCCAATCTGCTGAGACATAAATTTGCCTTTAAATAGGCAAATATCATAAGACATTTGAATCTGAACAAAATTATGGAAGAAAATTGCATGTGACAGCAAGTAGATGTGCAGAGCTAATTCCTTTCCCTATTTCCTGTGATCTTATGTACATTTAGTACACAAATTCAGTGTCACAATATCCATATAGAAAAGCAGCATTGAATATCACTATTCTGTAGTCTATGACCAAATGCATTCAGATTATTAACTTGTTTTTATAAATATTTATCAGACCTATAACATGACTGGCTTGACAGGAACAAAACAGATGGAGCATATCAAGTTGTAAATACAGTGAAACAGTGAAATCATTAAACTCAACAGCCATTGAATTTGCCATTGAATTCAGGCTGTAGTGAGGGTAAGGATCAAACTTCAAAGCATGGCAACAGTAGTAGAACTGCATATGTTTTTAAAACAGTTCTCAACTATTTTAAAAGCACTATCA
The DNA here is from genome assembly GCA_023637945.1 of Phaethornis superciliosus. NCBI lineage: Eukaryota > Metazoa > Chordata > Aves > Apodiformes > Trochilidae > Phaethornis > Phaethornis superciliosus. The sequence continues at coordinate 8,337,286 of JAJQWJ010000005.1, forward strand.
AAGTACAGAAAAATAGGACAGAATTGTAATGATTTCAAAGGTCTGAGGTTCTGCTGGCATCTGGCATGATGCTGGCAGATCTACACTAAGAGCCTTCTCAGCCTGACACAGTCTTTCCTATCTGAAAGCTTCTTTATGTCTAGTTTATGGTGAAGATCTTCTGAGAGAAATTAGAGAATCATAACATTGTTTTGGTTGGAAAAGACCAAGCCAAGATCATCAAGATCATGAAGATCATCAAGACCAATCCTTAACCCAGCACTGCCTAGTCCACCACTAAACCATTTCCCAAAATATGATACCCACCTCCAGGGATGGTGACTCCACAACCTCCCTGAGTAGTTTGTTCCAGTGCCTGACAACACTTTCAGAGAAGAAATTTTTCCTACTACCCAGTCTGAATCTCCCTGGCACAACTTGAGGTCATTTCCCCTTGTTCTATCACTTGTTACTTGGGAGATCACTCCCCTCATTACAACCTCTTTTCAGGCAGTTAGAGAGAGTGAGAAGGTCTCCCCTCAGCATCCTCTTCTTCAGACTAAACAACTCCAGTTCCTCAGCTGCTTCTCATACGATGTATGCTCCATACCCTTCACCAGCTTGGTTTTCCTTTCTCTGAACTTGCTCCAGCAACTCAGTGTCTTCCCTGTAGCAAGGGGCCCAAACCTGAACACAGTATTCAATGTGTGGTCTCACCAGTGCTGAGTACAAGGGCACAGTCACTTCCCCACTCCTGCTGGCCACATTCTTTCTGATACAAGCCAGGGTGCTGTTGGACACCTTGGCCACCTGGGCACACTACTGGCTCATTTTCAGTCAGCTGTCAACCAATAAATCCAGGGCCTTTTCTGCTGGGCAGCTTTCCAGCCACTCTTCCCAAGTGTGTAGCATTGCCTGGGGTTGTTGAGACCCAAATGCAGAACTCTGGTGCTTGGACTTACTGAACCTCATGCAACTGGCCCTGGCTCATCAACCCAGCCTGTCCAGATCCTTCTGTAGAGATTTCCTACCCCCAGGCAGATCAACAATCCAACTTGGTGTCATCTACAAACTTACTGAGAGTTCATTCAATCCTCTCATCCAGATAATTGATAAAGTTATTAAAGATATGAAATATTACTCTTGTCTTTTCGTATACAGAGGTATACTGCATCTGGGATGGCATTCATTTTCTTCATAGCAGCAATATGGTGCTGTGTTAAGGATTTTTTAGCTAAAAGAGTGGTGGTAACCTACCAGTGTTTTGCACAGCCTGGGGGTTTTCTCTTTTCCACATTCTGCCCTGGCTCCCAGTGAGCTGGGGTTGGGCAAGAATCTGGGGGTTGACACAGATGGAACAGCTGACCTGAAGTTCCAAACTATATGATATGCTCTGTCATAAAAGCTCAGGGAAAGGAGGAGGAAGGGGGAGCCATATTATATTTGTGGTTATAGCATTTGTCTTCCTAAGTAATCATTATGCATGCTGAGGCCCTGCTTGCCAGGGAGAGGCTAATCATGGGCCTACACATGTGAAATAGAGAATGAATTCCTTATTTTGCTTAGCTTGAGCATGAAGCTTTTGCTTCTCTTATTAAATTGTCAATATCTCAACCTGTGAGTTCTCCTGCTTCCTCCCCAGGCCAGAGGAGAGGGAGCCCATGAGCAGATGTGTGGGAGCTTGACTGTTGCCCAACATCAACCCATGACAGTGCAACACAGCTTATAAAGCTGTTGAAAATAGAGCAGAAGTAGCTGATCTTTGTGTCAGGGTCAACTTCATAAAGTTGAATTACTCTGCTAAATCACACTATGAAAGCCCTACTATACAGCAGTAAATTGACTTTTTTTTAATTTTTTCTTCCATCAAATGATACAGTTGTTCTCTTCAGTTCTGCAGCCCAGTTCCATACTCAGATATTTTCTACTAAAAGCTGCTTTATAATTCTGCTGTAGGAAGCAGAGGGTACTGTCTGTAAGGCTACAAAAGGGAGTGAAAAATGTGACTCATTCTACCTGATTGTGCAGGATAGATGATGGTATCTTCTACACTCTTGGCTATCCTTACTCAAGTAGGCCTTTGAAACAGCTTTAGTGTGCCACACATAATTTATAATTTTCTTCATTTCACTAGTAGACAAGAAGAAATTGGACATAGGTCATAAAACTGAAGTTGTGTGACCCTCAGCACCAATCAGACCATATGTTCCCCATCCTCCACTCAAGGCACTTATCAGAAGTTTCCAGAGCCATGTGAGTACCAGTAAGGATAGATAAAAACTCTTTTGTGGTCATGAACACTTCAGCACAAAGAATATGAAGTCTGTCAAAAGCCAAATGCCACCTTCTTGAGACAAACACAGACATGATCATCTGTGTTCCCTTGCAGTTTCTTCCAGAGTGTGCTACCCTCTTGTTGCTCAGACCTGTATGTAAGTATGAAACTAGGTACACATTCACACCTGGAGTAGGCATCCTTGTTCCATAGCATCAAAAAAAAAAAAAAAAATCTATTTGATTGGATCTATTGGATTCACTGCAGAGGTATTAAACTGTGTGGCTGTGTGATACAGGAAGCTTCTGAATGGTCTTGAAATCTGAATTTTTGTCTACATTGCAGTAATTCAGCAAAAGCATGTGTACATTTACTTCGCAAAGTAAGGTTAATATCTGTTTAGGAAAAAATTATTAAAATATCCTGTAAGCAACCAGGATATTATAATATCCTGTTCACAGCAACCTTTGCAGCTTTTTGTTATTAATATTCATACTGTCCACATTTTCTGCACTAACCTTAGTAAACATTTTTAATTCCATTAAAATCCCTAGCTTCAAGTTCTGCATAAAATATCAATATTATTGATTCATCCTTTTTCTCTCCTCAGGGCATGGTTTAATTCCACATCAATTTGTGTATCGAAAAAAAAGAGTGAATCTGCCAGAAATGAATGCTAAGAGAAAATGCTAAAAATCAATTAAAATACCTTATCAGCTACAAAGATAATAATATCTCTCTGCTAATGAAGGAAGATACATTGCAATTTAGAAAATCAGAGCTGACCTGAAGCCTATTTCTGCAGATTTTGTACTTCAGTTGGCTAAAGTGGTTTTATGCTGATGTATTAGAATTTAATTTGCCCACTATCAACATGAGATCTGGGAAAGATTAAGCAGACAGTTAAGTTCAATGGAATTAAAATTAAATTATCAAATTAAATTATTAAAAATATTTTATTTGGTTAAGTATTCATTTTTGTTTCATCAGCATAAATCATTTGTCCAAGATGGCTTCTACTCACAGCAAGGACAATCAAATATAAAAACAAATATATGTATTTTAGATACTCAAGAAGCCCTTATTAGCAGTACTAGATGTTTTTTTCTCAGAATGAAATCTTGCTCTTGAAAGACTTGACATTTGAATTCAGTGGTGACAGGGATTTTAAGCATATGAAATATGCACAAAGATACAAATCATCTTGAAGAACCCTAGAGATGTTTCCTGGAAGAAACTTCTAGCCCAAATTTCCACCAGGAGTAGGACCTTTTGTCTAGCCTAGTCTTGAACAAGGCTGAAGTTTTTACAGTCTCCCAGGATAGCTGTTAGACTGCTGCTGGATCAAAGTGATTCTGTTTGAAGTCTGACCCAAAACTTTTAACGCTGGGAATTCCTGGGAAGTTCAGAGCATCCAGTGCTCAGCTCTTCTCAAACCAGATCTTTCTTGTCCTCAGAGAGGTAAGTTGTACATTTTTTTCAGTTGCAACCTGTTGCTTTAACATGTGGTTTGCTGTTATGATTGGCACATCCTGTGTGACCATGATGGCCATCTCAACCTACCAGATACCATGGCCCAATTCCCAATTTCTCTGTATTGCCAAACACCGGGATTATAAATGTCAACAAGTACTTTCCTAGGACCCAGAAAAAAAGAATCAAAGTGTTGGGTAATACACCTTCACCAATCTCTGCTACTGAGATCATGGGCAGCTGAGATCTGAAGAGATATTCTGTTAGCTGGGACCTGTGACAGAATTTTGTTATTAGGAATGAGATTCCGTACAGGAAGTTTTCAGTATAGTTCAAAAAGTTAATGTTCATCTTTTATAAAATATGATGTGCTCTTCAGCTGTCATTACATTTTACACCAGAGGCAGGGAGTGGGAAAGGATCCTTATGTATATGTGATGTTCTGATTGTTTGGTATGTTTTATTTATGTAAGGCCATAAACATTAATATTTCATAATAATATAAGATCTTATTAAGTTAATAAACAAAGCCTTTAAGGACTGACTTTTACTAACATTTAAAAGTAATGTTGAACATTATATTCCCTTCTATTGCAGTCTTTATGAACACTAAACCTCCAAACCTTTATTCTTTTAAGTATAAGCCTGGTAATGTCTCAAAGTCCAATAGTACACAGAAAGAGCAGCTTTTACAGTGGCAATTCCAGAATTCTATTATGTAAAATTATTAAGCATCTTAAATTAAACAGGCTATTCATCTTCAGCTAGAAAGGCTGTGCTAGTTTTGTTAAGCAAAAATTTTACTTGGTAGTCCATCCTTATGTGTACCATAAATCACTGCATTTTCAAGCATTTTAAACCTTTCAAGATAGAGATGATTCACCTGTGATATCTGTAATAGATTTGACATACAGCATTTTTCAAAATCCCAGCAGAACCTGCCTATTGAATGCATAACTTGAATATCAAATCCCAGCAGACTGTCTACCTAACATACTATAGTAGTGAACTATCACTGAATAACAAAAGCTTATGCATGGCTTTTGTCTCTTACTATGTCTTCCTACTTTCCACTTACTCCCCTAGGTGCCTTAACAAGTCAAATGCTGTCCAGTTGTGAAGTTTAGCAGTAAATCATGAATACAAACGCATTTCAATGCAAGAAAGGCAACTATGGTATTTAAAGCCAAATTTCTTCTTTTCTTTCTTCCTTTCCAAATTCATGTAGCTTCTTAGAAGGAAGTTTTATAAATTTTTTAGTGATCCTGTATAACGGGGTTCATAGCACTTCCCTGTTTTATTCAAAGGTATGCCAAGTGAAGAAAGTATTTTTCTGTCACACACTTGGAGCTTGGATTTCCTTTTTGTGATGCAGGAACCAGATTTTTCAAAGCTGTCCTGAGGGTAATATTCAGAAATATAGCTAGTATAGAATGCAGATGGTAGTAAACTGGATTTATGGCCCTAAAAATTTGGCCATGAAGACACGTGAGGTGAAGCTAAAAGATAGTTTGGAATACATATATTAAAAAAAAAAAAAAGGCAGATTTTGTTTTCTATGATGCGAGTATCTTCCTGCTTATGTCATGGCTATTAATGTGATCCTCCTCTTGAGCATTTATAATTAAATTTTTTAAAATTGTCATTGGTATCTGCATTCAGGACCTTTGAACTCATAACCCCGACTGAAAAATTTATTTTGATATGTGAAACTCTAAAGTCTGAGAGTCGGTTAGAAAATGCATGTGATTACACCTTCTTCTGTCGAATTTGTGCACAAGCTTTGGATTATTTTGATAATAATCTGAATGCATTTGATGTATCCTTGACAAAGTAGTCAAAATGATGTTTTTATGGGACAGACCATGACAATCCTTAAAAGACCCTATATTTTTAGGGCTTGTTGAACTAAATCATTCTTTGATTTTTCTTCGGGTTTCCCATTTTACAAACAAGACAGTTATAAAGTACTTTTTACTATGCTTTGCTCTGTTTTTAATACATTTGACACAGAGCCAAGCTTTGAAGCTTAGGTTTTTTAAGATTTTTGTCTAGATTTGCTTTCAAATCTTCCACTGATGTCAGGATAGACCTGATTTGTAAGTTAGGAACCAGTATTTACCAGTGTGACAGTTCATTTTGACACTATTGAAAAGCAAAATAATTGGGTTTTAAATTATGTGGAAAGAAGTCATTAAGAAACAAGTTTCTAAAACATCCAGAAAATATATTTGGGTTACACAAATATTAAACTAAAACTGCCATTTTCAATATAAATTATGTATGTTTTCAAACACCTAGAAATTGAAAATTAACGTAGGGGAGACTAAGCTCAGAGCTGAGTTGGTTGTGAATTTAAACGATTACAAACAGAAGCACACACAGAAGATTGATGTTTCTACCACAGGCTGTTGTTTCAAAGACTAAAAGTCTTGGGAAAGCAGCATAAGTTTACCAAAATTCCATCGACTTTCTGGCACAGATTTTTCTGACGTAACTCACAAAACATCTCAAAAACCAAGACAAAGGAAGAATTCAGAGTTTCCAGGCTCCTTACACCAAGACTGTTGTCACTACTTCAGCTCATAGCCAAATCCCAGATGCTCTCTACCCTCCCAGAGGGAAATTAAAAGGGGAATAAGGGAGAGGGACTTTAGGGTTTGAAAAAAACAGTAAAATAGGTTTAATGAAAGGGTAATAGCAATGATATTGAATATACAAATATGTATATACAAATATCATAGAATCATAGAATAATTTGGGTTGAAAGGGACCTCTAAAGGTCATCTAGTCCAACCCCCCTGCAGTAAGCAGGGACATCCCAACCAGATCAGGCTGCTCATGGCCTTGTCAAGCCTCACCTTGAGAGACAGAAGTATGGAACCCACATGCCTCAGCTGGTGGTTAGTTCCTTACCAGAAAGACCCCAAAATGGTCTCGGCAGCAGACGGAGCAGGGAGGAGGGATAGTGGTGAATCCAAGGTCTACAAAAGCCCCGAAGAAGCCAAGCTGGTCCTACTTGGGAAGGTGACCTGCCTTGGCAAACCACGTACTTCTCCAGCAAGAAAACAGGGAAGCAGGAGATGGTGACAAGGAGGCACCAAGCCCAACAACACCCCAGCCACCAACACAGGGCTCCCTGAGGAGCCATTTTATACCCTGTGCCCTGGGCAGGAGTGCTGTGATTGGTCCATTGGGGTCACCTGACCCACCCTCTCCTCCCCAGGGGCACAGCCCCCGCCATGGCCACTGCCTCAGCCATGGCCCCCGGGGCAGGGTCAGGGTCCTGTGGGCAATGTTCATCCTGCTCCTCCCAAACCAGGACAGTGCCAGTGACAGTACCGTTTTTTTCCTTGGTATTTTAGAGAAAACAGGATTAAGTTTTCCCGGTGCTGTTGTTAAGTATTTTGTTAAATGTCGAGCATGGGGATTCCAGCGGCAAAATCCTCTTGTGTACATTGAGTGTCTGACGGGGCCCTAAATAAAGATCTGAGACAAAAAGTGATGGCAAAAGGGTGAAAGCTGTAAATGCAGTTGTATTAAAATTTATACAATCCCAGAGTCACAGTGAAGCAAAGGTTATGAACACCATTTTATGATTATATTTAGTATGTTCAGTTTTAGAAACAGGTTTTGCTGTTTTCATATCCATAACACCCTCTACACGAAAAAGAATGCTGAAATTAAATTTATCCTGCATTGCCTTGGTCCTAAATTTCATGAGAATTCTTGAGAAACATAACATTAGTTTTAATGACAGATAAATGAGTTATTTATGTGAGCCAAAGAGCCTTATTTTATGATAACCGATGTTTTACAACTGTTTCATCAAGTAGTGGTTCCACATATTTTTTTGCTAAAAATAATGTAACTAAATAAAAATATCATATTTGAATTATAGTGGAATTAAAATATTGCATCATAAAGGGTTTTAAATGGGGATTAAACTTAAAAAAAAACAAGACTACAAAGGGCTACCCATACATGCCCATAGGATACCCACAAGGGTGAGAGACACAGACTCAGCAATAGAAAATGGGGCTTGTGTTCAGCATGCAAAATAAAAAAAATTCAACAAATTTAATTTACTTAACAAGACGCTTGCTTAGAGTTAGCCAAAATCTCTCTAAAATCCCATCTCCTGCATGGTAAAATCAATGTTTCAGACAAATATGTCCTGTCAAGATCCAGATGCTGCAACCTGCAGTGTGCTGGCCCACTTTCTATGGAAAAGCTTACATTTTTCTATGGAAAAGTTACTTTTTGAATTTATGTTTGTACAGTAAACTAATACAGGAAGCACAGAGTAAGGAAGTAGGATGCTCATGTTTCCACCTTCTGCCTGAGGAGACTGAAAACCATGTCTCATGTGTCCTAGAAGAGCACCCAGACTCTCAAACCTCAGGGTTTTTCTGTGCTTTTCACTGAAACTGTGCCAAAGGCAGGAAAACAAAAGATTCATTAAGCACAGTTGAGAACCTTCTCATACCATTAAACTGCAGTGTTTTTCACCTTGAAGAATAGATCTTCCAGTTCTGGTTCCCGAATGAGAAACAATTTCTGTAATTTGAAGCAAGCAGCTCTAACCCCTGAAATATTAAATAAAGGACATTTTGAGGATTAGAGGGCAGGTCAGTGGGAGGTTTTAGGACTTTGGGATTAATGTAAGGCAAAGTACAAAGTCTCCCCATTTGTGGCATCTGACAGGTGTGGCCACCAGCTACCTTTGAGACTGTCATAATACAAATCAGTAAAAATTACGAACAGTTCAGAGATGGCCCTCACATTTGCTGATGCTGTAACAATCTTCTAGTATATAAGAGATCTATGGAGCTACTTCCTTAGCAGATATATATTAATTTTAGTATGAATTTATGTTTGTCTTATTTCATATTTTTATAATTCAAGCTGCAGTGATGTCACAATTTTCTAGAATAATTAATTGAGCTACATAATTAAAATACAATTTACTTAGTATATATTTGAATATAGCTGGAAGAAGACTACAAATACTCCCCGGTTACTGTTTTATTAAAATAGGGCATTGCTTCCTTTAATTTTTTATGTTAATTGATCAAAGGCAGTATTCTTCTGACTGCAATGAAGGATGGAAGCTTGAAACTACTTATGAAATTAAATTAATAGAGTTTCTTTTCAGCATCCTTATTTCACTCTAAGATCAGTTGTTCTACAATAATGTAACTTGTAGACCTTCTTGCATCTGTCCAGAGTTTCTCTTCATTTTGTCTTTCAGTTTCTGAAAGTAAAAGTCTTTCATTAAGTTCAAATTCATTTGATTTGTGACTAAGGCAAAGAAAGTTTTTCTTTGTCTGACAGAGTGAAAATGATGGGTTGGAGATCTTAAGATAGAAAAAGATTAAATCAAATGCACCCTCTTCCAACAGTAGTGATGTTTAAAATGCCAGTACACCTTAAACATTTTTGTTTGATTAAGATGCTTAAATTGCTGTCTTTTGGAAGTTTTCTGCTCAGAACAGTGTCTAATCCCCTCATCTCCCTAATCCCTCCTGTAGTACCTACAACTACTCTGTATTGTATACAGAATTTGCATGGACTTAGGGCCATGAATTTTATTAAGCTCTCTCGAAAACACAGGGCAAGTTTGGGATGCAGTAAACACAATGGACATTTGGCTCCATGAGATGTCACCTAAGCTAACCAGGAGGAAAAACTGGAAATGAAGACACACACTAGAGCAGTCACTGAAACCAGTATCACCTGCTTCCAGATGGATATGAGAACACTTTCTCCCCTCTTTCTTGTCCAATATTTCATTCTGCATAAGTATCCAGTTTGTTTATTATGGCTTTATTCTGAAACTTGGACTTGTGTGACCACAGAAAGAAAAGAAATTTGAGCATCTGTATTCCCAGATTTTCTCCCTACCCTTTTAGTGGGATGATAAGAGTCAGAGCTGAAGGACTGGGGAATAGTAACAATTTGTCTACAGTCAGGCATACTTTGAATGTATATTAAATAAAATATATAGATTCTGTAAGATAAAAGGTAAGGAATGAAGGCAATCCTGGCAGAGTTTGTTGTAGGCACTATATTTGGTTGGATTCCCATCCTGCAGCAAAATCTATTAGTCACCTAGGTGCTATGGGAATTAATTTAGTGGAAATATAAGAGTCAAGAGACTTTAGATACCATTGCACTGCCAAACGACAATAGGTGTGTATTACACACTAATATTTGGTTGTGTCCCTAGAGCATTTCTCAAACAATTGAAATGCTGTGTTAGTAACAGACTGGACAGGATTTAAAATATGAAAAATATGTGTATGTGTGAACCCAGTGATGTACCAATTGAAAATGGTGAGTATGTGAAATCTGGTGTCTGGGTTTAGAAGATCTAAGATTGGAGACTTAAGCATAGCTGTTCCTGGTGGGATGGCTAGACTGTATATACAGTTCAGTGCAGATTCAGGTCCCAGAAAACTCATAGAATATTAAATTGATAATTAAATTTCTTGTCTAAACATTTCCATTTTCTTTATGTAGTCCCCGCTACAGAAAGAAACTTACAGGAGAATATTACCATATATTTTGAGGCACCAGAGAAGTGTCAGTATAATATGTTTACCTCTTAGTGTTTTTGACAAGTATAAAATATTCTGCAAGAAGATAGATGATGGTCTAGTTGGTATAAGTCAACCACACACCACTAAACTCATTAATTTAGGTGTATGCTGATATGTGTATACTGAGGTTCTAGCACCTTGACAGTGATTTTCTTATATCCAAGGTTCCTGTTTTTGCAAAAATTCACCTGAAGCAAGAGGGATTCAAAGAGCCCTTCTTGCAAAATATGCCAACAGCCTCTTTAACAAGGTAATTAAACTCACTGGGAAAAAAAAATGCTTAATGTGGTAGCTACCCCAGAGCCTGTTCTATTCACCTTGCTACTCAGATTTCACTTTTCAAAAACCCTGACGTGTCTGTAAATCAATGAGCTATTTTTATTTGTTTACCTTTTGGTTAGCTGGTGAAACTTGGAATATATTTATAAAGGTTCCTATTTCCTGTATTAAGAACAGCAAGTTCAATACAAAGCACACCTGAGCCCACTGAATTTTGTCAGGTGTTTATGTCATCTCATTATCCAACTTTTCAGACTACTTCAACTCAGTTTCAGTTTCTTAATGAAAACGAGTCATTTCTCCTGCTGATTTGATGTACTATCTCACTGAATTTCAGACTTGTTTATGCATGAGATAAATTCCCTGTTCTGTTACATCTCTACTCTTTAGAGTATTATTGTCAAAAAACATTATGCCACTTTTGTTGTCTATGCAGCTGAGGATTTTAACAAGTAGCAATGGACCTGAGCTAGGACATCAAGCTGATACTTCCTTTTATTTCTAAATACATGGAGGTACAGTGCAAAATTAGATCAAAACTATGCAAAAATTTAACAATTTTGTGTAATGATAACTAAAAATTATTGTATTCTTTCTGATAGATATAAACATAAGCAAAGCCAAAATAATACAAAGTGAGAAAAGTTATTACTGAAGAAGCAGCATAATTCAAATTATATTCTAGGCTCATTTTCAAGAGCTTAATTGATATATAGGGACAATTTTACCCAAGCAGCCTCTCCACCATGAAGTTGTTCATCCTGAGGAATGCAAATCTGGCAGAAGAACCTGAACTAGACAACAACTTATCCATGGCAGAGCCCAAAATATTTGAGGTATTCAGAAGAGCAGGAAAGAGCTGAATTGCTGCTGGTTGCTGCTAGATTACTTGAATACAAGATAGAATGGATAGTTGCATGTATCCTTGGTACAGAGGCTACATGACAATTTGGAGTAAAATCCCTGTCTTGTTTGTTTTTTGCCAAAAGCTTAGTACAGGGTAGAGAAAGTTTGGAAGTAGGGCCTGTCAGTTTTTATTAAGGATATGTTTGTCAGGATTGCCATCTCTTTTCTCTTGTTTGTGGCCCATACACACATTCCCCCAACACTGACATGCTGGCACTTAAACATAAACACAGGTTCATGCTGCAGGACTTCCTAAAATTAGAACTGCAGCAAATCTAACTATAAAAGTTTATAGGACAGTGATTTCATTTTTTGATCTGAGTTAACTCACTGCCCAAAGGATTATTTTATTATTCTTTGAAAGCCTAGGCTAGCTCCAAGCCCTGCATCCCACAAATTCTGAGGCTTCTCTCTACCTTATCTCAACTTCCTTCCATAAAAAGTGAATCTGCCAGTATCCAGCTGCAGCATGTTGGAAGCAGCTCTCAATTCCTCCTTCCACAGGGTTCCTGCAGCTCACAGCTTCTCTACAGCCCAATCTGAACTCTATTCCAGCCAGCTGCACCCAGCATGTCATAAGCAGTTGCAGCAGTCCTCCTGTTTCTCTGCTGTAAAACTTCTTCAACTTTTCTGCTGACATCTTGCCCTTGCTCTGATTCCTGCCTTCTCAGAGTACGGTTGCACAGTCTGCCAAAGATGGTGTGCCAAGAAAGGGGAACACATCTGCTTGTACATCCTGGCTAGGGCAGCAGAAAGGGAATTGATTTACTAAAATTGCTTTTTTGAGCATTCAATCTTTCCTTCATTCAATACAATTAAATAAAACAGTGAAATAATACCTAAACTGGCTATTTTGCCTCCTGTGCTTTAAGCCGTATCATCCCTTCCCACAGTTATTTCTGATATCTATTAAAATCACACTAACTAAAAAAATCTAAGGCACTTTGAAACTGATTTAATTTTGACTCTAAATGGCTAACAAAACACAGTTGGACCCAAGATGGATCATTAGTTAAGAATTAGACTTAACTAACCTATATTCAGGAGCAAGCCTCAGTGTTTGGAGTGCAGACTTCACCCACAGTTAGACCAGGTTATAAATTGTAGAAAATGCTGCCCTTTGCCTTTGAAAAGTGTTAAAGACTTACTGGTTTCTTTACATGCAGCAAATATCAGCTGATGATCTTAAAGGTTTTTGCAACCAAAAAAATTCTCTGAATAAGGGGCAGCTGGGATTTGTATGGTAATGAGAGTTAGAATTCACTGTCAGAGGTAGGAAAATTACCACAGCAAAAGATAAAGGCAAATAAAATTGTCAAGATACATTTCTGAAAACTCAATGATTTTTAAAAAAGATTTTCTGTACCTTCCACAATTATTAGTTGTGACTAAACAACTGGCAGGAAGTGAAAGTGCTAATTGTGAGTGTCGGGCAGCTGCACGAATGAACAGATTTGTGTTCACTGATTAGGAAAGAAATAATGTCCTGACTTGAGAATGAAGTCTGACTGCAGAGCACCAAGCTGCAGGTTAGGGTGCATGTTCCAAGACATAGAGGAAAATCTTGCTTAAGCACCAGTAAAGAAGAACCCCAGAAAGTCACTGCAAACTTCCGTGTTTGAGCCTTATATATTTGAGCTGTTTTTTTTTCTTTTGACTCATTTTTAAGGACTATCTATAGTTATGCAGAAGTGTTCACTGTGTGGATCAAGCTTTTACAGCCTGTTGTATCTCCAGTTCTGTTTTGAAGGATCTCATCGAGTTAGAAGATACACAGGGCTGCCAGCAACTTACCTCTCCTGAATGTGTGTGCCCCTACAGCTTCTCAGAAAGGCTCATAATCCTAATTCTAGGCAGATTCAACCTCAGAGGCCTCTTAAATGAGATGAGCAGGGAATGTCCGAGAAGCTGGTGCCTGGGAACACAAAAAATGTTGGTTCAAATGACACATTCCTTGCTTCTTGTGCACTGCCTGTCTTGAAGGATTGTGTTGCTTCTGCTGAAGTGCATGAAATGGACTGGAGACGTGTCACAGGATTGCATTTGAACTGGTTGCTCACCATTTTATAGCACAGAAATTAATCTGAAGCAATAGGAATATTCTTAATTTACTATTTTGTAAATTAATAATTACTCCATCTAAGTAAACCTGATACCCAGTATCATGACCATTGGTAGCAATGAGAGGAATGACATCTCTTGAAATATAGCTCCAGAATAGTGAAGAATGATATAAAATTTCTTAGGATTTATCTTCCATTGAGTTATCACAAAGGGAGAATATAAGCCAACATCTAGCTAACGAGGGGTTTGACACAATTCTTCTTGTGGGCGTTCCTACTTACTTGAAAAACATTTTTTTAATTCCATTATCTGAAGAAGTTACTGATTTCTGAACATGTGGTACTCAGTCACATGGCCTTGGTTTATCTGTTCCAATTGAAACAGAAACAAATTGGTGGTGGGACTATTTATATGGAGTAACATTGCTTTGGGTACATCTCTGAGGATGAATTTTGGAGTGCATCCACTAAGATAAAAGATTTCTGCCAGCAAGTTTTAAGATGGCTTTAAGGTGTCCTCTAAGAACACAAACATACAGATAGTTGAAATGGGTAGGATATACTATCTATGGAAGTGCAAGTATACAAAAAAATTACTTGTGCTTAAGATGGTTATTCTACACCCACAGAGAGATGCTCTTGTAGGCTGTGGATTCACATATTGTTTGTCAATATTAATAACATTAAGACAGCCTTTTGTGAGCGAGACAGTGAAAGGACCATGGGCAGATTCATAAAAAACAGACCAAAGTTATCTTAGTTCTAGGATCTCAAATAGGTTTCTTAAGTTCAGACAGTGTCAATTCTAGTCAATTGAAACCACCTTTTCTAGTCAATTGAAACCACCTGAGAAAGATTTGGCCTATAGAAGGGCCAAATCAGCTTCTGGCGACACTTGTTTCACTTCTCACTAAAAGTGTCTTACTCTGTCAAATACAGAAGTCCACAGCAACTGAACTCCTGGCAACCTCAATTAAATACTTAAAATTTGTCAGAGTAAAATGACCCCAGGAAAATCGTTCCAAAAACTTCAAATCCAAAAACTTCAAAACTTCAAATACACCAGGATCTGTTGTAATTCAGTTAGCAGACCTTAAAATTAGTCAGAAAATGTGATCAAAGCCTCACATAAAGGCACCATTAAGAGGAATACACTTTGATCATGACTAATGAGGTGCAAAAGCAGAAAAAAGAAAACTTCAATGAAATAAAAAGATCATTAAATGTAAGAACTAATCTTCCTCCATACCAGCTTATTGACAGGGCAGAGGTTAGTATTAGTGCATATGTAGACAGACATTATTATCTTATTCTCTAACGAGTTCTTTTCAAAAAATCTGAGACTACTTTCCCTGAAATTTAAAAAAAAAAAAAAAAAAAAAAAAAAAAAAGGTCTAACTCAAAAATCATGGTTATTGATGGATAGCTTAAATGTATTTTTTCCATACCACTTAGGACTCAAGTAACAAGTCTAGATTTCAGGGTCTGGAAAAACTGGTGAGGCTTTACTGATAAAAGTGAGGACTAATACCAGCAGAATACTTTAAGTCATTGTTTAAGCCTGTATCTATTTCTAAGAGATGAAATGATTGCCCTGTTTATTGACAGAAAAGCAGAAAACATATATTAAATGGCTTTTTTGGGTAGAAGAAATTATACTTACAATTTTTTAGGTCTGTCAGTCATTTGCCAGATAACAGAGTGCCTCTGGTTTATTGATAAGAAATCTGATATTGGTGTATTTTGCACTTCAAAGGAGTATAGTCATGCTGCTGGACATTGAGGATGAGACCTCTGCACTCTGAAGAGATAGCACAATAAATATGTGTGTTAATAAAGCAGATTTAAAGGGAATTTAAAATCTGTTAATATATAACCATTTGTCTTCAGCTTTTCCTAATCTGGAAAAGGCTGTGCTACCAAAAATACAACTGCATTATAAATGTTTCTGAATAGCTCTGAAGTATTATCACAGCTGTAGGGAGTATGAAAAATAATAAATATAATACAAATAATATTGAAGGTTTAAGGTTAAGTAACATAAAATATGTATTAATATCATAAAATAGTGTGTAGTTATATAGCATAAGTATAGTATATAATTAAACTATATTGATACTATATAATTATATGACATATAATTTATAGTGTACTCTTCTACATTAGTAATAAAATGTTATTTTTAAATGTATCATAAAAGCCAGAATCACTAATATTTTTGTAATCTTTTAGTAATATGCTAATCAAGTTAGTAGTATGGTAATCTAAATAGTGAGATGGAATCCATAGTCTGAATAAGATACAGGATTTTACTGTACATTTCTTTGTTGAATTAAGTTAGTGACATTTTTTAAATTGAGAGATCTGGAGGAAACAAGCCTGTGCCTTTAATATTGTGAGCATTCAAGCTGTGAGTAAAGCTGTGAATTGACTAAAGCAGAAGCTTGTTCATATGCTGAACCATCAATGAATCTCTCACATATTAAAAAAAAAAAAAAAAAAAGCAAATTAAAGCCAATGAACATTTGTTTATTAATGTTTATAATGTCCAATAACCTTTGTTAGCATTTTCATGAGCAACTGTGTTTGTCAGTGTTTCTAAATTCATAAATTTCTCTTTGGCCACAGAGTTTACGACTGACACAGGGTGGCTGTGCAAAGCATTTTGGAACAAATGCAGCTGACAGACTATAGGTGGGAAGCACATAAAGCTGGCCCAGTGTTCTGTCCACATCGTAATAGCACAGTGTATAAAATATTTTTTTTATTTGCTTCCTATTATTTAAAATAAAATTTAATATTATGAGTGTGAATAGAGAAATTTTTTAAAAAGGACCAGTTATTCAGAGTTAGCAAACTGTGCTCACTTGACTGATCCAGCATGGAGCTAACAGAAACATGTTGATTTAGATCAGCTGAGGCTGTGACCACCAGTGTATGTATCAGGAGTCACAGAAAGATATAAAGAAACTCCACTGCAATTTGTAGAGGTTTAACACTATGTCTTCTCTGCACAGAATGAAAAAATTTTTATATGTTCTGTTGGCTTTATCCATCATCAGGTAGAAAACTGATCTCTCAGTCTCTGAAAGATGCTCTTATAACATGAATAAATAATCTGTGTTTTTATTGCAAGAGCACCAGCAGACCTTCAGAAAGGTTAAAAATGTGCTGTACAGCACTTAAACCTTTTTTGAAAAGGAAAAAAAAGCCAGACATAGAGAGAAGATGCTTGGGCATAGTAGGTATGAAAAGCCTATTGATAAGATCTTAAAGTTAGGTCAACTTTGCTTAATATGATGTTTCAAAGGGAGTGATTATAAGCACTGCACATCAGAATCTACAGTTATTATTGTGTGTACTACACTTGGTAGTAGATAGATTCGTTTAATGAGACTGTGGGACATAACATTTTTCTGCACTAAAAGCAGAGTTAAAAATGTCTCTAATGATTTTATTGCCCAGAACAGCAAAAGTTTTGCCTCTGAGGGACATATTTTTTTGAACCCTTTGGTTCTTTGAAAGGTCAAATATAAATCTTGCAAGATCTTAAAAATTGGTGTCACATTTAGTTCCAAGATAGTGACATTTCATCTTATTAAAGGAACTTTTCTTTAAAAAGAAGGTCTTTGCCTAGAATACACAACTTTCAGACTTCAGCAAGATTTTCCTCTGCTTGTGCTCTGTTTAGAAAAAAAAAAAAGGAAAAATGTTGCTACAGAAATCCTGACAGAACACCATAAAGAAAGCTGCATTGTCTCTAGCACTCATCAAAATAATTAGGAGAATGAGGTGGTTTCCATCTACCTACAGAGGGCACAGACTTTTCAAATGTTGACACTGTTGCTTGGGGAAACATGACCTTAGCAGTATGAACCAGAGACACTCTAATTAATTACCAATTTCCATATAAGAACTCCAAAGGGGGGTCTGTTGCATACTCTATTCTATAATCACATTATAGTTTACCTAATTAATGCTTAAGTAGAAGCTCAAGGCCAGTTTTCTTTATAATTACTCATGTGTTTTCTTCTTGAGTTGCACTGCTGGTACTGCTGTATTCAAGGATTTCTGGTGTCCTCATCAACAGGACACAGGGTTTTCAAGCTAACTCAGCCATTTTCTGTACAAGCAAGTTGTCCTGTTTTCAGTCTGTCCAAAATACTGCAAGTGTGAAGTGCCTTGGAAGAGGATGAGCTCAAAATGAAGTCCGTTTTTAAGCAGCTTACATTGAATTTGGAAATTTTACTTTTTTTTTTCAAGAAGGCAGGCCAATATCATTGACACTTGCAGTTCACATGAGCATCTGTGTTACTGGGAATAATAGCTTTCTAAAGCAAATCTTTTTTTAAACATAAGCTGGGGAACAAAAATGTCCATGAATTCTTTTCCATTAAGTCAGGTTGAAAATAAAGGTCTTGTCCCAAGATTAGTTGTAAGATATATATCTGTATTCTTTCCTAGTGTGAGTACAAGAACCACAGTAAATACTAACCTGGATTTTTTCCCATACTACTCCCCATAGTTAGGGATCAATGCTCTTCAGCTGTCCCTGGCTAGATCTCCTTTTACTATCAAGTGATGTCTACTGTTCGAGCTTACTAACTCTTTGCATCTGATCTGCTTCCATCAGTAGACAGTTTATAATAGATTAATGGACTACTACTCACAATATCTGGATAACATGGAATTTCCTAAAGTCTAACAAAGGATTTTGAGTTATGTGTACATAAAGCACTCAAATGTAGGAGACGTCACTCAAAGCTAAGCTAATATATATATTAACAATATGGTGCTTTAAATCCTAGGTCAGCTTGTAAAAAAAATGGTGTATTCAGTTCTTGGGAGCATAAGAAAAAAAAACCCACATTTTTTCACATATCCCAACAGAAGGCTTCATTGTGCCCAAACATGAGTAAAGTTTTAGAGAAAACAGGATCAGAATTTAAAGGAATTCTAACTTATGCAAATTTGATTCCTTAGATACAATCACCAGGAATGTGCTTGTTCTCTGATAATTCTCATCCTAATCAAATCACAATCTAGCTATCTGTAACAGGGTTGTCTGCCTCTTAAGGTCCCAGATCTCTAGGTTAATCAGCCCTGTTCCACTGCCCCATCTAACCAGTGCACAATTTAGGAAGGAGGTAGTGTGCTTCTGTAAGAAAGTGAGTGAAATAAGGGTGGGCAGACTATGATTTGAAGATGGAACTGAGCCAGTTGTGTTGCATGAAATGATCAAATAAGTGGCAAATTGCTGAAGGTGGTTTTGGTCTTGACTTTTGGCAATGGGTTCAGGTTTTTGAATGCTGAAGGGCCAGGGAAAGGCGACAGCCACGAGAAGAAACTTTATGAAGAGGTGATTAAGAGGTAGACCGAAAAGTGTTGTTTGGAAGCTGCAAGCAAGAAATAGCTGTGAAAGGGAACGTGGTCACCAAGATACCATGCAATAAAATGGGGCAAATTGATAAGGATAATGGCCAGGCAGGCTGCAGAAGTGATAAAGCCAGTCACAACATCAATGCCTCCCATGTTGGGTAAGTGCTAAAAGCTGCTGGCAGAAGGGCAAAGGGCAGGAGAAACACAGCTTTGCTCATACTCAGAGGCAGGTAGGAAACAGAAGTGGGAAAATAGCTGAGTGGTTCTAAATCTGCACAAAGAGAACTTGAAGAGAGAATAGAAGAGAAGGGTAGCTAACTTGCCCTTCATTTAAAAGGTTCATTTTGAAAGCAGACTTGTGTAGCATGACAGAAAATTCTTGACAGAAAAGGTGGAAATGTAAAAAATTGTAAGTCAGGAATTGGCAGGGATGAAATAGGCTCTAAATCTGTAAAGATGCTTTTCCTGGATTCCAACTCATTTAACTGCAGGAAATACTCAAGAGGTGTGTTTTGCAATTAGCAGGCATGAAGTGGAATTGGCTGCTCTAAACGAAAATTGAAGGGATACCCGAAAATAAAGTGCTAGCTGGAATTTGTCTTACTCTGCCAGGTGGGTATATTGATAGGTGAATGTTTTTAAACCCTGCCTCTGGTTAGCTGATGTGGGAGATGAACTCGGAGAGACAGAGGCCAAATAAGGGAGCAGCTGAGGGGGCTGCAAACCATCTGGAAAGGAATGAAGAAAGAAATATATTTTGTATTACAGGACTTGACCTACTTTTGAAAAAGACTTTAAGAGGTCTGTATGTAAGAGCTAGCTAGATTTTCTGTGGGCTGTGAGGCCTCAGTTGTGCTACTTCACTGTTGTGGTGAGCTTGAGAGAGAGAAAACCAGGCACTAAAGGGCTTGTGGGTGGTTGGAATAGGATGATGAAAATCACGAGACACATTTTGCATGCAATCCGTCTGGCACAAGGTGCTGAGGTAAAGTTGTGCTGGATGGGGTGCTGCCCTACACAATGAAAAATGCCCCCATTTGAAGACATCTGTAGTGAACAACGTCCCACTATGTGTCTGTATAACCTGGAGGACAGTCTAACAGCAGTAAATAATGGCTACACTATTTACCATGATAAAGATTAATGTCAACTATTTATCATAGTCCTCTGCTAATTCATTCCAGATAAAAATTTGTGATTCACTTCTCTGTTACAAATAGATCAAGCCTTTCATGTTTAAGTTGACCTCTTACATAAAACATATTGGCATGATTTCCTCTTTCTTTCTATCAAATACAAAATGTCCAAGAAATATGGCTTAAAGCAACTACATTAATGACAAAATATGTTTTACAGTCACTTAGTTGTTCTAATTTTGAAGGTAATTGAATGTTTTTTAAAAAGCCCTTAACTTTTAAAGGTTGAAATAGTCTTTGGCAAATACCTCTTGATTTTTTGACTTAACCACCTGCAATGACTCCAGTATTTGGAAGAACCCTTGCGATGCAGCAGCAAAATATCAAGATTGATCCTTTCTTTTGGAGAGTTACTGAATGGGAACTGCCTAGAGAACAAGCAGGACACAGCTTTTTTTTTTGTGGTGAGCTTCAAACTGAAATTCCTGGTAATTCTCCAGGATATGATGCCAGTATGTATGTGTGCCTTGCTACCTTTAGATGATTACTTTTACCTTTATATGATCTTAGTAAGTTAGCAACCATGGATGTATCTGTCTCACTTAATTGGTGTTATGCAAACATTAACTATTTACAAGAATGGCTTATTTTGCATTCCAAATAGGGTGCTGTTAGGAAGAGAAAAATATTGAGTGGGGCACTGAATGAAAAGGCTGTTATATGAAAAAGTGATTACCTGAAAGTTGATAAAAGTAGAACGGGGAGAAAAGCCAGGGCTTTGCTGTCACATACATAGGTAATGAGAGGGAGTGAAAACCACACATGGGAGAAGCTGTTTTCAAAATGATGGGTGAGTCTGAAATCAGAAGAATGAGTTTGGGAACTCAGTGATGAAGTTCTTTCAGCACAAATGGGGTAGAGATGCACAGGTGCAGAACAATAAACTACAATGCAGTAACTGTACCTGGTGGGGAGGAGATTGGGTCTGGTCAGGGAAACTCGGGTGTCTTTTTTTTTTCCTCAAAGGAAAACCATCTTCTTGGACAATTATGCAAAGAAAGAGAACTATACATTTGTTTTAACAATATGTTTCTAAAAAGATACGTGTTTGGGAAGAGCTTAACAGATGTCAGTAGGTGAGCTGAATTGTTTGTGAGATTTTGTTAATAATTGTTTTGTGAGATTTCATGTCGAGGAGAGGAAATACAAGGGGGTTTTGAGCATGGGAAGAAGTTATTTAACTTCACTTTTATGATAAAAAGAGATTGAAAATCTATAGTTAAAATTAATGGCTTTTCATGGTTAGAGTTATCCATTTTATTTGAATACCTATTTTTTGAATACTTCTTTTATTCAACTTATTCAACAACATGGGAGGCCTTGGAAGTCTGCCCCTTCCCTGTTAAATCCCTATGTATTTAATATTTGAGGTGTAGTTCTGTACTTTAGTAATCAATGCTGTGAATGAATAAGCATTCAGAATTTTGAATAAGTTCAGTTATTTTTTTGTCCAAATGACTTGTTGTTCAATGATTTCCAGCCCACAGGTGCAGGTAAGCTGTTCTGTAACTTCCTGTCTGCAGACTCAGCCTGGTATATGGCAATCATGCTGTGATTTTGGTTTTTTCTTCCCCTCCCTTCCACTTATCAGATTGCACTTCCACTTGCTGCAAGGCAAACTGACCTTATGAATATCTATCCCCAAGGATACCTTGAAAAATATATCTGAAAAGTGTTTCAGAAAAGTTGATCATTAAGAAAGAACTTGCCCTCAGCTTGCACTTTTTTGACTATAATGGCTTGAATGAGAAAAATAGTTGCTTAAAATGTCAAAGAAAAAAAATTGACTCCCCAAAGGGTAGAGGCTTGTTGGGTACAAAAGTACAACTTGACAATATTCTGTTCAGAATTAACTTGAATGCTAAGGAATGTAAGGAAAATTATATAGAACAGAAGTATTTGTCACTTTAAAATGAATACTTGCAGACAGGACAACTTCTAAAGAAAAGCAGTTTGACACAGAATATTTAAAAAGAACTAAGTCTTGCATATTAAATGAGCAGCATAGTAGAATATTTTCTTTCCACTATAAAAAAAGTAGCTGTTGAAGAAGGTAGCAGCTGGTATGGGATTTAGTGACATTTTCATTTAAATTTACAAGTGCATGAAATACACATTTATCTAGAATTTGGGTGGTTCTTTGTTTAATGTGTGAATGAATATACCCAAAGGGTCATATAATCCAGGAAGCTCCCCAAATACTGAATAGTGAGAGGGAGATTCATGTTTGTTTGTCAGGAAAACCTGTTTTGTTGATTTTCCTTAATGTTAGGGAAAGTTCTAATGTGGGCTGAAAAGCTTGGGCATGCTACTCCTGCCAGTTGACTGAAGCTCACCACAATCTCAAAAAGACTTCCAAGTCAGGGATCCCTGTCCCTCAAAATTTTTTGAATAGAATTTCCTTGTTGGCTCCTATAAACAAATGGCAAGAATAAGATTATACTGATCATCAGAACAAGCAACAATGCAAATCATTACTAGTGCAACTTTGCCACTTGTTTATCCATCTAAGTACAAACAACAGTTGCTCGTCACTCATTGTAATAAAATTAGTATGATCCATGTAGTATTTTTATAGTTGCTGGATGTATCCAGATATGAACCCCTCCACTTTTCTCAACAGCCTTTGGGAAGTACTACTTCAATAAGTAGGAAAGCACTTGACGCTCTTGACAGCTATGCTTCTGATCAAACATTAACTGGGGTCTATAGAAACATTTTAGTAACTTTGCGACGTTTTGAAGGAGCCCTGAGGAAAACCAGGCTTATTTTTCCATGTTACTCACTTCTCAAACCAGGAGCAGAAGTCATTTGAACTGCAGGTACCAATGTGTCATGAATATGCATATTTGAGGTAAATGCCTGAACAGCTAACCAGATAGCTTGATCATCATCATCTGCTTTTTTTGCAGCTCAGCTACATTTTAGGTAACAAAGAAGACATCTTATTGTCATACCTAGCAAGTGCCCATGTCCTTTCTGTGCTTTACTACTCCCTATTCATTAATATCCTTTCCATAGACATCTTAGGCTGTGGATTGAGCATGAAAACTCAGTTCTTAACTTGACACTGCTGCATGACCCTGGACACTGGAAAGGCTAATTACTTCTGAGAATTATCCCTGGTGCATCATGCAGTGATCAAACAGGACTACTGTGCTAGTGCTGCAAATTGAGCAAAGGCCTCCTGAGTCTGGGTCTTATCTGCAGGGACTTTTCTATTGAGGCAGGGAACTTTATGCCCTTGGATGTATAACTGATAGCTTTATGGTGTTTTTCACTTAATCAAAATCTCTCTGTCATTGGAAGGTTTTTAATCATAAAGGTCAAAAAAGCTTTTTGTATGCCTTCTATCATTATTGCAAGCTCTGACAATGAATATGTTATTGAATATGAGTAGCTTTAAGAGAGAAATATACACCAAAGGTAATGTACAACTTAATTCTTGGTATATTTCTTTGCATATTTGTTGAATAAACCAAAAAAATTATAGACCTGTTAGTGAAGAGAAGCTCTAAATATAAAAGCCCCCAGAGAGAACCCAATTAGACAAACAGAGAGAAAGAGAGACAAATGCCCTGAAAATATACTCTGGCTCCACTATTAAAATGTTTGCATGTAATTACAGGGTGTAACTGTAGAGTACAGGATGTACTGTAGATGCATTTTTAGCCCTCATTGCCAAAGTGGATCTCAGGTACTTAAAATATTTCAAATCAGTTATGAGGCAATGTTCTACCCTCCTTGTGATGTCTGAATATGTTTACATGATTTCTAAAATACAGTCTCAGTTAAGGCTACGTTTCAAACCTCATACCAGCTTATGAATCTCAAAGTGCAGTAAATAATTAATTTATCAGTAACTTTTTTCTTACACTGTTTCACTTTATTTTTCTTCTGTATTTTTATCCATCTAATGTAGCTGTTCTGGTTTGGTATCTTTGAAAACAAGAAGGTAACCTGACTTCTGCAAAATGTGCTGAAGATGAGATATAATATATCACATACCTGAAATGTGAGGTTTTTTCATTGCTTTGTGCACCGATGCAATTATTTTTTAGGCCAGTAAGTCTCAATCCAAACTTTCATACAGTGATGCAAATCTTGAATTAGGCTTGAAGGACAGTAAATGAATGGTTGAGTGTTAAGGGACAGGCTCTGTAACGTGTCTGGAATGATGAAACTCTTAGTTGTGTAATTCCACAATGAGGTTGTAACTTTGGATACTTTGATTCAGTGAGAGATGTTTCTCTTCCCTCTGGACCTCCAGAGATTCACCTCACATAGCAAGCTGCTCAGATGCATTACTCAGAGCTTTAGAAAAGTTTGATTGGCTTTGGAAACAGTGAGAAATGCCTCTCCACACCACCCACTCTACTTCTGCTCACTGCTGCAGGTTTCTTTTCATGTGCAGGGAAATGTTCATTGTTCAAGAGGAGAGAATAGCAGCTTATGAGACCTGCACCCCCATTTTCAATTGATTCACCAAGGAATGAATGACATAGAGATTACTGTGGGACTCTAAAGTAAACAGGTGTTTGCCAATAGGGTGGGATATGCTGGTTGACCAAACAGTCAAGGTTACTTTGGGTTCTGCAGCTGCAAAACAGAATTTGGGTGAAAAAAGCACCGATTGGAAGAAGCACCAGCAAACCTTGAAATGTCTCCAGTGGTGGCTACACTCTCCTCTGCTAAGAGTCCTTTCAGTGAAGAGCAGCATGTACAGCCTCCTTGCATGTGATAACTGATGGCAAATCAAAGACCTACATGAAAGGGCAGATGGAGTTCTGGAGAGAAAAGGAAGGTCCCACAGCACAAGAGATTTCTAGAATGAACTGGGAGAAACAAGGCTATCAAGCAATCATCCTTACTGCTCATGAAAATCCAGACTTCAAAGTGCAGTAGGCCAGCCTACTGATCAGATCTAATCAACTGACTTCAACTTTGCAAGCAGGGATGGGAAGATGCTTTGGTAGATCTGGTTGTTACTGAGAAGCCTTCAACCCCAGTTCTGGAGTCCCCAGCATAAGAAGGGCACAGAGCTCCTGGAACGTGGCCAGAGGAGCCACTGAAATGCTCAGAGGGCTGGAGCACCTCCCCTGTGAAGACAGGTTAAAGAAGCTGGGGTTGTTCAGCCTGGAGAAGAGGAGGCTCCAAGGTGACTGCCTTTTCTCAGAAGCAAATTTAAAAATTTGTGGCAACTTCTGATGTATGAAAGCTGGAATGTAAGCATATCTCTGGTTCAGATGTTTTTGATAGAAACTTGTCTGTAAGGGTTGGGGAAATGTCTGCATGATCTTCAGCCTTGCCAGTTCTGACTTACAGGGCTGGGAGCTGGGTTCTTCAAGAAAAAAACAGCTTTAAAGAGAAATGTTTGTCTCTATCACCCTTCTTTCCACTTCCCACATTTTAGGCTTTGAATGTCTGAGCAAGAGACCTGATAAAACTGCACTTAGACTTTCAGAGATCCCATGTTCCTGAGCTAAATTTGTGGGACCAGTAGTTCCACCAGGGTTTTGCTCTTGGCTTCACCATGGGAAGTCAATATCAGATGCTTCTTTTAACTTCCCAAAATACAATTACTGATATTGCAAACAGTTTAATAAGTGATACTTATCCACTAATGCAGAACTCTTGGTGGTGCTAGAATCAAATAACAGTCCTCACCTTATGTCTTGTGCATCTTTCTTTTAGGAAGTTACATCTTTTGTCTTTGTTTCATTAAATGTCTGTATTGTATATGTAGTGTAAACTGTTCTTTTGAAATATTCATTAGTAATCCACATAGCTCTTGTGTAACTCTTCTTTTGTCCAAAAATTCTGGAAAAATATCCAGTTTTCATCAGTTTCTAATGACGCATTCAGGCCTTCTTAAGTGAAAATAATTATTAACATTAAATTACTGGGGTTAAAGCAAATGCCAGTATCACAGCAAATGAAATTGACTTTTTTTGTCTTTTGTTTCTGCTACTTAATGCAAAAGAGAATTGCTGCCCTTATAAGAAGGCTGACAAATCCTTTTGCAAAAGTTGCTTGAATAATTTTAACACCATATATCCTCTTATCTACCCTGTCCTCTTCTGGAAATAGCAAGTTGGGAAATTAATAGGAACCAGATAGTGTCATAACCAGCTTAAGTTGTGTCTCTGCCCTCTGAACCTTATGTCTGTACTCCTACTGGCTCAAATCAATTACTTTTCCCAGATGACAGTCTCTATTAATAAAATTTTTCCTCATGTGCACTGCATATGCTGAGAAAATTAGCTTCTAAAGGGGAAAAACTTCTTCTATTTCACACTAGCTAAAATAAGCAACTGTGATCCCAGCCTAAGCTGTGTAGAGACCTTAGTGAGAACTAAACTGAAGGGTAAAGGAATATTTTTCAAGAACAAAAATCTTCACATGTGGAACTCTCTGGCAGTGACAGATATTGTGGGAGGCAATTGAAAAAGCAGGGATGGAGAAAGCGTTGATTGTAATATCTGTATGAAGACGTGTTCTCCATGGGGTCTGCAGAGTACAGGTGAAGTCTGAGCTTTCTATCTGATCAGAAAGCTTCACAGGAAGAATCTGGTGTTGATCTAGGAATGAAGATATGATGTGCATGATTTGTAAGTAAGTAAAATGAACCAGAGAAATATTAGATCCCTATCAGACTAATCTGGTTGCTGGAAAGAGTCTGGTGAGGACTCATCTGGTAGCTCTTTGGGGCCAAAAGGGAAGGTCTGTCATCTTTGCAAAAGAAAAAGACCTACTAATATAGAGCAAAACTATATTGTGAGGCAGAAATGACTTTTGATGGTGTTAACAGACTTAATCTTAAACCAAACTCCATACATATTAAAAAAGCCTTACTGTAATCAAAACGTACAAGCATCATCATACCTTAAGTGCTTCTCTCACGGAATACAGATCTGAGTTGACTTCATGTCATGCATGCTAGGCATGAAGTGAACAAATTATTTGAGGATAAGTTTTAGAAAAACTCAAATCAATAAAGCTGGGAATTATTAGTTTGGAGGAAGCTGAGATAAGACCTTACTGCTCTCTACAACTACCTGAAAGTAGTTGTAGGGAGGTTGTAGGGAGGTGGGTGCTTGTCTCTCCTCCCAAGTGAACGATGATAGGAGCAGAGGAAATGGCCTGAAGTTACACCAGGGGAGGTTTAGACTAGAGCTGAAAGTCATTAGGCATTGGAACAGGGAGGTATTATTTAAAAACCAAATAGATGAGGCAGTTCATCTGGGTGATCCAGATGTTGATATATGCATTTTATTGGAGGGGGGGATGTTGACAGTTGGACACAGTGATTTTAAAAGTCTCATCTGGAGAAATGTTAATTAAGAATAAGAGGGAAAATACTACTTTTAATCCTTAGATGAAACAGTGGGTAGAGTTATAGCAGCAATTACTGAATAAAAGTTTTCTACTAATGCTTATTAGACCACATTATTAATAACAATGGCTCATTCCTCTTATAGGGAAATATAACAGTAGCAGAAAAGTGACAGTTTGAAATAAAGATGAAGACCCATTGCTGTCTGACAACAAAATGAGTTTTTCTTCAGTACAAGTGATTCTGAATTTATGAATTGCATCTATGCTCTATCCTTATCATTTAACAGTAACAACTAAATCTAAGCACCACACACACAAATACTGGGTACCATTCATCTTGGATGAATAGATCACCAAATTTCAAAAGCAAATCTCAGGTCATTTTGTATGTGTTTGGAGCTGGGATAACAGTACGTGTCAGCCAGAAAAGAAAGCTTTAATATACTTGAGAATTAAAACTGAAGCATACAATGTAAATTCAGCATTCTAGTCAGGAAAACATTAACATTTCATAGGTCTTTGGTCTTCTCCATTTTCTAAATTTAGGCTCCAGGCAGTTAACGATGCTCAGTTTATACCAATTACATGTGATTGTCTTGTGTACTTTGTAATGCTTGGAACAATCAGGGTATATAATAATTCCTGTTTCTGAGGCAATAATGGGTTTCATTTTAAATGTGTTCATTATACAGCAGATATTTTGAAAGCTACACAAATCTGATGACTTTTTTTGCTTACATCCAACTTACATGCTAGGACAAACCTTGCCTGTTAGCACTCTGGGGATTTTTGGTAAGGTAAAGATCAAATAAAAATAAAGTTCTGAAAGATTTTTCTCTTATAAACTAGAAGATATATAACCCAGTCAATAAACTGCTCCAGTTATCTAGGAGTGAACTGTGTTTGTCTAATGAAAATCCAACATTAACAATTCTATAAGAATGGGCTCTACACCAGGATAATGCCTCTGCAATGTCTTTTCCTCAATTCACTATGTTCCTGTATTAAGAACAAAGAGGCCAATATTCTCTAGGTAAGATCTGCCTTAATTGTCAATTTTCTTACTGTAAATTAAGGATTTGTATTTTGGTTTTTAATATTAAATCTGCTCTTGAGTGGAATTCATGAAACTGACTTTCTGCTCTGTGATAGGAAGAAGCAGAGGGGTTCTGAGCTGAATTAGGGAGATGAAACTGCTGTTCCTGGTATCTGTGCCAGTCTTACTCCCACATGTGTCTCAGACCTATCCCAGCTCAAAAATATTTCTTAAACAATTTCCCCTTCTTCACACTCCTTGCTCATGTACACACTTTCCCCCACTTACTTTGTAAAAACATAAAAGACAGAACCACTTTAGCTCTTTCCTCCTACTAGTAAAGGCTGGTGCATGTGGTGAAAGATACAGACTTGCTACTCAGCCCAATTCCTCCTCTACATTGCAGTTTCTACAGCCAGAGCTGGTAATGTTCATGCCTACAAATAACAGGACAGGACTTGAATCTGAGCATCTGGCCCTTGTGAAGACTTCCAGGGGAAGTGAAAGGCACCTTGATAGAAGATCCAAAACAATCAGCTTCTAGAGCTTTCAAAACAGGAAACAGGAACACAGCAATACCTGAAATGCCTTTTTTTTTCTTGGCACTCAGGTGCTAGATACAGGTGATCTGGGAGAGATCTCTGTCCTTAGTGTTTTCTTCTTTTATTATTTCATGAAAAATTTTCTCAAGTGCTTCCTGTGGTTGGGAGGCACAGATTAATTCCAGGTCTGCCTTGAGGCAGCAGAGTCTTGTCCTTCTCCTTGAAAAGTGCTGGAAATGCTAGGCTTTGACTGAAGGACATTTTCCACCTCTCTTATGTCACTGTGGATTTCCTTACTGACGGAGTGTGTTAGAATGTACAAGATAAAGCCCTGAGACCCTCCTCTTACTGCTCAGAACGTGCTCGTAGAGCAGGGTTGAACACCCCAGCTGGTGCTGTGTATGCACCTGAACTGTAAAGAGTCCCTGGAAGCAATGATAGGAGCAGAACCCTGGATGACTCCTCTTCTGACCAGCACTGCTATTGCAAGTGCTTGCTAGCATCTGGAACCTCTTGTGTATTTGTTCTTCTACTCCCCTGTGCTTAGTTGATCTCAGGTTCCTTTTTCTTCAGCCAGAGGGAGAGAGAAAGCTCTTCTTTTTCTGAGTGTGGAAGGTTTCTCTTGCCAAGGTGGGTGGATGTGAATTCCTCAGCCTAGGAGTAGGGGCTGAGTGTAGCACTGTTTCCTTACACTCCTCTGTCACACAGCTTCTATCTCAGAGCTGACCACTGGTACTACTTGTCCTGTGTAACCTGTCTTCTCTGTAAATATTATGCATAGTCTGAGAACACATACAATTTGATACCCCAGCATAAAAACCCTGCTATTTGGATCTTAGTGGGTGTTAGCTATGGCCTGCTACAACAGCAAGGCACTTAAGGAACTTTCAAGTGGTGCAATGTTTTATTGAAGCAGTAGCTGAAAAGAAGAGGATCAGACAAGCAGAAGGAACAAGTCCTTATGTGTACCAAACCCCTCAGACATTACAAGGGCAGACCATGGACCACAGAGGGGGAAGGGGGTTGATGAACTTAAGAGAGCAGACCAGCCACCTGCTAACCTCCTGACTCCTTAATAACTTGAGAAGTTGCTGATGTTTGAGGCTTACAAATAATTAAAACCCCCTTTTATCATACTCCATACAGCTCATATATTTTATATATATATAGTTTTTTACAGCTTTCTGGGTTTTGTTTTTTTTTGTTTTTTTCCTTCCTAGTGCATAACTCCAGACAATTTGATTTAGAAACATTTTAACTTTTTAACTTGGATTTTTTTTCCCTGTGTCAGAGGCATAGAGCCTTCGGGACACATCCTTGGTATATGACTACCAAGTTTACTCTCTGCAGAATCAAAGATGTTCTGAACAGAATTAACTTTAGGAATTCTTAATAGTGACTCACACACTCGCATAGCCTCAGAGAAAAGGAAACTGATTCCATCAATGAATACTCAGCCTAATTTTTAATTAGAGAAGGGCCCAGGGCAGCAATCTTTGCCACTTAACATCCTTTCGATAGTTACTTATCAAGAGGTTCATTGAGATTCTGGCCTTAAATACCATTATGCAATTCATCAAAAGGATTTATCAATGTCTGTTAGCAGGTTAAAAAAGAAATCTAAATAACTTTTTCAGCAGAAAAATAGTGCTGTCCAGCTAATCCATTAGTAACTTAAGTTCTGCCTTTTGTATTCCATGGCACTTAGTACAAATTTGTTCATCCTGTGTTGCTCTTCCAATCCTCTAAATCTCTACAAATATGAAAACAAATTATATTTTTGAGTAAAAGTCAATTTAGTAATATGGTCATTCAGATTTCCCTAGGTCTACAGGTTCATGGTTCCTAATGTTCCCCTTTCCCTTGTCATTCCTCTGTTCCCATAAACTTAATGTTTTGTGTTTTTTTATTTAAAGAATCCCTCCAATTTCACCTTAGTAGTAAACAAGATTCAGAAAGACTAAATTATCCTATTCAAAAATATTACAAACAGGTTAACATCAACATTTAGAACACTTAAAAGTCCCACAGATGTTGTCAACCCAGTGTCACCAAGTTACTCACCGTGCAGATTCAAAGTGCAAAAGTGCTGTTATTTCTCTTTGCTTTTCCTTGGGATCAGCTTCAGGCTTGTTTGCTTTTTTTAAAAAATTGATTTTTATTGGCCATCCTCTGTACTGATGGCCCTGCAGGGAGAGGCAGTAGGAGGCTGTCTTCATACCTCCTGAGGGTTTCATGTCTGGTGAGATGAATGGTGTAATTGTGGATAGTGAGGCTGGGCTGTCCTCTCTGGTTCCTCTGGACATGACAGAGGAATCCCAACATAAGTCAGGCTTTTAGAAAGTTGTTGGACTGAAATTATCTTTCAATCTCCCCAGTTACTGATTACGAGGCAGTGCTTAAGGGCTACAGACTGACATATGCTGAAGATGACTTCTTCACACAAACCAAGAATTTATTGTGTAGGAGTCTTGTGAAAGTAATGAACAGAATAAGTACTCGTTCCAGATCTTTTTCTGTGTTTTTGACATTCTATTTTCTGCATTTTTTTCCCCTGAAATTAACAGCTGGAGACTGCAGACATAACCATTACTCAGTGGTTCATCACCATGAAAAGTGTCTGAATTCAACAAAACTGACTAAAGGAGAAATGTTTTTGAAGTGAGTACAACAGAGCTTGACTTACATGCCTGTCTATCTAGAGCTTATATTAGGAGAAAGAGAGTTCAATACTGAAACATCTTTTTTGTCTAAAAATGCATCCTGAAAGTTTAAACTTCTAGAACTCTACATTGCAAAATGGAGGTGAGGGAAAGAGAGAGAAAAAAATGCACTGAATAGAGGAACAGAATATTCAGTTGTATGTATGCAAATGCAATTGAAAGCATTGTAGAGAATAATATAAAATCAACTTCTTGGTAACGGAGGGGGAAGCCCACAGGGGCGGCTCCTGTGAGAAGTTTCTGGAAGCTCCCCTGGCTCCCAGTTTGGCCCCACCTGTGGCCAAGGCCAAGCAGGTATGGGGAGATGGATGTGCCTCTGGGAATAAAATATTCAAGGAAGGGAAAAGAAAATTGCAAAAAACAGACCTGCTGAGCAGGAGGAGGAGGAGGCACCAAGGCCGGTGAGGAAGGAGGGACAGGAGGTGTCCACACAGGGATTCCACCACAGCCATGATGGCAGCTGTGCCCCTGCAGGCCATGGAGGAGCTCGGTGGAGCAGTCCCTGAAGGAGCATGGTGGGGCAGATGTGGATCTGCAGCCATGGAGGAGCCGGTGCCAGAGGAGGTGACTGTTCCCGCAGCAGCCGTGACTCTGTGTGCAGCCCAGGATGGAGCAGTTCCTGAGGGAATGCACCTCTGGGAGGGACTCATGTCCCAGGGGTTCCTCAAGGACTCTCCCCTGAGAGGGACCCCGAGTTGGAGCAGGGGAAGAAAATGAGGAGTCCTCCCCTGAGGAGGAAGGAGCGGCAGAAACAGCGTGTGGGGAACTGACCCTGAACCCCCCTGTGTCCCCTGTGCCCTGAGGGGAGATGGGAGGGAAGGGATCCGGGCCCGGGAAGATGGAGAGGTGCTGGTGATGAAGGGATTAAGATCCTGTTGTTTCTTTTTCTCGTGTTCTGATAGATTGACTTTTTTTCTAGCCAAATTGAGCCTGTTTTGCCTGTTACTGTAATTGGGGAATGACATCTTCCCTGTCCTGGGATTAAGGAGTCTTTGTGTGGATTTTGATCCCTGTGTCCCATAGTGGAGGTGAGGGGTGAAGGAGCAGAGGCCGGGTCGGTACCGGCTGGCCCTGAACCGCAACAGGTATCAACCCAAATTTCATTCTGACTTGAGGTCAGACTTACCTGAAAGGCTCACAAGCATTTTCACCAAGCTTGCACTGAACTCTTGAAATATATAATAATAATATATATATATATATATTTTATTCAAATATATAACAATCAAATATATAACAGTCAGATTTTCAGGAGCTTCTGCTCCAGTTCATTTTTGCTGTGAGTATCTTGCACAGCTCTCTCTTGTTAACAGGTTCTGTTTCTTCTGGAAATGCTTTAAAGTGTCATCTGCCATGGTTTGCCATGAATCTGCTTGTACAGAACTGCAGCACTATTCTCTCAAAGCACTTCATTGTATATTTCTAAAATTCAGTAGGCTTACTACAGCCATATGGGAGGTTTCAAAGTCATTTTGCATCTGCTCTTTTTTTTTTTTTTTCCCCTGAATTTTTAAAATTTATCATTAAATGTTTCTGATAGACAATAGTCTATGGATCATCTACCTTGCTGATCATGGAATATAACAGATTTACAAACCAGAACAAAAGAAATCCAAAAAACCCCCCCTTTTTTTTTTACTCTTACGGATTTGAATCCCATGAATTTATTTTTATTCCCCCCCTCCCAGAAACAACAGCACAGTTCATTTTGTCTCTTGTGTATAGAGAATAAAAATAGACTACAAGACTTTAAAAAGTCAGTATCAACATGTTTCAGCCCTTTCCTCTGCCTCATCGCCTCCAGTTGTTGGGAATAATTCCTTTTTTTCACCACCCTGGAAAACAGCCTGATTCTAATCCATCCAGCTCCCAACTTGTAAGCTAAAAGTAAGCATGAAAGTTACATTTGTGATCATTCATTTATCTGCTTATGTAAATGTGTAGGTTAAAAAAGGGAAGCAAAAATTACTGTCGTTAAATTTAATGCACTGACCTACTTGTCTATATGATGCAAAAGGAAGAATTGCTCAACTGGCTCATATAATGGTGCAAACTGAAAAGAGGAGCTAATTAGTGCAACCTCAGGGAATTATTGTCTGGTAGAAATGTGTGGGTGTTTTGAATATAAACTTGTCTGAGTAGAAGACAAACTTGTCTTGCAAGCAGTTGTGTGTGAAAGATTGAAATTAATGGGGGTAAGTCAATAATGTTTCAAACTGGACTAGGTGAAGGTAGATACTTATCTGAAAGTAATGTGCCCCAAATGGATCTTTTTTTCTTTTGCTTTTCTAAAAAGAAGGAAGGTTTATGATACAGAAAATTATAAGAGGAGTCTAACTGGCAGAAAGGATGAAGACAGAATTGCTTTACCCCTTTCAACTGAAAAATTGAATTTGAATGATTACATGCAATTTCCCTGATAAGAAAGTTTATAGAATATCTACAGGTAATCTCCCTCAAACTACATTCACACTTTCAGGAAAGGAGAGTACTTTCCCTGATGTTAAATGCTTACTGCAAACATTATGCTTAGTTAAACATATTACAGCTCATCTCTGGGCTTGCCAGGCACTTTTAGCAGGAAAGATGGAAAGACAGCAACAGTTTGTCATATCCACAGCTGAGGTCTGGTTGTTGTAAATACACTTTTTGTGCCTGCTGTGACCCAGTAACCTCTCTGAAGATACTAGAGCTGATCTTTTGTCATGGAACACGTCAAAGTGTTCTATTAATTTGAGACAGCTCAAAAAGTCACCTAGAGATCTTCAAATTGATTTAAATAGGCATTAGCTTGCTCTTCAATTACAGTCTTGGAAAGTGCTAGCCTAACTCAGGTCCTTGAATTAAAAGGGTGAGGTGTGTAATGTGATATTTCTACAGGGTAGAACCCTGGGAATTGTGGTGAAACAAACATTGCTGTGTTGGCAGTATTTGGTCTTGCTCAGAGGTAGAACTCAAGCCCAGCATCGTGCTGATGTAGCCCTGCTGTGCTGCAGCCCCAGGTAGCATCTCTGAACAGTACTGCCCAGCACACACCATGGGGGTGTACACTGTTGTGTACACTATATCCCATTTTGTGGTGTGGATGCATCCAAAAAGTTTAACTCCTTGTGTCTGCATCTTTCAAACGATGCTCCTGGAAGCAGCTGTCTTCTGTTCTGATTGGCAGTACCCATTTTAAATATTTACTGGGAATTTATTATCTCCCTTTCTCTTTTGTATCTTATCACTTACAGTTTGTCACTATCATGAAATTATGTTTTCAGTTTGACTAAAAAACTGTTCAGCATTGCCATTATTATTACCCTGTCCAGCAGAACAGCAGAACCCCGCATCTTTATCTGTCTTCCAGACTTTTTCATATCTCAGTAATTATATTAGGAGATTATATATCCAAAAGGTAAGATTTTTTTTTTTATAGCAAATTAGTTAAATTGCATTTAGGTATGAGATCAACACCAAAATATTCTGTTTAAAGAATCAAAAAGTGTTTTGAGCATTTAGTCGTGTGATACATCATCAGCTTTACACTGTTTTGAAGGAGTTGTGGAGGTGTCTTCCAGCAGAACAAACCACAAACCAAACTCAGTCTTGCTATGTTAATTAGTAAGCAATATTCAATTCTTTCCAAAGACACTTGTGGTTAGTGTTCCAGAGATTGTATTTGAAATGAGTTCGACTCCTTCTTCCCAAGTTTTGAAACAAGGAAAAACTAAAACTGCCTGTAATGCAACTTGTTTTTAATGGTTTTTGGAAATAACAAAATGTTAATAGCCTAGTTTACAAAAGTAAAGCTGAGGGACAGGAAAAGTAAAGGATCAGTGAGGAAATTATTCAGGTCTCTCTTCTCGTGCTGCTTCCAGGCTGCTACAGAGTCATTACAAGTTGCTATCTAGCACAGAGTGCTAAGTACTTGCAGCAGGAGAAAGATCCGTGTGGAACCAATCAAAAAACTCATGGAAAAAGTGCCAAACTTTGTGAGGTTCTTCCTGCACAGACCACCAGTGACCCAGGTCTGCCTGGTGCTGAGGTCAGCTTGGGCAGCAAGGTGAGACCATCATCAGCAACAGAGAAAAAGAAGGACTATCCTTCTGCTGCTAATAAGACTGGATTTCGGGAGAGAAAACATGATTTTTATGGGTGGTGATATTAACTATACAAAAGTATTGCTGAATTTCAGCAGTGCAGAGGGGCAGTCGGGCTATTCCAACAAGCAGGTCCCAGCCTCAGTCTGATGAGAAGGTTTCAGTCACTACTCTCTAATGCGACCATATCACCCCCAATGGGGCACAGTGCCAGGAAAAGGTACCTGTAACATAGGGGAAGTCTCTGAAGGTGTATCTGGGTCTGTGTCAGTCAGCTGAACCTCTCATGAAACTAATAGCCCCTTGCCATGTGACTTAAAGAAAACTGAGAGAGGTTTAGAGCTGTAATTTTTTTGGTGAACTTGTCTGTGAGGAGTTATAAGATAACTCCTTCCTCAAGCAAAAGGATCATGATATCAATTTGCTTGGAGAATAGTCTAATCATTAGCCTAGATGGAAGATGCTCATTATTTTCTCTATTATTGCAGTGCAGTGAGGTAAAAATTTATATTCAAGGAATATCATGCTATTTTATACATTTGCAATGCAAACCATTACCACCCTGACTTCCACAACACAAATAAAGCTGCAGCAGTATTAATGAATGAATCCATTGCAGTTTCTTTATAAAGAGTTTTGGTAATGGTAATAAATACTAGAACTGCCATTGTTGTTCCCAGGAAAATTAAAATTAACAGAAAATTAAAACAAAAAATGCCAGCCCCATTAAGAAACAAAAAAAAAATCCAGGTTACTTTACTGTTGCTGGTTTACTTTAATTCATATATTCTCTGACCTAATATTGTGGTTCAGCTCACTCAGTGCCAGCTCTTTTCTCAGAGTAAGTCAATTCAAGACAATCACAGCAAGAGATAATACCATTGTCTTCTTGGGCATAGGTTGGAGGTGACAGAAAATTCAGTTTTGCCAAGGTAAATTAAGTTTCTCTCCTTCTTATTGCTACTTTTGCTTAGGCAAGTAATAGCATTTGCATTTTGTTAATTGTTTACGGGTAGGAGTTATAAAAAGATTTTAATTTAACAAAGAATCTAATTTGGGAGGCAATTTATCCCTTCTCTCATCAAGATTAATCTGAGGCTGTACAGCTTTTGGGAGGATTAGCTTTGACTCAGGAGATAGAAC
This sequence comes from Phaethornis superciliosus, assembly GCA_023637945.1. Taxonomy (NCBI): domain Eukaryota; kingdom Metazoa; phylum Chordata; class Aves; order Apodiformes; family Trochilidae; genus Phaethornis; species Phaethornis superciliosus. The sequence goes on from JAJQWJ010000005.1 coordinate 8,374,308, forward strand.
TCATCTTTATACCATGTTACAGTGATGGGAAGACAAGCTGACTGAGTGATTCTGGGGTAAGCAGAACTTCCCTTGCCACAGAGGTTACCCACAAGTTATTCAAAGATTCACTGACTTTGGTTTCTGCAGCAAGGCCACTGGGGCAAAGAACTGCACAAATGCACTCCAGGAAATATTTGCAGATTGGCTGCAAATCCCTTTGCCTCAGATGCTTGCCATGTATCACACATGAAAGGATTTTAGACTGCAGCATAAAAAAATCTGCATCTTGCAATATAGCCTTCAGAGCCACCTTCTGGGGGAAAAAATGGGCATTTGCCAATGTAGCATTATTGTATTTTACTAAAAAAAAAAAAAAAAAGGAAAAGGACGAAGGAGCAAATACAACCATGACAACTTTTTAAAAAAATTTGAAACACAAGAATGAGAGATGGGATTTTACAGTGTGCATTTTGAGTCAGAAGCAGAGATCTCTGTGACGTCTGTGAAAGTAATTTATTAGTTCCCAAATCACCTGGGATCTTCAGAAAATATCCACTGGAAATTGAATCTTCTCTAATTAACTACCAGGGGATATTTGGAAGAGGGTGAAGATGGTACTTTTTATTCTCCCACCCACCCACACATATGCAAACATACAGCCCTTGTTTGGATTCATAACAAATCCTGGAAATTAGCAAAAAATTAAGAACGAGCAGATTTACCTAGAGAATTAGGGTTCAATTCTGACATCAACAAACATAGCCCTTTGTTAGACAGGACCCAAATTTCTGTTCTTTATTCTTTGCCTATATAAAGCTTTTATTTTGGCAAACAACAAAAGCGGCAAACATTTTCTTAGTTACAGGTTTTTTTCTCCTAGCCCTCTCCCTGTGCTAATTTTCTCCCCTAAATTTCACAGACTTTTAAGCAGGGCTGAATAAGCTTTCACTGCTTCCATTGGACTTGGTGAACTGCTGGACTCCCTCATGCCTACAAGTTTGACATAACTCATCTAAGATGGGTGTGCTGAACACACAGGGAGCTTTTGCATTAGTTAACTAATGTTGCAAAATTACTGTTTGACCTTATTCATACAATGAGAACTTGAACCTCCCATTTTCATGTTTTAGGGAACTCGATATCAATTGATAATATATTTCTTGCTCCTTAATAGTGTAAGAAGTTTATGTGGTAAAAATAGCGACTGAGTAGGTTTAGGGTTGGCATGACTTGGTTTAACTAATGCCCTCATCAAGTAATCCATGGAAATTGGCAGGATGACTCTAGACCCAGGAGACTGCTAAACAGAATTTAAAATAGTCTCTTCTAGCTCATGCAAGATGCATGTATGGAAGGTTAAATTCCACTGGCTTCCTGGTATTGTCTAGGAAAAGTTTTAATTTCCTTGTGTTTCTTGGTACCATTTATTTAAAAATGACCATGAAAATATCAAAAGACCAAATTTTTAATGTCATGGGTATGATGGTAATGATATTATTCTTGCATCCACATATTCTCTTCTGAGATTGAAAAGTGAATATTTCAGTGCTATACTCTTTCCTGAGTGCTGGGTTGCCCTGAAATGACCACCTTCCTGTCTCTAGCTTTGAAACTATTTTAGAATCAGTAAGTGTCATTTTATAGTAAATAGCAAAAAAAAAAAAAAAAAAAAAAAAAAAGAGTGCTTTTCAGCTCCAAAAGCAATTTACAGTTTACAGTAAATTGACACATAAATGCTTCAGAAGGATTGCTTTGTACAAAACTTCCACTGCAGCTTACAAATTTATTTAGCCATGAGAATGAAAATGTATTGCTGAGTGGACATTACAGCCTGCTGTTCTTTCATTAAACTTCTCCTGCAATACAGTGACTGTTAAGAGGAGCTCCTCAATACAGGATCATTACACCAAAAATGCAAGTTATGCACACTGTCTTTTGACAAAAAGCTTTGATGTTTTTTTTTTTTACTATCTGATAATAAAAGTATGTGAGGGGTAATTCTGCATTTTGCTGGTATTAACACTGAACCAAACTTCAGCTTTAATACCAAGACTAGCTGTGCAGTCTTTTCATACATGTTTAGGGAATGCTGGTTTTTTATTGGTTGTGAATCCCCTTCATTATCTAATTCTCTGGCTCAGTTCTTAACACATAAGATGCACATGCAAGAGCCAGATGTCACTTGCCATAAATCTGGTTCATTAATGCAATCATTGTATACCCAGGGCTGGGCCAGCAAGGTTGTTTTCTGTGCCTGGGCTTCATAACGAGACCTTTTAAGTATTTGGAGTTTATTGTTCACTCCATAGATCAATGAAGGCATCAGGGTAATTTAACAGATTACTTTAAAAATAATGCAATTACTGCTTTGGGAATAGGCGTACACTGTTGTTCTAATAGGATTTCTGTAAGACATTTATGTATGTATCTAAGATTTTGCTGTTGTGTGTGAGAGATGTTGGTTTGTTTGCAGTGTTTTTTTCCCTGTTGCATCCGGTTCAGAATAGGTATGCAGGAGTTGGGAGTGCAGGATTTTGAAGAGCTAATGATAAGGTGAAGACCAAAAATCAATTACATGCTTCTAATGCACATTAGAAAAAGTAAAAATAATAAAAGTATTTATTTATGAATAAATATTGCCTGCCAGTTTTCAGTTTCTTCTATCTGTGCTGTTTGTTTTCCACCACTGTAAGTGAGGTAAGCTTTCATTTCTGGAGGTGATCTCAAGTGTGCTTTCCTTTGGTAACTTGTTCCATTTTAATGTCACTGCAAGAAGCTTTGGAAGTTTGCTCCCTATTGAAATCCATGGCAACACTGTCTCCATGACTGAAACTACCTATTGTGACAGGCTGTCACATCCTGCTTAGAAGAGGGAGACAAGTGACTTAGCTTTGTAATTCCTCAATGGAGAGGACAACAGTGAGACAAGTCTCAGTCCATACACAACCTTTTATTAATTTCCCCCAGTTTATTAATTGGATTCAGGATAACAGACTATGTAAACATAAGGAATGATGGGAAGCAGTACAATATGCCTTGCATTATTTATACATAGATGTTCCCACTGAGGGATCATAAAGGCATTTTTTGATCATAGAAGTCCCAATATATTCCCAGTGCTGGGACCTTCTCTGTTAATTACCATTTGCTATTGGGTCATTTATTCTTGCTTGCTATGTGAATCAGCATACATGCTCTTTGCAGGTGTGGAGAGGGAAAGTCTCTTTGGTCCTGAAACCCTGCTGGCTTCACCTTTTCCTCAGTTGCTGCAGGTTTTGCTGTTTTCATACCTTCTGGTATGATGTTTCCTTCATTATCTCTCAAGGTTCCTCTTCAAACTTACCTGTATTTCAGTCACCCCCACACTGGGGAAAAGTGAGTGTTTGAGATATTCTCTCATGGACAGCAAACAATTCTTTGTTCAGGGGGATCATAGGTTGATAGGGGTGTCAGGACCACTACCTGGGGAGACTTGTCCCTTCATCTGGTCTCCTAGATAGGCTTGCACTGCTACCTGACCCATCTGCTGTTACATTTCTACTTGAGGTCATTAATTATTATGAAGGGCATCCCTTCCCCATGTTTATGATAACAAAACCTCGTGATGAGGCCCCATTCCTTTATTTTGCCCAAACACTTCTACACGTGGCACGTCACTAGCAGCATTACAACATATTTATACCTTTGTTTCAATATTTTTCTCTCCTCCATTCCTTCTCAAGTCTTCCTGGGCTCCTTCCAGGCCCTTGGAAGTTGTTTCTGCAGCCACAGCCTCTTTGTAGGGAGTGTTGGGAGGCAGAAGCCATGGCAAGCTCCAGGCCTATTGGCACTGACCATCCCTTAGGGCTACAGCTCTGCTAGCCTGGCCTAAATGTAACACCTGCCTGTCAACTGCCTTTTATTTCACATTTTACTTTTCCATTACCTTCTCCATTCTCATTTATTCTACCCTTTTGAGTTCCTTTGCTTCCTGCTCACTTTTGCCTTAAGTAGAGGGGCACAGGCCTAGGGGAATTTTTGTCTCCCCACATCCAAACAGATTTGTTTGTCCTGCTGCTGGAAAGCATACCCCTTATTTAAATCCAAAGGAAACTTGTAACATTAAACACACAAACTTTAATTTTGTCCTTGAAGTGAAGAAATGAATATTTGCATGATTAAAGGCTGTTTTTAATGGCAATTTTTCTTAAAACAAAGCCCATACATAAATTACTTAACATTTCTCCACTACTCTTAGTTGAATTATTTGCTCTTCAAAAGTACTCTTAAATACTTCTGTCATACAAAGCCCACAGAAATTTGTGAAAAAAGTCAAGTGTTGCTGCATTCTTTCTCAGCAGGCTATGGGCAGTTCTCTTTGCACACAGCCACTGCAGTTTACACTGCTGAATGAAAATAGGGGAGTTGAAACAGATGGAATACAGCACTCTGTATCTTCAGCTCCTAGTATAAAAAAAATAGATCAACTATTTTGTTCTTGGTATCAGATTTCCACTTTCTGTAAGTCGTTTAGTTGAGACACACCAAAATGCAGTTTCTCTTTCCTTAATTATTTGAATTATTTGACCTTGAGGTCAAATAATTTGAAATGAAGTCTGTCTCACTTGTCTTTGGGCTGAGAGCTGCCAAGTGAGCAGCTACAGAGCTATAGCTCTTCAGAGTGAAAACCAGGCTTGTTGCTGGCAGCTCTTACCTGGGGGGGTCATTTGTGCAGGGCAGGCTTTGGAAAGGAGCATGCATTTTCTTCCTGCTGAATTTTTATATAGTATGGTAATGGGGCTGAGCAATAACTTAGAGTGAGCAGATATCTCTGACTGCCAAGGCTGGATTTGATCCTGGTTAGCATGAGAGCATCAATTCATGGAAATTCTACATCCATGGAAACAAGGAGTCAGGGCCTCATTATCACAAGGCACACGGTACCTGCAGCTCCTTGGCTTTGGATTTTTTTCTCTATAGAAGATGCAATGGAAATGGTAGAGCACAGGGGACATGGAGGGAGTTTTATTAGGCAGTCACTACAGCTCTGTACTCTGGAAACCTGTTCTATAATTGAAAAACTTGTCTTAGTGTAAAAATGCAACCTAACAGTAACCAGGACCTTTTCAGCAGGCACAGTTTGAAAAGAAATGCTGATTTCCATGAGGAGGGTTGTATGTCTTTTTTTCCCTTCAGCAGAGCTGTATTATACAGCCTTTTCAGAGTTACAGCGGGAAGTAGGCATAGATTTAGAAACTCTGTCACATGCTTTCAGAAATGAAAGGGTTGGGCATTTTATTTTCTTAAGTGTTCTCCTGTGCCTTAAGAATGATAATTTAGTATTCTCCTGTGAAGACACAGCTAAGGTGACACTTGTTGAAAAGCAGAAACCCTAGGGAAATTAATAGGAATAATACCGAAGCTCTTAGAATAGCTTCCAGGTAATCTTTCACATTTCTGATCCAGAGGAATAATATCATGCTGCCACAGGGCTCATCATCCTTATTGCAAGGTGAGCAGTTTGTCTCACAAAAAAAATGCTGTGGCCTTGCAGAAATTCATCAACTCCACTTTAATTTCAATAGTGTTGAATAAAACTCTAAAAAAATGCTTCCTGTTTAAATAGTGACCCTGCAGCAGAAGTCAGTGTTCCTGGGGCAGAGAGAGGTGGAGGGTGTGCAGTGGGCATGAGGTGAGCTTTTGGAGATTTTTTGCTCCTTACAGTACTCATTTTCAGGAGAAAAAAAATATTTTGGGAAAAAAGAAAATCAGACAGACCCTGTTGGGAGAGAAAAGATCCTTGACATATGTGTTGGACAAGCTGAGCTACCAACTTGCTGCTTTAACAGCTGTTACCTACTAACTTCATGGGGTGGAGGGGGAAAAAAACCCAAACAGGTGCCATTTAAAGTCAACTATAAGCTGTTTGACAGCAGGGAGGAAATAACTTCACCCCAGCCCTAGGACTGTGGTGATTACACTGCTCTAAACCAAGATGTTTGGGGAACACAGATCACCCCTCAGATAGCTTTGGCCATTAATTGCTGTGGTATTTCTAGCACATAACTCCAAGTTATGTCCACTCTTACTCCGAGTTAATTCTTTTCATGATGCTCCTGGGTCTGCCTGCCTGTTTTCAGACTAAAGCTTCAAAAATAGGCTGGTAGGGGATAAATTAGCACCATCAAATCTCAGCAATTAAACTCCAGCATTATCACCATGTCTAGACACTGGGCATTCTAAGGGCACCTCAGTGCAATGGAACAGCTTTGGCTTTGCTACAGTGAACACATTTTTCCTATTAAGCAGTATTAAAATTTTTCTCTTCTTCCTTTTGGGGTCTGCATCAGAAATCTGTTTGGTTTCCTTGTCTAGGGTTTTGTTGTTTTGGTTTTTGTAAGCATTGGATTAAAACTTTTCCCATCATCTTTATCTGAAATATTTTAGAGAAATTCTCCTGAGATTACCCAAGTTCTCCTTTATGTACAAGATAACTTAAGAGTTCATTACAAAATTAATGCTCAAAACATAAGCAGTATTTGTTTCTTGTTCTTAAATTCTAGAACACTGAATATAAAGGTGGCAAAGGTAACCAGAAAGAGGAAATCATACTGCTTGAATAGCTGACTCTATTTACTCCACATGCAGTTACCCTTGGGCATATCCTTGGATGAGTTATCCTGGGGCTTCAAATCCCATAAGGAACCCCAATGATTATATTGCTGCTAGTTGTGTAACACAAGCTCAGCTCACAGAGCAGTGCTTCTCTTAGCATGGACCATTACATTTACTGTCTGCAATGCAGTTTTCATTCAGCCCATCACTGAAATCAAGAGACAGACATGCAGCATTTGGAATGGATTAGGATCAAGTCACCAGTTCTGACTTCCAGGTCCAAAATGTATTTCTCCCCACTAAGAGACATGTCCCTCACCGCATAACCACCCACTAGCAGGTTTTTTGCAATTACAAAGCAGTGAGTTGTCTAAACTGGTTAAATATCATGTCAAATAGCTCAAAATAATAATATTTTAACTATATTTGGACATGTAGTTTCAGTTATTCTTTCTGGTAATACCTATAAATTCCTGTGGGTTTTTTGAGCCCCTGTTCTTGGTAGATTTAAGGTCATTTACAAGCTAAAAGTGACCTCTCTTGAATCCATTAAAGTAGAACAGCAATCAAATCTGAGTCACACCCTTGTCAAAATTTTGCTTTAACAATTCTTAAATGACATGAAATTCTTAATCACAAGAAAAACCAACCCAAATCCTAACAACACTGTCCTACTGGAGAGGTTTGTATCAAACCAATTAGAAGAGGATGGTGTAAACTTGGCAAACTATTATGATACCTGAATGAGTTCTCACATTATAGATTATTTAATACAACATTTGAGCACTGAGAATGTTAGACCTCTGGATTCAGATACACTTAACTAAAACACCCAAGGGTGGCATCTCCATTAGGTAACCAACTAGCCAAGTATTTACAATCCAAATACATTTGTTGTTTAAAACGTGAGCTGAATCAGTGCTAGATTACACAGAAGCATTTTTTGCTGTTAATACACCTGGGTTTACTGGTATCAGCACTAGAAAGGGTTAAAGATCCAAGCATCAGTCTGCAGCTACAACCTCAAATTTGTCCCAGCAGCAGGATGACAAAATATAATCTCGGTTTTACAGAGGTGTCAACAATTAAGTATAGAAAACTATACCCAAAATATTATATTCTGTAATATTTCATTTTCCATAAAACATTTTGATCTAGACACCAGTTTTTCTAATTATACTGCAATTAAATTTAAATTAGTTTCACTACATATTTTACTTTTCAATATCTACATTATTGTAAAAGATTGCATGCTTTAGCTGTTTCTACTGCAGGAATTAACATGCATTTTAAAACTGGTAAGGCAATTAGTATATGTCTGCCAATGAAACTTCTTTTTAGACACAGATGCTATAGAGAGTTTTGGAGAAGATTATTCTGCAATTTGTCACACACAGGGAGGTAAAAGTGAACTTGCAACACAAAATGCTCTCTGAAGAGCCAGACTACAGTGACACTAAACCTGAAGACCATGATTCTGTATATTGATCATGCTCTTATCAGATTATTCCATCACCCTCTATCATAACACCAGCACTATTATTCTTCCACACCACTACATCTGGGTGAGTTTGCAGTTTATGGACTGATGACTTTTGCACTTTAGCACCTATTGTCTGTGAACACTGGTAACTTCTCAACTACAAAGGATCAAAACAAAACAGAACAAACAAAAATACCCAGTCAGGGATTAAGGCAAAATACAGAGCATTATCCAAAAACATTACCAAGCCAACTAAAACTTTGTGTAAGTTCATTGAGAGATGGTCGCTGAAAATATAACTAAATTACGCAGCAAGTACAAGGAATGATTTTGGAGTAAAAAAGTTGCCTGCATACTAAGAATCTCTTTAAAGTGTAGCTGCTTCTTGTCAAACATATTCTAGGCATTATGCAATTAATTAAGGTATTAGCATTATCTTACAGGAGCAAAAGATTTTCTTTAGTAATGGAAATTCATAATTTTCAGATGCCAAAGTAGTAAAACAGAGCATATACCATGCAATAAACTTCAAAAACAACAAGTAAGGGCAACATTGGGATGCTGGGGAAAATACTATTTATTATACATTTAAATACAAATTTGAAATGTATCGTGGACACATCTGCGGGATTTACAGGTAAAAAATAAAAATGTACAAAGTTATGTTCTGCATCTCTCAAGATTGATGCTTCAAAAAAGATTTTACAAAATACCAAGAGTTCATCTTTGTAAGAACAGCAAAGATAATAATGCATGCAATCTTTTGCTTGGCAGATTATCTTTGTTCCCTCCCTGCAACAAGTACCCGGAGTTTGTAAACAGTCTTTAAAAGTGTTAATAGCTTTAAGGAATGTGTAATCACAGTTTGCTCGGATTCATCCTGCCATGAATTATAATGCTACACCGTAGTTTCATGTTTCCATAACCCAGTTCTAATATTACCAGTACTGTCTGCAGTCAGCAAGGGTCCATCCTGCCCACTGCTTTTAAGCGGTCCGTTCTGAACGGCTAAATTTAAGCCATAAGACTTTTGTTGGTTTTCCAGTTCAACTGCTATTGGCTTCCTCAGAATATCTTTTTTGTTGTTGGTGGCTATTGTTTTATCTGTATTCCCACTACTTTTTGGAAGTGTGCTGCAAGCATCACTGCTGTCTTGCTGGGACTGGTTATACTGGCGTTCTCTGTAGGCCAGATAGGCTCTGCGGCTCCTCGAGTGCCCCTCGCTGTTGCTTGGCCTACTTTTAGGCAAACCATTCTGCACACTTCCTTCCACACTTGTAGGAACATCATAGGCATATTCCCTCAGCACTGCCAGCCTGCTAGCACGATGCCCCTTGCTTCTGTTCTTATGATGCCGACTCGGGTGTCCGTTTGTCCGGAACTGGACCTCCAAAGGAGCCACGTGCATTTTGATATCGTTATCCACCGAGTGTTCAGTCAGACTGTTATCAAGCTGAGGACCTGCATTCAGTGGTAGAGAAGTAGGGTGGCACTGTGCTGCTGCAGCTTGTAAGTTTGTCAGCTTACAGCCTTGAGAAGAATTTTTTAGGCTGGAGGCGCTTTTATTTGTGCAAGAAGATTCCGCGCTGCTGTTGGTGCACTTCGGGGCCTCTCCGTTGGTTCCACTGGAACTGGAGGGCTGCACATTGACTTGCACTGAATAGGTACTCCTTCCAGGGCAGCAAGTTGTTATCCAAGCATGCCTGACATCTTCCCTGTTAATGCAATGGTGCACCATAAGAAAGGCACTGAGACACAAACACGTTGCCCCAAAGAAACAGCTGAAGATCAGGTCCATGGGATAAAAGAGGGAAACTGACAGAGCTCCAAAGATCCACAGGGAGACAAACAAAAGCAAAGTAAGGCCCACTCCCAGCAGCTGTGCTTGAAAACTGTGCTCATTCTCCAAGGCAGATGTGGAAACCAGTGATACTGACAAGGAATCTTGATGGGCCAGTTCCCCCTGTTCATTGGTGGCCAAACGCTGCTGCTCCTCAATGGGTTCCTTCAGTTCATATTTACGTTCCGGGTGACGTTTTAGTTGTATGAAGATGCTGAGAAAATACATACAGTTTATGAAAATTATAAAGCTAGCTGGTCCATAAAATGCTCCTAAGCTGGGTTCCCAAGTCATCCAGCAACTGGAAAAGAAACAAACCAAAGAATAAAAATTAAAATCATATCCTAGTCACATGCTTCATCAGTTCATAATGGTACTTTGAAATCATCTTGGCTGAGCAACATTTTCTGGAAGACTCAGAATCAATTGCAGTGAGTACTTCAAAAAGCAAAGCCATGGCATCTTATGATACTTTTTTTCAGTTATGTGGTACTTACTAAGGAGCATTAGGTCTGCTGCCATAATTTCGGATGTTTGCTGCTGCTGTTATTCCACAAACTATGACAGGGATCCCTCCACCAATAAGGTAAAACCTAAAAAATAAAGCCAGTATATCAGTGGCTGCTAAATGGCAAAGGATTTTATTCAGTCATTGGGAAGGAAACAAGAGCTTTCCAGGATTCTGGAAATGTGCAAGTTGTTTAAGAACATAAATAGGGTGACTCAGGTTTGTGCTTTGAGAACAATTACTTTTTTATGTCTTCCTCACTATAATTTTTTTCCTTTTGCTGTCAATCTCCTTTCTCTCACATCTGCTCACCTCCTTGAAGGCACTGAATGAATGTATCTGCAGTTACAGGAAAGCAAAAGTTAGCAGTCAAAAGTTGCAATCTTCTGGAAAAGAATACAGACATTCTGAAGGAAAACAGGAAGCAGTATGTCTCTTGTTCTGGAGATAAACTTGCCTAATGTTAGACACTATGTTCTCAAGATCAGCTGTAAGAACTCTTGCTAATTTTGGGGGGGAGGGTTGTGTAGGGAGGCTTGGGGATGGTATTGTTGTTTTTATTTGGTTTTAATGGACTCCATAATCTCAATATTACATAGGCTCCTGCTTGCCTGCTGTGGTGTTAATGAAAACTATGTCCTCATAAGGACAAGGGCATATGTTTTTGGAGTATCTAACTTTTCATTCCCATTGCAATAAATTCATATTGAATTAATTAATGGCAAGTTGATCACTCTAAGTAAATGCACTTTATCCTGCACTATTTATGCTAATCCAGTCCAAATTCAGATCAGAATACATAGTGAAAACTACTACTGTTTAATCAACAAGAAACACTTATTCTAGTGGTTCTGGACTTTTCCATGCTGCTGTCTCACCTGAGGCACTTTGTACAAAAAATGTATTACTCAGTTGCTGAATCCTACAAAGATCAAGTTCTGCCACTGGTTTATTCTGTATCTTGATGCAGCAATCAGCAGCTGGCCAGATAACACAGATCTGTGGGGGAGATTTTACTGTACTTATCTTTCACTACAAATTACTTGCAAAGTACACCACTGCTTAAGCATGACCAGATAGGCAAGGCTGGTTCTACACAAGGCAAATTGTTACTGATAGGGGACTGAAGAAATCTGAAATGTTTGCAGCTGTAGTTATGTTTGCTGTATTAAAGGAACAGGGTTACATTTGGCCTTGAAATATAAAGCCCACTTGTGTATTGCTGTGTCTAAGTCTTCAGCAATTTCTAAGAACCCAAATTACAACCTAAAACTGTCATGCAGCAAGGAACTGTATGAACAGAATAGTAACCTAATAACAGAAGGCATGGTAGAGGAAATACAGCAATATTAACATTAAATTAAATAACATTATTAAATGTAAATAGTGAAATGTGTTTCTAAGTAGAACATCCAACCCAGCATCTGTATTATAATACTAAAAATATTTGTAATTTTATTTTACCTCATGCTTTACATAAAGTATCCCATTATTAAGATCTTCAGCAAGGCTCTTTGCACAGTTCTTTTATGTAAAGAAAAAAAGAAACTGTTTCCTTGTGTGCTGGTTGGAATCTGCTAAGCAAAATATAATTTCTGCATGACAAACTCCTTTGCCTTTTTGTGACTGGCAGCTGAAGATCTCAGCTATTTTTACACCCTCTTGCCTGGCATAGCAATGTGATATATTTGGAATAAAGGTTTCACAGTTAAGAAATTCCATATTGTTGTGTGCAGAGTGTTGCACACAACATGGCTACTGTGAGCTCCTCTAATGTCTACAAGCAGTTTTCTGAAAAACACTAGGCCCATTTCAAAGTCTTTTTCCACCTTTTTCATGACCTGTGACAAAGTCCCATTAACACACTGAATGAATGTCATCATAATCAACAAAACTGTCTTGCATGCAATGAATTTCCCAAAATAAAGAATAAAGATTATCTGTGCTACAGGGGAAGGAGGCTTGACAGGTATAAAGCTACTTAAACCCCAAAACCCAAAGGAGAATAATTTACATAAGGCAGAATTTTCTCCTTACAAATAAGGAGAAATATGTGTACCTACATACATTTATTGTGGGTTTGTTGTTTGGTTTTTTTTTTTCTATTTCAAAAGACCCTTTGTAATTTTAAAAAGGCACACAGAGAAGGAAAATAAACAGTGGGGAAGAAGAGAATGAGTTCTTTTGTCTCTACATTCAAAAAACTGGGGGCATGATAACAGTAGGTAACTTGTCCCAAACAATCAACAAACTTCCACAAAACTCTTTGCCCCATGCCACTATGGGTAGTTTTTTTTAAATAAAAGTTGAAAAGGCACCTGAATTAATACAAAAGAAATCCTTCCATAGCTGTTCCATGCATAAACATCACACAGATATCTGCTGTGGAAAACCCTGATGTGAAAAAAATTTGACACTGAGAAGATCTGATAAAGATCTGAAATAGTACCTGTAGATGTTTATGTTTATGCAGAGCTGAGCCTGTGTGGCTGTTAATTTTACTGTAACCTTTTCCCAAATAAAAGCTCCATGGCAAATAAGGGTTGGAAAAAAATAAATTTAATCACAACAGATATTAAAGAAGACTACTCAGGACCATCCTGGAATATGATTGTTGGCAATGGGAATGAAACGTTACAGTTTCACATTACAGTGAATAAAACAGATTTACTTTTTGAAAAAGAAAAATAATAAAGGTCAAGGAAGCAAAGGCAGCACTTAAGCAGTATAAAATAACAACCTTCTAATCAAGAAATTAGAGATTTTTATATGCTTGTACATAGTACTGCAAATTTCAGTTGACAATATTCAGAAAAGCATGTCCCATTTTCTGCAATCTCTGTAATCAATTTTCTAAGCAGTAGCCTTTAACTAATCAAAGTTAATCAACTTCTGCCACCTCGTGGAGAATTTCAGCTTAGCAGTTTTAATTAATACCCAGAGGCTCAGTAAGCTATCTGTATGTTAATGTTCATTTTCACGAATATGTTTTATTGTTTCGGTGATTTTGGAAATAAAATTCTAAGAGAAATACTTCATAGAAACAGTATTTTCATTTGATAATTATTGATACATTTTTTTCTTGAAAATATTTGTAAGCAGTCTTTGGAAAACATATTGAACTCCATTTACTTAAATTGCAATGTTTCTGCATTGTGTGATAACATAGTTCTCCACTTTGTTTTTTGATAACTGATGGGGAAGTGTTTCTAGCTAAACTTTAAACCAAAGCTACAGTAGTGATGCAGTAGCACTACCAATTTCATAATTTACAAATCAGGCACACAGCACTGCAACAGTAATATCCTCAGACCAATTGTCCTTCACCTTATCCTCCTTAACATAATGCTGAGGAACAGAAAAATCTGGAAGGGACCTGGAAGGGGAATTTTCAGACCTGGAAGGGGAATTTTCAATGAAAGGCACTTGCAAAAAAAACAAACCAAAAAACCCCACACCACAGTAGTGAGCTCTTACATTTTCTGGTGATAATATAAGCATAACAACCTGAAAATGTAATGAGTTGCAGAAACAAATTGGCTCACCTCAGCATTGGTCTGGGTGGAGGAGGTGGCTCATCAGGATCTTGACATCTTTTTGCTTTTTTGGTTACCTGCTTGTAAATATTACGAGATGTGACTCCAAGCCACAGTACTGTCGCAAGAGTGGAATAATGGAGAATTATCCCAACCTGGAAAAAAAAATATGGTAGGAAGGGAATGTTTAGTGGTTCAAGTTAAAAAAAATCATTTAACATGCAACTTGAATAAAGACTAAATTTTTAAAAGCTCAGTTGAAGAAAACACTTATTTTACTATGACTGTTCCAAATGCCAAGTCAATGTGGTTTTCAAAAAAAAAAAAATGTACTATGCAGATCTATCTTTGTATCAGTTGAGTCTGTGAAGGCTACATAAGCTGCAGCTGACTCCAGTGGAAGGAAAAAACAATGTAGGAAGGAAGTACTATGCTAGCCAACATTTTTAAGATTACATATTAATTATACACTTTAGGAAACTATTTTATGGAACACTTCACTTTAACATGTCTCGTTCTACAGATAGTAGTAAAATTGAAATAAATAAGGGAGCAGGAAGCTAATAATACTGTGGTAACTATGTAGCAGGTAGCAGAATACAGACAGCTAACAAACCCCGTTGATTTTAATGTGATACAAAAGAAAAATAAAGTGTCATTCTTTAGATATTTAACCAGCCCAAATATTAATGCACAGTCAGCCTCACAGCCTACTTTTAAGAATATGGTTGTCTGCCAGATTCTTTTGCATCTGCATTATTCAGGGAATTCTAAAGTCCATGGGGTTTTGTTGAGAAAAGTCACAATCTGGCTGCTCTGTATTTCCTTACTGAAGTCCACATTGAGATAGTGACTGCAAGAAGTAGGTTTCCTGTATCCCTTCAATGACAACACATGCATGGAAGAGGTGACACATCAGTTTCTGTTCAGATGACTGCAGGTGGGTTTTTTGCACACTTCAATCACCAGTAAGAACAACTTTTAAACAACCCATTTGGATCAGAGAATATCTCATGGAGGATTATTGTTTCCAAGAAAGTAAGAAAAAAGATCACAGTTTGTCAAACTATTTCCTCATCTCATATATACATGTGCATGTGTGTGCACATGCATGCACACAGACTAGCATTTTGCTTGTATTTTTAGAAGGGCATATTTTATTGCAAAACTTTGAACCACCAACCTAATAACTACTTTAAGTTCAAACAAAAAGCATTATGGAATATTATGGTAAGAGATTCACTTATGATTCACTAGACAGAAGAAAGAAAACAATAAAAAAAAATCACTCGTACCATTCCAAAGCAGCAGCTGCTGGCACACTGAAACACTGCAACTCAACAAGAGGTGATGGCCAAATCTTAGAACACCAAATCATTAGACAAGAATTCTCAGTAAAGTGTGTGGTGTTTCTTTAGCAAAAGCATGGGTCTTACACTTGAAAAACCTCTGTCTGTCCCTTTAGGTTATATTGAACAAAATGGAAACACATATTTTAATACCTGTGAAAGTCACTTTCCTTATGGTCTGTAAAGGTCACAAAGAGGCCTACAGAACAGTTTAATTGCAAGTAAGTCCCAAACTAAAACTCAGGTAAAAATTATTTAAGAGCATTTTGAGAAAAAAAACCACAAACGTTTTCTGTTGCATTTCTGAAATACTTTTCCAGTTTTCAAGTAACAATTTTATGTTCATGGCTGGATGAAAATACAAGAGAAATCTTTAAGAAAAAAAAGCAAAACAAGGCTGACTTTTTGGCTAAATCTTACACTTTGATGAAAATGCCTGGACAGTATCACTGTTCTGGAGGAGGCAAGGGGGGCATATACATATATAGGAGTATGAAACTGGTCAGTAATTCCTTCAAGTGCTTGCTTTACTTACTGCTTGGCAAATGCTGGCGTTCCTGGTCTGAGTTATACCTCCAATAAACATAACACATGTCAGGAAAATATGAAAGCTCAGGTTAACTAGCATATGCCAGCTTTTAACACTGATCCTGATGACACTGTTAAAAGAAACAAATTAGACAATATGAGACACAGCTGCATTATTGTCTTTCTGAAACTAGCAAGACTCGCAATAAATGAGATATAATTACTGTTAATGATTGTTTGATTACTACATACTTTGTAATCAAATATAATCTCTGGTCTTCATTATAAGAAATTAAAACACCCTCTTATTAACTAGCTTTATACAACTATTTGGGGCCTGATTCAAAAATTTTAGGCTTCAAGCTTTCACATCAATAAAAATATGAAAGACTGAATAGTTTGTCAAATTCTATCATTCTTGAGTGGTCTCTTTCATCATGAAGCAAAAGTGAATAATTAAAGAGATACATATTCAAAAACAGATGAAACAGCTACTTGCTTAACTGTTAGTTTGCATCAACAAATTTTACAGGAAAAAAAAGCAACAATAAATGCAGATTACTATAATTTGTTCCATTCAAAAAGCAGTGTTAGAGTACCATGAAACTAATTTTTTTAATCTAGTAATTTTGATCCATACCTGTGATGGTATATGTAACTGACTATGATCATCAACAGGCACATTAACAGAACCATAGCAGTGGCATAAATTACTGGATGCAAAAGATCAGCTGGCTGCATGTATAATTCAGCTCCCGTCAAGTCCTGACAACAAAAAACAAAATTAACATTAGCCCATCTTATCTCTTCAGTCTGTCAGGGTTGGGGAGTATCAAAGGAAACAAAATAAAGAAAAAATCTTCCAGATGAAATCCCCAAAATATCCCCCAAAACAAAATCAACAAGAAACCCCAAGTCCCTTCCAGCACAATATAAAAATAAAATAAATAAATAAAAAAATTGCTCAATTAAAATCAGTGAAAAAAAAATCTTAAAAGTAATTTTACAGAATGGACAGGATATAGAAGCTTCTCTCACCTAAAATTCTCACTGAGTCAAACTTCTAGAGCTAGCTCACTAAAACATGTAAGTTCCAAAGTGTGCTGGGGAAAAGGAGAATAAATTTGGCATTTGCAAAGAACGGCAGAATATTAGGAGGAAGCATCAGTTTGCTGTGAGAAAAGTCGGTGCTACAATCTGTTTTTAAGGTTAAGACAATCTGATGTCATGGGCAAGAGACATTCTTGAACTGAGGTTTAGAATTAGGGTCAGCAGTCTCTTCTCCACTCCTTCAATTGTTCTTCCATCAGAATATAAACTTGTTATTCCTAACTAACTCACCAACCTCATTTCAAACTAAGTTAATCAGATTGTCAGTTTGATTTTTATGTATTTGGTTTTCTTTGGCACCTGGAAAAATACTTTGGGAAAGATCATGAGATATTATTGCCTCGGGCAGCCAGTGTCATCTGATTTCAACACTGCCCATGGCCTGGTTGATATCCAGCTGGAACCTTTTGCTGCTGCAAGCATGAGCAGATGCATTGTCACATGCAGGCAGTGAGTATCCAACAACAGAAACTGTAGAAAAATTCCAGTTACTGCTTCCACATTGGTGACAGGTGAGAAGTTGTTAAACATGTAATTCCTGTGAACTTCAAGAACAAGAGCTACAAATTTCCAAGATCTGAGAAAACTCAGCAAGACTAGCCTAGCTAAGTCAACATAATTCTTACCAACTGCACTGACATTTTTAATCCAACCTAGTAGAAGGAGACAGGAGAGCTAACAGTGTTATTTCTGAGCTAACCTGATGCTATACAATAATTTTATAGTAAAGAATGACAGTAAAGTAGAAGTAGAGATGACATTAAAAGCAAGCTCAGTGCATTTACAGCCAACCAGCAGAACTCTCTTCTTAACCATCACTAGCTTTTTTCTTCTGCTGCAGGCCTCTAACGATGTGATTTCAGCTGAGCCTCCTCATTCTCCCTTCCGTTATTAAACAGTGGTTAAAATTATTTCCAAATAAATACAAAAATTATAACTGCACTTTCCTAAATCACTAGGAAGTTACAGTTTCCTTATCAAGAGAACTATACACATTATGCTCTTGAAACTTACCAAAAAACATTAAAAATGGGTCTATACATGACAACCTGTTTTCTTCTGCACTGAGGTACTAAAGTAAAGTAGACTAAAAGAGTGAGATAACTCTGGATAAATCTTTCACCACCCCACCAAGATTTTTAAATACTGTATTCAGGTCTTTCCTACCACTGCTCCTCATGGTTTTGATGTTAACAACAACAGCTGAATGAAAAGCCAGACTTCTAAAACTGAACCCCAAAGAACTCCCTATGAGCCTGGGACCAGAACCCAGACTTTAACAACACAATGGGAGTATACAAATGAAATAGGTTACTTTAGCTTTTTTAGTTAATGTGTCAATAGGCGTTATGAAAACGTATTTTCAGCAGCTATTTCACTATCCAGAGCTTTTGCAGTGTATTAACTGTGTGCCAGGAGCACCTATTAGAGGAGCATTCATCTGTCCTCTTCCACCTATCCCCTCCTCCAGTCCCTACAGCCTTACATTTTCAGAAGTAGCCAAACATATTTAAGGAATACCAGTTTTGAGCAAGTACAAAATGAGAGCCACTGGTAGAACAGGCAGAAAGCTGCCCCTTCCTCTAACTCTTTTGGTATCTGAATGCCAACAGCTTATTATATAATTCACAATATTTATATTATCTTTCCATGTATTAATTTAGAAATAGTCACAGCAGCAGACTGAATATGCTCTTTATTTTTCTTCCTCCAGATGGCAGAAATGTGACCAATTTAAAGCCCAATCTTTCTTTACATGCATACCACACAAACAAATGAAGTTTAATTCCATATTGAAGCACAAGAGTGTTTTAGCAAAGGATTATATATTTAAAAATATCAAGTAAGACAGCTACAGGATTATAACAGTTTGAAGAATTTAAAACTGTTCCCTCACAGGTAAAGTGAAAAGTTACTCTCTCTGACCTCTTTTAGAAAGCTTGGAACATAAATCCTAATTTTATTTACATTTAGCATTTAAGTATTCTATTATTTAATTCTCTTAAGAGGAAGATGTTTTAAAAAATGAATTGGAAAGCAAAAGCATCAACTTCTTGTGCACTGATCTTCACAAAGGAAGCCTCTTTCTTCCTTGTACAATTACATAAAAATGATTTAATTGCACACAGAGCACATTACCTACAATAAAACCCATAACAAGTTTACACTGCAGTTAACAATATTTCCTAGACCTCTTACTATATCACACAGCTTCCTACCAACCTACCATTTTTACTTATCAGATTTTATCATTTAGCAAGTGGTGATGACTGATGAACAGGGAAACAGTCACCATCTGTAAAAAGGGAAGAGTCCCTGGCCAAATTCTGAAATAAAGAGCCCTGAGAACAGACAAAGAAAAAATCCTGATTCATAACAGAAGAGCACTAAAAGAAGGTGTCTCCTTCCCTTCTTCAACTATCACTATATTTTAGAACTGGGTAGCCATATTATTGATGCCTATATGCTAAGACTAGAGTTCAGATACTATTTTCAAGCAATATTTCAAAATCATTTGGGGTACTAAAACTAAGTGATTTTTTTTTTCCCCTTTTCAGTCACAATGTCTTCTGGTAGCAGACCTAGACACTAGTGAATGAACAGCTAATCTGCAGTGAAATCCCTGTCTTCGGTTACAGATCACAGCCAGAAAAATAATACCTAGGAAAACTCCTGTCAACAGACAAAGCAACAAATTTAATTCTAAGAGAAGACTTACCTTTATTTTAAACTGTCATTATTATACTAAAAGTCATAAAAGCCCAGTAGATTAAGTAGCTCATTAAAATGACTTTCTATAATGTAGTACTTTTCATCTGGAAATTCTTTTGTGGCTCGTATGTTCACTTATTAATTCCACCTTGACAGATTTCCACTTTAACCACAACTTGCACCAACATTTATATCAACAGAAGCAAGAGCTGAAGTTTTATTTCTTATGTTGAATTTTATGCAAAACGAAGCACTCATTTTCTTTAATACAAGGCAAAAAAAAAAACCAAAACAAAAAACCAAGAGGATTACGCTTTTAGCGTTTTTAAGTTCCAGAAAGAGAGAGGCAAAACTCTAAGTGCCCTACCATTAAAACTGCATAGTTGCTGAGGGAGTAGCACTGAATGGTAGTGATGTTTTCATCAGACAGAAGAATGCGGCAGCCATCAGACTTCCACCCCCCTTGTCCATTCAGGAGCTCAAAGTCCCACTGAGCCGCGACGGCGTCGGCTCCGTGCGCAATGCGCCGCAGCGTCACGTTTATCGGGACGTGGTGACTGGCGAGGTTTAAGCCATCTGTTACAAAACAAAAATACACCTGCACGTAAGTTCTTCAACGTGCAAGACATACGGATGCTAAAGATTTTATTAGTTGGGCCCTGGTCGAAACAGAGAAGGCAAAATTGTTTCTTAAAGGTCAGAAAGTAATGGTAGGAAACGAACCAATCTTGGTAAGGATAACCGGCGTCACAACTGTTCGGCGTTTGCCATCGTCAGCCAGATTTGTTGAGTTTCCCGTTGCTGGGAAAAGCTTTCCATTACGGAATGCAATGAGCTGAAGCTTGTAGACAGATTCATCTGATGGTCTGATTTCTCTTTTTTGCTTTTGGGTGAAAAGGGAAGCGGGCAACTGGATAGAAGCCTCTACAATGGTGTTCTAGAAATCAACAGAATTTAAAAGAGAAAATTCAGTTCTTTACAGAGATTTAATTAGCAGCACCTCCAGCTGAATTGTGCCAGAGATGAACACATTTAGCAAATTAGGTATTGTGACAAACCTGTTTGACAATATGCCTAAGTAACACACGATAAATTAGTTGAATTAGATCATTAAATTCTTAACACTTTTTTAAAACTAAAAGACAGTAAAGATTTTTCAGTTTTCTTGTTATAGAGAGTCATATTAAAGCTGATTATCCGTAAACTATTTCAAGAGTGTTCCAGATTCGACTACTGGCAACTAAAAGCAGCAACCAAGACAAGCAGACAAAGAAATTCTGTAATTGTGCATTGGCAATATGCAAAATGAAACACTGTACACCAACAGACTTTTGTTAAGTTCATACAAATTAAAGGGAAGTATGTATGCAATTTCACAGAACAGCATAAATATAATTTTAATATATATACACACGCACACATTTTAGCACATTAAGTACTAAAAGCAATCTTGTATGTTGGGGTCTGTAACTGAAAAAAATACTTTTACAGAACATGAGGAAGTGCTTCCAGTCTATGGACACCTACATACACGAGTCTGTGTATGTAGACAGACACACAGACAAATAAAATGAAACTTCCAGGTTCATTTTCTACTTCATGCTTCATTACAGCATCACCCTGAGCAGAATATTTCAGATATTTAAAGACCCAGTAATATCTGATTTAACATAAGGTACCATATTGTTGAAAGGTTTCTAAGCTGCAGACACTCACACATAATGAAAGTGAACATATAGTAAAATAAAGCCAAGTATTATTATGAAATAGAAAGCATTTCAATTTCCATACTTATGAGATGTCTGGAAGCATCTTTCAACTTCAGATGTTTTAATGAAGAAAACCACACCTACTTATTAAAAATTACATCCATTAAGAAATTATTCTATAATCATTCCCTATTACCATTTTTACTCTAATTACCTCTTGTCTCAGTCATCCTGATTTACACAGAAATGCTACTTTATAAATAGAGACTAAAAATACAAGCTTGCTTTCCAAATAGTTCTTATGCAAGACATTATTACAAAGTCAGTAGAGAAACAATGAGTATCCAACCTTTAAAGCCAGACTTGACAGAGTATTTGAAACGTTGCACTTAAAACTTAATTGTTTATCTAGATTTCCATCTGGATCTCTTCTCCCATAATCACTGAGTCCTGAACGGTCTGACGCAGCCACTTTCTGAAATACGGTGCATGTCATCCCAGTGAAAGCAGCAGCCTTTATCACATAAGCCTCAAGAGCAATATTTGGAGAATACTGTGACAACAAAAGTCAAACATTAAAACTGCACCATCACAGAAAGAAGAATCTTAAAAGTATTCTCTGCCATAATAGAAGAAAACCACCCAGAAAACTGTTTCTGTTTATCTGACAGGGATAAATCTGTTTGGAGTATTTCTCTTCTTTGACAGAAACAGGAGGCATTTCCAGGTAATTCCAATATCTATTAAAGATAAAAAGCTATTGAAACTCAAGAGCCAGTAAAATGCCTTCTAATTAAATAATTTGTACTTACAGTAGAATAAACTTGAGCTCCATTTGCAAGCCTATACATAGCAATTTTCTGCAGACACTGGACAATTCTAGTGCAAGCCTTGGCTTCTCTTTGGGCCATCCACAGAACACGCTCATCAGCTAACATAATGTTACTTGCTATGTCCACCATCACGTCACCAAGCTGACAGGGAAGAGAAGTAAGACTATTTTACATCTTTGAAAGAAGTAGGATCATTAGCAGAAAATACAAAGTGACTTGTCAGTACAAAAAGCAAGAGGAAATTGGTTGCTCCTGTTTCAGTCACCTCTGTGACACTGAGATGCTGAAATACTTTGACTTGAGACATTTACCTCCATGCAAGACAACTGTTATGCCAGTGTTTCCATTATACTTTGAAAACAAAACCATGAGAAACGCAAGTGTTTCACTAAAAGCAAGGAGTGTGATATTCCACATTCTACTAATTATTTTAAAGGGACTATTTAAAATCAACTTTAAACATACTATAAATAGAACTAAAATAATACGTCAACAATAATAGAATTTGCTTTGGGAAGCAAATTATCTTATTTGCGAAGATAATAAGAGTAACAGGCAAAAATTAGCATGCAAGCCTTCTTTTCTTCCTTTTGCCATGCCTGACTTGTCTTTGATTCTTTCCTTACTTGCCTCGAGTTTTGCATGAATTGGTTTAGGTTGCAGGTTATACATGAGAGACAGCAAGTACACACAGGTACTGCTTTCAAAAGACCAATTAAACCTTTTTTAAGTATATGTTCACACTCTTAACCCTGCTTCTGAATGGCAGACAGATATAAGCTGTAATAGGAATTCATTTATTTATGTCACAACTCTGCTGAAATTGACCTACACCAGATTTTCACAACATTTAAGAAATAGTGACAGATACTGGAACAAAAGCAAAGGTGTCTACAATCAGGGATTGGAATTTTCTGCATAAAGAGAAACAGGGCGGAGAAGACATCTTCACCATCCAGACTTCCCAGTTTCTTTTCAGAATATTAATAATGAGGGAAGAACATAGCAATTTGTTCTTATTAAATAAAGGCAAGGCAAGAATGGGAATACAACAATATTTACTGTTTTAAGAACTGTCTCTTTAGGGACAGAAGCTACAATTAGTAAACATTCTGAACAGCGAACAGAGCCTCAAGCAGCATTTGCAGGCTCTTCTAGAGATAAAAGTTAAATTAATAGAAGATGCTTATGACATTACTAATTGAAAACTGGTAATGTTTAACACATTAACAAATAGAAGTTTTACAATGAATTGTCAGAACTAAGATCCTGAAGTCACAGGACTCAAGCTGTTTCATACTTTTAAAAAGTATTACACACTATTCTTTCTCCTGGCTATCAAAGTAAGTACAAGTTTTTCCAGCTGCATTCTAGCATAAGACGACCTGCTAAGAACTTTCTGAACAGTTAGTTTCTTCTTCTGACATGAAAAAGCTACTAAATGAACCTTTTTTATAATTTATAGTACTTTCCTTTCAGAATTGCCACTGTAACTCAAACTGTGAAACTGATAATGAGATGGTGCAAATGAATATAGTGTGAAGAAAGTCTGTAGAGTAATATCCTAATAAGAAATAGCTGTCTTACCAATAGCTCCTAGAAATTAAATGAAATTCCACTCATTTTCTTTGAATACATCAACAAATAAAAGCTGACTTCAAGTCATACCAGTTAACTCAAAAAATACATCATCTAAGACCAAAACTATCTATAAATTTAACAATATTTTTTTTTCCTTAATATAACTTATTACCTTCAAACATGGCAAAGTAATGCCAGGTTGTGTCAGTCTACAAACAATAACTCACAGCTGGAAAAAGGATATCCTTATAAATGCAACAAATCAAGCAGCAATCTAAAACATTTCTGTTTTCGACAGCATACAAATCCTGCTATTTAATGAAGTGTTTGTGTAATTCCAAAACACACACAAAAAAAATAATACAAGATATTATTGAAAAAACGGAGATTTAGCCTGAAACTCTCCAATGAGTTCTGCAAAGAATTTACAACCAGTATTTATGGTTTGCTGACAGTGAACAGGGAAATTTGGGGTTTTTTGCGCAAGTTTAAAATTGAGGCATTGTGGTCTCCAACTTCCCAACATGCACTGTATAGTGAGATCAATATAACCTCTGTTCAGCAGTGAAACAGAGAGTTCCTACCCACTGGTGGGACTATTCAACCACTTGCATATTTTTCTCCCCAAAAATGAGCGTTCTCTAAGATTTTGTTTTAATGTCTCATCTTGTATCCTGCAAGATATAAGAATAGTGAAAACCTTAGAGATACAGCTCAATACTGAATAAAGACAGCCTACCATGGTGAGAGGGGAGAAGATAAGTCTTGTTTTATTCATTATTGAGAGGATCTCTGAGGCTTTCATTATTTATATTTTTAGAGAGAAGAACATACCAATGAAAACCTGTGTGACCCACTCCATATTAAATAAAAACAGACTTACTGTACCTATCTCCCTGCTCCAGTGCTGACCAGAGGTGTTACTCACATTACAGGTCCAGTGAATGCTGGATCATCTCAGCTCGAATGCAAAGGCTGTGACCATGGGTCAGCAACTTCAGGGACCTACTAAACAAACAAAAACATGGAAGAGAATCTGATAATCCACTAACTCCGTGCCTGCATCTAACGTTGAGAAGGTTTCACTGCTCAGAATACTTAAGGACAAACACTTGGATTATCTTTAAAGTGATGGCAAATTATCCAGTTACCTCTTTATATTTTTCAGCAAATCTTCCAAATTTCTCTATCATTTCAGCCACAAAAATAACATCCATCTTATCAGAAAAATTTGCTGCTTCAACAGTGTAAGCCAAGAGCTGTCTTGCTGTTGCCACTGCATTAGTAAGGTTGAGCGGCATCTAGGTAGAGAACAAACATAAGCATTTTGAAGAAGTGAAGAT
The DNA here is from genome assembly GCA_023637945.1 of Phaethornis superciliosus. Taxonomy (NCBI): domain Eukaryota; kingdom Metazoa; phylum Chordata; class Aves; order Apodiformes; family Trochilidae; genus Phaethornis; species Phaethornis superciliosus. The sequence goes on from JAJQWJ010000005.1 coordinate 8,399,416, forward strand.
TAAGTACAACACAGAGGTAACACTTCAGCAATTAATAAATAAGCATTTTCCCATAGAGGATAGCAATCCAGGTGATCAGTGTTTCAAGTGTTTGTGGTACTTTTTGAGTAATCATGGTACTAAAAGCAAAAAACCCAGCATTTATACACCTACATCCAGAAACTGAGTCTTGTCTTCTTGTTCTAGAAAGAAGAAAGGTGTTGGATCAAGAAAAGAAGAGAAAAAAAAAACCAACCCCAAAACTAAAAAAGACAAAGCAGTGCACCAGAGTCTAGGAATGCCAATCCAAAGCTCCTAAAATACCACATTTTATAGAAAAAGAAACCCAAGGGAATTCCAACACACCACTCTTGATTCTGTAATTACAGAAAGCATTTGGAATGGGACACACACAAAAAACCACTCTCAATGACAAAGGTTGTGAGGTTGTGTTTGCATTCCTGAAATAAGTACCATGCTGGAAAATTCTTCACTATGGAGTACACAACATCAACACATTCTTCTGTGGAAAGCTGTGCAAATGTTATCAGCTGTTGTTCAGAAGCTGTTTATCCATGGTAATCCAAACTAGAGATATCCTCCTGCTCTGCTTTTTGGTGTACAGATATCAAGTCTGCCATTCTGAATTTGCAATATGCCACATAAGCACAACTATGTATTTGTCCCCGCTGGTCTCAGAACTTGTGCATAGATTTAAATGCCATTAATGGAAGATTATTTTTTTCCAAAGCACTAAAAGTCATGCATTTAAAGCATAACATATGCTGATCAAAGTCAGCTTTCAAATTCAGATATTGTGTAAAATGTCTTTGAACATTCCTTAAACATTAATTTCTTTTCACCTAAAACAACACAAGTACATAAATGTTCTTGTGTACCTGTTACAAAGGTTTCACTCCCTTTTAAACTAAAGACATCCGATTTAAATTGCTTGGCAGAGCTCTGACATTCAAAACAGCTCAACTACCTTGGTGTTCAAAGGCTCTAAAGATGCTTATTATTACATTTACTATTAGTTTCAAAAGAGATAACACATTTCTGTGCAGAAAACTGCTAACAAATCCAGACCTACTACACATAAGAAAGGAAGGCTCTAACACATAAGAACATCTCCAAAAGCCAAAATATGTCACTACTCCCTGTAAAATCTGAAACAGTATTTTTGTGTAGCCTACCTGTGTGTGTGTGTTCTTAGCAAGTAATAGCAACTTACCTACTTGACAAATGGAAATTATACTTCTACTTTTCTGAAACTACCAATTTAACCTTCACATTTCAGACTTAACACTGCTTGCAACATTCTTTACAAAATGATAAATGTTGGCTAACCAAGAGCTGTTCTAAGAGGCTGAAGTAATCTAGGTTCTGGAGCAGCTGGGACTCTCAGGTTACAGTACATAGGCAGAAGCAGTGCTGAAATTCAACAGGGCCTTGCAAGAAATGTGAATTATCAGGATACAAAAAAGCAAACCAACAGCAAACCAATGAATCTTACCCAACCAACCTGTCCCACAAAGGGAGCCCCAGAATCATCTCCCACCTGTCATTTAGAAACATCCCCCTTAATTTCAGCCCTCAAACATGTTTCTTATGCCCAAGCCATGTCACAGACCTAGTGTTAGGAATGTAAAGCAGGAAAGCACAAATAGTTATGTGAACCCCCAGTTCCCCAATTTTACCTTGGACCAAAACAGGCAGTCTTTTCCCTTTATCTCCCTCACCATCTTTCCCCCTTTCTTATGCATACCCATTGGTCCTCGGGGAACCAGATTAGGAAGAGAAAAAGCTATGTCTGCATTAGTAACTGAACACAGAAGGCACAAGTTAGCAACTACTCATCTACACTATGTACAGTTTAACTGCAACATGCAGTTCAATGCTTTGACTTCAAACAAGATTTAGCCCAAGAACTGGACATCAAGGCTCCATTCATTTAAATCCAAGACATCCAAAGAGCAAGTATCAGGTTAGATCCTGACTGCCTGGAGCTAGAGGCTGTGGTGGTTCTGACACACAGTGTGAAGTTTTCCCTTAAGAGAAAGCTCACACACTGGAACACTCCAAACACACAACATGCAGCAGTCCCACCCTGAGGTCAGAGAAGCACCATGGCACCAGTTAAACATGAGTGGTGCTACCAACATTATCAGCTCCTGTTTCTCCTGTTGCATTGATGCCAGTGATCTGAGAGTACATATTGGAAAACAACAATCTCAAATCAGAAGTTCTAAAGTTTATGGAGTATCTTAAAATACAGCACCTATGTTTCCAAGTCTAGGTATATCACTGCACATCAGTGGTTCTGCAAGTGTGCATTAACAAGAGATAAACCTCAAAAGCAGGTTTAATATAATTCTCTAATATTCTAATAATAGCTGTTTTCCATTACTTTAACCAGCCTTGTTTCTTCATAGCATGTGGACAAGAAAGAGCATCCAGATGGCAAAACCAGTCATGACAAGTACCATTCTCTTATTCTTTACACAAGTACATCAAGTTCTCCTTGCACTGCCAATGTGGGGGTACTAAAAATACATATTAAAGCAAACTCTTAACATAAACATAAGCTTCCAGTGTTGACCTCAGAGGCATGTGTTCACCATAATCTGTCTAGACCACAAGTATTACCATCTTAAACTGGTAAACTTATCTTAAACTGAGAGACTTTTGAGTTTGTTTTCACTAAAGAAATTTGATTTTACAGAAATGCACAAATTACCTGATTAAACATATAAAGAACTCGAGTCACATCATTTGCATACTGGCACCTGGAGTAGTCCTCTTCTGCCCAGTACCCTCCCCTGTCACATCTGCGCCAGGCTCTTCTCTCATCCTGTGAGTTGCCAGGATATATCCCACTGCCAGCAGAATAACGTGTACACAGCAGGTATGCTGTGATGCCTGCCAATGTTCTAGGCCACCTGGGGAGTCAAAAGCATAAAAAAAGAAAAAAATTTAAAAAGAGCAGACAAATTTACATGGCAAGTAAATAAAAGGATTAAGCACTACAACATGAAATAAAGAGACACTCAAAACTAAGCATCTCTAAACTACTTAAAGGACCACCTTGGCTCACATTCAGTATTTTCAAGCTGTTCATATTTGTGCACTATTAACAAAATGAGTTCTAAGGCTAGAATGCTTTTTAACATTCTTTCATAAGGTTGCAGGTGGAGAGAAAAAGGTACTTATAAAGTTGCTAAAAATAGTTAATTTTTATACCGAAAGCTGGCCCACCTCATCAAAAGTCTGTATTAACTCTATAAAACCCAATCATTAAATACATAGGAGCAATGCCTGCAAGCTTTCTACTTGTCCTGTTCACATGCATCAATGTAGCTTTCAAATACCTGCATTGGTATCTATACTAAATTGCAGTTAAGAACACAAGACTACATGGACAGAACCTAAGCAACAACCCAGTTGTGACCTTAGTGCAACACAACATGCACCCTAACAAGCTAACAAAAATATCACTTTGGATCATGTCTGGTCAACTCTGATCATAGACAGAGCAAGTTATGGATCTGCTGGGAAGGGAGGAAGCAGATAAGAGGACACAAAACATGTAAATTCTTATGAAAGCTCCAAAAGTTCTATGTGGACAAATTAAAATGAAGTCTGAACAACAAAAACTGAGGAAAAACAAGTACAACCATGAGCTACTTCTATATTTCTACTTCTTAAGGATACATGATGAGTCTTCAGAGAATAAAGCCACAACCAAAACAAGCAGATGAGGACAACTAATAAATCAGCTGGCACAGCTGTTACATGACATGCAGGCTCACAAATACCTTGCATAATACACCCAAACCTCAGCTTCCAGAATTCAGAGTCAGGTTTCCAGAAACACTGACACTGGACTGCCAAAACATCATTTCCAAAACAATTTTATCACTTCTGAAACTTCTGTATACAGTTTTCACAGGATAGGTAGCACTTTGAAAGGGATTTCTGCGTCTGTCTTTACAGCCAGTTTTCTAAAAGCTGTATTCTTTCCAAAGCATTTTAAGTTAAAGTGTGGTTGGCTCAGTTATGACTGAATGTATCATTGTACAGACTGAGTGCCACATGGCTTTATGATAATTTAATCTCAGCAGTTCTGACGTTGTTCGACACAACCTCCAAAACAAATATTTTTACTGAAAAAATGGCATGTGCCCTTCCTTTACTCACCATCTACACTTACTACTAAAGATTTAGAAAAAGAAAAGACAGAGTGAAACACTACAACTCGAATGAAAACCAAGATTTTCAGAAGAGATTTAATTTTAAATTTTAAACTTCTTAGTTCTATATATATCTTCTGGAACTTCTATAGCCATCAAATGAAAAAAAAAACAAACCAAAACCAACGCAGTTTCTGTATCTACTTCAAAAGTTACTACATTATCACAAGATTATTTGCCTTCTCTTCCTGTTCTTCTCTCCACTTCACCTACTTTTTTAGCCATCTCTTTCATTTTTGTTGCTGTCCCTTCATTCCTACTGCATTTACATTTCATTAATCTGCCTGTACAGCATTTTATAATCTTTTATCATGATTCTCAAAAGAATACTTACTAGCAATGCAGGACAGTCATGGAGTCTATGCTGTCTTTCTAACAATTGATGTATCTACAGACATATTTTACTAATTAAAATTATTCATCTAATGTTTTAGAAAGCTTTCTACTAAACAGGATGCAAAAGATGGGCCATTTTTCTCCCAGCTTTCTGCCATGAAGCACCACAAATGCAGTGTCTCTGGGAGGGAACACTGTTCCCCAGAAAATCCTTATCTTTTTTCCCCCATTCATTATCTCCCTTGTGTGGGTGATTTACAGCCCAGTGATGAATGAGAGAAGGAGAACCGATTCCAGATGTAACAACACCTCCCTTAATCCCTAACTTTCTATAAATTAATGTAAACCTGGACCAGGAGCTCCTTCCTCCCCATACCTGTAGGAGCTGAGCTGATGAGCTCTTCACTTTCAATGAAGCCAGAGAGGCCACGACTCCATCAGGAGTCAAAAAGTGATGTGAAAATTCTTCTCATGCAAATAAAGGCTACAGAAGTCTGTCTGCATTCTGAAATTTGTGTGAGCCTAAGCTTGAATATCTGTAAGTATACCCAACTGCCAAAAGAATTGCTAATTTGGACTACATTAACACTCTTATTTCATCACTGTTTATAACTAGGTGCTCAAAATTTATCACATATACATGAGAGTAGACAGCTGTGGGGAGAAAGATGGTTCATTTACATTTAAGTACTGTATTTTCATTTGGGGAAGAAAAGCCAGACCATGAGATTATAAAAGAATCCTTCCCTTCATGCATATTTATTGAAGTTCAAAAGTATTAATTTCTTTAAAACAATAACTTTCAGTGACAAATATTTTTTATATCATAATTTCAATAGCTTACGGGTATTCAAACATTCTTTTTCTTGTTATATCTCAGAAATTCCCTAAATTCAGCATGAGAATTACAGTTTTGATTAATTACACCAAATGATTAACTGTTTTCAAAAGGAGAATTATTATATGTAGGAAAGAATTACGTCAACTACCAGCATAAAATTATTATAACACAGCCACTGAAGGATTTACTGAAGCAGACACATTAGGTTACATTTTTATCATGCAAACGTGCTTTTCAATTTAAAAATATTGAGGGTATTATCTGAGTAAGAATTAAAAGAAATCTAAATCTTTATAAAAATAGATGCACGAGGAAAACTGCTTTTGCCTCATCTTTATAAAGTCATGTTAAACTACTATTACTGAGCCAAAAACACTGAAGACAAAAGTCCTCTTTTGCTACATTTTGCTATCCGATCTCTGAAGGGATAAAAATCTAGATGCTAGTTTGAAAAAGCTTCCAGGCTAAAATGACTAACCAGTTCCAACTAAAAAAGCTATAAAATCAAATTCACCTAGGATCATTTACAGCCATCTGCTCAGAACCATTTTCTCACTAGTCAAAACCTTATTTCCATATGGTCTCAAAGGTAAAATATTACTCTTTATTATAACTCTACCTAAACTACAAGTCTGTTATAGTAAACCCTGACATCATGAACTTTTTGATAAGCCGAACATTTCCTGAAATCTTATTTCTTTCTACTGAATTCCAGAGGGGGTAAATCCTATTACATTGAACAGCACAGGTTAATTTAATGGAAAACACTTTGAAATAAGCCTTTACCATCTGTTTTCACCTCTAATGGCAAATCGAAGAAGAACAATTCACACTAGAATCATAAAAAAATGCCTAAGTGATTTAGATGTGTTCTTTGATGGATACAGCACGCATGTTTGACTTTCTTCACCTTTTATCTTATGTTCTCATTTTCTAATGTGACTTCATCCCTGAAGTTAAAACCATCACAGTATAAAAAGTAGCTATGCACAAAGTTTCTTACATAAAAAAATTCCTTACAGTATTAAAGTTCTTCAGTACTTCCAAATTGCCTCTGTGCAGCAAGTGACCTTAACACTATTTCCCTTATTAATAGTTCCTCATACAGTTCCAGTCATCATGGGTTTATGAAACGCAGGTCCTGTCTGACTAACCTGATTTTCTACAACAAGATGACTTGCCTAGTGGATGAGGCAAAAGCTGTGGCCATTGTCTATCTGGACTTCAGTAAAGCTTTTGACACTGTCTCTCACAGCATTCTTCTTCAGAAACTTCTGGCACTTGGCTTGGATAAATATACCCTGCACTGGATAAAAAATTGGCTGGATGGTTGGGCTGAAAGAGTAGTCATGAATGGAACTAAATCTGGCTGGCAACTGGTCACATGTGGTGTCCCCCAGCATTCAGTTCTGGAGCCTCTTCTAATATCTTCATTAATGATTTGGGTGAGGGGATTGAGTGCACCCTCAGTAAATCTGCAGATGGCACCAAACTAGGTGGCTGTGTCAATCTGCTGGAGGGTAGGGAAGCCTTACAGCAGGACTTAGGTTGGAGCAATGGGCCAAGGTTAATTGGATGAGATTTAACAAGGCCAAATGCCAGGTCTTGCACCTGGGCCATAACAACCCCATGGTGAGCTACAGACTTGGGGAAGTGTGGATAGAGAGCTGTAAGTTGGGAAGGGACCTGGGGGTATTGGTTGACAGTCAACTTAATATGAGCCAGCAGTGTGTGCAGGTGGCCAAAAAGGCCAATGGCATCCTGGCTTGTATTAAGAACTCAGTGGCCAGCAGGAATAGGGAGGTGATCATCCCTCTGTACTCAGCTCTGGTGAGGCTGCATCTTGAGTCCTGTGTTCAGTTCTGGGCACCTCACTATAGGAGGGACACAGAAGTGCTGGAGTGTGTCCAGAGAAAGGCAACAAAGCTCATTAAGGAGCACAAGTCCTGTGAGGAGCAGCTGAGGGAGCTGGGGGTGTTTGGTCTGGAGAAGAGGAGGCTGAGAGGAGACCTTATACCTAGCTCTCTTCAACTGCCTCAAGGGGGGTTGGAAGGAGGAGGGAAACAGCCTCTGCTCCTTAGTGAACTGTGATAGGATCAGAGGAAATGGATGGAAGCTGTGCCAGGGGAGGTTTAGGCTGGATGTTAGGAAATATTTTTTCACTGAGAGTGTTGTCAGGCATTGGAATGGCCCAGGACAGTGGTGGAGTCACCATCCCTGGAGGCATTTAAAAAGCATTTGGACCTGGTCCTCAAGGACATGGTTTAGTAGTTGACTGTGGTGTTAGTCAAAGGTTGTACTGGATGATCTTGGAGGTCTCTTCTAACCTAAAATTCTGTGATAATCAGGATACAAGCTATCCTGAACTCAAATTGTCCAGCTGATAAAGATGAACTCAGAACAAATCCTCTCAGGCAGGGCTTTACCTGAATTTTTGCTACTACTGAAGGCCTTCTGCACTTGAAAGTTTGCCTTCTCTGCCCCAGAAACTATGTCCCAGCAGCTTGCTTTAACTTACTTTTCAGTTCTTAAAATAAAAGATTAATGGTCTCAGATTAGCTGTATAGAAAGAAGACAACTTTAAAGACCTCTAATGTACACAGGCAAAGAAAAATTTATAAATGTAAATGAAAGATCAAGCAGAAGACATATCCAAGCAGCATAAGTTAAAAGAAATGAGGGCAAAAGCAAGTTATTACATTAAGAAACCCTATAACCCGTACTGAAAACACATGCTATGAAATACACTAATTCTCAGTGGAAGCTACTGCAGGGAGGTATAACAGAGTAGTTAAAAAGGGAATTACCTTACATATAGAGAATCTATAGAGAAGCTATCTGTTACAGCTGGCACCTCCAGGAGTAACGTGTTGTTAGAGTGACCAGCAGCAGAAAGATCAGAAAAGGGAAAACAGGTGAAGAGAGAAGAACAAAAAATAAAATACTCTGTAATACCCAACACAATGGAACGGATCTACCACTACAGGCCCAACAATCATTAAAAGGAAGCATCATTCGTATTACTTACTCTAATACAGGGAAAAAAATCCTATATGACACAATTCCTATATAGTCATTTTGTCATACAGGAGCAGGAGGATTTTGAAAGCAATGATAACCTAGTGGAAACCCTCCTTGTCAGTATGTGGCCCAACGCTTAACTTGTAAGTTAAGATCATATAAAAACTTTTACTCCAATAATTTCATTTATATATTTCAAATATCATATTTCACCTTCCACCTCTTCCAAAGATGTGAGTTAACAGGCTTGAAGTTTAACATTTTGTCATATAGTTCTGTGTACTTTTTTACACATATATTAATTTAGAAGAGCTAAAAATCTATTACACACCATTTATAAATGAACACTCACATAGATGCCTTTAAAGCATAATACCTTAGTTAAAATCAAAATTAAACAGACTTCTTTTTACCTGAAAAAAAAAAAAAAAAAAAAAGCCCAAAACATTACCAACCTGAAGTCCCCTTTATTGTTTACAACCCTCTCTGGAGGGCAATACTGAGCAGAACTTTCCAACACCACGATGTCAACTGTGCGTGTGTTGTTCCCACGTCTGGTCTGTACATGGCAGCCCCAGTTTCCTGTGGAGCCAGCCTGGATGTTTGAGATTGTCAGTGCACTGGGAAGATAAAAATAACAAACAAATAAAACCCAACACTCTCCCAAAAAACAAAACCATCATTGTACCAATACATGAATAAAATATGGAAAGACAGTGCAAGAAACAACTAATTGCATACAACTGTGAGTGATATTACAGAACCAGAGCTATCTATGATCAATGTATTGTAATTAAGATAAATATTTACTATTCTTCTAGCTTTCAATTTTGCCAAAGTAGGAAAGAAAAAGAACAGCCATGGGGAAAAGTTCCTACACTTCAGAAAGAAAAGATGAGAAGTCCAGATTCCCCAAGTGTTATTGCTCTTCAGCATCAAATTTTTAGTTATTTCAGACAGACCAAACTAAAATAACATCCAAAATGCATAATTTGTGATACAGTTAGAAGCCCTAATTTACTAATACAAGTAATTACAGGATATATAACCACTGCAGATCCTGAATGAGTTAAAAATCTGCTGCAGGCAGAATAAATTATAGATCTCTGCTGGAGAATTTCAACATTACCAACTGTGGTGTGCTCAAAAGGAAGAATGAAGAACCCATTAGTTGTTCACTTAAATGCCTTGTTTTCATAATTCTAATGTTCTAAGAGAACAAATGTATCCTACCACAAACATTTTACGTGAACCACAATGGATAATCCTTGGAGATGACTAAAATTCAACTGCTACAGTCCCAGGCAACCTGCTCTAGCTAACCCCGTTTTAAGCAGCTTGGACATGACTAGTCATATCCCTAGATCTTTCTCCTCAAACTTGATAGTTAGTAACAGTGACCAAACCCTGGTAATTTAAGAGATTTCACAGGCTATTCCTCTATTTGGGATATTTCTGTCTACATCCATTCACTCAGTGAGGATAAAGAAGGCTGTGGGAGTGGGAAACACATTTTCTCTTTATATATTCACCTGGCGATCAGTGAGCAGTTATGAATCATGTTTTTTTCAACAAAAATACCCTGGGACTCATCAGTTTCCACTATCTTTCCATCCTGATACCACAAGACTTGCATGTCTTGATCAATATATGAAGCCATACATTGGAAGGGTAGACTATCTCCTTCAAAGACAACCTGACGGTGAGAGGGCGTCATATAGAAAGATGGTAATTCAAGTGGTGGTTCTAGAAATCAAGAAATAAAAGCACCATTAATATTGAGAATCTGTTTTATATAATATTTTCAAAAGACATGAAAAATAATCTAAGCCAAGTATCAGTTATCCATATAAAACAAGATGTATCTTGCAAGATTTACACAAAAACCACATTTGATGCATCAGATATTGAAAAATACAAACTTTTTTTTTCAAAATGTGTATTCCTTTAATATATTATGTTTCCAAAGTATTTTGCTAGTCCATATTCAAAAGAGTGAACAATACAACTTGCAGGAAACTGTATTTATTTCTTCATAATTTCTTAATATTTAGAAAATCACAAATACATGTTTCAAGATTTTGACAAATGTTATATTAAAATAGTTAAGCAAACTATGTTATATTAAAATAGGTAAGCAAAGTGGTCATGATTTCATCAGAGGGAGAAAGCTAGTCAACAACACAACTATCACATAGGAAAATAAGTCATAAAACAGACAGTTTAACTTCAGTAATTTGGGCTTGGAATAATTTGCATCTCTGAAGTCAGAGAGCTAGACTAGGGCAAAGAATTACCAGTTTGAATTCTATTGTGAAGTTTAGGTAAATATCCTTGAAAAATATGGATTAGGAGGAAAAAGGAGTTTATCTCCAGAGAGTTTTACTCATCCTTAGTTTCTACAGAGTAGCATCCATAATCAATGATTTATTTCTAAATGCAAACAACACTGGAAAATGAGGGAGCATCAACATTTGAAAAAGAATCTATTAACACTATCACAGAAGCACTAAACTTCAGGGAAACGAAACAAAGCAAAAAAAGTCTGTTCACTAGGATTAAGATAATATGGAATGCATTAGAAAATAAGTATCAGCTGTTGTGAGTGCTTACCACAGGTCAGAAGCTCCTGCTTAACACCAGTCACCATCTGTGACTGGAGTGACTTGGGATAGGCACATTTGGTTTCACGTACAGTTATGTTTCTTTCTTTTATCCACTGATGCATCCACAGTATGTTGCAATCACAGAGAAGATAATCAGTCTGAAATTCTCTGCAACACAAAATAGGTCCTCACAGTGACAAAGTGCAACCCCTGCAAGGTCTGAAAGCTTGACTTCAACAGCTGTGCAATGCCTCTCATTGTCAGACAACAAGCAGACAAACCTCACAACACAGCAGAGCTGACAATCAGTATATATTGGAAGATCCTCTAATGCTCTGTAAGTTGTGGTCTGAGAAAAGAAGTAAACACTCCCCAGGAAGAGGAATCCTGATTTCTAGTAATTTCTTTCAGGGAGGGAGTTTCTGTTATTTAAGTGAGCAATAACAAGGATTTTATAATATGCATCCCCATAACTAAAGAACACGTTTCACTGCTTCACTTTAGCAATCATATGCTTTAACAGTAAAATCAACAGAAATAAAATAGCCTCCCACCTCTCTTTTCAGAACCACTATTCACTCAATTTTAATGATAATGTTCATACTTAATATGAACATCATAATGCTTTTCATTGATGCATAAAGCCTTCTCTGTATAATTTAATACTTTCTACTAAAAAGACATACCAAATCCCCCCATTGGTCTCTATTGTAATCAGTTAAATGAAAAGATAACAGAATATGTATCAAAATCTATCAAAACATATTGCTATGTCTACACTGGTTTTTTACCTCTAGTGAAAGCATAATTTATTCTTCTTTTTGCAAACCTCTAGAGGGTAACAAAACATCACAGGCACTTCAAACAATAAATCAACATTCCTGTTAAATGCCATTTGGTGTTTGTTCACAGGAATTCCTCCAGACACACATTTTTAATAGCGATGGTTAAAACCAGGTTCTTTTGTCAGACTTGTGATGTTCTTAGACAGCAACTTTTATGTACACAATTAGAATACCAGGAACAACAACTTATGAACAATTAAAAGAAACTGGACGAGGCAAAGAAGTATTTGCTTTTATAAGCAAGAAATTAACTCAATGTCAAAGCCAGAAGTCAGAGCTTTCTCAAAAGTCCCAGTAGAGTGAGCCAGCTGTCATGGATACCAGGGAAAAATGCAAGCTAATTATCAGCACTGACACCTTTTTTTCATTAACTTACTTCCATACAGAAGATTACAATTCTACTGAAATTAAAGGAGAGAAAAGTAACATGAAGTTGAGATGTAACTGCTGTTCTGTGTAACAAAAACTCTACTGTTCTTCAAGGACTAAGATCTTCCTTAAACTTATTTGTTCCCTTTGTTTAAAAAGGTGTATAATGCTTTTATTTAATATAAAGTAATAAATGATGGATACAAAATAAAACTTGTAGAAGCTCAGATGCTGGTATAGTTTTTGCTCTCTCAAAACTATGTAACAAATACCAAGCATTGTTTGAAGGAACTCACATGAGCACCCAAATATCTGTACATACATTTCATATGAGCTTGTCCAGATAAAGAAACTACTGTTATGAAGTGCAAGAGTAAAAACACAAAAATGTAGTACATGCGGGCGTACAATTTTTAAGAACACAAATTATTATGAATAATTAAGGTTAGATGCAATAAATACTTACAGGTTAGATGCAATAAATACTTACAGAGACTTTAGTGAACTAAGATGATCAAATGTTCCCTGTGTAAGAGTAGAAAACAGATTTCCAGAAAGATTCCTAAGAAATAAAAGCATCATGACTTAAACTCATGCTCAAGCAACTGACAATTTAAATAAAAATATCTCAAGATAATACTCTTGCAGTCTTCCCACACTGCATGCCTGTCAAGTGCATGCTTAAACTACTCCCACCAAAGCAAAGAACATCAACTTTCATAAGACTAAAATTTAAAGAGCTAAATTCAACAAGTTATACTTACAATCTAATAAGATTTACAAGTCCTCTGAATATATCTGCATTTAAGCAGCCTATTCTGTTATTAGTTAAGTCTCTGTAAATAGGAAAAAAGCAAAAATTAGGATAAACTGATTTCCAAATGACATACAGTTTGCAGAGTATTACAACTAATATTCCAGAGCAAAAGATTGCATCAGAAGTACATTTAGTCTTCTTCAGCAAAACTCAAAAGGTAAAACTATGTAAGTGCACACACACGCACACAGAATCCTTATTCCATTTCTCAAGTAAAAATGTTTTGCCCATATACAATCAAATGAGCCTGAACTTATCAGTAAATCCCCTTAGAACAGGCTTGGCTTACATCACTATGATTTTTCATATATGTACCATGTATTCAACACATGCATTACATCACTTAAGTTTTTGATGTGCCAGAGAGACCTATGCTAGTGTATTTACTACACATTAAAATGACCATTTCTGTATTTACCCTTAGATATATATTTAAATACTACATATTTGACAATGTAGGTTTCAAATGAAATTGCCACAAATTCTAGGAGGAATTAAAATTAAGCTTGCAAGTAGTAATGGTGCAGAATTGGTCCTTTGGCTTTATTTTTAACATTTTCAAAAGTGCAGTTGCCAACACAATTTCCTTTTAAATGAGCTGGATCATCTAATCAGTGACAAATTAATACATATATTTAAAAAATTAAAGAAGGAAAGCTGTATGTTGACCAAAGACTGGGGGAGGATGCAGAGAACTTCCTGACCTCAAAGCTGTCCCTGATATTCTGAAAATCTGTTGTTCTAAAAAAAAGAAAACAACAAAAACCAAACCAAAAACCAAACCAAAACAGAACAAAAAAAATTCATCTGGGACAGAGCTTTTACAGACCAGGTATAAGTCCCCCAAAAATGTGTTAAAAGGGATGTTGGCACAGACTTCAATAAAGCAGCATTAACAGCTCTGTAACTTTGTAACTTCAGTGTAGTATTAATAGCAAGAGACTCTGTTCCACTATGACCTTTGGAAAAAAAAACCACGAAACAAAACACAACAAAACACGGAGTTTAACATTTAACAAAGCAAGACTTGATGGCATCAAAACTGAATGTTTACCCAGTGACATTTCAAGTCAACAAAATACTAAAAAAGGAGGAAGAACACAGGAGACTGTCAGTAAGCACAAGTGAGACTGCCAAACCACAAGCAGCAGATGTTCTTCAGTCATAAGACTGAAAGCAGACTTTGTTGTATACATACACATATGTGTGGGTATAAGTTTAGACAGCATATGTTCAGCTTTTAATATATGTACTAGCTTCACTGTCTGAGTTTCCAGAACCAAGACTTCCTCCACTTCCAGGGTTTTTGTTTCATTTAAACTGCCTAGCTAGATACATTACTTACAGTCTTTTCAAAGATGAAAGCCCCAGAAAAGCTCCTGGATCTATCGTACTAATCAGGTTGTTCTTAAGGTCCCTGTGGAGAAAAAGAGAAAAAAAGAAATGAATATAAACAGCATGTGTATCATCCCTTTGTATATTCTATCAGTTCCTATCACATGAAAGGGTATGAAGTCAAAGATACTTTGCCACAGCATCAGAAGAGATTACAGCTGCTCAGGGTGTAACATCTGCTCACTGCACAGTACAATACTGTTTAGCACAGTGTAGTCTTATTCAGCCTACCCAATTTTCAATACCTCAGTAGTGCCCAACATCTAAAAAAGAAGGAAAACAAGCTCCTAAAAATAAATTACAGATGCAACATTGAAAATTTCCACCACTCTCACCAGCACAAAAGCAAAGCCCTGGTTGAGAATTCCAAATAAAACTCGTGAAGAAACTGAGACCTCAGATTTTTAATCTTAAATTACCAGAATAGTAAATTGTACAGAGAAATGTAATGAAACTAAGTCATTAAACGGCTTTACTAACTGTACAAGGGGTATAGGTGTTTTATATACATATTCTGCAGATACAGCTTAATTTGAAAGGTCACAGAAAGATCTGTCAGCATCTACAGTTTGGAACAAGCTTTATCTCTGCTTGAATGCTACAATTATTTCTGCCTCCTTATTCACTCAAGATTTTCACTATACTATTATCTAAAACTTAATGGGCACTTATTACTAAAAGAAAAATGGCTTGTTGTTTGGTAATATGTGAACATTCTGCACTTGAAAAGAAAATCAGTAATTTCTATTAAAAGTGATGGTTTTGTAAGCAAGGCTAGAAAAAGAATCTCCTAAATCTACCACACTATTAATAATTGTGCTCAAAAAAACCCCAATCAAACAAAAAACACTACAAGAGGGTTACATCTACCTTCCCACAGATATGCACGAGTGAAAAATATAACTTCATCCCAAGATTTCACAACAGCATTTTCTGCAGCCAGATTAACAAACCACAGTACAACAGACAGTATTGTGGCACACTTCAATGCTGCCTAATAAATATTTTAAATACCCGAAATACTTAATATTTACCTTGCAGTGCTGTAAATTAATTTGAAGCAAAACTATGACATATACACACTTCTCTTATCCCAACTTTATTTTCTTGCCCTGTACTGTGGCAGAGACTGCCAGTTACCTACAAAGCTGTATTAGGAGTGCAAGAACTGATGTTTCTAAGAGTCACTCAGCAGGCTTACTAACTCAGTACCAAGACCATGACAAATCTGAGAACACTACACATTATTCTTTTACTTCTAGTCTTTGGAAGATATTTAGGAAAACAATACCTAACTGTTCATTTTTTTCAATTTCAGTTTTTCATCATCAACCCCTCACTAGAACTTCAAATCTCCTGTGGAAAACACTTAGGAAGAAAAACCAGGACAAGATGTCTTGGAAATCCACTGGTCTAGATTATCAGTGATCTTTAATTTCAACACTTAAATTCAAAGCCTAATTCTCTCCTAAAACACAAGCTATATTTATTTTGAGTTTTCACCACCAGTGTATCAAATATTTAGGGTAACACCAAAGGTGTTGGTAACTGAAAAAGTGGGGTCTCAGATGTAGGATGCTGTTGTCAGGTCACCAAATTCAAATTGTATGTGAGGATCAAGTTTTCATAGAGCTGTTTCACCAGTTTCAAGTAATTCTCTAGGAAAGGAAAACTGACTAAAAACTATCATTGCTTTCAATGATATTAGAGTAATAGAAGAACAGAAAGCAATTAGAGTGCCCAGGTTCATAAGGAACCATGGAAGGGGAAAAAAGCTGGTTCTGAGTCTTGGATAAATTACAGATGGAAATGTAAAAGTTGCTACTAATAATCATTTATTGACTTTTTGAGAAGTTCTTACATAAGCTTTTGATACCTCCTGGCCTCTAAAGAGATCAACAGCAACTTTAAATCACTTTATTTTGCTGTTTTTCTTACCCTATCACATCACCTGTAGTACTGAAGAACTAAAATATTCAAAATTTCTTGCAAATGTAATGCAAAAAAGTTTAGTGAAAGATAATGATGGAGATAAACACTGCCATGAACTAAACAAAAGCTGGAACCCAGACCAGAATATCTTTTTTCTTTAAGTAATTTCTTTTTTTTTCTCAACAATTCAGAATACTCCAAAGCATTCAATTTCACAACACAGATTTTCCAGCACAGACTAGAAGCACACTTTCCCCCTCATCTTTCCCGCTCATCTTTTGGAAATTACCTGAGAAGTGGGTGAAGATGGGGAAAATAAATATTTTGTTAGTCTAGCACACTGCATATTTTCCCTTTTGAAAGGTATATTAGTGTACTCTAAAGATACATTTGTAAGGCCTTGTCATAATTTACAGTTCAATAAATAGCAATGATGTCTGCCTTACTGCTTTCTCTTCATTTTCATGAAATAAGATACTAAAATAACCTAAAAATCCTTATAAAACAGTAGTTAAATGGAAGAAAACTGGGTTCTTGTAATTTTAAAGAAAATTGAGATTTGAAGTCACAGAGCAAACGTAAATCGCCAGCTTAAAATTAGAGTTTCAGGTATTTCCTGTCTGAAAATTGTAAAAAGTTTCAAGAAATAACAACTGTCAGCAGATGCCTTTATTACGTAAGCAAGGATGCCAAAATAATGTGTATAGATCTAGAATGCTATCACTGCTGATAACCTTGCTTCCTTGGCACAATGGTTTATCTCTACGATAAAGCTCATCTGCCAGTGAAGAAGACAAATCTTTATTCTGGCATGTGGAAAGGTTTGAATTTATTTAAGCCAGGTGACCAGGATTGCAACCTTCAGATTTTAGAGAGAGAATAAAATACTTTTAAACCCCTGAAACCAAAAGTCATTTGGAACTCTTCCTAAATGTTGTGAGATTATTATGAAACTGGCTACTTTCCCAGTCAAATGGCCTAGAAAAATCCTTATCTCTTAAGTTTCTGCTTGCTCCCAGGTAGATCAACCTGCCAATCCTGACCTGGAAAAACAAGCTGACTGTAATAAAACCTACAAAGCTTTTTCTTATCCCATAGGCAGCATATCATCTGAAAGCCAAAGTGAAAACAGGAAGCACAAGGTATCCAAGAAGTTACTCCCATCAGACTCACTCCCATTTCCTGCCCCCAATATATTAAGTATATAATGAAGTTTTAAAGTAAGAAGTAACATTAATATATGTGTCAACAACAAACTTACAATGAACGTAGCCTCTTTTAGAGGCTCAAACTAATCTGCTTCCTCTACAAACATGCTTTACAAGTGTTTCACAAAGGGTGTGACACTTTAACAAGAAACTAAAGATTTTCTTTACAACCTAAGTTTTCATATTATGAAACCAACAACACTTAAGCAAACAGTTGTCACAGCAGTCCAGGTAAAATTTCCACTGAAACTGCCCCAATCACACCTGCAGGTGAGCTTATCCCCTTATATTGTTACTTGACATTCATATTAATGAAGAGAACATTTGACTTTGTTAACTCTTCAGTCACCAAATTAAACCAATATAAAAATAAAGATCACATCTCAAATAAGACATTTTGTTCTCAGAACCATTAATGCATCATAAACTGTATATCACTTAATTTTAAAAGGTGGAAATGTTTTTTTAAGAATTGCTTACAATCTTTCAAGAAGGTGTAATCCAGAGAAGGAACCATTCTTCAGCACTGTTATTTTATTGTTACTCAGAATCCTGTAAACAAAACCAGACAAGAACAATATATTACAAATTTGGTAACAAAATTATTTAGTGCAGCTCACACTTCTCATGTAAATATTATTGTTTAATACCTTTTATGTCCAGCTACAATGTCTGTCTCACTGAGATGCATATAGCAGCACTGCTTAAATATTATGAAGAAAGAGGATGTTCTATGTTATGTGCCCTAAGTATCAAGCAAGTTTACATAATTAACATATGAAAGAAAGTAACCCATCTGGGATTATCATAACAAAACATCAGAATTAGTGTAATAGGAAACAAAGTATTAAGCAAGCAATCTAGACATTCAACATTGTTTTCAAAACGAGCCGGCATATCATCAGTTTCCCTTTTCTTCAGTCCTCACCTTCAGCCACTCACAAATACTCAGATCTCCCACCTTGTGCTCCCTTTCCCAGCCATCCTTCACACATTCATTCTTCCCCTCAATTCAATCTTTTGAAAACATCTGCAAATCAGCTCAGCAAGCACTCCTGTACTTGTAGCTTCTCCTCTCTCAAAAGGACCACACAACTGCAAGGTCCCTCTTCCAGGTGAATAAATGGCTCAAGCTCACCTAGCCAAATACCCTGCTCTCCTGTCACAGCTATCTGCAGGTGGAAATTATCCTCAAGTTAGGAAATCCCTTCTCTAACTGGATGATCCCTTACATAGGACTCCTATACATCCACAACACTCCTTATGAATGGGTTCACAGTACAAACCTCCATTCAATAAAAACCATCTCATCTAATTTGTTCTGAACACAGCTCCTGCAAGCTTCATTTGATGCTCCCCTCTTCTTATGCTGAAACCAGCAGTAACCAATCCCTACCTACCCTCTCTTTACAACATGAAGAAACCTAGATGGTCTCCTGCCAGATGGAAGATTCGTATTTTACGTAAATACTTTTCACACTGAAGCCATTTTGTACTGCCTTAATAATTTCTGAATATATATTTTCCAGCTTTCACTCAAAAAATCCTAGGGCAAAACTGAAATCGTAGTCAACACACAGAAAAGTCACAAATTTACATAACAGGATTATTATCCTTTGTTTTGTTTCCTGCTGCTTTCCTAGCAATTTTTAACACCCAATCTGCTTTTACCACTTGTATTACCACTTGAAGATTTCTGGCCAGCTCCATGCCCATTATCTAATATACAAAGACACAACTGTCATTGTTTCCAATACAATTTTCGTTTTTCTATAATATGCTACTTCTGCCATTTTATTGCATAAAATTATTAGTTTCATAAACTTCTTCCAAAATTCTTCACTTTAGTCTCATCCTTATCACATCATGCAGCTCACCAAATTCTGTCAAGCCCCTACTCAGTTTTACAAGCCATTAAGAAATATTCTGTGCATTGCAAGCCTCTAAGATTCTACTCCACTGAGGAGTCTAACCATTTATTTCCACATCCATTTCTTACGTTTCAGCAAGTTAACTGTCTATAGAAAAATTTTCAAATTTCCATCTGACATACAATTTTCATCCCATGCCTTTGGTGAGGGACCAAGAGGCACTAATGTCTCAGTGTATCAACTGGATCATCCATGTAAATGTTTTGCTCATTCTGAAGAGCTTTAAAGATTTGTGATATACAAATTTGCCAGAGTATCTCTATATATATCCAGGTATCCAATATATTTATTATAAATTCTACTGATTTATTCAACACAAGCATCAGGCTTAGGACCATCAAGTTCCCTGAAACTCCTGATGAACTTATAGAAATCAGCATTTGCCATGCCTCCACTCCTCAAAAATGAAGTTCATTCTAAGCAAGACTTCAGACATTCATCATTTGACTTTTTCAACCCTGAGTTCTTCCAAAATCTCTCCAGTGCATACCATCTTGTCTTAGAAGTTTTTTCACTGTCAGTTTGTTCCACAGCTTCTGCTACAGTTACTACAACTTCTGACATGTCCTCTATCAAATGTATCCTGCAGACCCAACACATCCTTGCACTTCTTCACTTACACCAGTTGCATCCTCAGGCTGGATAACTGCTTCCATGCTTAAAATGCCACTGGGAGATTTCTTTCCATTCTACTCCACCTTCCAGATATCCTTTACAATAGCCATGAACCAACCACACACACACCTCTTCCCACAGATGCATAAAATTTACTATCTAATGATGAGGATGAGATCATGAATAAGATACAACTAAAATACAGAAATACCAGTCTATGAAAACATCATTTTGACACAACCATATATTATGCTAAGTAGTTTTCTTCTCCAGGTTTCTCCAAGATTGCCTCAAGCCTCTGTGGTTACAAGTACAGGGCAAACAATTTTTTGTCTCAAAGCTTTGGCTTTAAGTCAATCCTTCTCTCTCAATCTCACATACACAGAATCAAGACAGCCAAACAAATTATTAGAAAAATTTTTTCATTTCCAGTGTGACAGATGGAAGGTTTAAACATTCTTGAAGCTCAATTAAATCATTCAACTGAAATTATAGTTCTTATGCTGAGAGAAGATCCCATTCCTTCTCTTTCCCTTAGTCATCCCATGTATTTCTGCAGCCACTGCTCCACCAGCAACTAACATTAAATTACACATTTACTGTCTTCCAATCTTTCAAGAGGTTTAGATGTCAATTGCAAAAGTACAATCACAGTAGCTAGTCCCAGATGAAGATTGATCAAAGGAATGGTGGAAAGAATGAGAAATAAATACTTAACAGTATACTGAGAATTTGCCCTTCTATGCTCCTACAACATCTGTAACATTCACTGATGTGTCAGCTAAGAAAACCTGTTCTTGAAAAAAATACAATTAAATATCAAATGAATGATCAAATGGTCAGATAAAATACAGTCAGTCTGTATTTCAAGGAATCCTTGCACCAAGGAAGGCCCAACATGAAACAGAAAACCAGAACACACATTTGTAAGACTGCAAGCTTGATAAATACAACAGTAACAGGAGTAATCATCATCTAAAATTTGGGATGCCTGCAAAACTAGTAAAATGGAACTGAAGCATTAAAATTGCACAACCTAAAAACTTTCACTTCTACTCAAAAAGCTTTCAACATAAATAGTATTATTTGTAGGAGTGGAAGGTACAGGATTCCTCCTGCAAACCAAATCTATTCAGAATTAAGTACACCTTTATTTCAACATCCTTTCCAGTTTCAGAAATGCATGTGAGAATCAAAATAATAGTATATAAAGAAATGAATGAAGGAACTCCTTAAAAAGCCCTCCTCAATAGTTAATTCAAACTGAACATAAGGTATAACAGAAGCAGCAAGACAAAACCAGACCAATTTCAGAATTACAGAAAAAACAACAGGGAAAAAAATGTTAAAAAAAAAAAAGTTCAAAACCATCCAAATCAATACCCGAATGCAAACTACAATCTTCGGTAACACAAAAATAGTTTTAGTTATAACTAACTTCATCTTAAGATCTGCTGATTTTATCTGTACTCTCTCCAGAAAAAGAAGCTATTCAAAGTGTAGCAGAAACAACTTCAGAAGTAGCTATAACTGACTGAAATAAATTTAAACTAACTGAAAAAAAAAACCAACCCACAAACACCACAGTTCTGTAAAGATTAAAAAATTAGTTTTCTGACACTGCCTATAAAATAATAGGCCTAAAGTAGAAGCCTTTGATTATCTGTGCACTAGGTAAATTTCTCTCTGGAGTGTTATGTACAAATTATAGTCAGCCCAATTTAGTATTTTCTCTCTAGAGGGTGTTAGTTTCTCAACCATAAAGGTTTAGTACAATAAATGATAGATTTTACAACACTCCATATAACCCAAGACATTTCATCACACAAAAATGTTGTAAGTGTAATTTTTTAAAAAATGCAGTTTAAAACTTACTATTAATATATTTAGTCTATACATTATCTGAAGTATTAAGGGATGTGGCATAAGAAGCCAAAAGAAGATAAAGCATTCACCTCAAAGTAGATGTTTTACAGTTACTTTCACAATTTCTCTGCATTAATGTGGAGTTAAATTATGGACTATTATGTACCACTTAGAAAATTATTTGTGATCAATAATAATTCTAAGTTACTAGCTTAAGACCACAATTTTTCCTAAGAGGCAAGTAATCCTGAAAATACACTAACTTTTCCAACATTAAGAAGTTTAAATGGAAATGGAAGAAAGCTCTCATCCCCATCTTGTTCAACTCTCCTTTAATAAATGACTTTGCAACATAGGTGATGTACCTGTAGATTTCCTAGAGTCACTGAATAATTTGAGTTGGAAAGGACCTCTAAAGGTTATCCAGACCAACTAGAAGGGACTGGTTTCCACAACCAAATGTCACTGTTGCTCTGTATATCTTACAAACTTAATTTTAGATTTTGTATTATATTTTGTCTTTAAAATGATCAAAAATATCTGCTTGGAACAAATGCATCTTGCTTGTCCAACCCTTGCATACAGGAAATAAAATGTGAAAAAATTGCATGCAAACATACAGACACAGCTATTACCATGAAAAACTTGGAAAAAAAGGCATCTGAAAAGTAGGCTCTAGAAAGCATTACAGAAGACATCTCACACCATCTTAAAGCAACACATTTCACTCTCCTCTGACTGAGCAGAATGGTCATAAAAAAGGTAATCTGGAACAATGCACCTCAAGAAATAAAATACCACCCTCCCATCCCCCCCCCCCCCAAAAAAAAACAAAACAAAACAAAAACACCCAAGAAAAACCTCAGCTTTTCACCTATTCCAAGAAGACTACTGAAATGTTCCTCTGCTGAATACAGCTTGAATCTGAAAGCCGTTTCCATTTTACTCCAGAAAGTGGCAAAACTCCACAAAAAAATTAAACTCTGGCTGTAGCTTCCTGGAAAGACCTTTTAAATAGATACCCAATTGCTAGCATGTAGAATGTGACTACACAGTCAGACCCAAAATCTGTCCTTTTAGCAACAGAGACTAAAGGTGATGTAATCATCCTTTTCTTTTTTAATATAGCATGGAAAAAAATAATTCAAGGCTTGGTTTGTTTTTACTATTAGAATAGGTGATAAGCACTACGGGAAAAAAAAATGTTACATGAAACAATTTTGGTTTATCAGCTATAAAAAAAGAGAGCAGTCAACTAGACAGGAATTTAGAACCTATCTCCAAACTTCATAAATTAATTCTTTCATAGGAGACTATTAAACTACATTCACACTATTCAAAATAATCAAAATGGCCTCCAAGAAGCCTGTAGGAATAACAACTTTTAGCTGAAAGCTGAAGTAGCTTTGAGAACACATTTCAAGACACTCAAATAGAGAGCCAGGAAACAGAAAATAAATCAGATCATTTCATGATGATGGCTGTATACTCAAAGGACTGGGAAAGCAGCCACCAGCAAAAATTGGACCAAAACAACCATCTGTACAACCAAGAAAAATATTTTATACTGAAAGTCATGAACAGGCAAAAAGAAATACATTTTTTGAAGTTTATTTTGTAGAAGCTGTGATTTAAGGATACAAAACCAGTATTTTTCAAGTTAGTATTTTGCCTTCCAGTGAATTAGTGGTGTCAAAGGGAAAGCAGTAATGTACTGAGCAGAACATGAACAGTACTTGCTTAAAAGTAATCTTGAAATGAAAACATTCCACAAGGTGTATACAGAGCACGGTAAAACTTTCCAGAGCCCCAAACAAAAGGAGACAGTATTTTCCTATTCAACAAGAACATTAGAACTGAGGAAGCTTAGAAATGAAACACTGGCAAAACAGTTTGCAACAGATAAAAGATTTCCTGTGTTATTTCATTATTATGCACAATAAACAAGATTGTAAACTAAAACCTTCAAAAGTAATTTAAATTACAGAATTAAAATTCTGTCTTCTAATATAACTCCATTTTTAACTGGGAATATGCTAATTTTATATGATATAGTGATAAGACTTTTTTTCCCCTACAGAATCCATACATCATTCAAAAATTACACTCACTTCGTACACTGCAATTAAAGATATTTTTAACTGATAGTCAGCACACGGCCACATACTTTATTTATTGCTAAAAATTCCATATTTCTAGTGAAACACAGTGGCAATCACTGATATACCTCAGGGAATTCTTTAAAGTACTAAATAAAAATAATCTTAGAAAAAGGGAAGAACTAAAAGGCAAAAAAGAATGGAAGAACGAGTATCAATATTGCTGAAAATGCGACTACTACCAAAAGAAATTGTGAAATTACAACCAATCATCTCCGTCAAGTACTTATCCCAGGCTGGAAACCCTACCTAAGAGAAAACTAAGGGGACACAGCAATATCTGGTTTCTTCCAGTGGCTGAACAGCCATTTCTAAAGCTAACCATTACATTCTGGGAAACTTCCTCCAAGCTCTCTCCCCACCCATCCCCCCTTCTTATCTGTAGCATCTGCATTACCTTAAGAGAGAACAACTTTTCTAATTCTCCTGCCTCCTGCATTTCTTACTTGGTAACCACCAGATTTACACTTTCTACTATTCTCTGCATACTATTAACTGACTGAAGTTGGTGCCAGTTTATCCTGCCCCTCCAAACTACACACACAGACACAGAGACCACCAGGAAATCACACACACAGACACCTATCCAGACTCCTAACTTGTTCCTGCCAATCCATTCGATGTGTCCGACCACAGGAGAATTTCTTATAGCACATCCTGTAACACCCCATCTCACATGTACTTACATTTCCTATCAGGTACATGCACTCTCTAGAAAGTTCCTTGTCTAGACAAGTTAGCAAGGGCTTCCTGACAATTGCTGCCACACCAAGAGACACTATCACAAACATTTATATCCTAATCCTACAGAAGTCAAGAGTTTTTGGATAGCTTAACTCCCTGAACTGACGAGGCGTGGAGCCAGACAAATGCTCCCACAGCAGCAAGGGAGAGGAAAACAAAAAACCCTCAGCTCAGAGAGAGACTGTGAGGTGAGGTACAAACACAGGAGCTCTGGTTCAGGCTCTAGTTTTAGAGGCAGCAGAATGTGGATAAAACTTTCCCCACTCAAACGGGGACATCTTTCTCCTGCTCCTCATCATCCTCAGAAGCAGGATGGAAGGGAATCTTCCTTCTCCAGCACAGAGCATTAAGGTCAGCTCAACTGCAAACCATGGAAACTTCAACCAGCTCATCAACACATAATTGTGACACTTGGCTTAAATTCCTGTTGACACCAGAGGGTGTTACCCTAAAAGAACACTATGAGATATTAGAATAAGATGTTGGGATGTCTTACAGGATGCCTTTACACACCTGAGCAAAACTTGCAAACCTTGCCTAATCCTAAATCTCAAGGTAAAACCTATTCTTCATCATCATGGGTTAACTAATAATAACAGGCTCTTGTATTTGACAGAAAAAAAGCCTTTATATTCATCTCCTAAGGTGGAAATAGCTCATCACAGGGACAACACTAGAAGCGTTCTCTCAGACTGTTATAACACCACCATTTCCTTCAATGATCCATCTTCTCCTACTGGCATCCAGTTACTAATCCTACCTTTACTGATTTTGTTGGAAGCTACTGAATTTCCAAGAATTCTTCCAGTAAGCCAGTTCATAGAATTATGGGATAATCTGGGTTGGAAAGGACTTTTGCAGGTCATCATGTAAATACTTGCAAATTACTAGATTAGGGATACAACAATTCTCAAGTACCATCTTTGTAAGGTCACATGCTCATGAGTAAAATATATTTTGCAGTCTGTGAACCCACTGACCAAAGAAAATTTTAAGATAAGTTTTAATGGGAGTTGTTAGCCCTTTGTGTCTTCAAAAAATGTTATCACAGCCCAAGTGATTAGTATTGATCCCTTAGGATACCAAAGTACCTTCAAGTTAATAATAGAATAGGCAAACTTCCACAGAAGACATTTCCTATGCCTACACTTCCTGTTTGCCAATGTTTTTACTGGTAGAGGACACATTTTTCCAAACACACAGCAAGGCCCACCTAAGTAAGTGTAATCAGGCATGGTGATACAGTTGAGTCCTTGCAATAGGAGTGACCTTTTGCTTTGAAATTTCTGGAAATTAAGAATTTGGGCCACAAATTAAAAGGCTGTGCAGATATCTAGGAGGCCAAATAGGTATGCCTTAATGTATGTACAATTGTATGATTAAAATTCCATTTAGGAGCTGGACAAAAACTGTGACAATTTCAGATGTTTCTCAGCAGCAATCTAGCTAAGCATATCTTGGAACAGTTCTGAACACAAATCCAGGCTAATGCTCTGGCTTGTGAACTCCAGCACTTGGGAGTACAAACACTGATACTCACATGTTCCCATCAGGATATGTGGGTAACCAAAGCTGTTAGCAAGCCAGGAAGATTCAGAAACACTATTCTTCACTGAATGTACATTCTTTTAGGTTCCTATTCCTACAGAATAACCTATGTGTAACAAATAACAAGGAATTACAAGTTAATGAGCTTGTCTTGAGTGAGATTACACATTCTCTTCCAAAGAAAAAAGTATTTTGTGTACTGTGTCCAGTTCTGGAGTCTCTAATATGAGGACTGAGATACTGGAATCTGTCCAAAGAGCCACTAAAGTGATCAGACAATGAATGAAGACAGGCTAAAGATGTTGGGGTTGTTCAGCCTGGAGAAGAGGAAGCTCCAAGGTGACCTTAGAGCAACCTTCCAATATCTGAAGGGGCTACAAGAAAGCTGGGGGAGGGATTTTTACATGGGTGTGTAGTGAGAGGACAAGGGGAAATGGTTAAAAACTTGAAGAGGGGAGATTTGGGTTAGACATTAAGAAATTCTTTCCTGTAAGGGTGGTGAGACTCTGGAACAGGCTTCCCAAGAAGCTGTGGCTGCTCCCTCCCTGGAAGTGCTCAAGGCCAGGTTGGATGGGGCCTTGAGCAACCTGGTCTAGTTGGAGGTGTCCCTGCTCATGCAGGGGGGTTGGAACTGGATGATGTTTAAAGTCCCTTCCAACCCAAACCATTCTGTGATTCTATGAAGTATTGGCTAGTATCCAACAAGTTATATCATCATCAATTGAACTTGTATCAAACAGCAATGGATGATCTCATCTCAGACTTCCATTACAAGAGTATTGTGCATTCCTTACTTAAATGTGAATCACAACAACAGCTTCAGTAGCTACTGAAATACAGAGCATGTCAGACAAAGCACCCAGTTATATTATCTTGACACCAAAAGCATCTCATCTGGCTGGTTAAACTACAAAGGTCAAAGCCATCTAGGGTGTTCAGGTAGATACACCCTTCATTTGCATCCCAATCAGCTTTCTTTATACAAGGCTAAGAAACAGTCCCTCCCTTAGCTAGAACTAAACTTGAATTCACCTTGGAATTTGACCTAACTGCTAAATAAAGCACCATCTACTTCTGTTTGATTTCTGAAGAAATTTCAATTTATAGTACTGCCAAAAATCCTAAACATTACTTATCCTCCCACAGACATCTCTCTATACGTTAATACTCTTCTTCCAGTTTTGCTTTCCTTCCACAATCATTAAACAATCTTAATTTGTAAGATTTGAAATTTAAATAAAAGATTTTTTTTAAATTATAGCTAATTGTATAACTAATAATTGTAGCTAATCCTGACTTACTTTAGTACAATAATAAAACATTTTGTGGCAAACAAATGTCAAAGCATTTCAGAAATTAAGTGACCTTGCTCAGCTTATCAATATCACTGTAAAGCACTAACTGCAATGGCATGCAAGAATGAGAGAACCTGGCCAGCATCCTCAGCTTCTACTAATTCATCCTAATTTCCACTGTTTCTCTTATTTTTTAGAGATTTTCATCCTCAAAAATACTTCACTGAGGAAAATAAAACCTGTAAATGCTAAAAAGTGGAAATCTAGGAGTTGGAACGGTATAAGAATTAAGATTTCCAAAAATGATACAATCACTTCATTTGGGTCATCCCTAGGTCATTTAAAAAACCCAAGATGTTATATAAAACCATACAAGTTCTCATATTTAAAATTGCTTTGAAATAAGTCAACACAAAAGGAAATTGACTGAACCAATATGCAGCTGATCTACACAGCTATTTTCAGCTACTTATCTCTGCAGTGATCCACTAATCCAAAAAGCTATAATAGAACTAGTACTTATCTTAATAGAAGAATCCCACAAGAATCAAGATTCAAGATAACTCGGGGCAGTTTGACTCTAATCGGACAAGCCTGCACTATCCACCAAGTGCTGCAATTTTAAGTATCAGCTTGGGAAAAAAAAAAAAAAGTAATTTTTGGCAAAACATAATGATTACCCCAGCCACTACTAATCAACATGTTTATGAAATAGCACCTGGCAAAACACCCCATAAATCAACAAAACTTTCTAACCAGGTTAACATGGATGCAGTAAAAAAAAAAAATGTCTCTCAGATATATGGAAAGTCATGCCTCAAGAGTCAACAAACTCAAAAAGATTCCAAACCACAACAGTTGTTCTGTTCACTCTCTTAGAAAAAATAGGAGTACTGGTTTCACAATCTTTGCCTTATATTTAGGTAAAATTTCAAAGTGTGTGTTCATACTAACAGTTACCATACTTGGTAAAAATAACAACTAAAAAAAAAAAAAAAAAAAATCACATTGTTTCTTGCTACATCAAGTAAAAATTTAGAAGGGAAAAATAAGTGTCTCTGGAGTTAGCATGAACTTCAAAGTCAGTTAAAACTGAAAGCAACTGATTTAGTGTATGTAGATATGGCCTAGATTATGAAGAGATGAAGCATTCTTCCTAACTCTTCTGCCACTACAATAATAAGCAAAGGTCCATGCACAGCAAGGCTTGTATCTGCTTGTCTTTCAAAGAAATCAGAGCTGTGAATCCAAGTTTTTTGAACCAAAAGTATCCCACAATGGACTTCAGCTTATCCACCATACTAACATCTACTTTTGTCATAATTTTAAGAGATACTACTATATTTTTAACTGTTGAACAGAAGATAACAAAAACTAAAATTAATTTGTTAATCAGTCATCGCTTTCTATATTTTGCTTTATTTGTATATCAGAAATTTCACATATGAATATATCTGGTCACTTCTCACAGGTCATTTAGAAAAACTCTAAACTCTTACAGACTGCCAAGTGAGAACAAACACTTTAGCCTTAATCACCTCCCCTTTTTTTGGCTTTTCCTTTTCTCATAGGTCCAGATCCATGTCTGCTGCCAGGATCCACACTTCACTAAGACTTCATGAAGAAATCTCCTCCATGGTGTTTCAGTGCTGTCAAAACTCAAACAAGCCAGACTGCTCCTCTGAGAACTAAACACATTCTGTGCTTATTGCACTTGAATTATTGGTGGATCTTTCAAAGCTGTGATTTCCAGTTATGCAAAGAAGTGTATTAAGCTAGATCCCATAATACAGTTTTCTTTTCATTGATTTTTTTTTTCTTGCTTACTACTTGGTTGCACTTAAGTCTTCCCACAGCAGCACAGGCACTTTAAAGTGCTCAAAGAAGGGGACAGGGTTCCACTTTTTAGGGCCATTCACTAATGAAATCCAGAGCTGCTGAAGTCCCTGACAATGGCTGGGAGATCAGACCCAATGGTCTTCAAAGGTCCCTTCCAACCTAAATCATCTATAATTCTATGAACTCCTTTAGTAGAGTAACCAATTAACGTCTCAGGAAGAAAAACAACTTGCAAATAATTTTTTTTTACATGTGCAAACTCAGGTCTAAATAAAGAGCAACGTATTTCTTACTTTGGAGTAAGTTGCACAGCCTGTTTGAAACTCGTTATTCAAATGGATGCGCTAGGATTGCCCTCCACATAAAAAGAGAGCGCCTCCTGCTATGTGGAAGTAAACTGACCTTTTTCCCCCCCCCCCCAAAGAAGAAACAAAATAAATCCCTTCAGCTGGTTTTAGCAGCAGCTGCAACAAACAAGTTGCTGTTTGCTACCTCCAAACTTCAGGCCCACCCAATCTACCGCTCTATGAGCGCTCGGCTTTAGAACTACCTCAAAGCTCAGAACTCCAAAGCCGAGTTCCTCCTGAGTTAAAAAAAAAAAAAAAATCAATTTAAGGATGTTATTGGGTTTTTCAGGTTTTTTTTTTTTTCTTTAATTAACACAATTGTGAAATTACTTTTAATACAGGAACACCTAAGCATGCTAAACAGCCTGAACTGTGATGGAGAGCAGTCCCAAGAGGGAAGAAAGAGCAAAAGGGGGTGAGGGGGGGGATGCTGCTCTGCAGCCCCACAGCTCGGCCAGCGAGTAACGGGACGCTTTATCCCCCCCTCCCCTTAAAATCACCATCTCGGGAATGTAAAAGTAAACTTGAAAACCACAGCGAAACAAAAACCCGCTCCCGGGGCTTTCTCTTTTTAGCAGAGAGAGAGTCAGACGCGCCCCCCACCCTGCCTGACCCCATTTTACCTCAGGCCGGGCGCTCCTCACCCCGCTTCCCGCCTCCACGTCGCGGCGACCTCTCCCCCCCTGCCCCATCTCACACACACACACACACACACACACACCCGCGGACGGTACTCACAGGGTGACCGTCCGGTTAGGCAGCGCCTCGGGAGGCAGGACCTGAGCGAGCTCCAGGTTGCTGCAAACTACCTTCACCTCCACCGGGCCGCCGGCCGCCGCTTTGCCGGCGCTCTTGGGGCGACCGTCGTACTTGCAGCCCGGGGGCAGCGCGGCGCCGCCGCTCACCAGCGCCGGCAGGAGCAGGAGCGCGGGCAGGAGCCCCGAGAGGCGACGGCAGCGGCAGCGACGGCGGCGCGGTGGGCGGCAAAAAGCGCGGCGGCTCCGGGACAGCATGGCGGGGCTGCGCAGGGCCCGGCCCCGCTCCGCTCCTTCCCTCAAGCGGCGGCGACGGAGCGGGTCGGGAGGGCGGGTGAGGAGCGAGCGGGGGTAAGCCCGCCGTTCCGCCGGCCTAGCTCCGCGGGGGCGGCGCCAAGCGCGCCCGCGGCGCTGCCGCCATGTGGTGCCGCGGAGGCGGCGAGTTACAGGAAGGCGGGCGGGAGCTGCGATCGCCCCAGCCGCCCTCGCCTTTGTGTCGGGGCCGGGCGGGCAGGGCACAGCGGCACCAGCGCCGCCTTCCGCCGGAGCCCGGCGGCAGCCAGAGAGCCCCCGGGGCCGCGGCTCCACCGCGCAAGCGCCGGGGTGGCGGCGGCAGCGGCCGCCAAAGCGTCTGCGCGGTGCGGGGTGAGGGGGCCGCGGCGGGGAAGCGGGGGATAAAAACCCCTCCCAGTCGGGAACTTCTAGCCCGTTCGGCAGCGCTGGGTTTGCCCCTGGTCCCGCTGCTCCCCGAGAGCTGTCGAGGCCTTCCTTCCGCGGGAGCTCTTTGCCTGAGCTGTTACCTCATCCACCCCCCGGACCCTTCAGCATTCTGTGGAGCTGAGGGTCCATTTGGCGCTCCGTGGGCTCTGTCCCTCTGGCAGGATCAGGGTGGAGCAGTTTGGATTCTCTCTTTTCTGTTTCCATGCCTCGCCTCTTGCCCCAGCTCTAAATCCTTGGTGTTGCACCGAGGGATTGTTGCCATTCGTTTTTCACAGAGAAAGGATAAATCCCCTGCGTAGGTGCTGAATGGCTTTCAGTACTCTTTTAACAGCAAGTGTCTTCTGTGTGTAAAACATTTGCCATGGAATCATCCCTATAAAATGTGGTAATCCTGTTATTCCACTTGACAGCCAAAAAGCCAAAGGATGGTGAAAGTTCTTTCACTATCATTAATCTCAAACCAAAACACCTACCTACAGTCACAGAAATCACAGTGTCAGGGGTTGGAAGGGACCTCATGAGATCATCGAGTCCAACCCCCCTGCCAGAGCAGGACCTCGTAGTGCAAGCCACACAGGAACATAGCCAGGTGGATTTTAAAAGTCTCCAAAAGAGGATCCACAACCTCACTGGGCAGCCTGTTCCAGTGTTCTGTCACCCTCAGAGTGAAAAAGCTTTTTCTTGTATTTACACAGAACCTCCTATGCTCCAACCTGCATCCATTAACCCTTGTCCTATCATTGGACTGAGAAGAGCCTGGCTCCATCCTCCTGACACTCACCCTTTACATATTTATAAACATTAATGAGGTCACCCCTCAGTCTCCTCCACGCTGAAGAGACCCAGCTCCCTCAGCCTTTCCTCATAAGGGAGATGCTCCACTCCCTTACTCATTTTTCTGGTTCTGTGATGGACTCTCTCAAACAATGTGTCTTTTCATTGCACACTTGGGGCTGCTTTTCAGGGTGTAGTTAGGCCATGTTCTCACATTGTCTGCAGCCAGGACTGCCAGGCACAAATGCAGTTGTGCCAATGACAGCTGAAATTCTCAATGTGTTCTATGCCTCCAGTAGGTGTGAGAGTAAGAAAGTGACTGTTACCTAACTTGCAATCAAATTACAAGAACGGACAGCACCTCCTTCAAAAAATTTGAGAGACTTTGCAGAACCCATAGGAATTTCTGGTCCCTAACCAAGAACTCACAATGTCCCATCCTTACAGAAGAACAGAAGCAAATATCACCCTGCAAAATCCTTATCATTACACAGAAGTGCAGTTTTAGACATTGCCAAAATGAGTCTTGCAAAGACTTTAACCTAAGTTGTTTTTGAATAGTGCTGAGCACTCAGGTTGGAACCCATTTTTAAATGTAACCTCAAAAAAGACAGATGCAAACAATAGGAGTTGTGGATTGGGGCAAGTGGAACAAGGTTACAATAACAATATCACAATTTCCTGGGCATGTTGTAGATACCCTTTTATCCACCAACATGTTTTCTCTCTTTCATTGTATGTCCACATACGAATGAAACTGGAACCTGTTCCATGTACTGAAACTGTTGATGACAATGCAAAGAGGACACAAGCCCTTGAACTTTAATATTAGGTATGCAAACCACTGAGTCACTCAGCAGGACCAACCTGATCCGGGTGAGATTCAAGGCCACTATTACACTTAATCTAAATTAGGTCAGGACACAAAATACAAGGTTGACAATCTCTTTGTGCTCTCAGCTGCTGTTTCACCAACTGAACAAGGAGACATCTAATTAGCATTAATGTAACCAGTGTAGTTAATTCTGTTTTGGACTTCATTTTAAACCAGTTCAAACTACACAGCGATTTGTGTCAGATCAGTGCTTTGTGCCAAGGAGCTCCTTTATTTTTGATCTGGCATTGGGAGTTTTAAACCTGTATTGACTAATACCAAACCACACACCAAGATACTTTTTCCCCTCATAAGTAGTGCTGGAGTAAAAAGTTCTTCCCACTTGCTACTTTCTTCCCATAACCTTCTATTATCTCAATAACATGATCCAGTTCACTGCAGAATTGCATGAAAAGTTTGCGTTGGGTTGAGGATCACATGGAGACAACACATACAGCTGCCTCCTCTGGCAGTAAAGCCAGTTTAAACATTGATCCCACCAGAATTTTGGCTTGGATTCACCAGTTTCTGTATGGTTCATCAAGACTGCACTTAAGTGCTACTGAAGGGAACATTGCCATGTTTGCCTGAGGCTACTTGCTCTTCTCCTTTGTGGTGTGTTTGTGGCAACGTGTATGTTTTTATCTCATTAGTCTCCAGTTGCATCAGTGAGGTGATCCACATGGTCACATCATCTAAATATGATGATGAAATTAGTGAAGTGCTGCTTCTGGTGACTCTGATGATTGACTATCTTCACTCTCAATTTTCCTATAATAATGGGGAGACAGATTTCTTGTCACTGCTTTTCATCTTGATATTGTGTCCAACTCCTTTCCTTCTAACTGATAGATTCAAGTGTCTTATTTGCCCTTGATGTTTCAGAGCCATCTACTCTGTTCTTCCCACTCTACTGGGACTACCCCTAAGAAGATCTCTAGCTATGGATCCCAGTTGCAAAGCTTCTACAATGTTAGATGATGCTTCAGCTTAAACTTCCACTATTGAAACCTTGAAGTGTTGTTCTCTGTTATATATTCTCTTAGTTTGTTGTTTTCTGCAGTGAATCTAATTCCAGGGTGTATTGTTCCTCACATCTTTTCAAAAAGCATGAAGCATTCAGGAAAAAGGCTTTTGTTGAAGGTTTGTGCTTTTACCCTCATCTTTCCTCTTTCATGCAAATTACAGCAACTTCCATTGTGTGCCACAAATTTGAAAATGTGTTTTCTTACATTGACTCAGGAAAGCTCTTAATCCAAAACATATGTCCCATAGGAGTCACTGAACAAATTGCATGTGGTTTTTTGCTATACACCTTTGTCAAGTTCTTTAGATCACTACTTTTATGGTAGTTGTAGTGCTCTAAGGATATAAGGATAAAGTTACATGGTACATCTGCTTGGAAAAAAAGAGAAAGTCCTGTCCCTTCTAGATTTCCAACAACTCCTCTACCTTTAGGTTAGATGCCCATGATTTACCTCCACCTCTGGCAGTCATCTAAGTGCTCAATAAACCAATTCAACACCTCAGCTAACAGAGTTCAGTTTTCTGCCAGGTTATTGAGTTGAATCAATTCAGGGAAGAGTTAAAAGAGTGACAGAAGTAGAGGAAGTTGAGGGCATTAGCAAAGGGAGTGGAACTTCCCACCTTGGCAGCAAAGTGAGCCATGGTACAGAACTTCAAGAAAGACAAGGTTTGTGGAGGGAGGCAGTATCTTCTATTATAGCTGCTGATTCAGCTGCAAAAAAAAAAAAAGGAAGCAAACTGCTCCTTCAGACTCCCTGGCTATAGCTGGGGTAGCAGCTCCTCTAAAATATTACCACTTTCTGCAGTTTTTGCTTCTTTGAATTAAAAAAGGCCAAGCGTTTTTTCCCTCAATCCTCTCATTTTCCATCAGGACTGGTAATCTTGCTGGTGCTGGTAATGCTTTACTTCAGCTGAGGCATGCAACTTGAAATTTATTTGAATGCATTTTGGTTTCATATTGCTAACAAGTATACTTTGTCTTTTCCTGTTGTTTCCCTTCATAAAAGTACACTAGTGCCACTTCTTGTGTCCAAGATATTAAGAAGAGTGTGGGAAAGAGATGAAGACAACAACATTCTTATCAGTTTTTATGTGTAAGCAAAGCTTTTGCAGCATTTCAGATAAATAGGAGGGTTTTTAAGTTATATTTTTCCCCTTGCCTTTCATTCTGCTTTTTTTTTTCTTTCTTTCTTTCTTGTCCTTTGCTTTTATCAGTTCAGGTTTCACAACCTTGCAGGTTTTTCTGGGCTATCATCACCTTCACTGAAAGGATTGCTCTCTATTTCTCCTCTCAAGGGAGTGCCATGCTGCTACTGACTTCTGTCCTTTTTTTCTCTCACTGCAATGGAGTCTTCTACCTTCCACATTTCCTCTCTTCCCTTAATGGACTGGGACATCATCAGTTATGTTTCATTTGCTCAAGCAATTGTCGAGGAAGAGGAAGCATTTGGTTGCCCTCAGCTAAGTCTGCGTATTGTGGTTATTTGCTATTCCAAGTACATCATGAGGTGATGATAACTACTGGCACATTCTGGCTTACCAGTGGTAACCACTACATCCAAGCAGGCTGGGAGTCACCTTTCTACTGCAGATACTTCTTATGCAGCTGCTGGTTGCAGTATTGTATCCCTGCCCCTGTCAGAGAGTTCACTGGGTTTCCTACCCCAAGCTGTGCTGTTGCTTGTGACTAACATAGATATTCCCAGGTGCTTGGCTGATGTTTGTCATGTTGGACATCCTTCATTCACTCCGAGACACAGGGATGTTCTCTGCAAACCCCTATCCTGAGTCGACTGCAGTCAAGGGGCAGATATCTTCAGTGTCAGCAGTGTTGCTGGGGAAAATACAGCTTTTTAGACTTAGTTGGGAGTCTGAATAGAAACATTATTTCCTTTTACCTGTTTTTTCCTCTAAACGAACATATTTCAAGAATGCTTTGGCAGAATTCCAGACATTATTTGGCTTAGTTTGTACACTACTTCTGGACAATGTTTTGAAAACGCTTAAAAGGAGAATGTTCCCAAAGCTATTTATTTGGAAGTCTCTGGATTTGGTTATCAACAAATCCCAAATTATGACAGAATTAGACACTGAAATTTTGTGTATTATAAGATGAAATATCACCAGATATGATTCTGCAGAAAAAAAAGTCAGGCCTAGAAGTTTTCCATACGTGATTTTCATTATTTTCTTTGCCTTGACAGAAAAAAAAGCACCCTAACCTGTGGATTCATCAGACTCATACAGGGATCTCACTCCTCTTCTGCTGTTCTAGTCTGCAGCTGTACATGGAACACAGATTTTGAAATACAGTCCCATTGCTAAATTCTAGAAAGAAATGTATGCAGCTAAAAAATACATATAATATGTTGTGCAAGGTTTCTTTTTGACATGCAATTGCATACCTACTTTAAAATATTTGGCCTCCAGATAATTGTTTCATATAATTTTGAAACTTCCTGGCTACCTACATATCTGATGTGAATTTTCAATAGAATAAAAATAAATCAATATAAATAGGCATTTTCATGGAAGCAGAAGAGATAAATACAGTATTCATACTGGCTTTCTTTAAAAATTTTGCTAAAAAGTCTAACAGTTGTATCATCCCCTTTTGAAAAAATTGTCATCAGTTAGGCACATTACTCAGCATTAACAAGTATACAGGCTTCTAAGCAATCACCTACTAATAGAAATGAAAACAGTCATTTTCCTTCTACTCCTTGTTGTATTTTGTTAAATAATAGATGTTATAATCAAAACACACACAGCTGTGGTGAAAAATGAGTAGGGGAAAAAAAAGATGAACTCCTTTATCAGTAAGACATCAGTGCTGAAAAGAAGATGATGGCATTCCAAGATGGAAGTGATTATGTCTGGCTGGATAGATGGGGACCTGCACTCTTGTGTGAACAATGCATATGAAAGAAAAGCTATCTGATGCTTAAGCAATTCAAATGGTTCAGAAGTTAAACTTCCTTAACATGAATACTTTGAAGAATTACCTTCACTCCCAAATCTTCTATCACCTTAGATTTTACAGAACATTAACTCTAGAAAAGTCCCAATATTCTTGGCTGTGTAATGGCGCCTGAAGCACGAGATTCTTTCTCTTCCCTGATCAGTACCTCAAACTCAGGAAGAAAACTCAGAAGGAAAAGCTGAAGGGAAAAGGTTAATGTGATCATTAAAGAAAATGGAAAAGGCTATACTGGCCGGAGGCAAATGAGACCTGAGTCCCTCACTGCCACTACACTTTACCACAGATGATATCCTACAGGACTGAGTCAGGCCTGGGTGATAGTCAAAAAAGCAGAAGAGGCAGATGATAAGAAGCAGATCTGGGCTCAGAGATGGACCTGGAGGCAGTGGAGCAGGAATTAAAGACGTGTTGATGGCAACAAATAACATCCTGCCCTTGAAACAGAGGCTGGGGTTCTTGCTGCCAAGTAACCAAGATGTACCTACACCCTATGTGGCATAAAGACATGTGGCACAGCCAGTACTATGCAGAGATGCAAAAAAAGAAAAAAAAGCAGTAAATGGAGAGGAGAAGCAATGTGTCTCACTGTGGTACTCCTGAACTCCAACCCATACCTTTCAGCAGGTGGAGCCACAGCAGTAGGTTATAGCATGCAGGTCTGGCTGCAGAGCTAACACTTCTCTCATTAGAGAAAAGATCTTTGTGGCACCCTTGATTACTCTATAAAAACACAGTCCAAACAATCTGCAGTCTTTTCTCCCAGTATATTTTATCCATAGGATAACTTTTAGTTCTGGTAAGCAACCACAAACCATAAAAAAATGAAGCAATAGGAAACGTAACAATAAATAGCAATTAATATATTGTTATAGGTTTGCTTCTCAAAGCGTAAGGAAATAGGGAACACCATGCATTTTGGTGTCAACATCAGCAAAATTTCTGCATCCTGCTTTCTGGGTACTTAATCATCCTGACATCTAGGTGCTTTCATGGGAGTTTCAGCAGTGAAACTATCCAGGGAAAACTTTTTGTTAAAGCAGACCCCCCAGACTACACTCTTTTTTTGTTGTTTCCAAAACAGCATGATTTTATCTTCATATACACAGCATTGAAAAGATATTCCACATTGTGCTTTGTACTATCCTGCCATATTTTTAATTGAGATTTAAGTATTTAATTTAGACTTCATTAAACAGTTATTATATATTAAACAAATAGCAACTACATACTAAACCATATTTGCAGAGTATTATGGCTATGCAATAGGTCCATATCAATTCCACAGTTATGAATCTCTTACATAACTTTTAATCTTTGGTGAATATGTAATAATCAGTATTCAAATAACATACATTAACTGTCCTATTAAATCAAAATTAATTGTGGCTAAGGGAACATTAATTTAAAAGGTTAACTATTTTCCCAGCAGACCTGATCTTTGTTTCATATTTTTCCATTAAAATTAGTGTTAAAGACAGAGTAAATTTGTTTCATTTAGAGTATAGTTTCTAGGTGCTCTGCATACCTGCGAATCATGTTCTGCCAAGCTTCCTGGCTAATAGCAGTATTAAAGATTCTCTCCCATTTTCTTCCAGGGTAATTAGCCCTACCTGGAGATAATAAAAAATCATGTTTGTTAAGGAAAAGTAACCCCTATTGACTGAAGGACCTGTCGTTCATCAGTTCATTAAAATCTGTGAGTCAAAATTTGGCTGTGGGATTTGCATATTTTGAGTTTAGAACATGACCAACTCTCAGGAAAGGGTGTAAATCTGGAAAATCTTTGAAATACTTTTCTTCATTAAATTAATCAGTATCACCACAGAAATTATTTAAAAGTGCCTGTATCCCTTGCAGTGCTCTGCATAACAAATGTGAGAAGCTGCAATAATGCTGGATTTAGACTCTGGATTCCATTGTTTGATGAAGAATGCAAAACAGTGAGCAATAACTGGCATCAGAGTGTTTGGATCTGAGAACTGATATGTTTCATTGAAGAAAGGTACAAGACTCCTAGAAATTGATTCCAGAAGAAACTGGTGAATTGTATAGTCTAACATACACTGTAAGAAGCCATCAAAAGTCTGCATTGACCTCAGTAAATTGAATCTGATTCAAGCTGAGAATTTCTGAGAACATCCAGAGCTAGAAAATTCATTGCTTCTTTTTGTAATCTCTTCCCAGTGACTCTTCACCTTCAGTTTTAAAGCTAAACACACCAATTTGGACTTTTCTGTTTTCAGTGGGCAATATTCCAATACCAGACTCATCAATGTCATATGACTTCTTTGTTCCTGCAGTACAGCAGACTGCTCCACATATTACACGTTAGTTTTGCATGAAAAATTCCATGTTTCTGAAGTCAAACTTTTGATGTTCTACTGATAGACCTATTACATTGATGCAATAATAACATATAATATCCTAACCACAAGCACAGCAGAACTGTGTTCTGGCTCTTCTTCCCCAAATCATTCCCACTGAAACCTGCAATTTTCAAATTAGAACCAGTGTATTTTAGATTGGAAAGGATCTCTTCACTTCATCTGGTTCACCTCCAGGTCTGAGCAGTGCCAGCTTCTCTGTTAGATCAGGTTGCTCTGGGCCTTACAAGCTCGTTATATACAAGTTCTCATGCAAATTCCATGGAAGTTCCTATGCTACAGTCCTAAGGGATCAGTATTATTATCCCTTATCATCCTTCACTGCCATGTGGCATTATTTAATTCCAGAATTTAAATGAAAAGTTTGGATAGTACCAGAAATTATTCTCTCATGACACACTATAGAAACATCTCAGTGTAAGGAATCTTTAAATGTGCTACTTATTACTATTGTAATATAGTACTATATTTCTATGGTATTAGATTTATTACTATTTATTACTGTACTATTTATTACTATGTACTATTTATTACTACTATATTATTAAATGTACTATTTATTACTATTATGTACTGTTTACCTGAAGAATGTGTATTA
The DNA here is from genome assembly GCA_023637945.1 of Phaethornis superciliosus. Lineage (NCBI taxonomy): Eukaryota > Metazoa > Chordata > Aves > Apodiformes > Trochilidae > Phaethornis > Phaethornis superciliosus. The sequence continues at coordinate 8,439,476 of JAJQWJ010000005.1, forward strand.
TCCTGTTAACATGTAGCACTGATCTCTTTGTAACCAGAGTGCCATTTTTTATGGTGTTACAGCACTCAGAGAAATCATATCTATGAAGTTACCTTCAGTGTTCAACTTTGTGTCAAGAAAGAATGAGCTGAAATATATTTGAGGTGTAGAGCTGTTTTGTTTTGTTTTTCCTCTGCTGATCAATTCAATCCTTTATTGACTTTCACTATACTTTTTCAGATTAAAAATTCACACAGGTCATTATGCTTTGAATAGTGGCACAACAGTAAAACTGCTTCTGTTCTCTGGAACTCATTCAGCTTGACAAGAAATATTGAATTGAACATCTCTGAGTAGGAGAGATGCTTACCAGACTCTCCTGGAAGTCTCAGCCACGAGCTAATTGAGCACTGAAAACAAAAAGTTTAATAGCATCCTTATAGATGTTGTATGATATTGTCCATGGCCACAGCAAAGACAAAATCAAATGTGTTATTTTTACAAGACACAGGACTTTGAACTATGAAGTACTTCATTTTTAGCTGTATTTTTTCTGCTCCAATGCAGACCTGTTAATATTGTCCAGTAGTTCCTTAAGGTTTATGAGATTTAAGCAATGCTTTTGAGGAATAATTCTTAGTTACTTAAGAACTAGATATTTTATGTTTCTCTGCACTTTTCAAACAGTGCCCCTTTCCTTTGTCTTGATAGGACTCAATTTTTTCTCATATAAAGCCAGAGATTACATCATTTCTGAGTCTTGCTATCTATTTCTTAGTGTACTAAGACATAACTGTACTCATTACACTGGTTTAGCCCTAGCTCTAGTTTGGCTGGAGCAGTGATCTTCAAACTCAGCTGATTCAGGAAACAAAAATACAAAGCAAACAACCTTAGAAATGTTTTATTTTACTGTCAGTCTTACCCTGAAGAAATGCTTAATGGAAAAAAAGTAGCACAGGCAGCAAGAGTAGGAATGGTGGTGTGAGTCAAAGATGAAGGCCACTTCTCTAGTCAAGTTTAAGCAGAATTTTCTCCTTTGCCCACTAAAAGAATTTGTTTATTGAACCAGATTTTATTCATCAAGTGTTACTCTTTACTGCTTAGTTTAATATCCATCTCCATTTGGAACCCTTTGGAAACCAAAGGGAGGTTACAGTTATATTACAGTTTAAAAGAAGAGAATAACTGGGGGTTGAGGAAAGATCAAGAAGAATCATAGGCCACAAATTTAACTTCAATACCAGAGAAATAACTAGAACAATTAGTAAAGAAAGAGCAATCAGTGTATAAACAGCTTGAAGAAAATGCAGTGATAAATCAGGAACACGTTTGTAAAAAGCCCAAATCAAGTGAAACCAAACTAATTGGTTTCTTTGATGAAATAAGGAATGTGTAAAGGAAAAGTGGTAGACTGAGAATTTCCTAATACTCATAATACACTGATACAGTTTGCACATGGCATTCTCAGAAACAAGCTAAATAAAGTTGGATTAGATTAAACCAGCATTAAAATGAATACGCAGGTAAATAATTCAAACACTGCTGAACTTTATGAACAGTTGAGCTGCAAGCTGGGAGAAGATCAGAACCACTTTAAATGATCAAACATGCTACATATCTCAATTTAGAGGTGATAAGTTTTTCTTTAAAAAAAAATAAAATAATAAAAAAAATCCCATAAAACAGTATCTAGCGTAAGAAATGCCTAAATAAAGAAACTGAGCAGACCAGCAAAAATGACAACCATTTTGGTTCTATGCCAGCACCAGAATAGCTTACATCAGCATCGTTTTTCTGCTGCACAGCTGAGTTTCTTTATTTAGACATACTTAATACTCCAAAGCATATATAAATAGAGCTTTGATTACTGCAGGTTTATCTCAAATTTATTTATTGACGTTGCTTCTGTTGACCAATATTTCTGTCCATTCATCTAAAAATCACACAATTCATGAAATGTTTATGCTTTTTTGTTGTGACTGAGCAAGAAAAGATGTCTAGTGGCATCACATGCCTCTGGAAACTTTTGTTCTATTTTCTTCATAAAAGCTAATAAAGATTCTTATAATTATTCATGTGTTTTACCACAGCAAATAGATGTGCCATTGGCAATTATGGCCACCCACGTGTTTTGACATCTACAGAACAAATCCTTGTTCTTGTCCTAAAAGCTAAAATGACAAGAGACAACAGCTGATGGAGAAGTGAGAGACCAAAATATCAGAGAGGTTTTTGTAAACCAGTTTTTTGTAAACCTTATAGACAGCAATTGTGGCAAAACCATCATCTGCCTCATAGTTGTCAAGATTTTTAATAGCTATGAGGGGAATGGAATATTTTTAGTGTCTTAAAGGTGGATTATCAGGTTAGATTTGCAGATTCTTACAAGCCAACTTTCCCAAATAAGATGGGCAGCACCCACCTGAACAGAGGAAGCTAAGCAAATCTGACTATAAAACACAATAAAAGTATTTTAGATATTGTAATAAAAAATGTGTTGAAAAGAGGTACCAGTTGGAGTAAAGAAGTTGATGGAATTAATGGTGCTTTACACAATAAAAAGCAGATACCACTGTTAAAACAGCTGATTTTGTCTGTCCATACAGACTGCAGGAGGGTTTAAAGTACAATACACCGAACCAATAACATATAGGAGGCAAATAAAATCCTAGTCAGTAAAACTTTTGCCACAATAATTTCTGTACTTTTAATATAGTCCAGATTGCATTCAAGTTGAAATGCAAAATTGCTTCTGACTTTACCAGGAATGGCTTTGCACTCTTAAACAGTGTGCATTCTAATTTCAGCAAAGCACTGCATGACTTGAATAATTAACTTTAAAAAGGGCAAGAGTTAGATATCATTAGATAGATTTGGGCTAAAAAAATGGGAGCTTGCATTTAAAATAGTAGAAAAAATACTGCATTGAGTTTTTTCATTGCACGTATCACATGTAAAGATGAAAACAATAAGGTAACTGTTCTTCTCCTTAATGAATGTTACTTCAAATGTGCATACTAGCCCAATCACAGTGTTATCTTAAGATAAATTTTAGAGTTCAAAACATATAAAAATTAATGGATTTAGATTTTTACCTTTGTAACTCAGTTTATAGATAAGCAATGTTAACTACATAGAAAAAATTGAAAACGTTTAATAGCCTGGAAATACAAATACAAAAACAATTACTGTTTGCTGAGAACAAAATAAAGAATACAGGCAAATTACAAAGGTGAAAAGTTGTTTACAATGAGCAGACCAGACAGTCAGCAAGAGCTGCTCTTACTGGAGACCCACATGGCTGCAGCTGATGCTGCAGTGTCAAAACAGAAGATATAAAATACATCAAATTAATCTCACCAGGCAGTAAGGACAGTAAAAAATTTCAGCTTCCAGCTCAGAAGCTAGTACATTTTTTTTAATACTCTTTCAGTTAGAAAGCCTCCATGCACTAATGCCTCTTTGTAAGGAAGTGCCAGGTAGTTCTTACAAAAGTTATGGAGAAGAGTTCACCCCATCTAATGTTCCAGTCTTTACATTCCAGGTAACTGGCAGCCTGTTTGAGACAATGGTGTTTTGAAGCCAGAAACACAGTGAAGGATACAGACAGTGACATAGGCTCTGAGGTTTACCATTCTTCCTTATAAATGATAACATATTTAAATATTAACTTTCTACTTTAGCAAGAAACCCATTTGTTATATCATACCTAAACAGATTTATTCATAATTATTCATAATTTCCCCCCCAAAATTCCCTACATGATCTGTTTTAGAGAGGTCTGGTCAGAGTTGATAGTTCAAAATAAATTTTAAGGAATGTTTCCTGGAAGATGTAAAAGGGTACTGTTTTCCTTTTCAATTGAGAAGTAGAAGTATAAGCATGTGTGTACAAACACACACCAGCAAACTTTTCTCTGAGAGTTTTAAAGCGTTTTACAGATCTATGCCATAGGAATGCATCTGGGCACATGGACATTAGTAAGAATATAAAACAATATTAAAAAAAAAAGAATTATGCATATGTCCTTTCTGAATGCCTCCTGGTAAAAGAAAAAAAAAAAAAAAGGAACTGCATAAGCTGATGAGGGTTGTGTGATACACTGAAATTGAAGAAATTTGAATTAGAGTAGCATATGAAATTTTAGGCTCAGATGCTTAGTGTTCATAATTACTGTTCTCCAAGTGTCAGTCTACAATGAGAAACAGAAAGACCAAAACTTGAAAGATTTTAAATTGAACAATGAGAATAATTTATTTTCAGAGATATGCATCCCAAAAAGCTCTACCAGGAATTTTTATATAAGAGATGCAGTTTCTTCTGAGGTTTAGTAAAGAGTCCCAGACAGTGGTCTACTACCAAATGGTCTAAAGCAAAAATCACAGACAATATCTGAGTATGACTTGGTGACAGAACAGGGAGATTTTCCACAGGCAGAAGTGTTACTGGAAGACATTTAGCCATAGGAAATCACAGAATCATAGAATCGGGTGGGTTGGAAGGGACCTCAGAGATCATCAAGCC